>JAYKKT010000080.1:8138750-9630000 GCA_036023115.1 Brasenia schreberi | reverse complement strand
ATATATATATATATATATATATATAGATATATATAAAACGCTCTTGGTGCAAGTTTAGCTGATATCACCATCATTAGATATGACCGGTTCTTAACTGTCCCAACATTCTAACAAGAATTGGACCGGGCTAGGAACCGGCAGTTTTAAACTGTTGGTTCTGGTATTTTTTAAATTTCCTTGTATTTTTCTAAATTTTCCAAATAAAGTAATGATTTCAAGCGGTTCCAGACTCAAAACTGAAACCCCTAGAACCAGCGGTAACAAAACCGGCCTCATGATTACGGTTTCAAGTTCCAAGCTAATTGGACCGGATATGTCTAGGTTTGACAGTCAAATATGTTAAAAAAACATATTTGGTTTCGTTAGATCTAACAGGTTGGAAGTAGCTAGTTTGAGCTAACTAGCTGCTTCCACTCAGTCGAATGTAGCCAACAAGATTGGAGCTAGTGATGGGCTCCTCTGCGTGTGTGTATATGTGTATGTATATGAGTAATATATACCGCTTTTCTACCTAAGAGAAGGATTTAACTCTTTGCCCCTTTAAGGACAGCAGGGGGAGTTGCACAAACCAACGTCAAAACATGTGTGTGCATCGACTTAGCTCAACGGCAGAATGCTTTAGCGCCATCGCTGTTGGTGGAGAGTTGAAGAACTCATGCCTTTTGATCTCAACAGAACCCATGCAGCTTCCAATTCTCTTATTCGGATTCTTCACTAAGAGCTTGCTTATAAGGTCTTGAACTTTCACCATCTCTTCAAACTCCTTGCTGTTGCTAACTGCTATTCTAGGGAAAGCCAATGGCTGCTTCAGGATGTTTACGAGGGTTTTCTCATTATTTTCACCTTTGAAGGGTGTTATTCCGTATAACATTTCATACAAGAACACCCCAAATGTCCACCAATCCACTGCACTCCCATGGCCTTGCCCCAAGATCACTTCAGGTGCCAAGTACTCATGTGTCCCTACAAATGACTTGGACCGAGCATCTATGGGCTCAGCCACCAGCTCTGGATCAAGTTCTTGGGCTTCTTCAATAACATTTTCTCTTATAACTGTAGTCACAGTTGCTTTCTTTTTCTTGCTTAAAAAACAGGATAGCACAGGCTGCATGGGGCAGTACAGGCAGGTGTAGATCTCTTTGTGCTCTTCAAACTGCGTCCCAATCTGGTTTTACTCCTTAAGAGCTTGGGAACAACGTCACATTTGAGAGAAAGATCAAAATCTGACAGCATAATGTGCCTGTCCTCCCTTACCAGCACATTCTCTGGCTTCAAATCCCTGTAAACTATGCCCATCATGCTCTGCTGCATAGAACCTGCTTTATGATTGGCAAAACAAGATGCAATAGTTGGAGTTTAGTTAATGTTGAAAGAAAACAATAAAATATGATCTTATTTTTTAGAAATATATGCTTATATCGATTGAAAACTCCATCTTTTTAACAGGTGACTAAATAGCTAATTAGTATACAAATTAGTTCTCCTACTTTTATGAAAATGTAGAGCAGTGTGATCATCTTAAAGATTTTTTTGCGATGCCAAACTGTCTTTTTATCACTAAACATATTCCTTTTATTTCATAAGCTCGAGGTAGGTAGGCCGTCTTTGCGCCCGACACTAGGAAGAGGTTTATGTTAACAAGAATGAGATTAACTTAAATATACACTAATGTTATCATATGCGAGTTATTTTTATGAAGCACAACTGTAGTTTCGCCATTAAATATGACTCGTTATATTTGTCATTTTGTCTCTTTGAAGAGTTGGGCTTTTCGCCGATGCTGATAAGAAAGGGGTTTATAATTTGAAGTGGCTTACAAGTGTGGGATTAATTTATTTAAGTTACTTAAGTAAAGATAATTAGAATCTCTCAAAGGTAGATTTTAACACTAACAAGGCGACGTAATTCCAAAATAATTTAGTTAGTGCACACACAGTTCAAGATCAAGACTGAGTCACCTCATGACAACTCTTTTATATATTCTAGAGAACATCTGACTCCCTTTATGTAAGTTTAGATGAACGTCTTCGCCCTCTAAAAGCAGGTTAATATTGGTGCATTTTTTTTATACGTAGCTGGTTCAAAACCTACCCAGTGGTTTGAACTTCAAGTGAACCGTGCTGGAAAATGGTAGAAACTGGATCCGGTCAACCGGACCTAGAAACGTAACCGAACAAGGAGCCCCGCCGGTTCCATTATCATTTGTCCTCCCATGGAACTGTAATTGGCGTTTGTCCTCCTATGGAACTGTAATTGGCGGTTCGACCTACAGGTTCGTGTTTTATTTTCTAAGTTTTCTATTTTTACCTTTTTGGATTTTGTTTTTGGTTTTTTATTCAAATCAGAACCTAGTGAAACTCGGTTTGGTTAGGGTTCATGATTTCAGGAGAAATATACCAGCAGTTTCGAATCACCAACTCCAGTTTACTCGAAACCAGCCATACCTTTTTTTTAATATCAACTTGGAGAAATAACTGTTTTAACTAGGATTTTTGAAAATCCAAACTTAGACTCCAAAGTTAAGACCCTTACCCTCAAGGTTCACACATGATATAATGTTTTTTTTGTTACAAGTGGAGGCTGCCACCTACACCCGCTGGGAGTCGAACTCCCCACCACCAGCAACGGTGCTAAAGCAACCCCGTTGTGGTAACCTCTGGGTTCCACACTTGGTTGTTGAAACTTTAAAAGAGACCGAAGAAGACCCTCTTTGAAAGAGAACCATAAATATATGGTCTTGCTTCTTTCGTGTAAAGACAATAACATCTCTATGGCATGGTATCAAACATGGCTTCTGGTTTTCTGCTTTTTCTTTAGGGTTTTTCTCAAGAGTGTCTTCAAAAGATGGGTTTTCTCAGGCAAACCTTTAGTTGCTTTGAGTTTTGGTCATATATAAGATACAGAATAATGTGTTCTAGTATCATTTTCCTTATGAAAATACAATAAAAACTCTTATATAGAAGGAAATTTCAGAAAGAAACCAAAACCTAAAAGAAAACGGAAATTGTGCTGAACATAGCCCAAAACAATATAAAGAACTTGTAACTGATTTTATCGTGGAAAATGAAATTTGGGCTAAGATTTTAAATACTTGCAAGACTTTATTTAAATATTGTTAAAGATTAAACCGTACTGTTTCTATGTCCTGATAAACCTGACTATGGCTCCAACTGCATATAATCCTTCTGATTCGATCAACTTTTCTCTGTTTTGGGCGTAGTTAGCTAGCAAGCTTCTTATGAAGCAGCACTGCAGGTGTCATTAGTTAGTTGTGAACTCACTGAAATCACACAATATATATATTTACATTTCTTTTATCGAATTCACAGATAGGGAGCATGTGATTCTTGAATTCGATTTTCAACATGTTTTGACTTTCTGTGATTCTTCTAATTAACCTCTTGAGATAATTCAACCCTACCACTAAATTAATTGCAACTAGGAACAGCAAGACAAGACCCTTTATGTTAAAACCCTTCGCGCCACACCAGCTCAACGGTAGAGCGCTCTAGCGCCGTTGATGTTGGTGGGGAGTTTGACTCCCCGAGGGTGCATGTGTGGGTGTGTTGTAGGTTTCGCCCTCCTGTGTGGTAGGGTGGATGGTAGGGATCGGCTTTCACAAAAAAAAAACTAATTAGTTGAGGCGATGAAGAGCATTCGGAGTGTTTGCTGGACTTACCTTGCAGAGGAGATTGTGAACCTTCTATGTGGCTGCCTCTGGCGAACTGCATGCAGATCACCGCCGGGGCAGTACTCCATCACCAAGCAAGAGAAGTGAGATGTGTCAAAATGCGCGTAAAGCGTCGGCAGAAACGGATGGTCGACCGTCGCCAGGATCTCCTTCTCCATCTCCGCCCTCTGCAGTTTGTTCCTGTGAGCCAGTGCCTCCTGATCCACCACCTTCTTGGCGTAGAGGCAACTTGAAGATACGGCAGTTACCGAGTAAAGCAGCCGGCACAGGTATACGCTACCGATGTCGCCGCTGCCGACTCGGCGGAGAAGATGGAAGTGATCGAGACCGACCCCACAACCTCCGCCGGGGTTGGACATGAGACGCTTCATGGCCTCCCACGCTGCTTGTTGGTGGTAGTGATATGATCGGAACCACAAATTGTTTCCGATGATGGTGATGAGGTTCGGCCGGCACAGGCGCCGGAGCTCGCGTCACTCATGCTGCAGCTGTTGCTGGAGTTCAACACTGTGGTAGATGACGACCCACTGCTGTCACACTCACAGCCTTCTGCTGTTGATCTTCCCATCTCTTTCTCTCTCTCTCTCTCTCTCTCTCTCTCTCTCTCTCTCTCTCTCTCTCTCTCTCTCTCTGAATGAATATAGCTTGAACGGTGATTGGTTCTGTGAAATGATAAGAGGAAAATGTGTAATCAATCTCTTTCTCTGTTGCTAATAGGAAAGCTAGATAGACAAAACTGTCTGTCTCTTTCTCTGAGTAAATATAGCCTGGCCGATGATTGGATCTATGAGATGATGAGCCAAAAAATATGTAATCTGTTTCTTTGTGCTGCTAACGAGAAAGCAAGACAGATAAAATCTCTCTCTCTCTCTCTCTCTCTCTCTCTCTCTCTCTCTCTCTACGGCGAATAAAGCTCGAGTGGTGATTGGTTCTATGAAATGATGAGGAGGAAATGTGTAATTTGTTTTCTTTTGTTGCTAATGAGAAACCCAGATAGATGAAACCCCGTTTGTTCTTCCTTCGGTGTGGGGTGCATCATGTGAGTAAAAAAAGTGAGTAGAGAGTGGAAAGAGAGGAGAGACATGCATATCCTCTCTTGCCTAAAACGATGTTGAGTTGCTTTATCACTCTTTCTTGTTCTTTCTGTTGTTTACTTGCGGTTGAAACAAAGGCGGGGGTGGCGAGAAAAGTTTCGATCCCATGCAATTCCCGTGCATCATTCATGACAGCCTTTAGTGGGTGGTGAACCCCTCGTCCCTTGTGACAACCAGCCAGAAACCGCTTTCCTGAATTGCTCAGGCGACCCATCTCCTGCTGTGAGGGTCTCTCGTCGGCGACTCTCAACTGCCATCTATTGGGGAATCCTCGCCTTGGTCACGTCTGATGATGATGGTGATGCGTGAAGTGGACCTTCTTAAGAACTGGCACTCGATAACGGGATTGCCATCAGGGCGACCCAACAAGGTCGCCGGAACATTGATTTTTCATATGCAGCATCCTCGGCTCATGCTTGCTTTTTCTTTTTTTACAAACCTAACACACGCATTATTTAGGAGTATAACTCTCACCAAATGCAACAGTGCTAGAGCGCCCTGTCATCAAACTCCCACCCGCAACACCAGTGGTAAAGCACCTTACCGTTGAGCTAACACTCTTAGTTCACTCAATTCAAATGAAAATCAACCTTTTTTTATGTTTCTGGATTACTTTAACAACTGCAAGGATGTAAATATTAATATGAGTTCTAGTTCATCCCTTTCTCTTAAATCTATATATGACAAATGACCAAGTTTTATGCTCGCTGTTGCCACCTACTTTAACATAAATCTTTGGAAAGCTTAAACCATCTACCTTAAGTTCGATTATTGGTGGAAGGTTGAGGTAAGTATCTAGTGTAATAAAATACCAATTTTGATTTATTTTAGAAAGATTAGACTTGTTTATTTATTCAAACATTCATGGAACATATCAAACATATACAACATAGGAGCAACCTGCGTAAGGACTCATATAGACATCCTTAGTTTCTAACCGGTCCGGCGATTTCAATCGGAACCAAATTGGGTCAGGAATTGACTTAACCCGGAATCAATGAAACTGTAACTGAGGACCACTCGGCTTGGTTTCGGTCTCACCTTTTATAAAACCAGAATTTCTTCTTCTTTAAAAAGGATCCTATCATAAGACCGCTTATAGTTCGTAAGAATCCTAATGCAATCATTTCATTAGAATGGATTCAGCGTAATATCTCAGTAAAGAACAACCCAAAATAATTTTTCACAATAAAAACATCGGAGTCTTAAATCCTGTTTCTTTACAAACGCACCGTGCCCAAGTTTGATTTCGATCAAATTTATCGCGTTTGAATCTATGACCTGTACGGCTAAATTGCTTACTGCGTCATGATGAATGAGAAGGGTCTCATGATGGAGTCTTACAGCAGTTCTCGAGAGAGAAGATCATTTACTGTATTTATATGCTAAGAGGGCGAGTGGTGTGTGTGTATGAGCACGTGCTTCGTGTGTGTGTCTTTGGGGGGGAGGTGTTCCCGTGGGACTTAACTCTGGCATGTATGTCCATTACTTTGCGGTCTTTCTTACTTAGAACTGATTCTATCTAAGCTAAACTATTATTATATGTGCAAATTGAAAGAAAAAGGCTGGTATGAGGTTTAGGGTTTTAACTTACTACAAGTATTCTGCTGCTACAATGTTACTTTATTTGCGCTCAATGTATCAATAATTATAACCTCTATGCCTTGTCCTTCGTTGGTATTTTTCTTCTTGGGTACAATGGGGAGGAGGCTGAAGCAAAGATGCACGGCCCAGACACCGAACCCGTGACAATCAACTTGTAAGCTTACCGTGAGCCAGGTGAGCCATTGTGGGTCTTTGATTATGCTTGACAAACAAGCCGAGTAAACGAAACAGTGGTGGTTTGTGGCTCGGTTATCAACTTTTTAGATGGTTTAAACGTGTAGAAAGATGAACAAAGAAAGCTCTAGTGAAAGTATGAGAAACAAAATTGTGAAAATATTAAAAATAAAAAAAGATCATAAAGTGTTGGAATGAAACAATAAAAAATGATATAGGTTAAATTGAGTTAACTGCTAGCATGACACAGACCCTATGAAAACAAAAAATTCATGTAACCAATTCCATCTAGTACAAAAAAAATGCTTAGTTGGTGGTGGTGGTGTCAATTAAACCTGAACTTCTATACAGTTTTCGTATAAAAAAGAAAGATTAAGTCATTTAATTCTCATTATGTCCACCACCAAATTAAATATGTTAACAGGGTTTTCTAGTATGTATGTATGTATGTATGTACAAGAACACTGTATGTACCTCAGCTCATAAAGCTTAAAAAGCGAGTTATGTTCGACTCATTTAGATCACAAAAAAAACATGAATGAGCTAGTCATGAGCTGAGCTTAGACAAGCCACAAACGAGTCCATCCCCTCACCGATCCTACCTTTTCTTTTACCTGACTGCTGTAAATGCTGCATACTTCTTATTCAAATTGCTGAATGCCACGCTCATAAATATTTGCTTTTGTAGGTAAAAATAAAGGTCTAATCCAAACACACACACAGAGGAGGCCGGAAGGCAAACAACTATTTTAAGAGGCAAAGTAAAGCTCAAGAGGATTTCATCAACGTCTTGGAAGGTCAGGCATCCAATTTGGAATGCTAACTACTTGACGAATTGTTTATATCATGGCCACATAATTTTTGGTATGTCTTAATCATATGTTGCTGTTTGGGAGAAAGAATCTTAATTAAGTTTTAGAGAAATTACGTGATAGCTTTATTTCTCACCTTCAATTGTGACTTTAGGCAATTTTGTGTTTTGGGTCGTGTTCATGTCATCCCACCTTGTGTCGATGTTGAAAGCAGGCCAACTTCACGAACGTGATCCAACTTCTAAAGTGTTACTTCAGGTGGAGAAACACGTAGACTTCGACTTGGTTTTTATTTCGCCTGAGAAACCAGAATTTCGTGTTTTATGCGAAGTTATTTTATATCCGTGTCAAAACATGTCAACCCAAATGCGATACCATTTTCCTTGTTTCACTTTGCGTGGACAAACACAGAAAGGAACTGTCAAAAAGTTGATGAAGAAGAATCCCAATGGATTTCTTTACACAATGGATTTTGGAAGCCATTTCACTGTAGCCCAATATGTAAAAGATTGAACTTTCTCTAGTATTTCGAAACTGAAGCTTCTCCCAGAGCCATAGAAACTGTTCAGACGATACCAAGTGCCCATTAAACGAGAGAGAGAGAGAGATTAATCCTTTCTTATGTACGGATTTCAGTAGAATGCATGACAATTATGCAAGCTGAGAAAATCAATTACAACAAAGACAACCCTCAGAAGTGATCAAAATCCAAAATCTTCATGTTGATTTCATGTGAGAGTTGGCACAAAAAATTGATTTGCCACTAAAATGCAAGGTTATGCCATCAACTGCAATAAAGCATATAAGATTGACTTTGAAGGACTCCAAACCTCGACTTGGACTCAAAAGAAAATCTAAAATCCTTCTACTTGAGTTATATACGATGTAAAAATTTCTTTAAAAGTGAGTTCACTTAGATCTTGTTTGTCAATATAAAATAATAAAACCAACTAAGATATCACAGAGAAGACTTTGAAGGACTTGAAATAGGGATTCTTTGTACTTCAATTTCATAAAATGCTGCAAGTTCTCACGAGATCACTAGAGGCATGACATGGTTTGCAGAAGCAATGGGATCGTTAAAGAAGCACGAATGGCAACTCGGAAGAAGACAAAATATAGAACTTTTGAAATTGGGTTTCCATGATGTAGCTATTTATCACCAAGTGTTGCACCAACGATTTGATTCTACATTAGAATATGCATCCTTTTGTGCAGACTAATGCAATCAGTTGCAACATAGCAAAACATTCTCACATGCATGCACCGAAGGCAATCACAAGGATTCTAGATTTAGCATGTTTTTGCTACTATAAATTAAAAATTAAAAAGAAAATAAACATGACGAACAACACACATTTTGCATTTAATAGTATTAAAGATATTTTCCATTGCAAAATGATTTTCTTGTGCCCTACTCTTCTGAAAGTAATCCAGTCCTGTCTCGGAAATTTATCGCATGTTCATTCTCAAAACTATGTAAAACAGTTGGACTTCTTCCTTCTAAATGATAGAGTCCCCCCCAATCCATTTGAGAGACTATTTTTTGATACAACACCTGTGAACATGATCATATTTCATGTGCTTGCTCCGCATTGCTCTCTCACACGGGTAGGTTATGAAATGTCATCAATATGGGGTTAGGATTTGCAGCTTGTCAAGGTATTCCAAGGGCCACGTGGACCACCTCTCTCTCACACACGCACATACCCCACTGCAACATGAACCAGTTTGATCATCAAAATGAGCAAGTGCTAGAAGAGCATTTCATTATCTTGGTAGATTTCCCTAGGAAAAATAAAGTTTAGTTCTTTGAATGTATGTGCTTTGCGCACTGCTCCAAGTTCTAAGCTTCTTTTCTGGATCAGCTGGCACTTTGAGATCTTTAAGCTTTTTCTTCAACTCACCAGACTGTATAATTTGAATAAGAAAGTAAATAAACAGAGGAAGTTTAAGGGTTTCACACCAAAGTTAGTTCCATATAAAAGAAATACTTATCAGGTAATGCAACTTTCAATACGGACAAGGTATTGCTACGAACCTAGAAGCGCAGAAGCATTTAGGCACTGTTTTGGAATGCAGAAACATGGAAACAATGTTTTCAACCTTAAATGGCTGTTCAAAAATAACTTCTGTTATTTAAAAAGTAGTTCCGGAGTGTCACTTTTCATAAGCTTGCTTCCAAGTTCATCAGCCGTGCACTCAAATCCGTTTGTTGGCAAATATTACAATTCCTCTATCGACCACACTCTCTACACACATTTATAGCTGTAGACGTGTCCTTGTCTCACCGTTCCTAAACAGACCCTTAAGAAACCATGAGCAGAATAATCAATACAAAGGTGTAAATTTAGACAATGGACGATGTCAAGGTGGAGATAACATAGAAATCGTAATGGCAGCAAAAAAAGCAGCATCTTAGACACTGCTAGGTAGCAACCAACTTTCATTAGATTCGGCACTGAAGAGTTTCCAAAACTTTCAGCAGTCCTATATGTTTGGCACATGACAGAATTTATTGCAGGTTTCACTAGTTATTAATCGCTCTCCCTCCTTCCCTCACTCATGCACACACAAGCATGCACACACTTGCACATACACAGGCACCATAAAGTTCGATGAAGCACATACTTCACTTCTCATACATTAGAATCAGTGCATCGCACCTGCCACTTGATATTTTTCCTTCTAAACTGCTGATACCCTATTATTGATGGTTCCATAAATAGCAAACGCATCTATCTGCATAAAGTATATGTATATACTAAGAAAGATTAAGATGTATGATTCAACGTTACCTCGACAATAGTAGCATTCTAAAAACAAAAGATTAAACCATGTTTTCCATTCAAGAGAAACCACTCACCTGATGCATGTTAAGGATTACGTCTGACCAACCAATAAAATCCCCCTTCATAAATATTTGTGAAAAGTTGTTCAATTGCTGCAATAGGATGATATTAAAGTTGTAGACATATCAGATTTCCTGCTATGAAGCTTGAATATAACATTCAAAGTTCAATCAAATTCAATTACTCACTAGAATAAGATGAAAAAGTAGTTTCCACAGCGAACAAATTAAAATATTGTACGGTTTCACATGAGCATATGATACTCGTTCAGCTGTTTGCATCCACTTCACATGTTCGTATAAACTTTACAAAAACGAGGACTAAAAACAGACAAACTTGTTTGAACTAGATAAAACCAGCATCACTTTAGGATTAAATTTGGCATAGAACCATTTCAAGCTAGTCCTTCGACCCTCACACCCCACTTTCTTCTACCAGGAAACTGGAAAGGCCGATAAAATATGGGGATATATCATACATATACTTCATAGGTTCCACAAATTCACTGCAACCTATGGCCACAGTTGCTGGTATTCACTATGAAGCTAGTACGCTTGTAAATTAGAAAATCCAAAAGGAAGGAAAAGAAGGAGAAAAAAAGAGGGAGGTGTAGTTCCACCTCTTCATCTGCTCCTCCGTCCATCCCTGTCAGTTCTAAGGTTGGGCAGCAATCAAGAATGAAGGAAAGGCAGGACCAAAAAGAAGAGAAAGAGGGAAAAGAAGAGGGAGAGGAGGAAGGTAAGAGAATTAGCTACAAGGTTCACTAAAGTCCAACGTTCAGTTGTAGCCGAACTAGAGCTAAGAAGGCCAGAAGCCAAAAGTTCCCTTCTTCACTGCAGTGCCTTAGAAAGGTAAGATCATAACTGCTTTGTCTTAAATACACATCATCATTCTGCCCTGAAGATTGAAGGGATGAAATCAGTCATTGGAAAACATCTAAACAAGTGTTGCACTTAAAGGGTGTTATGGCCAATGCCATGCTTCTGGCATGTTCTTGATCAGCTGGGGTTCCGGTCTAGAATTAGCACTTTGGGGAAATTTAGTTCTGGTTCGGGAAGTTGTTAAACTCTTGGCAAGCCATCTTGACCATCCCAAACATTAAAGGAAGCCTAAAAGGGCATAAGATAAAATGCAAGAAACTTGGTTCTTTGGCTGTTTTTGTCTTTTGCAACACAAAATTTGACTTCGGTCAATCAAGTGCTTGACCTTGCCAAGAATGAAGTCCATACAACAACAACAACAACTAAGCCTTTTCCCATACTACATGGATTCTTTGTTTCCACATAGCCCTATCATGTGCCATGTTAGCAGTTAACTCAATAAGCTAGATCATTCTTTATTGTTTCTTTCCAACACTTTTGTGGTCCAAGAAGGAAGTCCATGATTGGAAATATTAAGTTGAAGTTGTCTCCCCCTGATAAGGAAGTCTGAGGTTCCACTGAATTTCTATTTCTGCACTTGTCTTTTGCTGACACCATTTATTCCAGAACATGTTCCTTTTGCTCTTTCTCTTCTTGTTCCTTCACGTTGTATGTTGTGGGGCATGCCATTTGACTGTGTCGAAGGTTCAACAACAAAAATAATCAAATGACACAGAGAACATCATTTCTACTCTTCAGTAAGGTTTAGGAACCTCAACCTTTCTCAACTATACAGTTAAGCTATCAATGACTAGACATAAAGAAAGTGTATATATAGCACCTAAGTTTGAAAACTTAATTTCAGTTTGAGAGATTGGACTAAATATGGTGAGAGATTGGCCAAGGCCTCATAGAGATTTCACAGCTCGGTTAAAGGATGAGATTCAAGTTGAGGTTCAAGCTGATCAGCCACACACTCTTTCTAAGCTGTTTTCATGATGCTCTCCCTGATTGACGGGATATCTAAAAGAAGACAAGACAATCACAAAGAGTTCGAGTAGCCCGAAATTTCAACTGAAGGGCTCATACAGGTCCTATAGATCAACCAAGTCATAAAGAAGAATGAGATGGCAAGGGTTCATCAGCAAGTGAAGTGTTTGTCAAAAAGCTCATACCATACCGCACATAGGAAAATGTGTATTGGTTTTATTTTCTCAATAATAAACTTTCCCAGAAATTGTTTCTTATAATTAGATGTGTGGACTAGTTTTCCTTAGGTTTTCATCTTAATTACAACTGCTTTTTTTTCTCGTACTTGTTGGAAGGCAAACCGTTAGAGCTTCCAATGGCTAGCATGAACTAATGATTAGAAGATCCTGATAAGGTGGCTCCATTCTCCTTCCTCTTTGTGAAAGTATGAATCTAATACCTTATTGCTTCTAGGCTTCTAGCCTCTTGATGCGATTTACATATATGTTCTTAAATGAATGAAGATAATTTTTGTTAAGGTTTTGTCTTAATGTGCAAGTGAAACTGGATTCTTTTGGGAACCACATGAGTATATTGTTTGACATTTGATGTCGATGCCTAAACCCAGCATAGCGCCTTTAATGAGATAGCATTGCATGCCTAAGCATATATGGAAACATCATATTATCAAATATAAGCCCATATGATCTGCTATTCACTGTTACTGTTACTGTTCATGGAAATGTCAACTTCACACACATAAAAGGCCAAAGCTTACAAATAGAGTCCACTATTGATACAAAAGTCCAAGAAATAAACGTAAGAAAAAGAAAGATCCAAGCAAAATCTAGATCAATGTTATCCATATCACACATACGATATAGTATGATACGTATCATATCGTGGGACTCCACGATACAATACACTATGCTATATTACATGACAAAACTTATTGTTTTGTATCGTGTGATATGTATCATAAGATAAAAGACGTATCTCTCGTATCGTATGATACGACCGATACGCCGAGCCTTTATAGAAGGCTTGCTAGCCGAACAAAACTTCACCTTTATGTGGGGTTTCTAGCTTCTGTTCCGCATCTTCCAACTGCTCTAAGGTGACTTCCAGGGTGAGTCATCTCCAATGGTTTTTAAGGGTCTCCAATGCCACCATCACTCTGGAAGTAATAACACCGACAATCTAATAGTTGTGGCATAGCTGTTTTTCGCTTTTTCTCCGTGTATTTGATATTTTCTTGCGTTATTTGTTTTTTTGAATGACAATATATAAAGTGCATAAATATCTTTTCATTGTATTTGTGAAGTGAGACATTCTATTAGTCAGTTTGAGTGTTTTGGTGGTTTATGAAGTGAAGATTGAAGATTTATGAAGTGTTTTTATTTTCAGGTTTATTAAGATTGAAGTATTAAATTAAGATCGCAGGAAGGGGTGTTAGGGACTCCCAATCTCGGTCTGATGATTTGGCACGGTACTGGAGTACTGTAGTTGAGGGAAACAGATTAAAAATAAAATATGTTTTTTGTGAAAAGGTGGTTAGTGGTAAAAATTTTCGTTTGAAATATCACGTAACAGGGACTAGGAAAGAGGTTGCTCCTTACACAAGCAAAGTTAGGAGAGTGTCAGAAGTTATTAAATGATAATGTGTAGAGATAATTAAAAGTACAATTGAGAATAGATAAGATAAAGAAGATGTAGGGATGTTTGAAGAAGAGGATGTTGGACTTGCAGTGGTGGTGATAATAGCATCCCTTATAATGCTAGGATAGAGATTGATAATATTAGTTATCGATGATCAACCAGGGAAAAGAGGGTTGTTAAAGAGGTTGTAAGTGGTAGAAGAGGAAGGGCTAGAGAAAGATATTATTCCAGCATACAATCGTTTTTTCCTTCTAGTATTAGATTTGATACTCAACATGGAATTCGTGTTGCTATGGCTTCAGATCAATTGCATGAGCAGACAAACCTTGCAGTGGAGAGATGGTTTATGATGCATGCATTCTATTTAATAGGACAAAATCTTTTCATTTTTAGATAATGACAGATGGCATTACTAATATTGGCTTAGGGTATAAGATGTCATCTTATCAAAAGTTGAGAATGAAACTATTGGATAAGACTCTTTTTGAAGTTCAATAGTATTATTCGACTTTGAGAGAATCAAGGAATGATACAGGATGTACTATGATGATAGATGCAAGGACAAATAGGTGAGGAAAGACTTTGTTAAACTTTCTTCTCTATTGTCCGAAATGACTTATCTTTTTTAGATCACTAGACATGTCACAAGAGCGGCATACTGAAGAGGACAATAATTTGATGAGGTGATATTAGAGGTTAGGCTTTAAAATATTATCCAATTAATTACAGATAATACAACTAAATATAAGGCAGTTGTAAAGGAGTTAGTTTATACTTATGAGACCTTTTATTGAACACCAAGTGCAACACATTGTTTAGATCTCATCCTCATAGATATTGGAGAGATCGATGAGGTAAATACAACAATTGAGTGTTATGAAGATATCACAAAATTTATCTATAATCATGTATTTGTATTATGTATGACGAGAAGATATACAAATGATGCAAAGTTTCTTCGTACACTTGCTACTGGGTTTGCAACTAATTTTTTACCAGTAAAGAGCATTGTTAAACAAAAGCAAGCCTTTTCCTTGTACGAGTAACAACAGTTTGTATAATTGACTCAAAATAAAAGGAATAGAAAACTGAATGAGATTTTAAAGACGATCTTTAGGAGTATATTTTGGAACTCTTCTATTAGACTATTAAGGATCACATATCCTTTAGCTAAAGTTTTAAGATTGGCTGATAGCAAAGAGAAGTCATCTATTAGAAGTAATTTTAATGGAAGAAAAAGAGATTATGTGCCCGTGTGAATGATTATCAATAATAGATAAAATAAATAATTGCATCAGCTATTCATTCAACAACTTACTACCTAAATCCACCATTTAGGTATTTTGCAAGTTTTAAAAGGGACAGTGAGGTTAATCGAGATATCATTGATTGCATATATAGATTAGTCTCACACAAGAGTAGTTGATGTTATATATCGAGAGATTGAGATCTACGATATGCACTCAAGTAAACATATAAATCATTTATCTTTTAAGTTTCTTAAATCTTATATTGAACAGTGAACTAAATATTTATATTTGTCTTTTTCTATTAGATGTTTGGTAGAATAGGTTTGAAAGTGATTGCCCAAACTTAAGAGATTTGGTAATAAAAGTTACGAGTCAAACCTATAGTACAACTAGTTGCGAAAGTAATTTGAATGTCTTTGAACATATCCATACAAAAAAGCACCACAAGTTGGACATAGTTTTCATCCGTTGCAACATGCGACTCTGACAAAGGTAATAAAAAATTAGTTACTAATTAAGTATTACATTTAATGTTTCAGTTTATTTAATTGTTAATGTTATTCTTAAATTTTTAGATTTATTAATTATTAATGACAATATTATTTACTTATCATTCAACAACAACAACTAAGCCTTTTCCCATACTAGACGGGGTCGTTTACATGGATTCTTTGTTTCCACATAACCCTATCATGTGTCATGTTAGCAGTTAACTCATAATAAGCTAGATCATTCTTTATTGTTTCTTTGTAACACTTTTGTGGTCATCCTCTACTTCTTTTAATACTTTAAAAAACTAATTTTTCATACTTTCTTATAGGTTCTTCTTTTCATCTTCTTTCTATATGTCCAAACCACCTTAAACTATATTCTCTCATTTTATCTACTATTGGTACCACACAGAATTTATTTTTAATAACCTCTTTATGTATACAGTCTTTTCTTGTATGACCACTCATCCATCTCAACATCTTTATTTTTATCACACACATCTTTTGTACATGTCGATGATTAATTGCTCAACACTCAAAACCATAAAGCATGGCAGGTCTAATTGTTGCTCTATAATATTTACCTTTTAACTTTAATGATATCTTTTTATCACAAAGAATACTTGTTCCTCTCCATTTTAACCAACCACCATTAATTCTATGCGTAACATCTCCATCAATTCTTACTTGATGCTCTTCTCCATTTTAACCAATAAGTATTAATTCTATGCGTAACATCTCTATCAATTCTTCCATCACTCTGGAAAATTGACCCTAAGTATTTAAAACTTTCTTTTTGAGGGATGCAATGAGTGTCAATTTTAATTTCTCTGTCCTCTAAAGTAACCAAATGATCAAACTTACATTCCATATATTTTGTCTTTGTTCTACTAAGTTGAAGCTTTTACATTCTAATGTTTCTCTCCATAGTTCCAAATTTCTATTAACTTTTTCCTTAGACTCCTCCACTAATACAATTTTATATGCAAATAAATCTTAAATATGTTTAGTTATGGACTTAAAGTTGATGCTTTATGCTTGATGTAACCCAATATTAACTTCAAAGAAGCCTATCAATCATTCATGAGTCCTCACATATGTTTTTGCACAATTGTACATGTCTCTCATAAGGTTAATGTATGTCAATGGGATACTTCTTTTTTCAGTACCCTATCGAAAGTTTTTTCTACATCAATAAATATCATATGAAGGTCTTTCTTTTTTTTTCTAAAATATTTTATAAGACGTCTTAAAAGATGAATCGCTTTAAAAGGAGATATGAATCCAAATTGGTTCTCTGTTGTACTCGATACTTGTCTCAACCTATATTTGATAATTCTTTCTCACAATTTCATAATATGACTCATTAACTTGATACCCCGATAATTCGCACAATTCTGAATGTCTTCCTTATTCTTGTATATGTATAATAGTCACCGATAGTTCTCTTTTCAGGAGGTCGACTTTAATAGCTTCATATTTCATATTCTAAGGTAACTCTCTATAATAAATAAAAAATGTTACGTTTTTCAAATTCTTCATTTCTCTCTTTGGTCTACCATTTGACATTAGTAGTAAATTTGTGATTTTAAGAGTACTAACAGCATTTTGGTCATAGTGGTTCGCCCCTTCCCTTCTATATCCCATATTCTTCTCTATCTCCGCATATTTTTCTCATCTCCGAAAACGTTGAAGACTGCGTGCCCCCCTTTTCAGATGATGGCGAACCCGATGGTAAGGTCTTTCGCCAAGGAGCAACAACGGAGAAGAAATGGCATCTTTGATCCTGTTGCTGTCTGAATGTTCAAGCCGGAGACGCCGGACCTTCTGCTCGCCGGCACCCATTTCCTGGCGTCATCGTCGCTCTCCGTTGCGGCTCCTCTAAAAGCCCAAGTCGGATCTGGTGAGTGGAGGGCAACTCCGCATTAGCGATATCCTCAGAAGACAGAGAAGTTGAGTGCGAGGTCAAGCGGTATCTTCAAGGGCGGCCTCCATGATCTCCTTGGCCACGGTATCTTCAACGCTGACGACGAGCATTGGCACATCCAGAGGAAAACCACCAGCATCGAGTTCCACTCCGCTGCCTTCCGCAAGCTCACTGCCATCTCCGTCGGCCAACTCGTCTATGATCGTCTCCTCTCTGTACTGGATTCTTATGCGGATCGTGGTGCCACCCTTGACTTGCAAGA
Organism: Brasenia schreberi; assembly: GCA_036023115.1. Taxonomy (NCBI): domain Eukaryota; kingdom Viridiplantae; phylum Streptophyta; class Magnoliopsida; order Nymphaeales; family Cabombaceae; genus Brasenia; species Brasenia schreberi. The sequence continues at coordinate 9,612,354 of JAYKKT010000080.1, read as the reverse complement.
CATCCTCAGCTTGTTTATGAGGCGACGACGGAATGCGTGCCGAGATCGAGAGCTGCGAGGAAGAGGCGGATGAAGATCAGGCTTTGGAAATTCATCGGCAACGTCTCCGAGTCATCGCCGAGCCTTTTGAAGAAGCGACAAAGACTAGATTCCGGGCTAGTGTCAGAGGAACGCGGAGACGCCGTCGATGCCGCTCAGGCTGTGGGTCGTCGGATATGCAGTGTAGTGCGCCCTTCACATGGTGTGCGTTTGCTCGGAATATGGCAGGAGGCAGCGAGCGAGTGGACAGGGTGATGGTAGTGCCGAGCAGCAGGAAAGGGAGGAGGTGAGAGAGTACGATTCCATGATAGATCAACAAGAGGAGAGGACGAGCATACCGAAGCATCTACAGTCTGCAAACACGATGTTTTCATTCATATGGTGGATAATTGGATTTTATTGGGTCTCTACTGGTTGGCAGAGTTTGATTCGTGAAGCTCCTCACCTTGGCATGCATTATTGGTCTGGCAGTATGCTGTTGTCTGCCTTGTATCATTGCAATTAGGTATGCCGTGGCAGATAAGGAAGATGCACAGCAGCCAATTCTTCATATGCACAGCAAGATGCATGACAACAGTTCAGGGAGTTCGGTACACAAATCTCACAGTGACAGGATTCTGCACAACAAGCTGAATGACAACTTAGTGAGGTTTATTGGTGCTTGTGTTGAGACAAACATGGTGATTTTGACGGAGCTCTTACTTAGAGGTTCTCTTCGAAAGTACTTGAGATCATTGCGGCCGGGGGGCTTGGATTTACATCGTTCAATCAGCTTTGCACTGGATATTGCTCGTGCCATGGAATGCTTGCACGCAAATGGGATTATTCACCGTGATCTGAAGCCTGATAATCTACTTCTGACCAAGGATCAAACTGGCTGACTTTGGTTTGGCGAGAGAAGAGACATTGACTGAAATGATGACTGCTGAAACTGGCATATACCGGTGGATGGCTCGTCCTTGATGAACAGACTGCGTTTGCAACCAATATATGGAGATGATGATTTAATAACTCACGTCATAGGCATACAGTTCTTTACTGAAGCAAATATCGATTTGGGTCCATTGCCTGGTTCTGTTGCAAAGGCCTTGGACACAATTGATTTATATAAGAAGTCACCACAGGCACAGAAGCGAAAAGAGGACACAAGAGACATTGATGCCTTGCCGAGCTCCGATGAAGTTGAAGAAAAGGCGGATGAGATTAGTACAGGTCGCTGCCCATGGGAGCATGACAGCGGGAAGTCACCTGATGGCTTATCCATGGCAGGAGCTCTCCACTCATAAATGATGATGAGCGCATCCCCTTAGATGATGATCATGGCGTCTCTCCTGCACATCAAGTGTTCGATGAAATGATGATTAACATGAACATCAAGTGTTTGAAAAAAATGCCTCCGAGCCGAGTGCCTCCTTGTTGTGGGATCGTTATTGAGTTCATGTAGAATCCATGGTGAGCAGACATCTAAGACAACAATAGAAAGCAAAGTTGCTTAAAACAAATCATAAACTGATAAGATTTTTTTTTGAGGTAGCAAATGAATTCTTGAGACTCTATTTACTCGACGCTGAGGAGTTGATGGCAAAAGATGTGGAGATGGGCAAACGCATGAGTCAAGTAACTGTGCAGTTTGAGGTAGCTATACAAGCAAGGCTGAACTGGATTCAGTGATGAAACGTGTAAAAGTGCAAACAAAGCAATGGAGAAATGTTGCAGAGGCATAAACAACTATAGTGATTGATATGCAAATGTGACTGCAAGGGTGTAATACAACTAGTTTGTCAAGTGTTGTGAAGAAACTTGTTGCTGTTCTTTGTTTATGAGGTGAAGATTGTAGTCATGAGCACTCATGAAATGGGTTTTACAATCAAAGAAGGTGTTGAAAATGTTGGAGCGAAGAAGGTGCATAAAATATAAAGAAGAAAGAGAGGACGGCAACTCCTGGGGGGACTGCACATGCCAAGATGGCGGTGGCTCCTAAGGGGGGTGCAATGTCAAATTGTATCTTCTATATTATGTTGTGTAAGCACCAACAACAACCACAAAGGCGAAAAAGTGTATATGGTAGAGATTAGAATTTCATAATTGAAAAGAAGAAAGAGAGAAAGGCGGTCTTATTCCATCTTCTAATGATCGACAAGAAGAAAGTTAGAGAGGCGGCCTAATTCCATCTTCTATCTATTTGGAGACCATACTTTCTGATTGAAAGAAGAAAGTGAGAGAAAGCGGTGACTGCATCAGAATAGTCAGCCTATCCAATTTCATCTTCTAAGTGCTTGGTTGGTGGTTTGATCATCATAATGATCTATAAGTGTGGTGAAGTAAAAACAAGTGTTTCAGCTAGTGTGTATGGTGGAGATAGTACCTCCTACCACAAAAGATCAACTTTCTCAAGAGTAGGAAACCATGACTTTGGAAGTGTAGTTGCCTAATAGCTTCATGGAGAAGAAGAAAGAGAGAGGGAGCAACCGACACCCATAGAAGGGTCGTGTGCTACCCATGTGTTATTAATTGTTTAAGTTGATTTAAAGAAGCCTCGAAGAAATTGTTAGTGCACGTGTGGTGAAGAAAGAACCAGTTTTTTGGGAAGTTTGGAGTTTGAAGTATCTCACTCCCAACTTGAGGGGGGGTGTTGAAGAAATATGATTTTAGAGTCAGGTTTAGTAGATTTGATGTTTTAGGTATTATTGTAATTGCCCGTAGTACTAAGGGCATTTTGGTTATTTTTTGTTTTACAGCTCATTATATAAGGGTTGATAGGTTGAATTAGGGTTAAGAGATTGTGAGTAAGAAAGAGAGAGAAAAGGGGGGGGGCTCCATTGGAGGTATGTCCCTTCCTTCGATCTCCCATATTTTTCTCTATCTCCGCGGTGTTTTCATGTTTTTTACACTATGCATAATAGTCACTGATAGTTCTTGTTCCTTACTTACACTTTCTTATTTTCTAAGTTCTCGTACACTTTTGCAATATTTTTCCTTCGAGAATAAGTTTCATGTCACGGGCTGAACCTGGTACATAAATGTTCTACCAATAGGGGGAATCATAGATTGCAACAACCAAGAGGATACCATTACGTCTTCTTTCATCCATTTGGGATAATTAGGGTCATTATGATCCGAACATTGTTGGTGCCCTGTGAGATAATTTTATCTTCCTCTAGTAATAACCACTAATTCGATAGATGTGGCCCATTTAAGGTAGTTTCTAACATCTAATTAATGTTGGTAATCTAAAAATTATTAATCTTCTCTCTTATCGGTAGATGAAAGTTGTACCGACAAAGCTAACATATGGACTTTCAATATGTTTGCCCTTATTTGCCATACTCCCCATTTATATGATCCTTCAATAATAAGATTGTAGAATTCAAATATAGATTGTAGAATTTTCTGCACCTGCACAATTGGTGGAAAATTTCTCCTTTGTTCGGAGTTGACTACCTAAACTCTTATTGGGCTAACCGATTTAAACAACTTATAAAATAACTATTGATTGATTTCTGCAACGAAACAAAAAAGTAGATTTCACCTGTGTGATTAGATAGACCTCTTCTAGTATCTGCTTTATTGCCATCAATTCATCGGGGTTGATTTGAGGTTCAAATATGGCTATGGTTCCATGATGAAAAATCTTATTAATATTCAAGAACATATTAAAGAATATGATTAGAGATTGCCTCCCAATCTTAAGAAACAAGAATATGGTGTTTGTAGCATCCCTCTTGGCTACTTCACCTTTTTCACTCTAACCCTACAATTGAAGTTGATATTTATATGGACTTTATAACTTAAAAGACTAATATGTTCTTATTTGAAAATAATAAATAAGAACTGATATCATACCTAGGATCCAATATTACTACTCAACAATGATTTCACTCGAGGTTAAGTTTTGAAAGGAAGTCGTTAACGGTAAAATTCAATCAATTCTTTCCAACGGTACTTGGGAATTGGTGGATTTACCTCCTTGTTATGGATTTTTAAGGTTATGGATTTTTAAGAAAAAACTGAATGTAGAAGGAACAATCAATAAGTATAAAGATAGACTAGTTGACAAGGGTTACATATAAAAGGAATGAATAGATTACTTCGATACCTATTTCTTAGTTTTTTGGATGACTACGATTTGAGTACTTATAGCACTAGCATTTGTATATGACCTCATAATTCATCAGATGGATGAGAAAATTGTTTTTCTACATGGTAACTTACATGAGAAAATTTATATGCATCAACCTACATGGTAACTTACATGAGAAAATTTATATGCATCAACCAGAGAAATTTGTGGCTCGTGAGAATGAGTCTAAGGTGTGTAAGCTTGTTAAATCATTATATGGTTTGAAAGAAGCCTCTAAGCAATGACATGAAAAGTTTGATGGTATGATATTATCTTTTGGCTTTGTTTCTAATGATTATGATAAGGGTGTCTATTGTAAGTCGGTCAATAATACATTTATCATTCATTGTCTTTATGTAAATGATATATTGTTGTTTGATTGAGATATGAGAATAGTAAATGAGACCAAGTCGTTCTTATGTAATAAGTTTGAGATGAAGGATATGGGTATGGCTACTGTGATTTTAGGGTTTAAAATCATAAGGTCTACTGATAGTGTAATAATGTTTGATTATGTAATGAAAGTTTTAGAGAGATTTGAATATAGAAACTGTAGACCTGTTGAAACCCTATATGATTTATAGAAGGCTTTTTATAAGAATAAAAGTGATATTTTTGTGTCTCCACTTACGATATTCTCAAATTATAAGTAGTTTGATGTATCTAACTAACTGTACACAATCAGATATTGCTTTTGCTATATGAAAGTTGAGTAGATATACCAGTTGTTTATATAGAACCCACTCAGAGGCTCTAGACATAGTATTTCGCTATTTAAAGAGAACAATTTTCTTTGTACTGCATTACGGTAAATATCCTTGTGTTCTCGAAGGATTTAATGATGCTAGTTGTATAGCAAAGAACTGTGGGAGTAATGTGATCACTGGATATATATTTCTTATGGGTAGAGTGATGTCACCTTAAAATCTAAGAAATAAACTATTTTGACTCATTTTACCTTTAAGGCTTAATTATATACTTTGGATGATACTTGATTAGAAGTTGAATGGCTTAAGGGACTTGTGTCCAATTTAACTATTCTAAAGAAGTCGCTTTATGCAATTTCAATAAATAATATGATTACCATTGTTAAGATCAATAATTTCTCAAGTACAACCAAAAGCAACGGAGACACATCAAAGTCAAACTAAAGTCTTTAAGAGTTCTTGTGTCTGATGGGGTCATAGTCGTAGATTTTGTTGGATCCAAAGATAACAAATAAGGGTTTGTCAGTAGCCTTAGTTTAGAAATCTAGGTTGGGAGTGGGACTGAAACCCACGATTTATTCATAAGAAGTGGCAATTCAACCTAACTTAATGGAGATCCCATGAAGTAGGTTTAATGTGGGGTGAATAAGATGATACTTTGTATTATAAAATACTATCAATATCTGTGTCATTCTCCTGTAAACCTAAAGTATTATGACTGAAAGTTTAACAAGAGATTATTCTTTGAATGAGATTGAATCCTAGGACAGAATGATAGCAATAAGATGTACAACTAAGTGATTGACATTATGAGACCGCAATAAGAGAATTTGGTTGTTCTCTAAAGTAAATCATGATACAAGATATGGATGCATGGCCATTAATGCATCACCCCTAAAGATCATACCATAACCTTTTATTATGTTGTTACCAATATACACCTTTATACTCAAGGTTCATGTTCAATATGCATGTTTACTTAGTTCCTGTAAGGATAATATTGGATAACTCTCTTAACTGTTCAAACCGTAAGGTACCATTATTGAAAGCATAATATGATGGTTGATTTAGGACTTTGTGGGATTGTTGGATTTAACCTTAATTAAGGTTGGATTAATTAAACTCGTGTATATTAATAACATTTAATTCATGTTCAAAATTCTTAAATATTCAATTGATACATCATTGATATATATATATATATATATGAAAGTCCTACAATGTAAAAAAATCACTTGTGAGGGAGCATGTGAAGATCAAGAGAAGACGAAGTTTAATCTCAAATCGAAGAATGAGATAAACCCACATATCCTTTCATATAGTTGGTAGCTCATGAATCTTAGTTCAAAGAGCTTGGGAAGGAAATGCTAGATCACACATGTTTGTCGAGCCGGGTTTGGGTTTGTAAATTGTCTTCAGTTTATCTTTTTGCTAAGAATTTTTTTATCTAACAGTTAAAAGTTTGTCTATGCGGGAACGGTTACGCAGACGGAGAGGTGCGTTGTTTGGATCAGATTCATGATCGATCTCGCAACCTATAAATAAGGGATTAGGGCTCCCTAATCCGCACTTCTCCAAATAAATACTCTCTCCTCTACTCTGCTCTCTAGGTTCTCCCTCTGGCACTGGTGTTCCCTGCTCGTGGTGATTGCATGCCATCCTTCTTCTCCGTCAAAGGTGATTGAGACGTGGTCTAGATCGACTTTAAGCAAGGTACGTTGCTTGCAACCCATGTGCATTTTATCCTGGGAGGAAAGCATAGGTACCCATACGTACTTTGTAATGGGGCGTTGATTTCTCTAAGGCAAGTCCGCAAGGGCGACTCACACCGATAAGTTTATTTTCTAATTCCTTTTTGCTTGTGTTTCCCTGTACGATTTGTTTATAGCTTACTTTGGATTTGCGGTTGTGTTTGATTGGACATGTTTATAATTGTTGTATATTGGTTTCTTGTGTATTTCAATGGTATTTTACAACATGAACTTCGTAACATCTATAAAGTATCCAGATACTGTAGATCTGGAGTTGATCAATAGCCATTAAGGGAGTTTGCTGGACCATCCTAAAGAGCCAAAGCTAAGGGTGGCAAATTCTTGGATAAGAATGCACTGAAGGCTCCTATGCATGTTGTGTGATTTTATGATTACGGATTCTCGCTTGAATTTTCAGAAGGCGCTTTATTATTTTTAATGATGCATTCAAAGAAGGCTCCTATACCGGTTTGTTTATTATATTAACGTGTTTATGCATAAATCATGAGAAGATACTTTTATGTTCTTGTGAAAAAATGCATAATTGAGGAATACGCATTCCTTCACATTAAAAAATGGTTGTGTGAGGTCATTTTTGTGACCATGGTGCAGTGACTTGCTCTGTATGTTGCACGGAAAGAATACACACACATACAGAGATCTCACGCAAAGGGAGAGGCATAGTGACTGTATACTCAATTTGGGGGAGTTCCTCCTTCACCAAAGGAAATGATTGCGGCTAGGGGAAGGGGCCATGTGAGAGCGGAGAGAGAGGAAGTGCTATCTTGACAAGTTAATCCTAGAGAGAGCGAAGGGAAGGTCTGTAAATTTCAAAAATTAGATTTGTATGCTCTGGTATCAAAAAAACCTTTTCTACCTTTTTATTCTTAAAATTTAACAAAACTAGCTTGAGTTTTCAGTATTATATTCTGCCGGCTTGTAGTTTCTGAAAATTTTGGTGGGGAAGAAGAGAAACTTTGAGCAGGAGTTCTTTGTTTTCAATATTTCCATTTTCCCCTTCAATAACTTCTGAAATTAGGGTGGTTGGAGGCCGCCCCACCTTGCCTTGATCTTGGTCCGTTGCTGGATGCATTAGTGAATGTGTCTGCAGACAAGCATTCTCATCAGTACCACAAAGTGGAAATATGGTTAAAAAGTATAGGTTCCTTCAACCAATCCTGTTATTATTTTGAAGGAAATTGATGATCTCATCACTTGCGGAAAAGATAAGCTGTGTATTGTTTCTTTGAGTTAAAGCGGTATAATGCTGGAAGGAATATTTATATATTCTTGCAATAAGGTTAACAAGATCAATCTTGATGGCTTCACTCCATTTTTTCAATCTTAATGTGATGAAACAAGAAGGATGTATGTTCAAAGTAGATTCTAGCATTTCCTAATCATTAGCCTAATGCGTTTAGTATTTATTCTATTGCTATTTCTCGAGTACATAATTTTACCTTGTTTCTTTTTACCCTTCTTTCTTTAGCGGTAGCTCGGATATGTATTCACCATATATAGTAGCTGGTTTTTAATATTCTCAAGGCTTGCTGGCTATGTCTCTGATATCACGTCACAATGCAACAATTTCATATCATGTTTGAAATCTGACTAGTATTTACCAGTATGTTTGTTGTAGTGCTGCTAGTTATGGACTACTCTTCCAGCCTCTTATGAGCTGTAGGGTATTCATTTTTCCATCAAACTTGTCCACTTAAGTCTGCCTTTTCCTAGAATTCACTAACTTCCTGAAGTCTTGGGTCATCATACTTGGTCCTTTCTTTCAGAAAATTGTCCAAGACAAGCATCATGTCAAAGATCCAGGTGACGGTGTTCCTCAAGCAGAGGATGATGCCCGTGAAGAGCATGTTAGAGGAAGACCTCAAGAAAGATGAAGTCTACCTGGATAGTGAAGATGATGAAATAACGGAAGAAGATCTAGCAAAGCCTGAACAGGAGTTAGAAGATGCACTAAATGATGAGAAAAAAGGATGAGGTATCTATGCTCAATAGCGCAGAATTGGAGAGTGATGAAGATGATGAAATGGTTAAGCCTCCGAAGCTTAAGAGTTGGTAACTTCGAAGATTGGCTTCAGCCTAAGGTTGGCCGAAGAAAGACCAGTGTAAGACTCTTGGTTTGTTTCAGCTGGCGTTTGGATGGGTACTTCTTTTTCCTTATTTTATGACCTTATCTTTGTTGCTTTCAGATAAAAAACTTGGTTGCTGAGCTAGGCCTTGAAAGGGCTGTGGTCCTTGAACTGCTTCGAGATCCTCCTCCAGATCTTTTGCTGATTTCTGCTTCATTGCCTGATAAAGTTAGGAGAACATGAACATGTAGAAGGGATCATAGACCTCCCAAAAGAGGTTTGATGTGAATCCCTTGGTTGGAGATTCTTCGGATGCTTGCCAGTAATCCAACCAACCACCCTCAAGGAGGGAGGCAGGGAGGGACCCGTAATCCAACTTCTGCCTTCAAGAGGATATTTGATAGTGCAAAGATAAAAAAAAACTTTAAACCTTGATATAGTATGTTTGATACTGCAAGAAACACTGCAACGAAACCAGCTTATTGGTTGGTCAAAGTGGTACATATAGAGATGTTGCTTCTACATGTGATTTTTGCAAGTTCCTAATTAAATGTTGCTTTCCTCGAGTATCATGATTACTGCTGCTAAAGAAATCTCTTAGATTACAACGGTCTTGAAAGATATAGCATTATTCTACACCAATCTACCACCATATTTTGTGATAATAAAAGCACCATGTACATTGCATCCAACAATACTTTCTATCAAATAACAAAACACATTGAGATGAACTGTGATTTTGTTCGTGAAAATGCTTACATAAGAAGATTAGTCTGTGTTATGTCACTTCAAAAATGCAGTTAACTGATTTCTTCACCAAATCTCTGTCTGTTACTCATTTTCATTTTTTGTTAGATAAACTTTTGGTATATACACCATAAGTTTGAGGGGGTAGTTAAATATAATAGGATCATGAGCCACTAGGGCCCATGATTGTTGCTTCTGGAATGGCATGGACCACTAGTCGCTAGGGGCAGGGCACTATTCTTCTCTATCTTATCCCTTTTCTCTTTTCTCTATAAATAAAGCTCTAATATACATCAATAAACAAGTTGTCTTGTAGAACCTTTTGACTTTGGATTTATCTTTTTCTTATGTTGTATATTCTTGACTTAAACTTTCATATTTGAATCAATTGGTATCTTGACGATTCGATCGACACATTGATGATTTGTGCTTGGGCTGCTTCAACATTCATACATCAACAAATATTTACAGGTGCATCCTACCAATTTCATGGATTGGTTTGACGATGGAACAGAATGCGTCGATGTGGCACTCCATCTGCAAGACGTCTATCCTCAAACCACTTCAAAACTGACTTCCAAGGGAGGTTGGTGACATGCACGATGCTGCTGATCATGGCATTCTAAAATCAAGTCAAGAAAATAAGTTCATGGGAAGAGCAAGAAAACAGACCAAAATTACTCGTCCAACTTTGATCAGTATAAAAATCTTTTGCACACACATCAATCCATGTCTCCACTTCAAAATTTTCAAATGTGTAGACACAAGAACAAGAAAAAAAACTTAAATCCAAACTTCATGGCACTCTAAAATCAAGTCAAGAAAATACGTTCATGAGGAGAGCAAGAAAGCATACCAATAAAACTACTCGTCCAACTTGATCAGTATAAACATCTTATGTACACACATCTATCCATGTCTCAAATTCAAAATTTTCAAATGTGAAAACACAAGAAGACATTGAGGAGTCAAATAAATGAACAAGGAAAAACCTTAAATCTGCACCTCCTTCATAGGCAATTCGAAGAAAAAATAAATCATCCTACCTTTGGAATCAATGCCTTTTTCCAAAGAAATGTTTTTACATCTCATCCAAGGAGCAGACAACGTAACCCAATTCATCATTTAGAACCTCTTCGCAATAATCAGGTTGTAACAACCAATCAGGTCAATGTAGTTGACGCAAGTAACAACCAATATGTTGAAATGTCAACGACATGAAAACATATGTCTCCAGACACTTATCCAATTAAACTTCTAAAACTGAAAAGATTCGACTAAATATTTTAGTTTTCTATCAAAAATATTTTAACGTCTTCCAACAGCCAGCGTAAAACTCCGCCCATGTAAGGGATCACCCTTGCATTGCCGGTCCCAAGCCCGGATAAAGGAGGAGGGTTGTGTTAGGCTTTCGACAGCTAGCGTAAAACTTCGTCGGATTTCTACAACATGGATTACAAAAATTATGAGCATTGCTTTGGGGCGTCCCCGCTTAGCGACGTGCTGCAGAGCCCGAATGCAGTAAGAAGTAAGCAAGGGCCACTACATTTTCGCCCGAATGTAGTGAATCAATTGCAGAGAGGGTTCCCACATCATGGACGGGTGTGGGTAAAGAAGTTAGTCCCGCTACATTGCCGCCCGAATGTAGTGAAAAATTTTCAGAGAGGGTCTCCGCATTTTGATTATGGACGGATGCAGGGGGTAAGGAAGCTAGTCCTAGATAATAAGATTCGTATTGGTTCTTGGAATATCGGAACATTATCGGGTAAGCTAATGGAGGTGGTAGATACTATGATTCGGAGAAAGATTCATATTCTATGTTTACAAGAGACAAAATGGGTTGGAGAAAAAGCAAAGGAGATAGAGGATACAGGTTTTAAATTATGGTACTCAAGTAAAGAAAAGGCCCGAAACGGAGTTGGTATTATCATAAATAAAGATTTAAAGGAGAGTGTAGTAGACATACAACGATATGGTAACCGAATCATGACATTGAAATTAGTGTTAGGAGTAGAGGTTTTGAATATAGTTTGTGCTTACGCACCCCAAATAGGATTAGAAGGTAGTATAAAGACAGTTTTTTGGGAAGAGTTAGATAAGGTGTTTCAAAAGATTCCACAAAGGGAGATGATTTGTTTAGGAGGAGATTTAAATGGACATGTCGGTAAAGAGGCATTAGGATACCAAGGGATTCATGGAAACTTTGGTTATAGAGATATAAAGGAGGAAGGTAGGGAGATTTTAAATTTTGCTATGTCATTTGATCTCTTTATAGTCAATACAATCTTCAAAAAACGAGATGAACATTTAATTACTTATAAGAGTGGCTTATCACAAACACAAATTGATTACTTTATTTGTAGAAAAAAAGATAGAGCGTGTTGTAAAGATTGTAAGGTAATTCCTGGAGAAAGCTTAACCACCCAACATCGACTTTTAGTTATGGATTTACAAATAAAAAAATGGACAAAGAAGAAAAGAGTGCATCGAGCTATTCGGACTAAATGGTGGAACCTCAAAAGCGAGAAAGAAGATATATTTAAACAGAAAGTCCTTCAAGGAGATGTTTGGAATTATGTTGGCACACCCTCTAATATGTGGAACAATATGGCTATACATATTAGGAAAGTGGCGAAAGATGTGTTAGGGGTATCTAAGGGAGGTGTACCGACACAAAAAGAAGCTTGGTGGTGGAGTGAAGTAGTACAAAATAAAATCAAGGCAAAGAGGGCATGTTACAAATTACATTATGCTAAGAAAACTAGTGAAACTTTAGAAGCTTATAAGAAAGAAAAGAAGGAAGCAAAAAAGGCCGTTAGTGAAGCAAAAGCTAAGATTTGGGAGGACTTATATAAAAAACTAAACTCAAAAGAGGGTGAAAGAGATATTTTTAGGATAGCTAGGGCTAGAGATAAAAAAACTAAAGATCTTAATTATGTTAGATGCATAAAAGACGAGGATGAAAAAATTCTATTGGCAAATGATGATATAAGAAATAGATGGAAAAACTATTTTTATAATCTTTTTAATGAAAATAAAGATGTTAGTATTAGTTTAGGAGATTTAGCCAAGTCAGAAAAGTATAAACCACAATTTCTACCGACGTATTCAAAAGAATGAAGTCAAAGAGGCTCTTAAACATATGAAGAGTGGTAAATCGGTAGGACCAGATAATATTCCTATAGAAGTTTGGAAAATACTAGGAGAAATAGGAATCACTTGGCTCACAAGACTATTTAATGAAATATGGAAAAACCAAAAGATGCCCGAGGAATGGAGAGCAAGTACACTTATACCCGTATATAAGAACAAGGGAGACATTCAAAATTGTGCGAATTATCGAGGTATCAAGTTAATGAGTCATACTATGAAATTATGAGAAAGAATTATCGAACGTAGGTTAAGACAAATATCAAGTACAATAGAGAATCAATTTGGATTTATGCCAGGTAGATCTACTATTGAAGCGATTCACCTTTTGAGACATCTTATGAAACATTTTAGAGCAAAAAAGAAAGACCTTCACATGATATTTATTGATCTAGAAAAAGCTTATGATAGGGTATCGAGGGAGGTTCTTTGGAGAACTTTGGAAAAAAGAGGTATCCCATTGACATATATTAACCTTATAAGAGACATGTATGATGGTGCAAAAACATGTGTGAGGACTCATGAAGGAACGACAGACTTCTTTGAAGTTAATATTGGGTTACATCAAGGATCAACTTTAAGTCCATACTTATTTATAATGGTGATGGATGACTTAACAAAACATATTCAAGATGAAGTACCTTGGTGTATGTTATTTGCATATGACATTGTATTAGTGGAGGAGTCCAAGGAAAAAGTTAATAGAAAATTAGAACTATGGAGAGAAACATTAGAAAACAAAGGCCTCCGACTTAGTAGAACAAAGACAGAATATATGGAATGTAAGTTTGATCATTTGGCTACTTCAAAGGACATAGAAATTAAAATTGGCACACATTACATTCCCCAAAAGGAAAGTTTTAAATACCTAGGGTCAATTTTTCAAAGTGATGGAAGAATTGATGGAGATGTTACGCATAGAATTAATGCTGGTTGGTTAAAATGGAGAGGAGCATCAGCTATTCTTTGTGATAAGAAGATACCATTAAAATTAAAAGGTAAATATTATAAAGCAGCAATTAGGCCTGCCATGTTTTATGGTTCTGAGTGTTGGGCAGTTAATCATCAACATGTACAAAAGATGTCTGTGACAGAAATGAAGATGTTGAGATGGATGAGTGGTCATACAAGAAAAGACCGTATACATAATGAGGTTATTAGAAACAAATTAGGAGTGGCACCAATAGAAGATAAAAGGAGAGAACATCGTTTAAGATGGTTTGGACATATAGAAAGAAGATCAAAAGAAGAACCTGTAAGAAGGTTAGAAAAACTAAATTTAAAAAGTATTAAAAGAGGTAGAGGACGACCACAAAAGTATTGGAAAGAAACAATAAAGAATGATCTAGCTTATTGGGAGTTAACTGCTAACATGGCACACGATAGGGATCTGTGGAAACAAAGAATCCATGTAGCCGACCCCGTCTAGTATGGGAAAAGGCTTAGTTGTTGTTGTTGTTGTTGTCTTCCAACACATCCCAACAATGAAGAACTGATTCAGCTTCTTTTTAAATCACAAACCCCAATTTCATCAAAAGGATCAGTATGGATTAAGGCTTATGACAAGCAAAAGAAGACCTCTTTATTACTCACTCATACTTAAACCTGACGCTTACCACGCTTGTCAATTCTATACAAAGATTTGTCATTTGCAAGCCATTTAACTAATCCTGAAGTAATGTCTCATGGAAATTGAAACTATTTGACATGTTCATTAAAATTGATACTCAAAATGCTTGAATATGCAAAAGCGGCTTTATGTTTAATATTCCACTTACAGTTTGCACCAATTTTGTGAACGCACAACCCTTCCATCCATACATTTAGTTGGGAACTTGCAAAAATCACATGTAGAAGCAACATCTCTATATGTACCACTTTGACCAACCATTAAGCTGGTTTCATTGCAGTGTTTCTTGCAGTATCAAACATACTATATCAAGTTTTACATTTTGTTACATCTTACATTTTCACGAGATAAGTGATTCACCTAAAAAACACAAATCAATCGTAGAATGTTTGTTATTGACATCACCCCAATCAGCATTAGTATACACAGATAAATCAAGTAACAAGGAAGAAGTTAAGAGGACCAAGTACTACTTATTTGTAAAACTTCTTAAATATCGAATAATTCTTATAACAATACTCATATAAACAGTGGTGGGTGCTTATTGAAATTGATTAGTTATATGTACTGCATAAGAAATATCAGAACAAGTAATAGTAAGGTAGGTAAGATCACCTATCAGTTGTTTATAGAGAGTCAGATCTTCTAATTTTCTCCATCAGTAGATCTTAACTTAGTGCCAAGGACCGTAGGAGTATCCACTTGCTTGCTGTCAGTGATATCAGATCTTTCAATTACATCATTTGCAAACTTGATTTGTGACATAAATATTCGCGATTGTTTCTAATCATTTCGATACCCAAAAAATAATTAAGAAGACCTAAATCTTTCATATCAAATTCTAGATGAAGGTTATGTTTAACGTCTGCAATCCCTCCTTCATCACTCCTAATAATGATCATATCATCCACGTACAAGAGTAACATAATATTACCTTTATCTGACTTCCTTACAAACAAGACAGTGTCAGTATAACAAGATGCAAAGTTATGTAGGTGCATGAAACTTTCAAATCGATCAAACTAAGCCTTGGAGTTTGTTTCAAACTATACAAAGCTTTATTGAGTTTAGGAACATGATCTTGGGGAACATCAAATCCAAGAGAAGGAGTCATATAAATATCTTCAAGTAGATGTCCATTCAAAAATGTATTTTTAACATCAAGTTGATAAATATCCCAATTTTGGATAATAATAAGAGTTATGAGTATCCTAATAGTTCTTATCCTAGTAACAAGAGCAAAAGTTTATTGTAATCGATTCCATATTTTTTAGCATAACCCATGGTTACGAGTCTAGCCTTATATCTTTCAATATTATCATTACTATGTATTTTTATTTTGTAAACGCATTTACATGGTAGATACTATGATTCAGAGAAAGATTCATATTCTATGTTTACAAGAGACAAAATGGGTTGGAGAAAAAGCAAAGGAGATAGAGGATACAGGTCTTAAATTATGGTACTCAGGTAAAGAAAATGCCCGAAATGGAGTTGGTATTATCATAAATAAAGATTTAAAGGAGAGTATAGTAGGCATACAACGATATGGTGACCGAATCATGACGTTGAAATTAGTGTTAGGAGCAGAGGTTTTGAATATAGTTTGTGCTTACGCACCCCAAGTAGGACTAGAAGATAGTATAAAGACAGTTTTTTGGGAAGAGTTAGATAAGGTGCTTCAAAAGATTCCACAAAGGGAAATGATTTGTTTAGGAGGAGATTTAAAAGGACATGTCGGTAAAGAGGCATTAGGATATCAAGGGATTCATGGAAACTTTGGTTATGGGGATATAAACGAGGAAGGTAGGGAGATTTTAAATTTTGCTATGTCATTTGATCTCTTTATAGTCAAATACAATCTTCAAAAAATGAGATGAACATTTAATTACTTATAAGAGTGGCTTATCACAAACACAAATTGATTACTTTATTTATAGAAAAAAAGATAGAGCGTGTTGTAAAGATTGTAAGGTAATTCCAAGAGAAAGCTTAACCACCCAACATCGACTTTTAGTTATGGATTTATAAATTAAAAAAATGGACAAAGAAGAAAAGAGTGCATCGAGCTATTCGGATTAAATGGTGGAACCTCAAAAGCGAGAAAGAAGATATATTTAAACAGAAAGTCCTTCAATGAGATGTTTGGAATTATGTTGGCACACCCTCTGTTAGGAAAGTGGCGAAAGATGTGTTAGGGGTATCTAAGGGAGGTGTACCGGCACAAAAAAGAAGCTTGGTGGTGGAGTAAAGTAGTACAAAATAAAATCAAGGCAAAGAGGGCATGCTACAAATTACATTATGCTAAGAAAACTAGTGAAACTTTAGAAGCTTATAAGAAAGCAAAGAAGGAAGCAAAAAAGGCCGTTAGTGAAGCAAAAGCTAAGATTTTGGAGGACTTATATAAAAAACTCAACTCAAAAGAGGGTGAAAGAGATATTTTTAGGATAGCTAGGGGTAGAGATAAGAAAACTAAAGATCTTAATTATGTTAGATGCATAAAAGACGAGGATGAAAAAATTCTAGTGGCAAATGATGATATAAGAAATAGATGGAAAAACTATTTTTATAATCTTTTTAATGAAAATAAAGATGTTAGTATTAGTTTAGGAGATTTAGCCAAGTCAGAAAAGTATAAACCACAATTTCTATCGACGTATTCAAAAGAATGAAGTCAAAGAGGCTCTTAAACATATGAAGAGTGGTAAATCGGTAGGACCAGATAATATTCCTATAGAAGTTTGGAAAATACTAGGAGAAATAGGAATCACTTGGCTCACAAGACTATTTAATGAAATATGGAAAAACCAAAAGATGCCCGAGGAATGGAGAGCAAGTACACTTATACCCGTATATAAGAACAAGGGAGACATTCAAAATTGTGCGAATTATCGAGGTATCAAGTTAATGAGTCATACTATGAAATTATGAGAAAGAATTATCGAACGTAGGTTAAGACAAATATCAAGTACAATAGAGAATCAATTTGGATTTATGCCAGGTAGATCTACTATTGAAGCGATTCACCTTTTGAGACATCTTATGAAACATTTTAGAGCAAAAAAGAAAGACCTTCACATGATATTTATTGATCTAGAAAAAGCTTATGATAGGGTATCGAGGGAGGTTCTTTGGAGAACTTTGGAAAAAAGAGGTATCCCATTGACATATATTAACCTTATAAGAGACATGTATGATGGTGCAAAAACATGTGTGAGGACTCATGAAGGAACGACAGACTTCTTTGAAGTTAATATTGGGTTACATCAAGGATCAACTTTAAGTCCATACTTATTTATAATGGTGATGGATGACTTAACAAAACATATTCAAGATGAAGTACCTTGGTGTATGTTATTTGCATATGACATTGTATTAGTGGAGAAGTCCAAGGAAAAAGTTAATAGAAAATTAGAACTATGGAGAGAAACATTAGAAAACAAAGGCCTCCGACTTAGTAGAACAAAGACAGAATATATGGAATGTAAGTTTGATCATTTGGCTACTTCAGAGGAAATAGAAATTAAAATTGGCACACATTGCATTCCCCAAAAGGAAAGTTTTAAATACCTAGGGTCAATTTTTCAAAGTGATGGAAGAATTGATGGAGATGTTACGCATAGAATTAATGCTGGTTGGTTAAAATGGAGAGGAGCATCAGCTATTCTTTGTGATAAGAAGATACCATTAAAATTAAAAGGTAAATATTATAGAGCGGCAATTAGGCCTGCCATGTTTTATGGTTCTGAGTGTTGAGCAGTTAATCATCAATATGTACAAAAGATGTCTGTGACAGAAATGAAGATGTTGAGATGGATGAGTGGTCATACAAGAAAAGACCGTATACATAATGAGGTTATTAGAAACAAATTAGGAGTGACACCAATAGAGGATAAAATGAGAGAACATCGTTTAAGATGGTTTGGACATATAGAAAGAAGATCAAAAGAAGAACCGGTAAGAAGGTATGAAAAACTAAATTTGGAAAGTATTAAAAGAGGTAGAGGATGACCACAAAAGTGTTGGAAAGAAACAATAAAGAATGATCTAGCTTATTGGGAGTTAACTGCTAACATGGTACACGATAGGGATCTGTGGAAACAAAGAATCCATGTAGCCAACCTCGTCTAGTATGAGAAAAGGCTTAGTTGTTGTTGTTGCATTTACATCCAATAACCTTTTTATCCTTGGACTTCGAAACAATAGTCCAAGTTTGAATTTTATCTAAGGCACTAAGTTCTTCATGCATAGCATCCTCCCATTCTAGAATGCCCTTGGTTTGATGATAGAATCTAGATTTTTTCACTTAAAGAATGATTGCAATCAAACTTTTTTGTTAAGGTTCAAAAGATTCATAGGAGACAAATCGTTGAGGAGGTTTTAAAATTCTTGGTTTCAATCGTGAATTGTCATGCCCTCTATGTCCTATAATATAGTGTAACAAAAAAGGTTAATAATAGGTTGTGTGTCAGTAGTTTCTTCTAAAACATCAATTGTATTATGAGGAATATCATCATGATTGACCTCTAAATCACTATCATCGTCTTCCTTTAGATTGAAAAAGTCTTGTGAAAATGACTCTTCATTATTTTCAAAAGCTCTAGTTTTATAATAGTAGTCATTTTCAAAGAATTTTACACCTTTGAAAATATACAACTTATCATTAATAGGATCAAAACATTTATATCTTTTTTTTGTTGATCCTATATCTAAGAAACATAGGTTCAATGGCTTTAGGAGATAATTTTTCATTTTTATTTATATAAACAAAGCATTTGTACCCAAAAACCCCTAGTCTTTCATAATAAGGAGAGAGATTATATAATTTTTTAAAAGGAAAAATATTTTGAAAACGAGTTGAAGGTATTTTATTGATAAGATATACTGTAGTAAGAGTTTGTGCCCATAAAAATCTAGAAATATTACTAGCAATTAAAAGTATTCTACAAGTTTCTATAATGTCTCTATGCTTTCTTTCTATCAAGCCATTTTATTGTGGTGTTTTTATGTAAGATTTTTTATGTAAAATCTTATTTGTTTTAAAAAAAATTAAAAATCTTTTGATAAATATTCTCGCTAATAATCAGATCTAACAATCTTAATGGTAGAATCAAATTGATTCTTCATCATATTGTGAAAAATTAAACATTTATCAAATATCTTTGATTTATGTTTTAATAAATATATGAGAGTAAATCGAATAAAATCATCTACAAATATCACATAATATTAGTCTCTTCCTTTTGAAAAATTGGGGTAGGGCTCCAAACATCAAAATGTATAAATCAAAAGCTTTGTTTGGTACATAATTTTCCTCTCTAAAAGGAAAATGATGCATTTTTCTAAGAACACATTTTTTACAATGAAATTTTTAATCACCAATTTTTTTGAACAAAGGAAAATTATATAGTCTATGTATATCCAAATGTCTAAGTCATTTATGTCAAAGAGTATCGTCGTGAGCTACATTAGACAATTCAAAATTTGGCATAATTATACAACCCATTTTGTATAGTCCACTTTTTCTATGGCCTTAACTAATCACCTTCTTTGATAGGTGATCCTACACCACATTTTCTTTGATGAGAAAGTAATATACAATTATTATCACAAATTTGAGCAACCGAGAGTAGATTTAAATTTAGTTTAGGTATGAAACTTACATTTTGAATTTTGAAATCTTTCTTTTTAAAATTCTCAATTTTTTCAATTTGAAAATTTGTATCGTCAGCCATAAAAACATGTTTTCCAAATATATCTTCATAATTTTTCAAAGATTTTTTACTATTTGTCATATGCAAAGAAGCACCTAAGTCTAAGAACCAAGACATACCTTATAAGTGGAGAGAGCATTTTCAAAAATGCTTGCCTTGTCTTTAAACATTTCTTCTACGTAGACTTTGATATTGGAAGGCAAGACTCTTCTATCATTGTCTTCCACGGCTCTCACATTTTCATATCTCTTTTGAAAAAGAGGAAAAATGGTCTTGATGTGGCCACTTTCCTTATAATAGTGGCATATTGTGTCCTTATTTGGCATGTATTGGGCTTTTTGCTTGATCCATTATCTTTTTGTCTTTCAAAATTTTTGGCATGAGGTATGTCTTCATATTTGCTCCCAAGCTTGAAAGCGGTAAGAACAACTTCTTTTGCAACATTTATGCTTTTTAATATAGTTTCCTCCATAACTAAATCGGTCAAAAATGTATCTCCCTTTGGTTTAGGTTTTTTATGAATTAAATTTGATCTAATATTTTCAAATTCATCTCTTAATCTCGCATAAATCCAAAGAAATATTGATTGCCTAAGAACTCTTCAAATTCATTTATTTTTTAAAGTTTTTTAAATTTATCAAAACATCGAAGTTAAGTCCACAACTCGAAAAATTCATTGTAATACTCAGTAATGCTTAGGTTACCTTGATTAAGCATTATCATTCTTTCCATCAACTTGAAAAACTCAAGCTTCAATAGTATTTTCAAATATACTAATTCAATTTCTAAGTTTTTCATTCATATTTTGACAAATTGTCCATGTTATTTTTTCATTCATTTTCCCCAAATTTTCAATTCTTGCTTATATTTTTCTTAGGTTTTAAACATCATTGTTTAAATCTTCAATATCTAAAATTGGTTCTTCAATTGTCTCGTCTATGAAATCCCAAAAGCTTTAGATAAAAATTATTTTTTCATGGTTCTTACCCAACTTTGATAGCATTTTGAGTCAAGAATGTATTTAAAATACTCATTTTTACTATCCATTTTAAGGAACAAACAAGGATTTTGATTTTACCTCAAGTTTGGAACGCTAAACACGTAATATCACGAACTTTTCAATTTTGGTATGCTTCCTGATGTGCTCGATTTCTTCAAAACGAAACTCTGGTACTATGTAAATATTTGTTAATGTATGAATGTTGAAGCAGTTCAATCACAAATCGTTAACGTGTCAATTGAATCGTTAAGATACCAACACATCCAAATATAAATGTTTCAAGTAAAGAATGCACAACTGTGTCAAGAAAGAGAAATTCACAAGTCAAAAGGTTTGTACAATACAATTTATTTATTGATGTATATTAGAGATCTATTTTATAGAGCAAAGAGAAGAAAATTTACAACAAAGGGATAAGAGAGAGGAGAGCAGTGAACTAGCCCGTGGGGGCCAGCACTAAGAGAGCCGTTGGAAGCCTTTTGGCATATGAAACTGGATCCTTTTGACATTTGAGACTGGAGCCTACATTGATTGCCTTCTTTGAAGAAAGAGGTCAAACACTCTTTCTCACACTTGAGAAGTGACTTGTTAACCATCACATAGCATCCATTGTCCCGAGAGCGGGAAAAGTGTGTTTGTTATACATAATGTATTCAATGTGGGAGCTGCATGGGTTGCTGGGTAGGCATTTGGATGGCCGGGGATTTAGTTGTTGGTAGTTTGCAAGTCTGAAGCTTGTGTTACTTGTAGCTATGTTGGTTGTTATTTTCTTTATCTTAGCATGTGTCAAATTTTGCATCTTTCATACAATAAAAGTCTAAATGGTGCTGAACAAATGCGTACTCAAGCTAGTGATATTCACTTCAAAATGCATTTGTTTCGAGGAAAGATGACTTGAATTATGCAATTGAGTTTGTTAATTTAATGACAAATCATCGTAGAATATAATCTTTTGGTGTGTCTGTTCGTTTCCTGTAAAAGTCCGTTGTCATCCACTGGCCCAACGTAGAATAGAGAAAAAACAATGGTGGCATACAGCATGCTTCATATGAGAGAGAGAGAGTGACACCAGGGGAGACGAAGGGGCAGTCTGGAAGCTCCCGGAGACGTGTTCGATGGCAGTAGCAGGCTCGGAATTCCGCGTGACAGTTGTTTTGCAGCGAGAATTATTTTGCCGCACCTACCGTCGTACGCAAAACTTGCAGCATTGGTGCTCTTGACTAATTTTAGCTTCTAATCAATTTTGTCCATACACTTTCTTTCAAAAAAATGTCAATTATTTATGGGTACTTTCTCTCTCCTTTCATATCTAATTTCAGCATTTCTTTTTTCTCTCACTTAATTTCAATAAAGATTTATATTGCTGGATTTTTTTTTTGGTGATGGATGTTTCATTTAGCAGTGTTTCCGTGATGGATGTTTCATTTAGCATTATTATTTTTTTATAGCTAAACAATACATATTTTTTTTCAGTCTCATTGAAGAATAAAGAATTTTAAACAAAAAAATAAGATCAATAATAAGAAAAAAAGAATAACAATAAGGACCAAGAAGAAGAGGACGAAGAAACATATAAAAAGTAAGAAAATAAAAACAATATCATGTTCTTAATTCAAAAAGTAACCAAGTGTGTTTCTCTCGTTTGGAACTTGATCTTACTTTTTTGTTTTGATTTCGATCAAAAATTAAATCAATACATCAAAATAACAATAGCAACAACAATAACTAAGCCTTTTCTCATGTTGAGGTCGGTTATATAGATTCTTTGTTTCCACATAGCCCTATCATGTGTCATGTTAGGGCTTAACTCACTAGATCATTCTTTATTGTTTCTTTCCTACACTTTTGTGGTCATCTTTTACTTCTTTTAATACTTTCAAAATTTAGTTTTTCATACCTTGTGTTTCTTTTGATCATCCTTTTATATGTTCAAACCATCTTAAATGATATTCTCTCATTTTATCCTCTATTGGTGTCACTCTTAATTTGTTTCTAATAACCTCATTATGTATACGGTTTTTTCTTGTATGATCATTCATCCATCTCAACATCTTCATTTTTGTTTGAGACGCCCAACACTCAAAACCATAAAACATGGCAGGTCTAATTGTTGCTCTATAATATTTACCTTTTAACTTTAATGGTATCTTCTAATTACAAGGAATACGTGATGCTCCTCTCCATTTTAACCAACCTACATTAATTCTATGTGTAATATCTCCATAAGTTCTTCCATCACTCTTAAATATTTATCTTAGGTATTTAAAATTTCCTTTTGGTGGATACAATGTGTGCCAATTTTAATTTTAATTTTTATGTCCTCTAAAGTAACCAAATGATCAAACTTACATTCTATATATTATGTCTTTATTCTATTAAGTTGAAAGCTTTTACTTTCTAATGTTTTTCTTAATAGTTCTAATTTTCTATTAACTTTTTCTTTAGACTCCTCCACTAACCCAATGTCATATGCAAATAACACTAAGGTACTTCATCTTGAATATGTTTTGTTAACTCATCAATCACCATTATAAATAAGTATGGACTTAAAGTTGATCGTTGATGTAACCCAATATTAACTTCAAAGAAGTCTGTCATTCCTTCATGAGTCCTCATATATTTTTTGCATCATCGTACATGTCTCCTCATATATGTTTTTGCATCATCGTACATGTCTCTTATAAGGTTTATGTATGTCAATGAGATACCTCTTTTTTTTAAGGTTCTCCAAAGAACCTTATCCTATCGTAAGCTCTTTTTAGATCAATAAATATCATGTGAAGGTATTTTTTTTTTACTCTAAAATGTTTCATAAGACGTCTTAAAAGGTGAATCGTTTCGACAGTAGATCTGTTTGGCATGAATCCAAATTGGTTATTTGTTGTACTAAATACTTGTTTTAACCTACATTCGATAATTCTTTTCCATTAATATGACTCATTAACTTGCTACCTCAATAATTCGCACAATTCTTAATGTCTCCCTTGTTCTTATACATGGGTATAACTATACTCGCTCTCTATTCCTCGGGTATCTTTTGGTTTCTCTATATTTTATTAAATAGTCTTATGATCTAAGTGATTCCTGTCTCTCTTAGGATTTTCCAAACTTTCATAGGAATATTGTCTGATCCTATCGATTTACCACCATTCATATGTTTAAGAGCCTCTTTTACTTTATTCTTTTGAATACATCGATAGAAATTATGGTTTATATACTTTCTAATTTGACTAACTCTCCTAAGTTAATACAAACATCTTTATTTTCATTAAAAAACTTATAAAACTAGTTTTTTCGTCTATTTTTTATATCATCATTTGCCACTAAAATTTTTTCATCCTCGTTTTTTATGCATCTAACAAAATTAAGATCCTTAGTTTTCTTATCTCTAGCCCTAGCTATCTTAAAGAGATCTCTTTCACCCTCTTTTGAGTTGAGCTTTTTATATAAATACTTCTAAATTTTAGCTTTTGCCTCACTGATGGCCTTTTTCGCTTCTTTCTATACTCTCTACAAGCCCCTAAAGTTTCACTAGTCTTCCTAGCATAATGTAATTTGTAACATGCCCTCTTTGCCTTGATTTTATTTTATACTACTTCACTCTTCCATAAAGTTTCTTTTTGTGCTGGTACACCTCCCTTAGATTCACCTAACACATATTTCATCACTTTCCTAATATGTATAGTCATATTGTTCCACATATCACAAGGTGTACCAACATAATTTCAAGCATCTCCTTGAAGGACTTTCTATTTAAATATACCTTCTTTCTAACTTTTGAGGTTCTACCATTTAGTCCGAATAGCTCGATGCACTCTTTTCTTCTTTGTTCACTTTTTCACTTCTAAATGCATAACTAAAAGTCGATGTTAAGTGGTTAAACTTTTTTCTAAAATTACCTTGTAATATTTACAACACGATCTATCTTTTTTTTCACAAACAAAATAATGAATTAGTGTTTGTGATAAGCCACTCTTATAAGTAATTAAATGTTCATCTCATTTTTTTTAAGATTGTATTGACTATAAAAAGATCAAATGTCATAGTAAAATTTAAAATCTTCCTACCTTCCTCACTTATATCCCTAAAACCAAAGTTTTCATTAATACCTTCATATTTTAATGTCTCTTTACCAACATGTCCATTTAAGTCTCCTCCTAAACAAATCATCTCCCTTTGTAGAATCCTTTGAATCACCTTATCTAACTCTTCCCAAAAAGTTGTCTTTATACTATATTCTAGTCCTACTTTAGGTGCGTAAGCACAAATTATATTCAAAACCTCTGCTCCTAACACTAATTTCAATATCATGATTCGGTCACCATATCGTTGTATGTATACTACACTATCATTTAAATCTTTATTTATGATAATACCAACTCTGTTTCGAACATTTTTTTTCTTGAGTACCATAATTGAAAACTTGTATGCTCAATATCCTTTGATTTTTTTCCAACCCACTTTGTCTCTTGTAAACACTAGATATGAATCTTTCTCCAAATCATAGTATCTACCACCTCCATTAGCTTTTTGGATAATGTTCCAATATTCCAAGAACCAATACAAATTTTATTATCTAGGACTAGCTTCCTTACCTCCTGCATCCATCCATACTGAAAATGTGGAGACCTCTCTACAATTTATTCACTACATTCCGGCAGCAATATAGCGGGACTAACTTCTTTACCTCCATCCGTCCATGATGTGAAAACCCTCTCTGCAATTGGTTCACTGCTTTCTAACAAAAATGTAGAGGCCCTTGCTTACTTTTCACTACATTCGGGCTCTACAGTGCATCGCTAAGAGGGGACGCCCCAACGTAATGCTCATAATTTGTATAATCCATGGTATAAAAATCCGACAAAGTTTTACACTGACTATTGGAAGCTTAACGCAACCCTCCTCATTTATCCGGGTTTGGGATCGGCCATGCAGGGGTGATCCCTTACATGAGCAGAGTTAAATCAATACATGAAATAAATGATAAAAAATACATCAAATCAACAAAATGCTCACCAAATAATTAAAATCCTTTTCGAATTGGCCTCCTTTTTTTCTTTTTTCTTTTTTTTTTCTTTTTTTCCCTTTTTGATCAAATTTGAAGCATCATAAACTAATGGATGGTTTAAATAGCATGAGGAAAAGGTATGAGATAATGGTAAAAAAAGAACCCACAAAAGGAGAGAGATTTTCATAAGTAAAAGATATCAAGTTGATTTTTAGATTTTTGTAGGAAGCGATTTTTTTCTACTCTTGGTATGTAAAAATTGGCCAATCTTTATTTAAAATAAATTAATTACTATTCATACATCTCATTCTACTAAACACACTTTTTAAAATCTGTAATTTTGAAAAAAAGAACGATAAAGATGTATATGTAGGCAAAGGGATATATGAATAATAGCACTCAAAATAAAGATACTAAATTAAAGATAGTAAGCGTGGACTAAGTGAAAGATATAACATATTAAAGTAGTCCAATGTGCTGATAAGAAAAATGGTCCACTCTTTGAAGGCATAGAGGTATCTCACCAAAAATGCCATGGTTGTGCCTGTGGCTAAACTACATAGTCTGTGGGCTACTCTCCTCACTATAAAATATTCTCTAGACTTTTGCTATTATGTGCAAATTGGCACTGAATAAAAGGGTACCTATGCTTAGTATTTCGCCTGCTTCGAATGTACCATTGATTTTTGAATTAAGCTTGATAGTTGAATAAGTATTCATTACAAAAAAGTAAGTTTCCAATTAAATTTGTTGGATTCACAATCGCATCAGAAGAAAATGATGTAAAGTTAATAACTGCATACATGCATACAGATTGATAACAGCCGAACTCCAATAGCTCAAAGAGTATCTGCCACGAACCCCCACCCACGGTAACCTTTTGTTTCTTCTTGTTGTTTTGGAGTCATGACTATCTATGTAAGAGATTACCTTTGTATGATTGGTTGCAAGCCCGTATCAAAGATCAGCGTTGCGTTAGGCTTTCGACAATTAGTATAAATTTTATTGGATTTATCTATCATGGATTATAAACATTATAAACATTTCATTGGAGCATCTACTCTTAGTGATGTACGGGAGAATTCAAATGCAATAAAAAGTATGCAAAAATCTCTTCGTCTTTGATTGAATATAGTAAATCAATTGTAGAGAGAATTTTCATAATATCAATAGGTATAAAGTAAAGAAATTAATCATACCACATTATCACTCAAATATAGTGAACAAATTAATGAGAATTTTCATATTTTCAATATTGATGGAGGTAAGAAAACTAGTCATAGATAATAAGATTTGTATTAATATTTAGAATATTAAAACATTCACTAATAAGCTAGCAGAGATGGTAGATATTATGGTTAAAAAAGAATTACATTTTATGTATACAAAATATAAAAAAAAAATTTAAAAAGAAAAGAGAATGAGAATATAAGTTTTAAGTTATAATATTCAAGAAAGTAAAATACTCCAAAAAGAATTAGTATTATAGGAGACATATTGATATGGTAACCAAATTATGATATGAAATTACTGTTAAGAATAAAGCCTCTAAATATGTTTTTTGTTTACGTACCTCAAGTAGGATTAGAATATAGCAAGGTATTTTGTGAGCAATTAGATAAAATAATTTAAAGAATTTCATAAAAAATGATTTGTTTGGAAAATCTAAGTGGACATGTGGATAAAGAAACATTAGGATATGAAGGTATTCATGAAAACTATGATTTTGAGATTTTAATTAGTAAGGTAATAAAATTCTAAATTTGTTATAGCATATGATCTCTTTATAGTCAATAAAAATTTTACAAAACAAGATGAACTTAATTACTTATAAGAGTGACTTTTCACAAACACAAATTAATTATTTTGCCTATAGGAGAAAAAATAGATTGTGTTATGAGGATTGTAAAGTAATTCTAAAAGAAAGCTTATCGACTTTCATTTATGAATTTGTAGGTAAAACAAATAAACAAAGAGGTAAAAAGTATATAGAACAATTTGAACTAAATGGTGAAACCTCAAAAATGATAAATAAGACATATTTAAAATGAAAATTCTTCAACCATATACTTAGAATTATATAATACATATTTTAACATGTGAAATAATATAACCAAGCGTATTAACAAAATAGTAAAATATATGTTAGGTAAATCTAAGGAAAGCTTACCAATACAAAAGAAAACTTGGTCGTGGAGTAAATTAGTGCAAAATAAAATTAAGGTAAAAAAGACATGTTACAAATTGCATTATGTCAATAAAACTAATATAACTTTTAAGACTTATTAAAAAATAAAGAATGAAGCAAAAAAGAACCAAAAACCAAAATTTGGGATGATGTATATAAAAAACTCAACACAAAAGAAAATGAAACGATAATTTTAGGATAGTTAAAGCTAGAGATAAAAATATCAAAAATCTTTCTTTTGTTAGATGCATCAAAGATGGGGATAAAAAGATTGTAGTGACAAGTTATAATATTAAAACAACAGCAAATGTGTCTTTTCCCATACTAGATGGGGTTGGCTACATGGATTCTTTGTTTCTATAGAGCTTGATCATGTGTCATGCTAACATTTAACTCAATATAAGCTAAATTATTTTTTATTATTTTCTTTCAACACTTTTGTGGTCTTCTTCCTCTTTTGATATTTTCCATTTAGTCATCTTTCTACATGTCCAAACCATCTTAAATGTTTTTCTCTCATTTTATCATCTATTGATGTCACTTCCAATTTGTTTTTAATAATCTTATTACATATATGTTTTTTTCTTATGTGACCACTCATTCATCTCATCTTTATTTCTATCAAGAACATCTTTTGTACATGCTCATAATTAATTGCCCAACACTTAGAACCATAAAACATAATTGGTTGAATTGTTGCTCTATAATATTTAACTTTCAATTTTAATAGTATCTTCTTGTCATATAAAACACCTCTTCATTTAAACCAACCTACATTAATTCTATGTATAATATCTTCACCAATTTTTCCATCACTCTTAAAAACTTTCCCTAGGTACTTAAAACTTTAATCGTATTTTAATATATTTTTTAATAAAAATATAAGTACTAATATTAACTTAGGAGAGCTAACCAAATAATATATATAAACCATAATTTCTATCGATATATTCAAAGTAATGAAGTCAAAAAACTCTTCAACTTATGAAGGATGGTAAAATTGTAGGACCAAATATTATTCTTATAGAAGTATGAAAAATCCTAGGAAAGATGAGTATCACTTGACTTAGAAAATTATTTAATGAAATATGTATAAAACAAAAGATACTTAAAGAATGGAGGATGGGTTCAAGTATACTCATATAAAAGAACAAGCAATTGATATATTAAGAAAAGAGGCTATTCACTTGTTGAGATGCCTTCCTAACACTTTATTGCAAAAAAGGAACATCCACATGATATTGATCAAGGAAAAGCCTATAATAGGGTGTTAAGGGACATTCTTTGAAAACCTTAGAAAAGAAAGGTATTTCATTGATATATTATCAATCTTATAAGAAACATATATCATGTTACACAAACATGTCAGAGGACTTGTGAAGTTCTTTGAAGTTAATATGGATTGCATTAAGAATCATCTTTAAGTCTATATTTATTTATAATGGTTATTGACGAGTTAACATGATATATGTTAATTGCAGATGATATGGATGAGTGTAAAGAAAAAAATAATAGAAAATTGAAACTATGACGAGAAACATTAGAAAGTAAAGGCTTTCAACTTAGTAGAACAAAAATAATTTATATTGAATATAAGTTTGATCATTTGGTTACTTAAGATGACATAGAAATTAAGATTAAAACACATTACATCCCCGTAAGAAAAGATTTAAATATAGAGTGATGAAAAAATTTAAAGAAATGTTATGTATAGAATTAATACATGTTAGTTAAAATGAAGAGGTGCATTGGGTATTTTATATAACAAAAGATCCCATTAAAATTGGAAGATAAATATTATATAGCAATGACTAAACCCACTAATTTTATGGTTCTAAGTGTTGGGAAGTTAATCTTCAATATATGGAGAAGATGTCGATAGCAAAATTGAAGATATTGAAAAGGATAAATGGTCATATAAAGAAAAATCATATACATAATGATGAGATTATTAAAAATAAATTGAAAATGATATTAAGAGATGATAAAATAAACAAAAAACATTGAAGATGGTTTAAACACGTAGAAAGATGATCAAATGAAGTTTTGAAAGAAGGTATGAGAAATTAAATTATGAAAATGTTTAAAAAGAAAATAGAAGACTACAAAAGTATTAAAAGAAAACAATAAAAAATGATCTACCTTATTTTGAATTAACGGTTAGCATGACACATGATCGAGCTTCATGGAAACAAAGAGTCCATGTGGCTGACCCCATCTAGTACAAAAAAAAGGCTTAGTTGTTGTTTGGTTTTTGTTACCATCTTAGTATAATCAGCATGGTGCATAAACAACGGAGAGTGAAGAGTGTAACTGAAATACTTCAAACTTTGCTCATGAGCTACCCAAGGTCAAACTCTTGGACTTGTTTCAACTCAACCCAAACTCATCTATAAATAAACAAGCTAAGCTTGTCAGATGAACTAACCTCGAACGAGGCAAAGCTCGTGTAAGTTCAGCTTATGTTGCAACCCTAGGTTTCACTTCAATGCAACAAATATGAGGACAAGGTTTGCTAGCATGTCAAAATTGCATCTAGCATTCCTGTGCCATTGTCAAAATGAAGTGCAATGTAGCCTAAAGCACACAACATTTCATTTGCAGCGACTAGTTACAGCATAAGCCATATTGCAATCTTTGGGAGAGGAGAAAAGAAGACCAACAGTAATAAGCACAAGAACATGTGCCATCCTTGAAATGATGCAACCTCTTGTTTTCTCTTATAATGAGTTCCCCTTCAACGATCTCAGATATAATCACGATGGCATGGTTGCAACAACAAGCACGTAGAGCCCTTGATAATCCCTAAGGGTGTGTTGGCTGGAGTACCAATAAGACCATAGGTTTATCCATAACTTGTGGCAGTAGAATAAGAAAGCCTGCTTGAGTTTCCTGATCAATATCATGAATCATATATCTGGTGTCTGGAACACCACGACGCCCCGTCATGTGCCTGTTATTACATCATGATTATTACTTGTCTAGTGAATTTTCTGCCTTCCCTAGAAAATTATCAATCTTGGGTGCCATCTGAACGCCAGTCATCTAATTGCAGCACTGTCACTAATTGTTATCATAAACAGTTGTTTGCTCAAACAGCAAACTCCGGTGTACATTGTCTCATCTTTACAAAGATGACTGATTTCAGGCATGCCGGCAAATTATCAAGCATCTTCATGAATTAATGGGTAAAAGCAATATAGATGATTCTTTGTTGAAACTAGGCATTGGAGAAAATTTTGTATCTTAGCAAGAAATTTGGAACCAGAAGGACCTAAAAAACCAAGGATAGTAGGAAGTAACTTTCCTTTCCTACTCCGTAGTAAGCAATGGATCCGAGGATATTGATTTAATAGACCAGGGACTGGTGGAAACGGGCCACTGGAAATCTGCTGTCCTTTCACTTGAGAAACCTAACCGGAAGGATGAAGTTTGGATTACCCTTTCTTTGAACCTTGTCAATGATCGAGCTTAAAGAGAGATGGTTGTCAATGAAGCCTGATGATAGCCACTAGCTACCTTTTATGCTTGCCGCTGCAGCTTCCCTTTGATCCTTCAGAAACATAACCCTCTACTGCCGTAACAATGTGTGTTTCCAGCATGTGGCCTTTAGCAGCAGACCTAACTTTCCTGAAAATTTGCTGCTTGAGGACACGCTGTTCAGCAACAGAAAGATTCTTACATTTATCGAGCCCCTTCAAGCATCTCACAGTATCACTGAAGTTCCTGCCATTTTTCTCTGGATTTACAAGCTTCTCAACAACTTGAACAGAGCATTTTCTCTATGCACACCTTGTTTCCAATCTCCACAATATCCTGGACGCATCGTGCGGTTACCTCCTTTGTCTTCAATGACCTGCTGTCAAGTGAGTAAACCAACCTATCAATCTGACCAATCTCGAGGATTTGATTCAACACGAGTGTTTTCCCATCGCCAAAAAGCATCTGATGGAGCGCCGTGTATGCTGCATCTTGAAGTTCCTCTATATTGCACTGCATCATTTTGGTCAAATCCTGAATAACATTACGCTCCAGAATTTTTCGAATACATTTTTTGCCTCCTGAGCAAGATAGCTTCATGAGTACGAAAGCAGACCCAGATGATATTCTGTTTTGCTCCGTGTTTCCGCAATGCAAAAATGGAGCCAATATTTCAATCGAGGGACTTTTAAGTATCATATCTTGGATCCTAAGACCGTTTGCCTTCTCAATGATTGGCACAATATCCTGCATTGCTTCTATGATCTGCTTGTTATTGGGGTTTTGGAGTTTACAAAGAGTATCATCAAAGCATTGTGGTCTCGGAGAATAAGAAACATGTGGATCCATCAATAAATATCTTTCTAGACTAAGCCTTGCATGCCATGGCAGACCGTCCAGGGCACTCTGCCTAAGATAGTTTGCAGCTGCTCACCCTGTTTCATAAAGTGACTTCAATATCACAATAGCGTGATGTTGTGCAACTTCAGACCCATTCTCCAGAAGTCCTATAAGCTTTTTATCAACACCGCAAGCAAACACATGATCGACTGTCTTAACATTTTCCGACTTCATCAATGACATCAAAACTGTGAATACGTTATCATGCCACTCTTCGGCATGAGGAACAAGCGAGTCTGCCAACCTGTTCATAGGTATTCTTGTTAATACTTTGTTAACTGTAAAGTCACTCCCATACTCGGCCATCTTAGCCAAGACAATAGAGGCAGTTGTCTGAACCAGAGGCTCATCAGTATCTTCGATCACCGATTGCATCTGCACATTCAAGAGATTGATGACATTCAATGTAATCACTCTTTCTGAATACGTGTATCATAGATCTAGCAGTTGCAGCCATGATTTCTGGAGCTCCAAGTGAAATCAGATCAGCAGCTTTTGGTCCAAGAATGCAACTAAAACCAGCACTGCTTGCTTCCAACTCAGAGACAGATTTACTCGCCATGAGAGCCTGGACAATCGATTCTAAGGTTATGACCACATGCTTCCCATCTGAATCATTGAGGAATCGTTCAATGTCTTGAGGGCGTCGTTCACTTTGCTGTCAAGAGACAAGGAATCCATATCATGGACATGATATGTTGAGCAGGAATCAGCCTTTATCAAAAGTGAAGATTCCACCAGCTTGCAAACTTCAATTGTGAACATGCTTTCATGCCCAAGCGCAAGCCATAGAGATGTTAATTGTAATAGGTACACGGGCCATTAGGGCCCATGTTTGTGATAGGACTGGCCCCAGCCACTAAGGCCCGTGTTTGTGATAGGATTGGCTCAGGCCACTAGGGCCGTGGGCCAATCAACTAGCCGTTGGGCTGCATTGCAGTGCTATGCACAGCAGCCAACCTTCAAGGTTGTATGTATCTCTTTTATGTAATGTCTCTTCCCCTATAAATACCCCATTCTATAATCAATAAAATGTACGATGTCTTGTACAACTTTTGTTTTTAGTTTTACTTGCTTTCGCTCCCTTGTTGAGTTATTTGTGTGTGACATCTCTATTCGGATGTTTTGAGATCTTGGCGCTTTGACAAGTTGTATCGTGGACGATTCAACCTTCGATTATCAACAACAATTTACATGGTATCAGAGCCTCGTATTGAAGAATTCGAATACAGTGAGAAGCGTGCCATGATTGTAAATTTCGAGAAACCATTCCAAATTTGAGGTTAGTCTAAATCTTTTGATTTTGCATGAAATAGAAAGCAAGAATGAGTCCTTTAAATGTCTTTTTCACCTAAAATGCTATCAAAGTTGAGAAAAGACCATGAAAAAATATTTTTATCAAAAGATTTTTGGGATTATATCGATGGTACGATAAAAAAACCAATTTTAAACATTAATGATTTGGATGATGATGATATTGTTAAATCATATGAAAAGTATAAGCAAGATCTAAAAATTTGGAAAAAACTGAATGCAAAGGATTATTTGTCAAAATATCGATGAAAAACTTAGAAATAGAATTAGAGTTTTCGAAAATGCTTTTAAAACATGTGAATACTTAAAAAAGATTTACTGTGAAGATGATTTTGTCTTCCACATTTATTTAATGGAAAGGATGATAATGCTTAAGCAAGGAAACTTAAGCATTAGAGATTATCACAATGAGTTTTCGGAACTATGGACTCAACTTAGAAGTTTTTATAAATTTGAAAAACTTCAAAAATTAGATGAATTTCAAGAGTTTTTGGATAATCAATATTTCTTTTTGTTTATGCGTGGTTTAAGAAACGGATTTGAAAATATTAGATCAAACTTAATACATAGAAAACCTAGACCAAAATTAGACTTGTTTTTGGCTGACCTTGTTATGGAGGAAACAAGGTTGAAAAATATCAATGTTGCAAAAGAAGTCGTGCTTGCCGCCTCCAAACCGAGAGCTAACATGAAGACGTACAAGCCTCTACATGCAAAAAACTTCGAAGGAACAAGCAAGAAACCCACGGGACCATAGCCAACCAAGGACACCATATGCCATTATTGCAAGGAAAGTGGGCATATCAAAACCACTTATCCTCTTCTTTGAAGTAAATTTAAAAAATGTGAGAGTTGTGGAAGATAAAGAAAGAGAAGTATTACCTACCAACATCAAAGCATATATAGAAGAAATGTTTAAGGAAAAAGCAAGCATCTCTAGAAACGCTCTCTCTACCTCTCAAGGTATGTCTTGGTTTTTAAATTCGGGTGCTTCTTTTCATATGACTTATTGTGAAAAATCCTTAAATGAATCTCATGATATTGTTGAAAAGCATGTATTTACGGCTGATGGTACAAAACTTCAAATTGAAAAAATAAGAAATTTTGAAAATAAAAATTTAATTCAAAATATAAGCTTTATACCTAAACTCAATTTGAAGTTACTTTCGGTTGCTCAAATTTGTGATAACGATTGTATAGTTACTTTCTCATCCAAGCATTGTGTGGTACAGGATCACCTATCGAAGAAGATGATTGGTCTAAGGCCATAGAGAAAGCGGACTATACAAAATGGATTACTTAGTTATGCCAAATTTTAATACTTGTAATATAGTCCAAGATCTATCCTTTGGCATAAAAGACTTAGACACTTATATATACATAAATTGTGTAATTTCCCTTTGATAAAAAAATTAAAAAACAAAAATTTGAATGTAAAGAGTGTATGCTTGGAAAAATGCATCATCTTCCTTTTGGTGAAAGAAATTATGTACCAAACAAAGCATTTGAATTAATACACTCTGATGTATCGCTTTACTTGGATATATCTTTTGAAGCAAAAGTCGGAAGTGTTTGAAAAATTTGTAACTTTTTGTAATATGGTCAAAAATCAATTTGACTGCACTATTAAGATTTTTAGATCTGATTCAGGAGGAGAATATATGCAAATGAGTTTCAAAAGTTTGTCAAAATCAATGGAATCTTGCATCAAAAATCGTTCACCAAAACCCCTCAACAAAATGGCCTGACTGAGAGAAAACATAGACATATCATAGAAACATGCCGCACTATGTTAATTGCCAACAATGTTCATAAGTTTTTATGGGTAGAAGCTACTCTTACTGCAGTATATCTTATCAATAGAATGCCTTCATCCAAACTTTAAAATATTTCTTCCCTTCAAAAACTATATAACCTTCCTCCTTATTACGAAAGACTGAGAGTTTTTTAGTGTAGATGTTTTGTTTATATGGATAAAAATGATAAATTATCCCCTAGGGTCATTGAATGTGCATTTCTTGGTTATGACATAGACAAAAAAGGTTATAGATGTTTTGATCCTTTCAATGATAAATTATATGTTTTCAAAGATGTAAAATTCTTTAAGAATGATCTTTACTATAAGTCTAAATCTTTATAAAGTTCTGAATCATCTATATCTCAAGACTTCTTTGATTTAAAAGAAGACGATGATTGTGACCCTGAAGATCATTAAGATAGTCCTCTAGGGAGTGATAGTGTCCAAAATGAAATTGTTGATCACCAACCCATCATTGAACCCTTTCCATTACATTATATATGATGTCATAGAGAATCTGATGACACGTGTCTAGAGTTTCGAAACCTCCCCAACGGTTTGTTTCTTATGAATCTTTTGAACTCAAATGCAAAAATTTGATTGCAACTCTTCATCGAGTCAAGAAACCCAAGTTTTACCATCAAGCTAAAGGTATTCCACAATGGAAAGATGCTACGAGGGATGAACTTAGAGCTTTAGATAAAGCCCAAACATGGACAATTGTACCCATGCCTAAAGATAAGAAGGTTATTGTATGTCGATGGGTCTACAAAATTATAAATCACAACAATGGTCATATTGAGAGATATAAAACCAGACTGGTTGCAAAGGGTTATGCTCAAGAGTATGGAATTGATTATGATGAAACATTTGCTTCGGTTGCTAGGATGACCACAATTAGAATTTTCATAACCCTAAGTGCCATTAAAAATTGGGACATATATCAACTTGATGTTAAAAATGATTTTCTAAATAGTTACTTGACTGAAGAAGTTTATATGATCTCTCTTCCTATGCTTAATGTTCCCAGGATCATGTTCTTAAATTGCAAAAAGCTTTGTATGGCCTGAAACAAGCCCCTAAGGCTTGGTTTGATCGATTTGAAAATTTTATGCATTTGCATAATTTCATATCCTGTTATACTAACACTGCTTTGTTTGTACGAAAGACAGAAATATGTATTATTATTTTACTCTGATATGTGGATGATATAATCATTACTGGGAGTGATAAAGCAGGGATTAAAGAGGTTAAATATAATCTTTACCAAGAATTTGACATGAAAGACTGAGGCCTTCTTAACTATTTTTTAGGCATTGAAATTACTAGAAATAACTGTGGGTATTTTATATCTCAAACTAAATTTGCAAATGATATAATTGAAAGGTCAGGTATCACAGACAACAAAATAGTGAATACTCCCGAAGTTCTTGGTACCAAGTTAAGATCCACTGATGGAGAAAGATTAGCTGACCACACCTTGTATAGACAATTGATATCTCTCATGCAGTTATACAGCTAATCAATTTCAGCAAGCACCAACATCTATTCATATGAGTATTGTTTTGCGTATTATTCAATATGTTAAAAATTCTTCTAATAAGAGGGTTCTTTTAACTTCTTCTTCGTCTTTTGATCTATCTGTATATACAAATGCTGACTGTGGTGGAGATGTTAACAATAGACACTCTACGACTGATTTTTGTATTTTTTTAGGTGAATCACTTATATCCTAGAAGTGTAAGAAGCAACAAAAAGTGTCACTCTCCTCCACCAAAGCAAAATATCGAGCCATGGCTACTGCAGCTACAAAGATCTCTTGGATTACAGTTGTTCTAGGTGATTTGGGAGTTACTTCGTAATATCCTGCCACTATGTATTGTGACAATAAAAATACCATGTACACTGCTTCCAACAACACCTTTCATGAACGGATGAAGCACATTGAGATGGATTGTCATTTTGTTTGTGAAGAATATTTGAACAAGAAGATAACATTGTGTTATGTTATATCTGAGATGCAGCTAGTAGATTTCTTCACCAAATCTCTCTCGGCCACTCGTTTTCACTTTTTGTTGGACAAACTTTCAGTATATACCCCATAAGTTTGAGGGAGGGTGTTAATTATAATAGGTACATGGGCTATTAAAGCTAATGGCCCGTGTTTGTGATAGGACTGACCCAGACCACTAGAGCCTTGGGCCAGTCAACTAGCAATTGGAGGCAATTGGCCTCCAACAGCTAGTTAATAGCCGTTGGGCTGCTTTGCAGTGCTGTGCACAACAGCCAGCCTTTAAGGTTATGTGTCATCTCTTTTATGTAATGCCTCTTCCCCTATAAATACCCCATTCTATCATCAATAAAATGTATGCTATCTTGCACAGCTTTTGTTTGTAATTTGACTTGCTTCCGCTCTCTTGTTGAGTTATTTGTGTGTGACATCCATATTCGGATATTTTGAGATCTTGACGCTTTGACAAGTTGTATCGTGAACGATTCAACCTTCAATTATCCACAACAATTTACAAGAGGTTCTAGACAAGGCTATGGGACGGATGCACCCCAAGCAACTGCAGCAAGACTAACAAAAAGTCTTCTTGAGGACTCAGGCATGGCTTCTAAACTAAACTCCAATGAACCAAAGATGGTCAATGTATTCTTGGCTTCTTTTTCATTCACATGTGACACCGGGCCTGGCCAACAGGTAGCATACATCGAAAGATTATCAATTGCTTTCTGCCACTAAGAGTTTTTCCCATCACAGCAACAGTAAGTGGGTGATAACCACAACGTTCAAGCAGCACTTCGGCAATGGGCTAAAGATAGAAAGGGTTGTTACTTTACAGCACTAAATGAATAGCTAACTTGAAAGTGATCATTTGCATTAGAATTTAGAAAAACTTATGCCATCAATAAATTTTTGTATGCACCAATCCAAGATGTCAATGCATGGATGACACGCTGCCTTTTCCAAAATCAGAGAATCTACTACTTTTGTAATTCCATGCTCACATTACCAATAACACAATAATACTAGATGATGTTCATTGGTACATTAAAATATCAAAGGAAAATTTAGAAACCCGTAACAACAAATATGAATCAGATACGGTTATAAGATTTGCAGGAGCAAAGGAAATCTTGTACCAAAATTTTACTCATAGAAAGCATAGCATTCATTTAAATATCAAAAAAGATTCACATTGAGCATACAACCAAGACAAAACTACAGCTTCCTTACAAGAAATCAACATTGGAGGTAGAAATAACTTACTAGTAGTTCCTCTCCAGTGAGAAGACTATGATAGAGAAGGATTTCCTTGCTTATCTCTCTTATGTCATCCTTACAAATCTCAACCTTCCCAGCATCTGTAATTTCATAGATTCATTCCTCGAAGTCACCAAGTATTTGCAATTATTATCATATAACTTGGCAAATCTTTCAACAATGTCTTGCTCCCAAACATCATCCAGGAATATCAAAAAGCTTTTCCCACTGAGTGCTTCTTGTAGAAGGAAGCATGCATTGTCAAGTTCTCCATCTGTTTCCTCCCACGCCTTCCTTGCACCACCTATACGAGTAAAAATGTGCATATTTTCTTTGTCAGGCGTTTCTGGTACTCTGTGTTGCTTCCATTGCATGCAACTCTACTACACCACTGTCCAAGCCTAATCTCTAGCGCACCATCGATGAACCTGCTCGGTGACTATTGTAGACATGAAAATTTTCACTCTGAAGTTTATGAAGAAAACTTGAAATGAAAGTTTCCACACCTATGCTTGCGCGAGCGTGCCAACTAGTTAAAACTAGCAAATATTTTGAAAAATTTAGACTTTTAGGCGATTATAGGCAAGCGGGATCTTTTCGCTCAAACTTTCTTGAACCGATGCTCAAGGGTCAGTTTTGAGCGCTTAGAAACTTCAATTTTGCAACAAATGCAACTCCATTCCACGTGAACAAGTGTTTTTGAAAGAGTTTTGAGTGTTGCACTTTGATTCAATACCTGAAATGTACAAGCTATTGAAAAATAAAGAATTATGCTTTCAGAGCTTGTTTCTAAAAGGAATTTGAATATGTTATAGGTCTCCAAAAATCTTCAAAATTTTACCAGACCAAGCTTGTAGTATGGAGAGCCTATAGCCTTTTACAAATCTGAATTTGGAGCAGTATTGAATCAGAATTAAGTATTTGAATCAGACTGACTCATTGATTCTAAACAGTTCTGTTTCAGAAATACAGAGACTCAAAAATCAGCCTCTATCTCCCTACTCAGAACTTCGATTTTAATGATTTTGATGTTTCTGAAAGGCTATGGATGTTAGCTTTTCAATGCATCAAAAATAAAATCAATTGGATTCTTGTGGACAGGGATATGGGACTTTTACCCAATCTCTGTTTCAGGAAATCCGACTGTACAACAGAAATGCAGAAATTGAGTCGGTCTTTATCCAATTTTATTACATGGCTGGGTGGCCGTAAAAATCTTGCCAATTTTATTTAGAGTGACCTGATGTGTGGAGCAAGTGTGCCGACTTTCAATCTAATCGGAGCAAGCATAAAGAAATTAAAATTGCAGAATTAGACATATGCAGAGATGATAAAATCTTGTTTTCTGTTTTTTATGAATGCAATGATGCAAACTCACACGAATTTAAAATGCAACAACTCTTCAATCCTCCAAAGCAAATTGCTAAAATGTAAATGAATTGAAAGTATTTTATAGCTTAAGCATGGATGGGATTAGAAGTATAGGATGATTATAGAATATATTGGGAGAGGAGCTTAATCAAACACTTATAGTGCAAGTGCGTGTTTAAGGGTGATTCATCCACGAAATAAAACTTGCAGCAAATCTAACTATTAGAACGTGGGGGGAGATGAAACTCCATTATTACAACCCCATATTAATTCAGAAGGAAGAAGAAGAAGAACTTTGAATTAAAGAGCAATGATACTTACACGATTTTGCATAAGATGGCCGAAATTTTCAAGGATGAAATCCGGCCAAAGCTTTCTTCTTTTTCCTTCCAACTCTCTTACACTCACTTAGCCCTTCTTCCCCATACAAGTCACGACCCACATTGGCTAGAAAAGCCTTGCCTAAGCCTAGCACTCAACCCTTTCTTGGCAGCCTCTCTCTCTCTTTGTGGATGGGATCCAAGCCCCCCCCCCCCCCCCCCCCCCCCCTTGGCCCCTTTTTATAAGCCAAGGGGGGGCTGGCTTCTAGCCCCTTCTATGGGACGGGTTGGACCAGCCCACTTGTGGGTTTTAATCCATTTTGGTTAAGCTCAAGTGTGGTCCCTTTGGTGGAGAGTTGGACCACCCCATGTGGGTTGGTCTTTGATGAAGTTGGTCTTGACCTTGGTCCTTGTTTCAATCGGCCATGGACTTGATTGGACGCGCCCTAGCTCGATCACTTGAGGTTGATTTGCTTACTTGGTTCAACTGCACTTTATGATTTAAATGGTCTTTGACGGATGCATCTGGGCTTGACCATGTTGACCGGCCCATCATTCCACCTTGGCTCGACTTGATCATTTGGCAAGCTTGACACAAGGTACTTGGTTGGGCGTAGCTTGGTTCCTTTAAGATTCGTCCAAGCTTGTGCTTGGTTCTTGAATAATTTATGTGCCATCTCGATCTTGATTTCATATGGTTATGTATAAGTTTGGAACCGGCCACGTCTTGGGATGGGTTGTGCTTCATGTTCTTGTCTTCAGCTCGATCATTGATTTTCCTTTCACTTCGGTGTTGAGTTCACACGACTTGACCTTCTCTTTATGATCACAGGATCAAGTCCAATTCTAGCTCGATCTTGATTAGGTCTCTGGTAAGCTTGATTCTCCCTTGATTACATGTGGAATTAGGCTTGATCTTGATGAGACTCGCATCTGATTGAGCTTGATCCCGTATCTTGATAAACTTTATCTTCTTTTTCGAGGATCGAGGCCTTGGTCTTTACCTATTTCGAAACTCAGGGGTTGCATTAATTCAAATTTAAAATCTTTATTTAAAGTATTTTCTCAAAAGATTTAAACTTTGAAAAGTTTGGGGTTTTGAATTTAAAGGTTTACAAAGGCTTTAAATTGACTTTTGAAATCTAAGAGTTTTAAAAACATTTTAAATTTTGGGTGTTTACAACTATGATGCCACTTGACGAGCCAAACAAGATTTTCCAATACCATACAAGCCCACGATGAGAATCACTCTAGGAGAATTGTCTTGCTCTAGTAGCTCCTGCACATAGTGGCACTTATTTGAAACTGGGTAGCCGGGCTCAGAGCTAATCCTCAAGGGGGAGGGAGCACTAACTGCTGCCGACTCCATTGCCCCTTCTACACCTTGAGACAGCTGCTGTGCTTCAAGCCACCAGTTCAAGTCATCCCTAATCGACTGGACTAATTTTGAAAGAGGATCCCCGACCATCGACATCCAAACAACCTTGGTGATTCTCTTCACCTTATTTTTCGACACTACCCTTCTAGCCTTTCCAAGTTTAGGATTCAATCGTTGGCAAACCACTCAAACTCTGGATTTGGGATTCTAACCGCAGATTAGGTACCTTATTAACATTCTTCTGCTTCACACCCTTAACCAGTTCCTCTAGATTACACACAAACTCCTCTAAACTCTTGATCTTTTTCGGAGCATCAACGAGATCCCTAGATGCTTGTTCTAATGCACCAACAGCACCTAGCATACTAGAAACAATTTGGGTGGCAGAAGCAACTTCCTGTACAACAACCATCCTCAGCTCTAAGCAGCCAAAACAACTGGGACCAAAAAAATGAAAAGAAACAAATCAGAAGGCAAGAGCAAGTGTCTCTATGTATAGATAGACCCTCATAATCAAATTCACTCGAAAAGTTTTTCGAGACCACCAACAATCAATTTGATGCTGGTGACATCTAGTTTGATGCACTCAGAATCAAATCCACCCCAAAATGCTTTGAGGGTCATCAACAAATTCAGCTCAACCCCAGCAACCAAAATTTTCGTAACAGTATTAACTAGTTCTCTGTATGAATAGACTCACAAACAAATTAAACCCAGAATGTTTTGAGGGTCCTCAACAAATCCCACCGACTCACCACCAACCAAAAGTTTATCCAAGTTTCTTCTAGTTCTCTCTATAGATAGGATCGTAACTTAATTAACCCCCCCATGTTTTGAGGCTCGTCAACAAATCCCACTGAAAGGAATCCCTAGTGGAAAGAATTCAATAGCTTATGCTTTTGCAGTCAATAACAAAGGAAACTCGCCGATTGGAACACACCAATCTGATCTGGTATCTCCAAACATCAGCAGATGGGCAAAACGGACTGTAGAACGGAACACACCAGTTACGCAATCTAGAGGACAAAACCATTACACCTTTCATTCATCTCGAAAA
Organism: Brasenia schreberi; assembly: GCA_036023115.1. NCBI lineage: Eukaryota > Viridiplantae > Streptophyta > Magnoliopsida > Nymphaeales > Cabombaceae > Brasenia > Brasenia schreberi. Next base: position 9,569,327 of record JAYKKT010000080.1, on the reverse strand, counting down.
GAAACCGAGAGCTCACAATCGACGCTATGATGATGACGTGAAACGTCAGCAGCCGAACTTCCAAAACAATGTTACGAACCAGTTGCCCCGTCAACAGGATGGAAGAAACTGACGCTACTACGGGCAAAAAATTAAATGGGCTGGCCGGAAAAGGGAACCCTTGTTGGTTTATTTCACCTTTCACGCCTCTCTCCCTGCTTCTGGTGTAGAACTGTCCCAACACGAATAGAATATGAAATTTGGTAACCGCTACGTGTACGGTGTGGAGTATATGTATTTAAAAAAATCTGAGGTATAAGTACGGTTATGTTACGGTTAAAATATAAGAATTTCAATATATGTTATATGTAATTAAAATTACATTAAATTAAAATGATGATTCAAAATTAATAAAGAGAACAAACTTATTTGGAGACTGAGGGAGGTAAAGGGGTGACCCACGGGCAACTACCAACTCATCAGAAACAATGGCGCATGCTACGAAGTTGTGTTGGAGGCACTATAAAGAGGAGTGGAAGAACATTCGGTAGAAATCTCTTAGATGAGAGAGAATACATTTTTTTTTGAGACTGAGGAGAGAGAGAGTTGACTGACCGGTAACCGGCAACCCACCGAAAACAACGGTGCATGTCACACAATTGTGTTGGAAGCGCAGTGTAAAGAGCGGAGGAACATCATTTGAAAGTTAAAAACAATAGAAAACGAACAAATATGAGTACTTTAGGCTGCCGGTTGTGATGATCGTTGCTGATCAGGCTGAACAAGCCATACAAAAATGCAAAAAACATAAACACAAAAAGACTAAAGCAATAGAGTGAATTGAGGGAGGAGATTGTTTATGACTTGTTTAGGAATTTAGGATTTTTAAGGTTTTAAGTTTTAATGTTGTAGAATTAGAATCAGGTCTACTCATTTTCATATAAATTGATCTGATACCATATACTGGGTACGGGTGTTTAACGTACCCAAATAAGAATACGTGTACCTAAAACTACCCAAATTCTTTTTTTTTTTAAATTCATCTGCCTGGTACATACCTGTAGGCATATCAGTACCCTGTACGGGTACTCCACTTCCGAGGTGTCAACTGGGTTTAGCTTGATTCATGTGAAGATGGCGACCCATTCGTAAACGTGTTCGATTAGAGGCTGTTCAGCTAGTTCATATAGGAATTGAACCAATCAAAGTACAAGATTGGGTTCATTTCGCAGCCCGCTGCCTGATGGATGGTGGGCACCCCTCAGTAATGTTGTACTCTTGGAAGCACCAGATGCTGGGTTTGTCTAAAGCTGGATATCGAGCCATCGCTGCAGATTTTAGGGGCTACGGATTGTCGCAGCACCCTCCCAACCCTGAAGAAGCCACGTTTCTTGACCTTGTTCAAAGATACAATCGCAATTCTTGACCCCCTTCACATCACCAAGGTGCCCCGTAATGCATATTTGTTTTCATCCATTTGCTTGAACCACCTATTCTTTGCTGCCGTCAAAATAGATTGTTGAATGCATTTCTCTGCTTATATTATGTATATGATAGGCTTTCTTAGTTGGAAAGGACTTTGGAGCGTGGCCAGCGTATTTGTTGGGGCTACTTTTCCCGGAGAGAGTACTGGGTGTTGTTTCCTTGGGAATTCCTTAAACCTTACCTTCTCGACAACCCTCTCGCTTTGATCCCTGCCCCGAGGGCTTCTACATCTCTCTCTCTCTCTCTCTCTCTCTCTCTCTCTCTCTCTCTCTCTCTCTCTCTCTCTCTCTCTCTCTCTCTCTCTCTCTCTCACACACACACACACACACACACACACGCACACGCACACACATGCAGACACACAGAGTTCCTTTGATTTCTTTTGCAACTTGGAATATGCTTTCCCTCGACTGTGTTTCTTATGCTTAGACGGTGTTTGTTAGAGTTGCTAACGTTTTTGTCATACTGAAAGATATTGCCCCATTTTTCTTGTAATTGTAGTTAAACAGCAATACACAGTGAATCCTGAGCATTATTCGGGGGGTTTCCTTGTAAACAACACAGGACAACACTAAATGTTTCGATGCACTCAACATGCCAATATTGCACCAAAAGATCATACGCCCAAACTGTTGGCAAAAACCATAGATACACATGCATAAAACATGCCCCAATCAACAACAACAGCCACAAATCGAAAATAAGCAATAAAACAAACCGTACACAAAACAAAAGCACAAACAATGATCGAAAAGAACTTATATGTTTGAGTCGCTCTTGCGGACTTACCTCACCGAGGAACACCAGAGGCATAGGGGAGCATAGAATGAAGGCGGGAGGAGAGAGTAATCACAGAATGTATTGATGAGGGATCCCTGATCACGTATTTATAGTTGCATGTTAGGTCATGGATCCAATCATTTTCGTGCAAAAAGATAGGACAAAGACAGCCTAGGCTGGGGCTCAACGCACGTGTGTGGTCTAGCATGTCCTCTCCAAGCTCTTTCGACTTAGGTTTATGAGCTACCAACTATATAAAAGGACATATGGGTTTGTCTCATTCTTCGATATGGGACTAAACTTTGTTTCCTCTTGGTCATCACATGCATAAGTCCTTATGATTTCAGTAACGATACCTTTCGATTTGAACCGTTACCAGAGTTATCCAATATTACCCTCACAAGAACTAGGTGAACATACATACGTCTTAACCTCAACCTTGGGTGTAAAGATATCTATTGGTAACAACATAATAAAAGGCTATGACATAATCTCTAGGGGTGATGCATTAATGGCTATGCATCCATATCTTTTATCATGTTTGACTTCAGGGAACAACCCAATTTCCCTATTGTAACCTCATAATATCAATCACTTAGCTAGACATCTTCAAGGATGTATTGTCAACATCTTGTCCTAGGACTCGATCCCATTTTGATAATAATCTCTTTCTAAACTTACAGTCGTGACACTCTAGGTTTACAAGAGACACACATATACTAAAAATATCACATAATATAAAGTGTCATCTTATTCACCTAATACCTTGTTACTACCACATTGAACCTACTTCGTGGGATCTCTACTGAGATAAATTAGGTTGCCACTACTTGTGAATAAAATATGGGTTTCAGTCTTATTCCCAACCTTAATTTCTTAACTAAGATTAATGATAGACCCTTAGTTAAAAGATCAATTGTATTATCTTTAGATCTAACAAAATCTACAGCCATGACCCCATCATATACAAGAGCTCTTAGAGACTTTAGTCTGACTTAGATATGTCTTTGTTGCTTTTGGTTGTACTTTGATCTACTCATCTTAACAATTGTAGTCATGGTATTACAGTGCAATGAAATTGCAGGAAGTGACTTCTTTACTATAGGTAAACTAGACATAAGTCCCTTAAGCCATTTAACTTCTAATCGAGTCTCATCCAAAGCATATAGTTCTGGCTCAAAGGTAGAATGAGCTAAAATAATATATTTCTTGGATTTTCAAATGACAATGCCACCACCTACAAGAAATACATATTTAGTGACCCCATTACTCCTAGGTTCTTTGCTATCCAACTAGAATCACTAAATCCTTTAAGAACATAAGGATTTTACCATAATACAATCCAAGAGAAATCATTTCGTTCACATAGCGAAGTACTTTATCTAAACTTTCCAATGGGTTCTATATAGACAACCAGTGTATTTACTAACTTACACACAACAAATGTAATATTTGGTCACGTATAATTGGTTAGATACATCAAACTACTACTAATAAAAAAATATCATAGTTTAGACAGAGGAATACCACTTTTATTTTTATATAAAGCCTTAGATGAATCATATAAGATCTTCACATGTCTATAGTTTGTATATCCAAATCTCTGTAAAACTTTCTTAATATAGTGAGACTAAGAGATTACTATACCATGAAAAGACCTTTTAATTTTAAGCTCTAAAATTACATCAGTCATGCCCATGTCCTTCATCTCAAACTTACTATATAAGAATAACTTAGTCTCATTTATTATTCTCATATCAGAACCAACCAACAATATATCATCTACGTATAAGCAAAAAATGATGAAAGCATTATTAACTGACTTGTAGTATACTCACTTATTATAACCAATATAAATGAAGCCAAAAGATGATATCACATAATCAAACTTTTCATATAATTGTTTAGGAGTTTCTTTCAAACCATATAATAATTAAATAAGCTTACACACCTTAGATTCATTTTCATAAGGCATAAATCCCTCTAGTTGATCTATATAAATTTTCTCATGGAGGCCGCCATTAAGGAAAGTAGTCTTTACATCCATCTTATGGATTATGAGATCATATACGGAGGCCAGCGCTATAAGCACTTGAATGGTGGTCATCCGAGAAACTGGAGAATAGGTATCAAAGTAATTTATTTCTTCCTTTTGTGTGTATTCCTTGACAACTAACCTGACTTTATACTTATTGATTGTTCCATCTACAGTTAGCTTCTTTTTAAAGATCCACTTGCAACCCATAGTAAAACAACCAAGAGGCAAATCCACCAATTCTATCAATTCTCAAGTACCATTAGAGAGGATTGAGTAGATTTCATTGTTAACAGCTTCTTTCCAAAACTTAACCTTGAGTGAGGTCATAGCCTTTTGAAAGGTGATAGGACTAACCTCGACATTGAAAATAACAAAGTCACTTTCAAAATTCTTTGATATACTAGGTCATTTACTTCTCCTTAGTTCAGTTATTTTTTTAAAGACATGTGATACGGAAACAACACAATCAGGATTATCCTCGTATTTGTCATCAGTTTCACATTATTGGGAATAAAACTAGTAGTAGGGACAAAATCTCTAAAAGATAAACTTTGGAAAACTACAGTCTTCATAAAAAATACATTCTCAAAGAATTTAGCATCACATAGTTCAACTATTGTGTTAACATTTATGCCAAAAATATCAGATCTAATGACCAAGAATCTGTAAACATAACTTGTCTCCACGTAACCCAAAAATATAACATCCATTGTTTTAGGTCCCAACTTCTTTATCTTATGTTTAGGGATGAGAATATGGCAAGCCAAAATTACTACTTTTTTTATACTTTTGGAGAACTTTATTCAGAATATGCAAGTCATATTCAAAGCTTCCCCCATATGTGGGTAGGTAAACCAGAACTTTAAAGTAAAACATTAACAATATCACAAAGGGTTCTATTCTTCCATTTAGCTATCCCATTATATTGAGGAGAGTACAGAACAATAATCTCATCAACAATACCATTGTTTTGACAATATTCTTGAAAAAGGTTTGAGCTATACTCTCTTCTCCTACCAAACCTTAATCGTTTAAGTACCTTGCGTGTTTGAATTTGTGTTTCATTTCTAAATATTTGAAACTTTTCTAAAGTTTCATCTTTACTTTTAAGTAAATCTAACAGTATCTATTGTAATAATCAATAAACATGATAAAATATCTTTTGTTATCCCTCGTAGTCATTCCATTGAATTCATAAATATAAGTGGGCACCAAATCTAAAATCTAGGATTTCCTTTCAATCGAATAGAAAGGTTTTCTAGGTTGTTTCGCTTGCACACATATATCATATTTTTGTTTTTTTTTATCTATTACAGTCTTATAAATAAGATTTAAATTCATTATTCTTTTATGAAATCAAAGTTTACATGACCCAACCTAACATGTCATACATCACACGATTCAATATTTACAAAAAAGTAGAAAAAGATGAAAGAGAAGTAGATGTTTTATTATCATTAAAATTCATACAATAATCAATAATTGGTTCTACATGAATTTTAAACAGATCCTCTACATCACACAAATAACCTTTCTCAAAGAAATACCTTATAATAAGTCGTATAATGATGACTTTATTACATTTACAATCTAACATTAATCCCTCCCTAACTAAAGTAGGATCACTAAGGATATTTTGACGAATCATTGAAATGTGTCTAACTCCCTCAAAAGTTAGAACATTTCTTAAAGAAAACTTTCCACACACTCTTTACCCTTGACTTAGCAATCGAATGATCTCCTCTAAGGTTATTATTCGCCTACAAATGATCAGATAACACAAACAGAGACACATATGTGCACATTAGCCCTAGTGTCTATAATCTAATATTATGGCTCATAAATAGAAAGGAGATGGGTTTAAGGGATAAACACATGTCACTAACAAGTGCAGTGGTCACTACCATATTGATCATAACTCCTTTAACGACCACAGGTTTCTTAATTTTCTTCGAGGGATAATTCCTCGCTCAATGTCCAACCAGACCACTAATCCAACACTATTTGTTCTTCGGTTTCTTTTGGATCTTGGCCTTTGTTTTATGCATTACTTATTTTTCCTTATGATTAGTAGGTTTTTTTCTTCCGACCGTAAGGTTAACCCTAGGGGTGTTGTCTACAAGCATAACAGGTTTCTAACTTCTATGCTCTTAATCTATTGCTATGACGACCATTAGATCATCAATGGTCATCTTACCCCTTTTATGCTTAAGATGTTGGCCGAAACTCTCCCAAGACTTAGTAAATTTCTCAATAATATACATAACAATAAACTTGTCTGAAAGCTCTATCTCGACTTCCTTTAAACCATGGCATAAAAAATGAAACTCGTGAGCCTGTTCAATCACAGATTTCCCCTCTACCATTTGATACTTAAAAACTTTATCAAAGAATACTTTTCAAAACCGAGGTCTTTCGCTGTCGTGGAAAAGGAAGAACTATATGTGTCGAATAAAATATTTAACAATGTCAATAAAATACAACAGCAGTATAGAGTATCCTCCTTCTACTCGATGATTTTATCCGAGCTTTTTGGGTCATTATCATCGTATCGTGTAGGAGAATCTAACTCGATATAAATACGTAACCCTAACATAGTTAACCAAATTTTTATACGCTTTACAATGAAAGTAATTACCTAGGAGTGGGAAACTTGAACTCACTGGAGAGTTCAAGTCCCCAAGGAAGAAAAGGTCGGTGTTGATCTCTCTATCTAAACAAGTGAGCACATAATCCTTATCACGCCACAACGCAAGATTTCCATAAGACAACAAGGATGCAACATCCTCTTAGCAGAATTGCAAGATCATCACTCCCCTATATCTATGGGGAAGAACAATATTGAATCCTTGCTTCGGCCTTCAATTTGAGAGTTGTGGTACTACTACCAACTGATTGAAGACAGTCTTCTTCTAAGAAGGCCTTTGTCATCCTCTTTACACTTAGTTGCTTTAGCTTTCATCTTTACCCAACATTCAAAATGACGACCGACAAACTTTTTCGATAGGTCAAGTCAACCTTGGGTCGGAGGGTAACAGTCGTAGACGTATTTACTACGGTAAATAGTGATTTCTCTAAGACTGTTGGAAAAACTATAGACATACATACATAATAAATCAATATTAAACAAATATAAACATGTCCTAATCGATAATAATAACCGTAGATCCAAACTAAGTCATAAAACAAATCATACATAAAAACAAAGCACAAGCAATGATCAGAAAAAGCTTATCTGTGCGAGTCATCCTTGCAGACTTCCCTTAGAGAAATCAACACACCACTGTGAATACGTACGGGTACTTGCTTTTTCTTCTCAAGATAAAATGCACACACAACTCGAAAGATACGTGCCTAGCTTCGAGTTGACCTCGATTACGCCTCAATCGCCTATGACTAGAGGGAAGGACGATTGGGAGCAGTCACACCACAGAAACACCACAAGCAGAGAATGGAGGCGAGAGGAGAGAGAGTAATCACATAATGTACTGATTAGGGAGCCCTAATCTCGTATTTATAGGTTGTGTGTTGGATCATGGATCGTGAATTCGATCCAAACGATGCACCTCTACTTCCCATAACTGTTCGAGCTCAAGCACTCTCATTAGATCCAAAGATTTTCATACAAAAAGATAGATCAAAGATAATTCCCAAACCCTAACCTGACACACGCATGTGTGGTCTACCATGTCATCTCCAAGCTCTTTGAACTAAGGTTCATGAGCTACCAACTATATAAAAAGACATCTAATCACATGTATAAAATTGCATGACATCTAAACATGAATTAAATGTTATTAATGTACGAGTTTAATAAACTCAATCATAATTAACATTAATTCAACATAAACAAACTGAAATTGCATCACAACGATGAAGGGAAAACAGTGTGTTTTGATGATTTACTGCCTCAAATGTGGACTGACACGCACTTTGAAATCCAAAATTAGCTCAACTCGAGTTAAGGTAAACAGTGACTTGTTCGATGACTTGCTGTCTCAAATTTGAGGACTGAAGTTCTCCTTTTTTCCATAAAAGTGCAGTGTGCCCGGTTTCGGACTGAACTGCATACTTGGAAAATCCGACTTTATGAGTTGGAGTACCTGCAAAAGCAATACCGTGCATGATCATGTGGGCATTAGTAATTATTAACTATGATTTGTTTTAGGAACCTGGGAGGGCTGAAGCTGATTTCGTGTGCTTTGATGTGAAGACGGTGATCAAAAACATTTACATCCTCTTCTCTGGAAGTAAGTTACCAGTAGCAAACGAGGACCAAGAGATAATGGACCTTGTTGACCCATCCACGCCGCTGCCCAGCTGGTTCAGTGAAGAAGATTCTCAGTCTACGTCAAGTTATTTGAGAATTCTGGCTTCACCTATGCCTTAGAAATGCCATATCGTTGCCTTAAGAGGTGATTGTTTAGTTCTAAGCAAAACACATATTTTACACTGTTCTTAAAATCAATCTTGGTTGTTGGGTAAATCTTGTAGGAAAACAAAGATGCCAGAGATGAGGGATTTGAAGATACACGTGCCTGTCTTGTTGATCATGGGCAGCAAGGACTATGTTTCAAAATTCCCAGGAAGCAGCGAAGCAATAGAAGGCAAGGCAATGGAGGAGCATATACCCAATCTAGAGATCACGTTCTTGCCAGAAGGAACACATTTCGTTCAAGAGCAGTTCCCGGATCGGGTTAATGATCTCATCATCAACTTCATCAAGAACCATATCCCTGGTAGCTAAAATAGTTCTGCTGTGGAGACAATAAATCTGCATGAGTCTGGATGAATGTAACTCTGTTATGTGGGGGTTTCATGCAAACCGCAAATGGATTTTCTGCTCGATTATTGTAGAATTCAACTCAATCTGTCTTGTTACTTTCTTTTAGTTTTCACGTCTCTCACCACCACTTCATCAAACATGTGCTGTTTGTAATACTGTGCCTTTAGTTTTGTAAAGAGAAGTACCTAGGGAGGGAGTGCAAATCACCATGATGGTGTCCTCATGGACCATACGGTGCTTAGCTGAAGGCACTAATTTAATTTAATTCAGATCATGAGTAGAAACTCCTGTCCAAGTGCCACACTCCACGATTCTCTGTTCTGTAACTTATCACAGTATCAGGAGGAGGGTTTAGTAGAAAACATAGCTGTGAACTGACAAAAACAGAGCAGCCACAGTAACATCCTAACCTGAACTGCCTCACGACATTCTGAACCGAGCTAACATACATATTTAGTGAGCGAACAATGTAAATGTAAATTCATTACTATTCTTCTAGAATAAGCTCATACTGTGGTCCAAGAATCAAAATAGGCAAATATGGAACAACCACTTAACTCAGGCACATATATGCATAATGTAGAAACGAATACTAATACTACTACCTAACTGAGTCTGAATGATCCCAACATTTCTCCCTCTTAAATTCCTGCATCCCACATGTCACGGTCTCTTGAACTTTTGAATTGCTTGCTAGTGGTTTTCTGTATATATCTGCTTACATATCTTCAGTATTACTGCTCAACTTTCTCTTCGGTTACAAGCCTATGGATGAATGCTTGGTGGTTTCTACGTTCTTGGCCTTCCTTGATAAACAGAGTTGTAGACACCGTAGATATATTATCACAGTAATAGATCTGAACCATTCTGTATTACTCTTCTAGAATTCTTTTTAATGATACAGCGACATATTGTAGTTGTCATGAAACGGCTTGGGATCCCAAAGTAGTTATATAACATGTATTATCGTCTACACAACCAAGTCAAATCATTGGCAGCGGGTAAGGCCGAGAAGATAATAATTTGTATCAGACGTACACATGATCTTAGTATTTTTTGTACCTTTATGCACATTGGCGTTCTTTTATCTGCATGATGGTGACACTAATTGCAAATGTGAACTACTGCAGAAATAAGACTTAAAAATGTGATTTATGGACGTGTGTGAGCTCGTGCTCACATTGGATACTCTAGGCCTCCTACCAAGCATCTAAGTTGCTTTTTATTGACCTCGGAATTATTTCATTGTTGTTGAAAGGTAATGTCAGGTTTCCAGTTCATCTCATTTCTTTTCATCTTATCATTGGCATATACCTTTTAGCAGCTAGAATTTCAATCAAAGTCTTGCAGAACTTTCATACCTAAAGAGTAGTTTGAGAGCTTGAATGAGGCATTTCAAACCGTTTCATCATCCTTGTTTATGACATTTTAAACTATTTCAAGACAACTAATTTAGATCATATCATTTACATGCAAATTACGACTAAAATATGGGCACTTTGTATTATACATACAAAGTACGTGCTGCCACATAATGCGTAGATATCTTCAAGACTCAAGCACCTCATGCAGATCTTCATAGTTTGGTGCATCTCAAAGAAGGATCCTGGTAATACCTATACCAGTTCCTTTGAAGCCCTGTTATAGCAGCTTCTTTGCGTGACACTAAACAAAGTGTTGCAAAGACATCGGCTGTTTTTTCTGTTTCACTTGCTCTCTGTTCGAGTTACGCTCATCTTTATCACACACTAGAATTGATCCAGGATCTCTGGAAGAAAGAGGCAGGCCTGGCGAATATATGTAACAATATCATGGGGTGTTTGGAATATGAGAAAGTTGATTTTCACCCAAGCTTGCAAAGACGCCTTTCTCCTGCTGCACTCCTGTATAGCAGACCACAGAAGAGCATGAGAGCACGAGCAACGGCATGGAACAACGATTATATACCTTGTTACTCTTTTTCAGTTCAACGAAGGCCCACATCTTGGAGAAATGGCATGAAACGACCAGAAAAAGCAGAAGACCCGTGAAACCACGTTCCACAAAGACTCTAGCCTTTAGCAGAGACAATCTGCATACGGGTGCAGCTTTACTGCACCTTATTTGCTTAAAAATAACTTGATTAAGCATTCAGGTCAGACGTGCAATCACCAACTTCCCTTTGAACAACAAGCTTTCTTTGCCCCGACAATTCCTCCCTTTATTAGTTAATTTGCAGAGGAAAGATGACCTCTCTGATCATCAGTAGTACACATCCATTACCCCAACTCAGCTACTGATAAAACCAACTCGTATTAAGTAATGCTAGGGATCACATCCTAGTCCAGCACATTGACATAGGGGTGGAAAACAAACCAATCTGCGGGTTCATTCTTCGTCTGTTCATCATAGGGAAGGTCACAAGTTCGATTCCTTACACATGTCCCATAGCTTTACCCCTGCTTGCAGATCCTAAAAGAAACAAATCCGAGAAACTCAGCATTTCTAGTGGTTTATTATTATTATAGTTGTTGCTGCCACTTTTGCTATTAAACGCTAAAGCTCATGTAATAACTTTATTATTGGAAATAAGTGGCCTCACATTTTGTCTTTGTATGATTCACAGATACAGCCTGGAGATGCCCAGGACTATGAAAGTGATCGACTTGGCACTGTGACATAATTTATATATAGTATACCAATGGGAAAATGGCTCTTCGAGGCGCGGGTAGTCCTCAGATTTAGAGAGTAGTCCTCAGATTTAGAGAGATACCAACGATGCGTTTCTCCGGCTACAGACCAAAGATTTGCAACCTGTGACAGGCGATGACAGAATGATACATCCTGCAAAAGCAGTGGCTCCTCAAGCAGTAGGAAAATGAGGGGCGTTACCACAAATCCAAGAAGAAAGCAAATTGCAATATCTGATCCTTCACTAGCTATAAAAATCCCTGCATATATGACCTGTATGAGCATAAGGGAGAAGGAGAGCCTTACACAAATTGATATCGATCAATGAAAAAAGAGAAAAAAAATGAGAAACAGAAATGGAGCCTTACAATTTCTGTGAGATAGTAACAAACCAAGTCAAACCGATGTCACATTCTTCTGGTTCACCCCTATGCCATCGAAGAGAGCTTTGTAAAAGGTAAATTGTCATGATGAGCAGCTTAAGAACTGCCAGCATCCGGAGAAATTGTTCTACAAATAGTTCGTTTTGAGTATGGAAATTATGATGATGCTATGAAAGTCTAAGGAAATTATAGTAGCACAACAAAGGAAAAAAACACAAATCACCATATTTCTCAATTTTATCAGATTTTAAATTCTTGTAGACAATATAAGAGCTTGAAGATGGTTGAATCCTCTATAGTAGTAGCAGCAGCAAATGTTTGATGGACTTGAATGGTTGCAACTGCAGAGAGAGAGAGAGAGAGAGAACTGAGGCAGTAGAAGAGAAACGTATGCATATATTGTGAACAAATGGCCTAATTTATGTCTGGAAATCAAAAATCGATTAATATATACAGATTTTAATTTAGATTAAACAAGCACGAGCTATGCTACCACGTACTTTTCTGACTCGTATAAGTAAACATTTACAACCTAGCCACATTGAGAACTTCAAATGGCAATAGCCCTGGATCCAATGAACATCCAAGTGATAACTTAAAGTTACTTTGAGCGTCAGGTTTCGTTTCGAACTCCAACCCTCTTACAAGTTACATCCGACTCTCATTTCACTTCCATGGCTTCTGATGACGCCCGCCATTTTTCCTTTTGATGCCAGGGGTTTCTGTGCATCCTTTTGCTGATCATTACCACTGTTTTAAAAAGTTTCAACCACCATATTCACATTATTTTCTTAACCTTCAACCACTCTTCTAGCTCAAGCATTCGTTGTGGCAAAACTATCGTCAAATCCTCATTCCTTCATGGAAATTCAATTCACGAGCGTTTCCAATCAGTCCGTTTAACTCAGCGTACAAACATTCATGCAATATAACAAAAGCTTGGTTTTAAGTGCGTCATAAACTTTTTGACCTTGATAAGTTTCTATCTTAAGTACGTTGTGCTCATCAAACTTCCAACCCATCAATCATCTGCTTGATCATTTGAAAGGTCATTCTCACCGATCTAAGCACTTCAACTTGTATTGAAGAGCTTCAAAATATTAGACCATGCGTATAATCTGCTAGTATAGTGGCTTCTGTCTGTCTTCACCTCGAGAATTTTCTGCAGATGAGGAGATGTCAAAGGGACTTCTTGTTCCCCAAGCAAATCCTCTAAACTTATGCAATATAAACGCTTGTTGATCAAGAATCCCGTAAGAAAAACACTGGCTTAAAACTAATGCTAATTTTTCTTCAAACAAATTAGTTTCAACTACCTTTTCATCGAAGCTCCTTTTAGTCATTTTTCTAAATATTCAAATAAGTTAAAATAATTTTTTTTCATTTAATCATCTCTTAGTACTACACTCGATTTGATAACTTCATTTCTACAGTCTTTCCTTGTATGACCACTCATTCATTCAAGCACCTATCAAAATTATGTAAAAAATCAATTCACTGTGTAATGGAAAGCCCTTGACAGCCTGGAAAATGAGGCCCATGTTAGGTGCATGGTCTCTTATTGATAGAAAAGTCTCTGATGCGTGCCTATTCAATCTTACAAGCTGCTGCAGAGCAGAAAGCCATGATCATCCTACTTCCATCTTCAAACATTTCCAAATGCACCAACTTCCATCATCTTGTGGGTCGAACCCCTGCCTGGTGAGCTAACGCTCTGCGTGCAACCCACCACACTATTTTTCATTAAGGTAATATTGATGTACAATTATAGCTTTCTCGCTGACTGGCATGGAAGTCTAGCCAGTGGCAGACTCACCTTATTGCGAAGTGAGGCATGTGGAAAATTCTTAGATTATATCGAAAAAAAAGTGTTTTGTAGACATAAAATACAAGTTCACTTCACTCAAAACACAAGATCACCTCACCCCAAAGAAAATCATGGGTCCGTCACTGAGTCCAGTGCACCTCTTTGCCTTTTCAGTGGCAAGGTTTTTATCTCGTTCAATGGTGAGGAAGACCTCATGATGATTCCAAAACTGTTGTTGGAACATATAAACCCTTGTTTATCTTGTTGATTAGAATCAAGACTGGAAGACGTCATAAGATAAGCCGATAGCTCCAATTAACTAGCGCAAACGAAATATGATTTTCAACCTGCACAGATTATGGTGGCAGACGCTTCTTATTTGGCACCAAAAGCCCAGCCTAATTATGTCTCCCTGTGTTTTAGGGAAAATATGGTATTTGGTTTCAAAGATTTTGATAAAACAACTAGCTTACTCCTAATATTAAAATTTTACTAGAGATAAAGCAAAGCCACCCCCCACCCAACAACCCCAACACCCCAACAACCCGGCAACCCAAACACTCCAACCACCAACCCCAACACCCCAACAACCCGGCGACCCAAACACTCCAACCACCAACCCCACCATCCACAAAATCCCAATTTTACAGTATGGTGGTATTACTGTTTAGGTTCTAATTTTGTGGAGCAAGCTCATGTTTAGTTTGTAGTTCATTCGAGAGCTGCATATGAGCAACAATTTCAGTTGGTCGACAAGAGACTTACAGTCCATTCCCTGGTCGTTCAACTCATTGACTCGGCTCTTGCGAAAATTGATACATTCCCTTTGCCAGTATTCCAGGATAAATTTTGATCATCTCGGCCATCAAGGAGGAAAATGGCTCTCTCTTTTGGCATGGACATCCGAACCAGCAAGAGCCCAAGATTTTAACACTGATACATCGGGACTGCGTGAGAATTAGCATTCTTATAAGCGAAATCAACATTAGGGAGTCCCTTCTTTTCACAAAGCAAACCTAAAAGAAAACCTGCTCTAAACTAAATCGGATCTCTACATGAACTTTTAGTCGCACTAAGAGGGATCTCGTGTCACATGAACATTTAACTCAAAATAAGCTCTCAGTCCTTCCAACACTTTCTAGGCCTATCTCTAGGCTTTTCCATACCTATCTGTTTACCATATAATTTATCACACCACCTCGACGCTTCAGCTAATCACCTCTCAAAATATCATGCCAACTTAACCATGTGTTTCTTGATTCAGAAGCGAAAGTCCTGTTCAGAATGTGCAGAATTGAAAAGGTACTGTTCACAAACATGTCTGTCTCAAAAGGGAAGCTCATGCTTCTCCATCAAAACGACAAGCACAAAATGGCACCAGGATGTCTTTCAGAAAAATTATAAGCATAATAAAATTGTTAAGCCTTAACATAATGTTATTGTATCTGTTTCATGCCTGCATGACACATACTAGCCTGATATTTCATTACTCAAACAGCTTGAAGATTCAATGGACTTAATCAACGCAGAAAAAATCATTGTGTACTTGTTTGAGAAATGTATTTTGTTAACTGCCCCCGAGCAGGAAACTTTATTCGACAATCCAAATTGTAGGAATAACACTTAATACTGTACAACACTAATCTGTCATAACCACTCCTCACTCCCAACGACAACCCCCCCACCCAACCCAAAAAAAGAAGGAAAAGGAAAAGGAAATAAAGAGGAGGAAGATATTTTCCCTGCCAATGTTGAAGATTGCCCCTTTCTCTACAAAGAATGGTGTCTTATCAGCTCTTCCACACAAAAGCACAGGACAACTCGTGGCCAACCAGAGGTGTAACAATCTTCATGCTGGTGCAGCAGTGCAGATCCATGAATTTCACAACTACTAAAGGCACAAAAGAGTGGTGCATCACACTTTGATAGATTCATACTTCTCTCCCATAACCCCACCCTTCTGTTTTTGGAACTTAATGTAGCGCAAGGTACTAGAGAAGAATGCATCCGTGGATCGATCAGGAGCAATGTTGTCACTTTGCATCTCATTTACTATCAAGTCGATCAATCCTTGGATCACAGAGCTAGTGATCTGGGGATTTCCCTTCTCAAAGAAATACAGATACCTGAAAACCATACATTTCCAGATGGTTTAAGAATCAAGAGAAGAAACGAGATCCTTGTAAAGCAAGGAAAAAATCTAAAGTGCAGTTATTACTTGTTCAGAATCTCAACAAAGAGTGTGACTGGTCCACTACTGCCACGTGTCACATTGGCCATCTGCTGTGCAGCATTTGCAATACGTATTGCACGCTTCAAACATAGCAGAACCCTAGGAAGAGAAAAGGGTTAGGTATATATATAGAGAGAGAGAGAGTATCATGAGTGATGAGCTCACTTGAGCCCAACCAATACTGGAAACTGGAAAGTGACCAATGATATCAAAACAATAGGACACCACCTGTTAAATCGATCAAATATGAAACTACCAGAACATTTTGAATCTCAGGAAGCCCAGTTTGTCAAACTTGATATAGAATAAACAGAGTAGCAGACCAAGTTCATAAGATCTTGCTTAGTCATCTTATAAAAATAGTACAACGCTCTTAAGGTTTTATGAACTTAAGAGCTTACTTGAGCCCAACCAATACTGGAAAGTGACCAATGATATCAAAACAATAGGACACCGCCTGTTAAATCAATCAAATATGAAACTAACAGAAGCTTTTGAAACCCAGGAAGCTCAGTTGGTCAAACTTGATATAGAATAGCAGACCAAGTTCACAAGACTTTGCTTAGTCATGTGCTTATATGCAGCCTATTTCATGTGGTCAACATTCTGAACAATTATTATTCATAACTTTTATCTTATAAAAATAGTATGACGCCCTTAAGGTCAACAATAATCCTTCTTCAAGTCCTAAAATTGGTAGGGTAATGTGCGAGATTGAATAGTAGAATATGTAGCAAACCACAGTCTATGCAAATGGAAGAGAAAAATTGAGGAAAATGGTGGTTTGATTAATTTACAAAAGATTAGTCAAATTGCACAAAAGGAACAAGGAAGTAGGTTATTTTAGCAAGAACATTAGCTGCAGGTCATAAGCGGCCCAGAGAAAATGAGTTAACAAGCTGAACAAACAGCATTCTGTTGGCCCTGTTCAGGTTGTTCAGCTCATTTACCAACCGTACATGTGTTAGATCCATATTCAAACTTTTGGATCCCTCGACCAACAACTTTCGCTTTCTAATGATTATTGTAAGATGTAGTAAACATTTACAGGTGGACAAATATCAAAAAAATGAAAACTAACATACAAAACTGGCAAGAAACGGCAGTGACAGTAGAAAATAACAGTCAGACTTCAGTTAAGAAGGGCTCCCAATTCATGGTTGTGGATAATCCAGGTTTACGAAATATCCTTATGCCTATTTTACCACTAATGTAGATACTCGTAATTGTATACAGAAAATCCCACTCAAGACAAATGCACAAATATTCAAGTGAAGAAAGCCAACCTCTCCCCATCTTTCACACCATCCTGGTCATCAGACCAGAAGAGATGAGAACAGGCATAGACTGCACGACATTGATCAGGCTTCTTTAACAGTTTAGCTGAATACTGCACCATAAGCATTATTTATGTTTAGGTCATCCGGCTTAGAATCTTGAAATTTTCTTGAGAATTACAAGTTAAAAGCATTACCCCGGTAGCTTTATGAGTTAAGGTGTCCCTATTCTCCACCCCAAATATATTCATCCTCTGAAGAGTCCCTACAATCAGATGCATTGCTGTCACCTGAGCCTTGGAATCCTGTTTGGAAGACCTTCTATTTAGGAATAACAGCAAAGCTTGGGAGAATTCATCACATTGACTTCAAATAACACAATCCAACCAGAGTTTTGTGTATAAGAAAGCTTTTCACTTGGAGAAAAATTACCGCAACTTCTTCTTCATACAAAATGAATGCTTGAGTGAAAAATTCATATGCAACAGGTTCAAGATCGCAATCATTTGCAGCCTGTCACGATGAAACCAAATAATAACTAAATATTGTAATTGTTTAACAGCAAAGTTAACAGAAACGACACATTTACATACCTCTGCACATTGCAAGTACAACCTTAAAGCCAGTTCTGGACATGGTACTAAAGACAGCGCCTCTATGACCTGCAAACAGTAAAGACTCCGATCAAAACAATATATCAAGTCTACAATAAAGAGTGGCTAAGAGTCGACAATAATTGGTGATTTGAGCACGCCTCCTTCACTAAGTAAGCACAGAAAGAAAAGTGTGAGACCCTCATAAGAAATGCAAACTTTCCCTTTAAACTAAGTCAGCTCCTGCAAGTGGAAATTGCCTCCCACTTGATTATCAAAATAGGCGTCTTGTATCAAATGCCTTCCTATATTAAACTGAGTTTGCCCGCAAGATTTCAATAATTTGGACTGGTAGAGAATTGCCCCTTGCTTGTAGTATCAAAACAAACATACTCTCAATTGCCTACCAAACGAATTCCTAAAAAATTGGTTGAAGAGAATTAGTTCCCCACATCCATTCCGTGTAAAGAATCAGGTACGCATTTTTATTGAATTGAAAAATTCATGTCATTTACGAATGAATCCATTTTTTTTATACAAGATAGAGAGAGGAGAGAGACTCTCCAACGGCTAGTTGGATAACCGTTGGAGGATCTCATCTGGTCTCAGTGACCAGGCCACATTGGCTCGGTCCTCGAAGTCAAGGGTGTTGGGCCCCAATCCTATTACATCTTGACACCCTCCTTCAAACTTACGTTGTATATACCAAAAGTTTGTCTAATAACGAAAAACATGAATCTCAAAATGTCGATTTTGTAGAACCATAAGGCATCAAGGCAACCAAGGAGAGCAAAGTGTAATCGATGTTGTCTTCCACATCAATGCCATGGGAGTTCAATTTTCAATATTTGAGCAAGAAGCACATTTTCTAAACATCATGAATTCTACTACAACAATAGTTGGAGTTACTGCAATCTTCGCCATCCAATAGAACCCCACACTATTATACTTCAAGTTGACGTTAGCAAGGCTGTTGGAGAGAGACATGACTTGCTGAGCACCAATTTGTTCACCACAATAATCCCAACTTCTGATGTGTGAAGCTACTAAAAAGTGAAGATCGCATTTCTTCAAGAGCATGACCTCTTTTACCAGCATCACTGTCTTTATGCTTCAGTATCTTCTTTATATATTTTCTCAATTTGATCTTTTTCTTAAAGCAAAGCATATTGAAAGTGAACAAGCAAGAGCCAAAAACCATAAAAGAACAACACCAAAGCAGAATTAACACCTCAATTAAATTAACTCCAAATCTCAAAAACCAACGATGCAATTCATAGTTTCCATTCCAACCCAAAATACAAGACAAACCAAAAACAAAACCAAGAAGATGGTTTACTCCAATTCAAAGAGGTTATTTAATGAAAAACATTGATCATATAACAAGGTCTTGATATACCAAACACACTTTAAGGCTAAACTCAAACCTGAGTTTTAAGGACAAACTCGAACCCTAACAAGCTTTAAGGCTAAGCTCAAACCATCCAAATCAAAAAAATTCCAAGGCCCCTAAATAACTCACAATCTCAAAGCGATTCTTTGATTCCAAGAATAAGGTAATCCACGAAGATATCAAAAAAAGTTTTAAATATATACGAAAAGATTTATAATTAACTTAATATTTTCTAAGAATCTTTTCAAGATAAAATGTTTGTCTTAAAAAACAAGAATTCTTTGAATGCATTTTTTATCATTCGCACAAAATGCTTAACATATAACAAATGAATAATCAATACTCAAGACAAAACTCTTTTCATACATTATTTTCAAATACATGTATCAAGCACAATGTTATAAGATAACAATAAGTGCATTTTAAACATTGACTCATCCAACCAATAGCCAACAATATGAAACACCTTAATCACAAAGGTCTTCAACAAAAGACCAACAAACATGATATATAACCACAACAAGGAGATCTTAATCATATGAAAATGCAACTTCAAAGTTATCATGATCACAAATTACCAAATAACAATAGTGTATCTTCAAACATTGACTAATATTCAACCAATAGCCAACAACATGAAGCACCTTAATCACAAAGGTCTTCAATAAAAGGCCAGCAAGCATGACATATAGCCACAACACGAACATCTTAATCATATGAAAATGAACTTCAAAGTTATCAAGATCACAAATTAGGAAATAACAATAAGTGCATCTTCAAATATTGACTAATCTCCAACCAATAGCCAACAACACGAAGCACCTTAATTACAAAAGTCTTCAACAAAAGGCCAACATAAGTAACATATAGTCACAATACGGAGATCTTAATCATACAAAGAGATTCAACTTATTGTCTAACAAACAACAAACAAATTATCTTGTAAATACTAGGAACGGGTCTGGATGGACTCGAAAGTAAATACCAAGCAAGATCAAATCGGATCTGGACATAAGCCTAGGTCTCGATTCGAGTTCAACATGAATCTCAACTCTAACACAGAACGGGTTTGGATCCACAACCGGATACACAACCCGATTGCATATAAATGTGTCCCTTCCTCTTCCTCTCTCTCTTTCTTTTGCCGCCCTTCGTCTCACTCTCTCTTGCTATGCTTGCATTCTCAACCGACATGACACTGCTTCTACCCAACCACGTCAACAGACTCTTTGCCACTCAACCTCGTCGTTCGTGGCCATCTACAAGCCAGAATCCCTTCACCAACAACGAAGTCGACTAGCTGTTCTGCTAGCCAGGAGCCTCGTCATCGAGACGGTGTTGTCGTCCAATGCCATTGCCCCTCGTTATGCTTCCCTTCTCTCTCTTTTCCTCTATTTTTCATGTTTATGTTAAAGGCAGAAAGCAGGACCAGCTCCAATCCTCAAAAATCCTTCCACACATCATGTAAGGAACAAAACTTCCAAGAAAGCATACTTCGACATCTTTGTTGCAGAACTCATCATCGCGGCCGAGGCAGGCGAAGAGGGAGGACTTCCACTACGATCGAGCGACGGGCTTGCCTAAAACGTTGTCGTGCCCTAACGAGAGGTCGCCCACCATCGACCATCGCCTCCTCCCTTCTTCCTTCTTTCTTCTCTTTGTTTTTTTCCCTCTCCAAGAAAAGGCTTCCTTCCTCCACTTCCATCACCCCCATTATTCCTCTGAACCATAAGAGGAATCCTCCCCCTTCGGCGACCCCTAATCATTTTTCATTTTGATGCCGCTAGCATAGGGGTTCATCGTCACCAAAATGGGTTCTTCCATAGGCAACATATTTTGCGGGACATTGAGAACCTCAGTGAGCATGATCCCAGTGCCCTCGATGAGAGGCAAGAGGATGCAAAACCACTTGCCTCCGACTGATTACAGCTGCCGTGGAACAACCAGTTCCACCACTATCCATATCACGCTCACCACCTCCATCATCTATAATCAGCCTTTGAAGGGCTTTAATACCATGTAAAGAATCAGGTATGCATTTTTATTGAATTGAAAAATTCATGTCATTTACAGATGAATCTGTCATTTTTATACAAGATAGAGAGAGGAGAGAGAGACTCTCCTATGGCTAGCTGGATAGCCATTGGAAGGCTTGTTCTAGTCCCAGTGACCAGACCACATTGGCCCAATCCTAGAAGTCAGCAGGGTTGGGCCCTATTGGCCCAACCAATCCAATTACATCTTAACATTCCCAACTTTTAAAATGATCATGGTGGAAATTCCAATCAAAAGTGGATTCATCATCATTTCTCTAGAAGATATCAAAAGCCTTCTTGCACACTAATGGCATCAGTTATATGGCTTCCTACCATTTTAACCTAGATCTTGTATCATATTTTCCTTTAAATCCAAAATAGTAATATATGATTCATTATTTCCTTCTTTCCTTAAAACACTTTTGAGGCCTTCCTCTGCCCTTTATTAAGTATTCACCATCTAATTTGTTTCCACTTATTGTTAAAGCCCTATCGAGCTTCTTCTCAAATGTCTAAACCACCTTACGCATGTCCCTTTCATTTTATTTTCTACTGGCTTCTTATATTGAAGTTTTATCTTTCCTATCTTCACCTTACCATATTGACTGGTAACTACTCATCACCATCAAAGCACTACTGGTCTTATAGAAGTTTGAGAGGTATCTCTCCGTTGCAAAGAGCATCCTTATAGATCTCTTTGGTTTGGGCATTCTACTTCGATTTTTTTTCATAAGGTGTCTACTGTTAGAAGACCAACCACAACAACAACGACAACAACTAAGCCTTTTCCCATACTAGACGGGGTCGGCTACATGGACTCTTTGTTTCCATGTAGCCCTATCATGTGCCATGTTAGCAGTTAACTCACAATAAGCTAGACCATTTTTTATTGTTTCTTTCCAACACTTTTGTGGTCATCCACTACCTCTTTTAATACTTTCAAAATTTAGTTTTTCATACCTTCTTACAGGTTCTTCTTTTGATCTTCTTTCTATATGTACAAACCATCTTAAACAATATTCTCTCATTTTATCCTCTATTGGAGTCACTCCTAATTTGTTTCTAATAACCTCATTATGTATATAGTCTTTTCTTATATGACCACTCATCCATCTCAACATCTTCATTTCTATCACAGACATCTTTTTTACATGTTGATGATTAACTGCCCAACACTCAGAACTATAAAACATGGCAAGTCTAATTGCAGCTCTATAATATTTACCTTTTAACTTTAATGGTATCTTCTTATCACAGAGAATACTTCATGCTCCTCTCCATTTTAACCAACCAACATTAATTACATGCGTAACATCATCAATTCTTCCATCACTCTAAAAAATTGACCCTAAGTTTTTAAAACTTTCTTTTTGGGGGATGCATTGTGTGCCAATTTTAATTTTGATGTCCTCCGAAGTAACCAAATGATCAAACTTACATTCCATATATTTTGTCTTTGTTCTAGTAAGTCGGAAGCTATGATGCACGGGTACGTGTATTTGGGCCACGTACCTGTATCCGGTATGTACCGGGTATGGGTACGCGTATGGGTACGTCAGGTATGTACCCATACGGGCTACAGCGTACCAGTACGTGTATTACCGGTACACATACCCGACTTTGGGTACGCCACGTGGCTGGATCGAATTTGGATCAGATGACCCAATCCGATCCAAATCACCATTAAAAACCCTAGCTAACGCGATTTTCTCTCTCCTTCCACGTAACTGACCTTCAGTCTCCGTTGAGGAAGCTCTAGATGATCGCGTGAAGAAAAAGGTTGACCGCTACTGCAAATGATTGCCAGGTTAGAATCTCCCCTTAATTTCTTGTGGGTTCTTTGCTTCCTTGATTCTTCTCTTGTTTTCTGAATAGGGATTGTGTAATTTAGGTTGTTTCGATTTTGGGTATGTTTCTTTAGTTGGGTCATTTGTGGTTCGTTCTTATTTTAAATTTTCGGGTTCCCTTTTTCAGTTTTCTGAATTCGTTGGTTTGGGATTTTATGAATAGGCTTGCATGTTTGCTGATTAGGGTTTTGATTGGCTAAATGATTAAGGTTTTTGTTTGTTGGTGTTTTGTGATTTGGCTAGGTAGGTTTTCGTTTTCCTTTTACATTGGTTTAAGTTGGTTGAGTATTGGGGTCCTTCGGAAGTTTTGTTGGGTGGGACGAGTGATGTTTTTTCTACAGATTTAAGCGATTGGAGTTCCTGTGGCAAGTCAGGATCACGAGGCACATCTCCTTACTGGTTTGAGCAAGGGGAGAGTGTAAGAGCATACAAACCTTTAGCAACATAATGTCAGGTGTTTCGAGTTTAAGTGGGTTGTAAAATCCACAAATGAGACTGTTCGTTATCGAAGAGATTCGGATTTTACATTTCTACTGACATTCTGCAGCCTTCAGGGTTGGAGATGGAAATGAGTTACCAAGGATATGTGGGAAGTTGGATCATTTAAACGTAGTTGATAAAATCATTATTCATGGAGAGAGATGTGAGTTGGCAATTTAATCAGGAATGTCGAAACTGTAGGATCATCTAAAACTTTATTACCATCACTTGCCAACTGTTTAATGCCATTATTGCTATTCCAAAAAGTGTAAGAAAAATCCTATCTTTGATTTCCCTAGCATATGTTAGTAGATGAATTTTTCTAGGCTACATACTTAATGCTACATTTTGGTGCATTAGACAGCATATTGCTAATTTTCATAGGTGGAGTCAGTGTTGTCCGTATCGCACCGTATCGTACGTATCGTATCGTGGCCACCACGATACGATACGGGGGCCCGTATAGCAGGTGCGAGAGTATCGCACCGTATCGTGCGATACGGGTATCGTACGATACGGGCGATACGCCCTGGGACCCTTATAAAGGGTCCCGGCCCGAGAGAAACCCACGATTTTTCACGGGTTTCCTCTCTCCTTTTGGGTTCTTCAAGCTCCCTAAGAGTCGGTTTTCGCCTCCTTGGTGTTCAAAGCTCTAAAATCGTCCCTACGGTGTCTGTCCAAGCCTCCAAACTCGGATTTAGGTATATTTTTAATATTTTTTTCCATTTTTTTCCTTTATATTTATTGTTTTTGTGTTATTTCAATTTATTTTTTTTGAATGACCAAATATGAAGTTATTAAGTGTGTGTATATGATTTTTATTGCATTCATGAAGTAGGAGACACTCGATTTGAGTGTTATTTGAAGATTGGAGGATTTACGAAGTGCTTTTATTTTCAGGTTTTTGTTTGAATTAAAGTACTCCATTGAGATGGCAGGAAGGGGTAGTAGAGACTCTCAATCAAAGTCTGATGATCCGGCATGGCAGTGGGGTATACCAGTTGAGGGTTAAAGGTTAAAAATCAGATGTTTATTTTGTGAAAAGGTGGTTAGTGGTGGAATTTCAAGGTTGAAACACCACCTAGCAGGAACCAAGAAAGAAGTTGCTCCATGCATAGGCAGAGTTAGAAGTGTGCCAGAAGGTATTAAATGGCAATGCTTGCAGATGATTGAGAGCATACAGGAAAGGAGACAACAAAATGATGATTTTCAGATGTGTGAAGAAGCTGATGATGCTACTGCCACTGGAGTTGGAGTTGGATTCACTGATAGTTTGCCTTCAGATGTTAAAACAGATATTGGTAGTAGCAGTTCGCGAGCACTTAGCAGAGGAAAGAGGGTTGCAGCTGAAGACTTTGGAGGTGGCAGAAGAGGAAGTTCAAGAAGGAGTAGTGAAAGAGCTTCTTCTTCTAGCATACATTTATTCTTTCCTCCTTCCACTACACCTGGTGCTCAGCCAGGAATTCGTGCTGCTATGGCTTCAGAACAACTGCACGATCAAGCACACCTTGCAGTGAGCAGATGGTTTTATGATGCATGCATTCCATTTAATGCAGCAAACAGTTTTCATTTTCAAGCAATGGCAGATGCAATTGCTAACATTGGTCCAGGATACAGGATGCCCTCTTCTTCGGGAGGAACTCTTGATTCTCTTATGAGAAGCACTGCAACTGCAATGATGGGGATCGCCTTTTATGCTGGTTTCAAATCTTTCCTTGCAAATTCAATTGACGACTTCTGGTATGTGTTTGTTGTTTAATTGTTCTTACTTTGAAGAAGAATATAAATGGCATTCTCATAGTCATAGTTAGAATAAAATTATTCACAAACACTAGAATGTTCTTTAAAATATATAATGCTCTATATAATTGTGTGTATGTATATATATATATATATAAAATTTTTAATTTTTTAATACTAGCGTACCCGTACCTTAGATTTTTAGAAAATTGTGTATCTCGTACCTGTATCGGGTACCGATACCGTACCCGTATCCATGCAACATAGGTCGGAGGCCTTTGCTTTCTAATGTTTCTCTCCATAGTTCCAATTTTCTATTAACTTTTTCCTTAGACTCCTCCACTAACACAATGTCATCTGCAAATAACATACACCAAGGTACTTCATCTTAAATATGACTCATCAATCACCATTATAAATAAGTATGGACTTAAAGTTGATCCTTGATGTAACCCAATATTAAATTCAAAGAAGTATGGCATTCCTTCATGAGTCCTCACACATGTTTTTGTACCATCGTACATGTCTCTTATAAGGTTAATGTATGTCAATGGGATACCTCTTTTTTCCAAAGTTCACCAAAGAACCTCCCTCGATACCTTATCATAAGCTTTTTTTAGATCAATAAATATCATTTGAAAGTCTTTCTTTTTTGCTCTAGAATATTCCATAAGACTACTTCCACAGTAGATCTGTCTGGCATGAATCCAGATTGGTTCTTTGTTATACTCGATACTTGTTTTAACCTACGTTCGATAATTCTTTCCCAAAAGTGCATAGTATGGCTCATTAACTTGATACCTCGATAATTTGCATAATTCTAAATGTCTCCCTTGTTCTTATATATGGGTATAAGTGTACTCGCTCTCCATTCCTTGAGCATCTTTTAGTTTCTACATATTTCACTAAAT
Source organism: Brasenia schreberi (assembly GCA_036023115.1). Classification (NCBI taxonomy): domain Eukaryota; kingdom Viridiplantae; phylum Streptophyta; class Magnoliopsida; order Nymphaeales; family Cabombaceae; genus Brasenia; species Brasenia schreberi. Next base: position 9,542,889 of record JAYKKT010000080.1, on the reverse strand, counting down.
AGTCTTGTGAGCCAGGTGATTCCTATTTCTCCTAGTATTTTCCAAACTTTTATAGAAATATTCTCTGGTTCTACCGATTTACCACCCTTCATATGTTTAAGAGCCTCTTTGACTTCATTCTTTTGAATACGTCGGTAGAAATTGTGGTTTATATACTTTTCTGATTTGGCTAACTCTCCTAAACTAATACTAACATCTTTATTTTCATTAAAAAGCTTATAAAAATAGTTTTTTCATCTATTTCTTATATTATCATTTGGCACTAGAATTTTTTCACCCTCGTTTTTGATGTATCTAACAGAATTAAGATATTTAGTTTTCTTATCTCTAGCCCTAGCTATCATAAAAATATATCTTTCACCCTCTTTTGAGTTAGTTTTTTATATAAATCCTCCCGAATTTTAGCTTTTGCTTCACGGACGCCCTTTTCGCTTCCTTCTTTGCTTTCTTATAAGCCTCTAAAGTTTCACTAGTTTTATTAGCATAATGTAATTTGTAACATGCCCTCTTTGCCTTGATTTTATTTTGTACTACTTCACTCCACCACCAAGCTTCTTTTTGTGCCAGAACACCTCCCTCAGATCCACCTAACACATCTTTCACCACTTTCCTAATATGTCTCTAGCCATATTATTCCACATATCACAAGGTATACCAACATAATTCCAAGCACCTCCTTGAAGGACTTTTTGTTTAAATATATCTTCTTTATCGCTTTTGAGGTTCCACCATTTAGTCAGAATAGCTTGATACACTCTTTTCTTCTTTACCCTTTTTTTTATTTGTAAATCCATAACTAAAAGTCAATGCATAATGTTCTATCTCGTTTTTTGAAGATTGTATTGACTATAAAGAGATGAAATGCCATAGCAAAATTTAAAATCTCCCTACCTTCCTCATTTATATCTCCAAAACCAAAGTTTTCATGAATACCTTGATATCCTAATGCCTATTTACCGACATGTTCATTTAAGTCTCCTCCTAAACAAATCATCTCCCTTTGCGGAATCCTTTGAATCACCTCATCTAACTCTTTCCCAAAAAATGTCTTTATACTATCTTCTAGTGCTACTTGGGGTGTGTGAGCACAAACTATATTCAAAACCTTTACTCCTAATACTAATTTCAACGTCATGATTCGGTCACCATATCGTTGTATGTCTACTACACTATTCTTTAAATCTTTATTTATGATAATACCAACTCCGTTTCGAGTCTTTTCCTTACCTAAGTACCATAATTTAAAACCTGTATCCTCAATCTCCTTTGCTTTTTCTCCAACCCACTTTGTCTCTTGGAAACATAGAATATGAATCTTTCTCCGAATCATAGTATCTATCACCTCCATTAGCTTACCGGATAATGTTTCGATATTCCAAGAACCAATACGAATCTTATTATCTAGGACTAGCTTCCTTACCCCCCGCATCCGTCCATATTTAAAATGCAGAGACCCTCTCTGTAAATTATTCACTACATTCGGGCGGCAATGTAGTGGGACTAACTTCTTTACCGACACTCGTTCATCATGTGGGAACCCTCTCTGCAATTGATTCACTACATCCGGGCGAAAATATAGTGGCCCTTGCGTACTTTTCACTGCATTCGGGCTCTGCACTATGTCACTAGGCGGGAACGCCGCAAAGCAATGCTCATAATTTGTGTAATCCATGGTATAAAAAATCCGACAAAGTTTTACGTTGGCTATCGAAAGTCTAACACAACCCTCCTCCTTTATCCGGGCTTGGGACCGGCCATGCAAGGGTGATCCCTTACATGGGTGGAGTTTGTTGGAAGACCAACCATAAATATTTAATTCATTCTACCAGTTTAACTTTAAAATGATTTGTACATTATTATGTATATTATGCTCTTTATCTCTACACCCTTTTTATTCGAAGATTTCTCTCCACCTTTGGTAACTCCTTTCCTCGCCTCATACACCATGACAGTATCATCTACCAAGCACGAAGGCTTGAATCATTGAATGTACTTCATTAGTACATTCACAACCGAAACAAGAAGATAAGGGCTTGGTGTCTAGCATTAACATAAAAGTTATGGGTGCTAACCAAATTAAAGAGACATGAGCTTACTGTCATCGTCTTTCTACAAGATAATGAAATTAATAGTCAAAGGTCTTGATTCAATTTTCTACTTAAAAATGATAATTAACTCGTTATCTTGCTTGGACAAATCATATAACAAATGAAAACACAGCCATATAGTGGAGAGTGGTCAAAAATATTTCATTTGTCGATATGGACACTCTGTACTTAATTGTGTAAACCGTAGACAGGCTCCAACAAGGTTGACAAATGAATCTCCTTATTTTTGAAGTGTCGGAGCATACTGTTTCACTTACCATGTTCTTGGAGACAATAAGCAGAAACTTACGAAGGTTTATGGATCACTACTGACAATTACAAGGGTTATTGTTGCTATAATCGAATGAATAAGTCTACCATTCATGAAGCAATTGAATGAAAAAGGTGTTCCAATCAAACTCACGATAACCAAAAGGTCATCAACATTTCTTTGAAGTACAACTTGGATAAATAAAGCAAATCAAGACCGATAACAATTTGTGTTCTCGTTAAATTTCTCAGGAGTGTTAGGAAATGCATAAGTGTGTGACTATTTCCTCCTACAGTCACAACCCTTATCAACTTATCTTGCATAAATATTGGATATGCACTACCTGATTCAGCAACTGGAAAATTTTCTTTGGCGTAACATCCACCTCTTCACTTGCTCCTGGTCCTTCCTGTCCTTGTAATCCTCTGACCAACTGCAATACAATCAGAATTTTGGTGAGGCAACGAAACTACCCTTAGCAATCAAATTAGCAACCAGCCATGAGCACATCACTGTCAGATGCATATATTGAACAAAGGACATTAATACGGGAGAACTGTAGGCAAGAATATAACCAACAAATTCCCTGATCATGATTGAAAATCTAAATGCATAAAATCGGTTGGCACCTACTCAGTCAAATATTTTAGGTACATATATACGGCATACAGTTTCATAAGCATAGTAGCATTTAAGCCATGTAACAAGAACTGGAGTTCAAGTAACATCCAAATGGAACTAATGCGGGTATGAATTGAATTCATATTTCATAGGTTCTGAACCAAGTGTGACCTCTCATGCTAGAAAACTTATTGCTGCATTTTCTGTTATACTGTGGTGCTTTGCAATTCTTGTAATTCTTCATCTTTTCTCACTGTTTACTGTTGTTTAGTTGTAACTTTTTGAGCCATTTTTTTGTTCTTGAATGTTGTACAGATTTGGAGTAGAAACTAGCATGAGTTGGCCTGGCAAGTGGTTAATACATGGATAAGAAACTCGACCCCAGTCTCACATGAGTCCGAAGCACACCCTCCCATCCTGGAGGCCTTGTCTCAAAGCTCTATATCAACATTTATCACATGCTAAAACTATCATCTCCTTCAAATGAAGGAGCCTGGTTCTCTTTTTGTGGATTGGTAAGAGAAAGACCCTGAAAATGCACACTCCAAATACCAAGTTAGTGACGTATCACATATTGAAGGCATCCAAACTTTCAAAGAAAGGCTTTATCGTGCTTATAAAATAATGAAAGTATAGTATATTTGCCAAACTCTCCAACACTACAGCTTCGCTGATTAATGGGATCTAGCTTCAGATACACAGGTCTCCTTAGCTTAAGTAAAACTGAGATCAAATCCTCTTTTCTTGGCCAATAAAATCTGAATGATAACAACCATATGGATACATAAAATATTCAGATACTATTTTAGATTACCAAGTCTGATCCAGATATTCGAATCTTTCTATTTATTGGCATCCCTAGATTACGCACACCGTAAGAAAATCATATCTTCCAACATGAACAGCATAATATAGTTTATAGTAGTCATTGGTTCATTCAAGTGGTTTGTCCATTGGTCTATAATTTACACTACGCATAGTATCAATACATCATCTGCCCATGTAAGGGATCACCCTAGCATTGTCGGTCCCAAGCCCGGATAAAGGAGGAGGGTTGTGTTAGGCTTCCGACAACCAGTATAAAACTTTGTCGGATTTTATACCATGGATTACACAAATTATCAGCATTGCTTTCGAGGGTCCCCGCCTAGCGACGCGTTGCAGAGCCCGAATGCAATGATAAGTAAGCAAGGGTCACTACATTTTTGCACGGATATAGTGAATCAATTGCAAAGAGGGTTCCCACATCATGGATGGGTGTGGGTAAAGAAGTTAGTTCGCTATATTGCCGCTTGAATGTAGTGAATAATTTATTGAGAGGGTCTCCGCATTTTCAATATTCACGGATGCAGGGGGTAAGGAAGCTAGTCCTAGATAATAACATTTGTATTAGTTCTTCCAATATCGGAACATTATCCGTCCTAGATAATAACATTTGTATTAGTTCTTCCAATATCGGAACATTATCCGGTAAGCTAATGGAGGTGGTAGATACTATGATTCGGAGAAAGATTCATATTCTATGTTTAGAAGAGACAAAGTGGGTTGAAGAAAAAGCAAAGGAGATTGAGGATATAGGTTTTAAATTATGGTACTCATGTAAGAAAATAGCTCGAAACGGAGTTGGTATTATCATAAATAAATATTTAAAGGATAGTGTAGTAGACATACAACGATATGGTAATCGAATCATGTAGTTGAAATTAGTGTTATTAGCTGAGGTTTTGAATATCGTTTGTGCTTACGCACCCAAAGTAGGACTAGACGATAGTATAAAGACAGCGTTTTGGGAAGAGTTAGATAAGGTGATTCAAAGGATTCCACAAAGGGAGATGATTTATTTAGGAGGAGACTTAAATGGACATGTCGGTAAAGAGGCATTAGGATATCAAGGTATTCATGGAAACTTTGGTTTTGGGGATATAAATGAGGAAGGTAGGGAGATTTTAAATTTTGCTATGACATTTGATCTCTTTATAGTCAATACAATCTTCAAAAAATGAGATGAACATTTAATTACTTATAAAAGTGGCTTATCATAAACACAAATTGATTACTTTATTTGTATAAAAAAGCATAGAGCATGTTGTAAAGATTGCAAGGTAATTATAGGAGAAAGCTTAACCACGCAACATCGACTTTAGTTATGGATTTACAAATAAAAAATGAACAAAGAAGAAAAGAGTGCATCGAGCTATTTAGACTAAATGGTGGAGCCTCAAAAGCGATAAAGAAGATATATTTAAACAAAAGTCAAGGAGATGTTTGGAATTATGTTGGCACACCGTGTGATATGTGGAACAATATGGCTATACATATTAGGAAAGTGGCGAAAGATGTGTTAGGGGTATCTAAAGGAGGTGTACCGGCACAAAAAGAAGCTTGGTGGTGGAGTTAAGTAGTACAAAATAAAATCAAGGCAAAGAGGGCATGTTACAAATTACATTATGCTAAGAAAACTGGTGAAACTTTAGAAGCTTATAAGAAAGCAAAGAAGGAAGCGAAAAAGGCCGTTAGTGAAGCAAAAGCTAAGATTTGGGATGACTTATATAAAAAACTCAACTCGAAAGAGGGTGAAAGAGATATTTTTAGGATAGCTAGGGCAAGAGATAAGAAAACTAAAGATCTTAATTATGTTAGATGCATAAGAGGGTTACATCAAGGATCAACTTTAAGTCCATACTTATTTATAATGGTGATGGATGAGTTAACAAAACATATTCAAGATGAAGTACCTTGGTGTATGTTATTTGCAGATGACATTGTATTAGTGGAGGAGTCTAAGGAAAAAGTTAATAGAAAATTGGAACTATGGAGAGAAACATTAGAAAACAAAGGCCTCCGACTTAGTAGAACAAAGACAGAATATATGGAATGTAAGTTTGATCATTTGGCTACTTCAGAGGACATAGAAATTAAAATTGGCACACATTGCATTCCCCAAAAGGAAAGTTTTAAATACCTAGGGTCAATTTTTCAAAGTGATGGAAGAATTGATGGAGATGTTACACATAGAATTAATGCTGGTTGGTTAAAATGGAGAGGAGCATCAGGTATTCTTTGTGATAAGAAGATACCATTAAAATTAAAAGGTAAATATTATAGAGCAGCAATTAGGCCTGCCATGTTTTATGGTTCTGAGTGTTGGGCAGTTAATCATCAACATGTACAAAAGATGTCTGTGACAGAAATGAAGATGTTGAGATGGATGAGTGGCCATACAAGATGTTAGTATTAGTTTAAGAGATTTAGCCAAGTCAGAAAAGTATATAAACCACAATTTCTACCGACGTATTCAAAAGAATGAAGTTAAAGAGGCTCTTAAACATATGAAGAGTGGTAAATCGGTAGGACCAGATAATATTCCTATAGAAGTTTGGAAAATACTAGGAGAAATAGGAATCACTTGGCTCACAAGACTATTTAATGAAATATGGAAAAACCAAAAGATGCCCGAGGAATGGAGAGCAAGTACACTTATACCCATATATAAGAACAAGGGAGACATTCAAAATTATTCAAATTATCGAGGTATCAAGTTAATGAGCCATACTATGAAATTATGGGAAAGAATTATCAAACGTAGGTTAGGACAAGTATCGAGTACAACAGAGAACCAATCTGGATTCATGCCAGGCAGATATACGGTTGAAGCGATTCACCTTTTGAGACGTCTTATAGAATATTTTAGAGCAAAAAAGAAAAACATTCACACGATATTTATTGATCTAGAAAAAGCTTACAATAGGGTACCAAGGGAGGTTCTTTGGAAAATCTTAGAAAAAAGAGGTATCCCATCGACATACATTAACCTTATAAGAGACATGTATAATAGTGCAAAAACATGTGTGAGGACTCACGAAGGAACGATAGACTTTTTCGAAGTTAATATTAAGTTACATCAAGGATCAACTTTAAGTCCATACTTATTTATAATGGTGATTGATGAGTCATATTTAAGATGAAGTACCTTGGTGTATGTTATTTGCAGATGACATTGTGTTGGTGGAGGAGTCTAAGGAAAAAGTTAATAGAAAATTGGAACTATGGAGAGAAACATTAGAAAGCAAACGCCTCCGACTTAGTAGAACAAAGACAATATATGGAATGTAAGTTTGATCATTTGGTTACTTCAGAGGACATAGAAATTAAAATCTGCACACATTGCATCCCCAAAAGAAAAGTTTTAAATACCTAGGGTCAATTGTTTAAAGTGATGGAAGAATTGATGGAGATGTTATGCATAGAATTAATGTTGGTTGGTTAAAACGGAGAGGAACACCTGGTATTCTTTGTGATAAGAAGGTACCATTAAAGTTAAAAGGCAAATATTTTAGAGCAGCAATTAGACCTGTCATGTTTTATGGTTCTGAGTGTTGGGCAGTTTAATCATCAACATGTACAAAAGATGTTTGTGACAGAAATGAAGATGTTGAGATGGATGAGTGGTCATACAAGAAAAGACCGTATACATAATCAGGTTATTAGAAACAAATTAGGAGTGGTACCAATAGAGGATAAAATGAGAGAATATCGTTTAATATGGTTTGGACATATAGAAAGAAGATCAGAAGAAGAACCTAAGGTATACAACAACAACAACAACTAAGCCTTTTCCCATACTAGACGGGGTCGGCTACATGGATTCTTTGTTTCCACAGATCCCTATCATGTGCCATGTTAGCAGTTAACTCCCAATAAGCTAGATCATTCTTTATTGTTTCTTTCCAACACTTTTGTGGTCGTCCTCCACCTCTTTTAATACTTTCTAAATTTAATTTTTCTAACCTTCTTACAGGTTCTTCTTTTGATCTTCTTTCTATATGTCCAAACCATCTTAAACGATGTTCTCTCATTTCATCCTCTATTTGTGCCACTCCTAATTTGTTTCTAATAACCTCATTACGTATACGGTCTTTTCTTGTATGACCACTCATCCATCTCAACATCTTCATTTCTGTCACAGACATCTTTTGTACATGTTGATGATTAACTGCCCAACACTCAAAACTATAAAACATGGCAGGCCTAATTGCTGCTCTATAATATTTACCTTTTAACTTTAATGGTATCTTCTTATCACAAAGAATAGCTGATGCTCCTCTCCATTTTAACCAACCATCATTAATTCTATGTGTAACATCTCCATCAATTCCTCCATCACTTTGAAAAATTGACCCTAGGTATTGAAAACTTTCCTTTTGGGGAATGCAATGTGTGCCAATTTTAATTTCTATGTCCTCTTAAGTAGCCAAATGATCAAACTTACATTTCATATATTCTGTCTTTGTTCTACTAAGTCGGAGGCCTTTGCTTTCTAATGTTTCTCTCCATAGTTCCAATTTTCTATTAACCTTTTCCTTAGACTCCTCCACTAATACAATGTCATCTGCAAATAACATACACCAAGGTACTTCATCTTGAATATGTTTTGTTAACTCATCCATCACAATTATAAATAAGTATGGACTTAAAGTTGATCCTTGATGTAACCCAATATTAACTTCAAAGAAGTCTGTCGTTCCTTCATGAGTCCTCACACATATTTTTGCACCATCATACATGTCTCTTATCAGGTTAATATATGTCAATGGGATACCTCTTTTTTCCAAAGTTCTCCAAAGAACCTCCCTCGGTACCCTATCATAAGCTTTTTCTACATCAATAAATATCATGTGAAGGTCTTTCTTTTTTGCTCTAAAATATTCCATAAGACGTCTCAAAAGGTGAATTGCTTCAATAGTAGATCTGCCTAGCATGAATCCAAATTGGTTCTCTGTTGTACTTGATACTTGTCTTAACCTACATTCGATAATTCTTTCCCATAATTTCATAGTATGACTCATTAACTTGATACCTCGATAATTCACACAATTTTGAATGTCTCTTATATATGGGTATAAGTGTATTTGCTCTCCATTCCTCGGGCATCTTTTGCTTTTTCCATATTTCATTAAATAGTCTTGTGAGCCAAGTGATTCCTATTTCTCCTAGTATTTTCCAAACTTCTATAGGAATATTATCTGGTCCTACCGATTTACCACTCTTCATATGTTAAAGAGCCTCTTTGACTTCATTCTTTTGAATACGTCGGTAGAAATTGTGGTTTATATACTTTTCTGACTTGGCTAAATCTCCTAAACTAATACTAACATCTTTATTTTCATTAAAAAGATTATAAAAATAGTTTTTCCATCTATTTCTTATATCATCATTTGCCACTAGAATTTTTTCATCCTCGTCTTTTATGCATCTAACATAATTAACATCTTTAGTTTTCTTATCTCTAGCCCTAGCTATCCTAAAAATATCTCTTTCACCCTCTTTCGAGTTGAGTTTTTTATATAAGTCCTCCCAAATCTTAGCTTTTGCTTCACTAACGGCCTTTTTCGCTTCCTTCTTTGCTTTCTTATAAGCTTCTAAAGTTTCACTAGTTTTCTTAGCATAATGTAATTTGTAACATGCCCTCTTTGCCTTATTTTATTTTGTACTACTTCACTCCACCACCAAGCTTCTTTTTGTACCGGTACACCTCCCTTAGATACCCCTAACACATCTTTCGCCACTTTCCTAATATGTATAGCCATATTGTTCCACATATCACACGGTGTGCCAACATAATTCCAAACATCTCCTTGAAGGACTTTCTGTTTAAATATATCTTCTTTCTCGCTTTGAGGTTCCACCATTTAGTCCGAATAGCTCGATAGACTCTTTTCTTCTTTGTCCATTTATTTATTTGTAAATCCATAACTAAAAGTCGATGTTGGGTGGTTAAGCCTTCTCCTGAAATTACCTTACAATATTTACAACACGCTCTATCTTTTTTTCTACAAATAAAGTAATCAATTTGTGTTTGTGATAAACCACTCTTATAAGTAATTAAATGTTCATCTCGTTTTTTAAATATTGTATTGACTATAAATAGATCAAATGCCATAGCAAAATTTAAAATCTCCCTACCTTCCACGTTTATATCCCCAAAACCAAAGTTTCCATGAATACCTTGATATCCTAATGCCTCTTTACCGACATGTCCATTTAAATCTCCTCCTAAACGAATCATCTCCCTTCGTGGAATCTTTTGAAACACCTTATCTAACTCTTCCCAAAAAATTGTCTTTATACTATCTTCTAGTCCTACTTGGGGTGCGTAAGCACAAACTATATTCAAAACCTCTGCTCCTAACACTAATTTCAACGTCATGATTCGGTCACCACATCGTTGTATGTCTACTACACTCTCCTTTAAATCTTTATTTATGATAATACCAACTCCGTTTCGAGCCTTTTCTTTACCTGAGTACCATAATTTAAAACCTGTATCCTCTATCTCCTTTGCTTTTTCTCCAACCCATTTTGTCTCTTGTAAACATAGAATATGAATCTTTCTCCGAATCATAGTATCTACCACCTCCATTAGCTTACCCGATAATGTTCTGATATTCCAAGAACCAATACGAATCTTATTATCTAGGACTAGCTTACTTACCTCCCGCATCCGTCCATAATCAAAATGCGGAGACCCTCTCTGAAAATTTTTCACTACATTACTAAATTTGGAAAGTATTAAAAGAGGTAGAGGATGTCCACAAAAGTGTAGGAAAGAAAATAAAGAATGATCTAGCTTATTGTGAGTTAACTTCTAACATGGCACATGATAGAGCTCTGTGGAAACAAAGAATCCATGTAGCCGACCCCATCTACTATGGGAAAAGGCTTAGTTGTTGTTGTTGTTTGTATAGTATCAATACATCACCATATTGGCCTCTGTTGAATCTCTTAAACTAGCCTTTCCATTTATGTTATCTTTCAGAAATCAAGATTGGCCTGAACTCAAGGTGTACCACTTATGAATGTTCATGGAAAAGTTACTCACCTACACTCATAATGTCAAGGGTTATTGATGCTATGATTATAACACAAAAGCATAAGTGGTGATATAGTTAAAAGGTCACCCTACAAGAGTGTGATAGACTCTAAATAGATCTATAAGATCAAATATAAACTTGAGAGATGCAATAAAAGTTTAAAGCAAGAGTTGTGGCAACATAGTACAACAAAAAATACGAAATGGATCACAATGAAACCATTCAGCGCTCTAGTCAGGAAGGCAACTACAAAAGAAATGCCATTCCTAGTGGTAAGCAATGATTAGTACCTATATCAAATGGATGTCATAAATGCTTTTATAGATGAGGAACCTAAGTTTATAAGAAGCAACTCCAAGAATGAATTTCAATACCTCGGGGAATGTGACCTAGATGCATACATTTACTGCTCAAAATTTGATTTATATTAACTCAGATATGCTTTTTGCTTAATGTACATAATTATCGTGTCCTCTAAGCTCTTAAAATGCTCACCTCTTTTGATGTGTTCGTTAGGACAAGACCATTCCCTAGTGTTATATCTAAAAGACATGTTGAACAAGGTTAAAACCACAGTAAACAGGACGGAGGCTGCTGGAAGTCAACTGAGATGAGATCCAGTTCTCAATCAGTTTCAATCTAGCTGATTTGGTTTGATCCAACATTTGTTCCTACTAATTTTGAATCCATTTGTGTGCAATGTCATCACATTTTGCAATGTAGAACATCTTCATAACACATAAATAGCATACACAATTTCCACCGAGTTGTGCATCGAACAAGAAAAGATATGGTTTCTGTTGAAGAATATGATAATTTAGTATTTCTAGTAATTCTGCAGATTTTAGGTATTATTGTAATAATCCTTATTACTAAGGGCAGTTTGGTCATTTTATGTTTAACTGTCCACTATATAAGGGTTGGACAGTTTGTATTAGGTTAAGCATTTTTAAGATTAATAGAGAGAGAGAAAGAGGGGGGTGACCTCAATGGGAGGGACTGCCCCCTCCAATCTCCATTTTTCCCTTCGTTGTTTGACTTTATCTCATGTTGGTTCATCCATTGTGTTTTCCTGTGAATTTCAATATGGTATCAGGGTGGGATTCGATCGACGGGAGCAGTTTCGGGCGGTAGTCATTGTTGAAGAATATGATTTTAGATCAGTTTTAGTAAATTTGATGTTTTATGTACTATTATAATTGTTTGTAGTACTAAGGGTATTTTGGTTATTTTCTATTTTACAGCTCATTATATAAGGTTGATAGGTTGTATTAGGGTTAAGAGGTTAATATTAAGAAAGAGAGAAAGAGAGGGAGGCGGCCTCCATTGAGGTCTGCCCCCTCCTCCGATCTCCTCATTCCCTCTTCAATGTTTCTTATATTTAATCTTTGCTGCGCAACCACGTTTTCCAACATGGTAACAGAGCGAGTACAATCACTGAGAGAAGTTGTGAGTGGTGGTAGTCTCACTGAAAGCGTTGCTGTTGATCGCTATACTGCGATTTGTGCTACAGCTTGTTACTGAATCTGCTGTGTTGTGGAGAGTTGCAGCAGACATCGTGTCTTTTGCATATTGTTGTGGCCTTGCTATTTGCTTGGTACGTTTGGCTCCTTTTCATCCTAAACCTCGTCCAAACCCTGCCACAATACTGCACGCTTTGACTGGCACCTCCTTGTACGTTGGCATAGCCCCAGCACATGCTTGTATCTTGTGCGTCCACTCGGAAAGATGGCCTTTACAGATGCTCTAGCTGGCTGTTTCACAATGCAGCTGGATATACACGATAAATGTATAGAAGTATAAGAAAGGGGACAAGGCTTGGAAGTTCAAATCCCAAAGGGTGCTTCAATGCTTCATTATTGGACTTCCTTCGGGGAAGTCACTGTTTCAACTTCAGGAGGGGCGAATATTATGTGTGCAAAGACTTGCCGCTCAGTCTGTAACTGATGGCAGTGCTAGCATTGTATGTATTCATTGGTACATTATGACTAGCCTCTTTACGGATGAAGCTACCCATAGATGCCAAATGGAATAACAAACGATGGCAAGTTCATTATGGAGACTCCATACAAGGTGGCAAAAGCGCCAAAAAGGAGATATTTGCTCTGCAGAACAACTGTTTGATGAAATGCCCAAGAGAAATGTTTTCATGCATATCAAGTGTTTGATGAAATACTCAAGAGAGATGTTTACCTACATATCAACTGTTTGATGAAATGCTCAAGAGGGCTGAAAAGTGGGCACTCTATGTCTGTCCTTGCCGATAATGAACGCATTGAAGGGCGAGGGAATGGAGGTGAAGGAAACAGAGATGGGAGTTACGCGCCTCTCCTTGAGAGAGACAGGTCAGAGGCCATAAAGAATTCAGTTGGAGTTCATTTTTTTCCAGAAGAGAAACTATGCAAATGGCTCGCACAACCAATGAACGTTCCTTCTAGTTTTAACGTGTCGTGCTAGTTGATGAAGTTTGGTATGTTGTTGGTAATGATGATTTGGATATCCATTGGTACAATAAGCATGCTGCGTTAGGAGGAATTTACTCCACAACTGAGCTATATATATTGGTGATTGATCACTCTCCAGATTTTCATGACACTTGGACATTCTTGGATTCTAGAGTCAAAGATACATTTGATTTCCAGGAGTCCGTCCAAGAGGCAGCATATTTGGCAGAAGTTATAGGAGCAGGAATTGGGAAGTCACTACAAGGGTGCAGTCGTGTTCGTTGGACATGGAGGAAGGCAAAAGGTTGTTGATCATAGAAGAGGCTAGAGAAATTAAATCAGTCTTTTTCACTACATATGCATGAAAAATCAAATCATAGAAGAGGCTAGAGAAATTTGTGGGTATAGAATGTGGCAGTATCACAAAGAAGCATGAAAATTAAAACCTTGAGTTGCTAAAGTAAACAGTCACGAGGGCTGAAAAAGCGGCTGCAGTCACCATGTGAAGGGGCGCTGACCGACTAGTATGAGCAGAAGTGTGTATTCTACTATTTGAGTGGTAGAGAGAGGGCACCCAATCAACACACCAGCAGCAGCCACCATGTGAAGGGGCGCAGAAAAAGTCGTGTGAAGTGTGTATGGTGGAGTAGTACCTCCTATCACAAAAGATCAGCTTTCTCAAGAAGTAGAAAAACATGACTTTTGAAATGTAGCTGCCGAATCACTTTATGGAGAAGAAGAAAGAGAGAGTGAGCAACCGACACTCATAGAAGGATCGTGTCTTACCCATGTGTTCTTAATTGTTCAAGTTGTTTTAAAGAAGCCTCGAAGAGATCGCTCGTGCACGTGTGGTGTAGAAAGAATCAGTTTTTGGCAAGTTTGGAGTTCGAAGTATCTCTCCCAACTTGAGGGAGGGTGTTTGAAGAATATGATTTTAGAGTTAGTTTTAGTAAATTTGATGTTTTAGGTATTATTGTAATTGTTCGTAGTACTAAGGGCATTTTGGTCATTTTCTATTTTGCAACTCATTATATAAGAGCTGATAGGTTGTATTAGGGTTAAGAGGTTGATATTAAGAAAGAGAGAAAGAGGGAGGAGCCTCCATTGAGGTCTGCCCCCTCCTCCAATCTCCTTATTTCCTCTTCAATGTTTCTTCATATGTGTGATATTCAATCTCCGCTGCGCAACCACGTTTTCCAACAGTCATGGTGATATTGTTGCAGCCCTAAAGAAGTGACAAACAATATCATGAGTGATTACAAGATTGAACAACAGGAGACTGCAATGCATGCAATTTACAAGGCATAAATTGCATATTTACTGAACCAATTGATTCTTATGTGCTCATACTTTAGGAAGGAGCAACTCAATACTCTTCTGGTGGATTTTTTGAAGGCAAATTGCCCTAACACATCCCTAGCAAAAAGAACTGAAGATGGAGAATATGAATCGGAATGGAAGGCATCCACAATATTTCCCAATGGTGCTGATATTTTCCCACAAAATGGCGGCATTCAATTTTCAAGCAAAGCAATGAGAGAGCTTTCTGACGGCTGCAAGTTTGAATGTTCCAGATTTTATGTTTTAAGAAAATTGGAATGCACGGATGCATGGATTGCAAGACTCTTTCCAAACTCTTGGGGTAAACAGTCAAAGGTTATCTGTTGGCACAACCCAAAAAACGTTAAGGTTGCCAAAGCATGGCAAAATGATGTCTATCCATGGATCACCCTTGGGTATTTTTTACGAAGCTATCATGGTGTTGGAATTCGGCTTGGCAATTAGAAGATTGATACACGATTTTCAAATGCCTTGAGTTTTGTCCAGAAATTGCATTGTAAGAGTGAAAAAGATGTGAGGTGCCCTTGATGGCAGACAATTACTTATTAAATCAAATCCAGAAGAAATTATCAAGTCCTTAAAAATCCAACAAGTGTTGTGTGCAAAAAAGGTAATTTCACTTTTTTGAATATCAAATGTTGGAAAAGAAAATTACAGATTACTTTCTTGATTTTGTGAGAAAGCAAAACAGAAAAGTGGTTATGGAAGATCATCTTCTTGATTTCGTGGAAATGATAAGATCAAAAGGGAAGAAAATCAAGATAAAGGATGATTCAGAAAAGGAAGGATGATCCCCATGATTTTAAGAAAGAAAATTGTTAATTGTTGCCCATCATCTACATAAAGAAAGTGATTGCAGAGAAAGAAATGATAGAAAAGGAAGGTGGTTGGTTGCCCAATGAGACCATCCATTCCAGATTTTGTGTGATGTGCTGAGAAAGGAAGGTGTTTCTAGTATTTGGCAAGGACTAAGTCATCCTTGAGCTACCAAATTGGGACAAATATGGTGAAGGCAACATACCTATTCAGTGGGTGCAAGGTTTAAGAAAGCAAAGTCTGTTTTGATTGGAAAGGTGGATGCTACCATTGAGAACGAATTGGCAAAGCAGTATGAGGTCCACGGATTCCCTACCATATACTTCTTCGTCGACAGGGAGCACAGACAGTATGGCGGCGACAAGACCAAAGATGCTATTGTAACCTGAATTAAGAAGAAGATGGGGCCTCTAGTTCAAAGCATTGATAATGTTGAAGCTGCAGAGAGTGTACTAGGTGTTGAGAGTGTGTTGGTTCTATCGTTCCTTAATTCCTTAGAGGGGCCTGAGAATGGGGAGCTCGTTGGAGCCTCCAGGCTGGAAGATGGTGTTTCTTTCTATCAGACCACCAGTGAGAATGTCGCAAAGCTTTTCCACATTGATCCAAAAGCATAACGCCCTTCACTAGTCTTGTTGAAGAAGGAAGCTGAAAAAAATCACTCACTTTGATGGTGAGTTTAGCAAATCTGTCGTAGGTGACTTTGTCTCTGCAAACAAGTTTCCTTTGGTGACCAAATTTGATACGAAAACTGTTTCTTCGCTTTTCGATAGCCCAATCAAGAAACAGGTTCTGATCTTTGTTCGGACCAAGGATCATGACAGTGTCATGCCAAGTTTCTAGGATGCAGTGAGGCTCTTCAATGGAAAGCTTCTTTTTATTCATGTGGGAAAGCAAGTTGCAGAATATTTTGGTGTGACTGGTGATGGTCTAATAGTTATTGGTTACTCCCTAGATGAAGATGGTTGTAAGTACTATCTTGATGGTCAAGTTGTTGTCAACAATGTTATAAAAATCGTATCGTACGATACGATACGATTTATCATGTACCGTATGAAGATACGGTACGATACAGGGGCACGTATCGCTTATCGTGATTTATCATCTCTTAACGTACGATACGGGAGTGTATCACTCCCGTATCGTATGAGTTACTGATTTTTCTGTTATAAATTTCAAAAATCCGAAACTTGGGGATTTCATTTCTCTTTCTTCCCAAACCCTTTTTCACGCCATTTCCTTGCTTCCAGATCCTCTTCTTACCTTGTTCTTGTTGATTTCGTGGTTTATTCACAAGATTCTCAAGTATTTCACGGTTTTCACCCAAACCAACAACCCATCTCTAGGGTTTTTGTCACATCCGTGTCATACCTCTTTCCTTTGCCATTCTACCCGATTTTTCACTTGAAAAATTTGAGGGTTTTGCAGATTCCGTGATTCTTAACCTCTAAAAAGTCTTTTCCTTCTTATTGATTGTCCATTCTTGTCTTAATTGCTTCCGATTGAGTCGATCCGGCTTGAAAATATTACACTCCTCTGTATGAAGGCAACAGGCTTGTGAAAAGTGCATGTTTTGCAATGTTGTAACCAAGAAGGATGTTAGTGCATGTCCTCGGGTTCTCGAAACAGTGAAATATGAGATTGAGTAGGTATTGGAGGCTTCGAAGAAGAAGAGATTAAGGGTGAGAGAGAGGGCAAAAATAGGTGGTTAGGATATGTCTCAACTATTTGAAGATGCTACTGCTTAGGGGATGTCGGTGACTATGGTCATGGTGGTGATTAATTCCATGGTATAGCTGAGATGGAAGAAGAGATGGCTGAAGATGGGAAGAGAAGACGAGAAAAGGGAAAAAGTGTAGGTTATGGTGGTAGTAGCAGTGGAGTTGGCTCTTGTTCCACTACAAGAGCTCCTACTCGCTCGATGCGTACGAGGGGTACTAAAGGAGGAGCCAGAGGAGGTAGTGGCCCTAGTGGGATGCCTTCATTTTTTCTCCCACATACGACTCCTGGAGCTCAGTCAAGCATTAGATCAGTTATGGCTTCAAATGAGGTAATTGAGAAAGTAGATTTAAAGTATGATTAATTTTTTTTATAAAAATTGCCTCCCTTTCAATGTTGCAAACTCATTTTCTTTTTAAAGTATGGCGGATGCGATTGCCAATGTAGGATTGGGGTATAGAGTCCCTACTTATCATGCTTTGAGGGGCACATTATTGCAAAAATGGGTTGATATTGTTAATGCATGGAGTTTTGAATTTAGGGAGTCGTGGAAGGATACAGGATGTTTTGTTATGATTGATGGTTGGACAGATGATCAGCATAGGTCTTTCGTAAACTTCTTAATCTGTTGCCCCAAAGGTACATTATTTTTAAAATCATATGACTTGTCCCATATTGATAAAACTATAGATAATTTACTCCATATTTTTAAGGAAGTTGTTGAGGAAGTCGGTGTTTCAAATGTTGTTTAATTCATTATGCAAATTTTAGATGAGGTAGTAAGATTCTTGAGGCAAACCATCCATCCTTAGTATGGACTCCATGTGTTGCACATTCCATAGACTTAATGCTTGAAGATTTCAGTGCAATGGATGAAATAAAGGGGACTATAGATGCATGTAGAAATATTACAAAGTTTATTTATAACCATTTTTCTGTATTGCATTTGATGTGAATTCATTCACCTCAAAGGAAATTGATTAGGCCTTTATTGACAAGATTTGCTATAAATGTCATTACTGTGCAAAGTCTTGTCATACATAAAAATGCATTGAAAAAATTGTTTGCATCTCATGAATGGGGCTCTATTAGTTGGTCTAGAAAGAGGGAAGAGATTGTTGTGGTAGATGTTTTTTTAATGTTGATTTTTGGGAAAGTTGCAGCAAGTTTTTTAGGAATGATTATACATTTAGTTAAGGTAACGAGGATGGTGGATAGTGAAGATAGACCTGTTATGCCTTATATATATATATATATATATATATATATATATATATATATATATATATATATATATATATGCTATGGATAAGGCCAAATTGGAAATACAAGCAAACCTTTACCGCAAGCGGTCACTTTTAAAGAAAGTTTGGAAGATAATTATGCACGTTGGAACCTTCAAACGCATCATGATTTACATACTGTTGCATATTTCCTTAACCCTTCTATTCGATTTTCTCCTAACTTTGTGGAGGATGAATAAGTGAAAAAAGGGTATCTTAAATACAATTGACCTGGTTGAAGATTCATCTACTCGTTATAATATTCATTTAGAGTTAAGCAAGTATATATAGAGTGTTGGAGATTTTGGAAGGCCAATTGTAATCCAACTCCGTTCCCAGATGTGATAAGGTATTGTGTTTTTATTGATATTCATTTAAGTTATTAATTGATTGACTTCATGTGTTTCTTATTAATTATTATCGTGTTTTATTTCATATGAATGGTGGACTCGTTTTGGTGTAGATGCACCGAATTTGGCAAGGTTTGCTCAACATATATTGAGCCAAACACGTAGTTCGAGTGGGTGCGAGAGAAATTAGAGCTTTCTCAAACGCATTCACACGAAAAAGCGAAACAGGCTAGAGCATGCTCGACTACGTGATTTGGTATACATTGCCTATAACATGAAGTTAAGGCAAAGGTAATAATTAGAAAATATATATTGTTTGTTGTTGCCTAGTTCTTGACTTCTTTCTTAATCTTATTAATAATGAATGCTTGATGTGGCTATATTACATTTGATATTCTTTATAATTTGAATATTTTTTCTTTACATGCAAATGCAAAAGGATGCAAGGAGAACAAGAAAGGTGCCATATGCCCCGTCGAGTTATGAAAATGTTGATATTCATGACGATTGGGTCGAAGAGGAGGAGCCCCCTATCATTTTAGAGTATGAAAATGCAAGTAGAACTTGGAGTTAGAGACAATGAAAATGAAGCCGAAGGTGTTGGATGGGTAGATCTTATTATGGAGGAAGAAGAGGGAGGAGATGATGATGATGATGATGGTGGTGGTGATCCTGACTACGTTGATTATAATGTTTTTGTTGATTA
The DNA here is from genome assembly GCA_036023115.1 of Brasenia schreberi. NCBI lineage: Eukaryota > Viridiplantae > Streptophyta > Magnoliopsida > Nymphaeales > Cabombaceae > Brasenia > Brasenia schreberi. The sequence continues at coordinate 9,523,383 of JAYKKT010000080.1, read as the reverse complement.
TGATCAACGTTGTGGATGATTATAATTTGTTTTAAGTTGTACTTGTAACTTGTAACCTTGATGATTATGGATTCTATGGATTGTGGAATATGGAATCATGGATTATGGATTATGGATTATGGAATCATGGATTATGGATTCATGGAATATGGAATTATATTATTTATGGAATATGGTTGCTTATAGCCTTGTTATGGAGATGTTTTTGTTATAGCATGAATGCTTCTTCACTGTGTTATACATGTTTTGTTCATTAATTTTAATTTTAGAATTTTTTGAATTTTTGAAAAAAAAATATTTGTATTGTATCGTACCATATGATATGGTACGATACAATTGTATCAGTACCTGTGCGATACGAACACCAATACGATTTTTACAATATTGGTTGTCGATGCTTAAGGCATTTGGTCATGATTTCTTAGAAGACAAACTTAAGCCATTTTACAAGTCAAATCCATTTCATTAGAAAAACAACGGAGACATCAAAATTGTTGTCGGCAAAAACTTTGAAAGAAAGTGTTAGATTAAACCAAAGACGTTCTTGTTGAGTTCTATGTGCCATGTTAGATGAAGCCAGATACTATAGAAATGCAAAATAGACATGTTCAAGGGATCAATTAGGCTTCTTGTTGACAAATGGGGACCTGTTGAAGTCATTGTTCCTTATGAGTTTACAGTTAAGGAAGATAACAATTTGTGTGTGGTCGAATATGAGCTCATTAACATGCTAGATGCATGTGGCACATCAATTGTTCGATAAAATGCCGAAGAGGATCATGATGAGTATTGTGATGATATGAGGAACATTGTTGAGTGTTATTGTTGTTGTGTGGTTTGTGCTTACTCATATTAGGTCCCTACTGAAGGATGTGAGAGATGGTGTCAATCTAGCTTCCAATGATGCAGTAGAAACCCAACCTTGGGCAACAATGTTGTTACTGTTTTATTGAGGAGCATAGTAATGCCACCAGCGTTGATGTCAGCCAACGAGTGCAGTGGATAGTGGTTGTTGCGTGTTATGCAAATCAAGCTGCAAGAGTGCGGTACAGTTCGTTTGACATGGAGGAAGTTCTGCAAAAAAACTCATTGTTGTTTCGATAAGGTGCAGAACAACACCTTTTGTGTTGTTGGTGTTGTGTATTGTTGATGCTATGCCTCAGTAGAAAATTCAGAGAAGGCTACTAAAAGGTGCAGCCACAAGGGTTGCTAAAATATGAACAGCCATGTAGGCTGGTGAAAGATTTTGCAGCCAATGAGGTTGCTAAAGGTTTATAGTCATGTAGGTTGTTGAAGTGAACAACCATATAGGTTGAGTGAAAGAGTGTTGCAACCATGAAAGTTGCTGAAAAAGTGTTGCAACCACGAAGTTTGCTGAAAAGTGGTGTGCAGTCAGAAAGGCTGAAGAAGAAAATGAGAAAGGTCGTCCAATTCTATCTTATGTTTTCGTGATTGAAAAGAAGAAGAGAGAGAGACAGTCCAATTCCATCTTTTGATGATTAAAAGGAAGAAAGTGAGAGAAGGACAGCTGCATCAAGAATAGTCAGCCTACCCAAGTCGATCTTCTTTCAAGTTTACTATGGCAGTGTTGCCAGAAGAGGGTAGTAGTGTTGCTACCCAATCACAACATGAAGAGAAGAAACCAGAACCTTAGAAAGTTTGTAGCTGCATGTGTGATGGAATATGACTGTTTGTTGGAAGTAACTCGTTTTTTTAGTCACAATGAAAGTTGGAATGTGCCCTTGAGATGATTAAGCATTGTTCTTACTTTTACCTAGTTGGTTTTGGAAGTTTGGAGTTCGAAGTATCACACTTGAGGGGGTTGTTAAGAATATGATAATTTAGTATTTCTAGTAATTCTGCAGATTTTAAGCATTATTGTAATAATCTTTATTACTAAGGACAGTTTGGTCATTTTATGTTTAACAATTCACACGTTAAGTGTTTTTAAGATTAATAGAGAGAGAAAGAGGGACGGTAGTCTCCATTGGAGGGCTGCCCTCTCCTCCAATCTCCACCATTTTTCCCTTCATTGTTTCTTATGTTTGTTCATTTGTTGTGTTTCCCTGTGAATTTCAACACTTTTTACATGTTATCTAGGTTATCTACGTTTTCAGTTGCAGAGCTGCAAAATCATATGATTATTGCATGTGTTCTAAGATGGAATATATTGATCGGTGAGATTACTGGCCCAGAAATGAGCTTGTGGGTCATGAAAGACATTCTTGAGTTTGTGGCCCGGCTGCATTTCATTATGCTTGAGACAGATTGAGGAGTGCTTCTCTTTGACACTTTAAAGCCTTTAGCATTGTGCATTACGCATTACATTGTTGGCATACTAGGAAGTGCATAAACAAACTTGCATGTCACTTGACTATTCAGATCGCCTATCACCAAAAAAAACAGAAGGGAGAGAAGGGACACAGAAGCTAACCTTAAGAGCTGAAAATACAAGGGGAGGGATAGTGAAAGGTAGTCGTTTTGGACCACCATGAAGGACATGTTCCTTCACCGTAGTTATGATCTGAAAATCAGCAATGAAATAGTTATGATTGCCAACTTGTGAATGAGAAACGCCTAAAACAACAGGGGAAAAGAAAGAGAACATAAATATTTCAATAAAATCTGAATATTATTATAGTTTCCTGTCTCTGCCGTGGTTGAGGTCCTGAGGATAGTCTAACACCTTTTCCTCGTCAATAAAAAGAACAAAAATCTCCCAGCATTTCAGATGCAGGATAATCAGTTGTCACAATGCTTCATAAACAAAGACCATTATTAAATTAAAAGAAGACAGCTAAAAGAATTGCAGAAAATTCTGTATGAACGAGGAAGGCTCTTCCCATGAACAGGATTTTAGTTATCCCCAAGTGTACCACGGTGGCAAATGTGGCTAGGTGATATTTAATTGGTCAATCAATAGCATGAAGCTAGGCAGATGAGGAACAGGCACATGTATAAAGACTAAAGATACACATTTTATTTGGTAATGGATTCGTGTTAGCAGACCCTACCATATGTGGAAACGCCCTGAATCAAACTTCTGACTTATGAGATGGCAGCCAACCCCTTCATCAGGCAAACCATGTTCCTTGGGATTAACATAGAGAAGTATTAAGGTGAATGTCAGAAAATACCCAAACATCCATTGTACTATTTTCTTTTTTCTGTGTAATGAACAGTAGGCACCCTTTCACAGTAGGTAATAGGCCTGGATAAAGAAAGATGGTTATGTTACATGATAGCCGACAGACAGAAGCATAATTGGTTGGATCTTTTACCAGGCATTGCTATCTTTCCAGCACTAATGCACTGGATGCCATTAGAAATCCGGTGTGCACTTGGGTGATAACAGTACTAAGACAGGTGACCTCCTATTCTCGTATTGCATCCTCTAGCCAAGCCAACCTAGTTGGTAATGCGTAGGTTAAGGAGTACATTGAGACATCTTTATGCGCAACCTTCCAAGATTATGAAATAATTACATCTGAGTTACCTTCATCGTTTCCTCATGCTCGTCACTCCCTAGCATGTGTATAAGGCATGCAACAGAATTTTGCTCCTCCTTGAAATCTTCTTCATCAAGCTGGTAGCAAAGAAGCTAGCATGAGCCCTAGATCACAAATATGGCATGAAAGCCGATAAAATGAAAGCCACATACAAAGCAGGATGTACGAACACAATGCCAAAGTTTCTAGATCATGAGGAAGGGACAAACAGAGATAATAAAGGACCCTTTATCAAGGTGCCAACAGTTGGAAATCACCCACCACACACCTCATCACCAGAAGCACCATCTGTGTCTTGTATGAGACCCTTTATTAATTCAAACAGCGCCTCAACCTGAAAAGAATAAAAGTACCATATGAAAAGGCAGCTTTGTTAGAAAGACAGTCTAACACAAAGAGAACAGAAGTTCACTTTGTCAGAGTTTGTTATCCGTGTGCTATTTTTCATGATGCTTTGAATGATAACCACGGCCATGACTTTGTTAGTGCCATAGTCAAGATGATCCATGACCCTTGGATAATTAGACAGCTTCAGTGCAGTAACAATATTGTTGTATTTTTCCAAGGGGGCACTCAAAAGTGCAACAACTTGCTTGGTTGCTCTGCTGTCATCAAGTTTCCCTTTTCCAGAAAGCTTTTTCACGCACGCTCCCTGCCGGAAAAATGAAGTTTATTTTTTGGAGTTTAAAAAATTCACATCTATTTGTATTTAAAGACATCAACATTCCATACCAGCACTTGATCAACATAGTCGAGCCGATCAGGATGCACACGAAGAGTAAATGTAAGAAGTGACACATACAGAGTTATAGTTCCAACAATAGGCATATCTGGTTGAGCGTCTATGACCTGACATAGAGATATTGTATGATGAGCATTATAAGGAAAGAATAGTAGCACAGTTTATTCTCTAATGATGGATATTAACACATATCCAAGCATGAAACTTAGAAACAGGAATATGCAAAACAAACAAGTCAAGCATTCCATTTTCACGTAAAGATCCACAGAGCTTTCAACAATGCAGATTGCAGGCCAACATTCCAAGCCTGAATGCCTGAACATCAAATACGCTAAAATGTGAACCGTTTTTCATAAACCATTATGTAAACCTCCCAGTTCCCCACCAATTATGGGCTAAATTACATCTAACTGCTCCTCCTGATTTCCAATACCATATAGAGAATATAAACCAACTCTCCAATACCATATAGAGAATATAAACCAACTCTGCCCATGTAAGGGATCAACCTTGCATGGCTGGTCTTAAGCTCGGATAAAGGAGGAGGGTTGCGTTAGGCTTCCAATAGTCAAAATAAAACTTTGTCGGACTTTTCTACTATGGATTCTACAAATTATGAAAGTTGCATTAGGGCATTCCTGTTGAAGAATATTAACTCATTGTTAATTTTCTCGTTTGGGTTGTGTGGCTACTAATACTAATCTAATCCGTCTTTAAGTGAAATAAAGAGAGAGAGTGGGCGGCTGCACAAATAGGAGGCGTCGGCCCTCTTTTCACTTAAGTGATGGAGATTTGCATAATTTTTTATATGTTTATGTTTTGGGTTATTTACTAACATGGTATCAGAGCCTAATCTCTGCGACTAGGACATTTTTTCACAATTCTACCGCAGTTTCTAACAAGAAAAGATGTGTAGGGTAGCGTGAATCAATTACAATCTACAGAAATTTGAAACCCAATCTTAACTTCAAAGAAGTCTGTCGTTCCTTCATGAGTTCTCACACATGTTTTTGCACCATCATACATGTCTCTTATAAGGTTAATATATGTCAATGGGATACCTTTTTTTTCCAAAGTTCTCCAAAGAACCTCCCTCGGTACCCTATCATAAGCTTTTTCTAGATCAATAAATATCATGTGAAGGTCTTTCTTTTTTGCTCTAAAATGTTCCATAAGACATCTCAAAAGGTGAATCGCTTCAATAGTAGATCTACCTGGCATAAATCTAAAATGGTTTTGTGTTATACTTGATACTTGTCTTAACCTACGTTCGATAATTCTTTCCCATAATTTCATAGTATGACTCATTTACTTGATACCTCGATCATTCGCACAATTTTGAATGTCTCTCTTGTTCTTATATACGGGTATAAGTGTACTTGCTCTTCATTCCTCGGACATCTTTTGGTTTTTCCATATTTCATTAAATAGTCTTGTGAGCCAAGTGATTCCTATTTCTCCTAGTATTTTCCAAACTTCTATAGGAATATTATCTGGTTCTACCGATTTACCACTCTTCATATGTTTAAGAGCCTCTTTGACTTCATTCTTTTGAATACGTCGGTAGAAATTGTGGTTTATATACTTTTCTGACTTGGCTAAATCTTCTAAACTAATACTAATATCTTTATTTTCATTACAAAGATTATAAAAATAGTTTTTCCATCTATTTCTTATATCATCATTTGCCACTAGAATTTTTTCATCCTCGTCTTTTATGCATCTAACATAATTAACATCTTTAGTTTTCTTATCTCTAGCCCTAGCTATCCTAAAAATATCTCTTTCACCCTCTTTCGAGTTGAGTTTTTTATATAAGTCCTCCCAAATCTTAGCTTTTGCTTCACTAACGGCCTTTTTTTGCTTCCTTCTTTGCTTTCTTATAAGCTTCTAAAGTTTCACTAGTTTTCTTAGAATAATGTAATTTGTAACATGTCCTCTTTGCCTTGATTTTATTTTGTACTACTTAACTCCACCACCAAGCTTCTTTTTGTGCCGGTACACCTCCCTTAGATACCCCTAATACATCTTTCGCCACCTTCCTAATATGTATAGCCATATTGTTCCACATATCACAGGGTGTGCCAACATAATTCCAAACATCTCCTTGAACGACTTTCTGTTTAAATATATCTTCTTTCTCGCTTTTGAGATTCCACCATTTAGTCCGAATAGCTCGATGCACTCTTTTCTTCTTTGTCCATTTTTTTATTTGTAAATCTATAACTAAAAGTCGATGTTGAGTGGTTAAGCTTTCTCCTGAAATTAACTTACAATCTTTACAACACGCTCTATCTTTTTTCCTATAAATAAAGTAAGCAATTTGTGTTTGTGATAAGCCACTCTTATAAGTAATTAAATGTTCATCTCGTTTTTTAAATATTGTATTGACTATAAATAGATCAAATGCCATAGCAAAATTTAAAATCTCCCTACCTTCCACGTTTATATCCCCAAAACCAAAGTTTCCATGAATACCTTGATATCCTAATGCCTCTTTACCAACATGTCCATTTAAATCTCCTCCTAAACGAATCATCTCCCTTCGTGGAATCTTTTGAATCACCTTATCTAACTCTTCCCAAAAAATTGTCTTTATCCTATCTTCTAGTCCTACTTGGGGTGCGTAAGCACAAACTATATTCAAAATCTCTGCTCCTAACACTAATTTTAATGTCATGATTCGGTCATCATATCGTTGTATGTCTACTACACTCTCCTTTAAATCTTTATTTATGATAATACCAACTCCGATTCGAGCCTTTTCTTTACGTGAGTACCATAATTTAAAACATGTATCCTCTATCTCCTTTGCTTTTTCTCCAACCCATTTTGTCTCTTGTAAACATAGAATATGAATCTTTCTCCGAATCATAGTATCTACCACCTCCATTAGCTTACCGAATAATGTTCCGATATTCCAAGAACCAATACGAATCTTATTATCTAGGACTAGCTTCCTTACCCCCTGCATCCGTCCATAATCAAAATGCGGAGACCCTCTCTAAAAAAAATTTCACTACATTCGGGCGGCAATGTAGCAGGACTAGCTTCTTTACCCACACCCGTCCATGATGTGGAAACCCTCTCTGCAATTGATTCCCTACATTCGGCGAAAATGTAGTGGCCCTTGCTTACTTCTTACTGCATTCGGGCTCTGCAGCACGTCGCTAGGCGGGGATGCCCCAAAGCAATGCTCATAATTTTTGTAATCCATGTTATAAAAATTCGACGAAATTTTACGCTGGTTGTCGGAAGCCTAACACAACTCTCCTCCTTTATCCAGGCTTGGGACCGGTAACGCAAGGGTGATCCCTTACATGGGCGGAGTTTGTGATAAGAAGATACCATTAAAATGAAAAGGTAAATATTATAGAGCAGCAATTAGGCCTGCCATGTTTTATGGTTATGAGTGTTGGGCAGTTAATCATCAACATGTACAAAAGATGTATGTGACAGAAATGAAGATGTTGAGATGGATGAGTGGTCATACAAGAAAAGACCGTATACATAATGAGGTTATTAGAAATAAATTAGGAGTGGCACCAATAGAGGATAAAATGAGAGAACATCGTTTAAGATGGTTTGGACATATAGAAATAAGATTAAAAGAAGAACCTATCAGAAGGTTAGAAAAACTAAATTTGTAAAGTATTAAAAGAGGTAGAGGACGACCACAAAAGTGTTGGAAAGAAACAATAAAGAATGATCTAGCTTATTGGGAGTTAACTGCTAACATGGCACACGATAGGGATATGTGGAAACAAAGAATCCATGTAGCCGACCCCGTCTAGTATGTGAAGATACTTGAAGTCCAAATGAAGGATAAAGCAATGGTTGGTGCAGTTTGCTCTTCTTCAATAAAAGAAACTCAAGGTATAACTTCTTGACTTCTTAATTGAGATGTTTCCTTCCATAGGACTTGTAAAGAAAAAAATTTTAAATGCATGTGTTAGAAAGCCCCTATCATCTGTTTATAATGTCGATGGAACAAAATTTAATGTTGATAAAATTGATGACTTGCAAAATAAAAAATTTCAAATTTTTAAAATCAGTGTTGTTTCAAAACTAAATTTAAATTTGTTTTCAGTATCTCAAATCTCGGATAATAATTGTGTTATAACTTTTTCTTCCATGGGATATATTATAAATGATTGTTTTTCTAAGAAGGTGATTGTGTGTGGCCATAGAGAGGATGGACTTTATGTCTAGCCTAACTATTTACATAGCATACGACACGTAAATGTTTTGTCTAATGATGCCCTTCTATAACACAAAAGATTAGGACATCTTAATGTTCAAAAATTGTATCAATGCCCTATTGAAATAGAAGCTATTGAAAATTTCTCTTGCAAAATTTGTGTTGTTGGCAAAATGCAACACCTATCTTTTTTAAAGAAAATACATGTTACCACGAAACCATTTGAAATTATCCACTCATATGTACGAAAACCCGCACTCGTTTTATCCATAGGGGAATTTCTTACTATATCATCTTCATATATGACTTTATTAGGTATACACGGGTGTATCTTTTGAAAGTAAAATCCGATGTTTTTCAAATTTTGTTATTTTTCATAATCTTGTAAAAAATCAATTTAACTCTAAAATAAAGACCTTTATAATGGACTCAGGTGTGGAGTTTATGTCTAAAAAATTCAAAAACTATCTTTATAAGTTTAGAATTCTTCATCAAACTTCTTTCAGTAAGACTCCCCAACAAAATAAGATTTCAGAAGAAAAACATCGTCATATTCTAGAAACGACTAGAACCTTACTACTATCTAGCGGTGTTCCTAAAAATTTTTTAGCAGAAACTATTATAACTGCTATTTATTTAATTAATCGTATGCTCTCTTCAGTTTTACAAAACATGTCTCTTGTAAAAAAGCTCTTTAAAATTCCTCCTAACTATTCTAAACTAAGAATTTTTGGAATATGGAAGTTTTGTTTATACTGACAAAGATGACAAGCTATATTCTCGTACAAACGAATGTGTATTTTTAGGATATGGGATAAATACGAAATGATATAGGCGTTAAAAATAACAAGCTCAATATATCAAGAGAAGTAAAAAAAATTGAAAATGAATATGTATTTAAGAGTTTAGATGATGTCAAATCTATGGATGACTCTTCGTATTCCTTTTTAAATGATATTTTAGAAGATTATGTGATCAATATAGAAAATAAATTAGATGTACACATGTCTCTAAGATATCTTGTAGTTCTTTTTAAACAATATTACTCTAGGAGAACTTCTAACATCACACCATCCATGCCTAGAAGATTTGGTTGTGACTCTCTCCTATGATAGTTTGTCACCTAGACATAGCCATTACAGCCATAAAGGAATCTAGATCTTTTAAAGAAGATCAGGCATCACAAGCCTAGATTCACGCTATGAATGAAGAATTACAGGGCTTTGGAGAATAGTGGGTACTTGGGAAATGATTGATCTTCCTCTTGATAAGGCTCTTGTTGGATGTAAATGGGTTTACAAGATTAAAACTTGATCCGATGGGGTACATTGATCGATACAAGGCTCGACTTGGTGGCCCAAAGGTTTTATTCGGGAATATGGAATTGATTATGAAGAAACCTTTGCTCATGTTGCTAGTATGACAACTGTGAGAATACTTATAGTTGTTTGTGGTATTCAGCATTGCATATTTTTCAATTAGATGTTAAGAATACGTTTTTGAATGGTTGGTTGAAAGAAGAGGTCTATATGGACCCTCTTCCTGTTCTTGATATTTACGCCTAAAAAGAGATTTGTATGGTTTTAAGCAATCTCCCAAGACTTAGTTTGATAAAATGGTTGAATTCATGACATTGCATGGATTTACTACTTTTTATACCAACACAACCATGTTTATAAGAAAGTCTTATGTAGGTATTGTTATATTGTTTCTCTATGTAGATGATATGATTATTAAAGGTAGTGATGATTCTGGAATTAGACAAATCAAGCAAGACTTGGTAAGATGTTTGAGATGAAAGACCTTGGACAATTTTCCTATTTTTTTGGTATTAAGGTAACTCATGATGTTCGAGGTTTCTTTTTATCACAAACTAAATTTGCTAATGACAATATTCTTAGATCATAACTTACATATGATAAAGTTATTGAGACGTCTGAGGTGATCAACCAGAAGATGCAACTTGTTAATGGACATTCATTAATTGACCCTATTTCTTACAAACAGATGGTTGGAGCACTCACTTATCTTACCATGACACGTCCAGACATTTCTAATGTTGTACATATTGTTAGCCAGTTTCAACATTTACCTAGCTCAGTTCATATGAGTGTCATCATAAGGATCATTCGATATATTCAACAAACCTCACATAAGGGAGTATTTCTATCTATCTTTTTCTTTATTTCAATTAACTACATATAGTGATGTTTTGATTAGGGTGGTGGTGTAAATGTCAGACACTCTACTACTGGTTACTGTATTTTCCTTAGAAATTCTCTTATATCATGAAAATACAAGAAAAAACAAAAGGTGTCTCTCTCCTCCACTAAAGTGGAGTATCATGTAATGGCCAACACAACCACTGAATTAACTTGGCTCAGACGACTACTTCAAGGCTTAGATGTACCATTGAAAGTTCCTCCAACCATGTACTGCGACAACAAAAGTGTTATGTATATCGTCAACAACCATCCAATTAATGAGCGGACCAAGCACATCGAGATGGACTATTATTATGTCCATGAAGATCATCTACAAGGCAATTTAGCACTACAGTTTGTAAGATCTGAATATCAGCTTAAGAAGTCTTTACCAAGTCGCTATCAGCCCCACGATTTCAGTTTTTGATTGACAAACTTCAAGTCATGAAACTGTCAGTTTGAGGGGGTTGTTAGCAAATCTAGCAGGGCCTAGCCCATCAGGCCCTGCCCTTAGGGCCTGGCCCATGAGCATTTACATGATAGGAATATCAAGACCAAGAGGGTCCGTAAAAGTGTTGGAAAAAAACTATAAAGCAGGAGGTGGGTCCATAAACAAGCTCTCATAGTTGTTTGTGCTATTCACCATTGGAATATTCATGTATATTCTGACAACCACAAAAGTGTTGGGAAAAAACTATAAAAAATGATCTAGTTTATATTGAGTGAACTGCTAGCATGGCACATAGTAAGGCTATGTGGAAACAAAGAATCCATGTAGCCGACCCCATCTACTATGGGAAAAGGCTTAGTTGTTGTTATATATAGAGAATATGTTTCATCAACCATCTTGATAGAGGAAAAAATACAATAATTACCTTTAGAAACTAACCAATAAGAGTAAAAGATAAAATTAGATAAGCTTACCTTCCCAATAGCAGTGCTTAATTTTGTAAACGCTTCAACTTGCAAAAATTCAGGTAAAACCTGCCGACAAAAGACCAAGTTAACATGCTAAACAATTGAGCTAAAGCTACTAAACTATATAATGCATGTGAACACTCACCTCTGAGCTTGTAGCTGCATAGTTTGATAGTCTCTCCATCAATCGGGATAATACTGTTTTGACGTCAACAGTTGGCTGGAACAGATTCCACGACAGTTTTAATGTTACAGCAGAAAAGGGAACTCTTAAAGGGCTGATATACTTAAATTGGATAATTAAACAATTTTTATTTCAAAGCCATCAGAATGTTGATGTGAGTACATTGTATCATGTTCGCTAGTGACACCACTCGCATGCAACTCAGACAAAAAAAGGTACATCAGCATGACAACATGTATTGCTCAGAATTAAAGTACCAAAAGGTTACAAGCTCTCATAATGTTCAACCACAAAATCTAGTGTTTATTATTTGTTGACACAGATTGTATCCAAGTTATGCTGCACCAAATGCATATTGGGTAAAGCAGAAAGCAGAATGTATATATAATCTGGTGAGAGAAAAGATTAAGTTGGTGTTTTATTAAAGTTTACAGATACCTTACAACTCGAGTGAATCATATCTATATCAAGATAAAACAACAGCTATTTGGATGTGCCCCCAAGGCTAGATCCTTACATATACCTACAATTACTCCTACTTCTTTCCACTATTTTTCTTCTTCCTACTATAATATTAAAGGGTCGGGAACCCTTTGTGGAGCACCAAAATGTGAGGCATGGTGCATGAAACCTTTTACCTAAATCCGTTATCAAGCAGTACAAGTTTAATGTGCTTGAACCCAAACCTGAAACTGAATCAAAGAGCGGTTTGAATCTGAATGTCAGAGCTGATTCAAAAAATCGATTTGAACAGTGACCTGATCACAAGAACAATTACAACCCTAATATAAGACATAATGGATAGGAGCCCCAAGTAAAACCTTTTTACCAAATCATCATAAGCAACAATTTTCCTACCAACCACGGTTTCCAACTGAGGTAACATTTAGCAACAGAAAAGGCTAACCAAGTCTATGAAAAGTCAATCACCTAACTTCTGCCCCATGGGATTATAAGACAAAAGGATGCAACATTGTCACTATGTACCTGAAGCTGCGGGCAGGCACCAAGTAATGTCTCCAGAGTTTGCAAGTGGTATTCATCTGGAAAAACTTGGATTATACAATCCATCAAGTAATATTGTGCAATCTCATCTTTACAATTGACAACCTATCATGAGAATATAGATCATCACATGAGAAACGAAGCAAAGGAGACTCATAATGCAGCTTTATCAACCAAACAGAAGGCAATTATTTTGAAGCATCCCAACCTGCTCTAGAGCTCTTGGCAACACAGTTTCCTTATAGATATCAAGATCAACGCCTTCTAACTGACTGAGGACATGAAAGTTTTTTCCAACCTATAACAGATAGTATTTAACAAATTAAGGATTTTGATCTCAAAAGGTTTCAACTTCTATGTTAGCAAGGCAATGTGCACAGTTAAGTCGACATCTTACAAGGTCCCGAAGTTCACTCCTTTCCTTCTCTCTTTTGTCTTTTTCCCTGGCAGGTCCCTGGAGATAGGATCCAATTCCAAGCCTCAATCCAGTATCATTCAAAAAGATCAGGTTCAGAATAAGTTAAATGACATATACCGTCATTAACAGAACTAAAATTGTGAGACAGCATTAATTCCTAGAAGCTTCATGGTTTATTTCTACCATTAGCAGGGGGCTGTCCTGTTCCATGAACAGCTTAACATTCTACTTGTCATCTAATACAAACCTGATGCTGCATGCGCACCCAAAGCTTATTCATCTCAGTGAAATTTTGTAGAACAAACTCCACTGCATCCATAGCAGTGTCAGGACCCCTTCAGACAAAAAGACAAGCTTCAGGAACTTAAAACAGTGGAAAGTTGGCATATCACGACAAATTCAAAGCAATGTGGAAGATGGAAAGAGCAATTTGCACTACATGCATACATTCAAATGAAAACCAACCTAAAAAATAATAAGAGTACAACTTCACACCACATCCAATTAGAATAATATTACTCACTAGAGGCATATAGGAGAAATTGTATCTGATTGGCATTAATTTTACATTGTCCATCATATGTAAATAGTTATTGGTGTATTCGACCTATAGAAGATGTTCTATCTTAGGGAGCACAAGAATCTAGTTAACATGAAAAATTGCTCAAGAAGCATTAAACTTCCGAGACATACATTCAGAAATCTGTAAATGGCTTTACCAGGTAAAAACAAAAATTGACTTTCTTTGTCCAATAGTACATCTTCCAAAAAAAAAAAAGATGAACATGCACCTTGTAGATGACCTTACCCTTCAAACTCAGATCCAATATCAGGTAGTTTATCTCTACTGATTTGAGAAAGATAACTTCTTAAAAAAAGACCACGAATAGGATGTTGGACTCCCCGGCACATTTCCACAAGGTCCTTCAGTACATCTTTGGCAGGAGCCTCCTTTGATTTGATATACACTGATCCCACTGTGCAAAGTAGATATCTGAAAGTTGCAATTATTATATATGAACAAAATTTATGTTTCACTGTGAGATACAGTTTCTTCCATCATTAACAAATAATTCCTATTTTTTTAATCAACCAAGATTGGTTTAGAAAAAGAAATAAGATGAGTGGTTAAATCAAGATAAAAAAGAGGGTAGCCATTTGCACCAAAGCATTCATATTCATATTTGACGTATGTTCTTCTCTTAGTTCAGAGGATTAGAGCACATAGCTAATCCACATCGAAAATCTGCATTATATCTATGTCATACAGGTGGGGATGGCATGCAAGTGAAGGTACGGAATAGGGCAATACCAAAATGATAAATGCAGAGCTACATCGCTATATACCATAATTGAGAATATCAAGCAAAAACAAACTATCTTTAAGTTGATATTTTACATGAAAAGCATTAAAATAGTTAGTCAAACATGGCATGCAAGTGAAGGTACAGAATAGGGCAATATCAAAATCATAAATGCAGAGCTACATCACTGTATACCATAATTGAGAATATCAAGCCTAGGTAGTCAATAGCGGTTAGTAGGTTGATAGCGGTTGACCCTGATATAGCGGGCGGGGTAGCAGGGATATAGCAGATTTAGCGGTACACTTTTATTTATGATTAAAAATTATATATAGTGGAAACTATTCATCCAAGTTGTAATTTCATTTTAAAATCAAAGGCAAGTCAAGTTAACTACAAAGTCCAAGTAACAACCCACAATCAGATCAATCAGCATGCGATTATAAGAAACTGTTTGTCATCACATCTCTTCTCGACAAACAAAAGTGATATTTCTTTGCAAATTTGTGCTCAATTTCATGAATGGCAGTTCTACCAAGATCTCTTTGTTTGGTGGGGAATCAGCTCGAATCAGGATTTCAAGGACAGGATCAAGAGAGAATTTGATCTGCTTAGACTCTATGGTTGATAAGCAAGGATCGATTTAAAGCAAGGTACACAATGTATCATCAGACACTGGATATGATTCCACAAGATTTATTTTTCGTTCAAGTAATGGATTCTCGTCAACTGAAAGGATCTACTGATCTGTTTGATGCACCCGTTTAAGTGTTCTTGGTTCCCGTCTGATTGATGCAGTCCAGTTTGACACTAACTGGTCTCAACTAGTATCCTATCTAGTCGAACCTTGAAGACAGGTTGACTTCCTTACTGTTATTCTGGGGTCAAGCACAATAATGTGCAGATCCCCATTTGTTGTAATGTTAAATCTCAATTATTAGGTCGTCACTGTCCTGAAGACCCTGAATAACATAGATTTGCCAATCCATCATACACACATGCGCGCGCACACACACACTGATACACACTTACACACAAAGATATATACGTAGAAATGGAAATAGATATAGATACATAGATAAATAATTTTGAAGACAGGTTGTTTCCTTAGAGAGGCCGAATGTTGTATGTTAATAAGACAATTTAATGACTTAGGTATTAGAAACTGTTATACTGGGTCAAGTACAATAATATGCAGGTCCCCATTTGCTGTAATGTTGAATCTCAATTATTAGGACTCTATTGTTGAATTATTTGAGGTGTTGGTCGTCGCTGTCCTGAAGAGCCTGAATAACAAAGATGTGTCAATCCATCTTACACACACACAGATATACATGTAGACATAGATATAGATACATAGATATATGAGGTTAATTTGATCTGTGACTGTGTATCCACCTGCATGCCTGTGTGGCACTGATGAGGTAATTGACTGTTAAATAACTGTCAAATCCCCATAAAAAGAATTATGAAAACTGAAAAGAATGCAGATGGCAATGCCTTCCCTCATAGAGATTAAACCTGTCCCCTACCAGTGCTATCGGCCCTGGCGGGTCACCCGCTATAGTGCCTTTAGCACCGCTAAAACGCTATAGCATTCTATAGCAGCCGCTATAGCACGCTATTGATAACCTAGTATCAAGCAAAACTAAACTATCTTCAAATTGATATTTTACATGAAAAGTATTAAAAATAGATGGTCCAACATGGGGGGAAGCACCAATCTTCGGCCTTAGTGTCCAAATGGTGGTGCACCCTATTAAAACGTGGCATATTGTGGCATACAACCATATGGTCAATTATTTTGTAGAATCAGCCTAGATGCATGGTAACATCAGGAGGAAGCTCAGGTGCCCAACATTGACTTTTAATTGTAGATTTACATGTAAGAAAGTGGACAAAGAGACAAATAATTCATAGAGCTACTCGGACTAAATGGTAGAATCTCAAAAAATGAGAAAGAAGCTATACTTGAAAAGAAAGTCCTTAAAGTAAATGCTTGAAAATATTTAGGCACAACTCGAAATGTGGATTAATATGGTCATGCATTTTTGGAAAATGGCATGTGTTGAGTGCGATGTTGTGAATATCGTATAGGGTCCTGTATCGCATGGGGGCATCACTAAAGCTGTATCGTACCATATCATATAATATAGGTGACATTTAAATTATTTTAAAAATTCATTAAAATGTTAAAAAATTTAAAAAACATAAAAAATTTGGCAATAAGCACTATACCAACAAACAACAGATTCAATGTCAAAACAAACTACATCACATGCATACATCGCTCTCGGGCCTCATTTTCAAATTTAAGATTGATAACTATTAGCGAATGTCGAATTCATATGGGATTTCTATGGAGAACGGAGGGAATTTTAGATATGGGATTTCTAGAGAGAAAGGAGGCGATTTTAGAAAAAAAAGGAGTTGGTTTTGAAAAGAAGAAGAACCAAAAAAGTTGTCTTAGAGGAGGTCAAAAACACCTAAACTATAATTCTTTTAAAATATGAATATTGAAACTTATAGCATATCATACGATACAAGTGCCCATATCACAATGTATGATATGATTATGATACGCTCTGATACAGAGCGATAAATGCATTTTATGATAAAGGTACCTGAATTGTATTGGTTCAAGTACCAATCAACCCCAAATGTGTTTCGTATAGTATGGTACGATATGATTTATATAATATTGGTTGAGTGAATCTAAAAGAGGCATATAGATACAAAATGAAACTTGGGGTAGACTACAGTTGTGCAAGATAAAATTAGGGTAAAAAAGGATTGATAAAAAGTGTATTATGTCAACATCAATGACGAAACATGGGAGACATAGAAAGACAGATAAAAAGCAAAAAAGACTGCCACTGAAGAAAGAACCAAAACTTAAGAGTATTTATATAAAAGTTCAACTCAAACAAAGGTGAAGAGATGTTTTTAGGACAACTAGCTAGAGAGAGAAAAGCTAAGGATCTTATTTGATACATAAAAGATGAGAATAAGAGGATTCTAGTGACAAGTCATGATACAAAAAATAGATGAAAAATGTATTTTCATTAGTTTTAAATTAAAGTATAGGTGCTAGTATTAGCTTTAAAGCGCTAACCAACTCATAAAAGTACATTAATCATAATTTCTAATTTTCTATTGATTTTTTCAAAGAAATGAAGTCAAAAGATGCCTGACGAATGAATGAAGAGTATAATTATACGTATACACAAGAATAAGAAAGATATTTAGAATTGCACAAATTATCGGGTATCAAGTTTATGAATTGTACTATCAAATAACGGAAAAGAATTATTGAATGAAGGTTGAGACAAGTATCAAACCAATAGAGAACCAATTTGGATTCATGCCAAGAAAATCTATTGTTGAGAATATTCACCTACTAAGATGTCTTATGGAATATTTTAGAAGAAAAACAAGAACCTTCATGTGGTGATTATTAACTTAGAAAAAACATATGATAAGGTGATAAGAGATATATTTGAGAGAACCATGGAAATGGGAGATATCAAAATACATCAATGTGATAAGATATATGTACGATGGTACACAAACATGTATAAGGACTCACAAAGTTTGAAATTAATATTGGATTACGTCAAGGATCATCTTTAAGTCTATATTTGTTTACCTTTGTTATTGACGAATTAACAAAGCATATTAAAGATTAAATATCTTGATGTATGTTATTTTTTAATGGCATTGTGTTAGTGGATCAGTAACAACAACAACAACAAAGCTTTTTTCCATACTAGATGGGGTCGGCTACATGGATTCTTTGTTTTCACAAAGCCCTATCATAATTTGTAGAATCCACGGCAGATAAGTACGACAAAGTTTTACGCTTGTTATCGAAAGCCTAACACAACACTCCTCCTTTATTCGGGCTTGGGACCGGCCATGCAAGGGTGATCCCTTGTATGGTTGGAATTGTGCTAGTGGATGAGTCTAAGAAAAAAATTAACATGAAATTGGAACTATAGAGAAACATTAGAAAACAAAGGCTTTCAATTTAATTAAACAAAGACAAAATATATAAAATACAAGTTTGATTATTTGGTTACTACTATTAACGAAGATGTCACACATAGAATTAATGCAGGTTGGTTAAAATCGAGAATTACATCAGAAAATACCATTAAAGTTTAAAGGTAAATATTATAGAGAAACAATTAGACCCGTTATGTTATATGATTTTCAGTTTTACGTAGTTAATCAAAAGATTTGTGATAGAAATGAAGATGTTGATATGGATGTGTGGGAAACAAGGAAAGACGGGATTAGAAACGAATTGAGAGTCACACCAATAGAGATAAAATAAGGGAAAGTCGTTTAAGATGGGTTGGATGAAAACCTAGATAGAGAAGGTATTAAAAGAGAAAGAGGAAGACCACAAAAATGTTGGAAGGAATTTTTAATAAAAAATGACTTGGCTTTTATTAAGTGTTAGCATGGCACAAAATCGAGTTCTATGGAAACAAATTAATGTAGCCGACCCCACCTAGTATGGGAAAAGGCTTAGTTGTTGTTGAATCAGCCTTGACATAAGCAACTGAAATTTTTACAAGCATCATACAAAAAATGAACTTCATAAGGTATATGTTATATGAGCATATATGGCAAGTCAAACTCAAACATGGCATTGTTATACCAGTTGTTGAGCTTGTTATATATCTCTCTGTGCTTTCTCAAACTTGGTACATGAATTACGTTAAGGTGTCCTAAGGAAGTCAGGTTTTCCCTTATTTTTAAGAAAACAAAAAGAAAAGCCCTTCAAGATAGACTATCCTCCCTATTCCCAGTTTGCAAACCACTTTGCCATCTTCCTTTCTAATTTTGGTTTCTCTTTCACCGACCTAAATCACAAGTCGTCATATATTTGTCCACCATTATGTTTCCCTATGGAGTGCTCTAAATTTTTTTTGGAATTAATCACCCTCCATCAGAAAACATGCAATAAACCACCAACTTATGACAAGAAAGCCAACCAGATCTACATACAGAGATAATATGAGGAAACTACTCCAAACTTCCAAAGAACAAGAATAAGTTGAATGTATTAACATCAATGTGGTAAAACTCGTACCATATCATGATATGGTACAACACGATACCGTACTCTATGATTTAACGAATTGTATCGTATTGTATGAGTCATATTGATTTGCAAGATATAAAACTAGAGAAACTCGGGTTTTTCCTGGTGTTTTGCTTGCTCTCAAACCCTTCGTTACTCCCTGTCTTGCTCCCAAACGGTTTCCATACCTTTCATTTACTCGATTTCATGGAGAAATCACATGTTTTTTTGTCTGAAACACTTGAAAACCCATAAGATTTTTCTCAAATCCATGGTATACTCCCTTTCTTTCATCCTACTCCTTTGTAACTCGATTTTTTACTTGGAAAATTTGAGACTTTCATAGATTCCGAGATTTCCCATCTTTGTAAAGACTGTTACTTATTATGGTTTATCTTTGCTTGACTTTATGGCATCATAACGAAGCGATACAGCGTGAAAGTATTGCACTCTGACATATGAAGGCAATAAGCTTGTGAATAAGTGTATGTTTTGTAACAAGGTGAAGGATGAAGGTATTTCCTGCATGAAACACTATCTTGCGGGAACTAAAAAAGATGCAAGTGATTGTCTTCAAGTGCTTGAAAGTGTAAAGTATGAAATTCAACAAGTTCTAAAGCTCACTGAGAAAACGAAAAGATTAAGACAATATGTTCCCTTGATGGCTGTGAGGAGTGGTAGAAGAGGTGTCAGAGGCGGTGGAGTACATTCACTGTATCTTCGCCATACTACTTCGAGAATTCAACCAGGTATTAGATCAGCTATGCCTTCCAACAAGGTAATTTAGAAAGTAGATTTGAAGCGTACAAAACTTTTTTTATGAAAATTGTCTCTCTTTTAATGTTGTAAATTCAATTTCCTTTCAAGGCATGGCATATGCTATTGCTAGTATAGGATCTTGTTAAAGGTCCATGTTTATCATACTTTGAAGGATAAATTACTACAAAAATAGGTTGATATTGTTTATTAGTAGAATCTTGAATTTAGGGAGTCATGGAAGGTTACTAGTTTTTCATGGTTGGTGATTGGACAGATGGCCATCATAGATCATTAGTAAACTTCTTGATCTACTGGACATTATTTTTGAAATCCTATGACTTATCACATATTGATAAAGCTGTTGATAATTTACTCTATTTTTGAAGATGTTGGTGAGGATGTTGGTGTTCAAAATATTGTTTAATTTGTCACTAATAATGTTGCAAATTTTAGAATAGTTGGTAAGATATTGAGGCAAACAATTCATCCTTAGTACGTACTTCATGTGTTGCACATTGCATAGACTTAATGCTTGAATATTTAAGTGCATTGGATGAAATTAAGGAGACAATTGATGCATGCTGAAATGTCACAAAGTTTCTTTATAATCACTCATTTGTATTGCATTTAATGAGAATTCACACCTGTAGAAGTGAGTTGATTAGGCTTTCATTGACAAGATTTGTTATTAATGTTATTATTGTTCAAAATCTTGTCGTAAAAAAATACATTAAAAAAGATGTTTGCATCTGATAAATGGGGCTCTATAAGTTGGTCGAGAAAGAGAAGGGATTCATGTAGTGGACCTTATTTTTAATGCTAACTGTGGGAGAAATGCAGCACTTTTTTTAAGATGATTGTGCCTTTAGTGAAAGTAGTTACAATGGCATATAGTGAAGATAGGTATGATATGCCAATATGCCTTATATATGGATAAAGCCAAATTGGAAATACAAGCAAATCTTGACCTCAAGCGATCACTTCTAAAGAAGTTGAGTAGATAATTTATGCACGTGCATTCGGTAAATGCATCATGATTTACATGTTGATGCATATTTTCTTAATCCCTCTATTAGATTTTCTCCAAAGAAGAAGTTAAGAAAGGGATATTGAATGCAATTGACCTTATAGAAGATTCATCTACTAGGTGCAATATCCATTTAGAGCTATGAAAATATATAGATAGCATTGGAGTTTTTGGAAGGCCAATCGTAATATAACTCCGTTCCTACATGCGACTAGGTATGATTTGTTTTTTTTATAAATTATTATTATTTCTTTCTTTTAATGACTTGTGTTGCTTCTTAAGACTTAATCCTTTCATTTATTATGTTTTATTTATCATAAATGGTGGGTTTGATTTGGTGTAGATGCACCGAATTTGTCAAGGTTTGCTCAACGCATATTAAGGCAAACATGTAAATCGAGTGGATGTGAGAGGAATTAGAGTTTTTTTAATGCATTCACATAAAATAAACAGATTGGAGCATGTTGGTCTTCGTGATTTGGTATATATTGCATATATTATGAAATTAAGGCAAAGGTAAAAAAATATTTTTGTGTATATGTTTATTATTCATTATACTTGTAACTCATAAGTAATGATATTTTCTTAACTTCTAAGCATATTGTATTCTTTCTTTTGTTTTTTTATAGACAAATGCAAAGAGATACAAGAAAGGCAATGAAGGTGTCATATGACCTACTTAATTATGAAAATATTAATATTCTTAATGATTGAGTCGAAGAAAAAGAAGAGTCTCTTACTATTTTAGAGGATGCAAACTGGAGAGCAATAGAGGCAAAAGCAGAGATTGGAGATGATGATGTAGAAGGCAAAGAATTAGATTACCCAATTTTGGAGGAAGAGGAGAGAGATGAAGGTGGCAATGATAATGATGGCAGTGACCTTGATTATAATGCTTATGATGCATTTGTTGATTATGATTCACATTTTGTGGAATGAAACAATAAAATTGAACTGTTGTAGTTTACAACTTTGTATTTGTTTTATGTAATAAATTGTAATCTTAACTTTGTAAACTTTCATAAGTTTGTTGGTATATTATTAACTTTAAGTTTAATTTTCTTACTCTTGTAGCCTGATGGTATTAGTTTATTGATTGTAAAAATATCATTTTTAGATGCTTTTATTCTCTACCACTTGGTTACCTTCTTTTTTTTAATTGTATTTTTTCTTATTTTTGGATTTTTTGAACTTTTAAAGAATTTTACAAAATTATTCAATATTTAATATGTCGTATCATACCATATCATATGATACGGCACAAGATATGGCACAATTATCATGTGTTGGTGCCTGGCACCGATACGCTAATTACAACCTTGATTAAGGTACTTGGCAATTCCATGGAACTACACAAAAAAAAAGTAAGGTTAATGTGGAACATGGATGGGAAAAAGTACAAGAAAAATAGTGTTCTGCAATAGTTGCCTAAGCCCATATAGTTTCATAAAATTACTACTACAAACTCGCATAACCATTGCCCTTGAAATCATGCTTCAGAGAGGAAAATTTGTGCATGATGGAATTGTTATCACCAGCTCACATAAACCAGAATCATGGAAATTTGGAAGCATGTTTAGAGCATAAATAGTGCAACTCGCTTCAAGAAAAAGATGAAATTGCTTTAACAAGCATAGACGCCTAACCTTCATGCACATCTGAAAGCGACACAAAAAAATTCCCTTTTGTAGTGCATGCTTCATGAAGCAATCCAATTCCTGCGAAGGGCGGAATATCCTTCTTGCTTCCAATATATAGGAGGCTTGCTCTTAGATATTTGAAGAATCAAGGGAAGTATTTTTGCTTTTTGAACTAACCAACAAAGTCTCGATTGAAGATGGTTGAATTCTTGCTCAGAACAAAAACATGGGTAGAGTGCTTCCATAGTTTCTAATTCCTGTTCTTCTGCTCTTGCTACTGCTAGATCTTTACAAGAATAGTCTTGTCTATAACAGTACTAGCCACATCAAAATAAATATTGGAAATGCCTTGAATAACATAAAGGATCTACATATTACATTAATATTTTCTCTTGAGGACTAACTTTGGACTACTTGAGGTGTCTTCGGTGACTGATTCAAAAAAAATAACATTGACTTGCCTACTAATTTGCAAATTATAGAGAAAGTGTTTCAAAAAAATACGAATGGATAGGGAAAGCTTAAGGAGAAAATATTTTTCAGTGAAGATGATTCAATGAGTTTGCTGGATATCTTTCTTGCTTACATGATAAATTAGCTTAAGAAAAACTCACATTTTCAACAAATCATTTCCTGTGGCAAAATTAAGAATAGAGAGAGAAAGAGAGAGAACAACGGATGGAAGGGAAGTACATGGGAAGAGAGAAATAGAGAAGCTATAAAAATTATAAGACAACTTCATAGGGAAGCTCTCAGAGCCGCAGAGGAGTTCCAAAGATCTTGCTAAGCAATTTGAGCATGTATGGTGGCTAGAAAATATAAAAGGAATCAGATGTTCCTTTGATTATTACATGGTCTTGAAGGCTCAAGCTGGAAAGAATGTTAGAATCATTCAAGAAAAGAAAACTGCATCGAGAGAGATAGCTAGGTTTCTGAACTTGGCATTTTTTGCAATAAGTTAGTTTGAGTCTTTAAATTAAGGGACATCTCCCATGTCTTTGAACGAAATCCCTTCCTACCCCAAATTTCTTTCTTTATGTCTAATTTCTATTGTTTTGGCTTTAAGTATGTGATTCTTGGTTCATCAAAGTGATTTTCCTTCTCTATTATTCATGGAATCAAGTAATCCTTGTCTAGAGTGTTCCCCCAGTTCAAGTAGTATGTGTTAAAAGTACACATCACACCAAACACAAGCCTAGATAAATTAGGTTAAAGTATAATTGATGTGGATATCTGTTCAATATTGTGTTTCTAAATACTGCAAGCTGCATTAGGTTATAACACGTTCAATATTGTGTTCCTAAATACTGCAATGAATTGCTTCTATGGCAAATAGATGCAAGGTTAAAAGTAAATTAACTCTTACTGTCCTCTGGAGGACTACTTAATTGTCGAGAATCCTTACACTACATAGAGAAAAGATGAACAGGATGTCTTTGACAAACAAAACCACATTAATCATCCAAGTGTATTGTGCACGACCAATCAATTCAAAAGTTGTTCATGCCATACCAGAAATTTGACAAAATATTAAAGGTTATTTTAAACTCCGCCCATGTAAGGGATCACCCTTGCATGGCCAATTCCAAGCCCGGGTATGGAGGACAAATTACATTATGCTAAGAAAACTAGTCAAACTTTCGAGGATTATAAGAAAGCAAAGAAGGAAGCGAAAAAGGCCGTTAGTGAAGCAAAAGCTAAAATTTGGGAGGATTTATATAAAAAACTCGACTCAAAATAGGATGAAAGAGATATTTTTATGATAGTTAGGGCTAAAGATAAGAAAACTAAATATCTTAATTCTGTTAGATACATCAAAGACGAGGATGAAAAAATTCTAGTGGCAAATGATGATATAAGAAACAAATGGAAAAACTATTTTTATAAACTTTTTAATGAAAATAAAGATATTAGTATTAGTTAGGAGAGTTAGCCAAATCAGAAAAAGTATATAAACCACAATTTCTAACGACGTATTCAAAAGAATGAAATCAAAGAGGCTCTTAAATATATTAAGGGTGGTAAATCGGTAGGACCAGACAATATTCCTATAGAAGTTTGGAAAATACTAGGAGAAATAGGAAGCATCTAGCTCACAAGACTATTTAATGAAATATGTAGAAACCAAAAGATTTTAAGGAATGGAGAGCGAGTACACTTATGCCCATATATAAGAACAAGGGAGACATTCAAAATTATTCAAATTATCGAGGTATCAAGTTAATGAGCCATACTATGAAATTATGGGAAAGAATTATCAAACGTAGGTTAGGACAAGTATCGAGTACAACAGAGAACCAATCTGGATTCATGCCAGGCAGATATACGGTTGAAGTGATTCACCTTTTGAGACATCTTATGGAACATTTTAGAGCAAAAAAGAAAGACCTTCACACGATATTTATTGATCTAGAAAAAACTTACGATAGGGTACCAATGGAGGTTCTTTGGAAAACCTTAGAAAAAAGAGGTATCCCATTGACATACATTAACTTTATAAGAGATATGTATGATAGTGCAAAAACATGTGTGAGGACTCATGAAGGAATGACACACTTCTTTGAAGTTAATATTAAGTTACATCAAGGATCAACTTTAAGTTCATATTTATTTATAATGGTGATTGATGAGTTAACAAAACATATTCAAGATGAAGTACCTTGGTGTATGTTATTTGCAGATGACATTGTGTTAGTGGAGGAGTCTAAGGAAAAAGTTAATAGAAAATTAGAACTATGGAGAGAAACATTAGAAAGAAAAAGCCTCCGACTTAGTAGAACAAAGACAAAATATATGGAATGTAAGTTTGATCATTTGGTTACTTCAGAGGACATAGAAATTAAAATTTGCACACATTGCATCCTCAAAAGAAAAGTTTTAAATACCTAGGGTCAATTTTTTAAAGTGATGGAAGAATTGATGGAGATTTTAAGCATAGAATTAATGTTGGTTGGTTAAAATGAAGAGGAGCATTAGGCATTCTTTGTGATAAGAAGATACCATTAAAGTTAAAAGGTAAATATTATAGAGCAACAATTAGACCTGCCATGTTTTATGGTTCTAAGTGTTGGGCAGTTAATCATCAACATGTACAAAAGATGTCTATGACAAAAATGAAGATGTTGAGATGGATGAGTGGTCATACAAGAAAAGATCGTATACATAATGAGGTTATTAGAAAAAAATTAGGTGGCACTAATAGAGGATAAAATGAGAGAATATCGTTTAAGATGGTTTGGATATATAGAAAGAAGATCAAAAGAAGAACCTATAAGAAGGTACGAAAAACTAAATTTTGAAAGTATTAAAAGAGGTAGAGGACATCCACAAAAGTGTTGGAAAGAAACAATAAAGAATGATCTAGCGTATTGTGAGTTAACTACTAACATGGCACGTGATAGGGCTCTGTGAAAACAAAGAATCCATGTAGCCGACCCCGTCTAGTATGGGAAAAGGCTTAGTTGTTGTTGTTGTATTAAAGGTTATTTTAGAGTTCATTATTAGAAACAAGAACACGAAGGCACTTGGCTAACTTACATTTCCTAATAATATGATGGTTCATAGTATAACTTACTTGTGGACCGTGAAGCAATAGAGGATATGTATGGTATTTACTAATTTCATGAGCAAATAAATCATCATTATTTGCATAAAAGCATTTTGCAAGTAGTCCCAAAGTGGGGCCAAACTCAAGTGGCCAAAGGACAACAAGAAATGGCTCAGGCTATATGAGGAGCCCATTTTGTCCATCCGAGGAAGATCCTGCGTTTCTGCTCCTTTCGTATTATTTGCAAGTGATCTTTATGAGTGACTTTCTCGCTTTTGAGTGGTTGCTCGTCACCCTTTATTGTTCTTTGCTCTTTGTATTATGATACCTCCTTTATTAGTGACGATTACATACTCTGAAACTAAAAGTAACAGAAAAATTCAAGGATCCGTTAGCTAAAAATGATGGAGATCAAAAAGATCACGCCGTTTCCACTCTTGCTTGCTAGAAAACAGTTACGCAATTGTCAGAAAATAATCAGGCCACAATCTGAAACCTCGATCAACTGAATGGACACCGAAGAAGTACCACATTCAAGTGACAAAAGAGATTAAACAGTTCCAAAAGTGCCAATAAAAATTCAAAATCAAGCTAAGCAGAAACAGTTAGCCAACACAATACTCACAATCTAGGCAAAATGTTCCCCGCATGCTGCACAAGTTCATACAGGTCGACGATCAAGCACCCCCGTTTAATTTCTTCCTTAAAGAATATCTCCAACTTCCGCAACTCATCAAACGCTCTCATATCTCCAAAACGAAACAAAATCAGTGAACCGAAACGAAAAGATAACAACAGTACCAAAAAAATAGTATCGGGACCAAAAAGAGAAGCAGAAATTACAGAGTTCGTAGTATTTGTGAGGCGAGAGGCGCGACGTCCGCAGCTCCGAAAGCATCTGAGCGGAATATTTGAGTGCGTCCCGGAGGTTATTTGAATCCTAGGTTTAGGGTTACAATTAGCCAAGTATTACAACGAAAAAAACACAGGGAGAACGAAAGAGCAAGAGAGAATTCGTTACAAGGGCCCGATGCATGTGGAAAGCGTTCTGCTGGAGGCCGGCGATGCCCTCGGCGAGCCATTTGTCCTGGTCGTCGGATACGTCGGGTTGCATTCTCGCCGGAAACCTCGGTCGGAAATTCACGATCTGAGTTCTCCCGATCCCCCCTTTCTGGATTTCCCTCCTCTTTTTGGTGTCCCCACGGGCGCAGAATCGAGATCGCGAAGAAAGTGAAGGAAGGGGCGTCGCACGGTCGACGGGGTCAATTTTTTGTCACGTCGGGATTTGATCGGTAGTTGGCCCCGTTTTAAATTTCGGGTTATGATCGTGCCATCTCAAAGCAGGTTAACCCGAATAAGACCCGATTTTGCTTGCAACTTTGCAGGAATACCATTACCAACTAAACGAACTTTCGATTGCAAATTCTCGTGTCTTCTTAAGAGCCTGAAATGGTTGAGCTTGTCCGTGTCATTATGTTTTGTGTCAAAAACAAAAACCCAAATACGGTTGGTTCCTTTGGCGCTTGTATCGTGTCAATGGAATCTAGATTCAGGTACTATATCGAGTACACACTCCATCTTCAGCTTTTCCGTTTTACTGTGTTAAGAACCCTCTGTTTCTATTTCTCCAGCTCTTTTTTTAAGTGGGGATGCCAGAGCCAGATGCACACCCCCGGAATCGAACTCATGACCTTAGTCTTGTGAGTCGACCCCCAATTCAAGTTGGTCATTGTCCATTAATTTTATTTTCCAGCTAATTTTTTCATTTGTTTCATCCAATGAATTGGTTACAAGTGACATGCACCAAAATAACTTCATATTTAGTATATGTTATTATCTTGACCAAAATAATGAAGTATGTGTTAAGTGCCAATCCTTGGTACAATCTAATATTAACATCAAGGCCATGACATTGTTGTTGGTTCATTGCTTATGTCTTTGATAATGTTGTCGTGTACAAAAGCACCATTTTCTTTTGGATGTTTTACAAATAATATCTATGTTCAAACATTAAATTTTAGATACTTAAAGAAACCTTTTAATGAAATTTTTATGTTAAAAGTTTATTGGTTCGCCTTCGCTGATCAACTTAGATCATCCTTGTAAGAGCTAACAAGCAAAATATGGAAAGAATTTACGCCAACAAAAAAGCTAGGAAGATTGGTCCGGTAGCTTTTGGTCATGAATATACTTAGGTTGTGCCTGCCTAACCCTGCATGCTCTTCAAAGAAAAGGAAATCAAAGGACATTCTTGCGATGCACACACCTCGTTTTGCTATTTACACACTCTTAACCCTTTTCCAACCAAATTATCTTTCTCTCTCTCAACCCATAGATACCTCCTTGTTGCTCACTAGGGCACCCACAAACACCTGTCCTTCTCACTCTCTACCTATGGCAGAGGCATGCCACAACCACCAGTATAAGGTAAGTCCCTTGCTCTCTAGTGAGGAGAGCACAACCTCTTAAAGGATTAGGGTTGACGAAAGAGGTTAGTGTCAAACGGAGAATGACTAACCAGAATCAACTAAGCTCATATGCAAGTCTGGAGAAGTGGAGAAACTGAATCACAAGAGACCAGTTACCATGGCCAAGACCAACAATTGATGCATCGTCGTTTTGTCCTTGACCACTACTGGCAGGAGTTGTTCGTCCGTTTACAAATAATCCAACAAGGAGGGTTGAGGACTATGTCAAAGAATTTGAAATATTCATGCTCCATTGTGTCGTCTAAGAGCCCAAAGAGCATATCATATCTAGACTCATCAGAGGTCTTCACAAAGAAATTGTTGATCTAGTTAAACTCCAACCCTATGTTGAACTAGATGATGTCATTATGCTAGCTTAGGTCAAGCGCCAAAAGAAAAGGAGAAACCGCATCTACCCACCAAGAACTCAGCTGAGTTAACCTAACCCCTCGAAAAAAGCTCAAACCGTCCAAGCAAACCCTTTGAACCCAACAAACTAGTTCTTGACGATTGAGACAAAAACCTAACTGACTCTACCCACACCCCATTATAAACATGAGAAATCAAGTGTTCCAAATGTCTAGGTCATGAGCATATTGCCTCCCATTGTCCAAATAAGGGGGTCATGGTTCTACTGCATGATGAAATAGAGAACAAGGACTAGGTTGAGTCACCCACTATCAATGAGCCCATCATTGAACATACAGATGAAAGGAACCTACTTGTTGTATGAGAGATTCTACACTCACAAATTATACGAGATTTGTTATGAAGGGACAACATCTTCAACACGTGTTGTACCATTGATAATCGAGTGTATATTGTGATCATTGATGGAGAAAGTTGTACTAGTGTACTACCAGCTCTTACAAGCTCAAGTGACTAAAAGATCAAGGTGAACTCAATGTTAATCAGCAAGTACATGTATCCTTCTCCATCAACAAGGACTATAAAGACTTGGTAACATGTGATATTATGCCAACGATGGTGGACCACTTGCTCGTGGGGCGTCCATGGCAGTTTGACTGGCAAGTTGTGCTCTTCTACCACAACTCTTCACCACCCCTAAAAACTTGTTCATTTTCGAAAAGAGTTTTGAAATCGCTTTCCTCAATCACCAAGCAGTTTTTGCCATATTAGCTAGCCCCAAACAACTAGTTGTACCCAACTCCCCGTTCTCCACTAAAATTGATAGCATGTTACAATAATTTGAGGATGTGTTTCCTACTGACTCCCTTCAGGCCTTCCACCTTTATGTGACATTGAACATCATATTGACTTAATACTTTGAGTTACTCTCCTCAACCAACTCACCTATCAAAGTAATCCTCTAGATACTAAGTAATTACAACATCAAGTTGAGGAACTCATTTCAAAGAATTTTGTGAGGGAATCCCTAAGCCTATGCTTTGTTAATGCACTACTAGTATAAAAAAAGATAGAAAATACATATGTGTGTTGACAGTTGGGCAATCAATAAGATCATAATCAAATACCGTCATCCAATACCTTAACTCGATGATCTATTGGATGAAATTCATGGAGCCAACTCTTCTCCAAAATCAATTGGAAGAGCGGCTACCACTAAATAAGGGTTCAAGAAGGGGATGAGTAGAAAACATCATTCAAGACTAAGATGGGTCTTTATGAATAGTTGGTAATGCCCTTGGGTTATCCAATGCCCCCAATACATTCATGTGGTTCATGAACCATGTCTTTAGAACTTTTATTGGGTAATTCCTAGTTATATATTTTGACGACATCTTTATCTATAGCCAGTCTTTGGAAGAATATATCAACCATCTCAAACAAGTGTTGTTCTTTTTGCAGCAAGAGAAGCTATACAACAATCTAAATAGGTGTGCTTTTTGTCAAACTCAAGTACCATTTTTACGATGAAATAAGCATCGCAAGCATATCAACTTTCAACTAGGAGATCTTGTATGGATACATCTAAGGAACAAATGTTTTTCCACCAAACGTCAATCCAAGTTATTACCTCGTACAGATGAGCTTTTCAAGGTCCTATAAAAGGTAAATGATAATGCTCATAAGCTGTAACTTCTTGCCGACTATCAGGGTTCATCCACCTTTAATGTTCAAGACCTAACTCCATTTTAGGCAGATGAACCGCTTTATGATTTGAGAACAAATCAAAACACACCTGGAGGAGATGATGAGGAGAACACAACCTCTAAAAGGATTAGGGTTGAAGAAGGAGGTGAGTGTTAGATAGAGAACACAAACTGAATCACAAGGGGTCAGTTACAAGAGAGTCATTGATGGCGCAAGACCTCTAGATGTATTTTACGACTATAAATCAGGATGTCATGAAAATATACGACAAAGAATTTGCCAATAAACTCTCGCAACACATAGTTCATGAGCCACAACACGGTGTTAGATGTATTTGATAGGCCAAATGGCATCATGAGCCATTCAAATAGTCCTAACTTCATTTTGAAGGTTGTTTTCTAATCGTCTTATTCCTTGATTTGAATTTGGTGGTAACCACTATTGAGATTAATCTTTTAGAACAGTCTTTATCCCTTGAGTTTGTCCAGTATGTTGTCCAGTCGAGGAATGGGATAGTGGTATACAATAATTATTTTTTTGATGGCTTCAAATATCAATAAACATTCATAACGATCCATCTTTCTTAGGTACCAGGAGGGCAGGTACTGCACATAGGCTCATGGACTCCCACACGAAGCCTTGCCTACCAATTTTTCGATTTGGTGTTGCAGCTCATTAGCCTCATTGGGGTTGCATCGATAGGTTGGCTTGTTCAAAAGAGTCGCGCTAGGTAGCACATTAATGTGATGTCAATACCACGAATTGAAGCGTAAAGAAAATTTTTGGTCTTATATGGACCTAAAACTTTCTTGCAAAAAATGTGTGCGAGCACATCAGTAAGTTTACTTAAACTTTCAAAGGTTTTACTTAGAGGGAGTAATTTTGAAGTATGAAGTTTTCTCAAACAACTTCAATTCAAAGGATTATGTTATAAAATCGCACTGGTTTCACTTAGAAACACTGGGTTTAGTTGTATGAAAACAAGATTGATTGTGTTTCACAAAGTGAAAGTTTGTATTTTATCGAGGTACTATTTGGGATCCAAAAATCATGAAAATTTTAGCCAAACAAGTGTTGGGTGTCAGGTTTATTGACATTTTTTGTTTATATTTTTCAATCCTTTGGTAATGAGATAAAAACCAGAGAAAGTTTTTCAACCAAATGCTATTATGGAATTTTGACAGTGCTTGTCGATGAAACTCAAAGTCTAAGTAAAATACCTATAAGTTTGTGAGTAGGTCTCCTATTTTCATGATATTTGTCACTCTTAAAAGCTATAAATGTTATCTTTTAGATAACACCATTATTGAGGGATTTGGGTACCTATAACCCGAATTATATTAGATTTATTGAATAAGAATCAATAAGACTTTTGTCATAGGTAGGATTCTTGAGTATGATCTTTGATGATTTTTTAATGAAAATTTTATGCAAACATTTTTCTATGCGTGTGTCACTTAAAGAAAATTTTTGGTAGTTTTTCACTTGAAAATGGATTCAAGAAAAATCCAACAAGATGATAGGTTTATGGAGGATGTTGTGATTTAGTGATCATTCAAAGAATTTTATTGAGGATATATGTCCTATTAGAGAGAAACTCATCCTCATAGATATCACAAGGCGTCTCTCTAAGAGGAATGCTCACTTGAGAAATATATGCAATAATAACTCAATACCCTCTCTAACATAAACCTATGAGTGATTTAATCAACCATAAGAGTGATTACATACTTATATTATCGAATGTAATCGAGCAACTATGTCCCTCTAGTGGTTTTTGACTTAGAGGTGACTTGCAAACTTCTCTCTTGGTCTCTCTTTTCCTTTCTTCTTTCTCTTGGACAATTCTTCTCCTTCCTTGGGTTCTCCCATGGCCAGATCTCCCTCTCTCTTGGGCTCTCTTTTCTGTTTTTTTCTCTTTCTTGGCTGGGTCTCCTTCTCTTCTTTTATAGGCACTAAATCGAACCGGATCTTTTCTAAGTTAGTAGGGTTGATTCAGATCCAAATTCAATCCACTAAGAGACCAATCTTACTGCAAAATTATTGGAGACATCTACACATAGGACGAGCAGTTGGACACGTGTAACATGTAAGAAGAGGGTTGGACAAACTCAAGAATGTGTGGGACACACTGGCACACGCCATGCATGGGAGCTAGGCATCACACTAGTGGGGGCGTGTGGGACTTCGGCATGTGGCACCACGTGTGATGGACTCACAGTGATGCGCTTGGTGCTTTTATCCTTTTCTGCTTCGTGGGTTGATCTCTTTAAACTTTCTTAGATCACTTTGGCCTTCTGATGGGTATAGGGTCGCTTTGTACACGATCTTTCTTGGGAAACACATGAGTGAATTCCATTAATAGCATGGTGAGAAGGGGATGCTCCTACGTTGGCATATTGATTTCTACTCCCTTGGCTAGAATCAAGTATACCAAGCCAGCTTGTGTGATGGCCAATATCTTATGGTGAGTATCAAACTTTCTTTGGCCTCCAACTCCTTAGGAGTTGATAACAAAGACAGGTGTTGTTGTGCTAATTGGGTCAAAGTAATTTCTTTTTATCCTTTGTAAATGTATATGTGCTCCTGTATCGATCAACCATGATCGACCTAATAAAAGATGACTTGCATTCATTGAATACCACATCACATATAATGGAACCATGGTTCAAACGGTTGTTAGACATATTGGTTGCAAAAGTTTCTAACACTTTAGGAATTCTCTGCCACATCTTAGGATTAATAAGGACAATCAACCTCATAATTACCACTAAACCAAAGCTAGTCGAGTTTAGATGAGATAAGGGGAAGAGAGATACTTCCAAACAACAAAATGCCTTTACCAAAAAACTCTCTCAATTCGTTTAATTTCAATAGCTTAAATAGATATTATAGAGCAGTAATGGCAAGCATTAAAACAAGTTAGCAAAAGATTATGTTCTTAATTGGATCATGTATTAGGACAAGATGCTAGCATTACATCATTTGAGATGCCCAACTAAGTGATTGATATTGTTATGGTGCAATAGGAGAATTGGTTTATTTTATAAAATCAATCATGATACAGAATATATATGTATGATCATTAAAGTATCAACCCTAAAGATAATTGTCATAACCTTTATTATATTGTTACCAATAGTTATCTTTACACTCAAGATTCAAGTTTAATATGCAAGTTCGCCTAGTTCTTGTAAGGGTAATATTGGATAACTCAGTTAATACTTCAAACAAAAAAGTGTCATTAGTCAAAGCATAATGTGATGGTTGGTTTGATAGTGCACTTCATACTTTGAACTTTGTGGGAAATGTTAGACTTTAATGAGTAATTAATAATAGTTGGGGTGGTTAAGCCCATGTGACATTAATTGCATTTAGTTCATGTTAAGTATTCTCAAAATGCTTATTTGATATATCTTTAATTAAGATGAAAGTCAAAAAGTGTAAAGTCACATACGAGTGAAGGACTTGTGTATGTGAATACCATTGAGCATTCTTTAGTACCATTTTGATAGTTGAAAGAATTACACATATCCTTTTATATAGATGGTAGCTCACGAATCTTAGTTCAAAGAGCTTGTAGAGGACATGGAAGAGATGCGGAACGGATGTGGGACCATACTTGTGGAGGTTCGACGGTTGGAGTGGATCTAAGATCCGTTGGACTTTACTATAAAATCTGCTTAGGTCTCCCTTATTTATATGGTTAACGAAACTCCTCGTGCACTCTCTCTTCCCTACTCCTTTGTATTTTGTTGTGATTGCTCGTACTCTTTGATCGGTTAGGTGATTGAGGCATGGTTAAAGATAGCTTGAGTTTAGGTACGTACTCTTACCTGTGATGATTATTTTATTATAAGAAAAAGGCATTGGTACCCCTGCAAATAAGCCTTCATCGTATCTCTCCAAGAACGATTTGAACCATGACAAGTTGGTTAATAGCTAATTGCTCAACCAATGGGCAACTTTGAAAGAACTTTGCTATCTCTTTACACATTGATGAGTCGAGTTGGTGCAAATAAGCATGATCACTTTGTCAAGAGATCCAAGATACTAATACCAACGTGTGTTTGCTAATATCAAAAGATTCCATGGTGAGGTGAGTGTGGTCAAACTTAGTGAATGTGAGAAGGAATTTCAAAACAATAGGTACACTTAATCTCATTAGACATTATAGCAGTAATGACAAGCATTAAAACAGGTTGAAAATAACACCTAGGAATTAACACTACATGGTTATCCTACAAACTAGGGAAAGTGAGCCTGATTAAATGGTCAACTGACTCATTAATGAGCATAGTAATCAACTGGTATTGGTTTGGATGACTATTTATGAAATCTTTTAGTATCATATTGTCTTTGTGTGCTCTTAGATTCTTCTTTAAAGGTTGGTAAGGATTTGTCCTCAAATTCAACATTTGGGGATCTTCAATTTCTATGCCAAGGTGATCTTCATTTAGCTACTTGCAAAGAGCTCTCGCCACTGTTCATTACAAGGTTTTTCTACCAAGATACTTATATGACTCGAGACCTAGTACACTTAACTACCAAAATATACATTCATAAGCAAATACCTACTATGGCTAAACTAGACAAAACTATAACCCAAGAAGTAAAAGTTATTCTACCCTTGATACTATGTACAAAAATTAATGGGACTCTTCTTTGAGCTTTAATTTCTACTATAATGATAAAACTTCCACGTGTTCATTATGGATGAATTCATCATACGTGTAAGAAAAATAGTTGAACATGCAATATACACATAGGAGAGAGGAACTTCTCCTATATTCATATATACTAGTTCGAGTTTATACTTGATTGGACTTAGTAGGCCTGCAACAACCGAATTTGCCACTACTTTATATTGGCACCCATTAGACCAATTAAGGAAAGTATCATAAAAGGATCCAAATGGGTCTATGGGAAGTTGAATCACATTAGGTCAAGAAGGACTTTAGGCTCTTGGTTAGTAGGCTTGTTGGCAGGAAAGGATGATACAAAATTAGATAGGATATATTGGCCAACCAATTCTATGCCATGGCCATAAGGCTCTATCTCCTTATTTTAAGCTTTGCTGACTTCATTAGAACTCAAGTCCTTAAAGGGAACATTAATGGTTTCAAGATTGTTTAGACTCTACCAAAAAACTCTTTCAATTCATTTCTTTTCAATGACTTAAATAGAGATTACACAACAGTAATGACAGGCATTAAAATAAGTTGAAAATAACACTAGAAACTAACACTACATGATTATCTTGCAAACTAAGAGAAATGAGCCTAATTTAATGGTCAACCAACTCATTAATGAGTATAGTAATCAGTTGGTACTGGTTTGGACGACCATTTATGAATTTTTACTAGGTTGGATCTACCTCTACTTGGCTTGCCCTAGACTTGGATCGTGTTATTGGTCTTGGGGTTCTACTTGGATGGTTAATGTTATGAGCAATGTTGTTGTATTATGTAATATCCTCAATATTATAATAATTCTTAGATATGTATGTATACATATCTTGTTCTTCATATGTGAGATGGTTCAAGTTTGATAGAGGGACATTTTTTTTCCAATTGCATGTTAAACAAGTCTTTGACAAACTTAAAGTGCTCAATTAGTGAATCATTTGTAAAAGAAAGTCATGGGGGCTCGAATGAGATCCTGCCAAAACAATGGTGGTAGTAAAGGTGTAACAAGATGTCGTGACTAGATATGGCCTCTATAATAAGCACTTGTTGAAGGGTGGATAGACCTCTATCAGCAACATGCCCAATGAAGTCTTTCTTCTTTGCAAACACTGGAGGTGACTGAACAGGACAACCAACTTGAACAATGGGGGAATCAGGGGATAGGTCTCCAAGTACCTCATCAACAAATATTGATGAATATGCCTCCGACTTACTGGCAGAGGAAGGGATTCACTTATGATGCTTTTGCTTCTTCAAACACACCCTCATAGACTAGACTTTTCTCGACACAATCGTATTTCAGAGGGGTTGGAGATAACTTGCAAAGGCATCGAACAAGAATCACAAGAGAAGCTATGATTATTTGTATTTTGAATATCACAGAAAAGAAGTCACTTAGTAGGCCTAATTGGCCCTTAAGTTGGCAACTTCATCATGGCATCAACATTGCTGGGCAGGTCAAATGGAGACAGAGGTGTTAGAGTCACAATATCAATTCTTCGTCCATCAACCTCTCCTTCCTCCTGACTAGATGACGGCAAAATCAACTGTTGTAGGGCCAAGGAACGAGTGGTGCAACATGGCTGGACATCAAATCAGATACCGAAAGAACGCCCTTCAACGTTCACCTCCAAAAGATTATTAGCTTCGAACGGTTTCTTGTAAGTGCTTGGCGGGAAGGCAGGGTCCTCTACATTTTGGACCTCTTGTCCAACAGACCGAAACGAGCAAGTTTCTCATAGGGGAGACGACTTTTCCATCAGAATTGTTGTGGTGTGCCTGCAGACTTTTCGTGTCATGTCTATATTTACCATTCCTAGGGAAGACGACTTTTCCCATCATATTTCACCTGAACCGCCCATTTGAAATGGTGGTTTGGAAACACAAGAACTTCGTGCCTGTTAAAAAAAACTTCGGGTTCTCTCACACAAATTTAATGACTACAAATGTGGGTTAATCAATTTTGCATATAAACATGAAACGGGTGAAATGGACTGTGTGAAAATTAATGCTAAACCGTGGCAAAATTTATGGAATAACGCCTTGAATGTTACAATTTTCTTCTAGACACCTATTCTTTTGAAATATTTCATGAATCCACTGCTTCTCTAGGGTTGCCTTTAATCACCAAAAAGGGAGTTTCAACCTTATGCTACTATCAAAAGAAGAAAGTTACAGACATTCCTTCCTTTCAAATTCAACTAATACATGCACCCAATCAAATGGCTCACCTGGCTAGAGGGTCGTCTCACAAGTTGAAGATCACAAGTCCAATGCACGGGGACGTGCATTTGGATTCAGCCTCTCATTTTTACCAACCGAGAAAAAAACTAATAAAAATATAAAGTGGGAGAGGCACCAAAATAGGACACTAGAACATGCTTCTACCCATCCTGGCAAGGATAACGGGTCACAAGTGTAATTCAGGTACCTACTTATTAAAGTACTATACCTTTTTTAGTACTCCTGGTTCAGCTCGATTTCACTCCCGCTGAGCTTGTTTATGTTTAGTTTTGTGATATGAAATGAGCTGGACATGACACGGGCTGGCTCATTAAGGTTTACGACCCAAACATAGCCACTCTTTGTTCAGTCTGGCTTGGCTTATATAGTATAACTTATTTAAGTAAAATAACTTATTTAGTGCTGATGCGGACATCAAAGCTCAAAAATAGAAAAGCAAAAAAAAAATGCTATTGCATTAAGCTTGAACCAACTCACATATCAACAACAAGATATGTATATATACATATCTAGGCATTATTGTAATGTTGAGGATACTATAGAATACAACGGCATTGCTCATAACATTAACCACACAAGTGGAACTCCAAGACCAGTAGCACGATGTAAGTCCTCGGCAAGTCAAGCAAGATTTTATAAATGATCGTTCGAACCAGTACTAGCTAATTACTATGCTTATTAATGAGATGGTTAACCATTAAATCATACTCATTTCTCTTAGTTTGCAGGATAACCATGTAGTATTAGTTCCTAGGTGCTATTTTCAACTTGTTTTAATGACTATTATTACCGTTATGTAATATCTATTTAAGCCATTGAAACTAAACGAGAGCTTTTTGGTGAAGGCATTTTGTTGTTTGGAAGTATCTCTTTTTCTCTTATCTCATCTAAATTCGATTAGCTTGGATTTAGTGGTGATTACCAGGTTCATTGTCCTTATCAGTCCCGATTGTGGCAAAAAATTTCTTGAAAGCTCGAAATGGTTGCAACCAGAACCCCTAACAACGGTTTGGTTCGCATGAAGTATCCACCTGGGGTGGGGTTAGGAGACTCATAAGTGGTAGATCCATAAACATGTTTCGGGTCGGGCGAACTTCAGATTCAGGTGGATCTGCCTATGAGACTCATAAGTCGTACTATATATGAATTGTTTGGGGTCTTGAACTCATTACCTTTGAGTTGATGATGCTTTTTGGACAGGAGAGTTGTGTCTCCTTGTGCTATTATAATTTGTATTTACATGTATGCTAGAAAACCATGTTAACCAAACTAATGGGGTAGACATAACGTAATTAGTAATTGCATCTTTCAATTCTAAAAGAAAATCGTATACAAATTAAATGACTTGGTTCTTGACTAGAATTCAGTTTATTTGTTAAAGATTATAACCTAAGAAGTAAATGGTGTTCAACTCATATGACTGGCTTATGTTGGATTCGTGTTGACCTTGTCTCGAACAATCTAATAAGCCAAACACGAACAAGGTTTTGGGTTGAGGAGCACGAACTGCACCTGTTTGGTGAGGTAAAAGCTATGCCTATTCCTGGTGACTAGATCACCATCTAAAGCAAAGTATTCAATAAGCATTTTTACTATATTCATGCATCTGTTACACAATGCCCTGAAAAGTTAGACAGCTTAAACTAAAAGCTCAGCTTTTGGGCAACTCATCTGGTAAATTCACCCTAAATGGAGCCGTTAAACATAAATAACCCTAGATTTGGTACATATATAGAATAGCTATCTTATGAAATGTATATACGGAATAATAAACAAGAATACATTGCACAATTTAAAATTTGCCAATAATTAAAGTAGCTCTTTTTAGGAATGTCAGAATCCCAGCTAATCGAAAACAGCCGAGTCCCCAACGAAACGATTCAATGAGATAGTTTGCTATTGTTCCTCTCTCTCTCTCTCGATTCACCGGCCAACCTCTTAACAAGCACCTTTCAATCTCCCTACTCCCCAAAACGCTAGACAGAGAAGAGAGATAAGATGAAAAACCTTGTTTTGATGCAATTGAGAATGATGTACACGGAGAAAAAATGGATGGTTATGTTGGGGATCGCTTCCTTTGTCTGTATTCTTCTTTTCTTCTTCATGACATCCGGCGCCGTTGGCTCTTTCCCCTTCTTTGGTGTCGGTGTTTACGATCGGAAGCCTGTGTTCATAGAGTCGAAGCTCACGATCTCGCTGCCCTCTTCTTCTTTTCCTTTATCTTCCGTTGGTCGGGGCATCCCGAAAATCGCGTACTTGATATCGGGGTCGGTAGGGGACGGCGAAAGCCTAAAGAGGACGCTCGAGGCTTTGTACCATCCGATTAACGAGTATGTTGTTCACCTCGACCTCGAGGCATCTCTTGATGAGCGGCTTCAGCTCGCTCAATATGTTGAGAACCATCCGGTTTTCGCGAAGATCGGCAACGTTCATGTGGTTTCCAAAGCCAATTTGGTGACTTACAGAGGACCCACTATGGTTGCTAACACCCTTCATGCAGCTGCCATACTCCTGAAGAAGAGCGATGACTGGGACTGGTTCATTAACCTCAGCGCTTCCGATTATCCCCTGGTTACTCAAGATGGTAGTCTCTCTCTCTTTCTCTCTCTCACACACACACACACTTGCGCGCGCGCGCTCACAGACACATCGATTTTGTTCGAGATTCATTGGCCGGGGTGTTTACTTGATTATCTTCTATTTTCGCACTTGTAAGATTTTCTCCATACACTGAAGGATGTGCCGCGGCACCTTAATTTCATTGAGCATACGAGTGACATTGGCTGGAAAGAGTAAGTTCCTGATTCTTCTTCTTCTTACTCATCTTAGTAGTTTTTTTTGGTTTGATTAAGAACAATAAGTTATGTACGTGATCCCCGATACTCACCGCCTCATTGGCAGATTCCAGAGAGCCAAGCCTATTATCATTGATCCAGGTCTCTATATGACAGAAAAATCGGAAGTCTTTTGGGTATCGGAAAGGCGGAGCGTCCCAACAGCGTTTAAGCTGTTCACAGGTCTCTCTCTCACAATTTTTTTTCCTTTTCTTTCTGTTTATCCCTTGGAGCACTTTGTGAGCTGGTTTTGTTGTTTGCTGTCTTCAAATTATATTTTGGTTGGGATTTGCGTGATGTTATCCGATAAAGAACGTAGGAAATAGTTTATTTTATCTACTAACTTCTTGGCATACAGCACAAACTATATGCCTTTCCATTTTATTGACCTGCATTATTCTATGTTATATCTCTCAATCTTGCTAAATACTGACCCAAAGTAGTGAGACTGATGCAGTAGAGGATATGCATATAAAGTGGTTGAGGAACAACTAAGTGGATAACTTGAGCATGTGTTCTACGAAGGGACATGGAACGCCTAAAAATATTTGAATGAAACCATAAAGTATGATTTTCCTCACTATAGGAGGCCATGGAAGACCTGAAAGAATTGAAACGAAACCAATAAAATGATGTTGCTCTTCAGGTTAAATGTATTTATTATGACCCAAGACAGATCAGAACAACAACCAACATTCCTTCTAGCGGACTCACCTGGTGTGAGGGAAGGGCTCGGTTTTTGTTCTAGCTTGAAGAGTTTTGCATCTAACAAAAGGTGAACCTTTTCAAATAGCAAAGATGCAATGTTGTAAAAAGCGTATCGGTACCCGTATCGCACTAGGCATCAATACGGTGCAAATTTTTTCTTGATAAGAAAATAACAAAATATTAATAAATATAAAAAAATATAAAAAATGAAATTAATGAACAAAACATATATAACACAATAAACATTAAACAAAATTGAATCCAAAAGCTTGATTTTAAGCATATAATTCTTAATAAATGACC
Organism: Brasenia schreberi; assembly: GCA_036023115.1. Lineage (NCBI taxonomy): Eukaryota > Viridiplantae > Streptophyta > Magnoliopsida > Nymphaeales > Cabombaceae > Brasenia > Brasenia schreberi. The sequence continues at coordinate 9,481,509 of JAYKKT010000080.1, read as the reverse complement.
ATGACTATAAAAATAGTTAGAGAGATTGTGAGAAGAGAATAACAAAGTTAAATAATATATGATAATGAACAAGCATCCATACCATAACGTGAATACTTAATACCTTTAATTAATAAACAACAAAATTACAAAGTTAAAACTTATAATCATTCAAACCATAACATTACAAAGTTATAATTAAAAGAATCATCCACAATGTGGATCATAATCAACAAAAGCATTATAATCGACATAGTCAGGATTACTATCACCATCATCATCATCATCATCATCTCCTCCCTCTTTCTGGTCCACAATTGGATCCGCCCATTAAACACCTCCATCTTCATCATCATCTTCAATTCCAAGTTCTGCCTCGGTTTGGAGTGTCCTCTAGTTTTTATCCTCTAAATTGATGGGGAGCTCCTCATCTTCGACACAATCATCAGAATATCAACATTTTCGTAGTATAGTGGGTCATATGGCATCTTCCTTGCCCTTCTTGAATCTTTTTGCATTTATCTATAAAGAAAGAATATCCACGTTATCAAGAATATCAAATACAACATAATCATCAATCATTCATTATTAATAAGAAAGAACTAGGGAGCAACAATATATATTTTTAAAATTGTTACCTTTGCCTTAACTTCATGTTATATGCAATGTATACCAAATCACGTAGTCGAGCATGCTCCAGCTTGTTTTTCTTTTTCGTGTGAATGCATTCGAAAAAGCTCTAATTTCTCTCGCATGTACTCGAATTGCATGTTTGGCTTAATATACGTTGAACAAGCCTTGCCAAGTTTGGTGCATCTACACCAAAGCGAGCCCACCATTCATCTGAAATAAAACATGATAATGATTAATAAGAAATTAGAAAGAAACAATAAAGAATGATCTAGCTTATTGTGAGTTAACTGCTAACATGGCACACGATAGGGATATGTGGAAACAAAGAATCCATGTAGCTGACCCAGTCTAGTATGGGAAAAGGCTTAGTTGTTGTTGTAGTTGTTGTAATGATCAATAAGAAATACTTAAAATTAATCAATTAATAACTTAAATGAATAACAATAAAACACATAATACCTGGTCGCATTTGGGAGCAGAGTTTGATTGAAATTGGCATTCCAAAATCTCCAACACTGTATATATACTTGCTTAACTCTAAATGGATATTGTAACGAGTAGATGAATCTTGTACAAGGTCAATTGCATTCAATATACTCTTTTTTACTTCTTTGTATTCTACAAATTACGAAAAAATCGAATAGGAGGGTTAAGAAAATATGCAACAAACGGTTCCAGTATGCATCAATTATCTTCGAAACCTTTTTTAGAAGTGACCATTTACGGTAAAGGTTTGCTTGTATTTCCAATTTGGCCTTATCCATAGCATTATATATATATATATATATATATATATATATATAGCATGCCTATCTTCACTGTTCACCATCCTCATTACCTTAACTAAAGGTACATTCATGCTCAAAATTTCATGCAATTTTTCCAAAAACCAACATTAAAAACAACATTTGCTACAACAATCCCTCTCTTTATGGACCAACTAATAGAGCCCTATGCAAATATTTTTTTTAATGCATTCTTTTTATGACCAGACTTTATACAGGAATGACATTCGTAGCAAATCTTGTTAATGAAGGCCTAATCAATTCCCTTCCCCCTGTATGGATTCACATAAAATGTAATACAGAAGAATGATTATAAATAAACTTTGTGACATTTCTGCATGCATCTATAGTTCTTCTTATTTCATCCATTCACTCAAATCTTCAAGCATTAAGTCTATGCAATGTGCAACACATGAAGTCCATACTAAAGATAGATGGTTCGCCTCAAGCATCTTATCAATTGCTCTAAAATTTATAATATTATCATTAATGAATTAAAAAACATCTGAAACACCTATATCCTAAAAAATAGGAAGTAACTTATCTGTAGTTTTATCAATATGAGATAAGTCATATGATTTCAAAAATATTGTCCCCTTCAGAAAGTTCACCAAAGACCTACGCCAACCATTTGTCCAACCATCAACCATAATATAATATCCCGTGACATTCTACGACTCCGTAAATTCAGAACTCCATGCATTAACAATATCAATCCATTTCTATAGTAATATACCCCTCAAAGCATGATAAGTAGGGACTCTACTACTACTATCACCATAATCTACACTCTTTTCCTTTTCTCGCCTTCTCCTCTCCTTTTCAGTAGTCTTTTCTTCTATCTCTACTATACAATGAAATTCATCACCATATATCCCTTGAGAAGCATCTTCAAATAGTTGAGACATATCCCAACCACCTATCTCTGCACTCTCTCATCCTTATTCTCTTCTTATCCTTCTAAGCCTTTAATACCTGCTCAATTTCGAACTTCACTACTTCGAAAACCCAAGAACAAGCAATTCTTGCAAGGTGGTGTTTCATACGAGAAATACTACTATGCTTTACTTAATTGTAAAACATGCACTTATTCACAAGCCAAAATATTTACATACCGGTTCGACTCGATCAAAAGTCATTAAGAAGATAATGGATAATCAACAAGAAGAAAAGGCTTTTTAAAGGTTAAGAATCACAAAATCTATAAAACCTTGATATAGTACGATAAATCGCTTATTATGATACGTGTGCCTATATCATATTGTATACTCATATGTTACACGATAAAATCGTATCGTGCCGTACGATATGATACAATTTTTATAACATTGCAAAGATGGACATAGTGACTTATAGAGACGTTATTTATTTTCTTTTCTAATGATAGTTAGCTATGCTAGCTTGTTTGTAAGCTCACTAGGTTTGTGGCCTTCTCTAACAACTGCCAAAAGCCAGTGACTTGGGTAGTCCACTGGGACTTGTCAATAAGAATTCAAATGAGTAAGCATATGTTTTGATTTAATAGAATCCTAGGTGGTTTTCATAAATCCCATAACACATTATTACATAACTCTTCAAAAACACCCACCTCATTGCTAGAAAATGGGCCGCTCGGGCCCGACCCTAACAAGCCCTGGCTAGTTGGGTTGTCAGGGCCAGGGTCCGCAGGCCCCCTAGCCGTTGGGGACCCAACGGTCACCAGGCCCCCAACGACTAGTTATGTAGCCGTTGGGGGCTAGCTGTGACCAGCCCCTCCCCTCTCTTCTTCTTCTCTTCTCATGTATTCTCTCTCTCTCACTTTCTCTTGTTATCTTCTATAAATACCTCACTCATGTATATACTTTTTCAATTCTTTTGTGACTAAATAATATTCATTTTAATTATATTGTACCTTTATTGCATACACTTTATTATAACTTTTTCTAAAGCTTTTGTGTGTGATATTTTGAGGTGATATTCATCGATCTTTCACTGGTATATTGAAGTATCATCTTCATTACATGGTATCAGAGTCATTCTCGATCGTGGGAACATCGTTTGTTGTCTTGATAAGCATGTTGATAGTGCTTTTGATTTCATTGCAAGTTTACCTCTTTATAATTATTTTTTTCTTGAAATATGGATGAGAAACGAGTGATTAATTTTCGTTTAACGCCTTCAAACTACAAAAATGGGTTCAAACTATAGAAATTTATCTATATTCTAAAAAATTATGGGCAATATAAGTGGTTCGAAGGTAGAACCCTCCATTAATGCCACACTTCAGTAAAAGAAAGAATATGAAGGATGCCATCGAACTATCCTATGGATGCCCATGAACAATGTAAATGAGTACAATAGGGCTACCTTGTCCGACTTCACTAATGCCGAAGAAGCATGGTAATATTTAAAAAACTCCCATGTTCAAAGTGATGTTGCTAGCCGACTCCGTCTAGTATGGGAAAAGGCTTAGTTGTTGTTGTTGTTCAAAGTGATGTTGCTTATAGAATGACATTATCCCTTAGATAAGGAGATAAATGGGTAAACGCTTTTTTGGTGAATATTTCAATATTTGGAATCAATTATATGGTTATAGAAATAAATGTACATAATGTCTTAATGAGAGACAATGGGAAGACAATGAAGATTTTGTATATTAATTTTTATGAAGTATCCGAAAAGAATTTGAAGGAGTTAGGTTATCTCTTATTCATTGAAAGCCGTTTCCTATCAAAGAAGAGGTATTTACAGTTCTTCAAATGGCAGAAACAAGAATGAATTAAGCTATGTTTCAAAGAGATATCGTACGAGCCACATCTAAACTTAAAGCAAATGTGAAGGTTTATCGTCCTCCTCATTTCAAAAACTAAGGATCAAGCGAAGAAAGAAAATATGTCATTTGCCATCATTATAGAGAAGTCAAACACATAAGCCCAAATTATCCTAAGTTAAAAAAGAAGGTGACTTTAGTAGAATAACAAACTTCATCTTCTATCCTTGCACTTAAGAAAAGTGAAGAAACTTGAAGGTCAAATGAAGGAAAAAGCAACAGTTGGTACGGATTGTTGTTCTTCAACAAATGAAATTCAAGGTATGACCTCTTGAATTATTGATTCGGGTGCTTCATTTCATATGACTTCTAGTGAAAGAATTTTAAATTTATGTGTTAAAAAATCTTTATCATGTGTTTACATTGCGGATGAAACAAAATTAGATGTAGATATAATTGGTAATTTGTAAAACAAAAACTGTGAAGTCTCTAAAATTAATCTTGTTCCAAAATTAAATTTAAATTTACTCTGTGTATCTCAAATTTCAGATAAGGATCGTGTTGTAATTTTTTCATCCATAGATGTATCGTACAAGACCCTCTCTCGAAGAGGGTGATTGGTCGTGGTCATAGAGAGAGCGAACTTTACATTATAGACTATTTGCATAGTATATGATATGTTAATATTTTGTCAAATGATGTTCTTCTATGACACAAGAGACTAGGATATCTTAATGCTAAAAAATTGTATCAATGTCCTCTTAGAATAAAGACTAAGAAAGATTTTCATGGAAAGTTTTTGTTCTTGGTAAAATGCAACATCTTTCATTTTAAAACAAAACGCATGTTACTGTAAACAATTGTTGATAATCGAGGGTTGAATTGCCAACGTTACAATTCGTAAAATCACCAAGATCTCAAAACATCCGCATATGGATGTCACACGTAAAGAACACACTAGGAGCTAACAAGAATCTAAATAACGAAGTCAAATCACAAACAAAGGTTGTGCAAGACAACATGTTTATTGATATGCATTGAAGCTCTATTTATAGAGCATAAATTACAATGAAAGAGAATAGGGAGAAGAAGGGAGTTACTGTGCATTGAGCCCAATGCACAGTAATGACTATAATAAGTAGCCGTTGGGGAGCCCTGCTCCCCAGCGGTTACCTGGATGGCCAGGGCCTGATGGGCCCTTGCCATCCAGGACCTAACCATGGGCCGTGCCCTAGTGGCCCGGCCTGCACTGTTAAGTTAACAGTTACCACAAGACCCTTCAAAATAGTTCATTCGGATATATGGGGACCAACACCTGTTTTGTCTAAAGGAGCATTACCTACTATGTTATTTTCATATATAATTTTACTAGGTATACATGGGTATATCTTTTAAAAGCAAAATCTGATGTCTTTCAAAATTTTGTTATCTTTCATAATCTTGTAAAAAATCAATTTGATTTCAAAATCAAGATGTTTAGATCTGATTAAGGAGTGAAGTTTATGTTAAAAGAATTTAAAAACCATCTCAATACATTTGGAATCATACATCAAACCTCTTGCACTAAGATTTCTTAACAAAATGATATTTCGGAACGTAAACATCAATATATTTTGAAAATCAAAAGAATTTTGCTTTTATCAAGTGGTGTTCCTAAGAATTTTTAGGTAGAAGCTATTATGACTGCAGTTTATTTAATTAATGGGATGCCCTCTTCGGTTTTATAAAACTTGTCTCTTATAGAAAAACTCTTTAAAGTTTCTCCCAACTATTATAAACTATTTACTTTTGGATGTAAATATTTTGTTTACACTGACAAAGATGATAAACTATCCTCTTGTGCTATAATGTGTTTTTCTAGGATATTGAATAAATAAAAAAAGGTATAGGTGTTATGATTGTAAAAATGATAAACTTTATGTATCGCGAGATGTAAGTTTTTGAAAATGAATATGTTTTTAAAGGCATGGATGATGCTACTTCTGTTGATAACTCTTCCTATTCCTTCTTAATGATATTTTAGGTGAAGATGTGATTCATGAAGAAAATGATCTTGATGAACACATGACTTTAAGACATTGTGTTACACCTTTTGTTCAATATTATAGTAGGATAACTTTGCCAGTTACTAGAAGGTCAAACCATGATTCTAGACCTCCTAAAAGGTTTGTCTCTTATGATAGCTTTTCACGAAGGCAGAGAGTCTTCGTAACTAATATTTTAGCTATAATAACTAATATTTTAGTTATAAAGGAAACTAGAACCTTTAAGAAAGCTCAGTCATCACAAGACGAGATTCATGCCATGAACGAAGAGTTGGATGCTTTACATAGCGTCAAAACTTGGCATGTTGTCTCTATACTACCAAACAAAAAGACTATAGGTTATCGGTGGGTTTATAAAATTAAGATTAATGGCGATGGTTCATTAGATTGCTATAAGCTAGATTAGTTGACAAAGGTTACTCATAAGAGTGTGTAATTGATTATGAAGAAACCTTTGCTCCTCTAGGTAGAATGACAACTGTTAGAACACTTATAGCTATGTGTGTAATTTATCATTGGAATATCTATCAGGTAGATGTTAAAAATGACTTTTTGAATGGTTGGTTGAAGGAAGAAGTATATATGGAATTGAAGGGTCTCAATCTTCTTAGAAACCAAGTCTTAAAGTTCAAAAAAGCTTTGTATGGTCTCAAATAAGCTCCTAAAGCTTGGTTTAATAAAATCACTGAATTCATGACATTGTATGGTTTTACTACCTGTTATACTGATACAACTTTGTTTATAAGAAATGTCGATGATTTGATTATTATAAGTAGTCATAATTTCGGTATTTAGCAAACCAAGCAAGATCTTGGTAAGACGTTTGAAATGAAGATCTTGGCTAACTTTCTTATTTTCTTGGCATTGACGCAACTCTCGATGATAGAGGTTTCTTTTGATCACAAACTAAATTTAATAATGATATTTTTCTTAGATCAGGAATTACCGATGACAAAGTTGTTGAAACACTTGTAATCAATTAGAAGATGCGACTTATTGATGACGAACTTTTGAGTGAACCCACACCTTACAGACAGATGGTTGGGGCACTCACTTATCTTATCATAACACGACCAGATATTGCTCATGTCCTTCATACTGGAAGTCAGTTTCAACATGCACCTACCTTAGTGCATATGAGGATTGTTCATTATATTCGACAAACCTCAACCAAGAGAATATTTCTATCATCTATCTCTTTATCTCAGTTGATTGCATATATTAATGCTGATTGGATTGGTGATGTGAATGACAGACACTCTATTATCAGCTACTGCATTTTCTTTAGTCACTCTCTCATCTCATGAAAATATAAAAAGCAACAAAATGTGTCTCTTTCCTCCACCGAAGTTGAGTACATGTAATGACCAACATAACCACCAAACTAACTTGTGTGCGACAACTATTTCAGGATTTGGGCATGCAATTAGAAGTTCCTCCAATCATGTATTGTGACAACAAAAATGCTTTGTATATTACGAACAATAATGCCTTTGATGAACATATGAAGCATATCAAGATGTACTGTTGCTACGTTTGTGAAGAGCATCTATAAGACAATTTAATATTATAGTTTATAAAATCAGAGTATTAGCTTGCAGATATATGTGTTCACAAAGTCATTACTTTTCCTCAATTTCAGTTTTTGATTGGCAAACTTCAGGTCATGGAGCCCTCAGTTTAAGGGGGGTGTTAGAAAATAGGCCGTTTGGGCCCGACCCTGGCTAGTCGGGATGTCGGGACCCTTAGCCATTGGGGGCCCAATGTTCACCAGTCCCCCAACAGCTACACAACTAGCCGTTGGGGGCTGGCTGTGACCCCTTTCCCTCTCTTCTTCTTCTCTTCTCATGTATTCTCTCTCACTCCCTCTTGTTATCTTTCAAAAATACCTCACTCATGTATATACTTTTTCAAGCATTTTGTGGCTAAATAATATTTATTTTCGGTATATTGTGCCTTTGTTGTATATGCTTTATTATAGCCTTTTTCTAAAGCTTTTATGTGTGATATTTTGAGGTTATATTCACCAATCTTCCGCTGCTACATTGAAGCATCGTCTTCATTACACTCATGACATGGACACGTTTCACGCACATACATACACATGCTTGTTTCTTAGATGATTCACCGGTTAACTTCTGTACCATGTCAAATGTTGGGTCATGCATTTTGCTGATATATTTCTTGGCATATCCAAGCTAAGTTAATGTCACCTGGCCACCTAGTAAGTTGTTAAAAATCTGTAATAGGTTTTATGTAAAACTTCTATGCATCGCTAATTTTATGCAGTGCTGTCATCATGATCACCTGTATATCTGGCTACTAATGTAGGCCTGTAACTGGGTTGTCTTGGATTTTACTCATGGAACAACTCATGGATGTTAACTGTGCTAGATTGCATAGTTTCTTATCCGTACTGCTGTCTGTCACCTCTTCATTTTTTTATAGATTTGAACAATCAGTCTCATTGTTCAAAGTCTAAATAATCAGGTAGAGTTTCAGTTGTTTCATAACTATTCTGGGATAGTTGAACTCGTTTTCTGTTCACTGATGGCTGCTAAATCCAATAGTATCATGAAAGTTAACATTCTCGGATCAGAGTCTTCCCGATTCTCTTCATTCTCCCAGATGTTTTTCCATGTAAAATTGGAAAGGGAGTTCTCTAAATTCCCATTTTATTTGGAGGCATGCCTGTTTTCTATCAGATTACATACCTTATTCTGCTTCTTTTGTATTGTTGAGCTAGCACATTGGGCATCTTGCACACAGAACTGCTTTTTCTTCATTTCTGTGGTTGTTTATCTGCGTCGGTTCTTCAGTTGTAATTGAACTCTAAAGTTTCATGGTCTTTATTGCTATAGGCATAGAAAAGGGATTTTCTTGCTTGATATCATGTTTGCGATGCAGAGTTGGAGAAATTCCACTGACCTTGTACTTACTATGGGAATACATTTTTAATTAGGTCATTGTGTGTTCACTACTGAATGTGATTAATATATTAAAAAAAGGTCAGCTGCGTAAGTTTGATTGTGAGGGGGGGTCTTTCAATACTATAGTAACTCTATTCTTTCAATTAGTTTCTAGGTAGGGTAAAAGGACAGCCCAGGGGAGGTATCACAAAACACATCATAGAAAAACAAGTAAAACTGAAGAAGCGGTGTCTATCTCTGACTTGAGTCTTAAACCCCCCTCTCACTGTTGATGTGCCTCTCACAGTCCATAAAGACCCTGTTGTTCCTTGCTCTCTTGATGTGGAATGGGAAGCCAGATGTGCCACAGTCACGTTTTCCTTGAGCAAAAGGGTGGAAGAATGCAAACCTAAAGAAGGCCCTAACACTGCATGAACTCTTCCTCTCAACATCCGTACAACAATTAACTCAATTACTTGATGAAAAACCTCAACTCATAAGATTATCGTGTAGCATCTGTCCCATGAGTTATATCAATCAGGTATAATGTTTAGTATGTCATTGTGGCTCCTATGATAGATTGAATCATGGTCATGTAACTCTTTTCTTTAAGAAGAGTTTCACAATCCCAACAGCAGAATAGGCTCGCAAGTTTTGCAGAAACTGATGTTGTATCTTGGGTTCCGTGAGATATGGTCCAACTTAACGTGTGATAACTACCTTGCAGTTCTAATTTATTCATTTCATTGTGCTTTGAGTATTTCCTCTAGCATGATGAGGAGGGTGTTAAAACTATCTGTGAAGTGGTCATACCTCTGTAATTTCTAGTGGGTGGTCTTTTAGGGGGGCTGGCTGATATGATAGAGCAAATGTTGGCAACTCTCCTCTTCTTGTTTTGGGCTCTTTAAACATAAGTATCTTTCATAGGTGCAGCCTTTCACCTTAAAATTATAGTATCAAGTTTTCTTCTCCTGGACAAGTTTGGAGTTGGCATAAAGTTAGTGTCATAGCGCCCAGGAAGTTGGTGAGTGGAAGAAAGTTGGCTTATGGACTTATCCACAAGTAGGATATCAAAAATAAATTCCTTGGAGCAAATTAACTCCTTTTTGGCTGGAAAACAAAAAAAAGATTCTCATGATATGGGGCCCTCATTGGTATAACTCAAGGGTCAGCTGTGAAAACTTTTAATTCTCACATATGAAAACTTTTAATTCTCACATATCTTCAAGATGTTGTTAGCGTCAGATGGTGAACAGAACGTCGTAGATATCTCAAGAAGGAACACGATTAAAAATCAATTTGACACTACTCTTAAAATTTTAAGATCGGATTTCGGTGGTGAGTACATGTCAAAATAATTTCAAAATTATCTAAAAACACATGGAATTTTATATAAAAAATCTTACACAAAACTCCCTACAACAAAATGGCTTAACCGAACGCAAACATAGACATATTATAGAAACCAATAGAACTCTCTTGATTGATAGTAATGTTTCAAAATTCTAATGGGTGAAAACTATCCTTACGGCTGGTTATCTAATAAATAGAATGCCTTCTTCTCAACTTGACAATGTATCTCCTTTTGAAAAATTATTTAGACTTGTTTCATATTATGAAAGATAAAGAGTTTTTGGTTGTAAATGTTTTGTTTATACATATAAGAATGATAAATTATCTCCTAGAGCTATTGAGTATGTCTTTCTAGGTTACGAGATTGACAAAAAAGGTTATAGGTGTTTTGATAAAAAAAAAGATAAACTTTAAGTGTCAAGAGATGTGAAATTTTTAGAAGATAACTACTATTATGACTTTAATATTGAAGATAAAGAAAAATATACCTTTCTAAATGGCCTTACAAACTTAGAAGATAGTGAGAATGAAGATAGTGATAGAGAAGAAACCATTGATTTAAGGCAAGATGAACACACAGTTATAGAAATAAGAGAAAACAATGAGTCTTGTGATATTATAGAGCTATGAGAACAAGAAAATGCTAGACTACCTCCTAGAATTCCAAGGCCCCCACAAAGATTAGTATCTTATGAAACCTTTTAACCTCAAAGAAAAATCTTATTGCTACCATTTTACAAGTAAAAAAACCTAATTTCTATAATCAAACCAAAGGTTATGTCACACGGGTGCGGGATACAGCAAATTTCAAAAATATTGGGTGCGGAGACATGACTAAGGTATATAATATTCAAACTAGAGCAAGTGATACATTAATTAAAATAAGTATATGACAATAGTAAGTGCACAACTTTATATTAAAGCAAAATAAGTAAACAACTACTAATTTTATCATAATTATAAACATAAGTCGAGATGAAAAGGAAATCTTAATGTTTGATAAATAAAATAAACATGTACCTCAGAAATCATAGATCTTTCAGTGAGTTCCATATTAAGGGTATGCAAATCTTGATTGTTATCTAAATCATATTCCTTCGGATTTTTATCCCAATATTTTGATACTCTTTCACTGCAATATATTCAAATAAATAACAATAAAGACGATGATGTCTCATATCGTTCTTTTTCCTTATGCATCAAAATTATTGACTCATGGTATCTCATATTGCATAAGCTTTATGAAACATCGGTTCATCTTTATCAATTTCTCTCAACATCTCCTAAATAGGCTCTATGAATTCAAGAAAATATGATACCTTGTTCTACCATAAATCATTAAGAATAAATAACTTTCACTGCTTGGGCTCTTGCTTGATCTTAAACCTTGGTACCATAATATAAATCTCAACTCGGATCAGTAACTATCTGAATCAATAATATCTTGATTGTCTTGAAACTTTTTACCATCACAATCAAAGAAGCAAAACATGTCTGCAACCTTCAACAACTTTAAATAAAAAATGTTTATTGAATATGACTAACTAAATGGTGATTCATTACAAAATTCTTTATCTTTATACAATCTATTGTCATATCTTCAATCCATGAACACAATTTATATGCACGAGGATTATCCTTATCTTATGATGGCTTACATATATGAGAAAGAGTAAAATTTAAACTGTGAGCTACACTGGGTGTTCAAAAAATGTGTGAATAATCACCTTTTAAACTTAATCCTGGACTTTTATAATTAGATGCATTATCAGTGATTATTTGTACAACATTATATGGTCCAACAATCTTAATAACTTCTACGAACAAATCTTTTAAGTAGTCTGTAGTTTTAATTTCTTCATATGCATTAACAAACTTCAAAAATATAGGACCACTAATTGAATAAGCAATAAAATTAATGAGCGGATGCCTTTGAATATCACTCCATCCATCATAAACAATAGAAACACCATTAGTTTCTTATAAAAACTTCTTATGTTCTAAAAGCCTTTCAACAGTGGCTTTTTCTTCTTTAAGAATCATGGTTCACAAATTTTCAGAATTTGGAGGAACATAATCATGTAAATTATAATTAGGCAGTGACAAGATCTTTCCAATATGAATTTCTTGTTGCATTAAAAGGAAGTGAAATTGAGAAGAAAAATCTTTCAAGCTTTCTATCAATCTCCTTCCTTCCAACTACATTAAATGATTTTTTCAGTTGCTCTTTTAAAACTTTTAAACTCACTTTGCATTAACTTTCTTTTCTTTTTTACATCTTCTTTGTATCCACCAAATAATAGAATATTTGTTCTTCCTTTCTGATGATCAATTAGTCCAACTGAACCTTTGGAATTAGTAAGCAATAAGTATTTAGTTAAACTCTCTCAAACAACTAGTTGAATTTCATGGTTGAACAAGATTGTTAGCTTCTACTGGTCAAGCATGCAAGTAAAAGGTAGTGTTTCTTACCTGTGAAAGGGAATTGCAACTCACTGCCGAAGAGGTGGCGTGGGAGGTTGCCGAAGAGTGTAGGTTGCAGCTGCAGAGCATGGGTGGCAAAGAGAAAGGATGTGACGCAAAGATGAACAACTGGGATGATATCCTTTTATACCAGATGTTCTAAAGAGTTTGAACACATATGGACTCCGACACGTTGACCACACTTAGAATCAGCTTCGACACTTTGATCGTGTCGGCATTTCACGACACCGTGTCGGCATTTCACGACACCGTGTCGGCATTTCACGACACCGTGTCGGCATTTCACGACACCGTGTCGGTGTCTCACAGACACGGTATCAGTGTCAGTGTCACACCATTGTTGGGGCCGATACACCACCTCCTAGAGGTATGTGTGTGACATAGGCCAAAGGTATACGAGAATGAGAAAATGCTATACAAGAAGAATTAAAAGCCTTAGATAAAGCTCAAACTTGGGATATTCTATCTAAACCCAAGGATAAAAAACTAATTGGATGTAGATGAGTATATAAAGTAAATACACATAGTGATGACACCATAAAAAGATATAAAGCTACACTAGTAGCTAAAGGATATACTTATGAATACGGAATAGACTATGAAAAAAACTTTGCTCTAGTTGCTAAAATGACAACCATAAAATTTTTAATAACTCTTAGTGCTATTAAAAATACGAAGTTTTTCAACTAGATGTTAAGAATGCTTTCTTGAATGATAAACTAAATGAAGAAGTATATATGACTTCTCTTCCGAGACTTGATGTCCCGAAAGATCATGTTCTTAAACTAAATAAGGCTTTGTATGGTCTTAAGCAAACCCCTAAGGCTTGGTTTGATATATTTGAAGATTTCATGCATAAGCATAATTTTTTGTTCAGTTATACTGACACTATATTATTTGTGAGGAAATCAGGTGCATGTATAATAATTCTACTCTTGTATGTGGATGACATGATCATCACTAAAAGCGATGAATATGACATATTGTAAGTTAAAAGTGTTATTCACAAAGAATTTGAAATGAAAGATCTTGGTTTGCTTAGTTATTTTTTAGAATTAAAATTATATATAATGATAGAGGATACTTTATGTTTCAAACAAAATTTACAAGTGAAATTGTTGGTAGGTTAGGTCTGACTGACGAGAAAAAGGTAGATACACCAAAGGTTTTTCGAACAAAATTGAGAGCAATGAATGAAGAGAAACTCAATGATCTAATGCCTTACATGCTCCTCATAGGAGCATTGACTTATCTCACTATCACTCGTCTTTACACTGTAAGCCAATTTTTGTAAGCTCCTGCTCATATGAGTATGGTAATGAGAATTATCAGATACATTAAGCACTTTGTAGATAAGGGGTGTTCTTAACTTCTTCTTCCTTTCTTGACTTAATCATATATATTGATTGGGATGAAGATGTCAATAATCAACACTTTACTACTGTTTTTTGTATTTTCCTAAGTGAGTTATTGATCTCTTTGAGATACAAGAAGCAAAAGAAGGTATCCCTATCTTCCACAAAAGTAGAGTACTATGCAATAGCAACTATTGCTAGTGAGATTTTATGGATCACAAAAGTGTTGAGAGACATAGGTGTCACCTTCAAACAACCCTCGTGATGTTTTGTGACAATATAGTGCCATGTAGATCATTTCTAGCAACATTTTTTATGAAAGAATGAAACATAATGAGATGGACTGTCACTTTATTCCAGAAAAATGTTTAAAGAAGAAGCTCACTCTATGTTATATACTATTTGAAATGCAATTAGCTAACTTCTTCATCAAGTCATTGTCGGCCCCTAGATTTAGTTTTCTGTAAGACAAACTTTCGGTATACATATTGTAAGTTTGAGGGAGATCTTAAAATGTAATATGACGGACCACTGGGGCCCATGTTTGTGTGATGGATAGCCAGGGCCATTGGGGCCCTAGCCACCCCCAGCTAGTCAATATAGCCATTGGGGAGACCCCCAATGACTGTCAACATCACTTTTTTCTCTATTTGCTGTAAATTAAATCTGTATATTTGCTCTATAAATAGAGCCTATTATTGCTTGTTATTCAACTTATATTAAGCATTGAAATACTTAGCTTTTGGTGGATTTGTTTCTTGGCTACTCTCGGTTTGTTCAATTGATGATTGATTGGGATTCTTTAAGTGACCTTAAGGATCGTTTTCTTACATATCTATCATCAAGTCAAGGATGTTGTTGGTGCATGAAACAATCAAACATGAACCTTGCTGATTGCAGGTCTTGCATTGCTGAGTAGGTCCTGGGATCATCTCTTCAGGAGATATCCTTTTCCTTTGTGTACTTTCTCGAGGCTTGACTTCCGTGAATATTTTGGTATACGTCAATCAAATTATAACAAATTTCATGTGGTAGTTTATCTTATTTGGATTGGCTTGATGTGGATTAGGTTGTGAATAGAGAATGACTTGTATATTTCCCAGTTTGATGACTAATTCATTATTCATCTGGATTCTGGTCAGATCTGCAAGACCCAACTAAGAAATAACCAGGTATGATGCATAAAAATTAAGTGCTGAACCTCTATCCAGTGGATCAACATCCACAAATTTCAATTAAAAAACATGAAAAAATTTAGTTTTCCAGGTACGGTTTACAGCTTTTGAAGTGGACTCGGGACTGATGTCCTTCGAGGACCTGCAACAGATACGAGCCCCCGGTAGTACCCCCAGTTTAAATGTTGACTTGCATTTTGTCGGATATGGTCGTTGAAAGATGGACTGCATAAAATATGAATTTCTCCACATATGCTTGTCTTTTGATGTGTTTAAAGATGGGTTATCATGTTGACCTCAGTCAATCATGTAACGCCTTGAATATATAGAAATAATTTGAATGCGTGAGATCCTTTGCCAGTGCTTGCATCAGTTTCTGCTTCAAATTCAGATTCCAGACCTGCTGTCTTTCTAACTGTGGTGGTTTCTGTTGTATCTCAGGTTCTGCTTGGATGATGCTTTCTCGGGCATTCATGGAGTACTGCTTATGGGGATGGGACAACCTTCCACGGACTGTTCTCATGTATTATGCTAATTTCATATCCTCACCTGAGGGGTACTTCCACACAGTCATCTGCAATACCCCGGAGTTCTGTAATACAACTGTAAATCATGATCTGCATTTCATATCCTGGGACAATCCCCCAAAGCAGCACCCACATTTTCTTGGTCTTGGTGATTTTCAGAGATTGGTCGAGAGCACTGCTCCTTTTGCAAGAAAGTTTGTCAAAGATGAACCTGTTCTTGAACAGATAGACAGAGAACTGTTGGGACGTGTTGCTGGTGGTCTTGTTCCCGGTGGTTGGTGTGCTGGAGAGGTGCGCAACGGCAGTGATCCTTGTGCAGTAGTTGGAGATACAACTGTGCTGAGACCAGGCCCAGGTGCACAGAGAGTGAAAAATCTGGTCACTGGTCTTCTTTCAGCAGAGGATTTTAATGAGAAACACTGCAAGTAGATGTTATCTGAGTGCACGAGTCCGAGTTTTCTGTTGCTGCTCGTGAACCAGGTGAAATCTTCCTAGTACATTTGCCTACGCCACTTAATGGAGATTTCTCAGATTGCAAATGGTGAGGACTTCTTCGATTCTTCCACCTTCAGGTTCCTTGGAATTCCATAAACAGCTATAAGTGGTGGCACGACAGCTGTGCATAATGGGTTGGTGGCTTTTGCTGCAGCCGTCTTCATTCTTTAGCTTCTCTTAACCTATATTATGCTACATAAGTTGTCATGTTTTCCTTGTACAGGCCTCCAGCTTTATTGTCATATAAAGATCTTAGGAGGCTTCACAAAATGATGGAAAGGCTAAAAGTCCTTTGTCTGGGTTCTTATTGATATAATTTTTTTTAACAGGGCTCCTCATTCTTGATTGCTTTGGTAATATTGCTTGTTAGTATGGTGGCTATCAGCTAAAGAGAATGAACTTCTTGCAGTATTTCAGAATCGAGTGAAGATACCAGGAAAACAATAACATGACGTCTTTTTAATATGAATGACAAACTCAGAAGCATCCCATTCCATTTGCAGAACACGTTGAGTAGTCTGTTTTAAAAGCTATTTAGGTCCTCACCGGCATGGATTTACCCTTGCCTATAGAGGGTTCACCTATACATAGCTGGTGTCCAAATCTGGATAAAGGAGAGCTTGTGTTGGGTAGATGACTGGCAAATTTGTTGGCTCCTTTATCAGGGGATGTGCAATAATGCATTGGGTTTCATTGAACTCTGATGTATGCTTATGAGAGTATATAAGGGTTGGTTGAGCTGAAGTTCTCATTTTAAGAGTGCCTCCTGCAAACCGTTTTCTAAGAAACATCTTTTGTATCAAGAGTCCAACTGCCTGGTATAACGTTAATGGTTTACTAATAAACCTTACTGGAAACTGCAGTCCTAAATGTGCCGAGTTGTTCATAGTTCGGATTAATTCAGCTTGCAATGGGCTTGTTCATGTTCGGTACATTATCTAAATGAATCAAACATGAGCTATGGTTTCAATTCTACAACAGTACATAGATATAATGTAATTAAATGAACAAGTCTTTCGATTCTACAAGAAAATGGTATTAGAAAGATACGATTTAATACTTAATTAGGATCTAATTTTCTAATAGAAAGCTTAAATTATTAATTTTGACAAGCGGTTCATGTTTATTTCATTTAACTTGGCTCATGTACTGCTCAGCTCAAAGGAGCTACCAATCCAAACCCGAACAAGATTTCCAGTTGGTGAATAATCCATCAAGGGTCCCTGTTCAGTTGTTCAGCTCGTTTATCCGCCATCACTGGAAATTAAGGACACTATCTGATCTCAGACAATGAGAGCGACTTTAGAAAAATTCAGATAGATTAAAGCTTGCATGTAGATATACTTTTCTTGGATTACACTCTTTATCATTATTTATTGGTCTTTTAGAGTATATACCATATGCCCTTTCATTAGTTTAGCATGAACAGGAAGCAATTCCAGAAAGGCAAAATAGTTGGGGTCAAGAGTCAGCATTGCAAGCGGCTGCCCATCTTCTTTATTTATTTTTAATTACGGAAATTTTTGGAAGGAGTTCAGTACTTTTAGTTAGTCTCATCAGCCTCTAATAATTCCAGTAACTTCACCTAGATGAAGGTTTGGCCTTACATAGCGGGTCCCAAAGCCCACACGAAGGAGAAACATTACATTAGGTAGCTGACATCATCTAGTGTGGAAAGGCTTGGTGAAATTCTCTCTCTCTAAAAGAAGAAGAAGAAGGTTTCAGTAGATGAGAACAAGTTAACTAAATTGTGCTAGACTTCTTATTCATATTTCAAGATGAACTCCTTTATTGTATCAATCAGTTATTTCAAATTGTTTTATTGATTATCCACAACCAGGAATAATCGAGAGATAGTTTTGTAAAATACCGATGATGAAATTTGAATAGTCAGCAAAACAGGAGTGGTTCTAAAAATCAAATTGTTCATCAAGAAACAAACATAAAGAAAGAAAGATGAATAAAAAGAAAGGTTAATGGTCTTCATCACTTTGTGCATCCATGGACTCATGAGGAAGCTCTGTCTTAACGACTACGTAGGCCAAGTCCTTGCCGAGGATACTTTCCTTCCAATGTGAGCCTTGAAGTGAGAAGAGTTGCTTCATCGAACCAGCTAGGCTCGATATGTTCCCCAGCAAGTCTTCCAACTGCGAAAATCCAAAGTCATGACATTGACTTCTTTTTATCCTAGAAGAAAGTCATCAACGACTCGATCACACTAAAATGGATGGTCCCAATTCAGAAGAGGATTGCTTTAGGCAACTGAATTTACATGAAACTCATCATTTCTTTTACTAGGAGATGCACCAAACCTCGCAGGGCCCTAAAGTTAAGCATGCTTGAGCAAGAATACTATCAGGCCAAAGGACTTGTTAAGAAATCCTCGTGTTGCATCCTCTAATTTACCACACCTAGCTAAGATAATAGAGAAATACATTTGAATATTAGTTTTGAAAGCAAGGTTTTTGATGTAATTCACTAAATCTGTCTAATTAATTTCAATATAATATAAATTTCTCTCGCATATTATATGTCGAATCATGTGTCGTAGCATTTTGCGGGCACCACTAAAATGGCATGTCCCTATTACAAATCAATGTTCTATTGACGAAAGGACATCTCGCATACGATCCTTCAGAACAGTACCAAAAACCAGATCACAAAGTTTTGGACTTCTCTCTAATAACAGTGGGCTATGTCACATGGGTGCTGAGTGTGGATGTAAAACACAAGAGCAGCTGTTGGTTTGGACACGGCATTTTTCAGAAATCGTGACGATGATAAATCAACCACACACACACACACGCGCGCGCACACACACACACACACACACACACACACACACATATATATATATATATATAAAAACTAACATGCTTATCCATTCATTTTCATTGAAGAGTATAATCGAAAAAAATTTAAGTTTTAATTTTCAGTGAAGAGTACAATGTTGCTACACTCGTGCCTTTAAAAACAATCAATAAACAACTTCAGTAATGAATAGAATCTCATCACTCTCTATATCTATATATAGGAAAATTGAGAATTACTAAACACCCTCTCATGTCAAACTCATGAACAATGTAGATAAAGTCATATGTTAATATTGACATAAAAATCAATGTCATTTAATGTATATAGATGCTTTGATCAGTACCGTTTAGTTGATAGTATGAATGGTGATGATCAAACAAAATGTCTCTCTCTCTTTAGAGACAAAGTAAATATAAGTTGCTAGACTCTTTTTCACAATTTAAACTATCCATCTCTTTTATCGAACATTTTAGATTCAAAAAGAAAAAAGCTAGACAGTAAGTATAAAATTTTACTTACTTTTTCTTTTTTAAATCTAGATCGTCCAATAAAAAAGATAGACGATCTATATTGTCAAGAAGACTATAACATGAATCAAAGTCTAGCATCCCATATTCTCTCTCTATACATACGTACATATATATATATATATATATATATATATATATATATATATATATATATATATGTATATAAAGAAATATCTCATAAGTTAAAGGAAAACAAATAGTTTCATGTGTTAATTATAAAACGTATTTGGTCAATACTCGTAAAGTGTCTTAGTAAATGCCGAGTATGTCATTGGAAAAATATGGGCGTCGAGTGGAATGTCGGTTGTGCTTTCAGCCCTCAAATTTATTCTACAGTTAAGAGACGAGAAAATCCACTCTATAGAACATTTATCAACTCTGAGCCCAAGATGTGCTCGGATTTCTTTTGAAATTTACTCTGCATCACATCTTTCAGAATGACAATCATGATTAAGAAAGGAAAAACACGTTTGAATTCTTAAGTCATTTTCGTGAGCTACAGGCCCGTGCTTCCAGGTGTTCCATCTGCAAACTTAAAGTTTATCGCTGACTGCTACCCATCATCATTTGGCTATTGCATTCATACTTCTCACTGCTGGTCGTGTATAGAACTAACTTCAGGATTGGGCACAATACAGAGATTTTCAAGAGGTACAGATTCCTTCAGAGGGTCGATGGGGGGACACGAGCATGAAGGTCTTTGCAGGAGTTATCAACAAACAAGTACACATGGCTTAACACTGACAGCAGAGAACTGGATAAATAGGCCCAAAAATCAGAAAGGATAAGAAGCCATTAATTAATACAAATTCAGATTTGTGGAATTGAGAACCTCAACATGTGGAAATAATAAAATCTTTCTTACAAGTTAATAGCATCACACGAGAAGCAGGGCAACCAAGAGTACTATAACAACATCCACATACAAATTGGTTCAAACCTTGTATTGAGAAGACCATCAAGAACAAGTAGTCCTCTACCAACGTCAACTGGTATATCTTTCAACAGAACAGATAGAAGAGTAAGGACATATACAAGATCATAATCGTCAGGCAAATAAATGACAAATTAAATTAGCCGTTGGGAGCTATAAAAATGTAAGGGTAACTGGACCTTTCACATACTAACATGAAAAACGGGACATTGGGCCCCTTCACCAGTAATAACAGAACAAACAGCTCCAACTATGCTCCCAATAACATGATTTCCTCATCAAACTGTCATTAACCATTTCTGACTTGAGTGGGTGATTAATATATGCAGATCTTCAGTACATGTTTGACATTGATGAAGGTATAAACAATGTCGGGCTTAGTTAGTAACACTTTTGTGTTGGATTAGTCTTGACATGGGCAGTGTAATGGAACTATATCGTAATTTTAATTGGAATGTGAAAGTTCAAGTTTTCCACCAATGACATGGTGGCTGTCAGATGAAGCATGACGAAAATCTTACTTGGTGCAAGGGAAAAGCATCCAGACTCAGTGTAGCATAATAGTTAAAATTGAGATCTTAGAACGTAAAGTCAATGTATGATTCTGATGATGCTGGTGAATTGACTTGTGACAAACTCAATAGTTTGCCTAGCAACTTCACAGATTTGATGCAGGCAATGTTGACGCTGGGAAGGTTGAGGCGAAACCAGATGAATTTACCCCTACCCGGGTTGTATCTAAAAACTCATTTGTGACTACCTTGTCATGTAGGCCTTGACCAATACACGGGTATGGTGGTTCTCAACACTAGTCATAAGGCTTGTACGACTATTAATATAACCACTGCTGTAAAACAAGCAACAGAACATGTATGAGAAGGGTCCAACATGGGGGTATCATGTACCATGCACTATAAGGAAGATACGGTAATTAATTTATGTCTCATAAGAGTGCAAAATTTTGGCAGAAAGAGAAAAAAATACTACCTGCCCAAGATTTAACTGCCAAAGTTGAAATGGAAAAATTAAGCATCAAAGTGATATCGGGGATATCTCTGGAGTCAAAATACGCTAAACAACACGTAGCAGCTCAAAAGCCAAAATATATATAGAAAAATTTCAGAGGGTGCCTGACTTGATTTAGATCCTCTTTCTAGGTCTAAAAGGGTCAGATGCGAGGAGGATTATGGTTCATTTGAAGCTAGAAGTACCAGATAAGGGTAAGAATTGGATAACAAGAACCAAAGGTATCAGAAAATGAAACTTCACATTTATGAAGTGACAATCCTCTGCCTACACTTTTTTACACCGGATCAGGTTCCATGCATCATGCTTTATGAACCCATTTTGATTAGTTATCAGAATAAATTTCCCAAACCCGAAGCCTACATCACACAATACCGGAAGTTAAGATGCTTTCGGTACATATGAACCCATTGATGAGGCTTGTCTTTTCACACAACCAACTCCCAGAGATACTAAAGCAAGTTTTCATGAGAAAGAATCGCAGAATCAGATGCTTGAATATCAAAACTTGAAGGATGACATGAAGTGGCAATAACTACCTCAACAATGTTACTCCTTGTTCAGTACTTTTGGAACCTTTATGTAAGGCTCCTCATAGCTTGGGACAGCTGACAACATTGCCTCTCTGTCATAATCCAAATTGGAAGTTAGTAAAGTCAGCATAACAGACTGTCGATCTAAGAAAGGAAAGGTAACATTGGCAAACTAAGTTTTACTCCAAACCTGTTTGCAAAAGCATCTGGGGTATCTGGCCTTAAATTGTCACATACGTCCATAACTGCAAAACAATCAAGGTTAGTGAGTGTTGTACCAGAGAAATATGAAATATATTGTCAACAGAAAAGACCAAATGGAACGAGATAAAGAAATAAGAGAAATATTAAAAGGTTGTATTGTCATACATCAATCTTATAAGAGTCATCTATGATGGTGCCCAAATATATATGAGGACTTATGAAAGAATGACAATTTTCTTTAAAGATAATAATGAATTACATCAAGTATCAACTTTAAGTCCATATTTATTAACGAGTTAACACAACGTATTTAAGATGAAGCACTTTGGTGTGTTAGTAGACGAGTCTAAAAAAAAGTTAGGAAATTGGAATTATAGAGAGAAACATTAAAAAGTAAATGCCTCTGACTTAGTAGAACAAAGACAAATATATAGAATGCAAATTTGGTCATTTGGTTACTTCAACAACAACCGTTAGAGATTGGAATCGGGTCCCAAAGTGAACACATTATGATCTCTTTTATGTTTTATGTCTTATCAATAGTACTTAATTAGCAATAGGGATAAATTAGTCATTCAAGTTAGATTGTGATTATAAATAAGAGATCAAGCTTATGTTTAGTTTAGAGAAGGAAGAGGAAAGAAGTAGTCGACTGTGGGCGTCGTCTTCCATGTATTAGGCAGATTGGATGGGATGTCTCCAATCTACCGAAACTTATAAGTTTTTCATGTTTTGATATTAATTGCTAGTTTATTTCATGGTATTAGAGCCTATAAGGCGATAAAATTGAGTTTTTAGCAAGCGAACGTGTGTGATTGCACAAGGAAAGGGTGCAAAGTTATCTACTACAATTGTCAGGGTAATAGTAATCCAATCTATCTAGAGGGTAAGCAGCAGATAAGCGAGACATACAAATATTTTATACACTACTACGACAAGGAGTCTGAGGGGCTTCATATTGTTCAGGAATATGTGAAATCTCATTGAGTTTAGTGGTCCTTTTGTAGAGGATTTTGCCAGTTTTTTGTTAGTGAGTCAATCTTTGTTTATTTCGAACTACATATTGTGAGCACACACAATTTTCTCATAAATGTTGATGGCTTTCTTCCAAGATTGTGTCTTGGCAGACCTTTAATAACCTTGAAATAGTTGTGAAGAAGACTAAGTGAACAACTAATTCCTTGGCGGGTGAATATGAAGCAGCAATACAGAAAGACCTCGCAGAGTCAATAGAGAAACGACAGGTTTGAAATTTTTTGGTTTAACCTCCAAACATGCTCCCCAACTACCTTCAGTTGGTCGATTAGTTGCCCACATAACTCAGCAGAAAACAACCGCATCAATTACCTGAAATCCCTTCCCTGCCTGTACGACTTTAAGAGGAGATAGCCTACCAGTTTCATGACAAAATTTCACAATCTGTGAAAGTTATTCCAGAAAATTCTGAAACATCTTTGTGAAGATCAATTCTATGTGTGGGCTGACTGAAAGTAGTAAATTCCTTTATTAATAGATTTATGTACAAATGGTGAGTAAAGGAAAAGGGATTGAAACATCTTTCAAAATTTTTGAACATTTCACAAAACGAAAAGGTGGAAAATTTTCAGATCACATCAACCAAATTAGATGGCAAAAATTATTTGGAGTGGTGAAGATCAGTTGAGTTGGGAGTAACTCCAATCTATGATTCCAACAATAGTGAAAATGTTTATGTTTCTTGAATATGCACATGAAATTTAGTGTGCAGTTTCTGAAGTTTATTTTAGAAAAAAGAATGTAGCAAAGCAATATGAAACCTTGAGAAAAATCAGGAAATGCAAGCAAGGAACTCGCTCTATCAGTGAGTATTATGTGGATCTTCGGAGATTATAGGATGAGCTTCTCTTTTATACCAATATCAAATGTTTATCGTGTTATGCAGAAAGAAATTTGGAGAATGAAAAGAAAAAAGTTTTTGACTTATTGTGGGGTGTAAATCCTGAATTTGAGTCTATAAAGATAAACATTCTAGGCTGGGAAGAACTTCCTTCACTTGGCACAGTCTACTTGTTGATTCACAAAGATCGCAAAAATTTAGACAAGGACAATATTAGTACTACCGAACAACATGAACTACAAAAGTAGAGGAGAAACCTCATAATATCGTGGAAGAGGTGTACAACAAATAGAGGACGTGGATGATGAAGTTTTCATTCCGATGTGAAGGATAAACTAGTATGTTCTTATTATGGGAAACATCAACACTCAAGAGAAAATTGCTGAGAGTTACACGAGAATCCATAATTTCATTGACCAAGAAATAATTTTGCTCATATTGCCGAAAGTTCTATGCCTAATAGAGATGGTATTCAAGAACTTATTAAGATGATTGAAGGGTTAAAAACTAAATTATCTGAAAATCAGCATTCATCTACCTCTCATACTACTTTGGTGCATGCTACTCACACGGTGAAGGGTAAACAATTTTCTCCTTTAAATTCTAAAACTTGGATTATTGACTCTGGGGATACAGATCAGATAATAGGAGAGTCTTCATATTTTTCAGAATATCATCTAACTAAAAAATAAGATCCAATCAAGTGGGTTGATGGATCACTCGCTTATATGATTGGATAGGGAAGTGTACCCACATGTTTTATATATTTACAATCAGTTTATCATGTTCCTAGCTTTCTTATAAATCTTCTATTAGTTAGTTCCTTAACAAGTACAATAAATTATAGTGTGACATTTACTCCTACTGGTTGTAGTTTTCAAGATCTGAAGATGGGAAAAATCTTTGAACGTGGTAGTCTTCGACGAAGATTATATATTCTAGAAGACAAATCTCAACATACTGCTTCTTTTGGTACTGTTATAATTGCTCAAGACACAAAGATCCAACTTTGGCATAGTCATTTAAGTCACATGCCTGTATCCAAGCTCCAATATATTTTTCCAAACTTGAGAGTAGAGTCAAACAAATTTCTTTTTGAATGTTAAGTGTGCCAACTCAAGAATCACCAAAGAGCACCTTATCCTTCAAGTCAGTCTAGAGGATCCCAACCTTTTAAATTCCTACATTCTGATATATGGGGTCCCAGTCCTGTTTCATCTTTGTTTGGTCAAAAGTACTATGTTTCTATTATTGTTGATTATATGCGTCTCACAATTGTTTACTTAATAAAATCAAAAGCTGAGGTCTTTGCTATTTTTCCTATTGTTCATAAATTTAACTCCACCCATGTAAGGGATCACCCTTGCATTGCCGGTCCCAAGTCTGGATAAAGGAGGAGGGTTGTGTTAGGCTTCCGACAGCTAGCGTAAAACTTTATTGGATTTTTATAACATGGATTACAAAAATTATGAGAATTGCTTTGGGGCCTCCCCGCCTAGCGACGTGCTGCAGAGCCCGAATGCAGTAATAAGTAAGCAAGGGCCACTACATTTCCGCCCGAATGTAGTGAATCAATTGCAGAGATGAATCATACTTCATGGACAAATGTGGGTAAAGAAGTTAGTCCCGCTACATTGCCGCCCGAATATAGTGAATAATTCTCAGAGAGAGTCTTCGCATTTTGAATATGGACGGATACAGGGGGTAAGAAAGCTAGTCCTAGATAATAAGATTCATATTGGTTCTTAGAATATCGAAACATTATCCCGTAAGCTAATGGAGGTGGTAGATACTATGATTCGGAGAAAGATTCATATTCTATGTTTACAAGAGACAAAATGGGTTGGAGAAAAAACAAAGGAGATAGAGGATACAAGTTTTAAATTATGGTACTTAGGTAAAGAAAAGGCTCAAAACGGAGTTAGTATTATCATAAATAAAGATTTAAAGGATAGCGTAGTAGACATACAATGATATGATGCCCGAATCATGACGTTGAAATTAGTGTTAGGAGCAAAGGTTTTGAATATAGTTTGTGCTTACGCACCCCAAGTAGGACTGAAAGATAGTATAAAGACGGCTTTTTGAGAAGAGTTAGATAAGGTCATTCAAAGAATTCCACAAAGGCAGTTTTTTTTTTGTTTAGGAGGAGACTTAAATGGACATGTCGGTAAAGAGGCATTAGGATATCAAGGGATTCATGAAAACTTTCGTTTTGGGGATATAAATGAGGAAGGTAGGGAGATTTTAAATTTTGCTATGTTATTTGATCTCTTTATAGTCAATATAATCTTCAAAAAATGAGATGAACATTTAATTACTTATAAGAGTAACTTATCACAAACACAAATTGATTACTTTATTTGTAGAAAAAAAGATAGAGCGTGTTGTAAAGATTGCAAGGTAATTCCAAGAGAAAGCTTAACCACCCAACGTGGAGTTTTAGTTATGGATTTACAAATAAAAAAATAGACAAAGAAGAAAAGAGTGCATCGAGCTATTCGGACTAAATGGTGGAACCTCAAAAGCGAGAAAAAAGATATATTTAAACAGAAAGTCCTTCAAGGAGATGTTTGGAATTATGTTGGTACACCTTGTGATATGTGGAACAATATAGCTATACATATTAAGAAAGTGGCGAAAGATGTGTTAGGTGTATCTAAGGGAGGTGTACTGGCACAAAAAGAAGCTTGGTGGTGGAGTGAAGTAGTACAAAATAAAATCAAGGCAAAGAGGGTATGTTACAAATTACATTATGCTAAGAAAACTAGTGAAACTTTAGAGGCTTATAAGAAAGCAAAGAAGGAAGCGAAAAAGGGTGTTAGTGAAGCAAAAGCTAAAATTTGGAAGGATTTATATAAAAAATTCAACTCAAAAGAGGGTGAAAGAGATATTTTTAGGATAGATAGGGCTAGAGATAAGAAAACTAAATATCTTAATTTTGTTATATACATCAAAGATGAGGATGAAAAAATTCTAGTGGCAAATGATGATATAAGAAACAAATGGAAAAACTATTTTTATAAGCTTTTTAATGAAAATAAAGATGTTAGTATTAGTTTAGGAGAGTTAGATAAATCATAAAAGTATATAAACCACAATTTCTACCGACGTATTCAAAAGAATGAAGTCAAAGAGGCTCTTAAACATATGAAGGGTGGTAAATCGGTAGGACCAGACAATATTCTTATAGAAGTTTGGAAAATACTAGGAGAAATAAGAATCACGTGGCTCACAAGACTATTTAATGAAATATGTAGAAACCAAAAGATGTTCAAGGAATAGAGAGCGAGTACAATTATACCCATATATAAGAACAAAGGAGACATTCAAAATTATGCAAATTATTGAGGTATCAAGTTAATGAGCCATACTATGAAATTGTGGGAAAGAATTATCGAATGTAGGTTAAGACAAGTATCGAGTACAAAAGTGAACCAATCTGGATTCATGTCAGGCAGATCTACTATTGAAGCGATTCACCTTTTGAGACGTCTTATGGAACATTTTAGAGCAAAAAAGAAAGTTTATTGATCTAGAAAAAGCTTACGATAGGGTACCAAGGGAGGTTCTTTGGAGAACTTTGGAAAAAAGAGGTATCCCATTGACATTCATTAACATTATAAAAGACATGTATGATAGTGCAAAAAACATGTGTGAGGACTCATGAAGGAATGTCAGACTTCTTTAAAGTTAATATTGGGTTACATCAAGGATCAACTTTAAGTCCATACTTATTTATAATGGTGATTGATGAGTTAACAAAACATATTCAAGATGAAGTACCTTGGTGTATGTTATTTGCAGATGACATTGTATTAGTGGACGAGTCTAAGGAAAAAGTTAATAGAAAATTAGAACTATGGAGAGAAACATTAGAAAGCAAAGGCCTCCGACTTAATAGAACAAAGACAAAATATATGGAATGTAAGTTTGCTCATTTGGTTACCTCAGAGGACATAGAAATTAAAATTGGCACACATTGCATCCCCCAAAAGGAAAGTTTTAAATACCTAGGGTGGATGTTACACATAGAATTAATGCTGGTTGGTTAAAATGGAGAGGAGCATCAGGTATTCTTTGTGATAAGAAGATACCATTAAAGTTAAAAGGTAAATATTATAGAGCAATAATTAGGCCTACCATGTTTTATGGTTCTGAGTGTTGGGCAGTTAATCATCAACATGTACAAAAGATATCATTAACATAAATGAAGATGTTGAGATGGATGAGTGGTCATAGAAGAAAAGACCGTATACATAATAAGGTTATTAGAAACAAATTAGGAGTGACACCAATAGAGGATAAAATGAGAGAATATCATTTAAGATGGTTTGGACATATAGAAAGAAGATCAAAAGAAGAACCTTTAAGAAGGTATGAAAAACTAAATTTGAAAAGTATTAAAAGAGCTAGAGGACGACCACAAAAGTATTGGAAAGAAACAATAAAGAATGATCTAGCTTATTGTGAGTTAATTGCTAACATGACACACGATAGAGATCTATGGAAACAAAGAATCCATGTAGCCAACCCCGTCTAGTATGGGAGAAGGCTTAGTTGTTGTAGTAGTAGTAGTTGTTGTTTATAAATTTATTCTCACTCAATTTAATACTTTTGTGAAAGTTCTTCGTTCGGATAATGGGGATGAATGTATTAATGGACAGTTACAAGATTACTGACATTCAAATGGTATACTTCATCGAACATCTTACTCATATACACCTCAGCAAAATATCTTACTCATATACACCTCAGCAAAATGATATAACTGAAAGGAAAAATCGGCATATTCTTGAGGTAGCCCGAACTCTCATTCTTGAACATAATGTTCATAAATCTTATTGGGGGGAAGCTTTACTTACTATAGTTTATCTAATAAATAGGATGTATAGTAGTGTTCTCAAAGGAGATAGTCCTATAAAATGTCTCGATAAGGACTCTAAACTCTTTCATGTCACTCTTCGTATCTTTAGTTGTATATGCTTTGTTCATGTTCACTACCTGGTTGCGATAAACATGACCTAGAGCTGTAAAGTGTATATTTCTTAGTTATTCTCAGTTTCAAAAGGGCTATAAATGTTATGATCCAATTCAGAGGAAACTATATGTATCTATGGATGTCACGTTTTCTGAATCCACTCCCTATTATTCTACTCAGGAGGAGTCTGTCACATTTCAAAACAATTCTTCTCATGTACTTCCTATAATTCTCAATGAAATTGAAGATCTCACAACTCATAGGTGAAAATGAAGAGAAGCAAGTTGAACCAGAACCAAAGCAGATCACGGTGAATAAGAGGGTACCAAGAAAGGTAGTTCATTATCAAGAGGAGACCGCAAAGACTACTACAACCAAAGATTATTCCCTCGATTCAGATTCACAATTAGCTGTGAAAGAAGACTTAAAAGTTCCAATTGCCATTCACAAAGGTAAAAAATCTTGTATACGTTATCCAATATCTAATTATGTGTCTTTTACTAATAACTCAGAACACTATTAAATTTTTGTTACAAATGCTCATTAAAATAAGATTCCCTCACATTTTGAAGAGGCTAAGAGACACCCTTTATGGAGAGCTGCAATAGAAACATAATTGGATGCACTTCCTAAGAATAATACTTGGACAATCATGAAACTTCTTCACAATAGAAATATTGTGGGTTGCAAGTGGGTTTTTAGTATTAAATATAAAGCATATGACACTATTGAAAGATATAAGGCAACACTTCTTACCAAGGATTACAATTAATCATATGGGATTGACTACAATAAAACCTTTGCACCTATAACAAAGTTTACTTCGATAAGAATAATTCTCAATATGGCAGCAAATTTCAGATGAGATCTATGACAACTAAATGTGAAAAATGCTTTTCTGTAGGAAGATTTGAATAAGAAGTATTTATGGAACTTCCTCGAGGAATGAATATTAAAGAAAAAGTTAGTACAATTTATAAACTAAACAAAAGTATCTATGGACTGAAACAGTCACCAAGAGCCTAGTTTGAAAGTTCAGTTTGTGATATCAAAAAAGCATAAATGATCATACTTTATTCTTTAAGAAGGGTACGATGTTGTCGGTTCTTGTTGTTTATATAGATGATATCATTGTAATAGGTGATGATGTAGAAGAGATATATGCATTAAAATAGAACCTTCACAAATTATTTGACTTCAAAGACTTGGAGCGGCTCCACTATTTTTTGGACATTGAAGTATTACATTCCAACCAATGTATATTTCTAACTCAGAGAAAATATACATTGGATTTGCTATAGGAAACAAATATGCTTGATTGTAAACAGAGTGATTTTCGTATTGAAGTTAATAAAAAAATATTCATTAGAGATAGTAAAGATCATCGGGACACTCATAGATATTAATAATTGGTTGGTAAGCTTATTTATTTGACTATTACTAATCCAAATATCACTTATGCTGTGGGTATTATGAGCAAGTTTATGCATCCACCAATCAAGAATTATATGGAAGCCGTGTATCGCATTATCATATATCTTAAGTCTACACCTGACATGGGTCTTTATT
Source organism: Brasenia schreberi (assembly GCA_036023115.1). Classification (NCBI taxonomy): domain Eukaryota; kingdom Viridiplantae; phylum Streptophyta; class Magnoliopsida; order Nymphaeales; family Cabombaceae; genus Brasenia; species Brasenia schreberi. Next base: position 9,450,553 of record JAYKKT010000080.1, on the reverse strand, counting down.
ATTTAAAATTCTGTAATTTCAGTATTGAACTTTATTATGATGCTGATTGGGTTGGATCGAAAGATGATCGCAAATCTACTACAGGCTATGTTACACTACTTGATGGTAATCTTATATCTTGGAAGAGTAAAACACAAACTGTTGTTGCTGTTAAATGTAATAGATAAGTTGTTGTAGGCACTATCTCCCAGTGCCTCCAACGGCTAGTTGCCTGGCTAACACTTGCAACTGCCCCCTTTAACTGTCCTTCTTCCTCTCTCATTGATGTGTAAATCTCTCTATAAATACTGCACTCTTTTATCAATAAAGTATATTGTGTTGCACAACTTTTGTTTGTGGTTTGACTCTCTTGTTCTTCACTCTTGTGTTCTTGGCGTGTGATGTCCATATTCAGATGCTTTGATATCTTGACTCTTTGACAAATTGCAACTTGGGCGATTCAACCTTCGATTATCAACGAATATTTACATGGTATGAGAGCCTTGTTTTGAAGAATTCTAGTACATCAAAAAGCATGCCAAGATTACAATTTTTGTAAAATTATTCTAAACTTGAGGTAATTCTAAAACTTTTGTTTTTAAATAAAATGAAAAGCAAAAATAAATCTTTTAAATACATTCTTGATCCGAAATGCTATCAAAGTTGGGCAAGGACCATGAAAAAGTTTTTTTTTTAAAGACTTTTAGAATTATATTGATGGTACGATGTAAGAACCGATTTTAGATATTGAAGGTTTGGATGATGATGATATTTTTAAGGCACATGAAAAATATAAGTAAGATCTAAAAAGTTGAAAAAAGATAATTCTAAAATAACTTTGATTATTTGTCAAAATATAGATGAAAAACTTAGAAATAGAATTAGTGTTTTCGAAGGTGCTTTTGAAACTTGGGAATATTTGAAAAAGATTAACTCTCAAGATAATTTTGTCTTTCAAATTGATTTAATGGAAATGATGATAATGCTTAAGCAAGAGAATTTAAGCATTAGAAACTATGACAATGAGTTTTTGAAATTATGAAAATTCAGAAAACTTCAAAAAATGAATGAATTTGAAGAGTTTTTGGATAATCATTATTTCTTTTTGTTTATGTGTGGCTTAAGAGATGATTTTGAAAACATTAGATCAAACTTAATACATAGAAAACCTAGACGAAAAGGAGACTCGTTTTTGGCCAATCTTGTTATAGAAGAAACAAGATTAAAAAACATCAATGTTGTACAAGAAGTCGTTCTTGTCGCCTCTAAACCGGGAGCTAATATGAAGGTGTATAAGCCCCTGTATGTGAAAAACTTCGAAGAAGCAAGAGAAAGAACAAAAAAAAAATCCACGGGACCATGGCCAAACAAGGACACCATATGTCACTATTGTAAGGAAAGCGGTTATATCAAAACCACTTATGCTCTTCTTCGAAAGAAATTTGAAAATGTATGAGTCGTAGAAGATAAAGAAGGAGTGTTGTCTATCAACATCAAACCATATATGGAGAAAATGTTTGAAGAAAAGGCAACTATTTTCATAAATGCTCTCTCCACTTTTTAAACACTCCAAAATCCCACGATTTTATAAAACATATGTGGTTTACAAAATCAACTCCAAAAAGGCACTTTGAGTTCTGAAAACCCAGGAGCCTTCCCAAAACCCTGTAAATATTGCTTTAAATCTTGTAAATAGTATTTTGAAACCTGTAAATAGTATTTTGAAACCCCAGGTCCAAATAGGGGCTTTTTAAACCCGGGTTAAGCCCCATTTGCCAAGAAGCCAAAGACGAACAGGTGAAGCATGCAAAGGCGACACCTGATCGAGAAGGAGTCCAAAAAGTGGCTCATAAAGGCCAATTCCAGAAGCAGGCTCAGAAGCCGTTTCCAAAGTCCAAAAGAGCATCCTGACCTGATAAAAGACAGGTTCAAAAGGTAAAAGGAAGGCCCAGGCATGAGGTAGATTGCAAGCTAGAAAGCACCAAGAAGCCAAATCAAGTACATCCTTCCAAGCATCAAGAATCTGAACCGGAAAAGTCAGAAATGAGCAGAAACAAAGTCCAAAAAGGCAAAAAGGAGTCTAGACGACAAAGATTGGGGAAACCCAATACCAGACGGAGCGCTGATGAAGCTAGGGCCCACACAGATCGTCCGCCTCGAAAAGCCAAGAAGGACCATCTAGAGAAAAATTGGATTGGATCTGGACCATAAATATCCAGATCCATATCCATATCCAAATAGTGTTTGGATTTGGGTCGATCCAAATAGTATTTGGATTGGATTGGATTTGGACCAAAATATCCAGATCTATATCCATAAAAGTGTTGAATTTGGATCGGATATGAATCTCAAAATATCCGAGATCCATGATCCAGATCTAAATAGTGTTTGGATTAGACATGGATTCCACGATACAAACCCAAGACCCATATCCAAGACCCACTTCACTTGCCTATAAATAGGAGTTAGGGGGTCTCCACAAGTTCACGTGAAATCCAACTTGGAGGAGCTTGGAGGAGAGAGAGGGTATTAAGGTGAGTGCTTAATGCTTTCTTAATTTTGTTTAGTGGGTTAATTGTGGGCTAAATAGGGGATTAGTGTGGGTTGTACTACCTTGATTTAGGGTGGATTTGCTTGAACAAGGAGGCATGGAGTGGCTGAAGTGGAGCTTGAGCACACCCCAAGACCGCACCCTATGGTAAGCCTAAAACTCACCTAGCCCACCTCTCTCGAACCCCTCTAAACCACCTAAGCCGACCCCACCTAGACCTAGCCGAACCCACCTAACTACCCCACAACACCCCTAATCCCAATTAGCCTAGCCTAACACCCTAACCGACTCTAATTCTACCACCCAAACCACCCCTAGCCTTACCCGTTATCGCTCCGCACAACCTGCGCGCACCCTGCATGCGCCCCGCTCCCTCTCTGCACCCGCATCGCGCGCCTGCCACACGCCTCCCGCGTGCCCACCTGGCGCCTAGCTCCCGTCACCCTATCTCCCGCCTGGCGCCTAGCGCTTGACGTCCACCCTGCTACACCCGCGCCTTAGCCGACTTACACCCCACGACCTCCACCGACTTCAGCCACTACCTGCCACCCTTACACCACCACCTACCTAGCACTCCACGCCGTATCTGATACCACCTAGCATAACCCATGACCTCTTGCCTAGGACCCCCAACTCCACATCATATCCCACACCATACGCTCCCAACCGAACCCATCCTAGTCTAACACTCCCCCACCAAACACCCCAACCGTGACCTTTGTAATCACCCAAAATCTCACGATTTTCTCAAACACACTTGGTTTTACAAAAGCAGCCCCAAAGGGCTATTTTGAGTTTGGAAACCCAGGAGCCTTCCAGACAGCCCTGTACATATTTGAAAACCTGTATATACGTTTTAAAACTCTATACATATAGCGTTTAGACTATAAACAACATTTTGAAGCCCCAAAAGCCTCCTAGCTTGATAAAAGCGGATCGAAAAGGCAAAGGAGAACCCGGACCCGAAGCATACTTCAAGCCCGGCATATCAACTCTCATGTCAAAAGCATCCCCAAATTCTCAGACATCTAAGCTACAGATATCAGAAAAATAATCAAAATGAAATCCCGAAGGTGAGAAGAAGATCGGACGACAATGTTGGCGAAGACCCAACGCAAGACAGAGTACTGATAAAGTCAGGCCCCACACAAGCCGTCCGTCTCGAAACGCCATGAAAGAATCAAAAAATCAAGTTTGGATCGGATCTGAACCATATATATCCAGATCCAAACCCAAAATGTATTTGGATTTGGATCTCAAGATCCAAATCCAATATCTATATCCATGGCCCACTTCACCTCCCCATAAATGGGGGTGAGGGGCCCACAATGTTTCACGTGAAATGCCTTGGAAGGCTTGGGTAGAGAGAGAAAGGGGGCCATAAAGTATGAGTGAGAAAGTTGGTAGGCTTGACTTTTAGTCAAAAGTGGGTTAGCCTTGTGGGTTTAACCAAGAGTGTGGGTTCAAGCTTGTATGCACCTACACTTGACCTAGGGCTGCACCAACTTGGACATGGCTGCAACTAAGGCAATGGACCGGCGCCAAGGGGTGGTTCCTAAACCTAGCCCTAAGCTAGCTCACCTCACCTAGCCATTTCCCCTAAAACCTAACCTAACCCAAAGCTAACCTTAACCAAACCCTTCTCACCCAAAACCGCCCGAATCTCACCTAGCTAGACCACCTAGACCCTAACCAACTAAGCCTAAACTAACCTTAGTTCACCTAACTAAATCCCTAACCAACTAGAACCCAACCCACCTAACCAACCTACCCCAAACCATTAAACCAGCCCACAACATTCCCTAAAACCAAAACCTAAACTAGTTACAGCCACCCCCATCCTAAACCATAAATATCTACCCCACAATATATATCCCAGCCCACCTAATGAAAATATCTAGCCCACAACCCACCAACCGACCTAAACTCCTAGCCACCAACCCCTAGCTAGCCTATATAAACCCCCTCCTTCATGCGGGTTCCCCTCTCTTGGCTCCTCTTCAAGCTCTCTTCACCTTTGGGACCCGGCTAGCACCTCCCTTCACACTTCCATCCGGCCAGGGCCAGCTCCCATCTCTCGCCATTCCCCTTTCACTCCACCATTTGGCCAGGACAGCACCACTCCAACACCACCAGTAGCTCCATCCTTCCCGGTTAGTACTACTCCCCCTTCCCCAAAACACCCGCATCTCCTTCATTCTCGGCCGACCAAGACACCTGCCCTTCCACCTACTGCACCTGCCACCTCCTTCCACTCGTCCAACACCTAGACACTCCACCTTCCTTCCACCCGACCACCAACACTACCACACCCCTAGTCTGCACCCCTTTCATTCCCAGCCCAACTCCCAACACCACCTGCCCAGCCGACCTGCACCACCTGTCCTTCTCTCCTCTTCCAGCCAAGACCTACCTGTCCCCAAACATATCCCAGCCCCTAACACCACACCCTAGCCCAGCCTACCTTCCCTACCATGCCTCAACATCAACCGACCAACACTCCTACCTGTCGCAACCATCCACCTAAGGGACTCCTCTTGGCTGCCCAAGGCGGATCACAAGGACAAGTCCTCGCAAGTTGAAGATGGACCAGCTACATGTAAGTACCTAAACTTGGTCCATTATATGAACTTGCCTTATATTCAATTAAATTTTGACATAGGGTTGTAATAATGGAGCGTAGTCTCTCCCCAAGATGTAATAACTTGGTTTGACACACAAGCACCCACGTGCACTTGAGCCTTTCCGCTCTTAGTTGCACACCTGTAAACACCCCGAAATCCCACGAACTTCTCAAAATTCATCTGGTTTTGTAAAAGCAGCCCCAAAGGGCCATTTTTGAGTCTGGAAACCCAGGAGCCTTCTAGACAACCCTGTATATATGTTTTAAACTTTATATTTCAAAAACATATAATATGGCTTTTGAAAACCTTTTAAAACACGTTTTTGAAACCCTGAAGCGGCTTGGCCCGATCAAGACAAGACCAGGAGAGCTAAGAAGAGCCCGAAACCGGAGCACACGTCGAGCCCGGCACAACCACTCTTGTATCTGATTCACACCCCCAGGATCTCGAATGTCCAAGACCCTGTTCTTATCAAAATAGCATCTGAAGTAATCTCCGGAAGGCAGAAACGGAGGCGGACGACTATGTTGGCGAAGACCCAACGCAGACGGAGTACTGATGCTGTCAGGCTCCGTACGAATCGTCCGTTTCGAACCCAGCTCGAAGGAGTCAGAGTTCAGTTTGGATTGGATCTGGACCATATATATCCAGATTCCAATCCAAACCCATATGTGGACTTGGATTTGGATTTGGATCCAGAGATCCAATCCAATATCTATATCCATGGCCCACATCACCTTCTCATAAATGGAGGTGGGGCCCACTTGAAATTCACGTGGGATATTGGGCATGAGAGAGAGTGGGGATGAAAAATATCAAGAGTGTTGTATTAAGCTTGACTTGTGTGTCAAGTTTGGGTTTAATCATGTGGGTTAGCCTAATTGAGTGGGTTTAAGCTTGTAATTAGCTAAAACCTAACCTAGGGCTGCACCAACATGGGGTGATCAAGGTCTATGGGCCATGCTAAGGGAGCTCCCTCACCTAGACCTAACCCAAAATGACTAATCCTAGCCTAAACCCCTAATCCACCCCTAATCCTAACCTAATCACCTAACCCACTTCCCTAATCCCGGCCTAATCCCAACCTAATCACCTAACCCACTTCCCTAATCCTAGATTAATTTCCCTAATCCTAGCCTAAACCTAGCCTAATCACCTAACCTAGCTCACTAAACCTCACCCTAAAACCCAACCACCTAACCTAGCCCTAAACCCCTAAACCACCCTTAGCCCACAATCTACCCAAACCCCTAGTTTTAAAATATCTAGCCCAACCCTTTCCAGCCCACCTTATCTACATACCACCCTACCTAAACCACCTAACCACTACCCCCAGCCCAGCCCTAACCGACCTACCCATCCCCTATTTAAACCCCCCCCGTTGGGGGCGGGTTTTCCAAGTGGGAACCCTCACCTCACCCAGCCGGGCCCTCTCCTTCTCCCATTTTCCTCACCTAGCCGGGACCACTCTCCATCACCTTCGCCTGCTCCACCTGCTCCACCATCTCCACCTGCTCCATCAGCTCCACCTGCACCGCCACCTTCCCTCTTCCATCCACCACCATCTCACCCAGCCGGACGCTACCACCTTCACCCAACCGAACCAGCCAAGAGCCCACCTGCCCGCCTGCTTCTCATTGCCTTCCACCGCCTCTCCCCATTCGGTAAGTACCCTAACTCCATCAAAGCCCTTCTCTTCCCCCTCTCCACTCCTAGCCACCTACCCTATCCTCATCTCAGCCCTTTTGCCACCACCCTTTTCACTTAGCCGAACCTAGCAATAGCCCAAACTGCCGGCCATTACCTAGCCATCATATCCCATTCGGCCTTCCCCTAGGTGTCCCATTCGGCCTTCCCACGAACCCTCTTTTAGGTCCAGTTTCCCTAAGCTCTCAACTCCCCTAGTAACCCGCTTATTTAGCCACTTTAAACCCCCTACCTTGAGGCGACATCTACTTGCCACCGGCCACCTTCGAGGCGCCTATCCCGCGCCCCACTTGCAGCCGGCCAGCACCTTTGATCACCTATCTTCGCGGAGCTCCCGTTTGCAGCCCAAGGCCAAGCCCACGCTCAAGCAAGACCTCTACGGACCAGCTACTCGTAAGTGTCTAAACTCGGTCCTTAGTTGTATACTTGTCTGAGATTAAATTCGATACGGGGTTGTAATAACGGAGCATAGTCTCCCCCCGCTTGTAATAACGTGGCTTGGCACAACCACACACGTGCACTCTCTTAGTCGTGCACGATTTTGAACACACACGGAACTAATCAGCCCCTAATACATAAGTGCATATATATACTTTCATTTTCGAAGGGTTTTTGTTTAAGTTGGGTGCGTTGTCTTTCAATTCAAGCACTCACACACATTGAGCTTTCGCTCTTAGTGGAAAGACCCAAGTAAGGGCCGACCTATACTATTTGGGTTTCATTTCATGTCGTGTGAGTAAGTCTTTCAATTCAAGCACTCTCACACACATTGAGCTTTCGCTCTTATTTGAAAGACCCAAGTAAGGGCCGACCTATACTATTTGGGTTTCATTTCATGTCGTGTGAGTAAGTCTTTCAATTCAAGCACTTTCACACACATTGAGCCTTCGCTCTTACTCCCAAGACCTTAGTAAAGGCCTTATTGCAGTTATATTTGGGTTTCATTTATGTCGTGTGTGTAGTACTTAAATTCAAGCACTCTCACACACATTGAGCCTTCGCTCTTACTCCCAAGACCTTAGTCAAGGCCATACTGCAATTTATATTTGGGTTTAATTTCATGTCGTGTGTGTAAGTCTTTCAATTCAAGCACGCACCTACATTGAGCCTTCGCTCTTATTTGCAAGACCCGAGTAAGGGCTCATATACATAATCTATATACATATCTCCCTTCGGTTATTTCCCTTCGGTTATTTCCCTTCGGTTATTTCCCTTCCGTTATTTCCCCTTCAGTATTGTCTTTACATTTCGGGTTTTCCCTTTGGAGTAGCGTGAGTTTGCATTGCATCTACGCCATACCACGAAGTAGGACGCATATTGCATCAAAGCAAGCCCCGCTCGAATTCGCCCATGTAGTGGAGTGTTCATAACACACAAACTAGGTGGCCCGAAAAGGGATAAAAGAAAAAGACTTAGGCACGTGCAAATCCACGTGATCTAAAACATGCAATCGCATCTTAAAGACCCGAAATAGACACCTCGAACCGCTTCGTAGACTTTCTCTCCAAAACTTGATTTTTGCAAAGCGTACAGACTGACCCTTGCACATCGGTGTAAGAAGTTCTGCGACGACAAGAGCTCACTTGCTCACAGTCGCCACGTTTAGAAGTCAGTGTTAAAAATATCTTCGCTAGCTTAAGTAAGCTAGCTGGCACGCCCTATTTGCATATATAGGCCTTAGACACACGAGAAGATCCACTCCAAGCCCTGAAAAGGACGAAGAGGCGGGGATTTTCGTGCGTCTACAGAGATTGGCACGCCCGGTGGGACGTGAGCCTTTTTCAAAAATCGAGTTTTGCTTAAGTCTTACGAAAATTTTGTAAAAAGGTGTCGTTTTAACTTGTTTTCTTTGCTTGTACTTAGGAAGTTTTGAAAAAGCTTGAAAAGCATGTCAAAATCCAATCCAAGTGAAGTGTCGAGCCAAGGCTCATGCGCATCAAGTTCTCACTCTAGGAGGATTTTCAAAAACAAAATAAAACTAGATGAAATCGAGGACTTGAGAAGGGAGTTTGAGGCCAAAATCGATGCTCTCAGCCAAGAGGCCGCAGTAGGCGATTCATGTTCATCAAACGGTGAACAAAGGCCTAAAAAGAAATCTGAAAAACCTCGCAAGCAAAAAGAGGCCTCCGTAATGGAAGGCAACCAATACCACGAGTCCTTCACACAAAAGGACCGTAAAGCCCTACAGCAGCTGCTGAAAGGGCAGAATAAAGAGAAAAGAAGCTACGCCCTGTCTGATTTCCTTCCTATGGATTACGAAACAGACAGTGACGATGAAATACCGAACTTCCATCGGTATGATGGCATGGGAGACCCTAGGTCTCACTTGCAGCTTTTCTCACGTCGAGCCCATAAGAAGAAAAAGGACTCGATGAAATGGGTGTATTGGTTCCCTTTATCCCTTAAAGGCACAGCTGCCAAATGGCTGGCTTCCTACGACTTAAGCCAGTTCGCTACTTTTGAAGAGTTAGCGAACTGCTTCATGCAAAGATTTGCACACAACGTGGAAGTCACGCCAACCCTGAATACCTTAAGGGATACAAAGCAAGGCATGAACGAAGACGTGCATGCCTTCATTATAAGATGGAGGTCGCTTTTGGGCCAAGTGCGAGAGCCCATATCCGAAGGATGCACAGTAATGCTGATCCTGGATAATTTCAAAAGCGCGTTAAAAACCCTTCTCTCGTTCCATGAGATTTCAACTTTCCATAAGTTGATCAAAAAGGCCTCCCTTTTCGAAACCAACTTACGAAAAGGGACATACGATCACTTATGGAAAGGAAGTGCCGTTCCAAAAACCCGTTTGGAAAAGCCCATCGCATATGGGCTGCCCACGACGGACAAAGGGGCAAAGCCCCATAAAATCGCCAATGTCCGGGTGGATCCAGGCATGGCGGGCACTTCTAAAAATTTTGAAAAAATAGAAAATAAGAGAAAACGTAATTTTCAAAAACCGGTTGAAAACGGGAGTATACTCCGCTGGGGCAACCTGTGTCGGAGGTCCTAGACCTCTTACTTGCCCAGGGCATGATCGAACTCCCTGAAATCCCCGAAGGAGTCACTTCCAAAGGGGGGTATTTAAACCGATTTTGTAAGTATCATCGGCTCAAAGGCCATGATACCAAACGCTGCTTCTCTCTTTTAAATAAAATTGAGAACTTGATAGCAGAAGGCCGGCTCTAGGTCACTGCGGAACCTGAGCCACCTCAAGCTATCTTTAAGGAACCCTTTCCCAAACACACCAGTGGCAGTGGGAAAGGAAAGGAGGTATGTACCCTCACCATTTCCAAAGAACTAGCGCAAAAACCAGAACCTGGTCGACCTGCTTGTGCGCCCATCCTTGTATTATACAAGAGGCCCGCCCAAGTCGTCATTCGGGGACCACCAAAAGTGGAAACCCCGGTAAAACCAGTTTTGAAAATCCAAGGTTCTCCTCAGCTCATCCTTAGAGCCAAGTTTAGCGCGAACCCTAGGCTGGTCGTGGGGGAAGTCACTAGATCCGGGAGGATCTACCAACCCCCGCACCTTCAAGGTGCTCAAAAGGTGGTCAGTGTGCCTGGCCCCTCAAAAGCATGTATCCCTAGTGGTCTGCCAAAAGCAGATAAGGACAAAGTCATCCTAAATCCTTATGATTTCAAAAACCACCTTTCAAAGATTCCTATTCACATGTCTATCCTAGAGCTTATCAAAACCTCGCCTAGGCATAGACTTGTCTTAGAGAAAATTCTAGAAAGGGCCAAGGTTGATTCGAACATAAGTCCGGCATCCTTGTCTGCCCAAGTGGCTTTATTAGGAGCAAAATCGCCCATCACCTTTTCGGAAGATGATGTAGATAGACCCTACGAAACCCACAACCAGGCCCTGAATATCGAGGTGGTTCTAAACAACCACTCTCTGGACAGGTGCCTAGTCGATGGTGGAGGAGGGCTCAACATCCTTCCACTTCATGTGGCGTACAAAATCGGAGTCACCTTGACTTCAGTGAACCCAAGCCCCATCGTTATCACTGGATACGATGGGAATGCGTCTAGACCTTTAGGATCCATCGAACTCCCAATGGAAACGGGAGGGATCGAACACACGGGGGTGTTCCATGTCTTGGACATCCACCCCCATTATAATCTATTGCTGGGAAGGCCCTGGATACACAGTTTGTGCGCTGTGCCATCCACCTTCCACAAGTGTGTCAAGATCCCTTTTAGGGACTAGGTCGTAGTGATCCTAGGTGAGAGTCACCCACAGCTTCAGGGGATCATAAACTCCCCTTGTTTATCAAGCTCCCAGGCCCATGAGGCTAACCTGGGGCAAATTATGGTTGAGCCACCTCGGCTCATGTTGAACAACCCTAGGAAGGTTGTATATGTGAAGGGGCCGCCCAAAGCAGGCCCCCTCCCGACTCTAATCCTTCTAGGAAAACCCAAACGTTCCCTATTTCCAAAACCCCTGGACAAAAGGCCATACGAGCCTAATATGGACGATAGCATGTTCCAGGACCACGACTTATATCCCATCTTTTCAAAAAACAAAAGGTCGTGGAACATGTTATTGAACATGGGCTACACGCCCTACAAGAGTCTAGGGGCACAAAACCAGGGTCTTCTAGAGCCCATCCTGCCTAGGGCCAACCCAAGCCGATATGGGATCGGCTATACTCCCCGAATACCGCCGGAGCCACCCCCTGTGACCACCTGGGTCAAGGGTGCCCCGGAGCCTGTCTTAGAAGAAACCTATGGTTTAGACCTCCTATTCCGAGTCTAACCTGTAGTGTTTTCCCTTTGTAGGTATGACGGAAGATCCCTTTTTCTAAAAATACCAAAAACATTTGAAAACTTAAAATCGAAAAAAAATCGAAAAACAAGAAAAACCAAAAACAATGGAAAAACAAAAACTCGAAAAAAGAGTGCTTTGTATAGTTCCCAAAGTTCTTGTTTTACAAAAACCCAAAAAAATCGAAAATTTGGAAAATGCCAAAAAGATTTTATACATAGCTGCTCCTGGTAGGCCTTTGGCAAAAGAAAAGGATTTCGAAAGAAGTGTCGTCTGCATAGCCATACCAAAAATTTCGAAATCACTCAAAAATCCAAGTACAAAACCAGGTCATTTTGAAAACCACGCATCAAGTTCCCTCGGGTCTATAGCCCACGAGAATGATCAAAGCCTAGAAGTGGATCCCCTTGAGGAAGAGCCCACTTCTGAGCTCCCAGAATTTCATAGAGTTCTCGATTTTGAAAGACCTTCCCAATCAGTAGGAGGAGATTTCGTAGAGGTGAACCTAGGGGATGATTCCAATCCCAAAACCATCAAAATAGGCGCATGCTTGCATGAAACAGAAAAGTTAGCATTCATTGCATTTCTACGGACCTATTTAGATGTGTTTGCATGGACGTATGAAGACATGTCGGGCATAGATCCCAGCATAGTCGAGCATCGTCTTCCCTTAGATGTAGGTGTAAAACCCATAAAGCAGAAGCTTAGGAAAATACACCCGAATGTACACACGCAAGTCAAAGAGGGTTTAGAAGATCTGCTAAAAGCCGGATTTATAAAACCCATTGCGTATTCTGATTGGTTGTCAAATATCGTTGTGGTTCGAAAAACCAATGGGAAAATTTGAATATGCATCGATTTTAGAAACCTGAAAAAAGCCACTCCAAAGGATAATTTTCCTTTACTAAACATAGATTTGATAGTCGATAGTACTGCAAATCATGAAATGTTTTCATTCATGGATGGCTATTCAGGCTATAATCAAATCAAACTAAGTCCACGAGATCAGGGTAAGACCGCCTTCACAACCCCATGGGGCACGTACTGCTATACAGTCATGCCCTTTGGTTTGAAAAATGCCGACGTAACATACCAACGAGCCATGAACACGAGCTTCCATGATCAAATTCATGAGCTTGTAGAAGTGTATGTAGATGATCTCTTGGCAACCGATGCACCCATATTGAATGTTTACAAAAGATTTTCGAAAGGCTTAGGCTTTACAAAGTAAAGCTAAACCCTCAAAAATGTGTGTTCGGGGTAGAATCAGGGAAGCTTCTAGGCTTTATGGTGAGCCAAAGGGGAATCGAAGTCGACCCCTCTAAGTGTCGAGCCATCATAGACATGGCTCCACCCTCCAATCTCACCCAAATCCGTAGCCTCCAGGGTCGATTACAATCCGTGCGCCGGTTCATATCGAATCTGGCAACTAGATGCGAACCTTTCAACAAACTGTTGAGGAAGGGTAAGAAATTCTTATGGGATGACGAATGCCAAAAGTCCTTCGAGAGACTGAAGGCATACCTGGTTAATCCCCCCGTTTTGAATCCTTCAAAACAAGGAAAACCGCTTTTATTATACATCTCCGTGCATGTAAACGCTTTAGGAGCCCTGTTGGCTCAATACGAGGATGATACCCATAAGGAGTATGGCATGTACTATATTTCGAAAACTCTCTTGGCTTATGAACGAAATTATCAAGCCATGGAGAAGACGTGCTTGGCCCTAGTTTGGGCCTGCCAGAAATTCAGACACTATTTCCTAGATCATGAGATCTGATAGTGTCCAAGCTTGATCCAATCAAGCACTTGTTCGAAAAACCCATTCTCACGGGTAGATTGGGTAAATGGCAACTCCTTCTAATGGAATATGACCTAAAATACCATCACCAGATCTCCATTAAGGGGCAAGCCCTAGCAGATTACGTGGCTGAATTCCCCTTAGACGACACATATCCCACTCTTGTCGAAATGCCTGATGAAGGCATATTGCAAAACCATGTTCAAAACCACATTTTGGCAAATTCTTTCGAAAACCAAGTGTGGAAGATGCACTTCGACGGGGCACGAAACCAACGAGGGGCTAGTGCCGGGATCATCCTAATCTTCCCTGAAAAGGGCGAGATTCCCATAGCAGTCCGCTTAGATTTCGAATGTTCCAACAACGTAGCTGAGTATGAAGCACTCATACAAGGCTTAAGGATTTCGAAAACTCTAGGGGCATCATGCATCGAGGTCTTTGGAGATTCGCTCCTTGTCATAAACCAGGTTTTAAAAATTTGGCAAGTACGTAATGAGAAACTACTTCCATATCACGAGTTGGCCACTCGATTGGTCCAATCCTTCCAGTCGTGTAAGCTCACACACGTAGGAAGAGAGGATAATGGCATCGCCGATGCCCTCTCCTCCTTGGGTTCAGCCCTGAAGGTCGATCCCATTTCAGGGACCAGATCTTTGGAAATATGGCATGCGCCCCATCCATCCACACACGACTTGGATATTTGCCAAAACAACCCAGAGTCTATTGAAAAACCCTGGTTCTATAACATAAAACAATTTTTAGAAAATGGGGGATTTGCCGAGAATGCCACATCCAAAGATAAGGCATTCATTCGTAAGATTTCGACCCGATACACCATTCTGGGTGGGGTCTTATACAAAAAGAGTTTTACCGGCATTCTGCTTAGGTGTATCAACCTAGAGGAGGCTAGGATAGTGATGCATGAGTTCCACGATGGAGAATGTGGAGGTCATGTTAATGCCAACATGATGGCGATGAAAATACTTAGAGGGGGCTATTTTTGGTCCACCCTAAAAAAGGATTGTCACGATCATGTTAGGAGGTGTCATCCGTGTCAAGTGCATGGGCACGCCATTCATATCCCTTCATCTGCATTGCATTCCGTGGTCAGCCCCTGGCCCTTTACCATGTGGGCGTTTGACATTGTAGGCCCAATATTTCCAAAGGCCTCGAATGGGCATCGTTTTATTTTAGTAGCCACGGAGTATTTCTCCAAGTGGGTGGAAGCCATTTCCCTAACAAATGTAATGGGGCAACATGTGGTGGATTTCATCCGGAGGAATATCTTGGTTCGATTTGGGGTTCCACGAGACCTTGTGTCTGATAATGGTACCCCATTCAAGAATGAGCGGATGGTTAAGTTGTGCAACATGTATGGCATAACTCACCACTTCTCCTCGCCCTACTACCCTCAAGGCAACGGCCAAGCCGAAGCCACAAACAAGACTCTCATTAGTATTATTGAGAAAACCTTAGAGAAGGGTAGGACGTGGCACGAGAAGCTGGATGAAGCCTTATGGGCTTATAGGACTTCCATCCGGAATCCCACGAATGCCACACCATTCGAATTGGTCTATGGCACAAACGCCATTCTTCCCATTCATACCCAACTGCATTCATTCCATACATCCCTAGCACTCGACCTCCCCCTAGAGACGCTTCAGCATGCTAGGATGGCCGAACTAGATTTGCTAGATGAGAGGCGACTCCTTGCCATGGATCATGCTCGTGCATACCGGCAAAGGATAGCCCAACATTATAGCAAACACCTGAGACCTCGCCACTTTGAAGTGGGAGATCTGGTCTTGAAAACCATCCACCATCGTGGCCCACACCCCCTAGGCAAGTGGCGCCCCAACTGGGATGGACCCTATGTGGTACGAGCAACCACTACGAACAATTCGTATTGGTTGATCGATGTAGAAGGTAGGAATTTAGCAGATCCTATCAATATTCAATACTTAAAGAAATATCATGTATAGGATCTGGATTAAATTCCAGTTTTCGAAAATTCTATAGGGATAGCTGCCCTGAGACATGTGAATAAGGTGCAAAGGCAAACTCGTGTGACCCTAAGTGAGAGAATTCGCACTTGTGAAAGAGTGGAGTTTTCAAAATCGCGGTTACATTTCAAAATCCTTCTTCTTACAAAGAAAGGCCTAGTTCAACATAGCAAGATACTTGCAAGTAGTACGTGCTATTTCTAAATAGGCTGATCTAGAATGGATCGAGTGTAGGCTTGGGATAAGTCCTCCCCTCTTCTCTCCTACTTCCAAAAGGAAAACAATGGCCCAAATCAAAAGGGAATTTCCCATTTAAAGTCTCTTTCCAAAAGAAAGAAACCAGACTTCAAAAAGAAAAATCGATTCTCTTATGAAAAAGAGGGATTAAAGAAAAAATACTCCCAAAGGGAGACCCTCTATGAAAAAAAAAAGAAGGAAAAAGAGGCCAAAAAGCTCAAAAAGAGCAGTTTTCTGCCTTCTATGCCTTAAGCCACGGGACGCTTCAGAAGGGACCGTGGTATCTCTTTCCCATCCCTGGCTTATCCCAAGCCAAAGCATGGTTCATTTCGAGGAATCCTAAAGTAAAAATAGGATTTACTTACTTGAATTTCATCTTGTTTGAGAATTCGACGTTTCGAGTAAAGCGTAGGAATTTGAAATGAAGCTTGTTTTCTTATAAAACCTCCGATAGATAAGCGAGTGTTAAAACTCAAACAAGGGCAAGCACGAAGAGCTCGAGATCCTTAGGATCGAGGCTCAAGACAGTTGTCCCTTTTGTAAATAGCTTTTGTAAATAAGTTTTGAAAACCGAACATCGAACAGCATAGGACTTGCTCACTTGGAGCAATAGACCTTGTAAGTCTCTAGAGTTCGACCACATCTGGTCTCTGGGAGGTCGCCACTCTTGGCACCACACCCATGTCATCTGCATTCCACGCATGGTACTTGCATGAACATGATCCCATTTAGGACCAGATTCCATAAGTAAACCCTTTGGCGTGATATCTCCTCCTACCAGAGTTTGTAAATTGAGATTTTGCTAAAATGGGACGATCCCATATTCTTCGTGGCTAGATCTAGGGAGACATTAAAAGGGGTGTTTATCATCTTTGCCCTTATGGGCATCTGTAAACACCCCGAAATCCCACGAACTTCTCAAAATTCATCTGGTTTTGTAAAAGCAGCCCCAAAGGGCCATTTTTGAGTCTGGAAACCCAGGAGCCTTCCAGACAACCCTGTATATATGTTTTAAACTTTATATTTCAAAAACATATAATATGGCTTTTGAAAACCTTTTAAAACACGTTTTTGAAACCCTAAAGCGGCTTGGCCCGATCAAGCCAGGACCAGGAGAGCTAAGAAGAGCCCGGAACCGGAGCACACGTCGAGCCCGGCACAACCACTCTTGTATCTGATTCACACCCCCAGGATCTCGAATGTCCAAGACCCTGTTCTTATCAAAATAGCATCTGAAGTCATCTCCGGAAGGCAGAAACGGAGGCGGACGACTATGTTGGCGAAGACCCAATGCAGACGGAGTACTGATGCTGTCAGGCCCCGCACGAATCGTCCATTTCGAACCCAGCTCGAAGGAGTCAGAGTTCAGTTTGGATTGGATCTGGACCATATATATCCAGATTCCAATCCAAACCCATATGTGGACTTGGATTTGGATTTTGATCCAGAGATCCAATCCAATATCCATATCCATGGCCCACATCACCTTCTCATAAATGGAGGTGGGGCCCACTTGAAATTCACGTGGGATATTGGGCATGAGAGAGAGTGGGGATAAAAAATATCAAGAGTATTGTATTAAGCTTGACTTGTGTGTCAAGTTTGGGTTTAATCATGTGGGTTAGCCTAATTGAGTGGGTTTAAGCTTGTAATTAGCTAAAACCTAACCTAGGGCTGCACCAACATGGGGTGATCAAGGTCTATGGGCCATGCTAAGGGAGCTCCCTCACCTAGACCTAACCCAAAATGACTAATCCTAGCCTAAACCCCTAATGCACCCCTAATCCTAACCTAATCACCTAACCCACTTCCCTAATCCCGGCCTAATCCCAACCTAATCACCTAACCCACTTCCCTAATCCTTCCCTAAACCTAGATTAATTTCCCTAATCCTAGCCTAAACCTAGCCTAATCACCTAACCTAGCTCACTAAACCTCACCCTAAAACCCAACCACCTAACCTAGCCCTAAACCCCTAAACCACCCTTAGCCCACAATCTACCCAAACCCCTAGTTTTAAAATATCTGGCCCAACCCTTTCCAGCCCACCTTATCTACATACCACCCTACCTAAACCACCTAACCACTACCCCCAGCCCAGCCCTAACCGACCTACCCATCCCCTATTTAAAGCGCCCCCCCTTGGGGGCGGGTTTTCCAAGTGGGAACCCTCACCTCACCCAGCCGGGCCCTCTCCTTCTCCCATTTTCCTCACCTAGCCGGGACCACTCTCCATCACCTTCGCCTGCTCCACCTGCTCCACCAGCTCCACCTGCTCCATCAGCTCCACCTGCATCGCCACCTTCCCTCTTCCATCCACCACTATCTCACCCAGCCGGACGCCACCACCTTTACCCAACCGAACCAGCTAAGAGCCCACCTGCCCGCCTGCTTCTCATTGCCTTCCACCGCCTCTCCCCATTCGGTAAGTACCCTAACTCCATCAAAGCCCTTCTCTTCCCCCTCTCCACTCCTAGCCATCTACCCTATCCTCATCTCAGCCCTTTTGCCACCACCCTTTTCACTTAGCCGAACCTAGCAATAGCCCAAACTGCCGGCCATTACCTAGCCATCATATCCCATTCGGCCTTCCCCTAGGTGTCCCATTCGACCTTCCCATGAACCCTCTTTTAGGTCCAGTTTCCCTAAGCTCTCAACTCCCCTAGTGACCCGCTTATTTAGCCCCTTTAAACCCCCTACCTTGAGGCGACATCTACTTGCCACCGGCCACCTTCGAGGCGCCTATCCCGCGCCCCACTTGCAGCCGGCCAACACCTTTGATCACCTATCTTCGCGGAGCTCCCGTTTGCAGCCCAAGGCCAAGCCCACGCTCAAGCAAGACCTCTACGGACCAGCTACTCGTAAGTGTCTAAACTCGGTCCTTAGTTGTATACTTGTCTGAGATTAAATTCGATACGGGGTTGTAATAACGGAGCATAGTCTCCCCTCGCTTGTAATAACGTGGCTTGGCACAACCACACACGTGCACTCTCTTAGTCGTGCACTATTTTGAACACACACGGGCCTAATCAGCCCCTAATACATAAGTGCATATATATACTTTCATTTTCGAAGGGTTTTTGTTTAAGTTGGGTGCGTTGTCTTTCAATTCAAGCACTCACACACATTGAGCTTTCGCTCTTAGTGGAAAGACCCAAGTAAGGGCCGACCTATACTATTTGGGTTTCATTTCATGTCGTGTGAGTAAGTCTTTCAATTCAAGCACTTTCACACACATTGAGCCTTCACTCTTACTCCCAAGACCTTAGTAAAGGCCTTATTGCAGTTATATTTGGGTTTCATTTATGTCGTGTGTGTAGTACTTCAATTCAAGCACTCTCACACACATTGAGCCTTCGCTCTTACTCCCAAGACCTTAGTCAAGGCCATACTGCAATTTATATTTGGGTTTAATTTCATGTCGTGTGTGTAAGTCTTTCAATTCAAGCACGCACCCACATTGAGCCTTCGCTCTTATTTGCAAGACCCGAGTAAGGGCTCATATAGATAATCTATATACATATCTCCCTTCGGTTATTTCCCTTCGGTTATTTCCCTTCGGTTATTTCCCTTCCGTTATTTCCCCTTCAGTATTGTCTTTACATTTCGGGTTTTCCCTTTAGAGTAGCGTGAGTTTGCATTGCATCTACGCCATACCACGAGGTAGGACGTATATTGCATGAAAGCAAGCCCCGCTCGAATTCGCCCATGTAGTGGAGTGTTCATAACACACAAACTAGGTGGCCCGAAAAGGGATAAAAGAAAAAGACTTAGGCACGTGCAAATCCATGTGATCTAAAACATGCAATCGCATCTTAAAGACCCGAAATAGACACCTCGAACCGCTTCGTAGACTTTCTCTCCAAAACTCGATTTTTGCAAAGCGTACAGACTGACCCTTGCGCATTGGTGCAAGAAGGTCTGCGACGACAAGAGCTCACTTGCTCACAGTCGCCACGTTTAGAAGTCAGTGTTAAAAATATCTTCGCTAGCTTAAGTAAGCTAGCTGGCACGCCCTATTTGCATATATAGGCCTTAGACACACGAGAAGATCCACTCTAAGCCCTGAAAAGGACGAAGAGGCGGGGATTTTCGCGCGTCTACAACACCTTTTTGCACACACACGGGCCTTGACAGCCCCTAAGATATAATTTTATTTATATAAGTTCAGCTGCATGGGTTTTGATTCAAGTCATGGGTGTTGTCTTTCAATTCCACACTCACACACATTGAGCTTTCGCTCTTATTCCCAAGACCCTAATAAGGGCCATATTGCAATTTAATTCGGGGTTTTCATTCAAGTTGTGTGCGTGGTCTTTCCATTCTACACTCACACACATTGAGCTTTCGCTCTTACTCCCAAGACCCTAATAAGGGCCATATTGCAATTCTATTTGGGTTTTACATTACAAGTCGTGTGAGTTGTCTTTACATATACACACAACACCCACGCACATGTTGGCGACCTTAGGGCCCATATATATATAGTTGTATTTCCCTTCCGCTATGTCTTTAAGATTTGGGTTTTAAGGTTCAGCTGTGTGAGTAGTCTTTCCATATATACATGACACACACTTACACAATTGAGCCTTTCCGCTCTTAAGATATAGCCATATTTCCCATTTGCAATTTCCCATTTGCAATTTACATTACGCAATTTCCCTTAAGCATTGTCTTTCAATTTCGGGTTTTCCCTTGGAGTTGTGTGAGTTTGCATTGCATATTCGCAATACCACGAGTTAGGACGCATATTGCATCAAAGCAAACCCCATACTCCTGTGCAAAAATCGCCCAACTTAGGTCACTTGCGCACACACCTAGTTGGCCTAAATAGTATAAAGTTGAAAGACATAGGCACGTGCAAATCCCACGTGAAATAAAATCTGCAACAATACAAACAAATCCCACACTTTGTGTATTTTCAAAGAGGTTACTTGTCCAAAACGACTTTGCTAAGCGTACAGACTGACCCTTGCGCATCGGTGCAAGAAGGTCTGTGACGAAAAGAGCTCACTTGCTCACAGTCGCCCCAAACGAGTCAGATTTTCAAAACTTACTTCGCTAGCTTGAGTAAGCTAGCTGGCACGCCCTTTTCATAAAAATGACTTAGACACACGAAAAGGTTCACTTCAGGCCTAAGAACCAGAAGTGAGAATTTTCCATGTCTACAGAATTGGCACGCCCGATGGGACCTGGGCCTTGTGCAAAGTCAAAAACATAGAAAGAAACCTCACATTAATATAGGTGCATGTTTGCATGAGCATAAAATTTAACCTCCGAGCTCCCAGAGTTTCATAAAATTCTCGATTTTGAAAAACCTTCGAATGCTGTAGGAGGGGATTTCATAGAGATCAACCTAGGGAGTGAAACAAAGCCCAAACACATTAAGATAGGTGCATGTTTGTATGAGCATGAAGCATCATCGTTCATTGCATTTTTGAAAACCTACATCGATGTGTTTGCATGGACGTATAAGGATATGCCGGGTATAGACCCAAGAGTCATCGAGCGTTGTCTTCCCCTAGATTCGGATTCGAAACCCATAAAGCAAAAGCTTAAAAAGATTCATCCGAACGTACATACGTAGGTTAAAGAGGGTTTAGAAGATCTTCTAAAAGCCAGTTTTATAAAACCCATTGCGTATTCTGATTGGTTGTCAAATATTGTTGTAGTTCGAAAATCCAATGGAAAAATTCGAATATGCATCGATTTCAGAAACCTGAACAAAGCCACTCCAAAGGATAACTTTCCTTTACCTAACATTGATTTGATAGTTGATAGTACTGCTGGAAACACCCCGAATTTTCCAAAAATCAAAAACTCTCAAAAACACAAAAAGCTCGTTTGAGCCAAAACGATAACCTGTTTTAAAATGTGAAAATAGGTACAAAAGGCAAAAGAAAAGCCCCGGCAAGAAGAGCAAATCAAGCCTGGAGTCTCAAAAGCCACCCCCTGTTCAAAAACGGAAGAAAAAAGAGCCCGTTCAGAGAAAAGCCCGACAGAAGGGTAAAAATATAATTTGGGTCAAAGAAAAAGCACAAAGTAGCTCCAAAATCCAGAAAGAAGCCCAATACCTGAGCAAGTCGATAGAAGTCTGAGACACATCTCGTCAGAATGAAGAACGGAATCCGTACGGTAATCTGAGTTCGATATCAATAGGAACCGGCAAGAAACCAAAACGGCAGAACGAAACGAATGCCGAAAAAGTCCTGAAAAGCAGAACACCGGTTGGAAGAAAGACTTGGGGAAGACCTAGGTCAGAGTTGGGCGTCCAATGAATCGAAGCCCACTCGAAACCGACGGTGAAAAGCACCAGAAAGGACGAGAAATCCAAGGAGCAGAAGAAAAGTCTGGATTGGGTTTGGACCCAAAAATATCTAGATCCAGATCCAAATTGTGTTTGGATTGGATCTGGATATCAAAATATCTGAGATCCGAGATCCAAACCCAAATAAATATTTGGATTGGATCTGGATCTCAAAATATCCGAGATTCGTGATCTAGATCCACATAGAGTTTGGATTGGATCCGGATAGCCAGACCCAAATCCAAGACCCAATATCTAAGACCCATTTAAAACCTCTATAAATAGAGGTGCTGGGCTTGAAAATTGATTCATAAGTGAGGCTCCAGGGAAGCTCCTCACATGAATAAAGGGGGGATGAGAGAGAAAGTTGGCCAATAAGTTCTTTATTTTGAGAGTTGGGATTGGCCCATGGAGGCAAGGGCTGCACCAACAACGAGCGTCTTGATGAAGCTGGCTGGGAGTGGAGATCGTGGTGGAGCTTGGCGGCTTGAGCGGCGGCTTGGAGCGATGCTGCAACCAAGGTAGGTCCCCTAAGCCCTAACCTAACCCCTCTTCCCTAACCTCTCTAGACCACCCATCCTACCCAAACGTCCCTTAAAAAAACCACTCAACTAGCCAAGTGTTGGCCGGTTTTCACCAAGTGCTCCACCCAAAACCACCACCTAGATAAGCCTTACCTAGAACCCAAACGAAAACTAACCTAGCTCAGCCACTTGCTGGCCGAGCCACCCATTTCTACCCAAGCAAAACCTTGGCTCGGCCAAGAGCTGGCCGAGCCCACCTAACTACCTCGTGTCCCATTTAGAACCGCCTAAGGCCTGCCCTAAAGGCAGGCCATCCAAGCCCAAGATCCATGGCCTGCAAGTGCAGGCCGTGCTCCACCTTTTCCACAAAAGGCCAGGCCTGCCATTCGGCAGGCCACTTACCTAAAAACATGGCCAAGGGCTGGCCGTGTTTCTTTCTTTTTTACCTAAAACAAGCCTGCCATTCGGCAGACCATTTCCCTTTGAATCACACGGCCAAGGTTGGCTGTGTGACCTTCTTCTCGCTAAGACCTGGCTTGCCTTAGGCAGGCCACATACTTACCTAAGTCGACCCAAGACAACCCCACAACCATCTTGGCCAACCTTACTTAACCAAGCCTTAACCTTTGGTCGTGACTAGCCTAGGACAACCAACACCTAACCTAGGACTCGGCCCCAACTCTACCCTAAACCAAGTTCACTCGAGCCACCTTTGGCTCGAGTCACACAAGTAAACCTATGGCCAAATGTTGGCCGAACCCTATAGGAAATCACTTCACTCGAGCCACCTTGGCTCGAGTTTCACAAGACCAAAACCTAAGGCCAAATGCTGGCCGAATCCTAAAGTCTAAACCTCACTAAACCAAGGCCAAGTGTTGGCCGAATCCTAAGCCTAAACTATACCTAAACCAAGGCCAAATGCTGGCCTAATACTAAGTCTAAACCATACCTAAACCAAGGCCAAATGCTGGCCTAATACCAAGTCTAAACCACACCTAAACCAAGGCCAAACGTTGGCCTAATCCCAAGTCTAAACCTAACTAAACCCAAGGCGAAATGCAGGCCGAATCCTAACTCTATCCTATACCTAAACCAAGGCCAAGTGTTGTAGCCCCAAACCCATTGTAGCTTGCAGCTCCCGGAACTCCAAGTCTCTCCAAGCTCTCAAGCTCTCTGGCTTCGCTCCCACGTGCCCCGGACTCCATAAGAAGAAGGTGGATTCACCTTTTGTACAATCCTAACTCAAAAGGCTGGAAAGTGTAAGTTGATTTCGATATATAGCAAATCCCTTTCCATTAAATTCAATTCGTGATACGGGGTTGTAATAACGGAGCATCGTCTCCCCCCGGAATGTAATAATAGTGCTGGACACACGAGACACACACGTACACTTGAGCCTTTTCGCTCTTATCTCGTACACAAGCACCACGTACACAATTGAGCCTTTTCGCTCTTATCATATACATACGTATTTCAATTCAGCTGGGTTGTTACATTAAGTCGTGTGAGTTTGTCTTTCGATTACACACTCGCACCCAAGAAACACTCGAGTGATTGCTCAAACACCTCACTCACATTTTGGCCTCAGAAGCCACTAAGATATAGCCATATCTATATATTTTCTGCTGCGTGAGTTTTTCTGGTTCAGTCGTGTACGCATGTGAATTCTGAGTTTTAAATTCAGTTGTGTGTGTTGTCTTTCAATTTATACACATACACACACACCATAATTGAGCCTTTCCGCTCTTACATATATCTATATCTCCCTTCTGCTGCATTTTACGGTTCAGTTGCGTGTGTTGCATTTCAATTTATATACAACATCTACGCACACATTGAGCCTTTCCGCTCTTAAGATATAGATATATTTAAGTTTCTGCAATTTACATTCAAGTCGTGTGAGTTGCATTCAATTTGGCTTTTCCCTTCTGCTAAGTCTTTAAATTTCGGGTTTTACATTCAAGTTGTGTGAGTTGCATTGCATACTCGCCATACTCGCGCTATAGTGCATACCTGCATTGAACAAAACCCGAACAAAAAGTGCAAACACGCCTAAGTGGATAAAATTGAAAGACTTAGGGTCGCCCAAATCAAAAACTCGCCAAGTGCATGATTTCAAAAGGATTTTCAAACACTTGTTTATTCAAAAATCGATTTTGAGTTTTAACTTGTTTCAAACGAAGTCTCTAAGCGTACAGACTGACCCTTGCACGTCGGTGCAAGAACGTCTACGACGAAAAGATCCCGCTTGCCTATAATCGCCTTTCAAAAGTCAGATATTTCAAAACTACTTCGCTAGTTTGAGTAAGCTAGCTGGCACGCCCTAAAAGCGAACGTAGATTGCAAAAAGATTCACTCCAGGCCTAAGAAACCCGGAGTCGAAGATTTTCCGTGTCTACAACTGCAAATCTTGAAATGTTTTCATTCATGGATGGGTATTCAGGATATAACCAAATCAAATTAGCCCCAAGAGATTAGGCTAAAATTGCTTTCACAACACCCTGGGGCACGTACTGCTATACAGTCATGCCCTTTGGTTTGAAAAATGCTGGCGCCACCTACCAAAGAGCTATGACTACGATCTTTCATGATCAAATTCATGAGCTCGTAGAGGTATATGTGGATGATCTCTTAGCTAAATAAAAAACTCGATGCACTCATATCGAATGCTTACAAAAAAATTTCGAAAGGCTTAGGCATTACAAAGTAAAGCTAAACCCTCAAAAGTGCATGTTCGGAGTCGAATCTGGTAAGCTCTTAGGCTTTATGATAAGCCAAAGGGGCATTGAAGTCGACCCCTCTAAGTGTAGAGCTATCATAGACATGGCTCCACCCTCCAATCTCACGCAGATTCGTAGCCTCCAAGGTCTCCTCCAATCAATTCGCAGGTTCATTTCGAACCTCACTACAAGATGCGAAGCCTTCAACAAACTTTTACGCGAATGTTTTGGGTGCATTGTTAGCTCAATAACGGTTAGGGTGTTAGGCTAGGCTAATTGGGGTTAGGGGTGCTGTGGGGTAGTTAGGTGGGTTCGGCTAGGTCTAGGTAGGGTCAGCTTAGGTGGTTTAGAGGGGTTTGAGAGAGGTGGGCTAGGTGAGTTTTAGGCTTACCTTAGGGTGCGGTCTTGGGGTGTGCTCAAGCTCCACATTAGCCACTCCATGCCTCCTTGTTCAAGCAAATCTAGCCCTAAATCAAGGTGGTGCAGCCCACACTAATCCCTTATTTAGCCCACAATTAACCCACTAAACAAAATTAAGAAAGCACTAAGCACTCACCTTAACACCCTCTCTCTCCTCCATACTCCTCCAAGTTAGATTTCATGTGAACTTATGGAGACCCCCTCACTCCTATTTATAGGCAAGTGAAGTGGGTCTTGGATATGGGTCTTGGGTTTGGATCGTGGAATCCATGTCCGATCCAAACACTATTTGGATTTGGATCTTGGATCTCAGATATTTTGAGATTCATATCCAATCTAAATCCAATATTTTTATGGATATGGATTTAGATATTTTGGTCTAGATCCGATCCAATCCAAATACTATTTGGATCCAATCCAAATCCAAACACTATTTAGATTGACCCAAATCCAAACACTATTTGGATATGGATATGGATATTTATGGTCCAGATCCAATCCAAATTTTCTCTGGATGGTCCTTCTTGGCTTTTCGAGGCGAACAATCTATGTGGGCCCTGGCTTGATCATCGCTCCGTTTGGTGTTGAGTTTCCCTAATCTTTGTCGTCCGGACTCCTTTTTGTCTTTTCAGACTCTGTTTCATCTCATTTCTGACTTTTTCGGTTCAGATTCTTGATGCTTGGGAGGATGTACTTGATTTGGCTTCCTAGTGCTTTCTGGCTTGCAATCTGCCTCGTGCCTGGTCCTTTCTTTCACCTTTTGAAGCTGGCTTTTATCAGGCCAGAATGCTCTTCTGGGCTTTGTAAATGGCTTCTGAGCCTGCTTTTGGAATTGGCCTTTGTGAGCCACTTGTTGGGCTGCTTCTCGATCAGGTGTTGTCTTTGCATGCTTCACCTATTCGTCTTTGGCTTCTTGGCAAATGGGGCTTAGCCCGAGTTTAAAAAGCTCTTATTTGAACCTGGGGTTTCAAAACACTATTTACAGATTTCAAAATACTATTTATAGAATTTAAAGCAATATTTACAGGGTTTTGGGAAGGCTCCTGGGTTTTCAGAACTCAAAGTGCCTTTTTGGAGTTGATTTTGTAAACCACGTATATTTTATAAAATCGTGGGATTTTGGGGTGTTTACAGATGCCCCTCTTTGGCATTATCCAAATGGATTTGGATAATGGCAAAGACGACAACAACCTTGTTTGCTTTCTCCCAAGATTTGTCCTTGAGAATATGGTATCGTTCCAGTTTTTAGAAAACATTTTTAAGCCTGGTAGGAGGAGATTCTCGCCAAAGGGGACTTACCTACGTGGTTCTAGTCCTAATTGGGATTGATGCAAGCTTCCATGCGTGAATATGAATGAGAGGCATGGGATGATATGCTAGGAAGTATGGTCTCCTAGAGACTTAATGTAATAGTCGAACTAGGGAGTCTTATGAAGACCTGCTGCACCAAGTGAGCTAGTATTATGTTGCTCGATGTTCGAGGATTTTCTAAACTCATTTTTTGAAAGAGGAAAGCTCCTTTTTAGTTTCAATCCTAAGAACTTCAGCTTTTCGTGTTTTTCCTTTATTTGAGTCTTGACACTCGCTAATCTAGCAGAGGTTTTATTCGAAATCAAGCCATATTTCAAAACTCCTATGCCTTACTTAGACGTCTAACTCTCAAATAAGATGAGATTTAAGTAAGTAAATCCTATTTTTACTTTAGGATTCCTTAGAATGAACCTTTCTTTACCTTGGGATAAGTCGCAGGAATGGGAAAGAGTTTACCACGGTCCCTTCTGGAGTGTCCCGTGGTTTAAGGCATAGAGGCGGAAAACTGCTCTTTTTGAGCTTTTTGGCATTTTTCCTATTTTTTTCGTAGAGGGTCTCCCTTTGAGAGTATTTTTTCTTTATTCCCTCTTTTCCATAGAATACACGATTTTCTTTTGATTCACCTTTCTTTTGGGAAAGAGACTTTGCAGGGATTTTCCTTTTTCTTTTTGGCCAAGTTTTCCTTTTGGGGAAAGAGAAGAGAAACGGGGAAGGACTTATCCCAAGGATCTACTTGATTTGTCCCAGATCAGCCTATTTAGAAATAGCATGTACTACTTGCAAGTATCTTGCTATTTTGAACCAGGCTTTCTTTTGTAAGAAGAAGGATTTTTGAAATATGACCCATTGGTTTTGGAAAACTCCGCTCTTTCACAAGCAATCGAGTCTCTCATTCAGGGTTGCATGATTTGTTTTGATCCTTACTCACGAAGTTTAAAAAAAAAAGGTTTTCAAAATATTTTCAAAATAGGGCTTAGCTTAGACCCTACACATGGTATTTTTTTCAAAAATTGAGCATTCATACGGTCGGCTAGGTTCCTACCCTCAACATCAATTAGCCAGTATGCATTGTTCGTGGTGGTTCCACGCATAACATAAGGGCCATCCCACTTGGGTCGCCAGTTTCCAAGTGGATGTGGGCCACGATAGTGGATGATTTTCAAAACGAGATCTCCCACTTCAAAGTGGTGAGGTTTCATATGTTTCTCATAGTGTCGGGCTATCCTTTGCTGGTATGCATGAGCATGATCCATAGCAAGGAGTCGCCTCTCATCTAACAAGTCTACTTCGGCCATTCTAGCATGCTGAAGCGTCTCTAGGGGAAGGTCGAGTGCAATGGATGTATGGAATGAATGAATTTTGGTATGAATGGGGAGAATGACATTTGTGCCATAGACCAACTCAAATGGTGTGGTATTTGTGGGAGTTCGGATGGAAGTCCTATAAGCCCATAAGGCTTCATCCAACTTCTCATGCCACGTCCTACCCTTCTCTAAAGTCTTCTCAATAATGCTTATGAGAGTCTTATTTGTGGCTTCGGCTTGGCCGTTGCCTTGAGGGTAATAGGGTGATGAGAAGTGATGAGTTATGCCGTAGGTGTTGCACAACTTAACCATCCTCTCATTTTTGAAGGGGGTACCATTGTCGGACACTAAGTCCTTTGGAACCCCAAAGCGAGCCAGAATATTTTTCCTAATGAACGTCGCTACATGTTGCCCCTACACATTGGTCAGGGAGGTAGCTTCAACCCACTTGGAAAAGTATTCGGTGGTTGCTGATATGAACCTATGCCCATGCTTGAGGAAATATTGGTCCTATGATGTCAAATGCCCACATGGTGAATGGCCAGGGGCTGACCACGGAATGCAATAAAGATGAAGGGATATGGATGGCGTGTCCATGCACTTGACATGGGTGACACTTCCTAACATGGTCATGACAATCCTGCTTTAAGGTAGACCACCCAAACCACCCCAAGCCTTACCTGCTCCTGCTCCGCACAACCTGTGTGCACCCTGCACGCGGCCCGCTCCCTCTTTGCACCCTTGCCGCGCGCCTCCCGCGCGCCCACCTGGCGCCTAGCGCCCGTCACCCTATCTCCTGCCTAGCGCCTAGCGCATGACGTCCACCCTGCTACACCCGCGCCTTAGCCGACTTACACCCCACCACCTCCACCGACTTCAGCCACTACCTACCACCCTTACATCACAATCTACCTAGCACTCCATGCCGTATCTCATACCACCTAGCATAACCCGTGACCTCTTCTTGCCTAGGAACCCCAACTCCACATCCTATTCTATGCCATACGCTCCCAACCGAACCCATCCTAGTCTAACACTCCCCCACCTAACACCCCAGCCGTGACCTTTAGCTCCCACACACCCCGACTCCATACCACACACTAACACCCGTGACCTCCTTGCCTTGGTCGCAACCTCACAAAGCCCCACTAAGACCCGCGCCAACCTCTTGCCGTGAGCCCCACCTTTCGCGCCTAAAGCCCACCAAGCTTTAAGCCCCGCCAGCCACTACACGTCTCAAGCTTCAAGGGAGCACGTCCGTGGTTGCAAAGCTAGCACAAGCCCGTATAGATTGTGTAGACGTGATTTTATTTCAAATCGTGGGATTCAAAATCAAACCCTCGAACTACGTCGAGTTGCGCGAGCGCGCTAGTTAGTTTATCAAAACTAACAAATTCTGATTTTCTGACTTCTAAGAACGATTGTGGACAAGTGAAATCTTTTCGATTTAGGCCTTCTTGAACCGGCACTCAAGGGTCAACCTAGATACTTGAAATTTGTTTGAATCCGTTAATTCGAGAAAGAAAAAACTAGATTTTCCAAAGTTTCAGATTTGTGTTTAAGTTCTTGATTTCTGAAAATTTTCAGATTCTGAAAGTTGCAGAATCTGTTCAGTTCCAAAGACCTGTTCTCTGAATTTTTAAAAATACTTCTGATTCTCCAACAATTCTACAAATTTTACAGAATAGAGATACTTCTGGTAGATTCAGAATATATTTTTATTTTATAATTTAGTTCTTTATTTTCTGAGAATTAAATACAAAATCAGAAACTGTTATAAAATTCGCAAAAGCCCTATTTCTTTGAATCAGAAGATCAGAAAGCAGCAATATCTCAGCACTCAGTCATCCAATTTCGATAAATTTGTTGTGTTAGAAAGATACGGATGTTAGGTTTCCACAGAATCAAATTTCATCCAATTTCATTCAGTGGTTGCAGAGATATGAGCAAAAGAACAAAGGTCTGTTACTGAACGTTCTGTTTCTGTAAAACGCAATCTGAATTTTATATAAACTTCACGGATCTAATTGACTAGGCAACAATTCATAACAATTCCTCAAAATTTTATCTAAGAACGTCTGATATGTCTAGATTATTCACGCAAAATTTTGAAGCAATTGGCTTATCTGTTTGTCTATAAAAATTCCGTGATCAGACACGTGTGCACAGACAGTTTCAGAAACCAGTTTTATAGAAAATTTCAGAAGGTTCCTAACGTGATTCTAAAACGAAATTCAACCTGTATCAGTCCTAATGATGCATGAAAATCATCTAAACATGGATTTTACTTTCGTTTATGAAGTAATCATGTGTGTTTGTATCGATATAAATGAAGAACATGAGCTCGAGGCCTTGATTCAGATACAAATTTCCAGAATCTGTGCTTCTTCAGATTCTTATAAATTAAAACAAATTGGTGCACGAATTCAAACCTGTGTGAGTGAGAGGGGACGTAGGAGCACTTCGCCGGTTGATCATTGGATGTCAGAACCAGGCCGGACTTCCTTCTTCTTCTTCTTCTCTTCCTTTCTCTCTCTCTCTCTCTCTCTCTCTATTTCCCTAAATTCTCAGACTGAACGTTCCTGTGTGTTAGTTGATCGTTCTCTCTTGATGCTCGTTGTTGATCGTCGCTGGTTCCTTTTGATGCTCGCTAGTTGATCGTCGCTGGTTCATGCCCTCTGCAGCACTTGGGGGAGTCTTTTTATAGGCTCTGGCTGTGATTTGGATAAGCTTGACGGTTGGGATTTGGATGAGTTCGGTTTTGATTGTGTTGATAAAATCTTATCTGAATTGGTTGGAACGTCATCTGCATTTGATAGGCATAATCCTTGTTGAACGTTATCTGATCCTATTGACCATGTTTGCAGCAACCACCTTAACTGCAAGCTCATGCAATTACATGAACACAGCTGATGAAAGAGCAACTGCATGCAAAGCATTTACATAGAAATCGGATCCCTCAGGTGGGGTCGAGATGCGCACAAAGGTGCAATACTCGTGAAGAGTCGTCGTCGATCAATCACTCTTCACCACTGCTCAGGAGCTAGCTTTTGATTTTGATCTTATGCCTTTTAGTAAACGTTGAGAACCACCACACTAGAGTCACCACTCCTCATCAAAATGCTGTTATCGTTACAGATGTCTTACTGTTCTGATTTTTGACCAGCTTCCCAATAATGCTTTCCATGAGGGTGTCCTTATATGAGACATGGTTGTGTCTCTATGCTCTTGAATGGACATAAACGATTCAGTTTTCTAAGTAGATTTCTCAATCAATTTCCTTTTGAGAAGGGAAAGAAAATAAGGCAATTGTAACCAGAAAATTGCTTCAGAGGGATCTTCAAAAAGTGATGTAGCAAAGGCAAATCTTACTGCATATCCTTTATCAACTAACGTAGCGTATGGCTCACCCTCTCATTGTCAAGTAGACAGCCTTCCCTCCGATATGGTTCCAACCTCATTCATGGAACATCTGAACTGAAGCTTTGAAATGCAGATGAACACTACTAAGATAGTCTAGCAGTAAATGCAAATGATGTTACATACTTACCTATTATGAATGTATTCAAATAGGCCTATGTTACGTTTTTGAACATCAACCATCATGCTCACTAGACTTCCTCCATGAGTGTTAGAACATTAAGATTACTCTTAACATCAAAGTGACACAACAGTGACAGATGATAATGCAAAACTGGTGCATATCAATACACTTAATTACTTCGATAACCAAGCATAACATGGATATGTTACGAAACATGTCCGATATCAAACCATTCCTTTTTGGGCGCCCATCTGTCTTTTCAGGTGTCAACTTGTCCTATAAATGCATATTTCTTTTCAAATGGAAAATTTTAAACAAGTTCATCCACATAAAGCTTTTAAGAAAACGAAATCCTGCTTTTTCCATGCCGGGGGTAAAATCGTCATTTTCATCTAATCTAGTCAAAATTCAAAATTTTCAGAAAGTAAAGTATTCTTTCATCATTTTAAAGCTTCCATAAAATTTTGGTACCGAAACAAACTCGTTTAGTGCCTTTTTCATTCGAAAACCAAAAATTAACAAAAATGGGCACTTTCCTAAAAATGTAAGAATTTTAAAAGAAAATTTTGGGTGTCTACAGATGCCCCTCTTTGGAATTATTCCAAATTCATTTGGATAATGGCAAAGAAGAAAACACCCATTTGCTTTGCTTCCCAGATTTGCCGAGAGTATGGAATCGTTCTTTATTCCATAATATCTATATCGTTGGATTCTTAGCAAAATGGGATTTGGTAAGAGCTTTCTAGTCCTAGAGTAATCATGCATGAACGACCACTTTATGAAAGTATTCATGTGTATGAAATGAATGTTTAGAGACTCATACCTTTGATTCACGAACTCGAGAAGAAGCCTATGATGGCCAGCTGCCCCAAGCAATGGTCCCTGTTTCTTTTGATGTTTAGGATTTTCAAAATTCTTTTTTCAAAAAGAGAACTCTTTTTGGTTTCTATCAAAAAGGACTTACAATTTCTCATATTTCCCTTCACTCGGGTTTTAATACCCATAAATAAGTAGAGGTTTTATGGAAGATTTTGAATAACATTTCAAAGCTCCCTTTCTTACCCAACGAATTCTAATTCTCAAACAACATGAATTCAAATAAAATAGGTCATATTCTTACTCTAGGACTTTCAAGGTGAACTTTTCTCTATCGGGATGAGCTATGGGGATTTGGGAAAGAATTACCCGCGGTCCCTTCTGAAGCGTCCCGGGGTTTAAGGCAAAGAGATGGAAAATTGCTCTTTTGAGTTTTGGCTTTTTCTTTTTCTTTTTTCATTTTTGAAGAGAAGACCTCTTTTGAAGAAGTTTTTGTATTCCCTCTGTCTATTTCAGGAAGACTTCTTCTCGGAGGAGTTTTTGCATTCTCTTTTCTTTTTCTTTTTTTCTTTCAAAGAGAAGACTCCTTTTTAAGAAGTTTTTGTATTCCCTCGATCTATTCGGGGAAGACTTCTTTTTCTAGAAGTTTTTGTATTCTCTTTTTCTTTTCTTTTTCTTTTGAATATTGCCAATTTTCCTTTTTGGAGAGAAGCGAAATGGGGAATACAACTCATCCCTTTAGATAATCAATCCAGGCAAGATTGTCCTATTTCCTAATAGCACCTACCATTTGAAAGCACGTTGCTATTTTGAACTAGGCCTCATTTGGTAAGTAAAAGATTTTTGACATGTTACCAAATCATTTTTGAAAACTCCACTTTTCATAAAGTATCAATTCCCTAATTTGGGGTCACATAATCCATCTTTAGTCATTCTTTCCAGAAATTCAAAGGTGATCTATTTTCAAAATCTTTTCAAATGAAATTTAAAGTAGACCCCATACATAGTATTGGGCATTTATAGAATCTACTAAATTTCCTTCCTTAACATCAACTTACTAGCATTCCTTTTGTGATGCCCCTTTGCAACATAGGGACCATCCTTGTGGGTCGCCATCTTAAAATGGAGTGTGGTGCTTCTTGTGGATGCATTATGTTATGCAAGATGCATTCCTATAATACAATGATAATGCATGCTTTATGATATGATTAATACACTCAAAAACACAAAAGAGTTCGTTTGAGCCAAAATGATAACCTGTTTTAAAATGTGAAAACAAGTACAAAAGGCAAAATGAGAGCCCCGACAAGAAGAGAAATAAAGCCCAGAGTCTCAAAAGCCACCCCCTGTTCAAAAACAGAAGAAAAAAGAGCCCGTTCGGAGAAAAGCCCGATAGAAGGGTAAAAATGTAATTTAGGTCAAAGAAAAAGCACAAAGCAGCTCCAAAATGCAGAAAGAAGCCCAGTACCTGAGGAAGTTGACAGAAGTCCGAGACACATCCTGTCAGAATGAAGAACGGAATCCGTGCGGCAATCTGAGTTCGATATCAATAGGAACCGGCCAAAAACCAAAACGGTGGACCGAAACGAACGCCGAAAAAGTCCTGAAAAGCAGAACACCGGTTGTAAGAAAGACTTGGGGAAGACCCAGGCCAGAGTTGGGCGTCCGATGAATCGAAGCCCGCTCGAAACCAAGGAGCAGAAGAAAAATCTGGATTGGGTTTGGACCCAAAAATATCCAGATCCAGATCCAAATTATGTTTGGATTGGATCTGGATCTCAAAATATCCAAGATCCGAGATCCAAACCCAAATAAATATTTAGACTGGATTTGGATCTCAAAATATCCGAGATCCGCGATCCAGATGTACATAGAGTTTGGATTGGATCTGGATAGCCAGACCCAAATCCAAGACCCAATATCCAAGAGCCACTTAAAACCTCTATAAATAGAGGTGCTGGGCTTGAAAAATGATTCACGAGTGAGGCTCCAGGGAAGCTCCTCACGTGAATAAAGGGGGGGATGAGAGAGAAAAAGGCCTATAGGCCAAGTTCGTTTGTTTGAGTGCTTAGGATTGGCTCATGGAGCCAAGGGCTGCACCAACCAAGGAACGTCCCCTACAAGCTGGCTGGGAGCATGGCGTGGTGGAGCTTGGCGGCTTGAGCGGCGGCTTGGAGCGGTGCTGCAACTAGGTAAGCCCCTAAGACCTAAACCTAACCCCTTTCTTCCCTAACCTCTCTAGACCACCCATCCTACCCAAATGTCCCCTAAAACCACCACCAAACCAGCCAAGTGCTGGCTGTTTTTCACCAAGGTTCCTACCCCAAAACCACCGCCTCACTAACCTATCCTAGGACCTAAATCAGTTCGGCCAAGTGCTGGCCGAACTCCACCTTGAACCCCATCAAGTTCGGCCAACCTTGGCCGAACTTCTCTTTGAATCAACCTAGCTCGAGTCAAGGTGGCTCGAGCCTTTTTCTAAACCCACGGCCTGCAAGTGCAGGCCGTGTTCCTGGCTTTTTCACCTAAGGTTTGGCCTGCCTTGAGGCAGGCCACCTACCCTAAAAACCACCCAGCCATCGGCTGGGTTTTCCCCCCCCGCACTCACCTAAAACAGCCCGACCACCTTTGGCCGGGCTTCCTTGCTTTTTGGCCAAAACTTGGCCTGTTTTGAGGCAGGTCACTTAAACCATACTAAACCACATCTAAACCTAGCCGTGACTAACCTAGGACAGCCAACACCTAACCTAGGACCAGCCCCAACCACACCCTAAAGTCACTCCTACTCGAGCCACCTTGGCTCGAGTTTCACAAGACCTAAACCAAACCCTATCACTCGAGCCACCTTGGCTCGAGTCACGCCTAATACCAAGTCTATCCTATACCAAACCCAAGGCCAAAGGCTGGCCGGATTGACTCTACCCTAAACCAAGTTCACTCGAGCCACCTTTGGCTCGAGTCACACAAGCAAAAATTAAGGCCAAGGTTGGCCGAACCCTAGAGCAAGTCACTCCTACTCGAGCCACCTTAGCTCGAGTTTCACAAGACCAAAACCAAGGCCAAATGCTGGCCTAATCCTAAGTCAAAAACCATACCTAAACCCACGGCCAAGTGTTGGCCGAATCCCACACAAAACCCAATCACTCGAGCCAAGGTGGCTCGAGTCTTACCTTGCCCAAATCGGCCCCAAGTAGACACAAACCCATTGTAGCTTGCAGCTCTCGGAACTCCAAGCCTCTCCAAGCTCTCAAGCTCTCCGGCTTCGCTCCCACATGCCCCGAACTCCATAAGAAGAAGGCGGATTCGCCCCTTGTACGATCTTAACTCAAAAGGCTGGAAAGTGTAAGTTGATTTCGATATATATTAAATCCCTTTCTATTCAATTCAATTCATCATATGGGGTTGTAATAACAGAGCTTGTCTCCCCCCGGATGTAATATATGTGCTTGATGCAAAATACACACACGTACACTCGAGCCTTTCCGCTCTTATCTGCACACTTTTGCACACAAACAGGCCTCAACAACCCATAGGATATAACTCTATTTATATACATTCAGCTGGGTTTTAAGGTTCAAGTCGTGTGAGTTGTCTTTCATTTTATACACTCAAAGCACTCACTCACATTGAGCCTTTCCGCTCTTACGTATATATACGTATTTCCCTTTTAGCTGGGTTTTAAATTCAAGTTGCGTGAGTTGCCTTTTAATTTATACACTCAAAGCACTCACTCACATTGAGCCTTTCCGCTCTTATATATATCTATATCTCCCTTCTGTTGCGTTTTACGGTTCAGTTGCGTGGGTTGCATTTCAATTTATCCACAACACCCACGCACACATTGAGCTTTTCCGCTCTTAAGATATAGATATATTTAAAATTCTGCAATTTACATTCAAGTTGTGTGAGTTGCATTTAATTTGGGTTTTCCCTTCTGCTAAGTCTTTAAATTTTGGGTTTTACATTCAAGTTGTGTGAGTTGCATTGCATACTCGCCATACTCAAGCTAGAGTGCATACCTGCATCGAACAAACTCGAACAAAACGTGCAAACACGCCCAAGTGATTAAAATTGAAAGACTTAGAGTCGCCCAAGCCCAGTAAAAGTAAAAACTTGCCAAGTGCATGATTTCCAAAGTTTTTAAAACACCTGTTTATTCAAAAAATTGATTTTGAGTTTAACTTGTTTCAAACGAAGTCTCTAAGCGTACAGACTGACCCTTACGCGTCGGTCCAAGAAGGTCTGCGACGTAAAGATCCCGCTTGCCTATAATCGCCTCAAAAGTCAGATATTTAAAAACTACTTCGCTAGTTTGAGTAAGCTAGCTGGCACGCCCTAAAAGTGAACATAGATTGCAAAAAGATTCATCAAGAAGACGATGATTTCTTTAATCCAAGATTTCTTTAATCTCAAGATTTCTTTAATCCAGAAGAAGACGATGATTGTGACTCTAAAACTCATCAAGATATTCCTCGTGAGTCTGGTGATGTTCAAAATGAAACTGTTGATCTATAACCCATCATTAAACCCTTTCCATCACATTATACTAGACGATATAGAGAATCTGATAACACATGTTTAGAGCCTAGAGTTTCAAAACCTTCTCAACATTTTGTTTCTTATGAATCTTTTAAACCTTTGCAACTCTTCATCAAGTAAAATAACTCAAATTTTATCATCAAGCTAAAGGTATTCTGGAATGGAAAGATGTTATGAGGGATGAACTTAGAGCCTTAGACAAAGATCAAACATGGATTGTTATACCTATGCTTAAGGATAAGAAGGTTATTGGATGTCGATGGGTCTATAAAATTAAAACTCATAGTAATGATAATATTGAAAGATATAAGGCTAGATTGGTTGCCAAGGGTTATATCCAAGAATATAGAATTGATTATGATAAAACGTTTGCTCCTGTTGCTACAATGACTACTATTAGAATTCTCATAACTCTTAGTGCCATTAAAAATTTGAATATATATCAACTTGATGTTAAAATGCTTTTCTGAATGGATATTTAACTAAAGATGTTTATATGAATTCCCCTCCCGATTTTCATATTCCCAAGGATCATGTTCTTAAACTGTAAAAAGCATTGTATGGCTTGAAACACACCCATAAGGCTTGGTTTGATAGATTTGAAAAATTCATGCATGTGCATAATGTAAACACCCCGAAATCCCACGAATTCCTCAAAATCCATCTGGTTTTATACAAGCAGCCCCAAAGGGCCATTTTTGAGTTTGGAAACCCAGGAGCCTTCCAAACAAACCCTGTATATATGTTTTAAACTTTATCTTTCAAAAACGTATAATATAGCTTTTGAAAACCCTTTTAAAACATGTTTTGAAACCCCAAAGTGGCTTGGCCCGATCAAGACAGGATCAGGAGAGCCAAGAAGAGCCCAGAACCGGAGCACATGTCAAGCCCGGCACAGCAACTCTTGTATCTGATTCACACCCCAGGATCTCGAACGTCCAAGACCCTGTTCTTACCAAAACAGCATTTGAAGTCATCTCCGGAAGGCAGAAACGGAGGCGGACGACTATGTTGGCGAAGACCCAACGCAAACGGAGTACTGATGCTGTCAGGCCCCGCACAAATCGTCCGTCTCGAACCCAGCTCGAAGGAGTCAGAGTTCAGTTTGGATTGGATCTGGACCATATATATCCAGATTCCAATCCAAACCCATATAGGGACTTGGATTTGGATTTGGATCCAGAGATCCAATCCAATATCCATATCCATGGCCCACATCACCTTCTCATAAATGGAGGTGGGGCCCACTTGAAATTCACGTGGGATATTGGGCATGAGAGAGAGTGGGGGTGAAAAATATCAAGAGTGTTGTATTAAGCTTGACTTGTGTGTCAAGTTTGGGTTAATCATGTGGGTTAGCCTAATTGAGTGGGTTTAAGCTTGTAATTAGCTAAAACCTAACCTAGGGCTGCACCAACATGGGGTGATCAAGGTCTATGGGCCATGCTAAGGGAGCTCCTTCACCTAAACCTAACCCAAAATGCCTAAACCTAGCCTAAACCCCTAATCCACCCCTAATCTGAACCTAATCACCTAACCCACTTCCCTAATCCCGGCCTAATCCCAACCTAATCACCTAACCCACTTCCCTAATCCTTCCCTAAACCTAGATTAATTTCCCTAATCCTAGCCTAAACCTAGCCTAATCACCTAACCTAGCTCACTAAACCTCACCCTAAAACCCAACCACCTAACCTAGCCCAAAACCCCTAAACCACCCTTAGCCCACGATTTACCTAAACCCCTAGTTTTAAAATATCTGGCCCAACCCCATCCAGCCCACCTTATCTACATACCACCCTACCTAAACCACCTAACCACTACCCACAGCCCAGCCCTAACCGACCTACCCATCCCCTATTTAAACCCCCCTCCTTGTGGGCGGGTTTTCCAAGTGGGAACCACCCTTCCACCCAGCCGGGCCCTCTCCTTCTCCCATCTCTCACCCAGCCGGGACCACTCCCCAACAGCTCCACCTGCTCCACCAGCCACCACCTGCACCGCCACCTTCCCTCTTCCCTCCATCACCACCATCCCTCAGCCGGACGCCACCACCTCCACCCAACCAAACCAGCCGACAGACACCTGCCCGCCACCTTCCCACTTCATCCGCCACCTCTCCCCATTCGGTAAGTACCCCAAACTCCCTCAAAGCCCCTCTCTACCACCTCTCCACTCTTAGCCACCCATCCTACCTTCATCTCAGCCCTTTTGCCGCCACCACCTAAACCTAGCCGAACCTAGTATAACCCAAGCTGCCGGCCACTACCTAGCTATCATGTCCCATTCGGCCAACCCCCCTAGGTGTCCTATTTGGCCTTCCCACTAGCTCACCTTTTAGGTCCAGTTTCCCTAAGTACCCAACTTCCCTAGTAACCCTAATACCCACTTATTCAGCCACTCTAAACTCCCTACTTAGAGGCGCCACCTACTTGCCACCAGCCCCCTTCGAGGCGTCTACCCCGCGCCCCACTTGCAGCCGGCCAGCACCCTTGATCACCTACCTTCGCGGAGCTCCCGTTTGCAGCCCAAAGCCAAGGCCACGCTCAAGCAAGACCTCTACGGACCAGCTACTCGTAAGTGTCTAAACTCGGTCTTTAGTCGTACACTTGCTTGAAATTCAATTTGATACGGGGTTGTAATAACGGAGCATAGTCTCCCCCCGCTTGTAATAACGTGGCTTGGCACAACCACACACGTGCACTCTCTTAGTCGTGCACCATTTTGAACACACACGGGCCTAATCAGCCCCTAATATATAAGTGTATATATACTTTCATTTTCGAAGGGTTTTGTTTAAGTTGGGTGCGTTGTCTTTCAATTCAAGCACTCTCACACACATTGAGCTTTCGCTCTTATTTGAAAGACCCAAGTAAGGGCCGACCTATACTATTTGGGTTTCATTTCTTGTCGTGTGAGTAAGTCTTTCAATTCAAGCACTCTCACACACATTGAGCTTTCGCTCTTATTTGAAAGACCCAAGTAAGGGCCGACCTATACTATTTGGGTTTCATTTCATGTCGTGTGAGTAAGTCTTTCAATTCAAGCACTTTCACACACATTGAGCCTTCGCTCTTACTCCCAAGACCTTAGTAAAGGCCTTATTGCAGTTATATTTGGGTTTCATTTATGTCGTGTGTGTAGTACTTCAATTCAAGCACTCTCACACACATTGAGCCTTCGCTCTTACTCCCAAGACCTTAGTCAAGGCCATACTGCAATTTATATTTGGGTTTAATTTCATGTCGTGTGTGTAAGTCTTTCAATTCAAGCACGCACCCACATTGAGCCTTCGCTCTTATTTGCAAGACCCGAGTAAGGGCTCATATACATAAGATATATACATATCTCCCTTTGGTTATTTCCCTTCGGTTATTTCCCTTCTGTTATTTCCCTTCAGTATTGTCTTTACATTTCGGGTTTTCCCTTTGGAGTAGCGTGAGTTTGCATTGCATCTACGCCATACCACGAGGTAGGACGCATATTGCATCGAAGCAAGCCCCGCTCGAATTCGCCCATGTAGTGGAGTGTTCATAACACACAAACTAGGCGACCCAAAAAGGGATAAAAGAAAAGACTTAGGCACGTGCAAATCCACGTGATCTAAAACATGCAATCGCATCTTAAAGACCCGAAATAGACACCTCGAACCGTTTCGTAGACTTTCTCCCCAAAACTCGATTTTTGCAAAAGCGTATAGACTGACCCTTGCGCATCGGTGCAAGAAGGTCTGCGACGACAAGAGCTTACTTGCTCACAGTCGCCACGTTTAGAAGTCAGTGTTAAATATATCTTCGCTAGCTTAAGTAAGCTAGCTGGCACGCCCTATTTGTATACATAGGCCTTAGACGCACGATCAGATCCACTCCAAGCCCCGAAAGAGGCGAAGAGGCGGGGATTTTTCGCGCGTCTACACATAATTTTATATCTTGTTATACTGATACTTCTTTGTTTGTATGAAAGACAGATCCAAATATTGTTATTTTGCTCTTATATGTGGATGATATGATCATCATTAGGAGTGATGAAGCAAGGATTGAAGATGTTAAACATAACCTTCATCAAGAGTTTGACATGAAAGACTTAGGCCTTCTTAACTATTTTTTAGGTATTGAAATTACTAGAAACAATTGTGGTTACTTTATGTCTCACACTAAATTTGTAAATGATATAATTGAAATATCCGATATCACATACAACAAAACAGTGAATACTCTCGAAGTTCTTGGTACTAAGTTAAAATCAACTGATCGAGAAATATTAGATAACCCCCTACAAACAACTTATAGGTGCCCTTACCTATCTCACTATTACTCATCCTGACATTTCTCATCCAGTTCATACAGCTAGTCAATTTCAACAAGCACCTATCTCTGTTCATATGAGTGTTGTTATGAGCATTATTTGATATGTAAAAAACTCTACAAACAAAGGAGTTCTTTTAACTTCTTCATCTTTTGATTTATCTGTGTATACGGATGCTGACTGGAATGAAGATGTTAACAAAAGACACTCTATAATTGTTTTTTGTGCTTTTTTAGGTGAATCACTAATCTTTTTGAAGTACAAGAAGCAACATAAGGTGTCACTCTCTTCAACCCAAGTAGAATATCGAGCAATAACTACTACTACTATGGAGATTTCTTAGATTATAGTTGTTCTAAGCGATATGGGCGTTACTTCTAAAAAACCTGTCACTATGTATTATGACAATAAAAACGCCATGTACATTGCTTCCAACAACACTTTTGATGAGCGGACGAAAGATATTGAGATTGATTGTCATTTTGTTCATGAAGAATGCTTAGAAAAGAAGATAACTTTGTGTTATGTTACATCAGAGATGCAACTAGCTGATTTCTTCACCAAATCTCTCTCGGCCACTCACTTTCATTTCTTATTGGATAAACTTTTGATATATACACCGTAAGTTTGAGGGGGGGTGTTAAATGTAATAGATAAGTTGTTGGAGGCATTGT
This sequence comes from Brasenia schreberi, assembly GCA_036023115.1. Classification (NCBI taxonomy): domain Eukaryota; kingdom Viridiplantae; phylum Streptophyta; class Magnoliopsida; order Nymphaeales; family Cabombaceae; genus Brasenia; species Brasenia schreberi. The sequence continues at coordinate 9,408,421 of JAYKKT010000080.1, read as the reverse complement.
CCAATGGCTAGTTTCCTAGCCAGCAAGTAGCCATTGGAATTCAACGGCTAAGTGCTGGCCAAGCCTGACCAACACTTGCAGCTGCCCCCTTTGGCTGTCCCTCTTCCTCTCTCATTGATGTGTAAATCCCTCTATATGTACTGCACTCTCTTATCAATAAAGTATGTTGTTTAGCACAACTTTTGTTTGTGGTTTGACTCTCTTGTTCTTCACTCTTGTTGTGTTCTTGGCATGTGACATCCATATTCGGATGCTTTAATATCTTGGTGCTTTGACGAATTGCAACTTGGGCGATTCAACCTTCGATTATCAACAAATATTTACAGTTGCTCGATCTATAACAGAAGCATAATACAGAGTTGTAGCCCAAGTTATGTGTGAAGGAAAGTGGGTTTCTTCCTTAATATGTGAGTTGGGTTTTCATTCTACAGAGCCTATACCTCTATATTGTCACAATAGTGTAACTATTAAGATGACTTTCAATCCAGTCTATCACGAAAGAACTAAACATATAGAGATTGATTGTCACTTCATTCGGGAGAAGATTTCTAACAGGAAATTCAAACTGGAGTATGTCAAATCAGAAAAACAAAGGGCTGACTTTCTTACCAAAGCTATTACCAGCAGACAACTTAGAGACAATTTGTCAAAGTTGGGGTGTTCTCAATATCTTTTACTAGGCTTCAGGAGGAGTGTTAGAGATTGGAATCAGGTCCCAAAGTGGACACGTTATGATTTGTTTATGTCTTATTAGTAATACTTAATTAGTAATAGGGGTAAATTAGTCATTCAAGTTAGATTGTGATTATAAATAAGAGATTAGGGTTATGTTTAGTTTAGAGAAGGAAGAGGAAAGAGGCAGTCAACTGTGGGCGTTGTCTTCCATGTATAAAGCAGATTGGATGGGATGTCTCCAATATGCCGAATCTTAAGTTTTTCATGTTTTGATATTAATTGCTAGTTTATTTCAACAGCAACTAAGCCTTTTCTCATACTAGATGGGGTTAGCTACATCTGGTTACATCAAATGATATGAAAATTAAGATTGACACATTAAATCTCTTGTAAGGATAGTTTTAAATACTTAGGGTCAATAGAGTGATAAAAAAATTGATAGAGATGTAATGCATAAAATTAATGGAGGTTGGTTAAAATAGAGGGGTGTATCAGGCATTCTCAAGAACCATTAAAGTTGAAAGGTAAATATCAGCAATTAGATCGGCTATCTTTTATGGTTCTAAATGTTATCTATACTCAATGCATATTTTTGTTCATGTACCGATTGGGTTTATGAGTAAACCTATTTGAGTATATGTGGCAGTTGCTTCTAAGGATGATTAGGCACGTGAAGAATACAATGCACTATGATATATTCCTTCTAGTATCATTTTCATTACGTATGAAAGAATTCTGCGCACATTTTGAAGGTTCTCCCGTGGAAGCATCTTGCAAAGTTGAGAAGACGGTTACTATGTTTCTTTACTCTGGACACACAAAAAAAGTACCATTCTACAACTTTTCCAATTGCGGGGGTGAATTCTTCAATCTGCAAACAACATAGAGAAATCAGAAAAGCAATAAGAATAAATCAAATTGGAGAAAATAGGATGGACTAAACCAAAAGAAAAAATTAGAAGAGGAAAAAGAAAGGGAAACTCCTATGGACAAAAAGAAGTGTCACTAAACATTCTGCGAATGCAGGAACCAAATTGCACTTGAATGAGGAAAAACAGTAATTCTGAGAAGTACAATAAACCGTTAGCTTCTTTATTGTGATTAACGTAGTCCCACTCCTGCAAACGCAGTAGGCAGAGAATATGGCCCAAGTGGTGGATCCCGTTCATTAACTATGGCGATTCAGAAACAAGTGTGACATTTACTATGCTGCCGTGGTGCATGAAACCATGCACTCCCAGCACAAAAACCACTCATTTTAATACTTCCCAAGATGAGAATGGCACCCATCTTACGAAAACGTGGAGACAGGCGACCAGGAGGTTCAGAGATGCATGTCCATCACGCTTCGTGGTTGCGCAGAAGGTGGCCTAAATTTCGTTCACATAATCGTCCGGCGTTCCTAGTGAACTAAAAGATGGAACGGGGTTGTAGAAGAACCCTACGATTAAGGGAATGCCATAAGAATAGAAACGCGAAGTAGCGTTACCTCTTGGGGAGTTGCGCGATTCTGGCACTCTCCGCTAGTTTAGGGACGTCCGGAAGTTCGATGGTCGAAGACTTCACCAAGACTGACCTCGCGCGACCACCGGAAACCGGAGAGCCGAAACGCATAGTTGCATTGAAAGAGAAGGCTAGAAGCGTCATCCGTGCTGCCATGGAGAAATCTCAACGCAGACAACGCGATAGAAAAGAAGAACAACAGGATAGACCCGTGACAACGTGATGCGAACGAGACGGTTGTAATTCAACACCATTTCGAATAGTCCTCAAGTCCCGCAAGAAAACGAGTTGCAGTATATGTTCAACAACATATATGCTCATGCACTACCAACATTCATTCTTTCATCGACATATTTCCACAACAACTAAACCTTTTCCCATACTAGACGGGGTCGGCTACCTGGATTCTTTGTTTTAGTTAACTCACTAAGGTAGATCATTGTTTATTGTTTCTTTCCAACACTTTTGTAGTCGTCCTCTACCTCTTTTAATACTTTCAAAATCTAATTTTTTCATACCTTTTTACTCGTTCTTCTTTTGATCTTCTTTCTATATATATCCAAACCATCTTAAACAATATTCTCATTTTATCCTTTATTGGTACCACTCCTAATTTGTTTCTAATAACCTCATATTTAACCATTATGTGTTTCATCAATATTTATTTTCAAATCATCTCTTCCTCTCTTATGTAGCATAATATGTAAATTCATAAATTTGAGGACTCCAAGATGATATTTAGTTGCTCATAGTAATCAAAATATTCAAATATTTTATCCACGTGCTGAACCCATTCTAAGAACTCTTGTGGAACCTCGTTCTTTTAAATAGTGGGATTTTAATTTTGGGATAGTACTCATTTCGATCCCTATAGTTCATTGTGTGAGATCTGGGGGAGGTGTCATGTCTTCGTCCTCGGATTCTTGGTCATGTGAACGTGAATAGGAGCCTCCTAGGTTGGAACGGTGTGGAGTACGTGGTGATAAAAGTCATTCCATGGCCCTAACCAAAAATTGGAGTTGACCTATCATTTATTCTTGTTATCTTTCTAATCATACAATTATAGCTTGGTCAAAAGACATGTCTCTCGGGAAGTTAGGAGCTTGTTCACTAGAATTTTGGTTAGAGGTGCTTTTGTGGCTTGTCATGGTTTGGGATGATTATAAGAGTTATGAAGACTTGAGAGAGCTTACACATTTTTGAAGAAGAATGATGTGTGGTTTGGGCTGAACCACCACTTCAGCTAGTAGCAAGCGTGATTAACTCGAATGATCGAAGAGTATCTCAATGAAAGCACCAATGATGCATTCCCATTCCGCAAATGCTTCCACCAATTCTAAATGAGCCGAGATACTATTCATGTACTATTGGTTTATGGGTGATTCTTGTTCACTCGCCACAGTTGAAACTGATAAGAGAGAACTAAAAAATCTATCTCACCACAAATTCTAAACTAAATTAGATAAGAGAATACAAAATTCGTAAAAAAATGGATGTTATATTCTTCGTTCCATCAAGAGATCTATTTAAGCTTGGACAAGGGCCCCAAAGCTAGTCATACAGAAATAAATCAAAACACAAGTTCCCATGTAACAATTAACTCATGTCACAAGTTCTCAAAGTGGTATATGCAACAATTCTTTTTTTCTAGGCATTTAGAACACAAAACACAAGTTTTTATGGAACAATTAACTAAGGATGCAGGTTCTTTGGGTGATAAATGCAACATTCTATTTTTCCAAGCATTAAAACACAAAAACTAGTTTCCTAGACTGTTTCCACATTTCCCATGGTGTTGGATGAATTCTTACTATAATTATCCTAGAAAACACCATCATGAATTAATTTTGCAATTTGATAGTTTTCAACATTTAAAGCTTGTGGTTCCTCAAGAGTGAGAACGTTTTTGAAACTTTTGTAGTGGGATTCCAACCACTTATAATGGAGATGTTCTTATTAACATATTTTTGAATCAATTGGATGAATTAAGAAATTTGTCTTGTCATGGACCTGGTGTGTGGTCGACTGTTGATGAATTTGGACTGATGTTTACATCATTCTCGTTGGATTGGAGAAGGACATTTTGATCTTCAGAATCTTGCACATAAAGAGTTAGTTCTCTGATGTTGAAAGTAAGTGACACTTTATAATTCTTAGGATGATTAATGGTGTAGGCATTTTTATTGATCTTAGTGAAAACTTTGAAAGGACCATATACTTTTGGCTTTAGCTTGAAATATCACTGTTGAGAAAACCGTTCTTTACAAAGGTGTATCCAAACCAAATCAAACCCCGGGATCAGCGATGCAGACATCAAGGCTGAAAAAAACAGAAAACTGAAAAATGCCTCAGAATCAAGCTTTAATAAGCTCACATTTCAAGAACAAGATATGTATATATAAATATCTATGAATTAATGTAATGTTGAGGACATAATCCATCCAAGTCGAACCCCGGGACCAATAACACAATCTAAATCCAAGACAAGTCAAGTAATAACAGATCCAACTCAGGAAAATTTCATAAATGATTATCCAAACCAATACCAGATGATTACTATGCTCATTAAGTTGGTTGACCATTAAATCAGGCTCATTTCCCTTAGCTTGTAGGATAACCATGTAGTGTTAATTCCTACGTATTATTTTTAACTTGTTTTAATGCATGTCATTACCGTTATGTAATCTCTATTTAAGCTATTAGAATAAAACAAATTGTAGTTATGTTTGGAGGCATTTTATTGTTTGGAAGTATCTCTCTTCCCCTTATCTCATCTAAACTTGTCTAGCTTGGGTTTAGTAGTAATTACCAGGTTCATAGGCCTAATTAGTTTTGACTGTGGCAAGTGAACAAGATCACCCATAGAACAACAATACTTGAATAGTGCCTCAACTCATTCAAAATTGGTAGAAGCATTTGTTGAATGAGAATGCATCATTGGTGCTTCCATTGAGATGCTCTTCAACTATTCGAATTAATTATGCCTGCTACTAGTTGAAGAGGTGGTTAAACCCAAACCACACATCATTCTGCTTCAAAAACGTATAAGCTTTCACAAGCCTACGTAACTCTTATTATCTTCTGTAAACACCCCGAAATCCCACGAATTTCTCAAATTCATCTGGTTTTGTAAAAGCAGCCCCAAAGGGCTATTTTGAGTATGGAAACCCAGGAGCCTTCCAGACAACCCTGTACATATGTTTTGAACTCTATATTTTGAAAACATACAATATGGCTTTTAAAACCTTTTTAAAACATGTTTTGAAACTCCGAAGCGGCTTGGCCCGATCAAGACAGGACCAGGAGAGCTAAGAAGAGCCTGGAACCGGAGCACATGTCAAGCCCGGCACAACAACTCTTGTATCACATCCATACCCCCAGGATCTCGAACGTCCAAGACTCTGTTCTTATCAAAATGTCATTTGAAGTCATCTCCGGAAGGTAGAAACGGAGGCGGACGACCATGTTGGCGAAGACCCAACGCAGACGGAGTACTGATGCTGTCAGGCCCCGCACAAATCGTCCGTTTCGAACCCAGCTCGAAGGAGTCAGAGTTCAGTTTGGATTGGATCTGGACCATATATATCCAGATCCCAATCCAAACCCATGTATGGACTTGGATTTGGATTTGGATTCAAAAATCCAATCCAATATCCATATCCATGGCCCACATCACCTTCTCATAAATGGAGGTGGGGCTCACTTGAAATTCACGTGGGATTATGGGCATGAGAGAGAGTGGGGATGGATAATATCAAGAGTATTGTAATTAAGCTTGACTTGTGTGTCAAGTTTGGGGTTAATCATGTGGGTTAGCCTAATTGAGTGGGTTTAAGCTTGTAATTAGCCAAAACCTAACCTAGGGCTGCACCAACATGAGGTGGTTAAGGTCTATGGGCCATGCAAAGGGAGCTCCCTCACCTAAACCTAACCCAAAACACCTAATCCTAGCCTACCACCCTAATCCACTCCTAATCTGAGCCTAATCACCTAACCCACTTCCCTAATCCCGGCCTAATCCCAACCTAATCACCTAACCCACTTCCCTAATCCTTCCCTAAACCTAGGTTAATTTCCCTAAACCTAGCCTAAATCTAGCCTAATCACCTAACCTAGCTCACTAAACCTCACCCTAAAACCCAACCACCTAACCTAGCCCTAAACCCCTAAACCACCCTTAGCCCACAATCTACCAAAACCACTAGTTTTTAAAATATCTGGCCCTACCCTTTCCAGCCCACCTTATCTTCATACCACCCTACCTAAACCACCTAACCACTACCCCAAACCCAGCCCTAACCGACCTACCCATCCCTATATAAACCCCCCCCCTTGGGGGCGGGTTCTCCTATCTAATCGCCTTCCCCAAGCCCAGCCGAGCCCCCACTTCCCAGCCCAGCCGAACCTGCTCCACCTGCTCCTCCTGCACCACCACCATCCCTCCATCCCACCACCACTTGCACCGCCATCTCCACCACCTCCCGACCAAGCCTCACTACCTGCCCAGCTTCTTCCAAGCCGAGCGCCATCTTCATTCCATTCGGTTAGTACCCCTTTACTTCGTCTCACCTTCTCTACTCCCTCTCCACTCTCAGCCACCTAAACCCTACCACAACACCCTACCACCAGCCATTCCCCTTTGCTGCCACCCTTCTCACTCAGCCGAACCTAGTCATCCTAGCAGCCCGCTACCACCACATTCCCCTAAGACTCCCATTCGGCCTTCCCTCAAACTCCCCTTAGGTCCATACTCCCTAACACTCTACACTCTCTTAGTGACCCTACATATTCACTTGGCCCAGCCCCTTTAATTCCCCACATCAAGGCGACGCCCACTTGCAGCCGGCCATCTTCAAGGCGCCTATCCCGCGCCCCATTTGCAGCCGGCCAGCACCCTTTGTCGCTCACCCTCGCGGAGCTCCCGTTTGCAGCCCAAGGCGAAGGCCAAGCCCACACTCAAGTAAGGCCTCTACGGACCAGCTACTAGTAAGTGCCTAACTCGGTCTTTAGTTGTATACTTGCTTGAGATTCAATTTGATACGGGGTTGTAATAACGGAGCATAGTCTCCCCCCGCTTGTAATAATGTGGCTTGGCACACCCACACACGTGCACTCTCTTAGTTGTGCACGATTTTGAACACACACGGGCCTAATCAGCCCCTAATACATAAGTATATATATATACTTTCATTTTCGAAGGGTTTTTGCTTAAGTTGGGTGTGTTGCCTTTCAATTCAAGCACTCACACACATTGAGCTTTCGCTCTTATTTGAAAGACCCAAGTAAGGGCCGACCTATACTATTTGGGTTTCATTTCATGTCGTGTGAGTAAGTCTTTCAATTCAAGCACTCTCACACACATTGAGCTTTCGCTCTTATTTGAAAGACCCAAGTAAGCGCCGACCTATACTATTTGGGTTTCATTTCATGTCGTGTGTGTAAGTCTTTCAATTCAAGTACTCTCACACACATTGAGCCTTCGCTCTTACTCCCAAGACCTTAGTAAAGGCCTTATTGCAGTTATATTTGGGTTTCATTTATGTCGTGTGTGTAGTACTTCAATTCAAGCACTCACACACATTGAGCCTTCGCTCTTACTCCCAAGACCTTAGTCAAGGCCATACTGCAATTTATATTTGGGTTTAATTTCATGTCGTGTGTGTAAGTCTTTCAATTCAAGCATGCACCCACATTGAGCCTTCGCTCTTATTTGCAAGACCCGAGTAAGGGCTCATATACATAATCTATATACATATCTCCCTTCGGTTATTTCCCTTCGGTTATTTCCCTTCAGTATTGTCTTTACATTTCGGGTTTTCCCTTTGGAGTAGCATGAGTTTGCATTGCATCTACGCCATACCACGAGGTAGGACGCATATTGCATCAAAGCAAGCCCCGCTCGAATTCGCCCATGTAGTGGAGTGTTCATAACACACAAACTAGGTGGCCCGAAGAGGGATAAAAGAAAAGACTTAGGCACGTGCAAATCCACGTGATCTAAAACATGCAATCGCATTTTAAAGACCCGAAATAGACACCTCAAACCGCTTCGTAGACTTTCTCTCAAAAACTCGATTTTTGCAAAGCGTACAGACTGACCCTTGCGCATCGGTGCAAGAAGGTCTGTGACGACAAGAGCTTACTTGCTCACAATCGCCACGTTTAGAAGTCAGTATTAAAAATATCTTCGCTAGCTTAAGTAAGCTAGCTGACATGCCCTGTTTGCATACATAGGCCTTAGACACACGAGAGGATCCGCTCCGAGCCCTGAAAAAGGCGAGAGGCGGGGATTTTCGCGCGTCTACATCTTCCCAAACCATGACAAGCCACTAAAACACCTCCAACCAAAATCCACTGAAGAAGCTTTTAACTTCCAAAGAGGCATGTCTTTTGACCAAGCTAGAATTATAATATTGGAAAGACGATAAGAAGAAATGATGGGCCAACTTCAATTTATGGTTAGACCCCATGGAATGATTGAGTCCATCACCAACTACTTCACTCTGTCCTAACCCAAGAGGCTCCCATTCACATTCAAATGATGAGTAACCTAAGGAAGAAGATAATGACACCTCCCCCCAGATCCCACACAATGAACTGTAGGGATCGAAATGAATACTACCCCAAAATTCAAATCCCACCATTCAAAGAGTAGAGCTTCCAAAAGAATTCTTACAATTGGTTCAATGCGTGGATAAAACATTTGAATATTTTAACTACTATGAGCAAACTAAATGTCGTCTTGCAATCCTATAATTTACAGATTATGCTAATATTTGGTGGGCGAATCTTAAGGACCAACAAATGAGGGATGTGAAGGAAGATTTGATTAATGACAAAACGGGGCATCCATAAACACCTAAAATTTTTCATTTTTTTTTGCTTTTTTTCAAAAGTTCTCTTTTATAAGCAAAGTTGTTGTCGTTGATCTTTTAAGGTTTTTTTCAACAAAGACATCTTAAGTAAGCTCATTTCTAACCCAAAATTTTGTGGAAACCTCAAAATGAGAGTTATTTTGAGCCCAACAAAAAATTGAATTATGATAAAATCCCAAAATTGACTATTTTACCCTCAAGTTTGTACTAGGGAAATTTTACTGTTTCAAGTGTATTTTTTTTAAAAAAGAGTTGCAAAAGTTAAAAAGGGCATTTAGAATCAAAATAAGTTCTAACTGCAAAAAATTTACAAAATGACCATTTTAGCCCTATGAATATTTGAATTAAAAAGATGAAAAAAGAATAAACAAACTTAACATGGCAGAGAAAGAGCGGGACCTCAAAAGACTCAAGTTCGGTGATGGCTCAAGCTCATGCAAAGGATTAAGTAAAAAGTTCAAAATACCCCAGCGTGTGGGGAATAAACGACTCCAACGTGCTCAAACCTACTCCAAACGTGCCAAAATTGTGCCCAGCGGTCAACAACACATGACACATGAGCCCAATTGGCCTTCTCACTTGAGAACACCTATGAATGGATTGGATTTGGGTTCAGATCGAGTCCAACAACTTAGAAGGATTCGATTCAAGAAATTACATATAAAAGGAGAATGTGGTGGGCAAACAAGAAGGAAGATTCCAGTCCAATAGTGATAAGCCAACCAAGAAGGACGTGAGGGAGATCATTCTCAGCCAAAGGAGGAGTTCATCCAAGGAAGAGAGGGAAAAAGAGAGACCTATAGAGAGAAAGCCTCAAGCCATCCTCTTTACCACTTTTTCTAATTTGTTCTTATTGTTAACTTAGAGTTATTGTCTTCAATCCATTGTAAGCTCAATGGTAGCAGCCATTTCATGCATGAAAGTACAAAAAAGAGAGTTATAGGTAAGGGAAATCTGCAACTTTCTTAAGATTTCATTTCTTCTACCCCAATATACGCTATATCTTATAAGTTCTCGTCTGTTCTATGCTTACGTACTATTTCATCGCTTCTCTCCTTTCTTCAGTGTATTGAGTGCTTCCAATTCAATTCAAGAAACTATAAGAGGGTCATAGTTGTCACGTTTACATATGATGATATGAGTATGTAACCACTCTTATGGTGGATTAATCACTCATAAGTTTATGTTACGTGAGGTCATATGACTATGATCACATATATTTTTCAAGAGAGCAATCTTCCTCGAGAGAGATGCCTTGGAGATCTATATATAGATAAGTTCCTCTCCTAATGAGCATAAGTCCTCAATAAAATTCTTTGAATTATTACTAAATCATTAAGATGCTAATAAGATGCATTATTATTTTTTATAAAAAATTTTCTGTAGATTTCAACATACTACACAGACCTTGTATGATCTTTGAATTTTTCAGCCACCATCTCTAATCAAAATATTCTTAAATTTTGTTCGTGAGTGGTAGATATACCGTCCAATATCCGATAAAATTCTTACAAATTTTGGACATCGGTGAAATTGATAAAAAAATAGTAAGGATCAGACCCAACCTGAAATTGAATCTATCTCTGAAAAACATCCTGCAACAGATGTTCAGTAAAACCATCATAACACTGTCTATAGGAAACCAAATTGATAATCTAAATACCCAAAATACTTAGCTTTCTAAATTGATAATTTTCAAAGAAATCGAAAGCCCACATATGGAGATACGAGTGTTTTATTGAGACTCTATATCTCAGTCATAGATACTATCCAAATTTCTAAAATAACATTCAGTTAGAAGCTTTTCCTTGGTTTTTATTTGATCATCCAAAGACTCAAAATACAAATAACTTTTTTAGTAAAACTTCATACCTAGTTCTCACTCAAGTAAAATTTTTGGGATTTTTAGATCCCATAATGTAGCTAAAAAAATATAAACTCCTACACTATAAAACAAAACCAATTATATTTTCACGGAACTAAATCTCGTTTGGCAAGTGAAATTGATGCCCTTTCGAAAAGATAGTTTTGAGTTGAAATTATTTTGAGAAAACTCTATAATCACTTTTCCTAAGCGTATCAATTGATCCTTGAGCATCAGTTGAAGAAGGCCTATGTCGACAATAACCTACTTTCCCACAATCACCAAATAGTTAGATAAATCTCTTTGCAAGTTTGAGTAAACTTGTTGGCACGCTCACACACAACTTTTATAAGCAAAATTTTAAGTCTATACTAGACTGAAAATTTTTGTTTACATTCACCTATGACTTGATTACTTCAAGTCGTTTCCTTGATTTATAGTAACTCTACTCTTTTAGTGTAGATTTTATATTTTGATAGATGTTTCGATTCCTTCAAAGTTGTTTGATTGCTAGGATATATGCGATGCTTTGGCGTTGTGTACCTATGACTTAGTTTTATTGAGTCATTTCTTTTGACTTCGGGAATCACCATTCATCACCTACACCATTTTGATTTATTGGTTCTTTTAAATATTGGTTTTGAAATGATCACCTTATTTTGTATTGTTCTACCTCAATAAGATTCTTTTAGCCAAAGAATTTTCACTCAATTTTTTGTCTTGGGGAAATTTAAATGATGGTTTTTTTGCTTGCCTCTTGGTAGCGAGGTTTTGGTTTTCAAAATAATTGAAATGTTTTATCCTTTGTATATCTTAGCTTATAGAGTGGCTTGTAGTTCCTTAATTTTCGAATGCGTGTTGTTGCTTATACACTTAGTGTGATGGATTTTCAAGTGTGCTCATCATATTGGTGCTTGATCGATGTGTCTTTATGTATATACTTTATCTCTACTAGAAGCTATATTTTGAAAAGTGTAAAGTGAAAAGTTTTAAAATCATAAACTCGGATAGCGTTCTTTAAAAATGGTCTTTAAGGTAGGGATTTGTATGATACTTCTTTTGTTGTGTACCTATGACTTGATTACTTTGGCGTTCTTTAAAAATGATTCGATTGTAGGGATATATATGAATCTTTTGGCATGGTGTACCTATGAGTCGTTGCTATCGACTCTCGGGATCACCATTCATCACTTATACTCTTTTAAATCTTGGTTTTGAAATGTTCACCTACCTCAAGAAGATTCTTTTTGCCAAATAATTTTGACTCTATTTATTTTCAGTCTTGGGGAAATTTAGGTGATGGTTTTTATGCTTGTATCATGGTAGCGAGGTTTTGAGTTTCAAAATAATAGAAACATTTTATCATTTATGTATCTTAGCTTGTAGAGTGACTTCTAGTTCCTTAATTTATAAATGTGTGATGTTTATTTAGTCCATAGTGTGCTGGATTTTCAAGTGTGCTCAACGTATTTGTGCTTGATCGGCATGTCTTTATGTATATACTTTATCTGTGCTAGAAGTTATATTTTGAAAAGTAGAGTGAAAAATTTAAAATCATAAAACTCACATATCATTTCTTAAAAATGGTCTTTCAGGTAGGGATTTGCGTGATACTACTTTTATTGTGCACCTATGACTTGATTACTTCAAGTCGTTGCCTTGATGGCCTGCAACTCGATACTTAGAGTCTAAATTTTATATTTTGATGGATGTTTGGATTCTTTAAAAATGGTTTGATTGCAGAGATACATGTGATGCTTTGGTGTTGTCTACCTATGACTCAGTTTTATTGAGTGATTGCTTTCGACTCCAGGGAATCACCATTCATCACCTACACTATTTTGATTTATTTGTTCTTTTAAATCTTTGTTTCAAAATGTTCACCTTATTTTGTATTGTTCTACCTGAAGAAGATTCTTTTGGCTAAAGAATTTTGACTCGATTTATTTTCAGTCTTGGGGAAATTTAGGCAATGGTTTTTATGCTTGCATCATGGTAGCAAGGTTTTGGTTTTCAAAATAATAGAAAAGTTTTATCTTTTATATATCTTAGCTTGTAGAGTGGCTTGTAGTTCCTTAATTTATGAATGCATGCCATTTCTTATGCACTTAGTGTGACAGATTTTCGATTGTGCTCTTCGTATTTGTGCTTGATCACTTTGTTTGTATGTACAAACTTTATTTGTGCCAGAAGTTATATTTTTAAAAACATAAAGTGGAAGAATTTAAATCATAAAACTCGAATAGCATTCCTTAAAAATGGTCTTTGAGGTAGGGATTTGAGAGATACTTCTTTTGTTATGCACCTATGACTTAATTAGTTCGAGTCATTGGGTTGAAGACCATGAACTCTACTCGTAGAGTCCAGAGTTTGTATTTTGATGGATATTTAGATTCCTTAAAAATGGTTCGATTGCAGGGATATATGCAATGCTTTGGATTGTGTACCTATGACTCAGTTTTATTGGGTCATTGCTTTAGACTCCGGGAATCACCATTCATCACCCGCACTATTTTGATTTGTTGGTTCTTTTAAATCTTGGTTTCGAAATGTTCACCTTATTTTGTATTGTTCTACCTCAAGAAAATTCTTTTTGCCAAGGAATTTTGACTTGATGTATTTTCAGTCTTAGGAAAATTTAGGCGGTGGTTTTTATGCTTATATCATGGCATTAGTTTTCAAAATAATAGAAATGTTTTATCATTTATATATCTTAGCTTGTAGAGTGGCTTGTAGTTCCTTAATTTATGAATGCATGCCATTTCTTATGCACTTAGTGTGACAGATTTTCGATTGTGCTCTTCGTATTTGTGCTTGATCACTTTGTTTGTATGTACAAACTTTATTTGTGCCAGAAGTTATATTTTTAAAAACATAAAGTGGAAGAATTTAAATCATAAAACTCGAATAGCATTCCTTAAAAATGGTCTTTGAGGTAGGGATTTGAGAGATACTTCTTTTGTTATGCACCTATGACTTAATTAGTTCGAGTCATTGGGTTGATGACCATGAACTCTACTCGTAGAGTCCAGAGTTTGTATTTTGATGGATATTTAGATTCCTTAAAAATGGTTCGATTGCAGGGATATATGCAATGCTTTGGATTGTGTACCTATGACTCAGTTTTATTGGGTCATTGCTTTAGACTCCGGGAATCACCATTCATCACCCGCACTATTTTGATTTGTTGGTTCTTTTAAATCTTGGTTTCGAAATGTTCACCTTATTTTGTATTGTTCTACCTCAAGAAAATTCTTTTTGCCAAGGAATTTTGACTTGATGTATTTTCAGTCTTAGGAAAATTTAGGCGGTGGTTTTTATGCTTATATCATGGCAATGAGGTTTTAGTTTTCAAAATAATAGAAATGTTTTATCATTTATATATCTTAGCTTGTAGAGTGGCTTGTAGGTCCTTAAAAAATGTCTATATGTACATACTTTATCTATGCTAGAAGTTATATTTTAAAAAGCATAAAGTAGAAAATTTTAAAATAAAAAAACTCAAATAGCGTTCCTTAAAAAAGGTCTTTATGGTAGGGATTTGCGCGATACCTCTTTCGTTGTGCACCTATGACTTGATTACTTCGAGCCGTTATCTTGATGTCAAGAATTCTAATGTTAGAGTCTAGATTTTATATTTTTATGGACGTTTTGATTCCATTAAAATGGTTCAATTGCAGGGGTATATGCAATGCGTCGGCGTTGTGTACCAATGGCTCAGTTTTATTACGTCATTGCTTTTGACTCTTGAAATCACCATTCATCATCTATACCATTTTGATTTATTTGTTCTCTTAAATCTTGGTTCATAAATGCTCACCTTACTTTGTATTGTTCTACCTCAAGAAGATTCTTTTGGCCAAAGAATTTTAACTCGATTTTTAGTCTTGAGAAATTTAGGCCATGGTTTTTATGATTGCCTCATGGTAGCAAGGTTTTGGTTTTCAAAATATTAGAAACATTTTATCCTTTATATATCTTAGCTTGTATAGTGGCTCATAGTTCCTTAATTTATGAATGCATGCTATTGCTTATACACTTAGTGTGATGGATTTTCGTGTATTCTCCTTAAATTTGTGCTTGATCGATGTGTCGGTATGTACATACTTTATCTATGCTAGAAGTTATATTTTAGAAAACATAAAGTGAAAAGTTTTAAAATCATGAAACATGAATAGTGTTCCTTAGAAAAGGTCTTTAAGGTAGGGATTTGTGCGATACTTCTTTTGTTGTGTACCTATGACTTGATTACTTCGAGTCATTACCTTGATGGCTGAGAATTTTGCTCTTACAGTCTAATTTTATATTTTGATTGATGTTTGGATTCTTGAAAAATGGTTCGATTGAAGGGATATATGCGATACTTCGGCATTGTGTACCTATGACTCATTTTTGTTAGGTCATTACTTTCGACTCTCGAAATCACCATTCATCACCTACACTATTTTGATTTCTTTGTTCTTTTAAATCTTGGTTTCAAAATGTTTACCTTATTTTGTATTGTTCTACCCCAAGAAAATTCTTTTGGCCAAAGAATTTTCTCTCGATTTTTGATCTTGGGGAAATTTAGGTGATGTTTTTATACTTGCATCATGGTAGCGAGGTTTTGGTTTTCAAAATAATAGAAATGTTTTATACTTTATATATATCTTAGCTTGTAGAGTGGTTTGTTGTTCCTTAATTTATGAATGCATGTTGTTGCTTACGTATTTATTTATGAATGCATGTTGTTGCTTACGTATTTAGTGTGATGAATTTTTGAGTGTACTACTCGTATTTGTGCTTGATTGATGTGTCTTTATGTATAACTTATTTGTTCCATAAGTTATATTTTGAAAAGCATAAAGTAGAAAAATTTAAAATAATAAAAAGTTATAATTTATATGTGCCTTTAAGGTAGAATTTGTATGATACTTCTTTTGTTGTGCACCTATCACTTAATTAGTTCGAGTTGTTGCCTTGATGGTCGAGAACTCTACTCTTAGAGTCTAGATTTTTTATTTTGATGGACGTTTTTGTTCCTTAAAAATTGTTCGATTGTAGGAATATATGCATTGCTTCGGTGTTGCGTACCTATAACTGAGCTTGATTGGGTCATTTCTTTCGACTCTAGGGATCACCATTCATCACCTATACTATTTTGATTTATTTGTTCTCTTAAATCTTGGTTTTAAAATGTCTACTATCTTGTATTATTTTGCCTCAAGAAGATTCTTTTGCCAAAGAATTTTCACTCGATTTTCAGTCTTGGGGAAATTTAGGAAATGGTTTTTATGCTTGCACATGTTCGTGCGGCACTAACGGTCTTCCAGCCCATCCAACCTTCTTCTCATGTACCATACATGTCTACCTGCTCCTCAACATATGGATGTCTCCTTGCAGCTATGTAATAGGGCTAATTCCTTGAGGGATTGGATTTTGATCCGGATCGGACCCAATAACTCGAGAAATATCCGGTTTGGTATGGTGCCTATAAATAAGGGACCTTGATCAAGCAAAAAAAGGGGATTCCAGCTAAAGAGTAAGAGGCCCAACCAAGGAGGACATGAGGGAGCTCATTCCCAGCTAAGAAGGAGTTCATTGTATTTCAAGAATAGAGAACCATTTTTGTTAAATATCATTGCAAAAAGGAGGGTCTCTCTATAATATATCTATACGTTCTCATCTTTTCTATACTTATATGCTATATCATCTCCTCTTTCCTTTTTTTGGTGGATTGATTGCCTCTAACTCAACTCAAGAAGCTATAAAAGGAACATATCAGTCACGATTACATTTGATGACATTGGTAGTAATCACTCTTATGCGAGGTTAATCACCTGTAAGTTTATGTTGTGAGAGGATATTGTGCTATTATCACATATATTTCACAAGCGAGTAATCCCCTTAGAGAGAGATGCCCCGGGATCTATATATAGATGAGTTCTTCCCCAAATGAAAATAAGTCTTCAACAAAATTCTTTGAGTAATCACTAAACTATTAAGTTTTTAATAGAATGTATCATTATTTTTCATAAAAAGATTTTCATAGATTTCAACAAACTGCACAAAACCTGTGTGATCTCCGAATTTTCTAGTCACTATTTCCAAGTGAAATACTGCTAAATTTTGTTAGTGAGTGACACACACAAACCAATATCTAGCAATATTTCTACAAATTTTGGATGTGTATAAGGTTCATATAAAAATCATCAAATATCAAACTCAATTTAAAACCGAACCTTCTATGACAAAAATCTCATGGCACTCGTTCAGTAAAACCATTATAACTTAGTCTGTAGGCGTCCAAATCCCTTAAGAGTGGTTTCATTTGAAAGATAACTTCCACAACTTATCAAATTAATAAAGCTTATGAAAGCAAGAAACTCAGGCACACAGATACAAATACGTTACTGAGACGCTTAATTTCAGTCACAAGGACTATAGAGATTTCATTATAGCATTCGGTTAAAAGCTCTTCTCAGATTTTTATTTGATCATCAAAGGACCTAAAAATACAAATAATTTTTTTAATAAAACCTCATACCTCAGATAAAATTCTTGGGATTTTTTGACCCAATAAGAGTCTCTAGAAAATACAAACTTCTATGCCATAAAATAGAACCAATTATGTTTTCATAGAACTGAACCTGGTTGGGCCAAGTGAAATCAATGTCGTTTTAGAAAATGTTGTTTCAAATAGAAATCATTTTTAAAAAACTCCAAATTCCATAATCACTCCTATTAAACGTTTAGACTGACTGTTGAGGGTTGGTTCAAGAATGCATACATCGACAGAAACTTACTTTTCTATAAATTGCCAAATAGTCAGATACATCTCTTTGTAAGTTTGAGTAAACTTATTGAAACACTCGCGCATGTTTTTGCAAACAAATTTTTAAGTCCACACAAGATTGAAAATTTTGTTTACAAAAATAAATGATATGCTTGGTGGAACTTAGGTCTTAGAGGAGTCGTTTCAATCTTGTAAACAAAGTTTTTAGGTTTTATGTAGAATTAAAAACTTTGCTTGTAAAAAATGTGCATGAGCATGCCAACAAATTTACTCAAACTTGTAAAGAGATTTTTCTAACTATTCGATGATTGTGGGAAAGTAGGTTCTTATCGAATTAGGCCTTCTTGAACTGGCACTCAGGGGTTAGCCTAGATACTTAGGAAGAGTGATTTTGTAATCTAAAGTTTTCTAAAAAAAAATTTGATTCAAAAAACCTTTTCTAAAACAACATTGATTTCACTTGGCAAAAACATGTTATGTTACGTGAAAACAGAATTGGTTCTATTTTAGACCATAAACATTTATATTTTCTAAAGGAACTTATTAGGATTCAAAAATCTCAAAAATTTTACCTGAGTGAAAATTAGGTATGAAGTTTTATTAAAAAAAAAAATTGTATTTTGGGATCCTTATGTAAAAAAAAACCTGAGAAAAGCTTCTAACCGAATGCTATTATGAAATTTTGAACAATATTTGTAACTAAGATTATAGGTCTCAGTAAAACACTCTTATCTCGTCACATATGCTTTCAATTTCTATGAAACTTAATTTAGAAGTCTATGGATGTTAGCTTTCAAATGACACCATTCTTGATACATTTGGATATGTACAGACCAAGTTATAATGATTTTACTGAACATATATTGTAGGATTTTTGTCAAAGACTTGTTAAGTTTTGGATTGACTTTGGTTCTTACTAATTTTTTTATCAACAAGACACATGTCCAAAATTTATAAGAATTTTGGACATATACTATCTGATATGTGGTACACGGATAAAATTTGGTAGTATTTCATTTAAAGATGATAGCTAAAAAATTCAGAGATCGCACAAGGTTTATGCGGTATGCTGAAATCTACAGAAATTTCTTTATAGAAAATAATGATGCATCCGGTTTGAATGTTAATGATTTACTGGTTATTCAAAGAATTTTGTTGAGGACTTATGCTCATTTAGGGAGAATTCATCTACATATGAGGACTTATGCTCTATTGGAACATATATGCGCTCATCATCGTATGTAAACGTGACAACTATTTCCTTCTTATGGCTTCTTGAATAAAATTAAAAGTAATCAATACATCGAAGAAAGGGGAGGAGAGATGGTATAATACATAAGCATAGAATAGATGAGAATGTATTAGATTTAGAGTATATTAGGGTAGAAGAAATGAAATCTTATGAAAGTGGTGGATTCCCCTTACCTATGACCCTCCCTTTTTGTGCTTTCTAACTAGGATGAGACTTCTTTGTAATGATATTTCACGAATAACTCTTGAGCATTCAAAGGATTGAAGACAATAACTCAAAGCTTACAACAAAAACAAATAAGAGAAAGGGGTAGAAGAGGATGACTTAAGGCTTTCTCTCTATAGGTCTCTTCTTTTCTCTTTCTGCTTTAGATGAACTCCTCCTTGGATTGGGAATGAGCTCACTCACATCCTTTTTAGCTGCGCTTATCACTCTTGGACCAAAATCCCCTTTCTTGGTCACCCACATCCTTCTTTTATAGGTATTTTCTTGAATCGAATTCTTCTGATTTGTTGGACCCGATCCAAACTCAAATCCAATCCATCAAAAGGTATTCTCATGTGAGAAGGGCAACTAGACTCATGTGCTATGTGTTGGAGACAATTATGCACTGTTTTGACATGTTTAGAGCAAGTTTGAGCACGTAAGACATTTCACACGGAAGGCACGCAGGGGGCTTGCGTGGGAGAGCCCACATCCCGTGGGAGGGTCTCCACACATCATTGTGGGGTGTCTCCACGTGCCAGTCGGGGGTCTCACTAGGTGCTAGGGAAGTCCCGTTAGGTGCGTGGTGGGCCCCACACTTGTTGCTTGGTGATGCTTGGCAGCTTGCGGGCGGTCCATGGTGATGTGGCGACGGCTCGCGGGAGGTCCATGGTGGCAGGTGGTGGTGCGTGGGGCATATAGTTGCATGCGTGGTATTCGGTGGTGATGCTTTTACCCTTGTCTACTATGTGGGTTGATCTCCTTTTTTTATTGCTTTAACCTTTTTGTGGTATAGGTTTGCTTGGTGTAGGATCTTTCTCGCTTAGGGGTATTTTGACTTTTAGTTTTCTTGATCTATATTAATGATTTTGTCCTTTTTCATTTCGTTAGTTAATCACTTTAACCTTTCTTCACTGCTTTAACCTTCTGATGGGTGTAAAGTCGCTTGGTGCAGGATCTTTCTTGATCGAGTATTTAAGTCTTTTCACTTAACGCTTGAGCTTGAGCTTGAGTTATCGTCGAATTTTCGTCTTATGAGGTCCAACTCCTTCTCCACCATGAAGCAGGTTTATTTTTTTCATCTTTCTAATTTGAATATTTAGTAAGAGTAAAATGGTCATTTTGTAAATGTTTGTAATTGAAACTTATTTTTATTCCAAATGCCTTTTTTTAACTTTTACAACATTTCTTTAAAATAAATACACTTAAAACAACAAAATTTTGCTACTACAACCATGAGTATAAAATAATCATTTTTTTGGATTGTTATAATTTGATTTTTTTGTAGGCTCGAAGTAACCTCATTTTGAGGTTCCCACAAAATTTTGGTTTGGAGTTGAGCTAGCTTAAGTTGTCATTATTGAAAGAAACCTTAGAAGACCAACAATCATAATTTTTCTTATAATAAGAGAACTTTAAAAAAATCTTTTTGACTAATTTTTAGGTGCTTACACATCCCATTGAGCTATTTCCAAACAAGTTGATTTTCAAGGCTTGTTTTAAACATTTTCCAAAACTTGGGCGTAGGTCCAAAACCTTGAAGTACAAGTTCAAAGCCTCCCAGCATACGTCATGTCAAGTTCGGAAGGTTCATCCGTGGATGTGTCGAGCAAGGCCTCTTCAAGTTCTATATGTCGGTTTTCAACAACTCAAAAGTCTCTCAAATCAATATTTAAAACTTAGGATGATAGGATAATATCTCTAAAAAAAAGAGTTGAGAGAATTGAGGACTAAAAGAGAGATTACCGCCCTAAGCCAAGAGGCAGTTGAGTCATGTTCTTTCCATGGAAAAGAACCCCGTGTTCGTAGGAAGACAAACCATGTCTTGAGAGCCAAACTGACCTCCCAATTTCGAGGAAGGATAACCAAACCTCGAGTCCTTAACTCTCAAATATGAGAGTCATACAACAATTGCTAAAAGGCAAATCAAAAGAAAAGAGGGCATACTCACTATTGTACTTTTTACCATCCGAATATCAAACCGATAGTGAGGATAAAATGTCAAGCTTTCACTTATATTATAGCAATGGAGATCCTAGATATCATTTAAAACTCTTTTCTAGAAAGGCCTATAAAAAAGAGGGACATGTCCAAATGGGAATATTTGTTCCCACACTCCCTCAAGGGGAATGCGTTCAAGTGGTTGACCTCATATGATTTGAGCTAATTCACCACCTTTGAAGAGCTTGCCAATTGCTTCATATAAAGATTCTCACATAATGTTGAGGTCGTTCTACTCTCAACTCTTTGAGAGATGTTAAGCGAACTCATAATGAAGATGCCCATGCCTTCATTTTGACATGGAGATGCTTGCTCGGGCAAGTCAAGGAGCCCAGATTTTAGAAAATTTCAAAACTGATTTGAAAATCCTCTTATCTTTTCATGAAATTAACACATTTTAAAAGTTTATCAAAAAGTCGTTTCTTTTCGAATCAAACTTGAAAAATGAGGTGTATGATGACCTTTTCAAACCTAAGGATTTATCTTCAAAACCAAAACCTTTGGTGTATAGATCATCTATCTCGCATGGATTGGTAAAATCTCAAAAGGTAGCAAGTATTAGGGTTGAGACTTTCCCATCTAATCCTAATAAACTTTCTTTTCCTAAGTCCAAACTTCAATTCCAAAAATTTTAAAAATAAAAAAATATGAAAGAACTAAAAGAGATTATATACATCTAGGACAACCACTTACGAAAGAACTAGAAAATCTTTTGTTCCAAAGATTGTTGAACTTACCGCCAGTTTCGAAAGGAGCCCCTAAGGGACATTTTCTCAATGAGTTTTGTAAGTATCATTGGCTAAAGGGTCATAATACAAATGATTGCTTTTCTTTGAAAATTAAAATAGAGGACTTGATTGAGAAGTCAAACTCTACGTCTCCGAGGAGTCAGAGCCTTCCCAAGCTATTTTCGAGGAGCCTTTCCCCAAACATGTAAGCATGATTCAAAGTTCAAAAGTGGCTTGATGGAAAGTACCACTTCAACTATCGAAAATAAAAAAAATATATTTAGAAAAATAAAAAACATTTGGAAAATTTTCAAAAACCAAAAATAATAGAAAACCCTAGAAAAATGAAAACAATGTAAACTTCAAAAATCCCAAAAAAAAAGTATTTTATATTTCTTCTCCAAAAGCTTGTCTTGAAAATACAAAAAATACTGAAAAAACAAAGAAATGATAAAAATATTAAAACCAAAAATTTAATCAAAAACCTATTTTCAAAATCATGTATCATCCTAAAATATTATTTTGCCAAAACTTTTGTATATCCTCAACCCAAAATCATGTTATTATGAAGGATCATCATCTTCTCTTTTATAGAATTCTTTTCAAAAAGTAAAATAATTTAAGATAGAATAGAGCAAGGAGGTAGATCTCCTCATGAGAGAGGATTATCAAACTACTGACCTTCATGAGTTCCATAAAATTCTTGATATGAAAAAGCTTTCAAGTTTCATGTGAGGACTTTTTAGAAGTCAACCTAAGAACCAAGTCTAATCATAAGTGTGTCAAAATAGGAACTTGCCTACATCAACTCGAAATAGCATCTTTCATAGAGTTCCTTAAATCATACATCGATGTGTTTGCATGAGCCTATGAGTATATGCTCGGATTAAATCCTAAAGTCATGGAAATTGCCTACCTTTAGAGCTCGGTGTTAAGCATATCAAGCAGAAATTTAGAAAAATCTATCCCAATATCCACCTCCAAGTTAAAGGGGGTTTAGAGGATGTTTTAAAAGTGGGTTTTATAAAACCCATTGCTTGCTCCGATTGGCTTTGAAACATAGTTGTCGTTCGAAAGTCAAATGAAAAAATCAATATTTGCATTGATTTCAGAAACTTGAACAGAGCCACTCTAAAGGATAACTTTCTTTTGCCTAATATTGATTTGATTGTTGCTAGCACGACTAATCATGAAATGTTCTCTTTTATGAATGGTTATTCAGGTTATAATAAATCAAATTGGCTTCAAAAGATCAAAACAAAACCACTATTACCACACCCTGGAGCACATATTGCTATACCGTCATGCCTTTTAGTTTGAAAAATGTCGGTGCCACTTACAAAATAGTCATGATGACTTTCTTCATAACCAAATCTATAAGCTTTTGTAAGTAGATGTGGATGATCTTTAAATGAAATCAAAAACTTATTCTGTTCATATAAAATCTTTGCAAAAAGTGTTTTAAAGGCATAGGTTTTATCATGTAAAACTAAACTGTCAAAAGTGTGTTTTTGGAGTGGAATTAGAAAAACTTTTAGGATTTATGGTTAACCAAAGGGGCATAGAGGTCAACACCTCTAAATGTCAAGTCATCATAAACATACCTCCAACTTCTAACCTAACTCCAATTAAGAGCTTCCAAGGTAACCTCTAAGCTATTATACAATTCACCTCTAATTTGGCATCAAGATGTGAATCTTTCAACAAACTTTTGAGAAAGGGAGCAGACTTCTTTGGGATTGTGAGTGTCAAGAGGTTTTTAATTGGTAAATGCTCAAATTTTTAAACCTTCAAAATCAAGAAAACCTTTGCTTTTATATTTTTTCATACATGAAAAGGCAGTGGGAGCTTTATTAGCATAATATGAGGATAATAGCCTTAAGGAGTATATTATTACTATATTTCAAAAACTCTCTTAGGGTATGAGAGAAATTGTCAAGCTATGGAGAAGATATGCTGAGCCATGGTGTAGGCGTGCAAAAATTTAAACATTCTTTATTCAATCATGAGATTTGAATAGTATCTAAACTCGACCCCATCAAGCATCTTTTCAAAAAACCTATACTAACAGGTAGGCTATGTAAGTAACAACTTCTTTTAATGACATACTATTTGATGTGTCATCATCAAACTTCCATCAAGGGTCAAGCCGTGGCATCATGTGGCCCACCAACCCCTTAAAGATACATATCCCATGACGAGAATCAAATATAGAAAATGTATTTTGATGGGGCAAGAAATATACAAGCTACAAAGGTCAACATCATCATCATATCTCCTAAAAAGGGTCATACTTTCGATTCACACCAAGTTGCATTCATTTCACACATTCATCGCACTTGATTTACACATAGAGACCCTATAACAAGCTAGATTAGTTGATCTAGACTTTTTTTGATGAGAAAAGGATCCTTGCCATGTATAAACACTTTAAATTTCCTAAAAATGAGAAGTACTTCAAGTCACATTTTTTTTTTGAACTTTTATAAAATTCAAAAATGATCATTTTACCCTCAAGGCTCTAATGGTAAAATTTTACTATTTCAAGCATGCTTTCTTGAGGGAAGGGGTTGTAAAAGTTAAACTGGAGCATTTGATACTAAAATAAGTTCTACCTACAAAATATTTGCAAAATAAATGTTTTACCTCTACAAAAATAAAATATTTAAAGATACAAATAGAACTAACATGTTTAAAATATGGAGGAGAAAAAATCAAGATCTTAGAAACTTAGAAGACTCTAGTTTGGTGATGGATCAAATATAAGCGAAAAACGTAAAGTGAAAGGTTCAAAATACTTTTTATCGAAAAAGATCCTACATCAAGCGACCCTACACCCATTAGAAGGTTAGAGCGGTCTAGAATGGTTAAATAGATCAATTCGCAGAGTGAAAAGGACAAAGTTGATAATCCAAAATAAAAATTTGAAAAGCCAAAAATACCCCTAACTGTGGAAGATTTTGCACCAAGCGATCCTACGCCCATCAGAAGGTTAAAGCGATCTAGAAAGGTTAAAAAGATTAACCCAAAGTGCAAAAAATGGTAAAAGCGCCACCATCGACCGCCAACACGTGCGCCACCACGTGTCACCATCGGCCACCTTGTGCAGCACACACCTTGGTGCGCGATGCCCACTCAGTGGCGCGTGGCACGTGCGTATGACACCTAGCTCCCACGAGCTGGCACATGTGCTAACAATCTTCGCTTATCTTCTAGTCCATCCAACCTTCTTTTCATGTGCCACACGTGTCCAATTGCTCCTCCCACATGTGGATGCCCCCAACAACTATGTAGTAAGGTTGGTTCATCCCATGGATCTAGATCTAGATCGAACCCAATAACTTGGGAAAAATTCGGTTTGATTTGGGGCTTATAAATGAGAGACCTTGGCCAGCCAAATAGAGGGGGAGAAGCCCAAGAGTGGGAGGTCCAGCCAAAGGATATGATGAAGCGTATTTCCAAACCCAAGGAGGAGTTCATCAAAGGAAGAGAGAGAGAAGGCTTCAAGCCACCCCCTAACCCCTTTCATTGTTTCATTCTCATTGTAAGCTTGGAGTTCTTGTCTTCAACTATTGTATTTCAAGAGCAGATAACCATTTTCGTGGAATATTATTGCAAAAGGGAGGGCCTCTCCTATCCGAAGACGCGAAAGAAAGGGTCATAGGTGAGAGGAATCCTCTAACTCTATAAATTTTCATTTCTACCCTATATATGACATATCTTATACATTCTCATATTTTCTATGCTTATATGCTATATCATCTCCTCTCTCCTTTCCTCGACGAACTGATTGCTTCTACTCAACTCAAGAAACCATAAGAGGGACATAACAACCATAATTACATTCAACAACATGAGTATATAATCACTCTTATAGTAGATCAATCACCCATAAATTTATGTTGTGGGAGAGCATTGAGTTATGATCACATATATTTTCCAAGTGAACAATCCTCATAGAGAGAGATGCCCAAGAATCTATATGTAAATAAATTCCTCCATCAATTAATACAAGTCATCAACAAAATTCTTTGAGTGATCACTAAACCATTAAGATTCTAATCGAATGCATCATTATTTTTTATAAGGAAATTTTTGTAGATTTCAATATACTACACAAACCTTGTGTGACCAACGAATTTTTGAGCCTCAATTTCGAAACTAAATGTTGCTAAATTTTGTCCATGAGTGACACACAAACTAATATCTAATAAAATTCTACAAATTTTAGATATGTATAAGGTTCATAAAAAAAATCATCAAATATCATAAAAACTGAATCTATGTGTAACAAATCAAACACCCCATCTAATGGCTATGATGGTCAACCAAAGTATGACACCAATGGGAGACTAAAAATTCTCATTCTAAAAGAATGATTATATATATAGATTGATTGATTAGATCTTATCTACCACTAATGTTACTCATTTATAACGGATTATTATTTTCTGATATATAAATATAATAATATTATCTTTCATATTTTAAAACCGTTTAAATTGCAGTCATGCCATTGTAAGAAATAGTTAGGCATAAATGAACATGTCAGAGGTGGGCATGTCAAAGGTGAGCTGGATTTGGTTTTCCTATATATAAAATGTATGTATATATGTATCGGGTATGGGCTGGGGCAAGTATCGGCCGGGTATGAATCATGTATCTTATCCCTATCCCTGAACCTGAATATGATCTGGTCAGGTATTCCCCCACCTTGTTCGGGTTGGGTTGGGTCAATATGGCCATCCTAAGAGTTGCCCAGTTTGACCTGGTCTGGGTTTGGTTCGGGAAAAACGGGATATATGTTTGATCATGTACGGGGCAAATATGGGATGGTAAGTGCTGGCCCGTGGTGTATTGGTTCTTATGTATAATGTAAAATCAAAGTTGACATTGCGCTTACGTGTATATAAGAAGTACTCAACCCATACCCGATCTAACAGTGTAAGGGGCAGGGATGAGGGCTAGAACAGCAATTTGAGGTTCGGGTATGGGGACAGTCATAGGTATACCCGCTCCGTACACCCATTGCCCATCCCTTCGAATTGGTTTACATTTGGAGTAGGCTTTGGGATCTAAAAAAAGAACAGAAAAAAGGAAACTACTGGATTTATTTGCATGGTATTTTATTTCTTTGATAATGTGTTAAATCATTGATCATATATTATAATCTAATGCAACAACAAAGCTTCTTCCCAACCACCATGATGACCCTTACTGGGTTTCCTTTCTTCTTCTTTTTTTACCAACGACCATTACTGTTTGACCTGCAGAGTATGAATCCACAAGTCCTAAAGGGGCAGGTTTAATCTTGCCAAGGGGTTGTCCTGAAACTTTGAATTTGAAGGAGGCCATGAGTTCAAGAACAAGATCTCGCATCTGGTTCAGTTCTGCCGAACCGGCGGAACCTGTTAATCCAGGCCTTATTTTCAGTTCAACCTGCAAATCTAAAGGTCCAAACATGACTAACTTGATAATCAAGATATGGATACATCTACTCAAACAATCCCTCCTACCCTGGTAAAGAACTCCACAAAGGATCATAAGAAATCCCATTAGTATCAAAATTACAATAAATTCTTTAATTTTCTTCCTTCATTGAAGCAATCCAATACAACCATGAATAAGCCTTCAGTTGTGGCCGGAGAAAAAGGCCGGAAGCAGTACATAAGTGCGAGGAACATGATTCTCCATTCAATTCCTTTAGGAAGCACTTTTCTTTTTGACTGAATGGGTCTTCTAGCCGGAACTTTATGACCGGAAAAACACTACAATCCGTGCACATCGAGTAACAGCTCACCTGGCCTGGGGCTCGACTCGCAAGTTGAAGTTCATGTGTTCGATACCCAGAAGCGTACACCCAACATTGGCCTCTCTATTGTACCAAAAAAGAAGAAAAGACTACAATCTGCAATTAAGAAAAATTACAAAACTCGTCGGTCATGGAGAAACACAAGAGCCCTATACAACAGAAGGTCCGGTTAGAGAAGCAGTCTACCCTTCCTCTACGAACAAATCATCAGTCTTTCTGAACACACAATGAAGAACAATAATAGCAACACCAATAACAAGGGAAATCACAATGTTCAAAGTGACATGAGTAAGGAGCAGAACCACAACTGTTACGATGGAAAGAGTAACCAAGACGATCCGATCATCGACGGTCCGGCCGAAGATCGCGAGCGGCTCATCTCGGAAGAAGTAGAGGAAGAACCAAACGACAAACATGACCAAGAACACAATTAAAGATATCGGATGCCATAGCAAGCTCAGGAAGAGTATGATCAAAACTATAATCACATAATTAACGCGAAAGTAAGCGAGATTGCTCTTGAATCGAACCAGGGCATCACGAAGGCCGGATGGAACACTTAAATGTGCCATTTCTCGCCATGGCCGACGAGTTCCTAAGATTGACTGGCCTTGCTCCTTGGCACGAGAAATGAAGCCGAACCGACTACTCTCACCTGTGGATGTAGGAATGGTGCCATATGAAGCCATTGATCCCCAAGCTCCAAAATTCAGATGGATTTTCAGAGGAACGATAACCAGCTTTCGACCTTGATGTCCAGAGGTTATAAAGATTTGGTGTATGGGTATCGAGTGGGGCACCCCAATTTTATATATATAAAAGAAAACTCGAAAAAAAAGTTCCAATTTCCTCTTTGCTAAAATGTAGCTATTAATTTGCTTACTAAGAACGACTAAGTTTAGAAGTTTACCATCTAATTCAATAAAACAGTTTCAGGATATCCATCAACATTAAGCAAATCAAGGAATTACATGATGGAAGGGTATACGTGTATCATGAGTTTTCCATATATATATATATATATATATATATATATATATATATAAAGAGAGAAGAGAGCATACTTCATCTCCACACTCATTCCTCTCCATCAAGATATTGAAATCTATAAGTCAAAAATAAAAAGTAATTTAATGTATTTATTCAACTTGTACAAAAGTAACTCCGTCCATAAGGGATCAACCTTGCATTGTCGGTCCCAAGCCCGAATAAAGGAGGAGGGTTGTGTTAGGCTTTCGACAACCATCGTAAAACTTTGTAAGATTTTTATACCATGGATTACACAAATTATGAGCATTGCTTTGGGGCATCCCCGCTTAGCAATGTGGTGCAGAGCCCGAATGTAGTGATAAGTAAGCAAGAGCCACTACATTTTCGTCTGGATGTAGTTAATCAATTACAAATAGGGTTCCCACATCATGGACGGGTGTGGGTAAAGAAGTTAGTCCCGCTACATTGTTATCCGAATGTAGTGAATAATTTAGAGAGAGGGTCTCCGCATTTTCAATATGGACGGATGCGGGGGATAAGGAAGCTAGTCCTTCATAATAAGATTCTTATTGGTTCTTGGAATATCGAAACATTATCCGGTAAGCTAATGGATGTGGTAGATACTATGATTCAAAGAAAGATTCATATTCTATATTTACAAGAGACAAAGTGGGTTGAAGAAAAAGCAAAGGAGATTAAGGATATAAGTTTTAAATTATGGTAATCAGGTAAGAAAATAGCTTGAAACGGAATTGGTATTATCATAAATAAAGATTTAAAGGATGGTGTAGTAGACATACAACGATATGGTGACTGAATCATGAAGTTGAAATTAGTGTTAGGAGCAGAGGTTTTGAATATAGTTTGTGCTTCCGCACCCTAAGTAGGACTAGAAGATAGTATAAAGACGGCTTTTTGGGAAGAGTTAGATAAGGTAATTCAAAGAATTCCATAAAGGCAGATTTTTTTTTGTGTAGGAGGAGACTTAAATGGACATGTCGGTAAAGAGGCATTAGAATATCAAGGTATTCATAAAAACTTTGGTTTTGGGGATATAAATGAGGAAGGTAGGGAGATTTTAAATTTTGCAATGGCATTTGATCTCTTTATAGTTAATACAATCTTCAAAAAAAGAGATGAACATTTAATTACTTATAAAAGTTGCTTACCACAAACACAAATTGATTACTTTATTTGTAGAAAAAAAGATAAAGCATGTTATAAAGATTGCAAGGTAATTATAGGAGAAAGCTTAACCAACATACATCGACTTTTAGTTATGGATTTATAAATAAAAAAATAGACAAAGAAAAAAAGAGTGCATCAAGCAATTTAGACTAAATGGTGGAACCTGAAAAGCGAGAAAAAAGATATATTTAAATAGAAAGTCCTTCAAGGAGATGCTTGGAATTATGTTGGTCCACCTTGTGATATGTGGAATAACATGGCTATACATATTAGGAAAGTGGAGAAAGGTGTGTTAGAGGTATCGAAGGGAGGTGTACCACCACAAAAAGAAGCTTGGTGGTGGAGTGAAGTAGTACAAAATAAAATCAAGGCAAAGAGGACATGTTACAAATTACATTATGCTAAGAAAACTAGTGAAACTTTAGAAGCTTATAAGAAAGTAAAGAAGGAAACGACAAAGGTCGTGAGTGAAGCAAAAGCTAAAATTTGGGAGGATTTATATAAAAAACTCAACTCAAAAGAAGGTAAAAGAGATATTTTTAGGATAGGTAGGGCTAGAGATAAGAAAACTAAAAATCTTAATTTTGTTAGATGCATCAAAGATGAGGATGAAAAAATTCTAGTGGCAAATGATGATATAAGAAATAGATGAAAAAACTATTTTTACAAGCTTTTTAATAAAAATAAAGATGTTAGTATTAGCTTAGGAGAGTTAGCCAAATCAGAAAAGTATATAAACCATAATTTCTACCAATGTATTGAAAAGAATAAAGTCAAAGAGGCTCTTAAATATATGAAGGGTGGTAAATCGGTAGGACCAAACAATATTCCTATAGAAGTTTGGAAAATACTAGGACAAATAGGAATCACTTGGATCACAAGACTATTTAATGAAATATGGAGAAACCAAAAGATTCCTGAGGAATGGAGAACGAGTACACTTATACCCATATATAAGAACAAGGGAGACATTTAGAATTGTGCGAATTATCAAGGTATCAAGTTAATGAGCCATACTATGAAATTGTGGAAAAGAATTATCGAACGTAGGTTAAGACAAGTATCAAGTACAACGGAGAACCAATTTGGATTCATGCTAGGCAAATCTATTGTTGAAGCAATTCACCTTTTGAGACGTTTTATTGAACATTTTGGAGCAAAAAAGAAAGACCTTCATATGATATTTATTGATATAGAAAAAGCTTATGATAGGGTACCGAGGGAGGTTCTTTAGAGAACCTTGAAAAAAAGAGGTATCCCATTGACATACATTAACCTTATAAGAGACATGTACGATGGTGCAAAAACATGTGTGAGGACTAATGAAGGAATGACAAACTTCTTTGAAGTTAATATTGGGTTACATCAAGGATCAACTTTAAGTCCATACTTATTTATATTGGTGATTGATGAGTTAACAAAACATATTCAAGGTGAAGTTTCTTGGTGTATGTTATTTGCAGATGACATTGTATTAATGGAAGAGTCTAAGGAAAAAGTTAATAGAAAATTGGAACTATGGAGAGAAACATTAGAAAGCAAATGCCTCCGACTTAGTAGAACAAAGACAGAATATATGAAATGTAAGTTTGATCATTTGGTTACTTCAAAGGATATAGAAATTAAAATTGGCACACATTGCATCCCTCAAAAAGAAAGTTTTAAATACCTAGGGTCAATTTTTTAGAGTAATGGAAGAATTGATGAAGATGTTACGGATAAAATTAATGCTGGTTGGTTAAAATGGAGAGGAGCATCAAGTATTCTTTGTGATAAGAAGATACCATTAAAGTTAAAAGGTAAATATTATAGAGCAGCAATTAGACCTGCCATGTTTTATGGTTCTGAGTGTTGGGCAGTTAACCATCAACATGTATAAAAGGATGTCTATGACAGAAATGAAGATGTTGAGATGGATGAGTGGTCATATAAGAAAAGACCGTATACATAATGAGGTTATTAGAAACAAATTAGGAGTGACACCAATAGAGGATAAAATGAGAGAATATCGTTTAAGATGGTTTGGACATATAGAAAGAAGATCATAAGAAGAACTTGTAAAAAGGTATGAAAACTAAATTTGAAAAGTATTAAAAGAGGTAGAAGATAACCACAAAAATGTTGGAAAGAAACAATAAAAAACGTTCTCTCTCTATTATTGGATGTATCCCGCAGTAGTTCTTCACATTTACCGTTCAGAGCCAAATGGTCCAAGAGCACGTGGGAATGGCATAAGGCTGAACTCTCTGAACGTGGGCAAGACATTGCTCTTAATTATTATTCACAAAATATCAACGATCATTGGGATGCTGCAATGGTTAATGTCATTACGTGTCCTTGGCGCGTTGGCTGTGGGACATGTATCATTTCATAAAGATTGCCCCTTGATCACTCGGCAGATAAAAAGCTTTAGTGTTATATCTTTCACTCTTTATTACATTCGTTGGTATGAATATAATTTTAATTTTTTAAGAGGTTTTAAAAAAGTATAAAAGATATTTTATTACATTGGTACCACCTAAAAGCAACAAGTGTGAGCATGATACAATCTCTTTCTCTCTCTCTATATATATATTTATATATGTATATATAGAAAAGAGTAGTTGCATAGTACTTATATGGGATGATATTACTAAAACATTTGCACAGTTGTGTACGATCAATAGTATAGATTTAAATTACTTTGCATTTGATGAATAGGATGCATTAAATACAAAGTGTAAGAATATAATGGTACTTGTAATTCAAAATTAATAGAATTAATTTTAAAGATTGGTTTGTAGAGATGTTTATTCAACATTATGTATCGAAAGACATTATTATGTATTGACTACTTTTCCTATATTATATATAGATACATATATAGAGAGAGAAAGAGATATGATCGATTATGAACTGGCTCGATTGTTCCAACCGGAACCGAACCAGGTTAGGACTGTCTGGAACCCGAACCAACAGACCCGATTCGGTTCCGGCTGAACCTGTGGTTCCATAATTTTTAATTCTTTTATAAAAACTCAAAAGAATAATAATTTTCAGTTTCGGACAGTTTAGAACTGGAACTGGCCGAATTCTGGTTTCTGGTTTCAGGCAAACCAGAACCGACAGTTCCAACTTAGAGGAACCAGCCATGTCTCTCTCTCTACACACACAAACACACACATATATTAAGTGAGTTGTGGTAAGAATTGCAGCCTGGGGTTGTAATTAAGCTGAGTTAAGAAAATGAATTTTTGAGTTAGATAGACTTGCTAGACTCGTTTGAGCTCGGTGTGATTACATCAACTCAGCTAGAAATCAAGCCCAATAAAATTGAATCTGATTGATCATTTGAGCTCGTGCTCGAAGATGGAAATTTCTAACCTTGAAACTTAATTCTCCTGAACCAGTATATTTTCCATGTGCGACGAATTAAGTATACCTAGACATGACAGGTTCCAATCGAAACCAGAGCAGGCTAAAAACAAGTTGAACTTAAAAGTGGAACAAAAAAACCGCCCGATTTGGTTCCAGTTTCACCTTTTATATAATAAGAATAGAAACCGCCACGAAACTGAAACCAACTTCAGTGTGATTCAGTTGTGGTTACATGTTCTGAGCTAATCAGAACTGACAATTTGAAACCGCTGGATTCAGTTTACTCATAATGGGACATGTCTAAGTATACCCAATTCTGAGTCGTGATCATGCTAGCTAAGAGGAGATATAAAAAGATCGAGATTGGATTAGAATCCAACACGAAAACATCTAGCAGTAATTTTTGAAGAAGAATTTCAAGTTCATCCCCTCTAAACTTTAGAAAACCTTACTTAAATGTCTAAATTTGTGGGTTAAAGCATCATTAAGCATCGCATGTCCTCTTTTCTTCCTTATGGTTCACTGACGGTGCAGTGTCGCCCATGCCAAAGACTGCTTGTTCGTGGGTGAGGTCAGGTGGTTACGTCACCCGAAATCTTGAAAACATTAATCCAAAAGACCATACAGTCAGTCGGCTGGCCTATTAAGTAGCCATTTACATTAAGGAATTTTTATTGTATTTTATGTTGCTTTTTAACTGTTCTATAAAAGCAATCTATATTCATATCCGGTTCAAAACCGGAACATGGAATCATAACCAAAATTGGTTCAGTCACGGTTCTTGATTCGAAGCAACGGTTTTGAACCACTGATTCCCGTTTATGCTAAACCGGTCATGTCTAGGTAGAAGTACAAGTTAATCACGCTCTTAATAACTTTGTTTTGGTACATTGGTTTGAGAATAATGAGATGAGCTAAATGAAAGATTGGTGCATGCCTTTTCCTAAGTTCGTATGTCAAAAATGGCCAAGAAATTTACCATGAGGATCTGAAGTATTAGGAACTTGATGCATTCCCATTAAGCAAACGCTTTCGTCGATTCTCAATGAGCAGAAATACTATTCACGGACATTTGGTATAATTGTGATTCTTGTTCACTCGCCACATGTTTGATTGATAAGAGAGAACTAAGAAAAGTATCTCACCACTAATTCTAAACTGAATTAGATAAAAGAACTCAAACTCACAAGAAAATGGATATTGTCTTTTCATTCTACCAAGAGGTATATTTAAGCTTGGACAAAATCCCCAAAGCTTACTATACATAAATAAATCAAAACACAAGTTTTCATACAATAATTAACTTAGGTTCCAGGATCCTAGGGTGGTAAACACAACATTCTGTTTTCTCAAGCATTGAGAACACAAAACACAAGTTCCTATGCAACAATTAACACAAGATGCAAATCCTCAGGATGATAAATGCAACATTTTGTTTACCCAGGTATTGAGAACATAAAAACTGGTTTACTAGACTATGTCCACATTTCTCATGGTATTTGAAGAATTCTTACTATAATTACCTTAAAAAATACCATCATGAATTAATTCTACAGTTTGACAATTTTCAGCTTGTGATTCCTAAAGAGTGAGGACGTTTTTGGGACCTTCGTTAATGGGATTCCAACCACTTCTAATGGAGTTGTTCTCATTAACATATTTTTGAACCAATAGAAATTTGTCTTGTCATGGGCCTGGTGTGTGGTCGAGTGGGTCCTGTTGATGAATTTGGATTGATGTCCACATTATTCTCGCTAGGTTGGAGATGGATATCCTGATCTTCAGAATCTGACACATAAGGAATCGGGTCTCTGATGTTGAAAGCAGGTAACATTGATTAATACTTAGGTAGGTCAATGGTGTAGGCATTTTCATTGATCTTGACGAGAACTTTGAAAGGACCATATGCTCTTGGCTTTAGTTTGGAAGGTCTCAGTTCAGAAAACCGTTCTTTATGGAGATGTATAAAAACCAAATCTCCCGACTAAAACTTAATGGGTTTCTTGTGGTTATTGGCAACCTCTGCATATTTTGTAGAGCTAACTTCTATCTTTTTCTTGATATCTTTATGAAATTTTTGAACATCTTTAGCAAGTTGCTTTCCTTTCGAGTCTTCTAGATAACTTGTATTGAGACTGAATAGATCTAAAGGACTGCAACTAAGCAACTTTAAAAGGAGTTCATCTTGTAGTGAGATGGGGAGCTCTATTGTATGTGAATTCTACCCACGCCAGTTGTTCATCACAAGATTTGTTTTGCTTGGATATAATAGTTCATAGTAAGGTTGAGAGAGTGTGGTTGATGACTCGAAAACCTGAAATCCTTATCAGAGATAATGGAGCGTGGTATCCCATGCAATGTCACAATTTCTTGAAAGAATAACTCAGCAATATATGAAGCATCATATATTTTATAACAAACAATAAAATGAGTCATATGTGAGAAATGATCAACAATAACAAAAACAGAATCCTTCCCTCGCTTGGTGCGGGATAAACCAAGAACAAAATCCATGCTAGGTGTTTCCCAAGGATGATTTGGAGCCGATAGGGGCCGATATAACCCCTAATTGACTTGTTTAGTACTCTTGGATTTCTTGCGAAAGATGCAACGTTTCAGGACATGGTGGACATGTCTCCTTATTTCTAGCTAGTAGAAGTATTCTTTGAGGATTTCAAATGTTTTTTGCTCTTCAAAGTGGCCAGCAAGTCCTTATAATGAGCTTCTTTAATTAATAGTTCTTGTATGGATCCTTTGGGGATACATAGCCTTCCAAAATGAAAAAGGTATCCATCATGCATGTAGAAACCTTGTTCAGACTTGTGGGGTTGCATTGCAAATTTTGCCAACTATGGGTCTTAAGTGTACATTTCTTTGATAAACCTAAGATCCATAAGTTTGGTGCTAGCCAATGAAATGAGAATATACCTCTTGGAAAGAGCATCAACTACAATGTTGGTGGCACCCTTTTTTTATTTAATAGTATAGTGAAACATGTTTAAGAATTTTACCCATTTTGTATGTTTGCGACACAACTTTCCTTGGGCCTGTAAATGTCTAAGAGATGCGTGATCGATGTGTATGACAAATTCTTTTGGAAGGAGATAGTGTTGCCAATGCTAGAGGATACAAATCAAGACATACAACTCCTTGTCATATGTTGAATAGTTCAAAGTGACTTCTTTCAACTTTTCACTAAAAAATACAATAGGTTTCCTCTTTTGAGTTATAACAATACTAATACTTACAACAAATGTACCACACTAAACCTCAAAGGCTTTGTTAAAATCTGGGAGTGCTAGAACTGGTGCAAAGCTTAGTTTCCTTTTAATATCTTCTAATCTTTCTTGAGTTAAAGGAGTCCACTAAAAATGTTCCTTTTTCAAGCAATCCGTGATGGACGCCATGATAGTGCTAAAATCTTTGATAAAATGCCAATAAAAGGATGCAAGCCCATGGAAACTTCTAATCTCGTTGAGCTTTGTGAGAACTAGCCAATCCATAACAACCTTTACCTACTCTTCGTCCACTTTGATGTCGTGCTGGGACACTACGTACCCAAGGAAGATGACTTGTTCTTGACAGAAATGACATTTCTTTAGGTTGCCAAAGAGTTGTTCTCTTAATTTGGAGAATACTGAATGCAAGTGTTGTTCATGGTCTTGTATAGTCCTGCTATAGACTAGAATATTGTCAAAATAGACAACAACAAATTTTCCAATATAATCGCGAAAAACTTGATTCATAAGTCTCATGAAAATGCTTGGGGCATTTGTTAATCCAAATGGCATAACTAGTCATTCATATAGCCCGGTCTTTGTTTTGAAAGTTGTCTTCTATTCATCTCCCTCATTCATCCTTATTTGGTGGTATATGCTTCTCAAATCGATTTTGGAGAACCATCAAGAGTTCCATGGTCCTAACCAAAAATTGGAATTGTCCCATCATTTCTTTTTGTCGTCTTTTCAATACTATAATTTTAGCTTGGTCAAAAAACATGCTTCTCGTTAAATTGGGAGCTTCCTATCTAGAATTTTGGCTGGAAGTGTTTTTGTAGTTTGTCATGGTTTGGGATGATAAAAAGAGTTAGGAAGGCTTGAGAAAGCTTACACGTTTTTGAAGCAGAATGATGTGGTTTCGACTGAACCACCTCTTCAACTAGTAGTAAGTGTGATTAACTCGAATGATTGAAAAACATCTAAATGAAAAAGCACCAATGATGCATTCTCGTTCAGCAAATGCTTCCACCGATTCTGAATGAGCAAAGATATTATTCCCCTAAAGTTGGTCTATGGGTGATTCTTATTCACTTGCCACATGTTTGACTGATAAGAGAGAACAAAGAAATCTATCTCACCACTAATTCTAAACTGAATTAGATAAGAGAATACAAAATTCGCAAAGAAATGAATGTTGCCTTCTTTATTTTATCAAGAGGTCTATTTAAGCTTGGACAAAAATTCCAAAACTGGCCCTACAAAAATAAATCAAAACACAAGTTCCCATGCAACAATCAACTCAGGGTGTAGGTTCTCAGGGTGGTAAATACAACATTCTGTTTTCTCAGGTATTGAGAATACAAAATACAAGTTCCCAAGGTAGTAAATGCAACATTCTGTTTTTCGAGGTTTTGAGAACACAAAACTGATTTATTAGACTATGTCCACATTTCTGATGGTATTGGATAAATTCTTGTTATAATTACCCTAGAAAACACCATCATGAATTAATTCTACAGTTTGATAGTTTTCAGTTTGTGGTTCCTAAAGAGTGAGGATGTTTTTGGGGCCTTCGTTAATGGGATTCCAACCACTTCTAATAGAGTTGTTCTCATTAACATATTTTTGAACCAATTAGACGAATTGAGAAATTTGTCTATCATGGACTTGGTGTGTGGCCGAGTGGGCCCTATTGATGAATTTGGACTCATGTCCACATCAGAACTTTATGAAGCTTAATAATTTTATAAAAATGTATATTAGCAACATGAGGCTCCAGCCTGGCTAAGTGTGGCATCAATGGTCTTCTGTTGTTCAACTTTCATTTGCAAAACTAGAGTAGAGCATCAGGTAAGATTAGCAATGAACAATTTTCAAGAGGGAAAAAATGTATTTTCTCCTTAGTTATGTTCAGCAGATCTTGGTTTTTGGACATCAGCAAAGAGAGTCAACAAAGAATGCATAAGATGAAAATGGGAGGCCAATAAATGTGTAGAAGAAAAACAAAGTTGGAGAAAAAATATTCATTATGAAACGATGTTTAAATGACTTCAAATACTTCATTTTCAAATAAAATCTGTACATGTACATTTGCAGTGTAATAATGATTTTTTAATCAATGAAATCTTATTCGTAATTGAGTTTGTAATGTTTTATTATTTGGTTGTTAAATTGTTGTTAAGTTGTTTATACAGGTTAGTTGTAATTCAAAAATACAAATCAAGGATTTGCTACGGAAACATAGTGAGTGATTAGCTACGGTTCAGATACGGATATGAGACAGGACCGCGACGCACATCCAAACCAAAAAAAAAATCGTGTTGGAAAACCCACCTTGGCCCGACACAGATCCGCCAGTGCTTATTGATTTTTGTAATTTTTGTGTGACTTTTGGGCGGACATGAATATGGACTTCACAATTTTGTTTGTGTAGGGTTCTCGTGTTCAATTTATCGTCAGCCCTAGTATCATAAGAAGATTTTCAATGAAAAATGAGGGTGTTGCTGACTTTAGTCAAGGTCGAAAAGTATTGTGCAAATAAGCCATGAACTTAAGGATGTATAAGATGTATGCTGAGGTACACGGTCGCTTGGTTAAGGATGTACATGGTTGGTTCTGGTTTTCTTGGTACCTGGAACCGGGACCAAATTGGTACTGGTTCCAGTTTCGTTTCCGATTTGAAATTGTTGGTTCTAGTTTTGGTTCCGGTTTGAATGGTAAACCACTCAGAACTAGAAAGTTCATTGAAAACTTGAAATTTTAAAAAGAAATTACAAATATGGAGGAACCGGCAGTTTAAGGCCATCTATTCCAGTTCGGACTCATTTCTAGCTCTATAGGAGGTGGAACCAAAACCAAATCAAGAGATCATCGGTTCTGAATCCAGTTTTGGTTCTAACCCAGTTCAGTTCTAGTTGGAACTGTAGGGCCGGTCCCAAACCAATTAAGGTAAGGCTGCAATGGCGAGCTGTGCTGCTCCTTGTTTGACTCACATCAACTCGTGGCAAGCTGATAGTCAGCTCAGCTTGTATAGTTCAGTGAGAAAGGCTTGAATAGGCCAGCTTCAAGTCGGCTCGGCCCAATAGAGATTCGTACACTAACCCACTTGGTTGGATTTCGCACAAGGATCTAAGTCTCACTTTCACTGTAAAAGGTACATAAAAATAACAAGCTGGCACGATTTCAGCTGATCATTCAGCTTGTAGCTTGTCATAGTATGAGATCCGTTCCGCCACTATGGGTAGAATGAGACGATAACAAGCTGTGTCAACTCAGCTCAGCTCATTTGGTTAGCTACCTGCCTAGTTGGGGAAACATGTTGATTCTCAGCTCATTACCTAAAGGAGATATTGTATGTTAAGAATATGGTTTATTACATAGCGATGGGTAGGGCTGGTAAACGAGCCAAACTTGCCTTTCTTTGCTGTTGGGCTTGTTTTAGACATGATCGAGCTCAGCTTCCTATTGAGGATATTGTTACTCGACTTTTGACCACCTATGACCGACATGAGGGTAATTTTCTTCCAATGTACGGTGGGACACTCTGTTCTCTCATTGCCTCTCACTTCATCGAAGATCTTCACCATCTCAGTGTGTCAAAAATATCTTTTCCAAGGTTGTTATTTTGTGGGGTGTCATATTCCTCGAGGTTTAATCCAATTGTGGTGGATGGAACCTTG
Source organism: Brasenia schreberi (assembly GCA_036023115.1). Lineage (NCBI taxonomy): Eukaryota > Viridiplantae > Streptophyta > Magnoliopsida > Nymphaeales > Cabombaceae > Brasenia > Brasenia schreberi. Next base: position 9,368,299 of record JAYKKT010000080.1, on the reverse strand, counting down.
TTATCCTCATTGTGTCACTTCACAAATGGGGTTCCAACAAGGTTTCCCTATCATTTTTGATCTATCAAGTAGAAGGTTAGTGGTAGTAGCAGGTGTGCCTCATGTTTTGCTCCAATTTCCATAAAAGTATCCTTGCCCTGGAGAAACCTCCCATTTTATCATCTGGTGGACTAATTGTTGTGTGAGCATGGTACTTCTACCAATCAACTATTACCAACTTAGGCTCATCGACTATGTCAAGGACTCAACAACTAATAGCAATCCTAGGTCATGTGGCGACTAGCATTGATACTTGAGTAGACTTGCTCGAGCTGCAATTGTACTTGATGGTCCATTCGAGACTCAAGTACGCACTCATTCTTGGAATAGACTCCAAGATCATTATCACAATACCCCTAGTAGAGTCACCCAAAATAGAACGAGATTGAAGAGTAAAGATGCCTCCTAGATATCTCCAAGTTTTATTTCTAAGGAGGATTTGATTGGGGCTAACACGGGAAAAAACTCGGGGAGTTGGAGGATTTGCAATCCCTAGTAACTTGTTGCCATAAACTAGAGGACACCTGACTTGATGTTACTCGTGTTCGCATGCGCTGTGTAGTACTAAAGGACGAAATGTCCCATCAGGTTTGCCAAGAAATGTGTTAAACCCGAGAACAAATCAATTCACATGGCACTAATGTGATCCCACTTAAAGACGTTAGTTTAGTATAGGGCATGCTACAAAACATCAACCTTCGGTCTCAGAGGGTCCGATAAGGCTCAAATGATTATTGTGAGTCCTTGAGAATCCGTTTAAACACATCCTAGTGCCTTGAACACCATGGGCCCGAGTGAATTGTGATATAGTCATTGAGGATAGCAAAAGTCTAGGCCATAACCACTATTTCATTCACGACAAGAAAACTGATTACAGATAGCTAAAGTAAGTTATACTACTGCTAGGAAATGAAAGAAATGAAAGTAAAAGACTCGTATTGAGTGGGTGATCCCTCAACTGGTCTCTTCCCTTCCATTTATAGAGTTCTTGAGGCAGCAACACATAAGCTACCCCTTCTTTTTCCATTGTCACGTTCCTTAGCTTCAACCTTTCATTACCTCATTCCTCCTGCTCTAGCACCATGAAAATAAGCACAAACTTCTTTCATTGCCAGCTGTTATTGACTATATCTTGACTCCCTTCCAAAAACTGATCAGTTCGTACGTACGTCAAATGCTATCAAAATTGCTTGATTTTCGTCATCAACAGATAATCTACTGTACCTACTGTACCTGTAAACACACACACACACACACACACATATATATATATATATATATATAATATGTGTGTGTGATAGAGCCAAACGTAACCCTTACAGGGAATGTTTGAGCACGTCTCTGTGTGATATATTATATGTACATATACATATATAGAGAGAGAAAGAGAGAGGATATGTAGTCCCTACTCAATACTCAATCCCCCATTTTACATTATTTTACCGATTCAACTACATGCTACTACCTTTCAAGACCTTTATACTACCCAAACTACCTCCACGGGTCAAAACTGTTGCCACCACTACAAAAACCACTACACAATTTTGACCAGTTGAGAGTGGTTTTGAGTAGTGAAGAAATAGTAGAAGGTGATCTAAAGCGATAGCTGAAAGTTGAATTGGTAGAACCATGTAAAATGAGGGATTGAATATTGAATAGGTATTACATCTCCTCTCTCTCTTTAGGAGAAGGTGATCTAAGGCGATAACTGGAGGCCCAATTGGTACAACCATCTAAAATGAGGGATTGAGTATTGAATAGGTACATCTTTCGCTCTCTCTCCCTCCTCTCTCTCTCTCTCTCTCTCTCTATATATATATATATATATATATATATATATATATATATATATATATATGTATATATGTGTGTGTATGTGTGCGTGCACTTGTGTGTTCAAACTAAGATTTGCATCTAAGGTATGAAAGGAAATAGTGCTTAATAGCTGATTAATGATGATTAAAAATAATTCCATTTTTGTCTTAGCGGGATATGCAATGAATTAGCTGTTTCGATCCTGAAGGAGAAAAACCAAGAACTTTGTTCCCATGCCCGTCACCAATAAATTTTCTGAGAAGAGTGGTGCCAAATCTACAACCGTTTGAAGTGCTTTCATGCATTTAAAATGAGGTTCCGAGCACTAGGGCTTTGTTCGCAATGTGCCATGAGGTGCATGGCCAGAGGCCCAGGACAGGCGTACGAACATGATCTTTTTCCTTTGGGGAGCTCAGGTGCGCAGCGTTGGACAATGAGTCGGTCGGTCGCAAATGATGCCAAGTAATTGATGATGGAATTAGTCCAAGGAACTGCTCTACAGCTAAAGCAATTTTCACTTGTCTTTGTTAAACCGAAACGGAAACTTCTTCTCACGCTCAGTGGAGTCCCTTATTCTTTAGTGGGGGTATTATGTCATATAAGCATTTAATTTAAGTATTGCTCTCTCTCTCTCTCTCTCAAACTGTTCGTGATCCAGTTATTAGCATTAAAGCAGCCTCTCTCCAAATGTGAGAACCACCTCGCATGTGCTTTTCAGTATGAGATGAAATCATCATGAAAACGGTGAAAAGTTTTGGTCCCTTTCAATAAGAGAACATTTTCGAATGCAATTTCAGAGGGAAAACAACCGTCACGTTGAGAACAAGGTCCAGCGCACTGCGTGAGCACTGCCTCCTTGATGAGCTTCTTTTGAAACGGGAGGATACCAAAGTAGGAGGCATCACTTTGGGAGCGCAAAGAACAAATCCTTCTTCCTCATCCTGATTTCTCACCTTAAAGACAAGGTGAATTTATGGGGTAGGAGGCATAGGAAACTGAACTGGGCTATGACTAAACAAAAACGCTCTTGCACAGAAGAGCCAAAGCCAATGATTAGCCCAGACCATTTATGCCAAGGGGAATACTAAATTAGGAAAGGAGAAAGCATCATGAAGATTGTAAGTTCAAATGTTAATGGAAATGAATCCCAGCTCAAATGGGGCCATTCCTTTTCAGTTTCAGTCATTGATTTCTTTCCATTCCTTCTAATGTTTCGGTCAGCAGATTGTGCTACTAGATCCTTATAGCCAAATTCATGCATCCCACTATCCTAGTGCGTTCCCATAAGCCATAGCTACATTCATTGGCATCTCTTTAATGGGGAAACTGGTATCCATGGATGGTGTTAGGGCAATTGCAGGTGCCAGCTGAGTTATTTTCTATAACACAAACACACACCAAGACTGGCCGGCAGAAAGGTATCAAATACCGAATCAAGGTTCAATACCCTAACTTGGGTTTTGTTCCTTGATCATATGAACTGGCTAAATTTTCTCGCCACTAAATGAATCCCTCATTGCAGTCTTAGGTATCAAGTATGAACATTTTATATAACTTAAGTGAAAGGAAAGAAGTGGGTTGAAATCCTTCTGTTCTTTTTGAACTGGATCAACGAAATAAAAAACTTGAATAAGGAAAGACAAAAGATTATAAGGATAAATTAGCCGATGTGATCAAATAGAAACCAAGTTACATGATAGTAACTGGTTCAGAGAGACTGATTATGCCGATAGAATTGCCCAATAAATAGGAACCGGCAAGACGTTTATGTACAGTAATGGTAAAATAAGATGTCCTTTTTACCATGAAAGACCTACATAGCTAACCAAACTTATGCAGCAGCAGCAGCTTGTTCTTCATCAACCTGCGATGCTGGGAGAAGGGTGCAGACAAGCTTGCGGTCGCCGTATACATTGTCGACACGTCCTGAGGATAAAAGAATCATGTCACATTCAATGGAGGTATGTATCATAAACTCAGCTTAATTTTGAGACGAGATAAACTTAACTATGAAATTTGCATCCTATAAAAGAGGCACAAATGTGTGGTTGAAGAAAAAAGAATTATATGCAAGACCATAAATATTCACTTTGCTCCTGCAGAACGATCGAGGAGCATGACATCTACTCATTGATCACAAAAATGTTTAATAGCTTAGATCGAAATTAGATGGTCTCAAGGCGCAGCGCATCAAAACCCTTACCTGTTGTTGGCCAAAACTTGGCAGTCCTAAGCCAGGCTGCTGGGAATGCAGCATACTCCCTAGAGTATGGTTTTGTCCACTCGTCCGCCATAAGCAAAGAAGGTGGATGAGGAGCACCCTGCATAGAGAAAAATAATTACTTTTGCAACCACTAGAACTACAAATTTCGTTTTATAAAGACTGTTCCTATATTTCAACACAAGGCTCCATCATGCAGCTAGTTTTCCATTGTAGATTACTTTTTGTTCCTTACCTTCAGCACGTTGTTGTGGACATCAGCTTTCCCACTTTCAACCTGTGCTATTTCTTCTCTGATGGATATAAGGGCATCACAAAATCTGTCTAACTCAGCCTAGTCAAGAGAAAGAGACCTTTGATGAGGGGAAAGACAAAGATTAAGAACAAGGAGAGCCAGAGGAAATCGGGAAGATAACGAACCTTGCTTTCACTCTCAGTGGGTTCAATCATCAGTGTGCCCGGAACTGGCCATGACATAGTTGGTCCATGAAATCCATAATCCATAAGACGCTTAGCAACATCTTCAGGTTCGATTCCAGCAGTGTTCTGTGTATGAAACAAAACTTTCATCAGTCATCAGTATAGAAGAAGCAGCAATCCAAAGAAAGGTTAGATAGTTTCCGAACCTTGAAACCCCTCAAGTCGATAATATATTCATGAGCGCATGTGCCATTCACACCCCGGAAAAGTACTGGATAGTGATTCTGCATACAGAAACTCATTATCGACTTTGAACTGCAAAAGGTTTAGAATCTTCAGCACAAGAGAAATTCCAAACCTCCAAACGCTTAGCCATGTAATTTGCATTCAAGATAGCAATCTTTGAAGCTTCAGTAAGCCCCTTTGATCCCATCATTGCGATGTATGAATAGGAAATGGGTAGAATCAGGGCCGAACCCCATGGTGCCGCAGATATTGTACCAAGAGGCTGGGATTTTTCAGGAGATGGTATTCCACCGGTAGGGATCTGAAATTGAACAAAGTGAAGATTTTCATATGCCATTGAAGTTCAAGTATCCTGACCCCCAAAAAGGAACAGAAGTCAGTTTTCAATGTCATGACCTTCAATGAATTAAAGCATGTAACTAATAATTGAGCTATTTAGATGTTTGAATATGCGAAATTTATGCCATCATGATTCAGGCACAAGACAGAAGCAGTGGACACCATAAAAGACAAGTGTTTGTTTTCCAAATGCGATTGTGAGGACATCACAGAAATCCGCTTCTAAACCATACTTAATGGCAATGAAAGATATAAAAAATCCCAGTGCAACGAGAATTTTTTTTGAAATATGGACATATTTTTCATTGCAACAGAAAGAAACAGATCATGAAAATGAAGAAAAACGGATATATTACTCTTTCTCAACCAAGAACACCTCAAAACATCCAACTGTCATGGTTGCGTACAGATCCAACATGTCTCCTAAACATATATGCATACAGAAGTCCTCCAGCTTGTCCTAATACATTCAGAAGCCACAGGTGTAGGGAGAGTATTAAGGGAGTATCCACGTTAATGCGCTAATCTTAAATATCCTATTATGCAGCCACAGCGTAAGTATATACAAGTGGTTAACATTTCATTGTTTCAACGCACAATAGTAGCCAGAACAGCTCAGAAGGTTAAACATTTTAGGCCTTTATGGTAGAGCTAATATCACGCGCATTTCTTATAGGCTGGGACCATGGTTTAAAGTCAACAAGCATGTTGTACATTCAGCCTCTACCTGGAAAACCCTTGACATATAACACACCAATGTGCATCCGTGTTATTGCACGATGCACAAACTGGGTACCGACTTGCAACATCCTTGAACATGGAGATCTTGCCCTGTGTGTGTATGCGTGCGCATGTATGTGTGCCCTTATTCTACCTATAACATCAGCAAATCTTGTTCAGACATTATTAGATATGCAAGTTACATTATTAGATGACAAACTCAACACTTTTGCACCACTGAAGCGAATCCTTAGCAAATTACATAGTGAAAATTCTGTAAAAAAAATGACATTCAAAATTATCTAGTTACAAATAACTGAATCAACGAGGTTTGAATATGAAAGCCAGATCTTACCACAGGATGTGATGGCAGAAAGGGTGCCAGGTGCTTCTTCACACCAATAGGACCCATACCAGGGCCTCCTCCACCATGTGGAATGCAAAAGGTTTTATGTAGATTAAGATGGCAAACATCAGCACCTATGAATCCTGGACTTGTTAAACCAACCTGCAAGATGGAAGCAAATCAACACTAATTTACGATCATCAAGCAACGAATTTTAAAGGAAGCTTTAAAAGTTAGTTACCCAATGGTTTTCAATGACCAAACAGCCTTGAACAAAGGGAACATAAAATGTTCTTGCAACAAAATTTATATACATATATCTGATGGAGGTCTTATGTCAGTGCACATTGTGGAAAAAGCGTCATTTTGGATGTGGGGCCAATATCTCATGTGAAAGTAAACTTGCATAATAGAAATAGTCGAAGGGATTTATGCTTCCTTGTGACAGAAGATTTCATGATAAATGTAAACGGTAAATCCTGGCATTGGAAAAGTTCTCATATTTCTGCCTGATAGGTTGTTCAATCATAATGTCGTGCAGTTATTGAATAGCTATGCCTCCTTGTGTCTTTTCTCATGTATGTAGTGGTGGCGACACAATTTTGCTAGTCTTGGGTCACAACCTAGGTTGGACACCATCGACAGAATCGGACCTGGATTCAAGCTCAAAACCTGACACTGAAGCATATTCTGTAATACATACAACGATAACAGACAACTGGTTGAATTTTACCTGACTTCAGGCTCAGATTCAGCTTTCAATATGGAATCAAATTGTGAAAATGACAACAAAGAAGCGTGTGCTTGGTTAACGTTTTTTGCCTAGTTTTACTTGCTGAATCATCAAATGGTCTTGGGTTTGGTCAGATCAAGAGAAAAGTAAGCCAATCAGGTCATTAACATTTTCTGATTGAAGTACCCACCATATTTTGCAGATCAAATTCGTTGTGTTTCTTTATTCAATTCTACGATAATGCATCTCCTGAAGTCCATAATTCCAAGTTCTTTATAATAGATATCATGTGGCCAAAAGCTGAGTCCACGAAGAACTATATCATCAGAGGATAAATACTTGTAGACTAAGCCCACCTGTGCATTCATGTTAGCACCATCCATGTAAACTTGGCCCCCATTTTCGTGAATGATTCTGCAAATTTCATCAATACCCTCTTCGTAGACTCCATGAGTTGAGGGATATGTAACCTGTACCAATCACAAAAGCAAGTTACGATCACTTAACAATTTATTTCAGAAAAAAGCACATCTTAGAAAATCAAGAATTTAGTACATAAATTGTTTTCTTGGACGTCCAAAAAAAAAATTTAACTGCATAGATGCTGGCCTATAATATACCATCAGAGCAGACAAATTGTCTTGATTAGCCTCAGCAGCTTTTCTCAGCTCCTCTATGTTGATATTCCCCTTTGAATCGGTTCCAACTGAAACAATTTTCATCCCACACATAGCTGCACTAGCAGGATTTGTCCCATGAGCAGAGACAGGTATGATGCAGACATTTCTGTGAGTGTCACCTCGTGCCTAAAGAAAAAAATATCACAAAGTAAAAGAGAAAGCACTCAGGAACTTGTTTGCGATGTTAACTGTTAAAATTTGGATAGCATACCAAATGATAAGCACGGATAACCATAAGTCCAGCATACTCTCCAGCAGCACCAGCATTTGGTTGCAATGAGAAGGAGTCGAATCCAGTGATGGTGCACAATAATTCACCCAAGTTTTTGAACATTTCCTACAAATATTCCTCATAATCAGGAGAGTAGAGAAAGAATTCCATTGACCCCCGCAGAATGATCAGCACTGTGACAGAAGCAAACAATTCCTGAATGGTGTCATTAAATGTAAAGTATGCAAGGCAATTACTTGGTAACCAGCGACTTGGTCTAACGGAGCAAATGGATGAATATCTGCAAAGTTGGGCCAAGTAACAGGCATCATCTCCACGGTGGCATTCAATTTCATTGTGCAGGAACCCAAGGGAATCATGCTATGGCATAATGAGAGATCCTTTGATTGAAGCCTGTGAAGATACCGAAGAAGTTCATGCTCTGTGTGATACCTGAAAGGAAACCATAATTTCAGAGTCCAAGACACAAGTTCTCTAATACTAAGATTAATGGAGAAGAACAGGAAAATCTTATACGTGTTAAATATTGGATGAGTCAAGTAAGAACTCTTGCGCATGAGTGCATGAGGAATATTGGAATTGACCTCTTGTGCAAGAGATTCAGCGGAGAATGGTACCTAGCGATCAACCACATCATTGAATTGCCATAAGCACGGGATTGAACTATAAGTTATGAAGGGAATAACAAGCTTCTTACACTCACAGGTTTACCACCAGCAAACACTTTGAAGAGCTTGTCAACATCCTCCAAAGTTGTGGTTTCATCAAATGATACAGTAATCTGGAAGAGCAAATCAGATCCATAACAAAATCCAAGAATTTTTACACATCTAACGACCCAGAAGGAGTGGAAGAAATTGCTTACTGTGTTCTTATCAACTACCCTCAAATTAATATCATGCTTGATAGCAGTCTCAGAGGTCCCATGAGCATCGGCACACTTAACTTTCACGGTGTCGAAGAAGGGAAGCTCAGTAGGAGTCACAGTTCCGAGTTTTTTCAATCCAACAGCAAAAGTACCAGCCAGGCCTTGAACACGATCAGCTATGGCCTTCAGCCCTTCAGGTCCATGATAGACCGCATACATCGCAGCCATATTCGCGAGAAGCGCCTAAGAAACCAATCAAATAAAAAAAGAACCATAAGATCTTCTCAAACGCCAAAGAAGATAGAACAGAAGAAGGCAAAACTAGCACTTCTAAAGACAGATCTTTACAATCATCTATATCCCAACTGTTCCTGCATTTCTAGAGAAGTGGATGCATCCATACACTCTAATTCGCAATGGATTATGATAAAAGTTTAGAACTTTAGTATCTATTCATATTTCTAAGATAAAAATAGAGATATTCATATGGAAACGATCAAATGAAGGAATGTTCAGGTTCACGTTCATAACCTTCACACGATCAAAGGATGGACATATACGTGCATCATAACAGTATTTTGCGAAGATGGCATTAATGTTTCCATGTAGATGCAATCCATTGTTCAAAACATTGATCGAAAACAAAAACAAAATCAAGAAACGCATCTGATCCCTGCGTCCATCACGTAGGAGAAAATAGAAACAAATAATCAAACTAAACAAATTAGACATCTCTTTGTCGCCAAAACAGCAGTCTAAGATCTTCCATTTTTCAATTTCTTTCATTTCTCAAAAACACATATAAGAAATCTAAAGCATTCGTCAAATTTAATGGGAAAAGCATCATCGACCAAAGATCTAATAAAAGAAACTATCATCAGGATCAGATTCGGACCTGAGCTGTGCAAATGTTGCTAGTGGCCTTATCCCGGCGAATATGCTGCTCCCTCGTCTGCATTGCCATCCTCAGGGCCGGCTTCCCCGTCGAATCCACGCTCACGCCAATGATCCTTCCGGGCATCATCCTCTTATACTCCTGAGACGTCGCCAAGAACGCCGCGTGTGGGCCGCCGTACCCCATCGGAACCCCGAACCTCTGCGCGGACCCGACGACGATATCGGCCCCCAGTTCTCCAGGCGGAGTGAGCACGGTGAGCGCCAACAGATCCGACGCCATCACCACCTTTACGCCGCTCGCGTGAGCCTTCTCTATGAACGCCGAGTAATCGATCACTTCCCCCTCCGTTCCGGGGTACTGAACCAGCACCCCACAAACGTCGCCGGAGGAATAATCGACGTCCTTGAGTTCGGAAACTACCACCTTTAGGTCGAACCCGTCGGCCCTCGTTTTGCAGACGTCGATGGTTTGTGGGTGGCAATTGGAAGCGATTATGAAGGTCTTCTTCTTCCCTTTCTGGATGCTGTTGCACATCGACATAGCCTCCGCCGCCGCCGTCCCCTCGTCGAGCAGAGAAGCGTTCGACATCGGCAGGCCGGTGAGATCGGTGATCATGGTCTGGAAATTGAGCAAGGATTCGAGCCTCCCTTGCGCGATCTCCGCCTGGTACGGCGTGTATTGCGTGTACCAACCGGGATTTTCCATGATGTTTCGCAGAATCACGCTGGGGACGAAGGTGTTGTAGTATCCCATTCCGATGTAAGACTTGAAGATCTTGTTTCTGGACGCGAGATCCTTCATGTGGGCGATCATCTGGCTCTCGGTGAGCCCCTCGTCGAACTTGGCGAACTTCATGGTCTCGGCGCGGATGGATTTGGGGACGGTGGCGTCGATGAGCGCGTCGAGGGAGTCGAAGCCGACGAGGGATGCCATCTTGGCCTGCTCGTCGGGGGTGGCGGAGTTGTGCCGGCGGGGGAAGGTGTCAGACGGCTTCAAGGCCTCGACGGAGATGCCGCGGCTCGCCGCGAATGCGGTGGGAGTGAAATTGGAGGGGCGGAAGAGAGGAGAGGTGAAGGAGGAGAGTTGGCGAGAATTTCGGTTGTGGTGGCGTTGGGAATGGGGGGCTTGGTGGTGAGACTGGCGATGGGCGAGGAGGCGACGAAGGATGGCGCGATGGGCGAGCTTTCTGGCTCGCTCCATGTTGGTGGTGACGGTGGTGGGTGGTGGGTGGTGGTTGGCGAGAGAGAAGGGAGGAGAGTTTGGGAGGGAGGAGGGAAGGGAGTTTAAAATCACAGGCTATCTTGGAGCTCTTACGTTTGGTGGTGACGGCGAAACAGAGACGAGAATAGATTCGGTGGCTAGACTCGAACTATGGGCAAATTTACCTTCTTGCTCTTCGTTATTACAAAGCCTTTCAGTTGTGTACAAACGGTTCAAATGTTTACGGTATTGACAAAAGTTTTTTTTTTAAGTATGACGTTGGCCAGTAAGCAGGGAAGAACATGGCTTTTAGAATAAAGGAGTCCCAAGGAGTCGGTGAAACTAGGGTCGGTCAAGAGCGGGAGCCCACACGCTTCGAGTTAGAGTTGGTAGATGAAAAAATCGAGAGAATTGTTATGCGTAAAATTAATATAGATTTGATTAAAACCTGCACCATGCAAGAGTAAGTTAGGGCAAGGTGGGGTCAAGTTAGGTGGTAGCCATGCCCATAATTGACATGCTCACTCATGTTCGTTATTATTTTATGGTGGCACAAGTATAACTTAAAAAGTTTTAAGGGTTTTTTTAAAAAGCACGTAAAACAATATTATTATACTCATATTCATGAAAAGTAATAGTCAAGTATAAGTAAATAGAATCAAATCAATATATCTATATAAACTTTTAAAAAGTAATAATCGAATATGAGTGACAAGTAAGATTCAATCGAATAACTATATATATATATATGTATCTTTTACACTAATAAAACATAATATATGGTATAAATTATATTACTAAATGGAGTATAATATACTACACATCATATTAAGTAAGCATATAATATTATATTAATGAAATAAAATTTATATAAAATGGATTTTCAAAACTTTTGAAATGGGGTTGCGATCTCTATTGGGCATGTTCCCCTAAAGCAAGGTGCCCTGTTTGAGTGTTGGGAATGGTGAAAACCTGCATTTTGAACGCTTTATTTCTTAGTGGGCTGATCCCACTCGAACCAGATTAGGTATCACTCTTCAAGGATAGAGCCGGGTACCAAGCAGATTAGACCGATAATACTATTATGGTTTTGTAGAAACTCTTCTTTAAGACTTGTATTCGGTCAATCATTTATGAATGAAACACCTTTTTTCAGGTTTTGTGTTCAGTGTGCATCGTGTGACTCATGGTGTTTGTGTTATGTGAAAAACCCTATCTTCTGTGTGTGTGTTCGGTTTTGATTGAGGGTTGGCTAGCACTAAGTGCTGATGCCGTCACCAGGTACCGCCTGGTGACTAGATCATTTTACTGGTCCCCAGGTTCGACTTGGATATGTTATTAGTCCAGCCATCATCTAATTACTTTGCTTCAGCCTCCAGGATCCCATAGTTTCCTACTATTATAGGTTCCAAACGATTTCCAACAACTGTGATTGATGGTAAACTCAGTTGTGCTGGATGCAAGAAGGTCTACTTCTTGATCATCATTTTTCCATGATAGAGACTTACTATGTGAGATCAGAGTACTAACTTCATACAGATTTTTCTTAAATACAAATGATGGCGGCCAAAATTCTAGATTATAAAAGAAAGATTCTACCTGATAGGATTTCTTTACCTTGATATCGCTCTGTTGATTATCAACTTGATGTTCCTTTCTTATTTTCCAAAGAGGTAAAGAGATAAGTGAAGGTTGTAATTGTTCTCCTTACATCCTTTTCACTGTAATAAGTTTGCTAAACTGAAGACTATCTATGGTTCAAGGTAGCTGAAATCAAGTCGGGTGTGTGTGAGTCCTCTTCGTTGGAAACATATTGTGTTGTTTCCACAGTTGACTTGAGGTCTACTATTGAGCATGTTTATATGTTCTGTAGTGTTTTTTTTGTAGACATATGGACAATCGATAAGTTTGTGTCCATATCCAAAACAAATGTAATCTTTGGTGGGTTGATTGTAGGTGTACATCTACATGGATTCTTTAACAGAATTTCTTTTGATGGGACAATGACTAGCTGTTAAACGATGTTCACCTTATTGTCTTCTAACGATCTTGTGGAGAACTTGAGATATCTCTTGTAATTGCTTCTGCATCTGTTCTTATCGTTGGTTAATTCTATTTCATATGGTGTCTTCAAGAGACAACCCCTCACCTTTCAATGGATTAAGAACACCAGAAATTGATGGAAACCCGATGCATTAGAGGTAGAAATGATTCTAGGACTACGATTGAAATGGTACCACATGTTTAGGTTGTGATGATGGGTAGGACTAGTAAGGCAAAAGATTTGAGTAGAGCAAAATAATTACAATGAATGGGGGAAGGGGTTGATGAAAGTAACGACACATAATAGTTTGACTATTTGGGAAAGAAAATAGGTTTTAAGGGGAGGATGGAAATAACATGATAGAATGAAAAATATTGAACTGACCTTGTGAAGAGATCACTTTTGTAATGCAAAGGATCTCAATGAAAGTACCAAATGATATGAACCAAACAATTATTAGGCATTCTGGTTGCAATGGTTTCTAGCCTTGTAAGAATTTTCCGCTACAATCGGAATTGACAAGGACAATGAATCGGGTAATCACCACTAAACTCAAGGTAGATGAGTTTATATGAGGTAATAAGAGTAAGAGAGATACTTCCAAACAACAAAATACCTTCAAACAGTACTGCAGATTGTTTCATTCAAATGGCTTAAATAGAGATTACAGAGTAGTAATGACATACAGTAAAACAAGTTAGAAATAACACATAGGAACTAACACTACATAGTTATCATGCAAACTAATGGTAATGTACTTGATTTAATGGTCAACCAACTCATTAATGAGCATAGTAATCAGTTGGTACTGGTTTGTATGACCATTTAGGAAATGTTCCTATGTTGGCTTGACTTGTCCTCGACTTAGATCGTGTTACTGGTCTCGAGATTCGACTTGGATGGATTATGTTATATGGAATACCGCTGTATTTTATGATATCCTCAACATTAGAGTAATTCCTAGATATGTATATATACTTATCTTGTTCTTGAGATATGAGATGATTAAAGCTTGATTCTGGAGTATTTTTCAGTTTTCCATTTTCAGCCTTGATGTCTTCATCAACCTGTCTTCAGCCGGCCCTCCCTTCTAAAAAAAACACAACTTTAAGAAAATGTACACTGAATATTTCAGTCCTTCAGTCCTGCTCATGCCAAGTTTTCTTGTCATGTCTAATTTTACCAATACTCTCATTTGGTAGGTTGTATCACACCATATATAAAATCAACATTATTCTTACTCTTAACCCCATGGAGTTTGAAAACGATTGGTTTTTCTTTTACAATGGGGAGTCCGAAGCCAGATGCATGCCCCTGGTATTGAACGAATGGCCTTCAACCGGTGATTCAACCTCCTAAGCAGGTGAGCTATTGCTTGTTGTGCTATTTTTTTTCTTTGTTATGGTGGGAGGCCAAAGCCTAACACCCATACACCTCCCCAAGAATCAAGCTCGACACCTGCCGCTAAGCATGAGAGAGCCCCACCGGTGAGCTAACCCTCTAGGAGCCAGTTCAAAAACACTGGGAGATACTAATGGAAAATTAAGTTTCATCTCCAGCAGGATCACAAACGTAACACCATGAAGGACCATCCATATGTAATATTCCAAAACCTAGTAGCCTTTCGTTAAAGACAAATCATTCTGGCTTGTATCTTAAATTTTTCTTTTGGGGCTAGGTGCATTCTAGTAAAATTTTGTCCATTGAAGGGCATGAATAAGGAAAAGGTCGGGACAAGGGAAGAGTTGCAGGATCTGTGGTGATTGGTCAGAATCACAACAATTTGCTGACTAAGAGAGCAATTTGTCGTCCATAAATAAATGGACACTAATGGCCCTAAAACTACCCAATGGGAGGCCAGGACCTTTAGTGGCCACCAGCATCCTCTATTTTATCTTTTTTATTTAATTTTCAAAATGTATTTTTTAGTAATCCTTATTTTTAGAAAAAAAATACTCGCTTTTTAAAAAAAAAAATCCTTATCTTTGAATCTGGTGGACGAGGCAAATGCTTTACCGTCAGAAAACGCACGGTTGCATTCTCATTCACACCGTGCTTATCCAGCTTCACCATCTCTCCCTTCTTTCTTGGAACCTCACAAAGCAGATCTAGAGAGAGAGAGAGTCATTTCTCTTTGTTTTTGTCACATTGCTCCAGTGCGTGATTTCTTCTTGTTCACTTCACTGTATTTCACTAGATTCGAGACGTAGCCAGTTGCTCTTCCAGATCTTAATGGGTCACATACTCAACAAGTCTCTCTCTCTCTCTCTTGTGTCGGCAAGTGTGACTGTGAGCCTCTATAACAGCTTATGCATAAGAGCTAGTCACAGAAATTTTGTGACGAACTGAAACTTATACTAGGGTTTATCAACGTGATATAGATATAGATCTATGTTATGCTCATAGTATCCAGAGAAAACTTTTAGGGTTGTGTGAATAGCCTACAATAATTTAGGGTGGGATGAACAGATTCAACAGTATATATACATACATACATATATATATATATATATATAGAGAGAGAGAGAGAGAGAGAGTGAGAGTGATTGGATCATGTCCTAACATTCTCTATTCTTATTTTTTTTGGAGTACGAGTATCTTTTATTTTTTTCAAACTCTTAAAAGCATAATCTTGTCATTAAAAAGCGATGAATAAGCATATAAAAAATAAGCATAATCTTGTTTTTCTGTGTATATATATAAATACACACATACATTCTAAATTTCAAGTGGGGCGACATAGATCGGCCGCGGCCGCTGGTTATGCTTGGGATAGTGGTTTTGTGATGCAAGTAAAACTGCGATTTTTCTGAACCATTTTCAAAAGTGACTTGATTCAAAACTTGCTTTCAACAAATTTTTTTAGAATGATGTTTCAAAGCGAGATGCGTGCCTTGCCTTGGGTATCAAACTCATGACCTTCAACTTGTGAGTCGATCTCTTAGAGAGAGGAGCTATCGCTCATTGCCTTGATTTCAACAATATTATGCAACTCTCTTACCGGCTCAGTCTGGTGAGAGACCCATGACAATTCTTGACAAGTAGCCAATTTGTCTACATGTATGATAATTAGCTTAACTTTCCTCCAAATTATCATAGAGCCATCACTAAGAACATTGTTTGGTGTGACTAATCCAGCAAACAAGCAAGCTTAAGTCTCACTCAAAAAGGTATCTAGTTGCCAAAGTCACCTCCTTATTTCCTGTCCTTATGAAAGCATATGATACTCAAATTTTTTGTGGGATTCTTGATATATTGTGGCCCTAAATATGGTAGAAAATAAAATATCTTGAAAAGTGCTTCTTTTTCCAAGAAGAATACATTAGGCTCCAAGGGTTGTTCTTGATAAACAAGTGGAGAAGATGTCAATATCAAAAAGATGTTGACAGCTGGGTTGTCTCATGGTTAGGGTCAATAATGCAACGCCTTTAGGCCCCAGCTTGTTACAGTATCAATTTTTAGGCTGCAAGATTTTTGAAACGCCTATGACGTAACTTTTTAGGTTCTAAATTTCTTTATGACACTCACAATACCCAATTTTGTGGGACTCAAAATCTTTAGACTTAGGCTCCAAAATTTTAAGTGGTAGTACCTTATTCTTGTTTTTCAGAGCCATCCTTGATACATATACCAATATATAGAAAAGAAAAAAAGATTTTAAAAAAATTATTAGAGAAAAAGTTGGCATGACAAAAGAACAAGATAAAGTGGGAGGTATAATCAAAGGTTGAAGAAAATCAAACAATGAACACTTTAAAAGAGATAAAGTGACATGTCAAGATATCGGAGAAAAACGATAAACATGATGCAATTTTTTGGAAGTTAAATTCTAAAAGTATGCACATTTGGGCACTATGATGATGATTGATTAAGCACTTTGGAAAAGGCTTGCCTTTGATTCATGTCAATCTTATGTGGCTTTCTAATAATGCTTGTAATGAGATTTTACTTTCTAAAAATGTCTGGAGGTTCTCAAGTGGGGATTAGTGTGGAGCCCTAAACATTGTTCCAACCCCTTGAAAGACAGTTTCTTCGAGTTGAAATAATTCGAGAATCGACAAACAACTCTCTTCGGTGTTTAGTCGAAGTTTAGTTGGATTTTTCTTGAAGAATTGCAAGCAGTGGACTTTGAAGTATGTTGAATAACGTTCTTAGCATTAAGTTTAGGTTCATTCCACACCCATCTTTACCTCACAAAACAGGCATGAACTCTTCAGAACTGCGTGGTTGGTGAGGCATTTGTCATGGAAGGACTTTCTCCCACTTAGGCTATCTATCAATATACAGAGAATTTTCCCAACTATCAACAACCCTCCTTCTTGCGGCCACAAGAGGCATTGCTAATGAAAGTAATTATTGACATAATTTGTCAAAGCTTTTTCTTGTATTTTTTCCACGTAATGGCGGATTGAGAAAATCTTTTAGGTTGAGGCGAGTAGCCCAATATTATGCCATGGGTTGTGTATAATAGCTAGAATAAACATGGTTATACTGTAATTAATATACATTTAATTATAAAAATAAATCTTTTGTAGACTCTACACAATATTTATAATATATAATGAATATGATATTAATAGTTTGATATTAATTACGATATTTGTATCATATAATTACATTTAATATTTAATATTAATTAATGTTTTAATATAAGATGAACTGAGCTGGCAAGTGTTTGTCTCAAGTGCCATGTCATCATATCTACGTAGGCTCCATGCCACATTACCAAAAATTAACGTCAATCTTGTATGCCTCTTTTCATTAAAGAGGGAGACCTCCAGCCTCGGTTTTAGGAAATAAGAAATTTAGGTTCTGTCAAAATTGAGAACTACTTTGTACTTTTGTGAAAATTTCCAGTCTTTTTCCCAATCTCAAAATGTCACCTCTTCTTTATGAAACTCTTAAAATAAAATTAAGCCCAAACCGGAATCGGAAACAACTGCAACTGAACCAAGAGATGGACCCAAAACTGGCAAAATCAAACAAGGACCCGAACCAACGGAGGGCTAGCTGGTTCGTCCAGTTTGAAACACGGTGGTCTCCAAAACCGAGAAGCTTGCCTATAAATATGTTCCAGAGATGTAGCGCACGCAGTTGGCCGAAAAGGAGTCCGTCCACCTTATACTTTTCTTTTGACATACACACTACTTTACATTTTTATATGAAATTGCCGACAAACAAGACCGTCACTGTTTTAAACCAAGACACCCATAGTTTTGGCTCGTTCTTGGTCTATTCATTAATTGAATAAGCTTAAGATCTCTCGAACTAGCATATCACACGTGGTGAGTTCGATTCTCACGGCATGAAAATGCTCAAGCACATGTCGATCAGTTAGCTTAGCTTGTTCCTATTGAAAACAAGCCGAGCAACGAAAAAGGGTTGTGCGGTTTCTTCTGCCCATTTACCGGTTCCACATCGCCGGGAAAAGTTTAAGAAATAAGCATTACTCCTAAACATTAATTAATTCTCCTGTTTAGTGGACGAGCTGGCTTACCATGACTCCCTTACTAGGGCTGGTAAGTCATTCAAATCACCTGAGCTAAGGCTGTTCGTTGTTGTCTCATTTTAAAGATGAGCCTATCTCACAGAATATGGCAATCTACAAGCCAAATGAAAATGGTTTGCTTGTTAATCTTTAAATAATATGCAGGCAAAGATCCTATTAACATGACTCAGACCCTAGGATTCCTGCGCTTTTCGGTGGATTTTCAAGACGCAGACAAGCATCCCCTGAGAGGAGGAGCTGAGAAATGAGAAACCACGCTACCAGCCATTAGATTACGTGGAAAGGAGGCTGCATCTACGGGGATTCCATCAACCAAGGTTTTTTTAATTGATTAAGAATTTAAGAGTGCACGAATGGTGCCAAAGGATTGGGGTTCTATTTTCAAAGCACTATCAGAATAAATCCTTTTCATTGAAAAAGCATACCATCCATATTTCTCTCTCTAAAGCATAGAGACATGCTAAAACAAGTTATATAAATATAAATATAAATATATATTTGCTTACATTAACGTTTGCTCATTGATATTCATCCATTGTTTTTAAATAACGTGATTGTAATAAAATTATCTTTCATACTTTTTCAAAGCCCCTTAAATTTTTTGAAATTATACTTATGTCATCACGTGAACAAGTGTCTATGTGCACAAGATCCAATTATATATATCCATGGGTGGGGTTTGAGTTTGAATTATAAATTTGATAAGAAAGCATGTCTGACCTAACCCAACGCACGTGCATCCTTAGCTTCGTCAATGGTTGATGACTTTGTTGTGGTAGAAAGGATCCATCCACCACCATTTGCAACTGGACATCACAATGTTGATACTGAAGCCAGAAATAAGTTGATAAGCAGCACCGTTGCTGCTGGTGGGGAGTTCAACTCCCAGAGGGTGCATGTGTGTTAGGCTTCGGCCTCCTCTTGTCACCCAAAAAAAAAAGTTGATAAGCATAAAGAGAATAGCTACTCTGTATTATAGTATTGAGCACATCTGAATTATGTTTGTGGTAAAGGGGTCTACCTACATTTGCCTTTGGAGTAACTCTCATCTTACAATCATGTACTTGGTGCTGGAAAAATGAATCGAGCTGCTCGGATTGGGCTTGGTTTGATTCGTCGCTCTTTCGTTCTCAACTGGTTCATTGTACTTTATAAGCTGAGCATTCTCATCTCAATCACACATGAAATGAAGCTCATTAAACTATATTTTTAAAAGTTTTAACTTAAACTATATGCCTTTTCTTCTTGTATTAGATGAGATCAACTACATGAATTCTTTGTTTTCATAAAGTTCGATCTGTGTCATGCTAGCACTTAATTCAATAAAAGCTAAATTATTTTTTATTATTTTCTTTCAACAATTTTGTGGTCGTCCTAGTTCTCTCGTAACCATTTCACCGTATTAGAAGGTAATTTCTTTAGAAGGATGACTTTTCCTTTTACTTTTTCACAAAGAAAAGCTTTAAGAATATGGCTTCCAACTAGGTTGAGCTTGGGTCAGAAATGGATGACCAGCTCTTCCTGAGCAGATAGTCACTAGTGAAGTATGGCATAATGCGTGTCTTGACGAGTCATATATGAGCAATTGGGGTCGCATATGGAGAAATCCAAACTTTAGAAAATACAAATGTATACAAATCTGTAATAACCACAATGGACATGCAACTAAGCTAGACTAGTTGCCGCTCCATAGAGCTTCAAAAGAAGAGTTTGCCAAGTAATATACCATGGCCAAAGAGGAGGTGAGCGACAACTTTGTGCCAAACATAATAGCCGAAATATATTATGAAAATTTGGCCCTAACCTTGGTGCAATGGATGCAAACAACGAATTTGCAAAATCATAGCACTAGAAAGACATGGTGCTCCTCATCCAAGATAATGTCAATGCCCAAATGTTTACGAATAATGTCATCTCAAGAAAGCTGCAATGAAACCTAACAGAAGGCAAACTGCTGATCCACTAACAATATGGGTCGTTTCTATTGGTAAGCCAGTTAGTGATACCCCAACCATCAAAGTTGTTGGGGACATTATCTTGAATGGAAACTGAAATTGATTGTACCGAGAAACCCAAGAAGCAAGGAAAGAATACAAGAATTAGCCATCAAAGTGGATGGCAAGTCAAGAGAATATGATGAGGTTGTGAATGCCCTATTTCACCCACACATGGTACTTTTGCTCTCGAGATGGTGAAGACAATCAATGTAAATGTAAAGCTCATTGTTAAATGACCATACATGAATGAAATTTGGGCACTGAGGCATTACAAATTTTCCCTGGATAAGAGACAATGTAACAAATTTGTCATGGATAAGAGACAATGTTGCAGCATGAAAGTTTGAGAGTTCTTTGCCAAAGCAATTGTTTGGGACAAGGCATTATTGGCATCAGAGGTGGAAGCCATGACAATCGATAGAAACAAAAAAAATAAATATAGAAGGGAAATCAATGAAATATAGATAAGGAACAAATAAACCCACCTTTATAAGCCCAAAAATGAGATCGAACAAAGTGGAAATCTCGAAAATCATGTGAAGAGATCTATCACAAGATTTTTTGTGCAAGTAATTAATGAAATGTGACTTGCCTCCTCAATAAGCCTAAAAAACAAGTCACGGGGAGAAATATGTTGATGCCAAAAATGGATGCAACATGGGAAGCATACGAGGTACCCAATATTAGGTGTGAGTTGGTTTGTCATGTGGAAAGAAGTCGAGACATTTTGTGATGGTTAATAAAAGAAGATTGGGCCTATCTTCACAGTGCTAGAGCAACGAGAATGAGATAATAGAAAGTTGGAGCTAAGAAACATGCCGATGAAAACAAAGAAACAATTTACCTATTGCTACCTCAAGAACTCTATACATGAAACAGTAGAGACCGATCACCCACTCAATACTAGTCTTTTACTTTCACTTATTTCCTTTCATGAGAGTAGCTTAACTTAGACATAACTATATATAACAACTTTTCTTGCTGTAAATGAGATAGTAGTTATTGCGTGGACTTCTATCTTATTGTTATCCTCAACGACCATATTATGATTTGCTCAGGTTCATGGTATTGGAGGCACTAAGATTTTGATGGGTATTATTGCTCATTTGGTTCCAGATAAGGGGCGGCCCACTAGTTAACAATTAGTGTGGGCCTCATGGAAAGAACAAGACTCGATTTGAGTTCTTGACTTTTCAACACACAACATGAATTCCTGAGGTGTCTATTTTTGTTGTGTGACGGATACACATGGAGGGTGGCTGCATTAGAGAGAGCATTAGCATTACAAAGTTTATTATGAGTGAAGACCGGAGTTCTCAATCGAGGGTTCTTTCTTCTTCGGTATTTTTTATTTCTATCAATTTTATAACCCATATTCACTGAGATCTTCTTCAACTCTATTTTGAGTTTTTGGGTGATATTCATTTTTTTGATATTTTGTTATCATTGTTATCGAAACTCTCTTGTGAAACTTTTGCTTGTATATGCTCTCTTTTATATAGTAGAGTTTTAGGCCTTTGTGGCCTTGTGGTTTTTTCTTTTTTTTTTGAGGGTTTTTCAAGTTAAATCTTGTGTTCAATTTTTTTTTTTATATATTTGATTGTATCTTATTGGGTAGACATTGTTATTGCCAAATTAAAGTATCTTCGGGTGACACTTATTTTATTGTTGAATTTGTAGGTTCAAATTTTGGTTTGACCTATTAGTAGTATCATAGCATGTTTGTTTTTATTTGTAAGGGCATATGAGTCATATGATTATCTTAAATGGTTCCAACTATTATTCTTGGCCTCTATGAGGGATTTATTGTTTAGAAAGTCTATGCATTTATTATTATTTGAAACAAAAAAATAGAAGGTAAAACATATAAAGAATGAGAGTTTTTACATGAGTAAGTGTGTGAATTCATTCGTTATTTTATAGATAAGAATGCTTATACTCATATATCCCATAAAAAGAATGCTCAAACTCTTTGGGAGAAGTTAGAGTCAATCTATGCTTTTAAGACATGCAATAATGAGTTGTTTTTATTGAAAAATTGATGCAATTGAAATATAAGGATGAGCGGGTTATAGCATACCACTTAAAAATGAATTTCAAGCTCTTGTGGATTAGATGGCCAACACATGTATTAAAATGTGTAATGGCCTTTTGAGTTTTGATTGTTGACTACTTTGTTAGACTCTTGAGAAACTTTTAGGGTTACTCTTTCTAATTTTACTCATAAGGGGTCTCTTACTATTGAATATATAAAAGAAGTTTTAAGTAAAGAATTAAAGCACAAGGTTGATCTTTAGAGTCAAATGTGTTAGTAACAGATAGTAGAGAAAGAGATAAGCAAAGAAATAGTGGTAGTTGCAAAGATAAGAGCATAAACAAGTCAAAAAGTAAATTTAAGAATATGAAATGTCATCATTGCAGTAAGAAAGGTCATATCAAGAGGTTCTGTTGCAAGTTTAAAAGAGAGAATACAAATAAAGAAGAGAAGAAAGAAAATAAGGACACTAATGAGACAATTACAATGGCCATAGAGGATTTTCTTATTTTAAATGATGAGGTAGTAAATTTTGTGTGTGATGACACTACTTGGGTTTTAGATAGTGAAGCTTCAGTTTATGCTACTTTAAGATTGGGGTTCTTTAACACTTAAACTCCCGTTGAGTTTGGTTGTGTCAAGACGAGAAACTCTAGTTCAACTAAAGTTCTTGGTACGAGAGTTATTTAAATAAAAGGTAGACAATGATACTATTTTACTTCTTCAAGATGTAAGGTATAATCCTGATTTGTGTATGAATTTATTATTAGTGAGAAAGTTTGATGATAATAGTTTTACTAGCTATTTCATGAATGTCCAGTGGAAACTTACCAAGGACAATCTTATTGTAGGTAGAGGTAAGAAGACTACTTTTCTTTATTTGATATATGCAAGTATTTCCAAGTCTTTGATTAGTATTGTTGTGGCTTCTAGTGATGTGAGGTTGTGGCGTAAGCGATTTGGTCATATGGGTGAAAAAGGCGTGACTTATTAAGAAGAATTTAATTCCTTGTTGAGATAGAGTGCATCAAAGAAACTATAAAAATTGCATCTCGGGTAAACAAAATAGAATCTCATTTGCTTCTTCTCCTCCTTCTCAAAAATCAAATATTTTAGATTTAATTTATACAGATGTGTGTGGTCCTATGCAACACTTGGTGGCTCTCTTTATTTTATGACATCCATTGATGATCACTCTAGAAAATTATGGGCTGATACTCTGAAATCAAAGAGGAAAAAGTTGAAATGCATAAGATCAGATAATAGCATAAGGCATGAGAAGAATCCTCCCAAGATGCTGTAGTTGAATGGTTTAGTAGAAAGAATGAATTGTATCTTGATGGAGAGAGTTAGAGTATTACTTTCTCAAGCCAAACAATCAAAGTCTTTTTATGGTGATGCTTTGAGTAATGTAGTTCATATTTTAAATCTCACCTTATGTCCTTTTGCAATTTAAAGCTCCTAATGAAGTATGGTTTGGCAAGAAAATTGACCACAATCACTTGAGAGTATTTGGGTGCAAACTGTTTGTTCATGTGCCTAAGGATGAAAGGCATACGCTTTATGCCAAGACAAAATAATGTATTTTTTTAGGTTATGGAAATGATGAATTGGGTTAGATGCTATTATCCTATTCAGAAGAAAATTATTAAGAGTAGAGATGTGATTTTTGTAGAGAATCAAATGATAGAGGACATCAATAAAAAAATCAGCAAAATGATTTATGTGAGGTAAATTACATTCCTACAAGTATTGACATAGCAGCTTCTTCTCACCACAGAGTAAAGAATGCAAATAAAGTACTATATGTATTATAAGAGTCAACTTAGCTTGAAGATGTTAGGAGATCTTATAGAGATAGACAAGCTTCTAGGAGGTATTCTCCTAATGAGTATATTATGTTCACTAATAGTGGAGAGCCCAAATGCTATGAAGAAGTTATATAATTTGTAAAGCACAATGGATTGAGGCTATGGAAGAAGAGATGAAGTCTCTTCACTTATGAGTTGGTAAAGTTACTTGAAGGCAAGAAAGATCTTAAAAACAAATGGATTTTCATATTGAAGCAAGATCAACATACTTCAAAGCCTAGATACAAGGCAAGACTGGTAGTGAAAGGCATCAATAAGAAGAAAGGTATTCATTTTGTGAGATATTTTCTCATGTTGTTAAAATGTCTTCTATTGATATTGTTTTAGCTTACATGTAAGCCTAGATTTAGAGGTAGAGCAAATGGATGTGAAAATCACCTTTTTACATGATGATTTAGAGGAAAACATTTACATGTAACAAATAGAGAGATTTATAGTAAAAGGAAAACTAGAGAGATTTATAGTAAAAGGAAAAGAAGAATATGTGTGTAAGCACCCCTATGGTCTAAATCAAGCTCCAAGGTAGTGGTTCTTAAAATTTGAATCTATAATAGAAAAATAAGACTATAAGAAGATTTCTTCAAATCATTGTGTATTTATGCAAAGATTCTCAATTGATGATTTTATCATTCTTTTATTATACGTGGATGACATATTGATTATGGACAAGAATCTTTCAAGAATTGCTAATATTAAGAAGCAATAAATCTTTTGCTATAAAAGATTTGGGAGCAACTATGAAGATTTTGGGCATTCAAATACATAGGAATAGAGAGAGAAATAAGTTTTTCTTATCTCAAAGAAATTATATTGAGAAGGTATTTGATAGGTTTAGCATGGGAAAATCTAAGGTGGTCAACACTCCTCTTACAAAGCATTTTAAATTAAGTGTGTATCAATGTCCTTCCACATATGAAGAAAAAAAGGAGATAGTTATGGTTCCTTACTTCTCTACAGTAGGCAACCTTATATATGCCACAGTTTGCACCAAGCTAGATATAACACATGCAGTTGGTGTATTCAGTAGGTTCTTATCTAATCTTCGGAAGGAACATTGTGATACGATAAAATGAATATTGAGGTATCTAAAGGGTACTGCTAGTTTGAGATTATGCTTTGGACATGAAAAGCTAGAACAAATTCATATTTGGGAGGTGATCTTAATAATTGTATGTTTACCTCAAGCTACTTGGTTACTTTTATAGGGGAGCAGTTTTTTGGCAGTCTAGACTTCAGAAGTATATTTCATTATCGAATACTAAAACCAAATATATTGCTAATAAAGAAGGTGCCAAGGAGTTACTTTGGATGAAATAATTCATACAAGAGCTTGACTTTATGCAACCAAGGTATGTTTTATATTGTGATAATCAAAGTCCTATTTGTGTCACAAACCACTCTACTTATCACTCAAAAACAAAGCACATCAATAGGAGATATCATTGGTAGAAGAAAAGTTGCTAGAAGTTGAGAAGGTACACACTCATGACAATCCCTTGGATATACTGATAAAGATTGTTATTGTTGAGAAGCATGAACTTTGCAGCAAATTGGGAGAAATGAAGTTTGCCTATTCTTCTAGTAAATGAAGATTGTAGTCTCCTTAGTCAGAGGGGGAGTTTGATGTTATATTAATACCTATTTGGTTCCAACTAAGGGGTCCACTAGTTAACAATTAGCGTGGGCCTCATGAAAAGAAGACCTGATTTGGGTCATTGAATTTTCAACACATAACGTGAAATCCTAAGGTGTCTTTTGTTTGTTATGTGATGGTTGCACATTGAGGATAACTGTATTAGAGAGAGTACATTAGCATTACGAAGTTTATTATGATAGTTTAAACGTATGAGTATCAACTTCGAAGACCAATTGAGGGTTCTTTCTTCATTGGTATTTTCTATTTCAACTAATTTTGTAACTCATATTTGGTGAGATCTTCTTTATCTCTATTTTGAGTTTTTAGGCGATATTAGATTTTTAATATTTCATTATCATTATTATCGAAGCTCTCTTGTGGACCGTTTGCTTGCATGGAGTTTTAGGCCTTTATAGCCTCATGGTTTTTCTTTGCTTTTTTTAGGTTAATTATGGTGCTACTTGTTTCTTGCATGGACATTGTTATTACCGAATTGAAGTATTTGGAGGATGACACTATTTATTGTTAGATTTGTTGGTTTGACCTATCAAACACCTCGTATGGTCAATGGAAGACCCCTCCCACCCCCTCTCATACGGATTCTCATGGCCGAACTTGTGACCATCATCTCGGCCTCGTTCGAACCCTTTGAGATGTTGGAGGCCGACATTGTGTGGCAAACCTGCACTACACAAATGTCTTCAAGAAAGTTTATGTCACTGCCACGTGAATTTAGTGGTTCCCGATGACACAACAATATCCAACAAGTTAGCCTTTGATTTTCAAGCTATGAGAAAACAAACTAGTAATTGACACAACTAATATAACATAAAATGACTATTCTCTCCTTCGAGGAAAAAATGTTACATATACAAAATGTATATAAGATTAAAATTGTACATGTTACAAAAAAAATGGCTTGTAACGGAAAGCCCAAACGAGAAAACCGGGAATATGAAGCTATGATCACTCTCTATAAATACAGAAGAGAAAATTATCAAAAAAGTATATAGAAAATAGAGAAAAAGATATTTTTGCTCTTAATAAATGAAAAGATAAAACTATCCTCTAACAATTTTTGAAAATTACAAAATATCATAAATGAAAGTATGCAGTTACCCTTACTAGGTTCGAAATTCATAGTTTTGCCATAAATACAAAAAGATAGTATTACCCCTATCCTCTAAGAAATTTAAAAAATAGGATAAGGCTTATAATTACGAGTTTATCCTGAATTAACTGTGAATTTTACAAGAAAACTAGGTGCCTTTTTACTATTCTGCCCGAGACATTTTGAAAAAATTTCAAAACAGGACAAAAGAGTAAATTTTCTAGTTTGCCCCTAAGGTTTCTTGGGAAATTACTATGATACAAAATAAAGAGAAAGATTATAGTTTTGTCACTTGGCTATTTTTGAAATAACATAATCAAATTAAGAGTTTTTTCAATTGATATCTAAGTATTAACTGAAAATACTTATAAGAACTTAGACATAATTTTTCAAATAGTACCTATAAATTGTTGCAATACAGTCTTCTAACACATGTGGTTGGTTGTTTTTTCTTTTTCTTAGACCGTCCTATTATTATTTTTTCCAAACAAATTAAAATGAGCTCAAGGATTTGTGTATCGGAGTTGGCAAAAATAGAAAAATTGAATGGTCTAAACTTTAAGTATGAAAAAGATGTATCTCTTTAGCACTTATACTTGAAGGTGTAAACTATATTTTAAAGGTTTTACCCCACCTATTCCAACTACATCAGAAAAAGAAAAGGATGCTTATAATATCATATTAGGTGATAAATTGAAATTGAAAGTAAAAAGTTTTGGGTATAGATATAGATCTCACAAGTTGCATTGAAATGACCTTAGAGATTTAGATGATATGAAATTGATAAAGTTATTGAGAATAGTTTAAGCACTATAAAAACAAAATTTTATATGATTTAGTATATGGCATGAGTAGTTGGTGTCAACTTCTCTAAAACAAAAATTTTAAAGTTGTATATAAATGCACACCTATTTCATATTTTGCTGCATAGGAAAAAAATTAAAAAAAGTATTGCAAAAAATTATAATTTTTTTTTCTATTATTTTTAACAAAAAAAAGTATTGCATTATAATTTTTTTTTCTATTATTATTTAACAAAGCTACTTTGTTGTTGCCCATTGATATTTTATGCAGATGGAACTCGATCAGACTGGTCATTAAAGCTATCAATCATGTAATAGTTAACTTAACATATATAGGTCATGCCTATTTAAGAAATTCTTCGGGATTATTGAAAGCTAACATGCAATGTGAAAGATATGTTTACAAAAGTCTATGTTAGCACTTGAAAGATCAATATCAAATTTATCTATGATAGTCCACATCAACATTTGAGATTACTTGGAAGCATTTGCTTGCAAAAATCTATTGTAAATTATATATAAATTTTATTTCATCATAAAATTTCATAATTGAAAATTGGTCATATTTTGAAAAATAGTAAGCTAAGAGATGTAGAAGAAAGTAGAAATATGAATCACCGGAAGAATCAATGACATTGAACTGGCATACCTTTTTATGAAAGAATAACTTCATAAAATGAGAATTTTTTTTTTGGTCTGAAAAAATAGGAAGTAAAATAGAGAAAAGGATACAAGTAAAATGGGTACAGCCCAAACCCAGCATTTGCACAGTGGGCTTTCTACAATATCCGGCAGCCTGGTCTCGAGAACCTAATAGACCCAACATGGATTAAGATTCTCTGCACTTGTGAAAAATTGGAGAGGAATCCATTCTAAATCTCATCTTTATAAATTATAATATTATATTTATTTTTAATATTTTATTATATAAAATTTAATTTTAATGGATGAGACTTTTGTTGTTGTTTTTCAACTACAGAAGATCCTAATCCACCCAACATACGGCTATCCTGAAGAGGAGGCCATATATTCTAGTGTCTATTATTGACCTTTACAATTACATATGTCGGCCAAGTTACACGTGTCTAATATTATTATTATTGTTATTATTATTATTGTTATTATTATTATTGGTATGATTGCATAAGTGTCGGCCAAGTTCTATTACAGTAAATCTTGAGGAAACCTTGTGAAAAGGCTTAATATGATTTTTTTTGGTGCATTTTTTTTTTTTATATATAATATTATCCAAATGTGAACACTCAATTTTGTCTGGAATATTTTGTAAAAAAAGAAAAAAAGAAAGAAAAAAAATAATAAAAGAATCTTTCACTTAGCAACCCATTGACCGTGTATTAACCCAACCCAAAACCAACCCGTTATCTAACCCATTAACCCATGACCCATTATCCTAACCCCTTGAGCACTTATCCTAAACAAACCTCATCAGTTATCCTAACACTTAAACTCATCCTAAACAAACCTATCCTATATGGACAATAACTCATCCTAAACAAACCTATCCTAAACTAACCATAACTCATCCTAAAGAGAGACTATAACTTATCATCTTAAACAAATCCTAATCACACTTATAACTCAAACACTTTAACTCGATCCTCTCCTATAAAGCCCACATAACCCATACACGAAAAGACACTAAAAACTCCGACTTATTTTCTAGCTTTAAACACATTTTTCAGCCTAGGAGTTTAACCCCCACACAGACTTTTATGTACACCTAATACCTAATACCCAAGTAATTTTTTCTCGATCACATAGCTTTTTACGCAGCAACCTCAACATTCTCATCCCACCATTCTCCATCCCTACGTTAATCCCTCCTTAACAAACCTTCATCACCATTAAAGCATTCACGATCTTCCATCACCCTACCACCTTCCTCTATAATCACTCCACAACACCCCACCACTCCTCCAATAACTACCAAACCTTCATCACCATTAAACCATTCACCATCACATTAACCATGTGAAACCACCACCCCCAACTTCCATCAACCCACCGTGACCCAACTCTTTCTCTCCACCGTGACCCAAGCCACCATCTTCTCCACCACTCCAAGGCGAGACCCTCATCGAATCCACGGGCCCGCACCCACACGCTGTAGTTCGGCTCCTGCCTCGCCAAGCACGGCCGTGCAGTCTCAGTGAAGAACTCGGCTTTGTCGTGTGTACCTCTGGACTCGATCAACCCGTTTCTGCCACCGCCTGACGGAGACAATCGTACTGTCACCCCTTCTCAGGCCCGTCCTCACCGTCGTCTCAAGCACGGTGCGACCCGACAGTCCACCTAGTACCGCACTCCTGATGGCCTTGACACCGCGTTTCCTGACCCGCGAAGTCGGACCGGGCAGATGTCGCCAAGTCCACTGGTCGCGCCTTTCCAAGCCGTCGTCACCCCGATATCGTTCCTCTCGGACACGTTCTAGAATCATCACTGAGCCAGCCGGCCTCCGTTCGCGACGTCTTTCTCCTCACGATCAGTGATCCAAGTGGGTCTTCCATCTATTTGTGATGTGTCAGCCAACCTCAAATGCCTACGCGTCTTTCCTTTAACCAGCCTGACACATTACACCACCCTCTGCAATACTTATCTCAAAAATCCGAAAATCCCGCTTCTTTTCCTTCTTTTCGTAAGCCACTTGTCATATCTTTCTTTCTTTTTTAATTTTTTTTTAATTTTTAAGTTCTATTATTTTATTTGTATAAAAAAACAATTTTTTTAAATGATAAAAGAGATAAATAAAAAACTATAACATAATTGAACTTTTTTAGAAAAATAAAACAGCTTGATGATTAAGCTGAGTTATGAATTGTTGGATCTAAAATTGTTGATCCTAAAATTTTTGTAACTCATCTGAGTCAGTGATAGTTTGATGATTTAAAATTAAAAAAAAACATAAAAAGTGGTTAAATGAGTTTTAAAAATTAAAAAATTATTTATTTTTAGAAGAATAAAATGGGTTAAACGAAGCCGCGATGTAATTTTGTTAATCTATGTATTTTGTAATCATCGAAGTTAGACAAACTTGATGATTTACATTATTATTATTATTATTATTATTATCTTGTTTTCAATTTTTTAGTTAAATCGCTAATTGATAATTTTAAATAAAAATTTTGTAACAAAGGTGATAATCGATGGGTGACATTCTCTAAGGACGCCGTAGTTTCACCCTATTCAATCCTTAATTTGATTAACAGTCGCGACGACTTGTTAATTCAAATTTTTCAAAAAAATTAATTAAAATCAACCAACTCACAATTGTTTTCTAGAGAACTATGTGACTTTGATTTCCTCATTATAGGGGATAGGATTCTACGAGCCGAAAAAAATTCTAATTCTATTTCTATTCTGTAAAAATTAAATTTTTATAATTGATTTGTTTATTTTATTTTTTTTACAAAAGGGTAAAAACAAATATTTTCAAAGATTATTAAGAATTTACATAATTAACTTAATGTCACTGCAGTTTAGGGCGGTGTGTTAGGCAGTGCTGTGGGAATTAAGTTTCCACCATTCCCTACACATAACCGGCTTAGAATTTAATCTAGATTTCAAAGACCATTTTCTTTATAAGTTGCTATCCATTGCAATTTTACGGTCATGACAGATAGACGACTCACTTTGGGATACTTGAGAGTCAAGCCTATACAAGTTGGTTATGCGAATATTGTGATCTTTATGTATTTGTTTTACCATTTTTTCTTTTTTATTTGATTTTTTTTATAGTTAAGTGTTTTATTATCTAAACTTTAGGGTAGAACACTTTTGGAGTTGGTTTGTTGCTTTGTTTTTGCAGGATATAGTAGTCTTTAAGATTGTAGTCTTCCTACACTCATTGCACCTGTTTACATTTATCACACATTTACGTTACATGTGTTTGAGTGGGGCCCTATACTAGGTCTGAGTGAAAGCCTGGTTTTGTAGAGGTTGCGTAGTGGTAGCCATTTTGGATATACATCCCTGTTTGGTTATCGCAAAACCTCATCTAGAGTGTACTTTTTTTCATGAATGTCCCACACCTAATGGTTTACCTCACTATTTCGTGGTCAACATTCTCGAAATGGACTTGACTCTAGAAACCTTTAGAACATAAGAGCCACCCAATAAAAATTCGCACGGATCTGAAACATTCTTAGATCTTTAGGATAGAAAGTCCCAAGTTTAAGGCAATCTCATTAGGACACAAATGGAGCGTACTTTCTTCTTTCCTCATGCCATCCATTCTTGCATTAAAAAAATAAAACTTAAAAAAAAATACATTTTCTTACATTTTCATGGCATTCTTAGCATTCTTAAAAAAAAATCTTGCACCTTGCATTTTCATGTCTTGCATTTTCATGGCAATGCCATGTTGAGATATTTCACATGGTGTGAGATCATGACAACGAAAATATCACCAAATCTTTTTTTTTGTGTTAAACTTTTCATGGACACAAGCCCAGACATTTATCAATCCAAGGATGGATTGGGTCTTCATCTAATTAAATTTTGTTAGCATCTTAACTTCTTTGTTTCATAATTATATATTTCGTGTTTTGCTTTTTGAATTTAGATTTCAACCATCTATCAATACAAGATGAATAATTGAAATTTGTTTTTATGCCAACACAAATCCAGGCTCTCTCTATTATATTATGTATATATATATATATGTGTGTGTATTAGCAGCACCTCTTTCTCTCGTGCATTTTCATGATGTTTAAAACCACATTTTCTGAAAAGGAAACACGCATGCAGAAAGAGAAATCTGCATTAGTAGTGGGCACAGGGTGCCCTTTCAGAACGAAGGTCAGAGTGAAGCATAGTGTTGGCTCTACTGTAAGATGCTGACATCCCTACCAAAAATTATTTAATTTAATTTTTATTTTGTGTGTATATATATTACTTGTTGTATGGATTACCTCTTGTAAACATATACTTTTTTCCATAATATATGTTCTACTCAAAGTCTTAGAACTGCTTAAACCCTATCAAGTCTAGCTTATTTGGAGACAGTTTAAGTAAACCAAAAGTTGACTACATGTCCCGGAAGGGTAAAATAATGTGTTTGATCATAGAGAGAGATGTGGCACTACATAAAGAGAGAATAATGTTAGTGGGGTAAATGTTGGGGGAAAGATGTGGCCATTTGATGAGGATAAAAGTGGACCTGCTTGAAAGTGTCCACTTGTTATTAATCATGCTTTTATCCACCAAAAGATAGGAGCTTTGTTGGTAAAAGAAGTACAAGACAACGATCAAAACCAACCACTTAAACGTAATAGGTCACGATCGAAAGGAATGCTTCACCTTCTTTCAATATATGAATACTTACCCAAAACCCATTAAAAGTGTAACAAGTTCCTCCGGTGAACACAAAATAATTCCATTCATTTCTCCATACCCTCTAACATTTTACCCACGAGAAAGAAAGAAGGAGACGGAGAGAGGTGGAGGAAGAGAATAAGAGAGAGTTGTAGGCTAAACAACCATCAGTCTCTCTCGCAGCCCAAAAAACTCTTTGTCTCTATACTCATGATTTTTTTAGTCTTTAAAAAAAGAGAAAGAAAAAAGTAGTGAGAAAAGGTAGAAAGAGATTGTAAGAGCGATCAAATGAAATTTAGATCCAACAAGCATGAAACTTGATCATAGGAAAGAACTTTGCTTGTAACCCATGAACATTTAAAACACCTTAGAAGGTATCAAAGCGGCTTCGGAAAAATATGAAAATATCACCCACGAACTGTTTCCGATAATTTTTATAGCGTGTATTTGATGGTAATGTAACTGGTAAGGGTAGAAAAAAAATTGTTTTCACGTCTAGGACCCCGGAAATATATATTCTTCAAAATGATGATAAACATTATACACTAGTTGACGAGCATAAAAGGTCATGAGTTCCATATCTGGGGTGTGCATTGTCTTCAACCTCCTCATTCTACAGCCCGAAAGCATCACATGACACCATACAGATAGAAGATTACACTTGGGATCTTTTTTCAGGTACAGCGAGAAGGCTTAATCCATATGCAAATTGCACTTCCAACAGTGTCACCAAGATATCGTGCCAATTTTGTCATCAGTTGCACCGATTTTGCAGTTGATGGTAGTACTTTGACCTAAGAGTAGTATATAAAAAGAGTGTGTGGCATATGCTAGTAACTTTACATGTTAGTGTCTAAACAAATCCCGCTATCTAATTTGAAAAATGAATAGTTGATATATGAATAAAAAAATCAAATATTATTTTTAATCAAGTACACTTTACAAAAAGTATATGTGTACTTTTGGTTTTTAAATTTTACTATCAACCACTTATCTTTCAAATTGAATCGTTGAGATTTATTTAGATATATTATCATGTTATGTTGTTAGTGCATACCAAGCCTTTATACACACATTCATGCGTGCACATGCACACACATGATAGGTATATATATATATATATATATATATATATATATATATATATATATATATATAGAGAGAGAGAGAGAGAGAGAGAGAAACCTTTGAAGGATGCAACACGATAAGTACATGATAGAATTACAAACTAGGTGGCCACTCTCTTGACAGTAGATCAATTAGAAAAACCTTCAACGTGTAGAACTGGTAGGGGTTTGTGTCCTCTTATTTTCATTTGATAGTGACAAATTAATATCCACAAACAACAGTTAAATGAATCTCTAAACTCATATACCCAGAGACAATTCAAGTAGACTTGTATCGAAAGACGGTACCCAAAATTAATTTGCTTAAGCTTACCACCTTTGGGATCATATTCTCACACAATTTGTTGAAAAATGTACTAAAAATAGAAAGCTTTATCAGTTAATTGATAAAAAATGTTAAGACCTACCATTTTCTTGAGATACCTGGTTTAACTGGCTTTAGGTTTATAGGTTCAAAGGATAAGATATATATTTGCTTTACCCACAATATTGACCCGTCTTATGGCCATCTCCATTAAGTACTTTCTCTTTAACTAAACTTCCTTGTTAAATATTTAAATTCCGAAATATGTAGTTTGATTACTGTGTATCCTCTCTCTCTCTCCATGCAAATTCATTTCTGATAGTGAATGGCAGGTAGTTAAACAGTTCTTGAATGATTTATACAAGCATTCAACATAATCATTAGCAAGTTCTTAGACACACACACACACACACACACACACATATATATATATAACACGGGGAACCCTAAAGGTCCCTCTCTAGATACCAATGAAATGGCTTCCAGTGAAGTTTGTGACTTCTCCCATAATGTTGATATCGACGGTGCATAATATGCTGTAATCCTTTTCAATATATCAATATTTGTTAAGGCCAATGTTTTATTTGAGTTCGGCACAAAAGAGTAGCATTGGATTGCCTTGACTGCTTCACAGACACTCATTTGTGTATATTTATTTGTATCAGAAATGTGTTCTTGATAATCCGAAAGGTTTCACAAACTTAGTTTTGCTGCATTTTGCAAACATGATGACTCTCCTAAGCCAATTCTTTACCGGAACACTCGAAGTTCTTATTGATACTGCCTACCTTTTCAGTAATATCAACAATGAGTACTTGTTATATCGTTTCTCTTTTATTTTTCTCACATTCAATTTCTCATACTACATTAAGAAGATAATTATAACACGATCTGCTATTATGATTCTCCATGATACATATTCGTAGTTAGGAAGTTCAATCAACATCTTCGAAAATCGAATCAGAGTTTTGCAATCCTTTTGTTATTTTTGTTATAAATACCAAACCATTATGGTCAAGCACATTATCGAAGTGACTTTGATTCAATAATCAAGAGAGGTTTCGCTCCACTGTGTTTTAGTTAGTTCCCTACCAAGCCCGGGAAGCAACGTAAGTGGACTCATGTACCTTGATTAATATGATGTACCCTCTTAGAGTTTACACAAGCTTGTCATATTCCAAACATGACAAGGTTGTATAAACTTGGTAAAAGGGTTCCTAGGCTTCCTTACATTCTGTGGGCTTACCTTTCTAGTAGTAGTGGTTGACACAAAGGACACGAGATGGTGACGAATAGCTGTTGGATAAGAACTCTAGTGCGAACACCTTTGTGTCTTATTGATGAAGAAAGCCGACGTTACCACTACTCGTAAGAAGGAAGGTAGTAAGGAAAAGCAATAAAGTAGAATGAACCTGATTGAAGCCCCCTTCTTTCAAAAGTTAATAAAACGATTTTCACGATGGCCAAGAAGACAGGAATTCCAATGGTTGGTCGGTAGCAAAACAAGTGAGACGGCTCGAACTGAGTCGATGAGATCAAAGACGAAGTCTATCTTTTCCTTGATTCCCAACTACTTTCCCCTAGCCTACACTGGCTCCAGACCATGAAACTTCTCCGCGGGAAATACATTCTTAGCATCCTTGCTATTCTCACTGGGATTCAAGTCGTAGCTCTTAGAAAAGTATGTAGGTTTTGGAGAATCTTCACCATCACACATTTTTAGCAGCCTTTAAGTGTGTATGAACGTGCGCAGTTGCAGAGGCTTTCTCTCATCAAGTTCCCCGAAATCAGTTTGCATCTAAAGGCAGAAAGAATTAAATTGAAGTGATTTGTCTTTCCAGTATGGCCTCTTACTAAGCAAACGTGCCTTCTCCATAACACAATAATCCTTTTCTTGAAACACTCATTCGTTTTTAAACAAACCCCGACCCAATCCATGTTGAACATAACCCTCCTCAAGTGCCTTCTAGAATCCCCTTATTGTTTTATCCCTCCGATGTTTGTCTTATCCCTATTGTCTATCTTTCCAACTGCAACTGCATGTCATGCATAGATTAATCTTTCCATCTCCCCTTGATCTCTGAATTCAGCACTGAACCTTAGACAACATAAACCTCTTAACATGCCTTTTGGGGTCTGTTTATTGTCTTATCCTTAGTCTTATTTGTCTTATCCCATTGTTAATATCTTTCGAACTTCAACTGCATGTCATGTATAGCCTCAAAGCATTCCAAGTGCTGGACCTTTCCATGTCCTTTTCCCACGGCTTTTAGTTTTTACTGCTTGGTGATGAGTTCATTGTCTTATCCATGTTGATAATAAAAAAAGGAAACATTGTCTTATCCCTGTTATAAATACTTTTCCCAACTCCTCCTGGCCTTTCCATCTCCGTTCTCCTCAAGTTTTAATTCTTGTCGTGCATCTTCTCATTTTTTTTCTTCCCACGGCTTACCCTGTTGCTCGTCCACCCACCACCTCTTGTTGCTCCGACGGAAGGCTAGACGGTCAGTACCTTTTGGGGACCCCTCCGGCTGCGAGCTCCTTCAAGAATCGGAAGCCTTTGCAGAGGTCTCAGTCTGACTTCCTCCGCCTCTCGATCTGCCATCAACGGATGGGCGCCAGGCGATCGCAGGATCCCCTTCCCTCTCCGCCGAAAAAGCGAGGTCCGACGAAAGCCTAAATTAGAATTCTTTAGTGCAAACAATCTGTAGGAAAGGTAGATTGTTGCTTTTCCTGTTTCCTTGCTGAAGCCTCGAATTATTTTCTTATGTTTTTAGTCCCCAATTTGTGTTCTTAGTTGTATTTTTAGACCGATGACTTCATTCCTCGAATAAGTTTTTTTTCTTCTGAACCCCAATTTGTATTCTTTATTGTAATTTTAGTGTTTCTGTGATCGTAAAACTTATGTTAGCAGTGTTGCCCGTCATCGACATTACCTTATTCCGCTTGTTCCAGTTAGGGCAAAACTTTTGCAGCGTGCAACTCTTTTCATGCTACGTATTTGATTCATTTGCCGCTGGTCTCACAATCCAATTCTAGGATTCTCTGTTTTTATCCGTAATTGGTCTCTGTTGCACATTGTTAGGATCATCTAGCATTGTGGAATCAAATTCCCAACATTTTGAGTTTTGGGTTTTTGGAGAATATGAGGATTCCGGATGAGGAAGGTGGTGGCAATAATCACGGACATGATGACGGCGAACCTGAGATGGATGACGAGGATGAGGATGAGGATGTGGATTTCAATCCGTTTCTACGTGATTCTCCATCTCAGGAGAAATCTTCGATCTTGAGCTCAGAAAACGATGCGCTTAATGGTGAAGTTAATGATCGACTTCACAGGAGTTCGGTTACCAATCATGGAAATCAGGCGTTGGAAGCTTTGAGTGGCCACCTCGATGCAAATTATGGAGATGAACTGGAAAGTGAGCTCCGTGAAGAAGTCATTGATAAGGAGTTAGGTTCCTGTGAATCTGGGAAGGAAGAAACTCTTCGGAGTGAACGAAGTGAACTTGATTTATGTTCAGAAGCTAATTGAAGTTTGACGAGTGAAGCTGATTCAAACAATATGAGGAAGGAACAAGAGATGTTGGATCAAGCTATGGATGCTTTGCCTGATCTGAACATCTCAAGGAAACCAGGGGAAATGAGGGGGAAGATCATGAGGATGCTATTTGCCGAAGGACGAGAGCTAGGTTCTCTCTGCGGGACATGTCACTGGATGAACTGGAGTTGTTTCTTTTCTGCAATAATCTGATGAAGATGATTACTTTCAAAATGTTGACGATGAGGAAGAATATCGGAAATTTCTCGCTGCTGTCATTGGGAACCCAAATAGAGATGGACAGGGAATGGAGAAGCAAACAAGAGAGAAGAGATTGATGACGAGGATGCTGATGCTGATTTTGAGTTGGAAATCAAAGCTACACTGGAGAGTGATTCTGATGAAACCTGGAACAAAAAGGGTCAGAACGAGAAATTTAAGGGTCCGATCCATAGGCCAGAAACTAGACAGAAGAAGCGACAAAAGGACGAGCTTAACAAAGATAAGCCTGTGGGTTCTAAGATGCCTCTACGGCCACTCTTGCCACTAACAGCAAATATACAAGTTGCTCGTTCATCTGAATTGGGAAAGGACACTGTGTTGACTGAAAGCACTCAACAATTACCGTCTGTGCCCAATGTGGATGTACCCAATACATTCACTGCTCGTCAAATAGGGCAGTTGTATTGTTTAATACATGAGCATGTCCAACTTCTTGTTCAGGTCTTCTCACTTTGTGTTCTCGATCCTTCTTGACAAGAAATAGCTGATAGGGTTAAGAGCCTGTTTTTGCTAATAGCTGACAAGCGTGATGAAACTTTAGCTTGGAAACTGGTTCCTTACCCAGACTTTTGCTTCCAAACACCATTTCCGCAGGGCTCTGTATCCCAAGTTTCTCAGATATCACTGAGTGCATGTGCTCTCCCTTCCATAAGGGCTTCTTCTGATGCAATGGTTCCTATGAAGCCTTTTGACGGCACTGTAGGCACTGTTCAACATAATACACATTCAGCCTGGATGCCTTCGGTGTGTGAACATATTGTGTCAGTGCTTGATGTTTTCCAGGATGATATTGGCCCACTGGATCACTTGGACAAAAAGTGTTTGGTGTCCAACTCAACTCTCGGATGGCTATGGAACTTTTATTATTTACATATTTCAGATAGAAAATTTATTATAAGATAACAAATAATTGATAAATAGAAGAAACTTCAAAAGAATATATAACTTTTCTGAATAAGAGATCTATTAATAACAGCAAAATAGCGTATTAAGAAATTGAAGTTGAATATACTAGACTACCTTGATTTGATGAAATCTGAGTCCTAAACTGGAATAAGAGTCTAGGCTACTTTATTCCTTGGTTTCAGAAACATAAATAAGCACAATGAAATCGAAAAAAAGGAAAAGGGG
Organism: Brasenia schreberi; assembly: GCA_036023115.1. Classification (NCBI taxonomy): domain Eukaryota; kingdom Viridiplantae; phylum Streptophyta; class Magnoliopsida; order Nymphaeales; family Cabombaceae; genus Brasenia; species Brasenia schreberi. The sequence goes on along the minus strand of JAYKKT010000080.1, from coordinate 9,328,814 downwards.
TATGCTAATTGTAAAGCTGATTTCTGAGGCATTTGAAGTCAGGTAGAAGATGAAAGAAAAAGTCCAGTGTGCTCAAAAGAGAATCAATGTAATCCTCTCGTCACATCTGTTATTTACCCATTCAAACTATGATCTAAATGCAACTTGAAACTGCATAGATTATCATGCTATACATAACTGTGCTTTATAATTCCATCATCGTGAAATTTGGTTCTCACCTAGAATGTAGTTTACCTATGCCACAGTAGGTTGTTTTCTACATGATCATGTCAGAATGTGCCTGACCATTCATAAGAGCCAATATATTTATTTCGGGACACTGAAACAACTGTAATCACTTTTGGTGAATCCATGCAGATTGCTGTCAATGGGTTTGATGATCTATAAGTCTGAATGGAAAACAATTCAACAGCGATTTCTGCCTTGCAAATTAATAAACCAGGTAGAGTGCCATTCTTCTTGAATTTTTTTGGAGGTTAAACATGACTTGCTTTTCTAAGGTTTAAATAACTAATACTCCTTTGGATAATTAGTATATGAAATCATTTTCTATATAAGATATTTTGCAGCTTCACGCTTTTCCTTTCGAAGAGCAATAGTTAAATCATCATTATCACTAGAAGAGATTAAAGGAGTTACCTTGGTAGGAATAGGAGTTGATTTAAGGTGAGAATTCTGATCGAGGGCGCATTAGGACTTGGGAGGAATGTCTTTCTTTCACCTCTAGAATATGTTTGTTATCTCGGTAGCTTTTTCTTCTTTATCAATCTTATGATGCTCTTTCAACAGGAGAATCGGCAATACAATTGGTGTAGGTTGACTTAATAAATGGTCGTCATTACTACCATAAAACAACATATTTTCATGCAAGGTCACATCCATAGTAACATATGATTTTCTCTTTTCGGGATCGTAATATATCTAGGATCAAGTTTATCTCTAGAATTGTTGTATATGTACACAAAATAAGTGCATCCAAAAACCCACAAAGTACATGAAATTGCTTTTTTTTATAGAACATAAGAAATGAAAGGAAGAATTGCCATTAAGGACTTGCTAGGCATTTAGTTTATAAGGAATACTACAGTTAGGACAGTTTCACCCCAATAAAACTTTGGGACATTATATCCAATTCCAATGAGCAAAATTCGAGCAACTTCTAATATATGTCTGTTTTTTCTTTATGAAACACCATTTTATTATGGGAAATGAGCACAAGACATTTGGTGGAGAATGTCATGACTTAGAAAATAAGAATGTAGTGACTGAGACATAAATTAACCTCCATTATGACTACAAATGATTTTAATAGGTACTTGAAACTGGGTATTGATGAATTTGCAATATACTGGAAGAATATCCTTCACTTCATCTTTGGTTTTCATAAGGTAGACCATAGTAAATCTAGTGCAGTCATTAATGAATGAAACAAAGTATTTATAATCATGCAATGAAGTAATGAAACATGGGCCCCAAACATCAGAATGAATAATTTAAAAAGGTTTAAAAGCTCTAGTTTCATTTATAGGAAAAGACACACAATGATGTTTGGCCTTTTGGAAAGTTTCACATTACAAAATCAAATCGCTACAACTGGAAAATTCAGGCAATAACATCTTAATTTTAGAAATGAGTAAGTGGCCCAATCATTGGTGTCATAATATCACCTCTTCTTTCATCTTTTTTGTAGTGAGAGTAGATTGCATAGTTGTCCTGATGTTTTCCTCATAGAAATAAAGTCATCTCCTCAAACTATCCTAACGAAAGATCCTCCCCATCCTCAATTCGAGTGAAAGGTTATAATGCAATCGAAGTCTTGTGTTAGGCATAAATTGATAAGAGATTTACTGAAATTTTTAGAACATGGAAAACATTTTTAAGAGTTCCAAATGAAATAATTATACTCCCTTTTCCTACAATGGGAGTATTAGAACCGCCGGTCAACCTAATGTCAATACCTTTCTGAATCAACTCAGAGTTATAGAAAAATTCTCGACGACCAACCATATAATCTGTGGCATCCGAATCAACTACACATTATCCTAGAATTAGGTTTAAGTGAATTACCCAAAGTCATGAATGAAAAAAGATACGCCATGGTGGCTTGGGAATTTGCAATAGAAGAAGTTGAAGCAGTTTATGATTCGGTCAGTCTAGCTTTAATATCTTTAATTTCCCTCTTCATCTCAACCAATGAATTCAACCCAGTTTCCATATTATGTTTTTCAATCTGATCACTAAAATATGCTTTATTTGGTATGTTCTTATTAAAGTTAGGCATGCCCCTAGCTCCCAACAATTCTCTTTAGTATGTTTAGTTTTCCCACAATGTGAGCAAGTCAACTTATCCATTTTATCTGCTGGAAATTGAGATCTGCATCTACCAGGTTTTCCATACCCTCCTCTATCGTGAGATAATGAAGAAATAGCCATATTCTTGCTTACAAATACAGTTGTTTTTGGGCTGATTTTGCCTTCTTTCTCTAAGTGTTTTCTATTTTCTTTCCAAAGGAATAAAGAGTATATTGTGCTCAATGATGGAAGTTCTTCTCTACTCAAGATATTATTTTTGACAGCCTCGTACTGTAAGGAAATACTCCACAAAAGATCAAATATTTTCTGTTCTTAAAACTCATTATTTTGTTCTTTCATGCAACTTTGACATTTAGTTATGGAGTAAATGTTAAAGGAATGTTAAACGTGCAGTCTCTCAATGAATTTCATTTGAATTTCATGTTATGTAAGGTTTATGTCTTTTTAGTAGTAATTAGTACTAATTAGGGGTAGTTTAGGAATTTAAGTTAGATAGGGTATAAGTAGTAGTGATTACGGTTTAGTTGTATTATTAAGAAGAGTTTGGACGGTAGCAGTAAGAGGCTGACTTCTACACTTTTGGGACAAACTGGAGGAATACCTCTAATCTGCCATATTTTGTAAGTTTCTTTATCTTAATGAATATGATTATTTTTCTATTATGGTATCAGAGCCTATTAGGCAAGAAATTTCATATTTTTCTGATTGAAAGTACGAAGACTGCGTTGGATTATTAAGGCAAAATCAGTTGGAAGAAAATTTTCAGGTATTGGCTTTCGATTTATAATTATATCAGTTTGTGTTGGACGTGAATATCAGCGTCAAGATTATTCATCAAGATCAGTTTGGTTGTTTGTTATATTTGCCTCATCATATTTCCGATTTGGGGTTAATATTGGTAACGTGAACAGAATTTCGTTACATCTTCATCTTGTTGGTGCAAAGTAACATTGTGATGGTATTCAAGACTTTTAGACTCCATATTCGGTACATACTGTCCATCATTGTCATTACCGTGGACTTCATTATTTATTAGTACCTAATACTAGTTTTGGAAGAATTCTCATCGTGAACATATTCTTGGAGGCATTTGTCTCATACCTGATCACTTTTAATCTTATACTTTTTGGTAGCTCAAATCCATTAAAGTGGTGCTGAAGAAGAAGTTAGTTTCATTATTGCTTGAATATCTATGGCAGGTAAAGGCAAGGCAATTCAAACTTGAGTCACGATGTATGAATAAGCAGTGAATGAAAAAGGCAAAAGTTTTCAGATTACAACAACAAAATTAGATGGAAGAAATTATCTGGAATGGTCTACGTCTGTATAACTGTCTATTATAGCGATGGGGAGATGGACTCATCTTATCGGTCAAACACCTATTCCAGACATAAATGATCCTCTTTACCCTGTTTGGCGACAAGAAGATGCACTGATTTCGTCTTGGTTACTGCAGTCCATGATTCCATCAATAGCGAAGACATTCATGTTTCTTGAATCAACCTATTAAATTTGGTGTGCGGTATCAGAAGCTTATTCCAGGAAGAAGAATGTGACAAAAGAATATGAAATCTTGGAAAAGATCAGAAATTATAAACAGGGCTCACGTTCTATCAGTGACTACTATGCATACCTTCGAGGACTTTGGGATGAACTTCAGTGCTATACTAATATCAAGTGCCTCTCATGTCGAACTGAAAGAAATGTAGAGACAGAAAAGAAAAGGTATTTGACTTATTGTAGGGTGTAAATTTAGAATATGAATCAATAAAACTCAATGTCTTGGGAAGAGATGAATTACCTCCATTGGAAACAATATACTCATTATTAATCAGAGAAGATGATCGAAGAAACCTTGAGAAGAATAATACTCCTGTTATTGATCAACATGCACTCCAAACCAGAGAAAAAAATTCACATTACCACGAAAGAGGAGGATATCAAGGTCGTGGACGAGGACGTGGAAGATTTCAGCCTGATAAAAGGAAAAACTCATCTGTTCCCATTATGGAAAATCAAGACACACCAAAGAATACTATTGGGAATTACATGGCAAACCAGAATATTATAAAAACATAAATCACTATGCTCATTCAGCTGAGAATACTACTACGTCTAATACAGATGGAATGCTAGACCTTATTAAGAGAATAGGACTAGAGACAAGATTATCTGAACAGTCTCAACCATCTACCTCTCAAGCTTCAGTAGCCCAGGCCACTCACATTATGAAGGGTAACACCTCTTATTCTAATTCAAAGATTTGGATTATTGATTCAGGTGCCACAGATCATATGGTAGGAGAATAATCTTATTTTTTAGAGTACAAACCTCTCTCAAAACAAGAACCTATTAATTTAGCAAATAGCTCTTACTCATATATGGTTGGACAGGAAAGTGTGCCCACTTGTTTTGCTAATTTAATATTAGTCTATCATGTTCCCAGCTTTCCAATAAATCTACTTTTTGTCAGCTCGTTGACACGTACCATGAAATGCAATATAACTTTTACTCTTACTAATTGTGTGTTTCAGGATCTTAAGACGGGAAAAGTCTTTGGTCATGGTAGACTACAAAGGGGCTTATACATTTTGGAAGATCATCCTCAGCATGGAACTTCTTATAAAGCTTCGTCAGCAACAATTCAAGACTCAGAGATTCGACTTTGGTATTGTCGTCTTAGTTATTTACCTGTGTCAAAACTTCCTTATGTTCTACCTCATCTTAGAGTCAATAAACTTCAGTTTGAATGTGAAGTATATCAGCTTGAGAAACATCAAAGAACCACTTATCCATTGAGTGACTCTAGACGATCTCAGCCTTTTAAACTTCTTCATTTAAATATTTGGGGTCTTAGTCCTATTACTTCGTTGTTTGGTTAGAGATACTTTATTTCCTTTGTTGATGATTGTACTCGTCTTACAATTATATATTTAATGAAATCAAAGTCAGAAGTCTCGTCTATTTTTCCAATTATGTATAAATTTATTCTTACCCAATTCAATACCCCAGTGAAAATTTTGCGTTCAGATAATGGGGGGAATATATTAGCAAGCAATTAGCTGAATATTTACAAACACATGGAATAGTCCATCAGACCTCCTGTCCTTATACTCCCCAACAAAATGGAATTGCTGAAAAGAAAAATCGTCATATTCTAGAGGTAGTCAAGACCTTTTTACTTCAGAACAATGTTCCTAAATTCTATTTGAGAGAAGTCGTTCTTACTGCAGTTCATCTGATCAATAGAATTCCAGTTTTGTACTTGGTGGTGAAAGTCCATTGAAGTGTCTAGATAAGGAATCAAAACCTTTTCATTTGATTCCCCATATCTTTGGTTGTACTTGTTTTGTATATATTCATTTACCTAATCATGATAAATTAGATCCTAAGTCTGTCAAATGCATTTTCCTTGGCTATTCTAACTCCCAAAAAGGTTATAAATGTTATTATCCTCTAACCAAGAAGCTATATGTTTCCATGGATGTTACTTTCTTAGAATATATTTCCTATTATATTTCTCAAGGGGTATATGAGAGATGGGTCATACCCTAATCATTATTGAATGGTAATACTAGATATGGGATCAGTTACCGCTACTCGATGAAACATAGTGTTACTCCTTTCTATGATAGGGTCGATGACATTTTTGTATATTGTGAGGGATGTGTGTTACATCTGTTATCATCATCTTGCATGTTATTTTCTAGTGGTGAGCATAATATATATATATCATTACGTTATAACAACAACTCATAGATAGAAGTATATATTAATCCTCTATTTGGTTTATACTTTTTTATAGATGCACATGGATGATAGCTCTTCGATGTCTCCTCTTTTTTAATTATGATAGCATTACCGAGATGAAAGTATGGGGAGTTGACCAACTATGTTTCAAAATTGTATCAACTTTTATATACAATTGAGAGGACCAGGAAACGATGTTATACACGATATTTAAGACGATGACTAAATGTTAATTGTTGTTTATTTATAATGTCATTGCATGATTTCAAGATTTGAATGGATATTATGTATTATGTTGATTAATAGAGTATGACATTTCATTACAATCATGTATATAGCAAAAAACTCAAATGTCGTTCATTACATTTGTTATTTACATATATAATATTTCAAATTTATAAAATAAGGTCTAAATACAACCTAAACAAAAAATGTCATTGATCGTCACCATTGTCACCATCAAGTGTCAGATTTGTTCATGGCATTGCTCATACGTATTTATGAGGCTCAACAATATAGAATCACTCGCTAACCATCATAGCATAAGCTCTAAATGTATTAAATCTGTTGCAAGTGTCTCATGTATCACACTCATATGGTGGTATAAGAAATTAAGCAGAGAAAAGTCATTATAGAAATTTTAAAAAAAACACACTAATAGAATACAATGATTTGTTTACCAATTGTACGTAGAATGATGTATCACATTGTTTAACTGGAGTAGGCCAAGCAAGACATAATAAACTACTAAAATCTCATAAAATAAATCAATGTGTCCTTTGAATGTACCACTCTATGTACATATTGTCGCACTTGTATGGATACAGTATTGGGACTTTAAAATGCTCAAGTTTAAAACAATGTGAGCATTGAACTTCTCAGATCGCATCACATGACTCATATTGTACCTTATATGTGTAGCTTTGTAGATCTCTTTGCAATAAAGAGTCTTATCGCTGCTAATGAGATGGCTTGATGCCGACCAAATTAACGAACTATGAGATCTCGCATATAAAGCTCCACAACATTTATGCATCGAATGCATCAATAATATCATGATAACTTGTATGCATTATAATCCATATATTTTGCAAAATTCTATGTTGTTAGTTAATCTGAATTACACAAAATAGCACAAAAGAATATATAACATATAAATATAACATTCAAAATACATGATTTGCCGTCATCAAATCCAATTGCTTACGATATTGAATTAGTCGGTCAATAGGAGATTGCCTATGACAATATTACACACCTATTGGCCTATTCGTGGTTTTTCATCCTATCATTCTGGTCACATAGCAACTTTGAAAGCTTTAAAGTACTCATAAATCCATGACTAAAATTAAAATACAAACTTATTAATTTTTAAACAAAAAAGTTGAACTAAATATAATGCAAGCAATAATAGTAAACATTATTACTTGAAGCAAAGAAGTATGTCTACTAAGTTATGCTTTTATCCGAGATGCTTTCTCTAGTTGTTCATACAAATACACTAATGTAGTTGGACCCCACATGCAACTATTAACCCTCCTACAATCTTGTATCACAGATTTACAACTGTTATTAGTACAACATCTCTAGATTTATCCTGATATAACATGGACCCTAATTGATACAACAAATAACATATGTCTTATTTTTGTTACTCATTCTCCTTCTTGAACAATTAGTTTGGAGCACTTCAATCTTAATAATTTCAAGCTTAATCTCACATACGACTTTATCGATGCATATTCCCAACATATCACTCAAAATATGTTCTTTGCTTCTAACCATCATCTTATCTGTCAAGGCAACATGTTGGTCCTCCATTAAAAGATCAAGTATCTCGTAAATATCATGAAGTATAAGTCATTTCACCCAATGGCATATAGAAGTTGTTCATGTATGGTTGTCAACGTTCATTAAAAGTAGTTAGTAATGCATGATATTTCTCCTCATATAGTAAGTCCCCTTATCCAATTAACTCACTATGGTTTGCAAGCTCAACCCAATTTTCGAGCTTAATATTTATCCTCTTCACTGGTTTGGCTCTATCGACAATATAATGTGTAGGAGTTGTTATCACATTTTGTATTGCCTATATATATATATATATATATACATAATACATTATAATAAAGAGTATTGATATTAGTAAGTGTATAAAGAGTATTTACATAAATTTATGCTAAAATTTTAAAGTATGACTTTCAAAACTTGGGAGAAATACTTACATATTAGAACATCATTCATCCTCATTGTCAGTAATATTGATTTCAATATTTGAGATTGATACATTGTCCTCATAACATGGAGGATTAGATTTCTCTTCTCCTCATTGTCATTTAAGGAGATGGCCTCCATATGACAACACGTTGCGTCTCTTAGATGAAGCAATGACGCTACGGCCTCATACTCATGCCCTATATAACATATTTATGTAGAAAAATTTTATTTATGAGATTAAAGTCTTAGTGGGAGCTCATACTTAGTGGAAGACACGCATCTCACTCAAGGTGGGAGACATGCCTGGGATGCTTCTCTAATCCGTGCAATGTTGGGAGAAGTTGAGTTTTTTCGGTGCCCAATAACGCGAAAAAATAATGAAAATGAATAGATATTAATATAACAACACAAAATCAACAACATACCTCGATAAATCAATGAATCCACTTCGAATCGAATTAGCTCAAGAAATCGAAAAAAAACCTTCTTTCTCCTCTTTCTCTTATCGGTTCTCAAATTTATTGTTTGAACAGATTCAATCCATTTTTTATAGAAATAGCTACAAGTCTCCTTCAATGTGGTTAAATGGAGCAAAAAGCAAAGAATAACCAAAAGAAAGGAAGAAAATAGGAGCTAAAAGAGGGTACGTGTATCAATCCTAAAAATAAAAGTATACTTTTTATTTTTAGTTATAAATATCATTTTCTTCATTCAAATGGTTCGGACTTATAAGATCAAGCAAGCATCTAACATGGCACTTATAAGATCAAGCAAGCATCTAACATGGCAAACATATTATACACAGAAAGAGAGAAAGAGAGAGAAATAGTGGTAAATGTTCAAACTCCATTTGTGTTCAAATTTACTCAAACATTTAGTGTTTGATTAATATGATAAAAATTTGAATTAAAAGTATCAATACATTTAATCTATCATATATATTAAATGTTTTTGCTTCATCAACTCAATCATTCATCTTAAACATAAAATAAAATAAACAGTAGATTTGAATGTGGATAGAGTTTGAGCATGTACCACTCTCTCTCTCCCTCCATTATATATATATCGGAACAAGGATGAGATAAAAAAAAATCATGTTGTAGCGGATGAGTAGGTGCAATTTGTTAATGATGGCGCACTCTTATTCGTAGCTCTCAAAATCTCAATGGACTATCACGTGTGCAGCGTTCAGGATTATAGCTCTTTCTCATCAGACCACTCGTCAAGGGCTTCATAATCATTCAGTAACTATCAACTACCATAATGCAAAAATACACAACTAGGGGTGCAGTTTCGATAAATAGGTGAGAAATTGTCCTCAACAATGATCACAAGTGTGTGTGCTTGAGAGAGTGTGTGCGTGAGAGGGGACACTGTCTGACATAGGATGCTACTTTTGCATCCTATGCTATATTTCATGAAAAGAATATCACATTTCAGCTATACATACTGTGGTTTTGTACCTTACAAGCATATAAATAAATGAAGCATGGAACGCCACTTGCATTTCCATCTTAATTTTCATGAAAAACAACCATGATTGAGCCGTATAGCCTTGAAACCCTTTTGGCTCCATTACTTCCAACTTTCTCGACCATTTCTCTAGTCCTCCCACCACTACTTTCGTTTATTTTGTTGTTATTATCACCTTCTGTTAGTCACATTCACCATTTTTACACTTGCCACAATCTTGTTCCACCATTGCTTCGCAAAGATGGTTGAAAATAGAAAAAGGATCATCCGCAACAGAATCTTGACAGCAACGCAAGCATGATTTAAGCATCAGCTCCTAGAATCTGCTAAAAACTCTTCCGAGAATATATAGATAACTTGCTTCAAAATCAAGGATATGCTTGTCAAACGAAGGGAAATGCAGAATCGAGTTGTGAAACATTCCGTTCACTGAACCAACTGCCAGCTAACTACTTTCTCAGCCGTTGGAGGTTCTTAAGAGGGGTCAGAAGCTCAGAGAAGGAAGGGCGCAAACTTGGATCACTACACATAAAAATGAATAGGATTATAAACTTCCAAAAAAGTCATGCAACATTTAACGAAATGTACAGACTGATATTGTATTAAGCAGACTTGACTGAAATATCAACATAAGGATCAGAAAGACCTCAAATATTAGCTATCTTAATAAAAAAACGCTCGACTACCATGGGGTCTCGATTTTGTCAAGGCTGAACACCGACATGAACATAACAAGTGTGGGTATGGCAAGCCACTGTTTTTGTTTTCAACTAGCGATGTGATAAGTACAGACACACTTGGCATCCTCACTCTTCATATTTGCTTGTATACGAAGGTCCCTTCCCCTTCCTATCGCTTTTCATTATAGGATTTCAGACAGTACAGGACAGTCAAGTATACAATCAGACGGATCCTTTGCCTTAACCTTTGAATGGATGATAGTATAGGATACCAGAGTGACAGCACAAGACACTTAAACATTTAACCTTGTTAGAGCGAAAGAGTAGGATATCAATATGACAGTAGGACACTTGACCCTATGGATGTTTGTTCATTGAGAAATCGGAAGATTTGCTCTACACTTAAATAGGGATCCTCAAGATATATAGATTCACAAAGAGCCACGTTCAAGTGTAGTTTTCTATGGTGCCATATCAGACACTTTCTACTGGAGCTGACACTGACACCATGCAATGAATAGAATATAGGAATGCTGCCATCTTATAGAGAAAAGTCATCAAAAATGACAGCAGAAAACAAAAAAAGGATGATTACTGAAAGAATATGATTACAGCAAAAAATAACTTCAAAAACCTACCAGTCTAAACAAACCTAACACACCTTTGCCAACAATCACGTATTATTTTTGCAACCATAGGGTGCACCTCTTCTGGAATATCAAGGTGCCTGTTTTGGAAGCCAACAGCACCAACAACCTGCATCGGATTCATACCACTCCATGGAATACGCAATGTCACCAGCTCCCACAATATCACACCAAAACTATAGACATCACATCTGAAAAAAAGAGAAACAAAGGGTCAATGACACAAAGAATGAATTGTTCAACGATAATAATTCAATAAATTCAGGTGATTCCACTCACTTTTCATTGGATGGCTCATTCCGTAACACCTCCGGCGCCATCCACTCAGGCTGCATGTTTAACCAGCAATGTCTCAGCTTTCAATAATGATAAATTTAAGAAAAGATTGAATCCAAGTCCACTGAAAAGTAAAATGGGAGGCACAATACAGGAGAATGATAACTCAAGCAGGTACTCCTTTAACAAAATCCACCCATTTTCGAAAATGAATAAAACAACAATAAGAAGCAAGCCTTAACCCACACTAGGTGTGGTCAGCTACATGGATTTTCAAAAATCAATAGTTGCAGAAAACAGGATAATATGCAAACCAACCATTGTACGTTTGAATCCAAGATTGTGTACTGTTAGCAATCTGGCAGACTATCATTTACCAATGGATACAAAAGAATCCATTGGAATTTATTCCAGAATCGTAATCTAACTACAACCAACAGCATAATAAGTGAAATACATTTCAAATTAAACAAACCGTTCCAGCTGTAGACTTTGATGACAGAAACGTGTGGTGCTTTAGACGTGACAATCCAAAATCGCAGACCTACACATACGGGAAATACAAATATAGTATTAGCACCAAAAATCAATTTCAGCATTACAAAGAAACAAACTATGTCCAGATTGTATACGCCCTAAATATTGTATCATATCATAAGATATGATACAATAAGATTGTACGCAACACCTAGATCCATATGAAATGGTGTAAGCCCCTAACCAATTTTGCCTATTTATTAGTGTGTATTGCACCATACCATAAAATTTCATACGATATTAACATAATGCATCATAGGATACTGTTGTTTTATGTATTATTTTGACTTTTTGCTTTGTAACGTTTTTAATGAAAAAATAGTGTATCATACCGATTGTATGATACAAAACTATGTATGTGTAATGTGTTGGTGCCCTGTATGATACAGGATCTTACATGATATTTACAATATTTTGAAGTTACTTGTATTCAATTTTATGTAAACATGCACCTTAACCACCCAATTCTTATCCACAAGAAGATTCGGTGACTTCAGATCCCGATGCACGATCGTTGGATGGCTTGTATGCAGATAGTTCATTCCCTTAGCCTGAAAGAAGCAAACAAGTCATGCATATATAAAGCATAGGCATTAATCATTATCAAGTACATCTTACAAATCATGTTATACCACATCAAGAGCCATTTTCAATCGCCGCTTCTCATCAATTTGTATATTGGGACGATGTAGAAGCCTGAATAAGCTTCCCCTGAAAACCAACAAATAATATTTCATCATTAAAGAATCTGGTGCTCCAAAGTCACAACCAAAATAAACAAAGCAACTGATGCAGATGACAAATTACCTTGGTAGAAATTCTGTTAGTATCGATAGATTGGGAGGACAAGTTACTGCCCCCATAAAAAGAACGACATTTGGATGTCTCAGCCTTAGCATGATTTCCACCTGCAAGGTACCAGTTCCAGTTGTAGTGATCAAGGAGAGCAAAAGCCATCTTCTACTCTATTACAATAAAGATGTAATGCATAGATCCTACAGATCACGTTCTAGCGGTAATTGTCTTTGATTCTTATTGTTATAATTAGTCATAGAAAAACATCCTGTTGCCTGAGCAGAGCATTAGATAAAATCACATGACACAGTTATCCAAAGAAAACTTACTTCATATTTAAATTGCTGAATTGCATCGCCTGACAAATCTTGGTCCAAAAATTTTTTAACTGCAACCTCCTGTTATTATGCCAAGATTAATTGATCCACTTTCAATTTGCTTAAGTAGAAGATGTGCAAAATGAAGAAGTAATAGTCGATTTACAGGATAATAATGTTAAAGAAGTGGCCTATAGTTTGCAAAACAACCAACAGAAATAGAAAAAAAACTAAAATATATTAGGAAATTCCAATTAAAAAGTTGAAGTCTCTGAAAAGCAGAAACAAGGAACTGCATGTACTGTGCCTCTAACTTGAATCAATCGCATTTACATGCAAATAATTTCATAACGATAAAGGATACCCTAATCCTTCACGTGCCAGTGCATGCAAATGTTCTGGTTCTTTCACATCATCAAAGGTCCAAGCTGGTTAAACAGGTGAGGGTTTTAACTTTACAGTTTGCTCATGAATTAAGTGTTCTCTACATCTTGTTGTTTACAGTGATTTACAATTATGCATGTGCCTGATAGATATTTATATATATTTTCTAAAATTAAATGCACTTTTTTTTGTGGTGGCTTACCACTACATTCACTGTCTCTCCCTTATAACCCCATTTGAGTCTTTAGTTCCTCACTAAGTGCTACTGACAACATTGTTAGAAGGACCGCCGCCACCACCTGCACCAGCTGCTGGGACAGCCGTTGCAGTCAGCCAGCAGGCCAGCACACTAGTCATTGGGTGATGCCTTTCTTGTTCTCTCTTTCCTCTTTCGTACTCTCTCTTCCTATTGTATTCTACCTTCCTTTGTCTATAAATACCTCCCACTCTAGTAATATCAGGCCGTGGGGCTCTACCTTGATAATAAAGTGTTCTTTCTTCAAAGTATTTATATTGCGCAATTTGGTGCTTAAGACACAATTAGACTAATTCTTGGTGAAGTGCTTAAGGCGCTTCGTGTGGCTATCGAGATCGGGTGAGGCCGATCTTCATTACATTGTATCATAGCCTCATCGAGGACGATTGATCAAGAAAAAGGTGATCTCGGGAAGCATGTTTAAGAAGGTTTTAATCCAGTGGACTTTTTGTCTCTTCAAGTGAATATAAAGGGTTTTGTTTCCGCCTAACACACACCACTATAAGACATGAGCACAAACTATGAGAAATTATTTATATTTCAAGAAACTATCGGATTATGTTCAACAACAACAAGTAAGCCTTTTTCCATACTAGACGGGATCGGCTACATGGATTCTTTGTTTTCACAAAGCCATATCATGTGTCATGTTAGCAGGTAACTCAATATAAGCTAGATCATTCTGTATTGTTTCTTTCCAACACTTTTGTGATCGTCCTCTACCTCTTTTAATACTTTCAAATTTTAGTTTTTCATACCTTCTTACAGGCGCTTCTTTTGATCTTCTTTCTATATGTCAAAACCATCTTAAAAGATATTTTCTCATTTTATCCTCTATTGGTGCTACTCCCAATTTGTTTCTAATAACCTCATTATATATACGGTCTTTCCTTGTATGACTACTCGTCCATCTCAACATCTTTATTTCTACCACTTACATCTTTTATACATGTTGATCATTAATTGCCCAACACTCAAAACCATAAAACATGGCAAGTCTAATTGTTGCTCTATAATATTTACTTTTTAACTTTAATAATATCTTCTTGTCACAAAGAATATTTGATCCCCCTTTCCATTCTAAGCAATCAGTATTAATTTTATGCATAACATCTCCATCAATTCTTCCATCAATCTGAAAAATTGACCCTAGGTATTTAAAACTTTTCTTTGGGGGGATCCAATGTGTGCCAATTTTAATTTCTATATCTTATTAAGTAACCAAATTATCAAACTTACAACAACAACAACAACTAAGCCTTTTCCCATACTAAACGGGGTCGGCTACATGGATTCTTTGTTTCCAAAGAGCTCTATCATGTGTTATGTTAGAAGTTAACTCACAATAAGCTAGATCATTCTTTATTGTTTCTTTCCAACACTTTTGTGGTCGTCCTCTACCTCTTTTAATACTTTCCAAATTTAGTTTTTCATACCTTCTTACAAGTTCTTCTTTTGATCTTCTTTCTATATGTCCAAACCATCTTAAACGATATTCTCTCATTTTATTCTCTATTGGTGCCACTCCTAATTTGTTTCTAATAACCTCATTATGTATACGGTCTTTTCTTGTATGACCACTCATCCATCTCAACATCTTCATTTCTGTCACAGACATCTTTTGTACATGTTGATGATTAACTGCCCAACACTCAGAACCATAAAACATGACAGGCCTAATTGCTTCTCTATAATATTTACCTTTTAACTTTAATGGTATCTTCTTATCACAAAGAATACCTGATGCTCCTCTCTATTTTAACCAAACATCATTAATTCTATGAGTAACATCTCCATCAATTCTTCCATCACTCTAAAAAATTGACCCTAGGTATTCAAAACTTTCCTTTTGGGAGATGCAATGTGTGCCAATTTGAATTCCTATGTCCTCTGAAGTAACCAAATGATCAAACTTACATTCCATATATTCTGTCTTTGTTCTACTAAGTCGGAGGCCTTTGCTTTCTAATGCTTCTCTCCATAGTTCCAATTTTCTATTAACTTTTTCCTTAGACTCTTCCACTAACACAATGTCATCTACAAATAACATACACCAAAGCACTTCATCTTGAATATGTTTTGTTAACTCATCAATCACCATTATAAATAAGTATGGACTTAAAGTTGATCCTTGATGTAACCCAATATTAACTTCAAAGATGTCTGTCATTCCTTCATGAGTCCTCACACATGTTTTTGAGTCCTCACACATTGCACCCTCGTACATGTCTCTATAAAAATTATCAAACTTTATAATGTTTCTCTCCATAGTTCTAATTTTCTATTAACTTTGTCCTTAGACTCCTCCACTAACACAATATCATCTCCAGATAACATATATCATGTTGAATATGTTTTATTAACTCATCAAGTACCATTATAAATAAGTATGGACTTAAAGTTGATTCTTGATGTAACTATTTTTAACTTCAAAGAAATTTGTCATTCCTTCGTGAGTCTTCACCATACACATCTATTATAAGTTTTATGTATGTCAACGGGATACCTCTGTTTTTCAAGGTTCTCCAAAAAATCCTTTGGTACCCTATCGTAAACTTTTTCTAGATCAATAAATATCATGTGAAGGTCTTTTTTTTTTACTCTAAAATGTTTCATAAGACGTCTCAAAAGGTGAATCGCTTCGATAGTATATCTGCCTAGCATGAATCCAAATTGGTGCTTTATTGTACTCGATACTTGTCTTAACCTATGTTCGATAATTTTTCATAATTTTGTAGTATGGCTCATTAACTTGATACCCCGATAATTCACACAATTCTGAATGTCTCCCTTGTTTTTATATATGGGTATAAGTGTACTCACTCTTCATTCCTCGAGCATCTTTTGATTTTTCTATATTTTATTAAATAGTCTTATGAGTTAAGTGATTTTTGTCTCTTTCAGAATTTTCCAAACTTCTATAGGAATATTCTTTAGTCCTATAAATTTACCACCCTTCATATGTTTAAGAGTATCTTTGGCTTCATTCTTTTGAATACGTCAATAGAAATTGTGATTTATATACTTTTATGATTTAGCTAACTTTTCTAAGCTAATACTAACATCTTTATTTTCATTAAAAAGCTTATAAAAATAGTTTTTCCATCTATTTTTATATCATCATTTGCCACTAGAATTTTCTCATTCTCGTCAACGATGCATCTAAGAAAATTAAGATCGTTAGTTTCCTTATCTCTACCTTAGCTATCCTAAAAATATTTCTTTCACCCACTTTTGAGTTGAACTTTTTATATAAATCCTCCCAAATTTTAGCTTTTGCTTTACTGACAACATTTTTTCCTTCTTTCTTTGCTTTCTTATAAGCCTCTACAGTTTCATTAGTCTTCTTAACATAATGTAATTTGTAGCATGCCCTCTTTGCCTTGATTTTATCTTACACCACTTCACTTCACCACCAAGCTTCTTTTTGTGTTGTTACACCTCTCTTAGATAGTTAGATTCACCTAATACATCTTTCGCCAGTTTCCTAATATGTATAGTCATATTGTTTCACATATCACAAGGTGTACCAACATAATTTCAAGCATCTCCTTGAAGGACTTTCTGATTAAATATACCTCTTTTTCTCGCTTTTGAGGTTCCGCAATTTAGTCTGAATAGCATGATACACTCTTTTCTTCTTTGTCCACTTTTTTACCTCTAAATCCATAACTAAAAGTCGACATTGGGTAGTTAAGCTTTCTCATAGAATTTCCTTGCAATCTTTACAACATGATCAATCTTTTTTCCTACAAACAAAATAATCAATTTGTGTTTCTAATAAGCCACTCTTATAAGTAATAATTGTTCATCATGTTTTTTGAAGATTGTATTGACTATATAGAGATCAAATGCCATAGCAAAATTTAAAATCTCCCTACCTTCCATATTTATATCCCCAAAACCAAAGTTTACATCAATACCTTGATATCCTAATGTCTCTTTACCGACATGTTCATTTAAGTCTCCTCCTGAACAAATCATCTCCCTTTGTGGAATTCTTTAAATCGCCTTAGCTAACTCTACTCAAAAAGTTATCTTTATACTATCTTGGGTGTATAACATCAAACTATATTCAAAACCTCTACTCCTAACTAATTTCATCATCATGATTCAGTCACAATATCCTTGTATGTCTACTATACTATCCTTTAAATCTTTATTTATGATAATACCAACTCCATTTTGAGCTTTTTCCTTTCATGAGTACCAAAATTTAAAACTTGTATCCTCAATCTCCCTTGCTTTTTCTCTAATGGATATGAGAAAAAGTGTATGCATCGTCTTCACATAGGGCAATCCGAACAAAATGAAGATTTTGTCTATCAGTTTCTTAGAAGTTTGAGGGAAGAATTCAAGGACTGAGAGTCAGTCTCATTCATAAAAAACCACTCCCTTTATAAGACAAGGAGATAATAACATTAGTGAATTTTATATAGAATTTTCTAATATTTGGAATCAACTTCGTTGAAATGAGAAAAAGTGTACACATTGTCTTGACATAACGCAATGCGAACACCATGAAGATTTTGTCTATTAGTTTCTCATAAGTTTGAGGGAAGAATTCATAGGACTGAGAGTCAGTCTCATTCATAGAAAATCATTCCCTTCAAAAGAAGAAGTTATGACCGATTTACAAATGGCAAAAACCAAGATAAAGGAAGTAAAAACTCAAAGATACTATATACTATCAACATCCAGATCAGGAGCAAATGTCAGGTTCTATCAACCTCCACATTTTAAGACAAATGGGCATCCTACTACAAAGGAGTAAATTTGTTTTTATTGTAAGAAACCAAGTCATGTGTTTAAATTTTGTTCAAAATTAAAGAACAAAGTTGTCGTTGAGGGAGAAGTAAAAGAAACTCTTGCTCTCTGTGAACTCCAAAACAAAATAAAGCAACTTGAAGAACAGATAAAAGGAAGTGCATTCATTGGAGCAGTTTGTTCTACCAGCTCTAACAGAACCACATGTACGAAATCTTGGTTACTCGATTCCAGAGCTTCTTTTCATATGACATGTGAAGAAAGACATTTAAGGAATTGCACACAAAACAAATATGATTCATGTGTTTATAGCCGATGGAACTAAAATGAGTGTTGATAGAATCGGAGATCTTCAAAATAAAAAAAAATCAATTTCAAAAATAAGTTTGGTTCTAAAGTTAAATTTAAATATTTTTTCAGTTTCACAAATATCTGACAATGGTTGTATAGTCAGCTTCTTATCAAACAATTGTATTTTATAGGATCGCCTAACGAAGAAGGTGATTGGATATGGTCGTAGAAAAGGAGGACTCCATGTAATGGACTATTTGCATTATCAAAATCTTGAACAACGTAATAAAACAACTAAAGATGTTCTTCTATGGCATAAAAGACTTGGCCATTTCAATGTTCAAAAATTGTATGAATGTCATTATATTGGAATCAAAAATGTTAAAGACTTTTTTTGTAAGGATTGTGCTTTTGGAGAAATGAAATATCCTCCATTTTCACAAAGAATGTCTACCTCAAGCAAACCTTTTGATATAATTCATTCTCATGTTTGGGAACCCGTTCCAATCTTGTCAAAAGGGGGGTACCTACTATGTTATTTTCATCGTCGACTTTACCAGATACACATGGGTGTATCTTTTGAAAGCTAAGTCTAAAGTGTTTAAAAATTATGATTATTCATAATTTGATTAAAAATCAATTTGATGTTAACATTAAAGTGTTTAGATATGATTCTAGTGGTGAATTTATTTCAAGAGATTTTGAAAATTATCTTAAACAAAATGAGATAATTCATCAGACATCTTGTGCTAGGGCTCCTCAGCAAAATTGTATGGTTGAACGAAAGCATAGACACTGTTGAAATTGCCCTAACCTACTAATATCTATTAATGTTCCAAAGACTCTTTGGGTTAAAGTCATTCCAAGGAAATCTTAATCTCCATTATGTTCAAACTGGGTATCAACTTACTGATACATTCACTAAAGCTCTTTAAGCACCTCGGCTTTAATAACTTAAGACCAAATTGTTAATTGTTCCTCTTTAAGTTTGAGGGAGGGTGTTAGAAGAAAGACTCTTGCCCGCCACTGCCGCCACCTGCTGCTGTCATCACATGCTGCCAGCTGTTGGGCCAGCTATTGCAGCTGGCCAGCAGCCAACAGCCCAACGGCTAGATTTTTTAGTCGTTGGGCTAGGCCAGCACACTAGTTGTTGGGTGTTGGCCCTCTTTCTTCCTCTCTCTTTCCTTTTTCCTGCTCTATCTTCGTATTGTACTCTACCTTCCATTGTCTTTAAATACCTCCTCTTCACTCTTGTAATATCAAGTCGTGGTGCTTTGCCTTGATAATAAAGTGTTCTTTCTTAAGAGTGTTTATGTTGTGCAATTTGGTGTTTAAGGCACAGTTGGACTGATTCTTGGTGAAGTGCTTGAGGCACTTCGTGTGGCTATCAAGATCGAGAGAGGCCGATCTTCATTACAAACATAGGTAGACTCCATGCATTTCCATGTTTCTAACAGGAAACAAACTGCATGACCTATGTTTTAAAATTACATTGTTTTGCAACTAAACACATTTTGGATATATATGCAGGTACCAACATATGTAATAACATGTACAACAACAACGACACTCACTGCATCTCCCTCATACCCCACTAACACTTGAGGTCTAGAGGGCTGAGTCATTATCTCCCTACTAAACTGCTACCGAAAGCATGGCTAGACATTAGGCTTTTCCATATTTCTAACAGGAAAGAAGTTGTATGACTTATGTTTATAATTAATCCATTATAACCATACACTATAAAAGATAAGTGTATTCTAACTAGAGATACAAGGCTATTTTAGCATTGACAGGGCCAACTCCCACAATGGATACCTAGTGAAGCACAGCATGCCACATTTCTATCAGGCAAACATTTTATTTATAATTACTTAGCACCAAATCGAAATCTTTGCAGATATATTCAAACAAGAATTCAAACCAACATATGAATACGGTGAGGAGCTTGAGAAAAAGGCATATCATTTTCAAGAAAGGGTGATGATAAAATGTGACTCATGAAAAGGGTCAGACAGAAGCATTAGGACTCTTCATATCATTTATCATTCAACACAATTCATTTCAGATACACGTTCTCCGATAAATGGTAGCAAAATGCCAATGTAGCTTACCTACCTAGTGTGGGTGAAAGCATGGTTTTGATGGGTTTTATAATCAAACTGCTTGAGTATGCCATGTTTTCAGCATATATCGTGTCATCATGATTTGTGATGCTCAACTATGCTCCATGAATTGCAGTTCTAGATTGGATCTATTGTAACACCTAGAGCAAGTGGTCGTAAGGCCAAATTTGCCTCCTATCCACATAGAGTAGCTTTGTCGTAAAAATAGATAGAAAACAGATGGCTCTACTATTGACACTTCGTTTATCTTTCCTTATTACATACGCCTCAAGAAAAAATGCCAACACCCATGCTAAAAGAACAAGCAGCTGGGACAGCAATATAAATTATCAAGAAAGTAACTTACAGTGCCATTCCACTCTGCATGGTAAACCTCTCCATAAGAACCTGAATGCATAGAAATGACATTAAATTATATTCATACTATACGCAGAATATATTTGTGAGCAGTTACAAACAAATAAGACAATGAAGTAACAATAGATAGAGATGATGAATCAAAAAGTAGATGACCAAAAGGTACAGATCTCCACATAATTGAACACCATGTATGCAGAAGCACGTAAGCATCCATAAACACACTTGACTGTTAGAAGGACTACTACCCGCCACCGCCGCTGCCACCTGCTGCCGCTATTGATTCAAGTATAGAATAAATGGAAGAATATGAGAGAGGACATAGAACCGTTCTATGGATCCTCATTAACACTATTAATGAGCATGTAAGAGACTAGCAGATTTTACAAATGATAGAGAAACGTGGGATTATCTTAAAAGAAGCCATATAAAGAGTGATGTAGCTCACAGAGTGGCCCTTAGAGATAAACTTATGACCTTAAGACAAGGAGATAAAAATATTAGTGAATTTTATAAAGAGTATTCTAATATTTGGAATTAACTTTGTGGATATGAGAAAAAGAATCCACATTGTCTTGACATAAGGCAATGTGAATAAAATGAAGATTTTGTCTATCAGCTTCTCAGAAATTTGAGGAAAGCAAAAACTCAAAGAGACTCTATACTATCAACATCCAAACCAGGAGCAAACGTCAAGCCCTATTGACCTCCACATTTTAAGACAAATGGGCAGCCCACCACAAAGGAGGTAATTTGTTTTTATTGTAAGAAACCAAGTCATGTATTTAAATTTTCTCCAAAATTAAAGAACAAAGTTGTCGCAATCGAGGGAGAAGGAAAAAAAGCTCTTGGTCTCTATGAACTCCAAAACAAAATAAAGCAACTTGAAGAGCATAGGAAAGGAAGCTTATTCATTGGAGAAGTTTGTTCTACTAGCTGTAATGGAACCATAGGCACAAAATCTTGGTTACTCGATTCTAGAGTTTCTTTTCATATGACATGAAGAAAAACTTTTAAGGAATTGCACACAAAACAAGTATGATTCATATGTGTTTATAGCCGATGGAACTGAAATGAGTGTTGACAAAATCAAAGATCTTCAAAATAAATAAAAAAATCAATTTCAAAAATAAGTACTTGTTAAGTTGTTATATTTGATGTTGCTTCAAAATACTATAGATATTTTGGTTATTTGGTGGATGTTATATTTTGAACATGTTATATTATGTGATTTTTTTGGTGGGCCATGGGTGTTATATTTTTTGTGCATCTTGAAGATCCAATTTTTTTCGTCCTAACATTATCTTATTTTTCTGCAGGTAAGTATAGTTTGTTGCTCAAATTAGATTGGATCGTACTTAAACATATGAGTATAATATATTAGTTCCTTTTAATTCTTCTACTTAGAATAACTTGGTAACATTTATGTCTTTATTTTTTAATTTAAAGATTAAACAGGCATATACCACATGATATTTATTTTTTGCCTTCTTAGAATTTGTTTATTCATATTTATGAATGTGGTAGTTATGTGTTTCTTGATATTTCTTAGAAATTAGAGAAACCATTATATATATATATATATATATATATTAGTTTTAATCTTAAATGATAGTATACCGCTAAATCCGCTATATCCCCGCTACCACTATATTAGGGTCAAAGCGCTAACAGCCCGCTAACTGCTATTGAAAACATAACTTGCAAGTTCTAAAAATTGAAACCAATGAAACATTAGTGTGCTAAGTGCTAATTGCAGTCCCTTATAAGTTTGCATGATCAAAACTGTCAGATAAAATATAGAAGCAGATAGAAACAAGGATTTCAACGATAAGAGAGATATCTCGTATATCCAAGTGACCCCAACAAGGAAACATGCAAGTATCAGCAAACTGATTGTTGAAGGAAAACTTTATAAAAAAAATCCAAACAAGTGCATAAGTACTGCTAAAATAGACAAAGAACCATAATTGAAGGACAATAATTAGGTAAGAATTGTTTTAGCATATCTGTGATTAATAGATCCATAGATAGACAAACTAAAGATAAGAATCGTTCATGCTTGGAAGCTATATGATGAAAATTGACATTTTAGCATATATGTGATTAATAGTTCCATAGATAGACAAACTAAAGATAAGAAGCCGTCTAGGCTTGGAAACTATATGATGAAAATTGGCATTTTATCAATCACTTACCAAGTCCAATCCTTTCACCAATTTGAAGATCTTCCCAGAGGATTTCCCACTCTGCAAACTCTGGGCTGATTTTGCCATTACAAGAACCCATACCAGCATGCTGATTTGTTCTTATTATTTCTCTGCCATTTGTTGCATGCTCTTTTATGTTCTTTTCAATGTACTCTGGATAAATATCCCTTTCTGTCTCATCAGTTTGGCCCATTTGATCATCAACAGTAGCATCATCATCAAGCTTTCTCTCCCACAAGTTGGAAGCAGGAATGACCATTCTTGAGTTAGCCACATAAGGTATTATCTGGTATGCTGTATCAGAATGTTGTTTTTGGACGGATCTCTGGCCATCTGTTTCTGGTTTTAAGCCCGCTACTGGAAGAACAAACATATTATGATCTGAAGATGCACATCCCCCAAAACAATGAGAATATTCTCCTGTTGAGTTACTTTGTTCAGAATAATGTTCCTTGCCTGCTACTGGAGATAGATTCATGTCAGAAAAGAGATCTGGGGGAGGAGATGCCCCACTTTCTAATAACACAGCATGCAATTTTTGTGCAAATTGGGGATTTTGAGCAGCACTAATCACATACTTTGAAACATCATTAACTTTCTTCTCTTGAGCAGGAATTTCTGCTCCTCTGCTGGCTACGCTTTTGCATGAGTTGTTGAAGGAAGGAAGAGACTTTCGAACTTTATGTTCAAATTTATCAGCTCGATTGTTTCCATAAAGATCAATATCTTTGCGCACAGGTTCTATACAACAAATTGCACCTTCAGAAGAGACTGAATTTGTTGCCGGTCGGCAGATACTAGAATCTGAACTTTTCTGACATCTTTCATCCTTAGTTCCTGAATGAGAACCACTGGTATCAAGAGCCAAACATAACTCCTGAATTGTTTGAGAAATCGTGTCTGAGCACATGATATCTGACTGGAACATTTCAGGATGACTACTGGGGATTTCTGCTGGAATTAATGTCCCTGGGGCCCCCATGAGATCAATAATGAACTCACTGAAATTGTAATATTTTTCATCAGCTTTTCGTGAATACAGAAACAAGATTGAGACCCAAGGAGGAAAGTCATTCCAACCAAGTACTTTGATCATTAAATTTTATCCAAAACAAGAATGAAAATCAAAGAATCAGCATACGAAAAAGAGCATAATGCCTTTCTAATGTATGTGACGCAAAAACACATGGAACAAGCACAACAAATCAGAATGACCATCAATAACGGTGCACATGAGACTACCAAGTGTAAATGTATGTAATAGGATGGGCCCTTCGGGCCCGTGAAGTCATGGTGTAAGGGAGGGCCAGGGCCACCATGGCCCTGGCCAAAGTCGTTGGAAGCTCCAAGGGCTGGTAGCCGTTGGAGCCCCAACAGCTAGTGCTGGCCAAGGCCAGCACTACCTCTTGCTCCCCTTTTGCTTGTTGTTTCTTCTATCATTCATGTACATATTGTTGTCTATAAAAACCACTTCAAGACATGAATAAAGTATGCAGTCTAACACTGCTTTTTGACTTGTTTTGTATGTGCTTCCGCTCTTGTTGATTATTCTTAAAGATCGGCATTCATGATTAAATGCTATTTGACTCTTGGCGACTTGGTGATCTTGATTCGTGCAACATCAACCTATCAACCTTCGTTCATTGACAAATATTTACACCAAGAACTTAACCGTTTGGACAAATTTGTTGCAATACAACATCCTTATAAAAGGATAAAGTAAAACTTGAGCATAAGAGCTGCCACTTGCAGTTATCAAATACAATCACCTGTCATGATCTATTTTTATCATGTTGACAGCCCCTTCATCAGTACCCGTATAATAGCTCCCCTTTACCAGCCTACAAGGAAGTTTTATCTTGTCTGCGAGTACCTACAATTTCAAGAGAGCAATTATGCACATTAAGGAACTTCATACTGAAAAAGAAGTCCCACAGCAACTAGAGACAGCTCCAAAAACAAGAGCATACAGAACAATCAATTGAGATAACATTAGGAACAAATAACATGTTCATGCAGCACACTAACAAGGGAAAAAAAGCCATATTTAACAAGACCTTTCAAGAAGAGGACATGCTCCAGTAACAAAATTAGCACCAAGAGGATGATAATGAACAATCAAGTTGAAACATTACCTTTAAGCTAGACTAAGTAAAAATCAAAGTTGATCCTCTCAAGCCAACTAAAACCAAAACCTTACATGAATCCCACATTAGTCACATAATACTCCCTAATTACCCACAGTGACATGTGAAATCTCCTATTAACCCAATGTGAGTCTCATTTTCCAGGCATTTATGGACTTACAATAACTAAAGCTCCAGCATGTTCTATCAGTGAATGCACTTAAGTGAACATAGAGAATGAATAAAAGCCATGCCCACTTCCAAAGACAATTTTAAGAAGCAATGCTGTAAAAAAGAGAACTGAACTAACCACATTAGATCCAACAAAAGGCAGAACTATTAGATGGGGATGCCATAGCACTCAAATTGGTTTAAATGAATATTCAACCAAGGAAGAAGGATGACAATCAACAACAACTAAGCCTTTTCCCATACTAGACGGGGTCGGCTACATGGATTCTTTGTTTCCACGGAGCCATATTATGTGTCATGTTAGGAGTTAACTCAACATAAGCTAAATCATTATTATTGTTTCTTTCCAACACTTTTGTAGTCGTCCTCTACCTCTTTTAGTACTTTCAAAATCTAGTTTTTCATACCTTCTTACAGGCGCTTCTTTTGATCTTCTTTCTATATGATTAAACTATCTTAAACAATACTCTCATTTTATCGTCTATTGGTGTTGCTCACAATTTGTTTCTAATAACCTCATTATGTATACGGTCTTTCCTTTATGACCACTCATCCATCTCAACAACCTCATTTATGCCACAGACTTCTTTTGTACATGTTGATGGTTAGGTTTATGGTTAACTGCCCAACACTCATAATAAAACATGGCAAGTCTAATTGGTGCTCTATAATATTTACCTTTTAACTTTAATAGCATCTTCTTGCCACAAAAAATACCTAATGCACCTCTCCATTTTAACCAACCTTTATTAATTCTATGCATAACATCTTCACCAATTATTTCATCACTCTAAAATTGACCCTAGGTATTTAAAACTTTCCTTTTGGGGATGTAATGTGTGACAATTTTAATTTTTATGTCCTATGAAGTAACCACATGATCAAGCTTACATTCCATATATTTTGTCTTTGTTCTACTAAGTCGGAAGCCTTTACTTTCTAATGTTTCTCTGCATAGTTCCAATTTTCTATTAACTTTTTCCTTAAACTCCTCCACTAACACAATGTCAAACTTTTCTAAGCTAATAAACATCTTTATTTTCATTAAAAAGCTTATAAAAATAGTTTTTCCATCTATTTTTATATCATCATTTGCCACTAGAATTTTCTCATCCTCGTCAATGATGCATCTAAAAATATTAAGATCCTTAGTTTTCTTCTCTTGCCCTAGCTATTCCAAAAATATCTCTTTCACCCTCTTTTAAGTTTAACTTTTTATATAAATCCTTTCAAATTTTAGCTTTTGCTTTAGTGACGGTATTTTTTGCTTTTTTCTTTACTTTCTTATAAGCCTCTAAAGTTTCACTAGTCTTCTTAGCATAATGTAATTTGTAACATGCCCTCTTTGCCTTGATTTTATCTTCCATCACTTCACTTCACCACCAAGCTTCTTTTTGTGCTGTTACACCTCTCTTAGATAGTTAGATTCACCTAATACATCTTTTGCTACTTTTCTAATATGTATAGTCATATTATTCCACATATCACAAGGTGTACCAACATAATTTCAAGCATCTCCTTGAAGGACTTTCTATTTAAATATGCCTTTTTTCTCACTTTTGAGGTTCCACCATTTAATCCTAATAACAGGATGCACTCTTTTCTTCTTTGTTCACTTTTCTACCTCTATATCAATAACTAAAAGTCGATGTTGGGTGGTTAAGCTTTCTCCTATAATTACCTTGCAGTCTTTACAACACGATCAGTCTTTTTTCTACAAACAAAAAATCAATTTGTGTTTGTGATAAGCCACTCTTATTAAAATTAAAGAAAATCACATCAAATCAAAAAGCAAAATCTCCTATTTTGCATAAAGTTAGAACAAGGATATGAAGTGATACACATGGCTCAATTTACTTTTCGTGATTTTGAGTATTCTCATCATGTAACTCTAATGCAAACCCAAAACATAGCATAGTAGTAGGGCCGCACTACATTTCTAGGATGTATTACAAAGTCCAGTCCTCTTGAACAGACTCAAAATTTGAAGGCACTGAATCATCTCTAGCAAAAGATTGATTTCTTATAAGCATTGATTTTCATAATTTTGAAGAATAACAATCCAACAAAATGTAGTTTTCACCTCTACGATTAACCTTTCACTAACCTCCATGATAAACACTGCCTTTCACCCCCACCACCCAAAAAAAAAGTCTTTTTGAAAAATGTGGTAAGACGGCGGAGATCAAATATCATAAATAAGAAAAAACAATGAAGAGAAAATGTTGAGATCGAAGGAGGGGCAGGCCCTCCAATGGAGGTTGCCCCACTCTCTCTCTCTCTCTCTCTCTCTCTCTTTCTTAATCTTACTCCCTTAACCCTAATACATCATGTTCAGCCCTTATATAATGGAGTTGTTAGACACAAAAATGACCAAAATACCCTTAGTACTATGGGCAATTACAATAATACATAAAACATAAAACAATGGCAAACCTAACACTAATACAGCAGATACATTTATATTCTTCAACACCCCCCCCTCAAGTTTGGAGTGAGATACTTCGAACTCCAACCTTGACAAGAAACTTGTTCTCACTTCACCACACTTATGGACAATTATGATGATCAAACCAACAACCAACACTTGATAGAAGATGGAATTGGGTAGCCTGATTGTTCTGATGCAGTCGCCCCTCTCTCTCTTTCTTCTTTCAATCATAAAATATGATCTCCAAACAGATAGAAGATGGAATTAGGCCGTCTCTCTCTCACTTTCTTCTTTTTTTAATCATTAGAAGATGAAATTGGACCGCCTTTCTCTCTTTCTCCTTTTTCAATTATGAAATTCTAATCTCTACCATATACACTTTTGTGCCTTCCTGGCTGCCGTTGTTTCTTACACAACATAATGTAGAAGATGGAATTTGGCATGTGCAATCCCCCCTTATGAGTCGCCGCCCTCTCTTTCTTCTCTATATTTTTATGCGCCTTCTTACACAACATAATGTAGAAGATGGAATTTGGCATGTGCACCCTTAGGAGCCACAAATCTTTAATTCTGACCGCGAGGATTCCACAACCAAGTAATCAATAGCAGTAAGTATGAAAACTAGGTTGAACCAGATCTCCAAAAAAATTAATTATGTCACATTACAGTCTTGGAGAATAGGAGATAGCATGATGCAGAAAATTCAGACGGCAGGCTTTCATAGTGGCAGTTCACTGCTGTTGGAAATGACAACTTTGCTTTTGGGTGTGCCGCTTTGCTTTCCTTCTGCTTCTATTTTGTAAACAACATCTATCCCAGACACAACCTCTCTGAACACAACATGCTTGCTATCCAACCAACTCATCGTGACAGTAGTGATGAAAAATTATGATCCATTGGTATCTGGACCAACATTTGCCACTGAGAGAAAACCTTGTCCGATATGTTTTATTTTGAAGCTCTCATCAAAGAAAGATCTTCCATAGATTGATTCTCCACCAATCCCATTTCCATGAGTATAATCACCACCTTGAATCATAAAGCTAGGAATAATCCTGTGGAAAGAGCTCCCTTTATAGTGAAGAGGCTTCCCATTACTTCCTGTACCTTTTTCACATGTACAAAGAGCTCAAAAATTTTCAGTTGTTTTAATACCAGTTTTACCAAAAAAGGCCCATAACAATTCAACCAGCAGACTTGCCCCCAATTTCCACATCAAAGTAAACTTTATGAGTTACTTCCTTCAAATCTTTTTTAGCCTTTCCCTGCTGAGTTTGTCATTGCTTCATTCCGTGGATGTTTGTCTGCTCCTTATCAATGATGTCTGAAACGCAAAAAACACCTTCTTCTCCAAATCCTCTGCTCCCATCAATCGTATGGCTCTGATACCATATTGGAAAACATGATAGCACAGCGAAGATCAAATATCATAAACAAGAAGAAACAATGTACAGAAAATGTTGAGATCGAAGGAGGGGGCAAAACCTCTAATGGAGGCCGCCCCACTCTCTCTCTCTCTTTCTTAATCTTACTCTCTTAACCCTAATACATCATGTTTAACTCTTATATAATGGGGTTGTTAGACACAAAAATAACCAAAATGCCCTTAGTACTATAAGCAATTACAATAATACCTAAAACATAAAAAATAGCAAACCTAACACTAATACGGCAGATACATTCATGTTCTTCAACAAGTATAATTCACAGAAACCTCCCTTTACATTTGCAAAATAAATAGAATAGGAACAACAATTAGGCCCTCACAGTGCCAATCTTCAAACTTAAACTGGATAACCTTCATTCACATGAGGCACACTCAATGTTAGGCCACACTGACCAAGTGTAGAGAGTAAATCCAGTATCCTTTCTTCCTTCCTCCCTCGCTCTCAATGAGTGCCTGTCGATGTGTGTGTGTGAGAGAGAGAGACTATAGTAACTTTCAATATGGTTTAACAGTTATACGAATCCGTGCTATTACTAGGTAAATTAATTAGGAGAAGCAATGACTTCAATTGGAAAACAAAATTGTTGGACCGGGTCCAACTCAGACCCCATATGTAATATAATCACTTGCCATTCTTAGGTACAGAATTCTTCATATGCTGCTTACTGAGGATAATCAAGCAAATAATCCAACCCTCATAAACAAAGAAATCATAATGTACCAAAAAATGGCAAATCTCTAGAGGAACTTAATGTAACCATGAAGTTGGCATCAACTTAATGTAACCATGAAGTTGGCATCTCTCTCGGACACTTGCATGAGGTTTTTGAGGAAAGAGAGACCAAGCACTTGTTGGATCATGCAGTAAGAAGCAACCATTAAAAGCCCTTAGGGTCAAAAGATATGGACACCTGAGTCCTGACACCTCTCTAGAGAGGCTTAGTGGAATTAACCATCAGGATTAACAGGCCAAGTGGAGAAGTTGGGCCCAAAAGACATTGTTTTCACACTTTTTGTAGAACATAAAGCTAGTCATTGCGGGTCTCCCTGGTCCCCAACGGCTAGTCAATATAGCCATTGGGGAGACCCCCAATGGTTGGCTGATCCCCTGCTTCTTCCCTTTCTTCACCATTTGTTGTAACGTAAATTTGTATATTTGCTCTATAAATAGTCACTTACTTCTTAATAAAAGATGTTGTTTTGAAGCACTTTAACACTTGTTTTGACCCTTTGATTGCTTGTTATTCGACTTGTATTAAGAATTGAAACATCTAACTTTTGGTGGATTTGTTTCTTGGCTACTCTTTGTTTGTTCAATTGATGATTGATTGGGATTCCTCAAGTGACTTAAAGGATTGTTTTCTTATATGGTATCACAACCTGTTAGAGCCATTATGAGCCACTACCGGTGCCGACAGTGGTGGTGTGACGACCAACCCACAGAACGGAGTGATTTGGAGGAAGAGGTGCAGTGCAGGAGATGGCCTCGCAAAGGAAGGGTTTGAATCGAGGAGATGTTGCAGTCTCTCTCTCTCTTTGAGTAGGAAGCAGAATGCATTTCGATAGTTCTAATCTTCGTTTGGCATGAAAGTCTAGCGTTGATCCTGAGAGGAATGCACTTATTATCTCACTCGTTATCTCTTTCTATGATAACATATTTCTCTTGAAAAATAAGGTCTCAGTTGGTATTCTTGGTGGAGCGATTGTGCGTTGCACACAGTGTCGTTCTTGTACGAGAAGTGCGAAGATCAAGTTGATGCCTTTGCTAAAGAAGTCTTCTCTAAAACTTTTATGGATTGTCTTTTTAAGGTTAATGCTTGTAATCCCGTATGAGGTTTGTGGTTCAGTGAGTGAAACTCTAGGAAGAGCTTGTTTATGTGGTATTGTCCTCAAACCCTGTCGGAGAAGGTCTTGATTGAATTGAAGCAGTATGTTGTGTTTGAAGCGAAGTTGCTAAGTAAAATCCCCATAGGAACCTCAATTCTTGGGCAGCTAGGAGGTGATAGAATGGGGGATTTCAGCACGAGAGAAAGAGAGAGAGAGGAGAAACCGAGGGGTAGGGGAAGAAGAAGGGAGACTCGTTGTATTAAATATAAATTCTTATAGGACCCAAATCTTCGATCGTTTGATCTGATTTAACATTGCTTGGTATTTAGATTCAAGTCCATCCAAGTGTGATCTTAACTTGTTTATTTTTCACAATTGTTGGATCAATCGCTTATTGTCTTGTTTAGAAGAAAATTTTGTTGGTTGTTTGTTAGACATTAAATTGAATCTATTTATATGATTAAGATTCGTATTGTGGCTATACGTTACTTTTATTGGCCTTTTGTTGAATACCTTTGTGATTAAGGTGCGTCATGTTGTTGGTTATTGATTGGAGATTAGTCAATGTTTGAAGATACACTTATTGTTATTTGATAATTTGTGATCTTGATAACTTTAAAGTTGCATTTTCATGTGATTAAGATCTCTGTGTTGTGGCTATATGTCACGTTTGTTAGCCTTTTGTTGAAGACCTTTGTGATTAAGGTGCTTCATGTTGTTGGTTATTGGTTGGAGATGAGTCAATGTTAAAATATACTTACCATTATCTTGATAACATTTTCCTTGATATAAGTATTTGAAAATATTGTTTTGCCTTGAGTATTGACTTTTCATTTGCAATATTTTGAGCATTTTGTGTGAATGATAAAAATTTAATTAAAAAAAAATCTTGTTTATTTAATACAACCCTTTTATATTTGAAAAGATTCTTCAAAAATATTAAGTTAATTATAAATCTTTTCACATATACGTAAAACCAAATTTTGATCATCTTGGCAGATTCTCTTATCCTAGGAATCGTAGACACTTTTGAGATTGTGAGTTATTTAAGGACCTTGATATTGATTGTTTTGAATTAAGAATGTCAGTCGGGCACTCTTTTTTGGTTTAAGTTTTGCCTCGAAGCTTGTTTGATTTGGATGGTTTAAGCTAAACATTAAAGCTTGTTTGGGTTCAAGTTTGTCCTTAAAACTCAGGTTTGAGCTTAGCCTTAAAGCTTATTTACTATACCAAAGCCTTTTTGTAATAACATAAGTTTGTGGTAACAACAACAACAAACAACAACTAAGCCTTTTCCCAAACTAGACGGGGTATGCTACATGCATTCTTTGTTTCCAAAAAGCCCTATCATGTGTAATGTTACCAATTAACTCACAATAAGATAGATCATTCTTTATTGTTTCTTTCTAACACTTTTGTGGTCGTAATCTACCTCTTTTAATACTTTCCAAATGAAGTTTTTTATACCTTCTTACAAGTTCTTCTTTTGATCATCTTTCTATATGTTCAAACCATCTTAAACGATGTTCTCTTATTTTATCTTCTATTGGTGTCACTCCTAATTTGTTTCCAATAACCTCATTATATATACGGTCTTTTCTTGTATGACCACCCATCCATCTCAACATCTTCATTTCTGTCACGGATATCTTTTGTATATGTTAATAATTAACAACCAACACTCAGAATCATAAAACATGACAGGTCTAATTGTTGCTCTATAATATTTACCTTTTAACTTTAATAGTATCTTCTTATCACAAAGAATACCTGATGCACCTCCCCATTTTAACCAACCAACATTCATTCTATGCGTAACATCTCCATCAATTCTTCCATCACTATGAAAAATTAACCCTAGGTATTTAAAACTTTTCTTTTAGGGGATGCAATGTGTGCCAATTTTAATTTCTATGTCCTCTTAAGTAACCAAATGATCAAACTTACATTCCATATATTTTGTCTTTGTTCTACTAAGTCGAAGGCCATTGCTTCCTAATGTTTCTGTCCATAGTTCCAATTTTCTATTATAGTTCCAATTTTCTATTAACTTTTTCCTTATACTCCTCCACTAACACAATGTCATCTACAAATAACATACACCAAGGTACTTCATCTTGAATATGTTTTGTTAACTCATCAATCACCATTATAAATAAGTATGGACTTAAAGTTGATCCTTGATGTAACCCAATATTAACTTCAAGGAAGTTTGTCGTTCCTTCATGAGTCCTCACACATGTTTTTGCACCATCGTATATGTCTCTTATAAGGTTAATGTATGTCAATGGGATACCTCTTTTTTCCAAGGTTCTCCAAAGAACCTCCCTCGATATCCTATCATAAGCTTTTTCTATATCAATAAATATCATGTGAAGGTCTTTCTTTTTTGCTCTAAAATGTTCCATAAGACGTCTCAAAAGGTGAATCACTTCAATAATAGATCTGTCTGAATCCAAATTGGTTCTCTGTTATACTTTATACTTGTCTTAACCTACGTTTGATAATTCTTTCCCATAATTTCATAGTATAGCTCATTAACTTGATACCTCGATAATTCGCACAATTTTGAATATCTCCCTTGCTCTTATATATGGGTATAAGTGTACTCGCTCTCTATTCCTTGAGCATCTTTTGGTTTCTCCATATTTCATTAAATAGTCTTGTGAGCCAAGTGATTCCTATTTCTCCTAGTATTTTCCAAACTTCTATAGGAATATTGTCTCGTCCTACCGATTTACCACCTTTCACATGTTTAAGAGCCTCTTTAACTTCATTCTTTTGAATACGTCGGTAGAAATTGTGGTTTATATACTTTCTGATTTGGCTAACTCTCCTAAGCTAATATTAACATCTTTATTTTCATTAAAAAACTTATAAAAATAGTTTTCCATCTATTTCTTATATCATCATTTGTCACTAAATGTTTTCATCCTCGTCTTTGCTGCATCTAATATAATTAAGATCTTTAGTTTCTTATCTCTAGCCCTAGCTATCCTAAACATATCTCTTTCACCCTCTTTTGAGTTGAGTTTTTTATATAAATCCTCCCAAATTTTAGCTTTTCCTTCACTAACGGCATTTTTCACTTCCTTCTTTACTTTCTTATAAGCCTCTAAAGTTTCACTAGTTTTCTTAGCATAATGTAATTTGTAACATGCCCTTTTTTGCCTTGATTTTATTTTGCACCACTTTCCTAATATGTATAGCCATATTATTCTACATATCACAAGGTGTACCAACATAATTCCAAACATCTCCCAGAAGGATTTTTTGTTTAAATATATCTTTTTTCTCGCTTTTAAGGTTCCACCATTTAGTCTGAATAGCTCGATGCATTCTTTTCTTCTTTGTCCATTTTTTTACTTGTAAATTCATAACTAAAAGTCGATGTTGGGTAGTTAAGCTTTCTCCTAGAATTACCTTGCAATCTTTACAACATGATCAATCTTTTTTCCTACAAACAAAATAATCAATGTGGTTTTGATAAGCCACTCTTATAAGTAATTAATTGTTTATCAAGTTTTTTTAAGATTGTATTGACTATATAGAGATCAAATGCCATAGCAAAATTTAAAATCTCCCTACCTTCCTCATTTATATCTCCAAAACCAAAGTTTTCATCAATAACTTGATATCCTAATGCCTCTTTACCGACATGTCCATTTAAGTCTCCTTTTAAACAAATCATCTCCCTTTATGGAATCCTTTGAATCACCTTATTTAACTCTTCCCAAAAAGTTATCTTTATACTATCTTCTAGTCTTACTTGGGGTGCGTAATCACAAACTATATTCAAAACCTCTACTCATAACACTAATTTCAACGTCATGATTCGGTCACCATAACGTTACGTGTCTACTACACTATCCTTTAAATCTTTATTTATGATAATACCAACTCCGTTTTGAGTCTTTTCCTTACTTGAGTACCATAATTTAAAACATATATCCTCTATCTCCTTTGCTTTTTCTCTAACTCACTTTGTCTGTTCTAAACATAGAATATGAATCTTTCTCTGAATCATAATATCTACCACCTCCATTAGCTTATCGGATAATGTTTCGATATTCTAAGAACCAATATGAATCTTAAGAACTAGCTTCCTTACCCCCGCATTCTTCCATATTAAAAATCCGAAGACCCTCTCTGTAAATTATTCACTACATTCAGGCGGCAATGTAGCGGGACTAACTTCTTTACCCACACCCGTCTATAAAGTGGGAACCCTCTCTGCAATTGATTCACTACATTCGGGCCAAATGTAGTGGCCCTTGCTTACTTATCACTGTATTTGGGCTCTGCAACGCGTCGTTAGGCGGGCCCCAAAGCAATGCTCATAATTTGTGTAATCCATGGTATAAAAATCCGACAAAGTTTTATGTTGGCTGTCGGAAGCCTAACACAACCCTCCTCTATCCGAGCTTGTGATCCCAAACACAACCCTCCTCCTTTTTGTAATATCATAAGTTTGTGGTGATTCATGAAATTATTTGTTATATTTGACAATTCTACATTGATGATCAATATTTTCCATTAAAGAACCTCTTTGAATTGGAGTAAACCATCTTCTTGGTTTCGTTTCTAGTTTGTCTTGCATTTTGGGTTGGAATGAAAACCATAAATTGCTTCGTTGGTTTCTGAGATTTGGAGCTAATTTAATTGTGAGGCATCAATTCTGCTTTGGTGTTGTTTTCTGGTTTTTGGGCTTGTTCACTTTCAATATGCTTTATCATGAAAAAATGTCTTTGCTTTTTAATGAGCTTCACACATCAGAAGTTGTGATTATTATGGTGAACAAATTGGTGGCCCCACGTCGGACAAATTGGTGCTCAGCAAGTCATATTTCTCTCCAATAGCCCTGCTAATGTCAACTTATAAAGTATAATAGTGTGGGGTTCTATCATATGGCGAAGATTGTTTAAACTCAACTATTACAACAACAACAACTAAGCCTTTTCCCATACTAGACGGGGTTGGCTATATGGATTCTTTGTTTCCACATATCCCTATCGTGTGCCATGTTAGCAGTTAACTCCCAATAAGCTAGATCATTCTTTATTGTTTCTTTCCAACACTTTTGTGGTCGTCCTCTACCTCTTTTAATACTTTCCAAATTTAGTTTTTCTAGCCTTCTTACAAGTTCTTCTTTTGATCTTCTTTCTATACGTCCAAACCATCTTAAACGATGTTCTCTCATTTTATCCTCTATTGGTGCCACTCCTAATTTGTTTCTAATAACCTCATTATGTATACGGTCTCTTCTTGTATGACCACTCATCCATCTCAACATCTTCATTTCTGTCACAGACATCTTTTGTACATGTTGATGATTAACTGCCCAACACTCAGAACCATAAAACATGGCAGGCCTAATTGCTGCTCTATAATATTTACCTTTTAATTTTAATGGTATCTTCTTATCACAAAGAATACCTGATGCTCCTCTCCTTTTTAACCAACCAGCATTAATTCTATGTGTAACATCTCCATCAATTCTTCCATCACTTTGAAAAATTGATCCTAGGTATTTAAAACTTTCCTTTTGGGGAACGCAATGTGTGCCAATTTTAATTTCTGTCATAGTTCCAATTTTCTATTAACTTTTTCCTTAGACTCCTCCACTAATACAATGTCATCTGCAAATAACATACACCAAGGTACTTCATCTTGAATATGTTTTGTTAACTCATCCATCACCATTATAAATAAGTATGGACTTATAGTGTGGGGTTCTATCAGATGGCGAAGATTGTTGTAACTCCAACTATTGTTATGGCAAAATTCATGTTGTTTAGAAAATGTGCCTCCTACCCAAATATTGGAAATTGAACTCCAATAGCGCTCTTGTGGAAGACAATATTGATTACTTTGCTCTCCTTGGTTGCCTTAATGCCTTGTCTTAATCCTCCCAAATGGTTCTACAAAATCGGCACTCTCATATTCATGTTTTTTGTTAGACAAACTTTCAGCAAATATACCGTAAGTTTGAGGCTGTGTTAAAATGTAATAGGACGGACCACTAGGGCCCGTGTTTGTGTGCTGGATAATCAGGGCCATCAGGGCCCTGGCCACCCCCAGTTAGTCGTTGGGGGTATCCCTAGTCCCCAATGGCTAGTCAATGTGTTATTAGGGAGACCCCCAATGGCTGGTTGATTACCTTTCTTCACCATTTGGTGTAACATAAATATGTACATTTGCTCTATAAATAGAGTCTCTTACCTCTTAATAAAACATGATGTTTTGCAGCACCTTGACACTTGTTGTGACCCTTTGATTGCTTGTTATTCGACTTATATTAAGCATTAAAACACCTACCTTTTGGTGGATTTGTTTCTTGGCTACTCTCGGTTTATTCAATTGACGTTTGGTTGGGATTCCTCAAGTGACTTGAAGAATCGTTTTCTTACACAGACCACCCTTACCATTGCATGCTTTACCGGAATGTAATAAACATTAAAGAGAGAGATAAACACAACAATAACAAACAACAACAACTAAGCCTTTTCCCATACTAGACGGGGTCGGCTACATGGATTCTTTGTTTCCACAGATCCCTATCGTGTGCCATGTTAGCAGTTAACTCCCAATAAACTAGATCATTCTTTATTGTTTCTTTCCAACACTTTTGTGGTCGTCCTCTACCTCTTTTAATACTTTCCAAATTTAGTTTTTCTAACCTTCTTACAGGTTCTTCTTTTGATCTTCTTTCTATATGTCCAAACCATCTTAAACGATGTTCTCTCATTTTATCCTCTATTGGTGTCACTCCTAATTTGTTTCTAATAACCTCATTATGTATACAGTCTTTTCTTGTATGACCACTCATCCATCTCAACATCTTCATTTCTGTCACAGACATCTTTTGTACATGTTGATGATTAACTGCCCAACACTCAGAACCATAAAACATGGTAGGCCTAATTGCTGTTCTATAATATTTACCTTTTAATTTTAATGGTATCTTCTTATCACAAAGAATACCTGATGCTCCTCTCCATTTTAACCAACCAGCATTAATTCTATGCGTAACATCTCCATCAATTCTTCCATCATTTTGAAAGATTGACCCTAGGTATTTAAAACTTTCCTTTTGGGAAATGCAATGTGTGCCAATTTTAATTTCTATGTCCTCTGAAGTAACCAAATGATCAAACTTACATTCCATATATTCTGTCTTTATTCTACTAAGTCGGAGGCCTTTGTTTTCTAATGTTTCTCTCCATAGTTCCAATTTTCTATTAACTTTTTCCTTAGACTCCTCCACTAATACAATGTCATCTGCAAATAACATACACCAAGGTACTTCATCTTGAATATGTTTTGTTAACTCATCCATCACCATTATAAATAAGTATGGACTTAAAGTTGATCCTTGATGTAACCCAATATTAACTTCAAAGAAGTCTGTCGTTCCTTCATGAGTCCTCACACATGTTTTTGCACCATCATACATGTCTCTTATAAGGTTAATATATGTCAATGGGATACCTCTTTTTTCCAAAGTTCTCCAAAGAACCTCCCTCGGTACCCTATCATAAGCTTTTTCTAGATCAATAAATATCATGTGAAGGTCTTTCTTTTTTGCTCTAAAATGTTCCATAAGACGTCTCAAAAGGTGAATCGCTTCAATAGTAGATCTACCTGGCATAAATCCAAATTGGTTCTCTGTTGTACTTGATACTTGTCTTAACCTACGTTCGATAATTCTTTCCCATAATTTCATAGTATGACTCATTAACTTGATACCTCGATAATCCGCACAATTTTGAATGTCTCCCTTGTTCTTATATACGGGTATAAGTGTACTTGCTCTCCATTCCTCGGGCATCTTTTGGTTTTTCCATATTTCATTAAATAGTCTTGTAAGCCAAGTGATTCCTATTTCTCCTACTATTTTCCAAACTTCTATAGAAATATTATCTGGTCCTACCGATTTACCACTCTTCATATGTTTAAGAGCCTCTTTGACTTCATTCTTTTGAATACGTCGGTAGAAATTGTGGTTTATATACTTTTCTGACTTGGCTAAATCTCCTAAACTAATACTAACATCTTTATTTTCATTAAAAAGATTATAAAATTAGTTTTTCCATCTATTTCTTATATCATCATTTGCCACTAGAATTTTTTCATCCTCGTCTTTTATGCATCTAACATAATTAAGATCTTTAGTTTTCTTATCTCTAGCCCTAGCTATCCTAAAAATATCTCTTTCACCCTCTTTTGAGTTGAGTTTTTTATATAAGTCCTCCCAAATCTTAGCTTTTGCTTCACTAACGGCCTTTTTTGCTTCCTTCTTTGCTTTCTTATAAGCTTCTAAAGTTTCACTAGTTTTCTTAGCATAATGTAATTTGTAACATGCCCTCTTTGCCTTGATTTTATTTTGTACTACTTCACTCCACCACCAAGCTTCTTTTTGTGCCGGTACACCTCCCTTAGATACCCCTAACACATCTTCGCCACTTTCCTAATATGTATAGCCATATTGTTCCACATATCAGAGGGTGTGCCAACATAATTCCAAACATCTCCTTGAAGGACTTTTTGTTTAAATATATCTTCTTTCTCGCTTTTGAGGTTCCACCATTTAGTCCGAATAGCTCGATGCACTCTTTTCTTCTTTGTCTATTTTTTTATTTGTAAATCCATAACTAAAAGTCGATGTTGGGTGGTTAAGCTTTCTCCTGGAATTACCTTACAATCTTTACAACACGCTCTATCTTTTTTTCTACAAATAAAGTAATCAATTTGTGTTTGTGATAAGCCACTTTTATAAGTAATTAAATGTTCATCTCGTTTTTTGAAGATTGTATTGACTATAAAGAGATCAAATGACATAGCAAAATTTAAAATCTCCCTACCTTCCTCATTTATATCCCCATAACCAAAGTTTCCATGAATCCCTTGATATCCTAATGCCTCTTTACCAACATGTCCATTTAAATCTCCTCCTAAACAAATCATCTCCCTTTGTGGAATCTTTTGAAACACCTTATCTAACTCTTCCCAAAAAACTGTCTTTATACTATCTTCTAGTCCTACTTGGGGTGCGTAAGCACAAACTATATTCAAAACCTCTGCTCCTAACACTAATTTCAATGTCATGATTCGGTCACCATATCGTTGTATGTCTACTACACTCTCCTTTAAATCTTTATTTATGATAATACCAACTCCGTTTCGGGCCTTTTCTTTACCTAAGTACCATAATTTAAAACCTGTATCCTCTATCTCCTTTGCTTTTTCTCCAACCCATTTTGTCTCTTGTAAACATAGAATATGAATCTTTCTCCGAATCATAGTATCTACCACCTCCATTAGCTTACCCGATAATGTTCCGATATTCCAAGAACCAATACGAATCTTATTATCTAGGACTAGCTTCCTTACCCCCAGCATCCATCCATAATCAAAATGCGGAGACCCCCTCTGAAAATTTTTCACTACATTCGGGCGGCAAAGAGATAGAGATAAACACATCCAATTATTTTCATCCTGAATTTTAGGTGGAAAAGAGTTGAATCCTAATCATTTCTGTAGGTTAGAAGAACTCATCTGAATTAACACTAGTACATATTACTTCAACAGGTCGTAATTAGATATAGCAACATCTCCTTTCCTAATCGTGGAAAGGTTTATTCTCCTGAGTAACTTTAATTTGGGATAACCCATTAAGATGGGCAGCACTTCGCCAGTCTTTTAGCATCAGATCATCTATTTGAGGAAAGGTGGAAATACGTTCAGCTTAGACAAATCAGTGTAAACGAGAACAGTTAGTTTACTATTGTTAGGTTGAAGCACCTGAATTGTCTCATTTGAATCACCTTTTCTCTTAGAGAAACAAAAAGTAATATCTAGTAAACAAGTCAAGTTGCAACAGAAGAACATAACCAGAATAAGAAAGTGATGGCCCCACAGTTAATCAACTGTGCTCATTTACAAGATTGGGTTAGTACGTTAAGACTAGGTTGGACTCAGGTTTGCATGCAGATCACACGATGGATTGCTAGCACAACTTCAGTGTGTTCCTTACATCTTCTACAACATAAAGATGAAGAACATCTACTGTCTTTGCATTACTTAGGATACTAATCATGATTCCTAGGGGTTTTAGCATCTGGTTAGTTCATTGAGTAAAGGATAGACTAACTTCAAACAGAATTAATGGTACAACTGAGAATATATTCCATAAATTAGAAGAAGTATTTAACTTGGGTCTTTCTCTCATTCACGCATTGTGAAAAAGCCACTGTAAGGCAATTAAGAAAAAGAACCGCCTGACCTTAAAAAGTAGTGCACGGTGACGTGAGAGTCCGATAGCCAGAAAGCCAAGGGGAAGAACACTAGAATTCAAGGAGCTTTTGAGTTGATAACTCCTCTCTGTCCATCGTCTTAACATCTCATCTGCATCATTTACTGGCCCACCCATGTTGTCAACAACAAGGTCTGCAATCTTTTGGATCAGACCACTGTGTACAGGACCAGTTTCCAAGGCTTGGCACTCTACTGCAATACAAGCTGCCGTTTGCTCCAGCCTCTGTAACATTGTATCAGTACTTCGGTTTACTAAAACTATTTCATAGTTCATACCATCTACAAATGATCTTGCTTGAAGTTCCACGAGAGATGGAAACTTCCCCTGTGAAGTTGGATCATGGATGACTCCAAAAACATCATAGAATCCATCTGACACCTTCTCATCATAATTAACAACATTATGTCTCTGCCAGAAAAGCAAGGAAAACGGTTAAGAATGGAAATATAAACAATTTGCCCCAAGTTAAATATTGAGTCCCATGATGCACCAGCATCGGTGTTCATCAAGCTAACCAAGCGGTATGATGCACTAGGAATAATATTATGCTATTAATCATGTCAATCTTCACAAGGGTGAAAAATGCAGTTCAAAGCAATGTTATAAGTATTGTATCGGAGGTTGTATTGCGCGGGGCACCGATACACCTTTATTGTATCGTACGGTATGGTGCTACAGGTGTTTTTTAATTATTTTTCTAAAAAATCATTACAAACAACAACAACTAAGCCTTTTCCCATACTAGATGGGGTCGGCTACACGGATTCTTTGTTTCCACAAAGCCTTATCATGTGCCATGTTAGCAGTTAACTCACAATAAGCTAGACCATTCTTTATTATTTCTTTCCAACACTTTTGTGTGGTCGTCCTCTACCTCTTTTAATATTTTTCAAATTAAGTTTTTCATACATTTTTAAAAGTTCTTCTTTTGATCTTCTTTCTATATGTCCAAACCATCTTAAATGATATTCTCTTATTTTATCCTCTATTGGTGTCACTCCTAATTTGTTTCTAATAACCTCATTATGTATATGGTCTTTTCTTGTATGACCATTCATCCATCTCAACATTTTCATTTCTGTCACGGACATCTATTGTACATGTTGATGATTAACTGCCCAACACTCAGAACCATAAAAC
Source organism: Brasenia schreberi (assembly GCA_036023115.1). Lineage (NCBI taxonomy): Eukaryota > Viridiplantae > Streptophyta > Magnoliopsida > Nymphaeales > Cabombaceae > Brasenia > Brasenia schreberi. Next base: position 9,285,937 of record JAYKKT010000080.1, on the reverse strand, counting down.
ATGACAGGTCTAATTGTTGCTCTATAATATCTACCTTTTAACTTTAATAGTATATTCTTATCACAAAGAATACCTGATGCTCCTCTCCATTTTAACCAACCGGCATTAATTCTATGCATAACATCTCCATCAATTCTTCCTCACTCTGAAAAATTGACCCTAGGTATTTAAAACATCAAAACAAGTTGTTTTAAAAATGATTTTCTAAAAAATCATTAAAAATATTTTTTTTAAATTGTGAAAAAAGTTATGCAACTTGTACCATACCAAGAGACAATGAATTCAACATCAAAACAAACTAAGTCACATACATACATCACTCTTGGGCCTCATTTTGAAACTTATAATAAATGATTATTAATAAATGTAGAATAAATAAGGGATTTTTAGAGAGAAAAGAGTTGGTCTTTAAGAGAGATAGAGTTAGACATGCAAAAAGGAGCAAAAGAAGTTGTGTTAGATGGGTTTAAACTTTAAACACACTCAACCTTTTATTTTTTCTAAAAAATGTGTTTTCTTAAATTTGCAATGTATCATAGATACGACAATACCCGTATCACAGTATATCGTACGACACATTGTGATACAGGTGCAATATATATCTATTGTGATACATATACCTGAATCGTTTCAGTTAAAATAATGATATTTATAACATTGGTTCAAACAACATTTAGAAAATAATAATGAAGCTGGTGCCACACTCCAATCTTGACCAAAAACCTCTTAGTCTTTTAATAAGAATATATGTGGAACCACAAAAGGAAAAATTTATTATGACGAGTAATTAAATATAATAAAGTAATGCTAGATAATGTTGATCAAATAATTCTTGCTATCTTCTTTGCTCCTGTGGTGAATTAATGGATTAATTGAATAACTAGTAATGTTAACATGGTTTTATAGAGAAAATCTACATCTCCATTTTTAGCATTGAGAGATGTGCCGTTACTTCTGCCAGTTTAGAACCTTTTGAGATAGAGCTTATTGTAATATCATGGCGGAGGTAGAAGGCCTACAGGTCACCTTTACCGCAAGCTCATACACTATATCGGGTGATGTAAATCCCTATCCCTTTGTATTCAGTTGCAACTCTGAAATAACTGAGATTCAAGACAAAATCACAATAATGATTATGCATTGTTATCACGAAATTGCATAGCATAAAGACATCACAACAGCTTCACTGATAAACATTGGTACGGTCTTTAGATTTTATCTTCCCAATATGACCAATACAGGAACCTAGTGGTTGTATCATTGTGTTCACCAATTAATAAACATAAAATATATCAACCATCAATCTCTGCAAAGGAAATTACTCTGAAACAAAAGACGAACAATTTTACCAGCACTTATGTTTTTTCATGGTCGAAGTGTCACCCTTTCATTCCCGGATAATCAAGTCAATAACTCTACAGAGGACCATCCAAAGAAAAATGAAACAGCTACAGTTCTAACAAAAACCAGAGCGATTTCAGCCATACGAAGATTGGGAAGAATCTCTGTTAGCACAAAGGAGACTGAAGAGACTCACCCAGTAGCGAAGAGAGAGGAACTCGACGAGGGTCGTCCCCGGAGACGGAGAACACCCCAAACTGATCCTCTTCACGGCCTTAATTTGAATGGATTCGGGGTCCTCGTTGGTGTTGGGATGGGAAGCGCTGATGGCGAGCGCTAGCTGCATCTGGTACTCCTCCTCCAACAGGCTGAAATTTAGGGCATCGTCCCTTCGATCGGCCGCGGCACCATCAACCCCCAATCTCGCCGTCCCCAACGTCAATGAAGACGGGGAGTTCCGGCGATCCTCTATCCCTGGTGGCGGCTCCGGCGATCTCCCGTGATCGACGGAAGCGGGAATGGCGGAAGAAGACGAAGAAGCAGAGGAAGAGTAGGCATGCCGGCCATTGGCCTCACAATTTCCCCCAATGTGGAGTTTCCGGAGAAGATGTTTCATCTTAGACATGATGGTGATCCAGAATTTGCCTCTCTCTCTCTCTCTCTCTCTTCTCTCTCTCTCACAGAGACTCCCACGACCAATTATGTTTATTTACAGATTGAGATAGTTATGCTTCCGTTCTGTGCGGGAAGACGGGACCCTCCAAGTGACTCCTCTCTCTCTCTCTCTCTGTCTCTATCTCTCTCGCACACACAAAAAAACGAAAAAAGGATGGGTGGCTTGGTGATGAAGACACCATTTTTACGCAACCAATTGCAATCCAACATATCATTCACTAACGACACCGAGTTCACCGCAGTTCACTGAGCTAATGAGGTGACGACCCCGTTTCCATTTTAGCATAGCAACAGGATACTTTTACACTCACTCATAGAAGCTAGTGTCGGGCCGCTCCCAGTGTCATTGATGAATGGTCCAGATCCAAAACATGGTACATGTTACATCTTGGTTTTTAACAATAAAATAGATAATCAAATACAATAACTTTATTTGCGTAGAACTGTTTGCATATTTCAACACACACAATATATCTCCCAATCACTCGTTGCTTTTGGGTTGTATGAGTGTAACTTAAAAAATAAGAATTTTTTAGAAAGGATGAAATATAATTTTATTTCTTATGCTTGAAACTTAAAAAAAAATGAAGAACAATTTTATTTTACTCATATACCTCAAAAGCAGAACAAGTATATATAAATAAAGAGAGAGGTAAAGCGATAGTTGTAAATATATAATGTTTTTCGACACATGATTTTATATAAACATCTCCATTGTTAGATCTTTCAAGAAACAATTGAGTTAATAAAATAAAATATATTAAATGAAACATATAAAAGTATAAATAATACTTTTAACTCAAATCTCTATAATTGATGTGGTTGAAAAGTGAATATTTTACAAAATTGTGCATTGAAAGCTATGCATTTGCTATACATATATGTGTGTATGCAAATTGGATTTTACTCACACCAGTATTAGCTTACCTATTGCTTTTGGGTGACATGAGTTTAATTTCAAAATTTGTAGAGAACTTTTAAAAAGTACTAACATTTTTATTGAATTCATGCCATCTAAAAAAATAGTGAGTTTGAGTAAAGTGTCAATGCAAGTGGAATCCAATCATTCTCTCTCTCATATATATATAAGAAAGAGTGCATCTTCTACTTTGTAGCTCGCACCATGGTGCACTTTTGAAAAAGCAGTAAAATGTACTTGATATGTTCGGAATATGTTGAACTACTATATTAATGATCAAGTATAAGGCGAGGTGTACTATTCATATGATTTCTTTATACAGCGCTAACACATAAGACTAGTTAAGTGGTTTAAATATCTATATACCAAATTAAAAGTTTTGTAAAATCTGATTTATTAATCAATTATTTTGACAAAATTACATTATTTTTGTGTCTATCTTTAACCTACCTTGCATAAAAATGTTTGTTATTCTTTCATGAAGCATAATATTACTCACCTCCTTTTAACATTTGTGAACAGGACATTGAGGAATATCTGAAATGGGTATTTCAGGGATCGATCTTATCTATCTATATCCGATTCACTCGAAGAGAGGAAATTTCATGAAAAATCATTATTTCTTTTAGTCGCGAAGTCTCTGTTTGATCAATCAATGATTAATATGCAAAATCCTAATGGCTAATGGGATATCAAATTGTTCCTGTATTAGCACTGTATGCATCTTTTTTCGAACGCCAAGACGCAAAACCTAGCCATTAAAATGTAAATAACATCTTCTATCTGCTACGTTCATGTTTTACATTTTTTTTGTGAAAGCCATATGCACACCACGGGTATCGAATTAACGACATTCAGTCTGTGAGGATCACCTGGTAAGGTGATCTATTGTTTGGTTGATGTGTTAGAGATTTTGCTACATGAAATTTCTGCCTTACCCAGGGCATTATTTCTTCATGAATTATGAGCTACTACTATTCATGATCTTAAAATCAAAATCCTATGTGCATTAAAGTTAATAAGCTCTAAACCATCCACATGGTTAGAGGATCACATTTGGTAGTTAGATGCTATATGCAAGTGAAAGTGGGTACCTACCATATGGTATATTGATCGATGAGCCATTATATATATATATATATGTATATATATATATATATATATGTATATATATATATATATGTATATATATATATATATGTATGTATGTATATATATATATATAGAAAGAGTGAGAGAGAGAGAGATTGTGTCCTGCATATCACTGACCCGCTTACTCATACTCCATCATGCTTTTCACACGAGCATCAGTCTAATCATTATCTTTCATTTTTTTAAACCTTTTAAAATATACTTATGCTATGCAAATAGAAGTTTGAGTCCTAGCGACAACTCTCTGCCAGTGGTAACACGGGCAAACCCATCTCTTGCAGCTCATGACGGTGAGGAGCCTGTGACGGAGGTGGATGCGCCTAAAGTATTGCTGGAGGAAATGAAGGATAGGAAGAGAGGCAACCAGCACATACAACTGTCTATTTCCGGTAGTCAGGTTTGACTGGATCTAAAGTTATGCTAGTATAGGCTAGCATGTCCAAGTGCTTTCTAGATGAATATCTCATATTCTACTCTCCCTTTCCCTCTCTATATATAATTAGAATATTATGCAAATTGAAGGAGAGAGAATAAGCAACCAGCACAGGGAAGAACAGTTTATTTTCAGTAGTCAGGTCTAAAGCCATGCATGCTGGTAAGGGCTAGCATTCAAAAGTGCTACTTTAGATGCATCTCTTATATATATATATATATATATATATATATATATATATATATATATATATATATATATATATATATATAAAGACAGAGAACTAAGTTATGCTAAATGAGTAACATATTCAATACTTATAAAATGATGGTTTCCATTGTATTTATTGCAGTTAGGATCCATCAATTTAGTACCAAATTTATTGAATAATAATTATAAAATGGTGGGTCTCAATGCATTTATTATTGCAGTGGGATACACCATTTTTACCCTATGAATATTAATTGAAAATAACCTATAGCAGTTAAATTAATATAAAGGCGCAATAACTGCATGATACGAAAAGATAAATAAATAGTCATATACTGGAATTGATTGTTGAAGCTCTTGATCATGTGGGGTCGTTTTCTTTACCACTGCAAGCTGGGGTTAGGTCAGATGCTACAGATATGCGTACCTGAGACGTCCAACTCGTGGGGTTCAACTCAGAGGTTCTTTCAAGTCAATCCCCTAGCCAGGAGGGATGTGGCCCGGTGCCTTGTGCGCCAAGGACCTCGACGAACATGTCGTTTCAAACACTAAAATAAAACAAAGGATAATATAAAAGCTATCAAAATATACATAAGTGAAAACCCAAGACTAACATGTCCTTGCAAGTCGGTCTTTATGTCCATTCAAAATGACATTAAAAAAAACAAGGCGAGGTGATACATTATGGGATTTGCCTATATAAGATGAGGCCACAACATGTACTCCCTACCAACAACACGGGCGTTAATACACCCTACCATTGAGCTAAGGCTTTGGGCATGTGTTTAGCCCATTTTTGACATCTTGAAGGAATAACACGACACAAACACAACCTACAACACAAATTCACTAGCAATTTTAGACACAAAAACACGATCTACAATCTAAAACACACACAACTTGAAAAATATACATTTGCATACACCGAAAGTGAACAAATATACTGTCGTGTTACGGTCGTCTTGTTTTCGACAAGAAGATGACAGGATGTTATCGTTCTCAGCGCTACCCAAAACACGAAATGGCTGCATCCCCTAACTAGAAACATTTTTTAATACGGTGAAAATACTTGTTCTCTCTCTCTCTCTCTCTGCCTTCTTGTGCTTCTCACTTTAAACCGTGTATCCCCCTTTGACCACAAACATGGCCACCATTCCTGTGTTCTGTGCTATGGACTTGTTTAGTTGGATTTGGAAGCTGATGGCTTTTGACACGTTATAGAGGTGTGGTTCATTTTTCTTTTCTTTTCAAGAATAAGTTCATTAGTAAATGACCAATTCTTTCCACTCATTATCTCATCTCTATTGATCACCTAAGCTAGGTAAACCCTTCCCATTATTAATATTTTCCAACGCGTTTAGATATAATATTATATTCGTTCGTGAGGGCATCATGTATCTAACTAATTTTTAATTTAGTAGTATATAGAATAATAGCATATATGTGCAAGCTTTTGTGTGTATATGTGTGTGTGTGTGCACATGTGCACTCATGCATGCTTGTGTGCCTATAGTTCTATATGCATAATGATATATGGTGTATATACATCATCCCAATTTAACATGATTCCACTGCTTCAACCACATGTCACTATCCTCCCCTATCTTCCATTATTCCTCCACTTACCAAAACTAATTCGATAAAATCGATGTTGTTATGAGCAAAACTACTTCTAAAATCTAAACAAGTCACAAAACTACATATATATATATATATATATATTTATTTATTTATATATTTATATATAGTTTTTTTTAAGTGATTTTAGTGGTTGCATTGGTAGTTTCGAACACAGTTGTTTTAAAAGTGGAGGATAGAAAGAGTTCATAGAGAGTGGTGGCCGGTAGTTGAAACAATGGAATAATATAAAATGGGAGATTATATGTGATTGTGCACCCTATATATATAGATATATAGAGAGACACTAATTGGATCTTTTCCCACACCGGAAAGATCAACTCATTTTTAACCATTACTTTTGGGTTATGAGTGTAATAACATTATCTTTTATTTATTTTTAGAATTTAAAAAAAAATTATACTCATACCATTGAAAGGTAATGAGTGATTGTAAGAGGTGCGTAAGAACCGGTTTTCTATATATATTTTGATAAATGTACAATCCTCATCCGTGCTTAGATCTACTTAAACATCATCATTTTTTGTTTGACATGATGACAATGAGGATTTGAGTTAAATGTATTCTTATACTGTTGTACGTTAAGTGTTTTTTTATTTTATCATCTTAGTTGCTCACCTCAAAAATTGAACAGTTAAGTATCATAAAATAGAATTGAACATTTCTCTCTCTCCCTCTCTCTCTATATATAATCTCCATGTGTGTGCATCTATTTATGGGATCTTTCGTTTGAGGGAGATCTAAATTCATTTCTCTACTGCTTTTTTTTTCCAGTGACAATTCATAGTAAATTCAGGATAAAAGTTCAAGAAGAGGATTGTGCTCTTCGGCTGTTGGTATCAGCTTGCTCAAGGACAAGCTAGGATCTAAAGAAGTTGGTATTGTATACCACAAAAGTGTGATGTACGTTTGTTGAATATTGGTATTGTATACCATAAAAGTGTGATGTACATTTGTTGAATACACAACGTATAGTACTTTTCTTCATAAAGCTAACTATGTACACGTCATAATATCCATGTTCAAGAACTATGGTAATTTATACATTTTTCGATGAGTAGATCTCAACCATGTATTATAGATTATGGTCTCCCTCCCTCTCTCTTCATGTATTATATATATATATATATGGAGAAAATAGTACATGTGCATACTCATCCATGCTCAAAGACCTCAACCCTTTGATCATGAAAATCAATGGTTGAAATCTTTGAGTCAAAAAGCAACTTATACCGAGCATATTTATTGTGATCCAAAAAATATCAATGATTTCTTTTGCTTTTGAAATTTTAATTTTAATTGTAAATCAAATGATTGAGATTTAAAAACATGTTTAAGTATGAATTAATGTGTGCATGAACTACACTCTCTATTTATATATATTTATACATATACACACATATATAGCTATGACGCCATAATTCTTGTTAAGAGGTGGTCAATGTCGTAGGTCCCACCTATGTTACGCAGTATATGAAATGCTTGCATGACTCGTGTTCAAAGTTCAAATTAAGGATAAATAGTTGAACATGTAGGTAAAAAAGTGAACAAAGAAGAATATAGTGCGTAGAGTTATTCAAACTAGATGGTGAAACTTCAAATGTGAGAAAGAATATATATTTAAATAGAAAGTCCTTCAAGGAGATGCTTGAAATGATGTAGGTACACCTTCTAATATGTGAAATAATATAACTATACATATTAGAGAAGTGACAAAACATGTGTTAGGCGAATCTAAGGGAGGCGTAAAGGCATAAAAAGAAGCTTGGTGATAGAGTGAAGTAGTGCAAGATAAAATAAAAGGCAAAGAAGGCTTGTTACAAATTGCATTATATCAAAAAGACTAGTTAAACTTGGGACACTTATAAGAAAGCGAAAAAAGAAGCAAAAAAAGTTGTTAGTGAAGTAAAAGCTAAAATTTAAGAGAATTTATATAAAAAGTTTAACTCAAAAAGAAGGTAAAAGAGATATTTTTATGATAGCTAAGGTTAGATATAAAAAAACTAAAGATCTTACTTTTGTTAGTTGCATCAAAGATGAGGATGAGAAGATTCTAGTAGCAAATAATGATATCAAAAATAGATGTAAAAATTATTTCTATAAGCTTTTTAATGAAAATACATATGATAGTATTAGCTTAAGAAAGTTAGTCAAATTAAAAAAGTATATAAACCACATTTTTTATCGGTGTATTCAAAAAATAAAGTTAAAGAGACTCTTAAATATATGAAGGGTGTTAAATCTGTAGGACCAAACAATGTTCATATAGAAGTATGAAATTTTTTAAGAGAGATTGGGCTCACTTAGCTCATAAAACTATTTAATAAAATATGAAGAAACCAAAAGATTCACGAGGAACGAAGAGTAAGTATACTTATACCCATATATAAGAATAAGAGAAACATTCACAATTATGTAAATTATCGAGGTAACAAGTTAATGAGTCATACTATGAAATTATAGAAAAGAATTATCGAATTTAGGTTAGGACAAGTATCAAGTATGACAAAGAACCAATTCAGATTTACGCTCAGTAGATCTACTATTTAAGCGATTCACCTATTAAGATATCTTATGAAAAATTTTAGAGCAAAAAAGAAGAACCTTTAAATGATATTTATTGATTTAGAAAAAACTTATGGTAAGATGCTAAGAGATGTTTTTTGGAGAACTTTGGAAAAGAAAGATATTCCATTGACATTATATCTTATAAGAGACATGTACAATGGTGCAAAACATGCATGAGGAGGACTAATGAAGGAATGACAAACTCTTTTGAAGTTAAGATTGGGTTACAATAGGAATCAACTTTAAGTCCATATTCATCTATATTGATCATTGATGAGTTAACAAAACATATTCAAGATGAAGTAGATTGGTGTATGTTATTTGTAGATGACATTATATTAGTGGATGAGTATAAAGAAAAAGTTAATAGGAAATTGAAACTATGAAGAGAAATGTTAGAAAGTAAAGGCTTCTGACTTAGTAGAACAAAGACATAATATTTGAAATGTAAGTTTGATCATTTGGGTACTTTAAAGGACATAAATTAAGATTGGCATACAATACATACCTCACAAGAAAAGTTTTAAATACCTAGGATCAATTTTTCAAAGTGATGAAAAAATTGATAGAGATGTTACGCATAGAATTAATGCTTGTTGGTTAAAATAGAGAGGGGGATTCAGTATTCTGTTTGATAAGAAGATATCATTAAAGTTGAAATATAAATATTATAAAGCAATAATTAGACTTTTTATGTTTTATGATTATGAGTGTTGGTGGTTAATCATTAACATGTGCAAAAGATGTCCATAGAAGAAATGAAGATATTGAGATGGATGAGTGATCACACAAGGAAATACCATATACATATATAATGTGGTTATTAGAAACAAATTGGGAGTAGCACCAATAGATGATAAAATAAGAGAAAATTGTTTAAGATGATTTGAAAATGTAAAAGATGACTCAATGATGCTCTCATAAGAAGATTGAAAAAATAGATTGTGAAAATGTTAAAAGAAGGAGAGGACGTCCACAAAAGTGTTGGAACAAAACAATAAAGAATGATCTAGTTTATATTGAGCGAATTGATAGCATGACACATGATAGGACTATGTGGAAACAAAGAATCCTTGTTGTCAACCCCATGTAGTGTGGGAAAGGGCATAGTGGTTGTTGATGTAAGAGGCTGCCTTCATACGCCGATGATGACTGACATATTTGTCATTAAAGTAGACATCTTACAAAGAAGAGCATGTGGCTTCGTACAAAACCAGAACCGAAACCCGTCTAAAACCAGACCCGGAGCCAACAAAACTGAGACAGTATCTCTACCCGGAGGAGGGCCACTGGTATAATTAGTTCCTTGAGAAGGGAGCATGGAAGGGTATCATACCGTTATATTAATGATGGTTACATTTGCTTAATATTTCTTAACTTTAATAAATTAGTTATTGGTTCTAAAAGGAATATTATGTGAATGACATATACCAAGTTGCACATGACCTTGTTTTAAGCTTGTTTATGTTATTTTATTTAACTTTTGATTGCAATGAGAGACCGAAGCTTACCACACACACATGCACCCCCCAGGAATCGAACTCACCACTCACAGTTTGCGTCAATGAGCCCGCCAATGAGCTAATACTTTCGGAGCAAAACTCTTCAGGTCAGTTTCAGTTCCACGAAAACCTGGAATAGAAACTGAACCAGCTTCTTTTCAGGTCAAGGTCTTGTTTCGGTTCTATCAGTGCCGAGTCCGTTTCTAGGCACGTTCTGCCGTTCTGGTGTGGTTCTGGTTTCATTTAAAAATTTGATCAAACAAAAGTGAGATTTTAAAACAAGAAAAAAAATGTAACTTGGAACCACGTGTCTTGGTTCTAGCTTGGTTCGGTTACTGTCCGGTTCAATCCGCTGGGCCAGGTTCACGGCGGCCACAGGGGACTTGTGAGCATGAACCATCGATTTTGTATAACAAAAGGCTTTCGGTACAAAAGGAAAACAAAGGCTTTTGAATAAATGGATCAAGGAGCCAAGCGAGGTATCAAACTTTCCCTGAAGACCAAGCAAGACCGAAAAGCCAGGACCCAGTTCACATAATAAAGTGTGGAGAACTAGGGTTTACGGTATCTGTCACCACACAACCTAACCTGGACACGACCTGAAAAAAAAACTGTGGTCATGTCTGGGTTTATGTGTTTTCGCCATGTTTGTGCTAATCTCAGATAACACACAAAAAAGAACGGGTGCTTTGAGATTGATGTGTTACTGAGAAAAACACGATATGACAAAATGCCAACACGGTGTGAAACACGAAATTGCCATCACTATAGAAAAGAAAAGGCTAACTTCTCTCTTTATGCGATGCGAAGGCATCATACATCATGTCTACTACATTAATTTACAAAATTGAACAATTTTACTCTTTTGAAAATATTAAACTCTCACGGGTAGAAAAAGGGTTTATTCTGACTGTTGGTAGAAGAACGATTGATTGTTTGAAACGACCATATGACATATTCCGACTCTTAGAAAGTCGAAAAAAAGAAACAGAACAGCCGAAAATAATTTTTCACGACGAATGCCTTCTTCAACTGCAGGATATCAAAGGCATTTTCTTCGTTCTGCACCAACGACATCAAACATATGCTTTGCTAATAAGTGAACGGTCGTTAATCTTAAACCCTATTTATTTTTAATTTACAAGATGGGGCAGACCTCTACCAGAGGACAAAAGAAAACTGTATACAAAGTATTTAGAATGATAGGTGGGTGAGGAACCATACTATACTATATTACTAATAGACTCCACCTACTTTATCTAGACTTCTGTACAAAATTAATCTTAAACCCTCATTTAGTGTTCACAGAAACCGAAACATTCAGGTCCATAGTTTAGGGTCGGTTCAAACGAACCTCTCTTTGATCATGGTACCCTAAAGAAACTACTACATAATCCATCTTGAAGAGTAAGCATATCCTAGGACGACCTACCTATAATGACTTTATTACCCCTCCTCCGGTTGTCGTCGCCATCATTTACTATATATCAACCTTAAGACATTTCACCTTTTCGAACAATGTAATTTTCTACTCGTCACATCTCCAAGCCATTCTTACAACAAAATCCAAATAAACTGTTATTGAAATACATGAATATACAAGAAGTTCGGAGGACGTGAGTTGGATAGGTCTTGCAAGGAAAATCATGCCTATATGTGCCATATAGAGTCGAGTCCGTGACCCGCATGCACCTACTCAGACGAAAGACCGTGTTTGGGCCGCACGATTGGAAATAATGGGACGTGCTCCGCCTGCATCAGCTACAAAGACCAAGCACGGCCAGGACAGACTGCCTGTAATGCCACACCTCGTCCACGCCGCATCTCTTTTCCAACCACCGTAACCTCTCAATTGTAGAAAGAAAAGAGAAATCTGAAAAATAATATAAAACATAACTAACTTGATTTCAATCGATTCGATTACTATCCTCCAATCCAATGAAACACGATCCTTCAATCCATGCGAGCATATCAACAACGACAACAACAAAAAAATGAAATGGTCGGAGATCGAGAGAATGCTGAGCACAAGATCGAATGAAGAAAGTTCTGAATGAGGTTAGATGTATGAGCTGCAGATTCTCTGACGGACAATGCACACTCCGCGATTGAGAGAACACCTAGCACCAGAAAACGATGAAGGAGAGAAAATCAGGGTGAAACGGCAAAGGGCATTTTTAGAAGAAACAAAAATAAGTGTATGTTTACATATGGGTTTATGTATAGTAACACCGTTGAAAACCGTCAGTTCTGCTTTGCTCGAACCATGAACCACAATTGAATCGGATTCCTGCACTTGGTTTTGATTATGGTTCATAGCAGCCGGTTCCAGTTACAATTTCAGTTAAGAAAAACAAAACAACAAGAAAAAATTTAAAAACTTGTGAAAAGGGATCGAAACCGGCAATCTGAACCGTCGGGTTGTATTATAGTTCCAGGTTCCATAAGTCTGGTTCTCGTTTCGGCATGTTTTAGACTTGGTTCTCTTCTGGTTCCAGGTTGGTTCCGACTACCTATTATGTCTATAACAAGTAGATATTTTCTATTATTCAGAAGCAAAGTTTTAATCAACCATCTCATATCATTTTGATTTTTTCTGTCTGAACGAATTCAAATGATTGCCTAAGCTTTTAGCTCTATAATTAGTAAACAAGAACAACTCGTCTTTTGTTCCATATTCCATTTGAATATCAAAACTGTCGTCGGACAACGTGATGGGTTGCCAACACGTGTCAGCTTTTGAGATATTACTTTTCTAGTTTGTAACAGGTAAGGGTCTGCCTAAACCTAGAGTGTTATTTAAAGAAGAAACTGTATGATTCTCGAATGTAATAAGCACCTGACCAATTTGAGAGTAAATTTCCAGCATGAAAAATCATGTTTGAAAGACCAACAGGGAATGTATTGATGTTGACCTTTGAGATAAGTTTATAAGAGTAGGAAAACAGAATTAGAGCAGCACAGAGAGCAGAGTAGCTTACCTGGTTAATTGTAACAAAAAGAGGAGAAAAGTAGAGCACATGTAACCATCTAGTTGGCTGAAGGATAGTGGGTTGGTTTAATAACTAGTTTGATCCATCTCACCGAGGTCTATCATTCAATAAAGCATGTCCTCATACTGTGCAGATATCGAGTCCACACATCCTTCATTTGGTGCATCAGAACAGTTTCTGTGACGTAAATGTAGAATGGAATTGTGGAGGAATTGAACTGTCAGATGAATTTACAATTACAAATAAACATAAAATTGAAGAAACCAAAACCATGATACAAATGAGGCGAGACAGCATCGCCAACAGGAGCAATGAGGAAAGAATGACAAGGATGCAGCCATATTTAAAGAAATTTGTCTAGCATGCTGAAGAATTGCATGGCTCAACAGTATAAGATAGCGCGAAATGCAATAATGATCTGCCGGCAGCATCAGTCAGCGTGGGCTTGAACTGAGCAATCCAAAGGACAGCAGCATCAGGAAAAATTGCTTGGTTGTCCATCTGTCATCCTCTTAATGCCTGTGAGGCTTCATCATTCGCGCCTTGACTTCAGGCACCCGGCATCCAGAATTCTTCGAGGGTCTGTCCAACCTAGAATCCCGAATCCTGTCTTGGTCTCTCTAGTCATCAACTTCAGAATGGAAGATAAAACTTGGAAAGACAGTAGTAACGTCTCTGCGTGCATTGTTATATGCGTAAGCAAGCAAGCAACTCATATAAATCATCCTAATCAATTTGTTTAGTTTCAGTATATCAAGAGTATAAGAATCACATGATCGTCAGCTATGCATTCTATGGCACCGTTACGACCATATGGTAATTAAAAAACAGCCAGTAAAAATAATAAGAAGTCATTTTTAAAGAATAGAATTACCAAAAATAACAAAAATGGGTCGTCACAACCGTGTTACTGTGGTAGCTGTGGTTGTCACACTTAAGGGCCGACCTTAGTCAAGAATTAAAAAGCCTTGGATCATAGGTAAGAAAAACTATGATCGACTGTTTTTTAATCCTTTACTTTCCTGACCTGAATATCGTTTGTGTGTTTGATAGAAAAAGAAAAAGGAGAAAACAGGAAGACAAATTAATTGATGATGGACCCTTCTGGTGTTGGACCACATTGTTTTCAGAGAGAGAGAATCTTGTGTATTTCTTCATAGCAATCAAGAGTCCCTTCATCATCAATCATATTCCAAAACAAAAAAATCAAGAAGGCTGTAACCGAGCAATAGTAGTTGCCATCATTGTTTGAGCCCTCTTGTGGTGCAACCATGGGTTGGGATTTGCACACCCACACACGTGCATGCACGTGCACACACACACACAGATGGGAGGGGAACAGCAACAAAATCCACCAGGGATGGAGTCAGTCTTGGAGTCATCAGCAATGGAACCCCAGACCTGAAGCCTTGAATGGGCAGCAAGGTTAAGGTTTGGAAGTTTACATTATTAAAAAGGTTCCACCTAGAGCGAAAAATCAATGTGTTCATATGCCGGCTCAGAAAGTGAGGTACCACGTCTGACCACCAGGACACTCAGCAGAGAGAAACATATATTGATACTGAGCCTAGCAGACTTTACAAGAACGTATGACCAAAATATCACTATATGTGCAATGGTCGTAAGGCAGTTCTAGTTAAGGCACTTAGGATGGTCTTAATGTCTCGAATGAATTTAACCAACAAAACTAAGCTGCTCCCTAGTGTATGAAGCAACGATAACAAGTAATAAGAAATTGGCATACCTCAGGTGAGGGAGAGTCATGTTCTTCAAAAGAGAAGGCCGTTGCATGACAAAGTATTTCCAGTCATCTCTGTTAATTTTTCCATCCATGTCTGCATCTGCCTCCAAGAAAGTCTTGAAACAAATTATATAAGTTGCATCAGCATTTATGTATATTCAAGGATTGCAAGTAGCCTTATTATTTATCTACCTTATCAATAATAGCTTCAAGAAGTTCATCCGAAAGCAGCGTACCAGATTCATTAAGAATGGCGACAATCATTTGCTTTACCTGCCATAGTAACTCATCATGTCAATGATCAACTGTAAAATACACAAGCAATATAATATAACACTCACAGTTTCTTAGAAGTACGCAAAAAGCTGAACTGCTATATCCCAGGGTTTCATTTGACGGTATCCAAGACTTGTAAAATAAAAGCGTTGCACATGCTCTCTTGAAGGAATCAACCCCCACCCAGTCCCCCAACCAACATCGTTTAATAACAGGGTTCCTTGAAAAAAGCATTGATAGTGATGGATTTATTCAGGCCCCAAAGATTTTATTAATCTTTCTTTCCAGTTAAGGAACCACCAAGTAATCCTCACTATACTTTTATCTTTGATGGGGCCATGAATAGCTCCCTTATCCCCGTATCAGGAATTTCCACACAAAATTCACAAGTGCCCACAGAAACTTTCCTAATTGTTTTTAAAGCAAAAACCACATAATTACAGCCCATCTTTTTTACGTTCTCATGCACTCAGATGTATTAATCATCTCTCTCAAGGAACTAACCAAGAATAAAACTTCTGCTCTTGTGGACAGGCAGAAGTCCAAATATTTTCATGGGAGAGACAGAAGGGAGGAGAAATAACTCTATGTTAATCTTCAGTAGCAACCATATGAATCTACCACCTGGGGGCTCCTCTGTCCAATTAAACAAGGCACTCGGTTAAGGCTGAATGTTCCATTCGGACCTATAAAAGGGCGTCATGGAGTGGATCCATCATTCTTGTAGCACCATATGAGAGTATCTGTTTCTTTCATTTGATTCCACAGAGATATCTTACACACCACACCACTCACCCATAACTGAATTCTCAGTTTGATAAGAATCTTCATTTTCATTGGGTTTCAGGTTATCATAAGAACAAAAATCATCCAGTTGTCAAATCCACAAATTTAAGTTTCTAAACCAGCAGGCAGTTCTTGGCAAGTTACCCAGCAAATGGTTACTCAAGAAACCCAAATTTTTCTACTATGCTCTATAAGTTGGAAAGGTCAATGCTAGTGAGCCGTATCGCACCGTATCGTACGATGTAGTGTGATACGTCGATACACCATGTTGTATCGTACAATAGAATTTGTCATTTTGTATCGTGTGATACAACATGAATTACACGATATAAGACGTATGGCCCGTATCGTATGATACACCCTAAGTCTTTATAAAAGGTTTTCTATCCGAACAAAACCCTGCATTTATGGCTTCCATGTGCGTCTTCTAACTACTCCAAGGTGACTTTTAGCTAGGGTGAGTATCTCCAATAGTTTTCAAGGGTCTTCAATGTCACTCACCATCACTCTGACATTGACAACACCGACAATCCGGTGGTTGTGGTATAACTTTTTTCCTTTTTTTTCTTTGTGTATTTGGTATTTTTGTGTTACTTGTTTTTTCTTTTTTGAATAACAATATATAAAATGCATGAATATCTTTTCATTATATTTGTGAAGTGGGATACACTCTTATTAGTCTATTTGCGTGTTTTGGTGGTTTATGAAGTAAAGATTGGGGATTTATGAAGTGCTTTTATTTTAAGGTTTATTAAGATTGAAGTAGATGTCAGGAAGGGGTGTTAAAAGGACTCTCAATCTCGGTATCATGATCCGACATGACAGTGGGGTACTGCATTTGAGGGAAACATATTAAAAATCAAATATTTTTTTGTGAGAAAGTGATTAATAGTGAAATTTATCATTTTATACATCACCTAATAGAGACTAAGAAAGATGTTAAGCTTTGCATGGGTAAAGTTAGGAGTGTGTCAGAAGCCATTAAATGACAAATGAAAATGTCTACAGATGATTGAAAGTATAGTTAAGAAGAGATAAGAAAAAGAAGATGCAGGGATGTTAGAGGAAAAAGATGTTCGATAATGGATTTGGTAATGGTGATGATAGCATCCCTTCTGATGCTAGGATAGAGATTGGTAGTATTAGTTCTTGACCACCAACTAAGGGAAAGAAGGTTGTTGAAGAGTTTACAAGTGGTAGAAGAAAAAAGGCTAAAAAAAGATCTTATTCTGGTATACGTTCATTTTGCCTCCTAGTACTATACTTGAGGCTCAACCTGGAATTCGTATCGCTATGGCTTTAGAGCAATTGCATGAGCAGACAAACCTTGCAGTGAGAGATGGTTTTATTATACATGCATTCCATTTAATGCAGTAAATTATTTTCATTTTCAAGTAATGGTAGATGCCATTGCTAACATTGGCCTAAGGTATAAGATGTCATTTTATCAAAAGTTTAAAAGAAAACTATTGGATAAGATTGTCCTTGAAGTCTAAGAGTATTGTTCAACTTTGAGACAGGCATACATTATACTATCATAGCAAATGGATGAGCAGATAGACGAGGAAGAACTTTATTAAACTTCATTGTTTATTATCCTAAAGGACTTATGTTTTGAAGATCACTAGATATGTCACATGAGCGACATATTGCAGAAGTTCTAAGACAAGAATCTGATAAGGTGATATTGAAGGTTGGGCTTGAAAATATAGACTAATTAATTACAGATAATGCTAACTATAAAACAGTTGTAAAGGAGTTAGTTGATACTTACGATTTTATAGCATATCAAAGATATGGTACAATATAGGGGATTGTATCACTTATTGTGATTTATTGTGTCATATCATACGATAAGGAGGTGTATTACACCGCATCATACAATACATCCCGTATCGTACGAGTCGATGTTGATTTTTATGTTAAAAATTTTGAAAATCCGAAACTTATGGATTTCATTTGTGCTTATTGTCAAACCCTTTTTCACGCCATTTCCTTGCTTTCAGATCCTCTTCTTACCTTGTTCTTATTGATTTCGTAGTTTTTTCACAATATTCTCAAGTATTTCACCCAATCCAACTCCTCATCTCTAGGGTTTTTGTCAAATCCGTATCATACCTCTTTTCGGCGTTCTACCTGATTTTTTACTTGAAAAAATTGGGGGTTTTGCAAATTCCGTGATTCTTCACCTCTAAAAACCCTTTTCCTTCTTATTGGTTGTCCACTCTTGTCTTAATGGCTTCCGATCGATTCGATCCGACTTAGAAATATACACTCTGGGCAATAGGTTTGTGAACAAGTGCATGTTTTGCAATGCTGTAAAATATGGTGGTATTTCTCGTATGAAACACCACCTTGCAAGAACCAAGAAGGATGTTAGTGCATGTCCTCGGGTTCCCGAAGCAGTGAAGTATGAGATTGAGAAGGTATTGGAGGCTTCGAAGGAGAAAAGAGATCAAGGATGAGAGAGAGGACAAAAATAAGTGGTTATAATATGTCTTAACCATTTGAAGATACTTTTACTCAAAAGATGTATGGTCATGGTGGTGATAAATTTTATGGTGCAGTTGAGATGAAAGAAGAGATGGCTGAAGAGGAGAGGAGAATGTGAGAAAAGGGAAAAAGTGTAGGTTCTTATGGTAGTAGCAGTGGAGTTGACTCTTGTTATACTGGAAGAGCTTATACTCGCCCGATGCCTACGAGGGGTACTAGAGGAGGTAGTGGCTCTAGTGGGATGCCTTCATTTTTTTCCCACGTACGACTCATGGAGCTCAACCAGGCATTAGATCAGCTACGACTTCAAAGGAAGTAATTGAGAAAGTAGATTTGAAGTGTGCTGAATTTTTGTATAAAAATTGCCTCCCTTTCAATGTTTCAAACTAATTTTCTTTTTAAAGTATGACGGATGTTGCTAGTGTGGGATCGGGTTATAGAGTCCCTACTTATCATGCTTTAAGGGGCACATTATTGCAGAAATTGGTTGATATTATTAATGCATGGAGTTGTGAATTTAGGGAGTCGTGAAAGGATATGGGATGTTCTGTTATGGATGATGGTTGGACAAATGGTAAGCATAGGTCTATGATAAAACTTCCTAGTATATTGTCTCAAAGGCACATTATTTTTGAAATCATATGACTTATCTCATATTGATAAAACCGCAGATAATTTACTCTCTATTTTCGAGGAAGTTGAGGAAGCAGGTGTTTCAAATGTTGTTCAATTCATTACTAATAATGCTGCAAATTTTAGAGCAGCTAGTAAGATGCTTGAGGCAAACCATCTAACCTTAGTATGGACTCCATGTGTTGCACATTGCATAGGCTTATTCCTTGAAGATTTGAGTGCAATGGATGAAATAAGGGAGACTATAGATGCATGTAGAAATATTACAAAGTTTATTTATAATCATTCTTCTGTATTGCATTTGATGCAAATTCATACAGGTGAAAGGGAATTGATTAGGCATTCATTGACAAGATTTGCTATAAATGTTATTAATGTGCAAAGTCTTATCATAGAGAAAAATGCATTGAAAAATTTGTTTGTATATAATGAATAGGGCTCTATTAGTTGGTCTAGAAAGAGAAAGGGGATTGTTGTAACAGATGTTTCTAATGCTGATTTTTGGAAAAGTTACAACAAAATTTTGAGGATATTTGTACCTTTAGTTAAGGTAACGAGGATGGTGGATAGTAAAGATAGACCTGTTATGCCTTATATATATGATGCTATGGATAAGGCCAAATTGGAAATACAACCAAATCTTGACCGCAAGCGGTGACTTCTAAAGAATGTTTGAAAGATAATTGATGCACGTTAGAACCACCAAATACATCTCGATTTGTATGTTGCTGCATATTTCCTTAACCCTTCTATTCGTTTTTCTCCTAAATTTGTGGAGGATGAAAAAGTGAAAAAGGGTATATTAAATGCAATTAATCTTATTTGAAGATTAATCTACTCGTTGTAATATCCATTTAGAGTTAAGCAAGTATATACATAGTGTTGGAGATTTTAGAAGGTCAATTGCAATCCAACTTCGCTCCTTATGTTTTTATTGATATTCATTTAAGTTATTAATTAATTGACTCTATGTGTTTCTTATTAATCATTATAGCATTTTATTTCAAATGAATGGTGGGCTCATTTTGGTATAGATGCACCGAACTTGGCAAGGTTTGCTCAACGTATATTGAGTCAAACATGTAGTTTGGGTGGTGGACGCAGTGACGCAAAGTGGAGGCGTGACTCAGGAGGTACTGATCCACTATAAGTGCCCTACCTTTAATGGCCTTAGTGGCCACCTGACGGCTGAGCCACCCACCGCTCGTGTAAGTTAGGGTAGGGGTTTTTTCAGACCTGAGGCAAGTGGAGTGAGCGAGAGTAGGGCCAGTGCATAGCCACCTCTACTAACCTAATGCACACATCACGCGCAGAAGCAGACTCCAGCCTCTTGCCATCTCTCTCCGTCTCTTGCCTCTCGCGCAATCCTGCAGCACCGCTCTGTTATCCCTCTCCCGTGGCCCCACCTCTCACTATCTCTCTCCATCTCTCGCCTCACACGTAGTCCCGCGGTCCCCCTCTGTTGTCCCTCTCCAATGGCCCCGCCTTTCGCCATCTCTCTCTCCATCTCTTGTTGAATTTAAACTGACAGTGGGGTCATATGCTCTTGAATTTCCTATGCATGCATAGACCATTTAATGCTCTAACTCGGGCCAGATTCAAGGTGAGTAATGTGAAGTTATACGTTGTTTTCCTTAAACATATTGTTCATAAAAACAATCTACCAAAAAATACAAGGGCTTATTTTCCACGCCCAAATGTTGTTTTGGTGTATGGTTCTTTTGAAATTGAAGACAAATGTGATCATATGACCTCCGCCTTGCTTTAGGAAATGACAGTCACGTTGTTCAGCACATTATTACTTACCACTTCATACCTACTTTTATTGCCTCCTTGTGATGCTTCGAGTCTCTGACTATCGAATTCCATATTTAATACAGTTTTGATTCCACTCTATTTTTGAGATTGCATACCCTGCACTCTTTTTTCTGTTTGTCGTTCCTCGATATTAACTCACCCTAGTTGACGAAAATATCCAGTCAATTAATCTTCTGGTAAATGCTCTTTATATGGAGCATCACCAACAAGAGTTTTGTTTCCACGGTTATCTTTCTGATGTGAAGTGAGTATAGAAAGTCTTGGAATTAGGTAGCTAATAGAATGTGCGGTTGTTACGTAAGAATGGATCTATGTGAATGTATGGCTAATTATATCTATTCCACCTCGTGTATTTTATGAAACTCTAAGTGTTCACTAATTCTTCTATATGGGTTATTTCAATTCATTTGACGGGCATGATGATGAGAGTGCTCATACAATAGATAACATTGATGGAGTTGTTTCTGATGGTTCGGCATTTGCAGCAAGGACGGAAGCTGATGGGTTGTCAAAGGATTTGAAAGGCATATCCCGTTGTCTTCCATCTTGGCTTGCAAAGTCGACTCCAAATGAGTTCATAGTATAGGGTACATGTTTGTGTGTATACATGCATTAATTGATTATTGTGGAGGTGCATGCATGTGTTTATGTATGAACACTTGCATGTGATTTAATCCATTTTTTGTTGTGTATGTACGCGTGTACATGCATTTTTTAATTTATGAGAATAATATGGTGATATTACAAATCTCTCGTACTATCTATATTGTTTGACTATTATTTGTCAATCAACTACTTTTTACATGTCGAAGTAGTGGTTTTATATGTAATAGATATTTGATTGCTTATCCTTGTGTGACAGCATCAAGAACTTGTGAAGGACATTCAATTATATTTCTAGCATACAACGGGCCCTAAGATATATCCATAACTACTTGTTTATTGGTTTTGCCCATAACTTCATGCCCATTTCTTGTAGTTGCCCTAGATATTATTCAATTAGAGGTAGAGCATGTCCAGGTTCTAAAATAAATGACATCTGCAGAAAAGATTGGGTGTTGGAGAGGGGAGACCACGGAGAACCAGGTTAGTGTTTCTTCTTCTGCATTATCTATTTCTCTTTCGCATGTCATATCTCCAATGCCTCATTAGCAGCCTCTTCCGTGCTAGACTTAACAGAGGCTATATCCGTCGTGACAAAGGATGAAAGACTATCTATTTCTGTTGCAAACATTAATTTTGGTTTGAGATTTTATGTTACATATTTATGAAAGAAGTTGTGTTTCTTGATATTTCTTAGAAATTAGAGAACCCATTATATATGTTAATATATATATATATATATATATATAATTTTTTTTATCATGAATAAAAGTGTACCGCTATATTCCCGTTATAACCCTGCAACAGCTATATGAGGGTCGACCACTAACAACACGCTAACCGCTATTGATAACACAGGCTTGTAGCCTTGTTCATAACTTCATTAGGAGATGTTTTTATTATATTATGGATGCTTCTTCACTGTGTTATATATGTTTTGTTTATTAATTTTAATTTTTCTATCTTTTGTATATTTTTATAAAATTAATAAAAAAATCAATGTATTGCAGTGTTGTCTGACGCGTATCGTATCGCATATCGCTGGGCTCCATGATACGGGCGTATCGTAGCGTAGCGTATTCTAGCATACCTTAATATTAAAAAATAGAAAAATATTTTAAAAAACAGGAAAATTAGAAAAAAATAGAAAAAATCAAGAAAAAATAGGAAAAATCTGGTAATTGCTTTGAATTCATATAATGCAAAGTTTAGTACATATTGAGCATTCAACATTGAACATCCAAATTTACATATTTTGAAGCAAAAAATGAAATATATTTACATTTTACAAATTGTAATCAGGATCATCAACTAAATAATCTTCATCTTCTCCTTATTAAAGATCCTCATCATCATCATCACCACCTTCTCCTTGAAAATCAAATTCTTCATCTCCTTGATATTGTTGTTGCACTCCTTCCAAATTAATCAATGCAATGTCTTCTTCAATTAGGAGAGCATTTTCTTCACTATCTTCTATAATTCTGTCTTCTAATATATCAAAATTATTCAAACTTATTGGATCAAATTGGCTTTCTTGTCTATTTACTTTTTTCAATTGCCTAAAAGAAAGAAAGATAAGCAATTAGTAAATAATATTAACAATTGAAGTCAAACAATATATTGAATTGAACCTTTAAGTACAAACTAATACAACATTACCTTTAGCGAAGCAGCATGTTACAACGAATAAAAACTAAGTTATGTTCCAACCTGTTACGCTTTTTTGTATGGATATGTTCAAAGACATTCCAATTCCTTTCACAACTAGTTGCACTACAGGTTTAACTCAAAACTCCGAATGCAAGCAATCAATTCTAAACCTATTCCGCCAAACATCTGTAGAAAAAAGCAAACATTAGAGACATAATCCATAATAATATAAGATGTATTGATTTAAGAAACTTAAATATGAAGATAAACAATTTACCTATACGCATAGTAGTGCGGTTGCGAATTCCTACAGGCAAACCCATCAAGTGAAGCATTATCATATATCTCCATCTCTCGATGCCTGTTATACTCTCATTAGGGACTAATCTGTCTATACAATCAATGATGCCTCGATTAACCTCACCGTCCCTTTTGAAGCTTTCTGAGTACTTGAATGATGGGTTTAGATAATATGTTGCTGCATGAATAGGCTGATGCAATTGTTTATTCCATCTATTATCAATAATTTTTCACACGACCACATAATCCCTCTTTTTTACATTAAAATTATTTTTGATGGCTTCTTTTGCCTTATCAATGGCTTCATAAAGGTAGCCCATAGATGATTTCTCCTCGCTATCAGCCAATCTCAAAGCCTTCACTAATGGACATGTAATTCTCAAGAGTCTAACACATGCATTCCAAAATGTACTCCTAAGGACTGTCTCAGAAATCTCATTAAACTTTCGGTTTCTTCTGTTCTAAGGCAACTCTATAAATTATTCACTCATCTGAGGAGAACATTCTCTTCAATGCTTGTTTCTGTCTCACAATACTCTGTACAGATAAGAAGTTTGTTTCAAACCAAGTTGCAGCTGTTCGAAGAAGCTCTACACCTTATGTATATCTCCACATCATACACAAAACAAATGCATGGTTGTAAATGAATTTTGTGATATCTTGGCAACACTTAGTTACTGCCTTTATCTCATCCATCTCACCAATATAGGATGAGATCTAAACAATCGGTTGCACATGGTATTCAATAGAAAGTCCCATAAGTATCAACTAACTCCTTCCCAATTGCTTTGTAGTAAGTTGCATTACCTGTAATCAATTGGACTACGTTCTCTAGCCCAACCTCGCAGATCACCTTATCAAATTCTTGCATTTGATAGAAGGGCATTTAGCAATTGCATCTGCCATTGCTTGAAAATGAAAACTACTTGCTGCATTAAATTTAATGCATGTATCATAAAACCATCTCCCCACTACAAAGTCTGCCTGATAATGCAGTTGTTCTGAAGTCATAGCAGCACGAATTCCATATTAAGCACCAGGTGTACTGGTAGGAGGGAAAAATAAATATATGCTAGAAGCAACTCTTCCTCTACTCCTTCCTGAGCTTCCTCTTCTATCACTTCCGAAGTCTTAAGCAACCCTCTTTCTCCTGTTTGGTGGTCGTGAACTGCTACTAACAATCTTTGTTCTAACATATGAAGGAATACTATCAGTGAATCCAATAGCATCATCTTCCTCAAACTACCCTAAATCATCCTTCTATTGTCTTCTCCATTGTATACTCTCAATCATATGAAGACATTGTCATTTAATGCCTTATGACAAACTTCTAACTCTGCCCGTGCAATGAGCAACTTCTTTTCTAGTCCCTGCTAGTCCCTGCTAGGTGGTGTTTCAACCGTGAAATTTCACTACTAACCATCCTCTCACAAAATAAATATCTTATCTTCAATCTAGAACCCTCAACTGGTGTACCCAGTGTTGTCCGACGCGTATCGTATCGCGTATCGCTGGGCTCCACGATACGGGCGTATCGTATCGTATCGTATCGTATCGTATCGTATCGTATCGTACTTTAATATTAAAAAACTATAAAAATTATTTAAAAAATCAATAAAATTAGTAAAAATCCGAAAAAAATCAAGAAAATTCTGGAAAATTTTGAAAAAATCTGGTAATTGCTTTAAATTCATATAATGCAAAGTTTAGCACAAATTGAACATTTAATATTGAACAATTGCATCCAAAATTATATATTTTGAATCAAAAAATGAAATACATTTATATTTTACATATTGTAAATTTGTATCAGGATCATTAACTAAATAATCTTCATCTTCTCCTTGATGATGTTGTTGTACTTCAAATTAATTCATGCAATGTCTTCTTCAGTTAGGACTTAGGAGTGCATTTTCTTCGTTATCTTCCATAATTCACTCATGTAATATATCAAAATTAACAAACTGCTATCTTTGTACATGTAGTCATATTTGCTAATTTTCATATGTGAGCAAAACAAAGAGCTCCATTTCTTTGATTATTGAGTCTATGACACCTTAATGATGTTATATTATTACTTGATAATGTCCCCTTTTTCTCTTATTGGAGACTAGCTTTTTAACTAATGCATGAGCTTCATTTCTCACTTCACAGACTGAGTTAAGCCTCACACACATTGATCATGTTCAACTCAATGGAAGTCATGTAACGTGAACCTTAAAATAGTGAAGTTGTGAAATCCCTACTCAATGAACCGAGAGAATTAAATGTTTTTAATTGTTTACGATCTTATGAAATTAGAAACTGTTAGCAAAAATATACCTAAAAGTTGTAACAGAAAGGGAAATGATTTTGTTATAATTTTTTTTTTATACATTATTTTTATTAAATAAATGAAATTATAAACCCAAATTATAAGCATATTGGAGGATGCCTTTAAGGGAAGTGAAGAGAGGGAAAGAGAGGGCAGAAACATGCAAAAAAAATTTGAAAAAAAAAAATTTTTTGAAAAAAAAAAATTTGAAAAAAAAAAAATTTGAAAAAAAAAAATTTTGGGCGTATCGCCCGTATCGTACGATACGGGCCGTATCGTACGATACAGTACCGTATCGTACGATACGGAACGATAACCTGTATCTTACGATACAGGTTACCGTATCGTATCGTGGCTTCCCACGATACGATACGTATCGCACCGTATCGTACGATACGGTGCGATACGGATAACACTGGGTGTACCCCACTGTCATGTGGATCATCAAACCGAGAATAGGAGTCTTTAACACCCCTTCCTACCATCTCAATTGAGCACTTTAATTTAATAAAAAACCTGAAAATAAAAGCACTTCGTAAATCCTCAATCTTCAAATAACACTTAAATAGAGTGTCTCCCACTTCATGAATGCAATAAAAATCATATCCACACACTTAATAACTTCATATTTTGTCATTCAAAAAAAGAAAAATACAAATAACACAAAAAAATAATAAATTCAAAGGAAAAAATGAACAAAAACACTAAAAATATACCAAAATCCGAGTTAAGAAGCTTTCACAAACACCGTAGAGCACGTTTTTGGAGCCTTGAACACCAAGGAGGCGAAGAACCATGCTAGGAGAGCTTGGGAAACTCTTAACAAACCAAGAAAACCCGCAAAAATGCGGGTTTTCCTTTGGCCAAGGACCCTTTATAAGGGACCTTGGGCGTATCGCACGATACGGGCGATACGACACAATAAGTTCAAAATTACGATACACAGCCCTGCATCGTATCATGGTGGTCCACGATACGATACGTTGCGATATATTATACCGTACCGTACAATATGGTATGATACAGCAGTATTAGTGTCCAGTACGATACGAGCACCGATACAATTTTTACAATATTGGTTTTAAAGATATCACAAAATTTATTTATAACCATTCATTTATAATTGAGGTAAAGGTAGTCACAATCAAGATATTATATATTATGAGGAGATATGTAGATAGTGTAAAGTTGCTTCGTACACTGCTACTCGGTTTGTAACTAATTTTTTATCAGTACAAAGTATTATTAAACTAAAGCAAGCCTTAAAAATAATGTTTTCCTCAAATGAGCAGTAACAGTTTGCAAAGTTGCTTGAAAATGAAAGGAATAGAAAACTGAATGAGATTTCAGATACAATCTTTAGGAGTACATTTTGGAACTCCTGTGTTAGACTATTAAGGATCATGTATCCTTTAGTTAAATTTTTTAGATTGGCTGACAGCAAGGAGAAATCATCTATGGGTTATCTTTATGAAGCTATGGATAAGGCTAAAAAAGCTATTATAAGCAATTTTAATAGAAGAAAGAGAGATTACATGCATGTATAGATGATTATCGATAATAGAAAGAATAAACAATTACATGAGCCTATTCATACAATAGCTTCCTACCTAAATCCATCATTTAGGTATTCTGCAAGCTTTAAAATGAGCGGTGAGGTTAATCGAGGTATTATTGATTGCATAAACAGATTGGTCCCTGATGAGGGTAAAGCAGATATTATTCATCAAGAGATGGAGATCTACGATAATGCTTTTCACTTGATTGACTTGCCTTTAGTCATTCACAATCATACTAATATGCGTCAAGTAAACATACAAACCATTTATCTTTTAAGTTTCTTAAATCTTACATTTATTGCAGAATAAATATTTATATGTGTCTTTTTCTATTAGATGTTTGGTGGAATAAATTTGGAAGTGATTGCCCAAACTTGAGAGATTTTGCAATAAGAGTTCTGAACCAAACTTTTAATGCAACTAGTTGTGAAAGGAAGTGTTTTTGAACATAACCATACAAAAAAGTGCAACAAATTGAAACATAAGTGGTTCACTGACTTAGTTTTTATCCGTTGGAACATGTAACTCTCACAAAGATAATAAAAGTGCAGTTCTTAATGGAGATTTTCCCTAAACAGTTTAATGTTTCTTTGAAAAAAATTGGATATACATGCTTTGTACATGTGCATAAAAGTAGTAGAGATAAACTTGATGGTATAGCAATCAAATGTATATTTTTGGGATACTCCTCTGCTTATAAAGGGTATAAATGTTATGACCCAGTTAAGAGAAGATGTTATGTTACCATGGATGTGACACTCCATGAGAAAATTTCATTTTATGAGAATAAGGACAGTCAATCGGCCAATAATTTGCCTTCTATGGTGATGCTCCAAATACCTTCAGAAGTATACTCAAAAAGTGGGATGGAAATGCGGGAAAATAGGTCTTTATAAAAAAGAATGAAGACCTATTCTAGAGGAGAAAGGAAGGTTGTTATGCAAAATCATAATACTACCCTGAATCAAGATCCTCACCTTGAAACAATTTCTTTTCCTCCTCAAGTAACTCGTAACACTTCTAATGCTTATAATGATTTACCTATTGCTTTAAAAAAGAAAAAACGTGATACTGCCACATATCCATTACATCGGATAGTATCATACTCTAATTTTCTAAAAGAATATCAATTATTTGTAATGAATGCAGAAAGTACTCATTTTTCCAAGAGTTTTGAGGAAGCAAACCAGAGCCTCACATGGCATGCACCTATGGAGGATGAAATTGCAGCTTTAGAACAGAATCAAACATGCATTATTTCATAACTCCTACTAGAAAGAAAATTTGTGGGTTGCAAGTGGGTGTACATGATTAAATTCAACGCAGATGAAAGTATGAAGCCAGGTTGGTGGATAAGGGTTATAGTCAATCGTATGGAATTGACTATAACGAGACGTTTGCCCTGATGGCTAAGATTAATACCATACGAATTATTCTAAGTGCAGTTGTGAATCAGAAGTGGGAGTTATGGCAACTTGATGTTAACAATACTTTTCTCTAAGATGACCTTTTAGAGGATATCTATATGAACATGCCATCAAGCTACAACCAAGGAGCCTCAGTGAATAAGGTATGCAAATTGAAGAAATCTCCTAGAGCTTAGTTTTAAAAATTTAGCAAAGGGATTCTTGGTTTAGGATTTAAAAGAAGTGTGAGTGATCACACTTTATTTATAAAACAAGGTGAGAAAATGATTTTATTGGTTGTATATGTTGATATAATCATTACAGGAGATGATGTTTGAAGGAATTATATCTCTAAAGAAGAAACTACATTGCTTCTTTGATTTCAAAGATATGGACAAGTTGCATTATTTTCTTGGAATTTGAGATTATCCGAAAGGATGATTGCCTCTTTTTATGCCAGAGGAATTATATATTGGACTTGTTAAAAGAAACCAAGATGGACGATTGTCGTGTGTATACCATACCGATTGAATCTAAGAAGGAATTAATTGGGACAACCGATGAACCTTATGAAGATGTGGACATATATCAAAGAACTGTGGGTAAACTAATATAACTCACTATTACTCAACTAGATATCAGTTTTTTTGTGAGATAGATGCATTTTCCTACACGATATCATATGAATTCAGTTTTTCATATTATTAGATATTTGAAATATTCTATTACTCATGGTTTGCTATATTCACAGAATAGTTCCCTGGAAATTGAAATTTATTCATATGCTCACTGGGCTAAGGATAGAATATTGATGATATATTGTGTGTGTGAGAGGGAATGTAGTTTCTTGAAAGAGAAAAACAATCCGTAGTCGATAGATCTAGTGTCGAGGTAAAATATAGAGCAATCACTCTAAGAATGTGTGAAGGTTTATGGGTGTTCCCTTATGGGTGAAATTGGTTTCAAGATAACCCTTTCAGTTAGTTCTAATCCAATGTATCATGAGCGTACCAAACATATTGAAGTGGATTGTCACTTCATTCGAGAAAAATTATCATCTAGAATATTTGATTTCACATATGCACATTCATAACAACAATTGATTGATATCCTTATGAAGCCTGTTACAGCTCCTTCAAGTTATAAAGTGGATATAAGTGTAATCCTGGTCATTTGGTCAGATCAAGGAAAAAGAGGAATAAAAGAAAGGAGCCACTGACTCCATTGGAGGGCAGGTTGCCGTTCCATATCCCTTTGATGCTTGCCGCATTCTTTAATGATTTGATGCTTGATTTCACCAACACTAGATAGATAATTGGTGTGCTCTAGCTTATTTTCTTTGTTATAGGACCACAATAATGTCATTATTTACATTTTTTTTCACTTAAAACAGGTTCTTAAACCACCAATTACAGGAGTGCTTTCATTAGAAAGCATGATGCAACTAAATAGAGATCCAAAACTCGTCTCTTTGAATCCTCATGTTATCACAGTTTCTTTACTACATAAAACTGATGCCTACTTGATCCACCCCATTGCATACAAACTTGATCTAAGCCCTCCAAAATATACCCCAGAATGTGTCTCAGCAATGACCTTATCAGACATGCTACAATGTGTGCCCTTAAATTTCGCGAATTATTGAACTATTCAACATGCAGCAAAGAAGCAAGAAACAGTTAGCATGTCATCACAAACAAAAAACATATTATACAAGTTCAGAGGAGCAATATTGCTAATGGGGTGTCTATAGTAAAAAATGAATATCATTCTAATGGCATTAGATACGGTTTGTGGTTATGAAGATAAAAGACAAATAAGTAATGAAAATGAATATGTTAGGTAACTTACTTCATCACGCTCTATATATCCAGTTTGTCTCAGATCATAAAGCCTAAATGCAACTGCAGAGTAGACTCAAACAATACAGTTTGTAAGATCCATATTAATGTGCAAATTGGAAATTATAGAAAATGAAAAACACCAAACATGCATGTCTTACAATCAATTTTGTCCTCAACTGGGGCATTTGGATGGAAAACACTGAGCGAGTGAACAAACTCCTCAAATTCAATCACACCATTTCTCTTTTGGTCAAAGAGATCAAAGACCTATAGGACAAGGGGAGAGAAATCAAGGCTGAATTCTTCAGATAATCAAGAAAAAAAAAATCGCTCTTCAAAATTCCAAGGCATGCCCTTCCATATGAAGGAGGGCAATTTTTCTTACGAAACAAGAAACGAGATAGAAAAACTAAATTTTGTATTTAACATTATCAGGCTAGTTCCCCACAAAGAATCATTAAATGTAAAGAGTATGATAAATATCATAAAATATTACAGGATAAGGTTTCATGTTTGTGCTCTCTCTGCTGTTTGCCAGGTTGCTTTTGTTGAATGTATTGTATCACGCCTCAGCGTCTTCTTGCAAAGGACAATGTTTTCAATCATGAAGTCTGTACGCTTCGTCATCCATTGATTTTTGAACCTTTTGAAAACGTGCTTAATCAGAGACACATGATCCAAAAGATCTCTAGCATATGATTTATAAAGAGATGGATCAGTAATCTCCCTGCCTCCCTCCCATGCAAGCAGGCACAACACAAACAAAAACACAACCCTTCTTAACCTCACCAAGGAGTTTTCCTCTTTTGAAATCAGAACTAGTTGTGGCCTGTCTTTCAACAGCTTATATCATAAGCTAAAAGTTTTTGGGTTTCCCAGTGAACCAACCTATCTATTTCAAGTTCTCAACATCCAATAAGCATATGTTCCAATAAATAAAAATTGAGAATGTTAAGCAAAAGACAAGTAAGTCCGGAAATCTTCCTTACCCTATCAACAAAAAGATTCTCGCCTGACGGAGTTTTGAACAAGGCTAACTGAAGTTCTTCCTGTGTGTATAAAAGAAAACAAGGAAATGTTGATTCAAGAATTGCCAAGAAAATTTGGTTATCTACATGTTCTTGTAGCCCACATTAGATACCATCAAATGGAGGTAAAGATCTTCATATTAACATGTCAAGTGTTTAAATAAAAGTATGCACCAAAAGAAACAATAAAGGGGTAAAGAGAACTACGGTAACTACAATATGGCAAGATATTTCCTAGAACAAGAACCAAAAGAAAGCCTTTTGGTCCAATCACACTCACCCATTTAGCTATAGTAAGGAGACAAACATCTGTGACGACCTTCACAGTATCACTGTGGGATGCTTTGCTTCCCTTTGGAGGGTAACATGATCCAACTCTTGCACCACAATCAGATCATGTCACGTTCAAGGTTTTTAATTTGGACATAGGGTTTGGAAGACAGCATTTTCGCGCGCGGGGGGGGGGGGGGGGGCACTCTTCTTCCTTTTCTCTTTTTATTTCATGTTTTTATGTTTCACTTTAATCAATCTCTACTATACCCAACAGACCTAGTAATTTTAGACCTGACCCAACAACCCAGCTGTAAAAATCCAGGGCTGGTCAGGTTTTAAGGTTTTTGGGTCAGATCCAGGTTGGGAAAAATCTGCCCATAAAAGTTGGGACAGGTCCAAGTCATCCCAGACTGAATACGATATATATACACACATACACACACGTACATACATACATACACATGTATAATGTAGGTACATATATGTACACATACACATATGTATGTCAGAATATATATCACATCTAATATACATAAAATCTGGGTCACATTGGGGTCAGCACTTTTCTAACTCAAACCTGAAGTCACTCAACCTGATGACCCAAATTGTCAGGTCTAATACCCAAGCAAGTATAAATAAATACAAGACATACAATGGGATTAGTATCAAAGATCATGATATACTAGAACTGAAGTTTCTTCTCCGCTATTGGATAGATCTACATGTCAAACAGTCCAAACACACGACCTTCACAACCACTTTTTCCTTTCGGGCCCAAAGTTAAAACTTCATTCTTTCACTAAACAGAAAGTGAGTTGATAAAAAAACATAAGACTGCACATTTCTTCATAAAATTAATTATTGATCAGCAACACACAGTAGCACTTGCGGATATGGGTTTGTTCAAAAGTCTTTCATTTTAATGTCTGGGGAGTGCATCACAGTAAGGGTCTCTGGAGCCCATCTTGTCAGCAAAAAATTTTAAACGGCAACAACAAATCCCAGAAGACATTCAACGGAAAGACAGAGGCAAAAGAGAACAATGTTATGGTCCTCTTAAAGATATTATTAGAACATAACACAGAAAATTTAACCATTTAAATTTGTACTTATGATCAAAGAATGAGGATTTGGATGGTGAACACTTCAAAAGATGAAGACCTTTAAGGATGGAAAATATAAAATGTGATCTTGCTTTTTCTCTGCGTTAAAATGCTATCAGCTCAATGAAAACCTGGAATCCATGTAGTCAACCCCATTTGGTGTAGAAAAACAGCATCTAGTGGCTAATTTTATCGACAGTCGATTTCCAGAAAAACATTTGCAATAATAGGAACTTGCTCTGAGGATGGTAATGCCAGAACCACAACTAAGACGCAATAAGAACAAAAAGTGACAGAACTCGACCTCAACAGCTCAAATTCAATTTTCCAGCATCATTAGCATGGCAGAAATTCAGCAAGGTTGACACCATTAAGACCAATTTGACCGGCATCACCTGTTTCAATGTTCAACGTCTTCCATGCCCAGTCGCCAGAAATCAGTAGGCTACAAGGAATCACACCATGATTTGTATCCACATACTCCTCACTGGAACCCCCATATTCTTACTAGGTAAACAAAATCATTTCAAATAGTAATTCAGGCCATGATACCGTATGGATTTCAAACAATGGCAGCTTCCAAATACACATTTATTTGAATTACAAAGGGAAAAAAGATACCACATCCACTGTTAAATGCATAACCACCTACATAAATGCAGCCCCACAAACAACAGCAAAGTGTAATTTGAACAGAAATCCACCAATTGCACAGAACAGCCATCCAAGCTACAAGTTCCCGGAGAGAATATCAATCAAGCAAAAGCAGAAAACTTCAAAACGAAGACCGAGAAAGCTAATCGAAAACCGCACCTTATGTATCAAACCATCAGCAATCAACGAATTGCTCAGTTTCTTAAACAGTTCATACAAAGCCTCGATCTCGTTCACATTAACTGCAAACCACGCCAAAATCAGGCACAAATCAATTGACGTTTCACATAATAAAACAAGATAAGATAAAGGATGAGAGGGAGAGAGAGAGAGATTACACGGCGTGTTCCTGGCAAGACGCCCAGCATCGGTGAGGGGGGGCGGGGAAGGCTTCTTGCGAATCCAATGCTGCTCGAAGCACCCGGCGATAGCGCAAATTAGAACATCGACGATGGCCACGATCGGAATGAGTACGCCGCACAACCTTTCCGTCACCGTCAACGAACTAGATCTCTGCAACAAATAAGACGAACAATGCAAAACTCTAAATTCGATTAACACCCATCAAATCTCGGCGAAAGAAAACGCACCAAAAAACGAAAGAACAACGCAAAAGCAACGAAAGTGAAGTGATTCTGAATTACCAAGTACGACGGAGGACGCGCCATCAACCAGAAACAGATAAACACAAACGAACAAAGGATCTACTTTCAGAAGCCTCTCCTCTTCCTTCTACGCTTCGAGAAAATCACGTCTGTGGTGCTGGAGACATGAACACGACGTAGAGAGAGAGAGGATGACCGGCGGTCACGGAAGCAACATGTGTACCACAAGACAAATCGGACGGAGAGGGACTCCTTCCGATAAAGCGTCGGACGGCCGGCGTGAACGTTCCTTCTACGCGCCGGCTACCTCTCATGTGCAAAATAACGAATTGAATAATGACACCTCGGAACGGGTTGGGGTAAGCTTATGGTGGATCTAATTCAATATCCGGTAATTAAAATTCGGACAACTAGATCCAGATCTGATAAGTGAGACCTCCTACCTATGAGATCCAATGAATAGTAACCAGCCATGTTTACGAACGTGGGTACAGTGTGTTAGGCCTCGGCCTCCCCCTTTAAAAGGCAGGTAGAGTTAGGCAGACACCTCTATGAGATATATTCATGACAAAATATTATGTACATAATGCATATTGGATACTAGTGCGATGAGTTTTGGTTTCGGTTTGAAATCGTTGATTCCAATTACAACCTGCTTTGGTTCTAGGTCTAGTTTATCCAGTTTCC
This sequence comes from Brasenia schreberi, assembly GCA_036023115.1. Taxonomy (NCBI): domain Eukaryota; kingdom Viridiplantae; phylum Streptophyta; class Magnoliopsida; order Nymphaeales; family Cabombaceae; genus Brasenia; species Brasenia schreberi. The sequence continues at coordinate 9,250,730 of JAYKKT010000080.1, read as the reverse complement.
GTTTTGTAGCTTGGTTTGGTTCTGAATGTTCCAAACAAGTCATACCTATACATGCACACCTCGGATTCGAACTCCGTACCTGCGTCAGAGCACCATATCTATGAGTGCTAAAAGAAAAGCATATTTGATCAATGTTTTGCTTTGGGTGATTCCATTCTTGTGAACCCTTATGTATTGTCTTCTTTAAGGTTTATTCAATTGGATTCTTTCTAAATTGTCTAATGACTGTGGAACACATTCATTAGGGAGCTCCACATGGCCTTTATGGGCCCTAATCCTATTTTGAACATCAATTAAGCATTATTTTGAATATTGTAACATTTTCTTATTTTGCCATGTTAGATAATTGGATCCAGCCAGATCATGCAAATCGATTCTTCGTATTCAAAATATTTATTTCTTGCACCCATAGCATTAGCTCAACGGTAGGACGCTCTAGCACTGTTGTTGATGGTGAAGAGTTCAACTCCCGAAGGGTGCATGTGTGGGTGTTTTTGTGTTAGGCTTTGGTCTCTTCTTGTAAAAAAATAAAGGAAATCTTCCTTTAAGTTCTTTTTTTATTTGAAAACATGACTTCTAAAGTTCAACTTCGATCGACTTGATCATGATGAATCTATGTAACCGACCAAGTTAATCTAAACCAACTAGCATCATAGATAAATAAGAAAAGATGGGATGATGGGGGGTTGTCACAATAGGTATCACCATTAATCCATAGAAAATTGAATTCCAATCTGAACTTTATGGTTGATGTATGGAAAAGCAACTTGAGTTCGGAGAAAGTTCAAGTCCTTCTAATTAAAGAATACAACAGTAATATCAATCTTGACTGGTCGAGCTGGTTATTGTATCTTTCTATTCCAATAGCTTGATGAATCTTCCCCTCGTTGCTCGTCGTGTTTGGTAACCTTTGAGATGACTAGGGTTCGAGTTGGTACGTTTAGAAACCATGATTTGGATGGAGGTAGACATGACCATTTCAGAATCGGCCTGGCCATTCAAACAGGAACTGAAACCACTCCAAAACCAACGGTTCTTGAACCGGGATCAGAACTGGCCCCAGCTGTTCGGTTATAGTTTTAGGTTTCGAGTAAACCAGAACTGAAACCACCCTAAAACCAATGGTTCCTAAATCAGAACCCGAACTGACCCCAGCTGTTTGGTTATGGTTTTAGGTTTCGAATAAACTGGAACCGAACATATGTCTAGTTGAAGGTGCAACCCACACTTTTCAAGAATAGTGATAAGGAAGAGATATGCGGTTTTTGATGGGGAAGGAGCTTTAAGATGTACCAACAAGAGACGACTCAACGATGGATATAGTGCTCGTAAGGTTTAATACAGAGTTCTTATGGTTATGCAGTTCCATATGAAGCTTTTAGTTGACCACAACCGGCAATGAAGATTCATTATCCAGTTCGATCCAGAGATCCAAGATTGATCCATCATTGTTGCACAAGTACTCATTCGAATGTAAGGAAAGAAAGTTGATTACTATGGGCATATCCTTTTCTTTTCTTTTTACTAAGGGCACATTTGTTATGGTGAAAATCTCCATATTATCCTTGCTAAGCAAGATGTTCTCTCCATCACTCGTACTCAAGGAAGTGTACCAGCACGTGTCTCCTACATGAAGGAAATGCACGAGGTGAGTGTCTCTTCTGCATAGAAAACACTCTCCCGATACGTCTCCTCTATAATAAAGAAGTGCTGGGGGCGTATTTCTCTCTTATCAATTTTTTTGGGACACAAAAGAGGGAGTTCGAGAGGAAGAGAAAGGAGTGGGGTAAGCATAAGCATTTTACAAAAGAAGGTATGCTTTTTAGTAATTTGAGGTATTCATTTAGTAATAATATAAAAAGACAATGAGAATGATGACGGCTCATTACTGGGTAGCAACGTAAATATAAATGACTCAAACCTAGTCCCTCATCGGATAAGGATGTTTGGAGATAACTATCACATAAAAAAAGAGTTAAGAAACCAAAGAGAAAGAATGTTTGATATGGCGTGACGCAATATTTGTCAAGATTGAACAACATACAATCCTCATAGATGTTAATATAGGTCGGGCCAAACTCCCAACCAGGCTCCACATGCTGGGGTGGATCAACCCCTTGAGCTATATGTGCGTGTGTGTATCTCTGAAGTTATTATATTCTATTGAAACTATTCAATCATTACTTTTTTAAAGACATGAGTGTAATAATATTATTTTTTGTATTTTCTTTTAAATCCTTAAAAAAATTTAAATTACACTCATGCTACCAAATAATAGGTAAACATGAGTGGTTTTAAGCATATAACCATGTGTGCTTGTATTAATGTCTCCATACATATATACACATATATAAAGTGGATCCTACCCACCTATGATATCGTTATTATACTATGATACTCAAAAATAATAGGTGAACATGAATGAGCACTTGTATAAAATACATAGGTGGCCAATATGTTTTCAGCTCAGTACGTTGTGATTGAGAATCTCATAGTTGGCCAACTTAGTCAGAGTTTTGTTTTGTTAGGACTCCTGACTCTACAAGTAAACTAAGCCTTCTCCTATGAATTTGGGTTTCTATTTTTTCTTTAAAAATAATAACAGTAATAAAATTTAAATTCTGGAAAAAATCCTAGTTAAGCAAGTAATATAGCCAGCAAGGACTCTCGGGATCGACTCAAAAATAGGGCTACAATTCGGATTTACCGTTCAGGTAAGTGTAGTGTTATTTCAGGTTCTGGTCAAAAACATGCCGACACTGACTCGAGCTCTTCTCCTCGGTCATCATGCACAACCATAATGTGACTCGATCAGGTCCAAACCAACCTGACTTGATTGTAACTAAAGAAAAAGTCATATATATAAAATAATATTAGAAAAACACTGGGAAAGAAAATTAAGATAAAACCCACTGAAGAACCTTGAAAAAACCAAAAAAAACAAACCAACAATCTGAATAAGCAAAAACTGTTAGGTAGTTAAAAGCTAGGCAGGAACACACACATATACACCCTTAGCCACAAGATCAAGCCCCTCAAGTTAATTCGTCTCGGGTTTGAAAATCAATTTCTCTACCCGTTTACGTTAGATTTGGTTTGGGTAATGAATCCAATGAATCGGATTCAAAGACAGATCCAAGATCTGGTATATGGCACCTGTGATTATTAGAGGGGTGTCAGTGTGGGTGTCATTCCGGAAGGCTGAAAATGGTAGGCGACCCTGCACTGATTGCGTCGTAGGTCTTGCTGTAAGCAACTAAGCTTTTATGCAATGGGTTTTCTTGTTTTGGTTACAACAAAACATGCTTATTCTTGTGGGACAGGTAAACATAGTAGATGAGGTCCGCTACATGGAGAGGTTCGCTACATGGATATTTTGTTTTCACAGACCTTGTTCTTGTGTCATACTAACCATTAACATTTTTTTTAACATTTAAAGTGTTTTAAAAATATATATAAAAAATAACCTTATTATACTTACTCACAAACACACAATTGCCCACTCATTATTATTTTTAAGGAGCATGAGTATAATAATATTATTCTTCATCATTTTTTGAAAAGTCTTAAATTTTGTTAAATTATATTTTTGTCACTAAAAAACAGTAAGTGGATATGCCAAAAGTGAGTAGAATCTGGTTTCCATATATAGAGAGAAGAAAGAGAGAGAGTTGCAAATGCCAAAATTGAGAGAATAATGTAATAAGGTCCATTTGGTCTTTTAAATGTACTTGTCGGAAACCCAATAACGTAATCAAATTGAGCACCTCCCAGTTGGCCAACTTGATCATTGATTGTTAGAGCTTGGACCCGTGAATCTACTTCTGAGCTGGATTTTCTCATATGCCTTGTTTTCTTTTTTAAGTATATGAAAAGCCTAAAACACACTATTTACAAACTAAAAGAAATGCACAATTAAAATGGTAAAAGATCTAGAATATGAAGTAGCATTCTTTCTCATTATTCTTTCTTTCTTTTAGAGGAAACCCCGGGCTAGACCATGCCCACCACATGGTATCGAACTTGAGACCTTCAATATCAAGGTATTCGTAAGTTGTGAAAACTTGGTGTTACACACGGAGAGCATTAGCTCAATGGCGCGGCGCTCTAGGGTCGTTGTCCCTGGTGGGAGTTCGACTCCCAAAAGGTGCACGTGTGTATTAGGCTTCAGCCTCCTCTTGTAACAAAAAAACAAAACTTGGTGTTACTAATACTAAGATTTGAATAAAAAACATTGAGTTATGAAAACTCCTAAAGATTCTTATGTAAAGTGAGTTTGAGATTTCAGTTCTTAGCGTCCCTTACTAGATGACAACTTATTGGAGCACTAATCTGGCCTCAGATGCATTTAGAATGTCTAATCTATCGATTCCGCCCCCTTGTGACAGGATTATGTAATTATTATGCTTGTGTGTGGTCTCCAGGGATTTTGTTTCTGAAGAAAATACCGGCGTCCATAGAAACTCCGGCAAAATATTTGAAATAAAAAGACAATCTCTTTAAGAGCACCGGAAACTCGTGATTCTTTGGTATTGAGAATCCTTTTCTGACTTCCGAGGTATTCCCAAACACTGGAATCGGATATGGTAAGGATTGAGAATTTCTCTTCTCTCGAATTCACCCCAATCCCATGTCTCTGGATTGAAATTATATATATATATTCCCAAACATCTCGATGTAGACTTCAACTAGAAATGCCTGTAAAATAGTAATATTAAAGAGATGAGCACAATAATCATGCTCACCAAATAGGTAGATCCTCCTTAATAGGGTCACATATTAGAAGCTTGCAATTTTAAAATATACATGCGCACGGACACCCATATTCGTACGTCCACGCATATACATTTCAGTATTTAGTTTCAATATGAAGGCCTATTCAGTGTTCCTTCATGGACCTCGGCCATCAAACCAACAAATCCATGGTAACACGCCCAATTCAAAACCGGACGTCTCTAAAGACCTCATAAACAACAAACAACTACACCAATACGGCCATATATTCATACAATTGGATTCAATTATCTTTCTTACGCATTAACAATAATACGTATGAAATAGCAACAAATAATACGTATCAAATACCAACCACCATACTCAGTGCCTCAACACGTAATCTGGTTTGAATCAAGTCATATATGCATGCAACCCCAACACGCCCATCCGCTACTCGTATCGGCTCATATTGATACAAAAGGCAACTCCTTGTCGAGATAATGTTCCATCCATAAGCATACTCATACCAACACGGTTATTATCAAAATATTTATAGGCAGTTCTTATCAAATATCACACATAAGGCGCATTAGCAGCTCAAAGACCACTTATAAGTACAATTTAAACATATGCATATTTGAAACAAACTCCAAAACTGAGAGAACACCTCATCTAGGTCCATCTTTGCACTCTAGATCCAACTTTACTAACCCAACTTATCTTAATTTAATCATTATGCAGTCCTAAAAATAATTTTATATTGAAGTTCTCTCTCTCTACAAACCAGACGCTTCAAATCTTATCCAAATCAGACACTTAAGAGCCCCAAAACAGTCAAAATATCATAAATGGATCTTCTATACATGTTTTTGGATCTAAACAGTAAGATCCTACTCCAAGTACCATGAACACCGGGTATGGATCCCCATTGGATCCATACTGAACTAGGGTCTTCACCCAACTTGGGTGAACCAGGTCCTTCCATCTCAGTCAGACGAATCAGCCAACATAACCCGACTCGTGTCTTAATTGAAATCTCATTCAAGTCTCGCACATAAAACACCTAAGCCTTAAAAATCAATTTAACGTTAATTACAAGAAAATCTTCATCATTCACTGCCATGTATCTTTTCCTAGGTATAAGCTCATCTATGCCACATGACAAATTCAACGGGTGATAATCAATAAATCAAAATTTTATTTTATCTCGGTTTAAAAATAAAAAATGACTTCTTCAATTTTGTAGTAACTCTATCAACGAATGTAATTATTTTCAAATTGTGTCAAATATGTTAGTTGAGATACTAACAAATACTTTCAACCTTGTGTGTGCACTTTTCATCCTAACAAATATTAATAAACAATCATTATACATTTGAAAAACAATAGACAACATAAATGTACTGAAAACAAAGTTCATAAACATATTAGTTGCATGAGTACCAAAACAAATCACCTTATATGTTCATAGCAGACAATTATATCTTTATATGGGTTCAACCACTAACGTAGGAGAGTAGAGTGTGAAATTTTCTTCACTTCAATTCGTTACCTCCATTGCTTCATTATAATTGTTCTCATCTAATGAGTGGACTACCTTCTTCCAACTTACACCAAAGGTACTTGCAATCTCTTTATTCCTTATCAACTTCACAATAAATGCTTCAATATCTTTGGTTATGTCATCTACACAAAAAATGTGTTATACCTGTAAAAATTATTTGCATGGTATTCACTAAAGGTAAATCACGATCACTTGAGATAACACATAAAATTTTGTTTGGAGTACATAACTCTCTTACACACCTAAATATTCAAACATAATTATTTTTAGTTTTTCATACTCATCAAAGCGAAGACTACAGAGAAGTTTTTATAAGTTTATATGAACTTGACAACCTCAAGAAAATGCATCTTATACTGGAAGAAAATAAGGAAAATATATAATCATTAATGACATTAATTTGTGATAAACATTACTTTATAAAAGTAAGACACTTACATGTTTATCTTATATGTGCTGTCAAAAATCCAATACCCATAGAAATACATGAAGTAGGTACACAACAAGAAAATGTGCATATACAACCATCTCTCCACCCTCTCCAATTAATAAGAAGGGGCAATATTAATATCAATATCAATATTTTGATTTTACCTATACTTGTTAGTCATTTTGCATGCAAGCTATACCTTACTTATTATGCCTTTACTCTTTGAATGACTAATAACTATAACAATGCTATACTTCCTCTCAACTAGTCTTTCATAATCAATAAGTTCATTGCAACTCCTAAACATATCATTCGTCGGAAATACAAGAAAATAATCTCCTTATAAACAACAAAATCATCTTCTAACTCTTCTACCAACCGGTCAACAAATATATCATATGGTGCACTAAAATCACTATCACACACCTTTATCTTTGTATGATAAGTATGTTGATTAGTCATCATCTTTTTTGAATCTCTTCCATATAAGTGCTTATATTTGAGTTGTTTGTTATTCTTCAATAAAGACATGAATATCAATTATCAAGGACAATGATATTTGATTAAGGGAGACACGGGACAAATATGTCTCCATTCTTAAGGGGATGCGCCTCTACCGTGTCGCCCTTAAGGAGGGAGACATTGTTGAGGCACATACGTCTTCCTTTATGGTTTTGATACCCACTTTGGTTGGAATCAAATGAACAAAGAAATAAGAAAAATAGGAAAATAAAATCAAGAAGATGATCGATCATACCGATTTTTAGATTTATCTTGAATTTGAAAGGTTGGTTTTTAGTGAGATCATTGTTTTTTCATTGCTTTTGTTCCTACTATCAGTTTCATTCCTAATCAAGTAGAACTATTGACAAATTTTGAGGGTAATACTTAATGAGATCACTTTTCAATATTAAGGATGGTCTTGTTATCTTTCAACAGGATATAACCTCACTTGAGGTTAAGTTTTGGAAGAAAACTACTAATAATGAAATTCAATCAATTATCTCAAATAGAACTTTGAAATTTATTGATTTGCCTCCTAATTGTTCAGTAGTTGGATGCAAATAGATTTTCATGAAGAAACAAAATATAGACGCAACAATCAATAAGTATAAGGCTAAGCAAGTTGCTAAGGGATATACACAAAAGAAAGAAATATATTATTTTTTTACCTATGCTCTTTCTTGTATGACCACAATTTAAGTGCTCATGGCATTGACATCCATATATGATCTCACGATGTGAAAATTACTTTCATATATGATTATTTCAATGAGAAAATTTATATGAAATATTCAAGGTTTTATAGCTCATGCGAATGAAACTAAAATGTTTTTCATTTCACACTTGCCAAATTTTCAAAACTTGGTTTATAACAAGGAGCGAATCTCCAAAAACCTCGATGCATGATTACCCTAGAGTTTTCGAAACCCTTAAGCCTTGTATGAGTGCTTCATACTCAGCTATGTTGTTGGAACATTCGAAATCTAGGCGAATTGCTATGGGGATCTCGCCCTTTTTAGGGGATATGAGGATGACCCCAGCACTAGCCCCTCGTTGGTTTTGTGCCCCATCGAAGTGCATTTTCCACACTTGGTTTTCGAAAGAGTTTGCCAAAATGTGGTTTTGAAAATAGTTTTACAATATGCCATCATCAGGCATTTCATCAAGTGTGGGATATGCATCCTCCAGGGGGAACTCAGCCACATAATCAGCTAGGGCTTGCCCCTTAATGGAGATCTGGTGATGGTATTTCCGGTCATACTCCATTAGAAGGAGCTGTCATTTGCCCAATCTACCAGTGAGAATGGGTTTTTCGAACAAGTGCTTGATTGGATCAAGCTTGGACACTATCCAGTTCTCATGATCTAGGAAATAGTGTCGAAATTTCTGGCAAGCCCAGACTAGGGCCAAGCACGTCTTCTCCATGGCTTGATAATTCCTTTTGTAAGCCAAGAGAGTTTTCAAAATATAATAGATGGCATACTCCTTATGGGTGTATTCTCGTATTGAGCTAATAGAGCTCCCAAAGCATTCGCATGCACGGAAATGTAAAGCAAGAGAGGTTTTCCTTGCTTTGGAGGATTCAAAACAAGGGGATTAACCAGGTATGCATTTAGTCTTTCGAAGGACTTCTGGCAGTCGTCATCCCATGAAAATTTCGTGCCCTTCCTCAACAGTTTGTTGAAGGGTTTGCATCTAGTCGCCAGGTTTGATATAAATCGGCGAATGGATTGTAATCGACCCTAGAGGCTACGAATTTGTGTGAGATTGGAGGGTGGAGCCATGTTTATGATGGCTCGACACTTAGAGGGGTCGACTTCTATACCCCTTTGGCTCACCATAAAGCCTAGAAGCTTTCCGGACTCTACTCCGAATACACATTTTTTAGGGTTTAGCTTTACTTTGTAAAGTCTAAGCCTTTCGAAAATCTTTTGCAAACATTCGATATGAGTGCATTGGGTTTTGGATTTTGCCAAGGGATCATCTACATACACTTCTACGAGCTCATGAATCTGATCATGGAAGATCATGGTCATGGTTCTCTGGTATGTTGCGCCGGCATTTTTCAAACCAAAGGGCATAAACGAAATTTTCAGAGACTGGTTTGTTTGTATCGATTTTTCCTTAAGACCCATGTCCCACCGGGCGTGCCAAATCTGTAGACATGGAAAATCCTCGACTCCGGGTTCTTAGGCCTGAAGCGAATCTTTTCGTGCTTACGTTGCTTTAAAAGGGCGTGCCAGCTAGCTTTCTCAAACTAGTGAAGTAAGTTTTCGAAAATATATGACTTTTTGGGGCGACTGTGGACAAGTTGGATCTTTTTCGTCGCAGACCTTCTTGAACCGGTGCTCAAGGGTCAGTCTGTACGCTTTCAAAAAATCTCGATTTTGAACAAACGTGACTTTTTTGAAAATATAAAAGTGTTTTTATCAATTGGTTTTGTCGAAATTGCAGATTTTATACATGGGATCTACACGTTCCTATTCTTTTGGGGTTTAGCCAATTCAGGCTTGTGATTGTGTGCTGATTGATTTTGGCAGTTTCTACACGATTTTGCTTAGGATTGTTTAATGCAAGTATGCCTCCTATCTCGAGTGTGGCGTGTATGCAATGCAACTCACACAACTTGAAGAAAAAACCCAGAATTTAAAGACGTAGCAGAATGGAAATTGTAGAAGGGAAATATAGCTATATCTTAAGAGCGGAAATGCTCAATTGTGTGTGTGTGTTGTGTATAAATTGAAAGACAACTCACGCAGCAGAACCTTAAAACCCAACAGAAAGTATATAGATACAGCTATATCTTATGGGCTGACAAGGCCCAAAATGTGCGTGTAAGTGTGGAGCAAGTGCTCATGTGAACTTTGGGTGCACGTGTGATAGCTTGAATTGAAATGTACACGACTTGAATGTAAAACTCACGTAACTGAAAGTATATAAATATGGCTATATCCTATGGACTGTCGAGGCCCAAAATGTGCATGAAAGTGAGGAGCAAGTGCTCGTGATACTGGTGTGTGTATATGTGAGAACTTTAAATAAAACACACGCACGCAACTTAAAAGCAAATGTGTGTGAAACGTGTATAGTTAAGAGCAGAAAGGCTCGAGTGTACATGTGTGATTCGTGTTTCAAACCATAATATTACATCTTGGGGGGAGACTACGCTCCATTATTACAACCCCGTATCAAATTTAATTGAATTTGAAACAACGTAAAGAACCAGGTTCGAGCACTTACACATCGTTTGCTTGGACTTCCTTTATCAGCAAAATCTGACCTTGGATATAGCCGTTGGATGGACCTTTCTCTGCAAAACGACCAGCTGCGCGGAAGGTTGATCCTAGATCGTGACCTGGGCTAGGTTGACACACTAAGGTGCTATGGGTTTTGGACTTAGACACGACATATCTAAGGTGAGAACTAATGGATCTAGGTCATGTCTAGGCGGGTTATTTTGGTTGAAAGCTAGACCAAGGTCCTAAGGGAAAAACCCAACCAGCTAATGGTCGAGTTAGGTGGTGTCTAAGGGATTGTTTTAGGTGAGACACTATGGAATGATCGGCCAACTAATGGCCGAGCTTGGTTGGGGATTAGTGAATGGTCTTAGGGGAGTTCCTAAGGTGAGCTCTAGGGTAATGCTCGGCCAAAGGGTGGCCGAGCTGGGCAGGTTTTTGGAGAAGGATTAGGTAGGATCTAAGGTTGAATCCTAAGGAAAGAGCTCGACCAGATGGTGGCCGAGCTGGGTAGTTTTAGGATTTAGTTCAAGGTGGAAACTAGGGAATGGTTTTAAGGGATGCTCAGCCAGTTGGTGGCCGAGTTTTGGTTGATGTTAGGTGGTTGATCTCGGGTGAGATCCTAAGGGAGTGGCTCGGCCAAAGGGTGGCCGAGCTGGGTAGGTTTAGAGTGGGTTTTTAGTTAGGATCTAACTTAGGTAGTGGTTTAAGGTTAGGGGTTTCGTTAGGACAAATCTAAGGTGAGCTCGGCCAGCCAATGGCTGAGCTGGGTAATAGGGGCTTGGATGTCCGAGATTCTGGGGATGAATCTGATATGAGAGTTGATGTGTCGAGCTCGACATGTGCTCCGGTTCTGGGCTCTCTTTCTCTCCTCTGGTCCTGCTTTCATCAGGCCAAGTTGCTTTCCAGGGTTTCAAAACACCTTTTTAAAGGTTTTAAGACTATATAATACATATTTTAAAACATGAATAGTTTAAACATATATACAGGGTTGCCTGGAAGGCTCCTGGATTTCCAGACTCAAAATAACCCTTTGGGGATGCTTTTACGAAACCAGGTGTTTTGGGAAAATCGTGGGATTTTGGGGTGTTTACAGATGCCCCTCTTTGGTATTATCCAAATTGATTTGGATAATGGCAATGACGACAACACCCCTTTCGATGTCTCCCTAAGTCTATCCATGAAAATATGGGATCGTCCCAATTTTAAGCAAAATCTCTCTTTTAAAACCCTGGTAGAAGGAGATATCATGCCAAAGGGAGATATCATGCGTGGATATGCAGATGCATGACATGGATGGGACGCCATGTAGGGCGACTTCCCAGAGACCAGATAGCATGGTCGAACTCTTAAGACTTATAAAGGCCTACTACTCCAAGTGAGCAGACTCTATGTTGTTTGATGTTCGATTTTTCAAAATCTATTTACAAAAAGGGGACACTGCTTTGAGCCTCAATCCTAAGGATCTCGAGCTCTTTGTGTTTGCCTTTGCTTGAGTCTTCACACTCGCTAATCTAGTAGAGGTTTTATAAGAAAACAAGCTACATTTCAAGATTCCTACGTCTTACTTGAAACGTCAAATTCTCAAACAAAATGAAATTCATGTAAGTAAATCCTATTTTTACTTTAGGATTCCTCGAAATGAATCATGTTTTACTTGGGATAAGCCAGGGATGGGAAAGAGATACCACAGTCCCTTCTGAAGTGTCCCGTGGTTTAAGGCATAGAAGGTGGAAAACTACTCTTTTTGAGCTTTTTGGCCTCTTTTTTCCTTTTTTTCATAGAGGGTCTCCTTTTGGGAGTATTTTTTCTTTAATCCCTCTTTTTCACAAGAGAATCGAATTTTTCTTTTTGATTATGGTTTCTTTCTTTTGGAAAGAGACTTTGGATGGGGAATCCCTTTATTTTGGCCACGTTTTCCTTTTGGAAGGAGAAGAGAAGAGGGGGGGACTTATCCCAAGGTTACACTCGATCCATTCCAGATCAGCCTATTTAGAAATAGCACATACTACTTGCAAGTATCTTGCTATATTGAACTAGGCCTTTCTTTGTAAGAAGAAGGATTTTGAAATGTAACCACGTATTTGGAAGACTCCACTCTTTCACAAGTGTGAATTCTCTCACTCAGGGCCACATGATTTGCCTTTAAACCTTACTTTCGAAGTGTCAAAGTAGCTATCCCTAAGGGTTTTCGAAAATGGAGAATTTACCTAAATCCTACACATAATACTTCTTTAAGTATTGAATATTTATAGGATCTACTAAATTACTACCTTCTACATCGATCAACCAATATGAGTTGTTCGTGGTGGTTGCACGTACAACATAGGGTCCATCCCACTTGGGGTGCCACTTTCCAAGTGGATGTGGGCCACGATAGTGGATGATTTTCAAAACTGGATCCCCCACTTCAAAGTAGTGAGGTCTCATGCGTTTGCCGTAATGTCGGGCTATCCTTTGCCAGTATGCACGAGCAAGATCCATAGCAAGGAGTCGCCTCTCATCTAGCAAATCTAGTTCGGCCATCCAAGCATGCTGAAGCGTCTCTAGGGGGACGTCGAGTGCGATGGATGTATGGAATGAATGCAATTGTGTATGAATGGGAAGAATGGTGTTTGTGCCATAGACCAATTCGAGCCAAGATATTTCTCCTAATGAAAGCCACCACATGTTGCCCCTGTATGTTGGTCAGGGAGATGGCTTCGACCTAATTGGAGAAATACTCAGTGGCTACCAAAATGAACCTATGCCAATTCGACGCCTTTGGAAATATTGGGCCTACAATATCAAACGCCCACATGGTAAATGGCCAGGGGCTGACCACGGAATGCAATGAAGATGAGGGGATATGAATGGTGTGCCCATGCACTTGACATGGATGACACTTCCTAACATGATCATGACAATCCCTTTTCAGGGTGGACCAGAAATAGCTCGCTCTAAGTATTTTCATTGCCATCATGTTGGCATTAACATGACCTCCACATTCTCCCTCGTGGAACTCATGCAAAACAATCCTAGCCTCCTCTAAGTCGACACATCTTAGTAGGATGCCGGTAAAGCTTTTCTTATACAGAACCCCACCCAGAAAGGTGTATCGGGTTGAAATTTTACGGATGAATGTCTTATCTTTGGATGTGGCCTCCTCGGTGAATCCCCCATTTTCTAGAAAATGTTTGATGTCATAAAACCAAGGTTTTTCAACAGAATCTAGATTATTTTGGCAAATATCCAAATCGAGTGTGGATGGGTTGGGCGGATGCCATATCTAATTGAAATATCGGTTGTCGGAGCAAAAGGATGCAACAAGATTGACCCTTGTTGGAATTTGGTGGGAGAGGAGAGAGAAATTGATAAAAAGTAGCTTTGGTATTTTATGAGAAAAAGGATGTGTGGATAGTCAAAGGGATGTGGAGATAGTAATTTTTCCAAACAAAAATAAAGGTTTTCTAATTCAGATATTTTAATTAAAAATGATTAAGCAAATGAGTAGTTGGAATTTCCTATAAGAGGATATTATATGTTGGCAGATCTACTCTAATCTCAGGTATGGAGTTCGCTCCACCCCAAATTTCGAAAATCAACTTAAGATCTATAGTTTGATATGCTATAATGCGTAGTTCGCTCCACCCTAAACCATTTGAAGGGCTATTTGGCATGTTCACCCCTCCCTAAAAGAGCTGGTATTACATACAATAAGAGTTTCAAGAAAGATAAACAAGTTGGGTTTTAAGTATCATCGCTGCAATTTGTTGTCTCCTCATACGAATTACTTGAAAAGTTTTAGATAAATGGACAACCAAAATAAACATTCATTCCCTCTCTCACACACACATACAAATGGGAGGGTGAAGCCTATGCACACAGCAAGAATCAAATTCATGGCCATTAACTTGTGAGCAGAGCTCCTAGCTAGGTGAACTATTGCTAAAATAAAAGATACTAGGGACTGGTTTAAAGTGGCTCATGCATTGACAAAGTTGGCTCTCTCTATTCCACATTAAAGTTGGTTCTCTCTATTCCACATCAAAGTTGTATGCAAGGTGTGCCTCCATTTACGTGTAATTGGTTAGCTTAGATCTATTTAGATTTAGTTTTGCATTGTCTAGAAAGAAAAAGAGAGAAGGTAGCTAGACGTATTCGGTTCCCGTTTGAGTTTAGAATCATCTTGAATCAATAATTTTATTAGAAAATTAAATTTCAAATTTGTTTTTAAACAATGAAAGGGGCAATTTGGAACAATTGATTTCCATTGTGGAATGCAAAAACTTAAAACAGACCGAGTAACTCTCGCTTCGGATTCCGATTCAATTTGAACTACAACAAAGTTAAAGTTAAACTTTGTTTACAATATAACACGATGCTTCTCAAAGTTTACAAAGTTAAGATGATAATTTATTAGTTTACAAAGTTATAAACTACCACAATTCAATTTCATTGTTCCATTTCGCAAAATGTGGATCATAATCAATAAATGCATCATAAGCATTATAATCAGGATCACCGCTACCATCATCTCCCTCCTCTTCCTCCAAAATTGAGTCATCCAATCTTGCGTCTTCTATATTGTCATCTCCAATCTCTATTTTTGCCTCTCTTGCTCTCCGGTTTGTATCTTCTAAAATAATGAAAAGCTCTTCTTCTTCAACTCAATCATGAAGAATATCAATATGTTCCTAGCTAAGTGAGTCATATGATACATTTCTTTCCTTTCTTACATCTCTTTACACTTGTTTAAAAAGAAAACAAAAGAAAGAATACAATATACTTAGAAATTAGAAAATATCATTACTTATGAGTTACAAGTATAAAGAATAACAAAAATATCTTTTTACCTTTGCCTTAACTTTATATTATATGCAATATATACCAAATCATGAAGATGAGCATGCTCCAATGTGTTTCTCTTCTTTGTGTGAATGCATTAAAAAAACTTCAGCTCCTCTTGCAACTACTTCAATTACATGTTTGGCTTAATATGTATCGAGTAAACCTCAACAAATTCAGTGTATCTACATCAAATCTAGCTCACTATTTATCTAAAATAAAATATAATAAATAAAAGAATGAAGTCTTAATAAACAATACAAGTAACAAGAATGAAGAAATAATAATAATAATTTATGAAAAAACAAAATCATACATAGTCACATCTAATAGCGGAGTTGTATTGTAATTGGCCTTTCAAAATCTACAACACTATCTATATACTTACATAGATCTAAATCGATGTTGCATCTAGTAGCTTAAACTTGTATAAAGTTAATTGCATTCAATATTCCTTTCTTAACTTCTCAATCTTCTATAAAGTTGAGAAAATATCTAATAGAGGAATTAAGAAAATATGCAGCAACATGCAAATCATGATGCATTTACCGATTTCAGTGTACATCAATTATCTTCTAAATCTTTTTTAGAAGTAATTGCTTGTGTGAAAGGTTTTCTTCTATTTTCAATTTAGCCTTATCCATAACATCATATATATATATATATATATATATATATATATATGGTATAACATGCCTATCTTCATTGTCTATTATTTTCATTACCTTCACTAAAGGCACAATCATCCTAAAAAAAAGTACTACATTTTTTCCAAAAGTTAACACTGAAAGTAAGATCCACTCCAATAATCCTCTATATTTCTCGACCAACTTATAAAATCTCATTCATCAGATGTAAACATTTTTTCAATGTATTTTTTTTATGAGAAAACTTTAAAGAGTAATAACATTCGTAACAAATCTTGTTAACGACAACCAAATTAACTCCCTTCCACCATTGTGAATTCTCATCAAATGCAATATAGACGAGTGATCATAAATAAACTTTGTGACATTTCTGCATACATCAATTGTCTCATTAATTACATCCATTGCACTTAAATTCTCAAACATTAAGTCTATGCAATGTACAACACATGGAGACCATACTAAGGATGGATGGTTCACCTCAAGCATCTTACAAATTGCTCTAAAATTTGTTGTATTATTAGTGATGAATTGAATCAAAAGTTTGAACACTAATATCTTAAAAAATAAGGAGTAAATTCTTAACAATTTTATCAATATGGGACAAGTCATAAGATTTCAAAAATAATATCCCTTTTGAACAATAGACCAAAAAGTTCACTAATAATCTGTGATGAACATCTATTCAACTACCAACCATAATAAAACAACCAGTAACCTACTACGACTCTCTAAATTTAAGACTTCATTAATAAATAATATCAACCTAATTTTATAGTAATTTACCCTTCAAAGCATTATAAGTAGGGACCTTATAACCAAATCATATACCATCAATAACATCTGCCATGCTTTAAAAGGAAAACAAATTTATAACATTAAAAGGGAGGCAATTTTCATAAAAAAAAACTATGCACACTTCAAATATAATTTCTCAATTATCTCCCTATAAGTTATAACTCATCTAATACTTAGTTGAGCTCTAAAAGTAGTACACTAAAGAAACAATGAATGTATTCCATCGTCTCTACCACTCTTCACAACCATTGAGAGAATATAGGATCTTACATTGGAACAAGAACCAACCCTGTTGCTACTGCGATTAGAACCTACATTATTTTCATTATCTCATCCTTTTCTATTCTCCTCAATTGTCTCTTCCTCCTCCTCTCTAGCCATAGCATGAATTTATTTTCGAGAAGCATCTTGAGACATATTCCAACCGCTTATTTTTGCTTTCTCTCTTTGTCATAATCTCTTTTTTTCCTTTATTAGTTTCAATACTTGTTGAATTTCATACTTTATACTTTCTGGCACCTGATGACAAATACTTGCATCCTTTTTAGTTTCCTTAAGATTGTGTTTAATGCAGGAAATACCTCAACACTTTGTCTCATTACAGAACATACACTTATTCACAAGCTTATTGCCTTCAAAAGTGTAATACTTCTATATTAGATCGCCTCATTCTAATGCCATCAAGCAGAGCAAAGATAAACCATAATAAGTAAAAGGCTTTATGAATGAGGGGAATCTCGAAATATATTGAAACTCCAAATTTTCAAGTGAAAATCAATTTACAAAGGATTAAGGATGAAATAAAGGGTGTATGCCATATATTTGAGAAAACTCTATAAATTTTGAAGGCTTAAGACCAAAGACTTGTGATTTCTCTACGAAATCAAGTAAATGAAAGTATGAAAACCGTTTGTTTAATAGCAAGTAAAACACTAGAAAAAACGTGAGTCTTTTGAGTTTTATATTTTGCGACCTATCATAAACTCGTACGATATGGCTTATATCATATTGTATACGATATGGTATGATAAATTGTAGAGCACGATATCAAGTACCATATTGTGTTACTCTACGATATATGATAAACTAATAACGTATCACGGTACGAGTTTTACAACATTGTGTTTTTTTGACTCATGATACAATTTCAAGTGGTTTTTAAATATTCGACCCGAGTCCGATCCATTTAGATGTACGAGAGAGAGATGGTTGTCGAAGGCGAAGAGGGTTACATAAAAAGTAAACCTTGGTAGAAAGAAGGGAGGGAGGGAAGGAGGTGAAGGATCTGAACAAGACGCTTCACGCCCCCTAGCACCAAGACTTATCCACGAGCACCAAGCTTCTTTCTCCAATCTCACCGTCCTCCTCTTCGTACCGATTATTTGCACACATACACACACCACGCACGCGCGCACACACACACACACACACACACACAGAGAGAGAGAGAGAGAGAGAGAGAGAGAGAGAGAGAGAGAGAGAGAGAGAGAGAGAGAGAGAGAGAGAGAGAGAGAGAGATGAGTCGCTACGATAGCCGAACGGGCGACCCTGCATCATACCGCGACAGAAGAAGGTAAACCATCTTCCTCTTTCATACCCTCTTCTTCTCCTTCTACCAAAAGACAAGTTACCCACGCTTTCTCTACATACAGTGATGCTTTTGGTGGCGCTTCAGCCGGTCACGGAGCAGTGGGAGGCGGCGGCGGAAGCTACGATGGGAGCGGAGGAGGACGGTGGAGGAGAGACGGGGGCACGGCATTGTCGAAGCAGGATTTGGATGGATTACCTCCTTTCGAGAAAAATTTCTATATTGAGTCTCCGGAAGTTTCATCCATGACCGAGGCAGAGGTCGAGGGCTACCGGCGCCTTCGGGAGATTACGGTGGAGGGCCGCGACGTTCCAAAGCCGGTGAAGAGTTTCCGGGACATTGGTTTCCCTGGTAATTTGATTATTTAATGGATCGCGTCATCGCTTTATCATCGGTTGCGAGTGTAGTCTTGCATTCAGTCTGGGTAATGTGGGTGAATTATGGTTGATACTGAATGTTGAGATTGTTCTTTTCATTTTGTACTGATTTTATTGAGAATTTCTGAGACTTAATTCTAGACAGTGAGGCTGGTCCCTGCACACCATGGATTGTTTGAAAATGGTCACTTGGAGAGTGATAGCTTATCAAAGGGTAGATTTTTTTTACTTTTTCACAAGTGTAACAAATACTACAGTAACCAGACTATCAATGGGCATTAAACAATAAGCGAAGATGCAATACTTAGTCCTCGATGCCAACACCCTAAAGGTTGCTTTTCCAGCTAAAGAGGAGGCCTTGTTTTATTGCCAGGCAAGAAAGCTGAGTAATATAGGCCTCTGCTACTGTGTCTCCAAGAAACCACCCTTCAAGAGGTTAGAAAAATCCAAGATATTTTAAGTCTAGGACTCTTATCCCTAGGGGTCTTTAGTGGGAATTAGTTTGAGCTTGAGGCAGCATTGGGATAACCCCTCAAAGAGGAGGTCCTGAACATCTTTTATTTGAAATTCTCGACCAAAACAGAAAGAGGCATCCATGCTTTTTCTTTTTTGGGAACCTCTACCATTTTTAAGGTCAAAGTTGTGTGTCCTTGATTTTCATTCTCAGTGTAAGAAGATGCTATATTCAATTTTCGCATGGTGGTTATATGAAAACTACAATCTCGCTGATGATGACGACAAAGACATACACGAATGATTTCACAAGATCTTCAATAAGCCAAATCATGAAACACTTGGTCCACAAGACAAACCAAATAAGTATAATACCAAACAAGTCAAGTGAGTACAAAAAGCTCTAAATAATCATATATGCACATCCTCTATTTATAGAGGTTTATATTACAAGTAAAGAGAGAGAGAGAGAGATAAGGTGGGAGCTGCAACTCCTAAGCTCCCAATGGCTAGTAGTGTAGCCGTTGGGACTCTAGTCCAAGTTGGCATGTGCCATGGGCATGGTGGGTTCTAACGGCCTAGCTCCCTATTACAAGTTAACACCCCCCTCAAACTTGCAGTGTATATAACGAAAGTTTGTCCAATAAAAACATAAATCTAGGGGTTGATAAAGATTTTGTGAAAAAATCTGTTAACTATAGTTATTAAGGAACATAACATATGATCCATCGTTTCTTCAAGCATGCTTCTCAAATATAGTGACAGTCCATCTCAATATGCTTGATTTGTTAATGAAAGGTATTGTTTGAAGCAATATACATGACGCTTTTGTTGTCACAAAGCAATTATATATAATCCTCCAATGCAACCTCCTGCTAGCATTTCAGTGATCCAAGATATCTCCGCTGCTCTAGTAGCCATGACTTTATATTCTACTTTTGTAGATGATAGAGACAAAATCCAGTGATGAAATGTCTATCATTAACATCCCCACCCTAATCAACATCATCAGTTAATTTAAGGGAAGATGATGAGGTTAGAATGATCTCCCTTTCAAGCGTATTCTTTATGTATCTCACAATCTGTATAACCACACTCATGTGTATACTGGTGGGAGCTTTATGAAATTGACTAGCTATATATACTGCATGTGTTATGTCTGGTCGAGTGATGGTAAGATATGTTAAGGCTCCTATCATTTGTTTGTAGGGAGTGAGATCCTCTAATTGTTTTCAATCTGTAGTTCTTAGTTTAGTCTCCATCACCTCCGGTGTGGTCACCTTCTTGTCGTATATCAAACATAACTTTTAAAAACATCACTAACAAATTTTGTTTGTGACATAAAATAACCTCATATAAAATAACCTCTGTTATTATGTGTTACTAAACTAAGTAGACCCAAATATTTTATTTCAAGTTCTTCATTGCAGATCTCTTTTGATCCTAATTATCCCATTTTGATCACTTTCGATCATATCATCTATATATGGAAGTAGAATCACAATACCTGCATCAGTCATCCTTACAAACAAAGTAGTGTCAGTAATAATAAGAGCAACAATCTTATGCATTTATAAAATTTTCAAACATATCAAACCAAGCCTTAGGTGCTTATTTGAGTCTATATAAAGCCTTTTTTAGTTTAAGAAATTACTTAGAGCATTTAATCTCGTAGGAGGAGCCATATAGATATCTTCACTAAGACTACCATTTAAAAAAGCATTTTTAACATCCAATTGATATATACCCCAGTTTTTAATAGCACAAATAGAGATCAATATACGAATAATAGTCATATGAGTAAAATGAGCAAAAGTTTCCTCATAATCAATCTCATATTCTTGAGAATACTCCTTAGCTACAAGTCTTGCTTTGTACCTTTTAATAGATCCATCACTATGAGTTTTGACCTTATAGACTCACCTATAACCAATAATTTTCTTATCTTTGGGTTTTGGTAAAATATCCTAAGTTATGTTCTTTTCTATAGCTTCTAATTCATCGTTCATGGCCTTTTCCCATTCTAAGTTATCCTTTGTTTGGTCATAATATTTTGGTTCAAGGATACTCGATATGATTGTTATACAGTTTCTATATTGAGGTTAAAATGTTTCATAAGACACAAATCTTTGAAAAGACTTTATGACTCTTTTGCTAGGAACATTATCATTTTCTCTATTTCTCCTTCCATAATAATATTTAAAAGGTCTTATGATTTCTTCTCTAGTTATTAATCTCTAGGCTCATACTGGAACTGGACCATACTTTCATCTTGTGTTTCCTCATTGTCATCTAGCTTTTCATCCATGATTTCATCCAAAAATATATAACTATCTTGGGTGTTTTGTGACTCATATCCATAATAATATTTATTTTCAATGAATTTGATATCTCTAGATAGATAAAGCTTATCTTCTTTTGGTTGTAACATCTATACCCTTTTTTATTAATATCATAGCCAAGAAAGACACATTCAATAGGTTTGGGACCTAACTTGTCATTCTGTATAAATATAACACTTACATCCAAAAACTTTTAACCGATTATAACTACATTTATTTGAATACAAATTTTCAATGGGAGAACAATTTCGTAGTTTGGTGGATGTTATCGTATTTGTTTGGGACCTAACTTGTCATTCTTCGGGTCTAGATATAGCAAGAACTACTTCTTTGTTCTCTCTTATGTTTCCCAATCTAGTCTCTTCCATAATTAAATCGGTCAAGATCTCATAGCTTTTGAGTTTCAGTTTTTTATGTATCAAATTTGATCTTATGTTCTCGAATTCATCTCGGAATCTCGGTATAAAAAAGAACAAATATTGGTTGTTAAGATATTCTTCAAACTTATCCATACTTTGAAGTTTTTTGAATTTATCAAAACTTCTAAGTTGGTTTCATAGATTGGAAAACTCATTGTGATAATCCCTAATGCCCATGGAACATTGTTTGAGCATTATCATCTTTTCCATCAAATTTAGTTGAAAGATAAAATCGTCTTGAAAATGTGTTTTCTTAAGATATTCCCAAGTTTTAAGGGCATTATAAAATATGCTAATTCTAGTACAAAGTTTTTTATCCACATTTTATCCAATAATGCATGTGATTTTGGCATTATACATTTCCTATTTTCTGACTCTTGCTTGAATTTCTCGTGTTTTAGAAAATTCATCTCCATTGAGTCCTTCTATCCGTTTGGGTTCTTTGATAATATTATCAATATAGTCTCAATAATCTTTAGCAATTAAATAATTTTCATGGTATGTGCCTAAGTTGATAAGAGTAGGGAACCAATAAACAACGAAATGCCTTACCTTTTTCTTCAATTTTTTCAACAATAATAAGAAATATGAAAAATACCTTGATTTTATTAACTTGCCAAACAATGCTCAATTTTGACAATCTTCCTACAATTGATATGAATCCCAATGCAACTTTAAATGAGCCATTCCGACTCTGATACCATGTAAAAATATACCTACAATCTTGCTGATGATGATCACAAGGACGAACACAAATGATCTCACAAGATCTTCTACAAGCTAAATCATCAAACACTTGGTTTACAAAACAAACCAAATAAGTATAATACCAAACAAGTCAAGTGAGTACAAAAAGCTCTAAATAATCATATATGCACATCCTCTATTTATAGAGGTTTACATTACAAGTAAAGAGAGAGAGATAAGGTGGGAGTTGCTGTCCCCAACGGCTACATTATTAGCCGTTGGGGGCTGACTGGCCCCCAGTTGCCCTGTGCCATGGGCATGCTGGGCCCTAACGGCCCAGCTCCCTATTACAATTTAACAGGTTATAATCTAACAATCAAAGTCCAATGCTTTGGTTTGCCTGAACAGGATTAGCAGCAGTGGAGCACTCTGGGAATGGTTAGCAAGGACTAATAGTTGAAAGACATGCTTTAGTTTGCCAGCCAATTGATAGACAACTATTAGGAAAGTTGCAACTTCACAACTTGTTGCAAAGTTCTTGAAAATTGAACCAGCCACGTTAGCCTCTAGAGGATCCATGGTTGGACGAGGTCCACAGTTGCCTTGATGCTTAGAGTAATCAGCCCACTAGTGCATGGTGAGATTAGCAGCTTACTAAAAGATGTTGATGTATGAGTTGTTGGGGTGCAGCTAGCGTAATGCAGTGATTAAGATATCATGGAGATCGGCCAAATGAACAATGTAAAGTCAGGTTTCAATAGTGTTCTTCGAGGTAGGATATGCATCCTCTTAAGGACATACATGATAAACATGTTTTCGACAGTTTTGATGTAATGGCATGTTGACAAGAAATGGATCTGGCCTGTGTTATTATTTATCAAAAAATAGGAACTTTTACTTGGAGGACATTGTCATCAGACACATCACACCAGCGATCCCACATCAGGAACCCCCCTGTACCTTGTGATTTGGAACCAAGCAGATTAAATCACAGGTCGGTATGCTTGTACTTTATGTGTTGGCCTTTACTTGAGAGAGTGGAAGCTTGTAATTGAAAATCACAGCTCCCTGCGAAAGTTGAATAATCACAAGACAAAGCAAATCCACCTGATCGTTTCGATTCCATTTGATGTACAAAAGTAGAAAGGAGTTTAGCAATACCTTTTTCTTTTTCATCATAACCTTCGCAGCAGCCTACAGCAATTAAAGAAGCATAAGGTACAATTGAGTTTCATTCCCACAGGAGAACCATCTTCAAATATGTCTACCTGTGTGCAAAGATATACTCCAGTTAGGTTCAAATCGATAACTTCCTGCCATTGGGATTTCTTCATTCTCATTAACAACCCATCCCGAGTAATTCCCTAAACCATTGGCATTCTATTTGTATAAGAAATTTGAAATTTAAAAAACAAAATGCTAGGACAAGAGCATTATCCAACTTAACCTGCATTATTTACCAATATATCAACAGTTCCCCAAGCATCAACTGCCTGCAAATGTTAAAGTCATGAAGCAGCCAAGGTAGAATAATGTCAATTTAATAATTCAAAAATATTTGCTCACAGTTTTTATCATGGCTTCAACATCCTCCTCCTTGGAAACATCACCTCCAAAAATAAGGGCTTTCCCACCAGACTCTTCAATCTGCCACATAATTATAACTTACCATGAGAGTTAGGCAAACTACTTCCAAATATAAGCATCTAAAATAAATTAGGTGAGTAGGAAAATGCAGAATGTATAAAGTGGTATACTGCTTCTATCACAAAGAATCATCATTATCTATGTTGGAAGAGTCGAATAGAAGAGAAATTTTCAGACAATTTAGATAAGATAAAAAGCCAGTTCTTTTCCCAATAATGTTAGAATAAGAACAGATGTATGATTATTCTACATTCCCGTTGCTGAGGGGTCACCTCGATTCACCAAGAATGTCTTTGAGAAGAAGAGTATCTTACACCCACAATTTTGATATGCACTTGTACATGAGAAAGAAAAAGATCCAGAAAAGTTGTGACTGTAACAGCATAATTCTAGCTTTTCATTCAGCATCATCCTAATTCTTAGGGGCTCTCAACAACCCATTGGTGAAGTTGATATCCATTGCATGAGCATATAGTCTCCAATAGGGGCTCAAGAGCCGCTGATCCAGTTTTAAGCCTAATAACTGGGATTGACGTGAGTAGAACCTGTTAACTATTGAGATGGAGTGGGCTTGGAGTCATCAGGGGAACCCATATTTGTGAGTAATGACATGTATCTAAATTGGGAGTCCTTTAGACTGATAGTTGTTAGTTGTTACACTTAAGCTTAATAAATGGAAGATCTTGATTATTGCTTGTACAGTCAAGATGAGGTTGACATGTTTTAAGGTGGTTTAGATGTCTAGAGAGGCTGTAAGTGGAGACTCAGTGATAAGGCGTGCAAAATTAGAGGGTGAAGATTCAAAGGAGGCAGAGAAAGGCCTTAAGTTGGAAGAAGCCAATCAAAGATTGTCTTGCTTAGTTGCTTTCTCGGATTTAAATGGTAATGTGACAGAAGATGGAGCTCTATGACAACTAAAATCCATGTATCAGGCCCCAGTTTGTGTGATGTAAGGCTCCTCTGTGGTTTTGGTACCTGACTCAGATCGCAGCGTTCAGGTATGGCTATCAGCAGAAGTTGCATTAGAGGGTGCTCCATGAAGCTTGTATATGCATTACTGGGTTGCTCTGTACAGTGAAATGTTGTCAAGGAAAGTGAACCGGCAAGCACACACAGAAGCATAGAGTAATATGCGTGTTTAGGCCAATTAGGGACCTAATCCATGACCTCCAACTTCCTATCTCCTGGATATTGTATATCCAGGTTTACAACTTAAATAACTGAATTACTCAGAATTGCTCTGCATTTGGGGTGAGAAAGTCTTGTTTGTGTCATAAATCCAATTCTTCAAGTCTCTGATAGAGTAAATTAAGGTGATAATAAAAGTCGATGTATACAACATAAACGTTTGGAGGTGTACTAGAGTAAGAATTTATTGGAAAGAGCTACCCAAAAATCTTAGGGGAGCAAGTACAAAAGTCAGTCCAACAAGAGTAAGAAGAGAGTTGGCTTACCTCATTAAGTATATCCTTAACATAGGAAGTGAAGGAGGTGCATTATAAATAACAATGTTAATCATCCGTCATTAGTAAAGGAAGACTCCGTTGGGTGATAGTTATGTTTTTGCTTTTTGTATTAGTGATAAATCATAAATGAATACGTTATTATAAGTGGACTTATATGGGAAGGCAGTTACTCATGTGGGAGTGTTTGACCTTGTATAAGGCTATATGCATGTTCTTTGGTGGATATCATGTGTTTGCTTATGCTAGACAACAAAACTAAGTGTGTAATATGACACACCTTGATGGAAAAGCATGTTCATATCTCACTCTCTTTATATGGAATTCCATGATGCATCATCTGGAGTTCACTCAGGACTGTGGGTTTCCCTCAGTTTTCCTCATCTGAGAAA
Source organism: Brasenia schreberi (assembly GCA_036023115.1). Classification (NCBI taxonomy): domain Eukaryota; kingdom Viridiplantae; phylum Streptophyta; class Magnoliopsida; order Nymphaeales; family Cabombaceae; genus Brasenia; species Brasenia schreberi. The sequence continues at coordinate 9,224,640 of JAYKKT010000080.1, read as the reverse complement.
ATGATTCAGCCCATTCAACAATAAGAAAATGTCTTCCTGATGTAGATCTCAGTGAAATAGTAGATTAATAAGATGAGAACTTCAGTAAATCCTTTTCTTGTCAGTAAGAAACGAAATGATTTTTGTTGGAAGTGAAAATGAAAGCTAGCATGTTTCTTAGAAACCACCAAAAAGAAATGAGATAGGTCTGGAATTGGTAAATTGATTCTTCTTTTTCCTAAATCTTTTAAGCCATGTCATGGGGAGGTGTGGTTATAGTTTGGCGATCACAAAATTTTAGGCCTAGCATTGATAGTCAGACCTGGAATTGGAAGTAAGCAGAGTGCACCTGTAATCAAATGATGGTGGTGACTTAAGCTCTTTTTAGTGGTGGAATCGACTTCATTGAGATTATTCATGGACCTTGTGCTCCTTTTGTAAGTTAGTTGGGTAGGAAGTAAGGAAAGCTTTGCTATTATCCAGAAGTGGCTCTCTTTTCTGAGAATTGGTAGGTAAAAGAGGCAATCTGAAAAGAAAAGAAAAGAAATGGACAGTCGGCTTTGTTGAAGCTTCTGTTTAGCTGGCGGAAGTGCTTCAAGTAGAGGTCAGAGATTGGATCATCCATTAGGGCAATGCCAAGTCCACCTAATATGAACGTTTAAGTTTGTGGATGGAGGTAAGCAATTCAATCTAAACTTTTGAAACTCATTTGACACGTATTCTCCTCCTTAATCAGATCTAAAAATCTTAATAGTGGAGCAAAATTGATTTCTAACCATATTGTAAAAGATTACAAACTTTTCAAATACTTTCGATTTGTGCTTCAAAAGATATATCAAAGTAAAATGAGTAAAGTCATCCACAAATATCACATAATATTGAACTCCTCCCTTGGAAACAATATGGGCAGGACCCTAAACATCAGAATGTATTAATTCAAAGGCTTTGCTTGATACATAATTTCTTTCTCCAAAAGGAAGATATGTATTTTTCTAAGAACACATTCTTTACATTCAAACTTTTGTTCCCCAATTTTTTTCAACAAAGAAAAATTACATAGTTTATGCATATCTAAATGTCAAGTCATTTATGCCAAAGAGTAGCATCTTGGGCTATATTACAAGTTTCAAAATTTGGCATTACTAAACAATCTATTTTGTATAGTCCACTTTCTGTATGGCTTTCACCAATCACGTTCTTCGATAGGTGATCCTCCACAACACAATGCTTGGATGAGAAAGTGACTATACAATCGTTATCATAAATTTGATCAACCGAAAGTAAGTTTAAATTGAGTTTAGGTATAAAACTAACATTTTGAATTTTAAAATTATCTTTTTCAAAATTTCCTACTTTTTCAATTTGAAGTTTTGTGCCATTAGTCGTAAACACATGCTTTCCAAAGGTATCATAAGGACATATGCTGTCCTTGTTTGGCCATGGTCCCGTGGGTTTCTTGTTTGTTCTTTCTCTTGGTCTTTCGAAGTTTTTAACATACGGGGCTTGTACAACTACATATTAGCTCCCGGTTTGGAGGTGGGAAGAACAACTTCTTTTGCAATATTGATGCTTTTTAATCTTGTTTTCTCCATAACAAGATCGGCCAAAAATGAGTTTCCTTTTGGTCTAGGTTTTCTATGTATTAAGTTTGATATAATGTTTTCAAAATAATCTCTTAAGTTGTGCATAAACAAAAAGAAATATTCATTATCCAATTTTTTTTGAAATTCATACATTTTTTGAAGTTTTTCAAATTTATCAAAACTTATAAGTTGAGTCCATAATTCTGAAAACTCATTGTGATAGTCTCTAATACTTAAATTCTCTTGCTTAAGCATTATCATTCTTTCCATTAAATCAATTTGAAAAACAAAATCATCTTTAGAGGGAATCTTTTTCAAATATTCTTAAGTTTCAAAAGCACTTTTGAAAACACTAATTTTATTTCTATGTTTTTCATTACATTTTGACAAATAATCGAATTTATTTTAGCATTCATCTTTTCTCAAGTTTTATGTCTTGCTTATATTTTTCATGTGGCTTAAAAACATCATCATCATCCAAACCTTTAATATCTAAAATCGGTTCTTGGATCGTACCATTATTATAATCTAAAAAATCTTTAGAGAAAAATACTTTTTCATGGTCCTTGCCCAACTTTGATAACATTTCGGGTCAAGAATGCATCTAAAAGATTAATTTTTGCTTTCTATTTTATGAAAAAATAAAAGTTTTAGAATTACTTGAAGTTTGGAATGATTTCACAAAATTTGCAATTTTGGCACACTTCTCGATGTGCTTGAATTCTTCAAAATGAGGCTCTGATACCATGTAAATATTTGTTAATAATCGAAGATTGAATTGCCCAAGTTGCAATTCGTCAAAGTGCGAAGATATCAAAACATCCGAATATGAATGTCACACACCAAAAACACAAGAGTTAAGAACAAGAGAGTCAAACCATAAACAAAAGCATGCAAGACATCATAATATATGAGAAAGCTCATATTTATAGAGGATTTACAAGTGAGTAAAGAAGAGAAAAGGGCAACAAATGGTTTAATTGCAAGTGCTGGCCAGTCTTGGCAAGCATAGCCGTTGGAGGCACAGAGGGTCTGTCTTGGCAAGCATAGCTGTTGGAGGCACTGAAGGTCAGTACCTCCAACGGTCACCCATAGCAAAGGCATGAGCCCTAATGGCCCATGCTCCTATTACATTTAACAGTTCTACGGTGACTCCCATGTCTCTTAACAATTTTGTGATCCATGAAGTCTCAGCAACAACAGTTGCCATTGCACGATACTCTACTTTTGTAGAATATAGGGATACCTTTTGTTGCTTCTTGCATCTCAAAGAGAACAATAACTCACCTAAGAAAACAGAAAACTAGGAGTGGAGTGTCATGATCAATATATACAGTTAAGTCAAGAGAGGAAGAAAAAGTTAAGAACACTCCCTTATACTTAATGTATCTGATAATTCACCACCTTTTTCTCGTCAGTCATACTTGATATGCCAACAATTTCACTCACAAATTTTGTTTGAGACATAAAGTATCCTCTATAATTATGTACAATTTAAATTCCCAAAGAATAACTAAGCAAACTAAGATCTTTTATTTTATTTTTAAATTCTTTGTGAAAATCACTTTTAACTTTCAATATGCCATCTTGATCACTTCGAGTGATGATCATGTCATCCATATACAAGTGTAGGATTACTATACCTACATCTGATTTCCTCACAAATAATGCAATATCAGAATAACATGATAAAAAATTATGCGTATGCATAGTCTTCAAATTTGTCAAACCAAGTGTTATGGGCTTGCTTAAGATTATACACAACCTTATTTAGTTTAAGAACATGATCTTTCAGGACATCAAGTTCCAAAATAGTCATATATACTTCTTCATTTAGTTTATCGTTCAAGAAAGCATTCTTAACATTTAGTTGAAAAACTTTTCAATTTTTAGTAGCGCTAAGAGTTATTAAAATTCTTATGGTTATCATTTTAACAACTGCAACAAAGGTTTCTTCATAGTCTATTCTGTATTCTTCAATATATCCTTTAGCTATTAGTCTAGATTTATATCTTTCTATGGTGTCATCACTATATGTTTTTACTTTATATACCCATCTATATCTGATTAGTTTTTTAATTCTTAGGGTTAGACACAATATCCCAAGTTTGAGATTTATCTAATGTTTTTAATTCTTCTTGCATAGCATTTTTCCATTCCCATATACCTTTGGCTTGATTATAGAAATTAGGTTCTTTTACTTGTAAAATGGTGGCAATAAAATTTTTCCTTTAAGGTTCAAAGGTTTTATAGGACAAATCTTTGTGGGAGCCTTGGAATTCTAGGAGGTAGTCTAGTGTTTTCTTGTTCTCTAGGTCTTCTAGCATAGTGTAGAGGAAAAAGCTCTATAATATCACGAGGCTTGTTGTTTTCTCTTATTTCCATATCCGTGTGTTCATCTTGTTGCCTTAAATCAATGGTTTTTTCTCTATCACTATGTTCCTTCTCACTATCTTCTAGGTTTGCAAAGTTACGTAGAAAGGTATATTTTTCTTTATCTTTAATGTTAGAGTTATAGTAGTAGTTATCTTTTAAAATTTTAACATCTCTTAACACATAAGGTTTGTCTTCTTTGAGAAAACACCTATAACCATTTTTGTCAATGCCATAATCCAAGAAGACAACCTCAATAACTCTAGGAGATAATTTATCATTCTTATCCGTATAAAAAAAACATTTACAACAAAAAACTCTTAATCTTTCATAATATGGATCGTGTCTAAACAATTTTTCAAAAGGAGACCCGTTGTCAAGTTGGCAAGGCATTCTATTTATTAGATAAACAACGATAAGGGTAGCTTCAACCCACAAAAATTTTGGAACATTACTAGCAATGAAGAGAGTTTTAGTGGTTTCTATAATATATATATATATATATATATATATTTGTGTTCAGTTAAGTCATTTTGTTGTAGTGTTTTTGTGCAAGATTTTTGGTATAAAATTGCATGTGTTTTTAGATAATTTTGAAATTCTTTTGACATGTACAGTGTACTCACCACCGGAATCCGATCTTAAAATTTTAAGAGTGGTGTCAAATTGATTTTTAATTATATTATGAAATGTAAAGAAATTTCTAAAGACTTCATATTTATATTTCAAAAGAAATAAGTATACATAGTAAAATCATCTATGAAAGTCACATAGTATCCCACTCTTTCTTTAGAGACAATAAGAGTGAACCCCCAAACATCGGAATATACCAACCTAAAAGGTTTATTCATAATAAAACTTCTTTCACCGAATGATGTGTGATGCAACCTTTCAACAAAGGATGATTACACAACTGGTTCATGCCTAAATGTCCTAATCTTTTGTGCCAAAGAGTAGTGTCATAAACTACACCACATATATCAAAATTTGGTACAACCAAATTGTCCATTTTGAATAATCCACTTTCTCTATGGCCTTGTTCAATCACCTTCTTCAATAGGTGATCCTACACTACACAATTTTCGGAGGAAAAAGTGACTATACAACTATTGTCACAAATTTGAGAATTTGAGCAACTGAAAGAAGATTTAAATTAAGTTTTGACACAAAACTTATATTGGGTACCTTAAAATCTTTATTTTAAAAGCTTACAATTTCATTTACTTGAAGTCTTATACCACTGACTGTAAAAACATGTTTATTTGAAATCTTTTGGCAATAGATTTTTAAGAGATTTCTTTTATGTGTCATGTGAAAGGATGCACTTGAATCTAAAAACCAAGACATACCTTAAGAATTTATCGATAACACATTGCCAGAGTATTAGAAGAACTACTACCTGCCACCACTGCTGCTACTTGCTGGTCCAACTGTTGCAGCGGGCCGGTGGGGCCAGCCCAACATCCAACGACCAACACACTAGCCGTGGGTGTTGACCCTTTTTCTTCCTCTCTCTCTTTCCTATTTCCTACACTTTCTTCATATTGTATTCTACTTTTTTTTGTATATAAATACCTCCTCTTCACTATGGTAATATCAAGTCACAGGGCTTTAACTTGATAATAAAGTGTTATTTCTTCAAAGTATTTTTGTTGTGTGATTTGGTGCTTAAGGTCAATTTTTCAGAGTGATGAAAGAATTGATGGAGATGTTACGCATAGAATTAATCCTGGTTGGTTAAAATGGAGAGGAGCATCATATATTCTTTGTGATAAGAAGATACCATTAAAGTTAAAAGGTAAATATTATAGAGCAGCAATTAGACCTGCCATGTTTTATGGTTCTGATGTACAAAAGATGTTTGTGACAGAAATGAAGATGTTGAGATGGATGAGTGGTCATACAAGAAAAGACCATATACATAATGAGGTTATTAGAAACAAATTAGGAGTGGCACCAATAGAGGATAAAATGAGAGAATATCATTTAAGATGATTTGAACGTGTAGAAAGAAGATCGAAAGAAGAACCTATAAGAAGGTATGAAAAACTAAATTTGGAAAGTATTAAAAGAGCAAGAGGACGACCACAAAAGTGTTGGAAAGAAACAATAAAGAATGATCTAGCTTATTGTGAGTTAACTGCTAACATGGCACATGATAGGGCTCTGTGGAAACAAAGAATCCATGTAGCTGATCCTGTCTAGTATGGGAAAAGACTTAGTTGTTGTTGTTTGTTGATTTGGTGCTTAAGGTACAATTGAACTGATTCTTGGTGAAGTGATAAGGCATTTTGTGTGGTTGTCGAGATCGAGTGAGGCCGATCCTCATTATATGATATCATAGCCTCGTCGATGATGATTGATTGAGAAAAGGTGATCTTAGGAAGCGTGTCAAGAATGCTTTAATCTAGTGGATTGCTCGTCTTTTCAAGTAAGACATTTATTGATTATTTGTTTTTGACAATGCAAGATAAAGGGTTTTATTTCTTCCTAAAATACACCAACTATAAGACATTGGCATAAACCGTGAAAAATTATTTATATTTCAATAAACTATGAGGTTATGTTAGCGGAACAAAAGCAAAACCTTCCATCGATTCAAGTTTAGAACAAATGGAAGAATATGAGGGAGGACATAGAATCATTCTATGGATCCTCATACACAATGTTAATGAGAATATAAGAGACATTCTAGTAGATTTTATAAATGATAGATAAGCATGGGATTATCTTAAAAAAAGTCATATACATAATGATATAGCTGATAGAATGACCCTTAGAGATAAACTTATCACCTTTAAGACAAGGAGATAAGAATATTAGTGAATTTTACATGGAGTTTTCTAATATTTGGAATAAGCTTCGTGGATACGAGAAAATGTGTACGCATTGTCTTGACATAAGGCAATGCGAACAAAATGAGGACTTTGTCTATCAGTTTCTTAAAGGTTTGAGGGAAGAATTTTAAGGACTGAGAGCCAGTCTCATTAATAGAAAACCATTCTTGTCAAAAAAGTTCTTGTCGATTTACAAATGGTAGAAACTAGGCTAAAGGAAGCAAAAACTCAAACTCTATACTAGCAATATCCAGACCAGGAGCAAACGTCAAACCCTATCGACCTCGATATTTTAAGACAGATGGACAACCTACTACAAAGGAAGTAATTCCTTTTTATTATAAGGAACCATGTGATGTGTTTAAATTTTGTTTAAAATTAAAGAACAAAGTTGCTGCTGTCGAAGGAGAAGGAAAAGACTCTTGCTCTGTGTGAACTCCAAAACAAAATAAAGCAATTTGAAGAACAGATGATTGGAAGCGCATCCATTGAAGCAATTTGTTTTACTGGTTCTAACAGAACCATAGGTACAAATATGATTTATATGTGCTTACAGCTGATGGAACTAAAATAATTGTTGATAAAATTAGAGATCTTCAAAATAAAAAATTTCCAGTTTCAAAAATAAGTTTGGTTCCAAAGTTAAATTTAAATATTTTCTAATTTTACAAATATCTAACAATGGATGCATGGTCAATTTTTCATTAAACGGTTGCATTATAAAGGATCACCTAATGAAGAAAGTGATTGGATATAGCTGTAGAAAAGGAGGACTCTATGTAATAGACTATTTGTATGATTAAAATCTTTGATAATATAATGTTTTATCAAAAGATATTCTTCTATGGCATAAAAGACGTGGCCATTTGAATGTTTAAAAATTGTATCAATGTCATTCTATTGGAATTAAAAATGTTAACTTTTTTTTTCAAGGATTGTGGTTTTGAAAAAGTAAAATGTCCTCCATTTTCTCAAAGAATTTCTACCTTAAGCAAACCTTTTGAAATAATCCATTAAGATGTTTAGGGACCCGTCCCAATCTTGTCAAAGGGGGTATCCTACTGTGTTATTTTAATCAATGACTTTACTAGATACACATGGGTGTACCTTTTAAAAGCTAAGTTTTAAGTGTTTAAAAATTGGGTGTATCTTTTAAAAGCTAAGTCTTAAGTGTTTAAAATTTTTGTGATTTTTATAATTTGATTAAAAATAAATTTGATGTTAACATCAAAGTGTTTAGATATGATTCTGGTGGTGAATTTATTTTAAGAGATTTTGTAAACTATTTTTGAAGAAATTGAGATAATTCATGAGACATCCTATGCTAAGACTCCTAAGCATAATGGTATTGCTGAATGAAAGCATAAACACATAGTTGAAACTCCTTGAACCCTACTAATATCTAGTAATGTTTCAAAGAATCTTTGGGCTGAAGCCATTACGATATCGGTTTTCCTTATAAAAAGAATGCCTTCATCAACTTTACAAAATATCTCACCCATAGAGAATTTTTTGTAAATTGCCCCTAATTACTGTTATCTTAGAATTTTTGGATGAAAATGTTTTGTACTGACCGATAAGAATGATAAACTTTCTTCAGGTGCCCTTGAGTGTGTATTCTTAGGGTATGATATAATAAAAAAAGAGTATAGATGTTATGACCCAAAGAATGATAAGCTTTATATGTCTCAGAATGTTCAGTTTCATTAAAATGAATTTTACTATGATAATGAAAATGACGACTTCAGTAATGATACAAGATATTATTTTATGATTGATATTCTAGAACACGAATAACAAGAACGAGATAGGTTAACACTTGAGGAGGATGTTCAAGAATCTAAACTTATCATTTCTCCTTTTGAATAATGCTATACTCGTAGATCGATTGAAACTTCTCCTAGGGGATCTACTAGAGAATCAAGACCTCTAAAGAGATTTGTTTCGTATGATACATTTTTTTCCTACTCATAGAGCTTTGCTAACTACTTTGTCTACTTTTAAGGAACCTAAAAATTTTAGAGAAGCCTAATCTTTTCCTCATTGGGTAGATGCTATGACTTTTTATGAAACAAATATACCAAAAGCTAGGTGTTTCAATGCTTAATACAAGTTGAATAACAAGCAATCAAAGGGTCAAAACATGTGTCAAAGTACTGCAAAACAACATATCTTATTAAGAGGTAAGAGACTATTTATAGGGCAAATGTACATATTTATGTTACAACAAATGGTGAAGAAAGGGCAGCAACATGGAATCAGCTAGCCATTGGGGGTCTCCCCAACAACTATATTGACTAGCCGTAGGAGACCCCCAATGGCTAGTTGGGGGTGGCCAGGGCCTTGATGGGGGCTATCCAACACACAAACATGGGCCCTAGTAGCCCATCGTATTACATTTTAACAAAGACACCATTGAAATTGAACGATAGATGTTGCAAAGCAACGAGAATACCAACAATGCTTTACAATTCCAACTGTTCGGCATGTAACCATTGTCATGTGGAAAAATGTCCATGATAGAAGTGAAACTATTGAGATGATCCGTGACCACACATGGAAAGACGAGAATTCTGATAAAGTTATTTAAGAGAAAAAGTTAGTGTGATACCAATAGAAAATAAAATGAGAGTGATGATGGAGTTGGTGTGGATATTTGAAGAGCAGCCAAATGGAGTTCTTGTCAAAAGGTGAAAAAGTTTAGATGGCTTACACTTCAGAAGTAGAGAAGTCCTCAGATAGTTTTGAAAGGCAACTATACAAAATGTTTATCTCTTTTTACTTAAATTGGCCCAAGATAGAGCAGTGGCAAATAATAATCCATGTCATTGAGGCCACCTAGTGCGAGATAAGGTTCTGTTTTTGCTTTGGCTTGGGTTTTGGCTTCTTTCCATGAATCTCACAGTAACAAGTGTTTTGCTGAGTACACAGTTCAAAAATTGACAGGGCCTGGCAGTCAACTTGCCTAATGGATTCGGTGTAGATCCCTACATTTGTTTGTAGAACCTAATTCATATGAATCCTGTTCTGAATCTGATTCACAAAAACCATTTTATGACATGGATAATATTCAAACAATCTCTTAGATTGCCAGATCTTGCTAACGGTAATCAGGTCTTATATCAATCAACTGTGATGATATGCAATCATGCTAGACACTGTTAGAGTGTAGAACGTAAGGTTTTATGTACTGGAGCTCTTTGTACTTTGGGCTACCATGTTTGCATGCTATAAGTTTTGAACCACCTATGTGATGCATCTAGTCAAATATTTTACAAGGTATACATCTCAAAGAGTGGTTCACTGACGTAAATTGACACAATAAACTAAAGCTCATGGCATGCAAAATTGCAAATCTTGATGTTTTCAGTTGTCTATCTGAAATTATGTTGGAAGGCAACTTGAACCAATTATTTCCACATGCGGTTTTCTTTTCAGCTTTCTTCTATCTCATACCAAAACTTTCCGATCTTCTCCTATGTTAATGTAATGACAGTAATTTTGTTCTCAGATTATGTAATGCAAGAAATTGTTAAAGCGGGCTTTGTTGAGCCAACAGCTATTCAAGCTCAGGGCTGGCCAATGGCTTTAAAAGGGCGTGATCTTATAGGTATTGCTGAAACGGGTTCTGGAAAAACACTCGCATATCTTTTGCCTGCCATTGTCCACGTTAATGCTCAGCCAATTCTAGGTATGTATAAGTTCTTGTGCTAATTATAAACAAAAGTTGTACAAAGCCTTGTATCCATGTTTGATATCATGTGGCATAACGACATACCTAGTTAACATGGTACATTGGATTGTACTTTGTTGCAATTTTACTCATTTGACCAGTTCTTAACATCTTTTTCTGCCGTAGATCCTGGTGATGGTCCTATTGTGCTAGTTCTGGCCCCTACTCGTGAACTTGCTGTGCAGATACAACAAGAATCAACTAAGTTTGGTGCATCATCCAAAATAAAAAGCACTTGCATATATGGTGGTGTGCCAAAGGGTCCTCAAGTTCGTGATCTGCAGAAAGGTATATTTCTTATTCTATTGATTATGTGAGGTGATGAGTTTCGAAGAAAAAGTACCTAATCTTGCTGTTTCGTGTTTTCCTCAAAAGGTGTTGAAATTGTTATAGCCACACCAGGACGGCTGATTGATATGCTAGAATCACATATCACAAATTTGAAAAGGGTTACGTACCTTGTCTTGGATGAAGCAGATAGAATGCTAGATATGGGATTTGAACCGCAGATTAGAAAAATTGTTTCTCAGGTACAGATATCTAATATACTTAGAGGAACTTTTGATCATTGTTTACCTGGAAAGTGGTTAGGACATATGGAGATTCTTGTAGTGGTTTATGTTAAATCTTGTTCTGTTATATGTATAAAATTTTCTAATGCTGGCATTTTGAGTCAGATACATAGCCACAATTACCTACACAATATTTTCCAATGCTAGAATACTGCACTGATTGCAAATTTTTTAACTGGATTAAAAGACACTGGAACCAGATTACGTTCCAGATTGTTCTGGTGGTTGTTTGCCGAAGGAGATCCTTATTTAGCATGCATCTGTCCATATCAGTTAGACCAATTGAAATAGTTCTGTAAATGTGTGTGTTATGGGTATATTTCACATGCCTGCATCTATAATCTGCTGAAAGTTGAAATCCAGGTCACCTGGACTAATATACGGTTCTGGATGTGAATCTCAGTTCCCTTTCTTTGATGTTGTACAAGTTGACATAGTAGTAAAATGAACGGAAGTATTAGCTTGAATCTGTATAGACAATCACCATAGCGCTCCATAGAGCTTCAGAAGCTTGAGAAGACAAGTTTGTGCTTCAAGGTTCTTCAGCTGCATAAAGAGTCCTTGTTTTCTGACACTAAGCATTGAAATCAACGTTAGCTTGACAAAAGTACATGTGGAAGGATGTATACACCACATGCCTTTGCAGAAACATGCGTTTATCAAGCCATTGTAATTATAGAAAAATTTAGTAACATGACATGGTGATTAACCCACATGAAAGGATAAAAAACACGCTAGGTGGGATTGGCTAGAGGATGCAGTACAAAGGCTTCCTAGGAGGTCACCCATCATAGTACTACTCTTTCTCACACATGCTTAACTTCGGAGTTTGGATGGGATCCAGTGCATCAATGCTGGAGAAGTTGCACTTAAAGCATTGTACTAACTGTCGGCTACCCCTCCTTTATCTAGGCTTGGGACCAGCCTATGTTATGAATAGCAGTTGACCCTTATATAGCAGTAGCGGGGATATAGCATATTTATCGGTACACTTTTATTTATGATTAAAAATATTATATATAATGGATTCTATAATTTATAAGAAATATCAAGAACCACGTATCCACTTCTTTCATAAATATAAATCAAACTAAATAAACAAATTCTAAGAAGACAAACAATAAATTTTATGTGACATGCATATTGAATTTTTAAACTTACATTAAAAACAAAAATATAAATGTAACCAAATTATTTTATGCACTAAACAAAAGAATTAAAAGAACTAATATATATTATACTTATGAAGAGAGAATTCGGAGAACAAAGAAAGGTAGAGAGAGAAAGCAAAAAAACTCGATGATCAGGAGCATAGTCGCCCACTAGAGAGAGAGAAATCAATGATCAGAAGTATAATCGCCCTCCAGAGGGAAAGAGAGATAGGAGAGATGAGGAGCATAATGGCTCACCGGAGAGAGAAAGGGGGAGAGAGAAGGTACCCTATCATAAGCTTTTTCTAGATCAATAAATATCATGTGAAGGTCTTTTTTTTTTGCTCTAAAACGTTCCATAAGACGTCTCAAAAGGTGAATCGCTTTAATAGTAGATCTGCCTGGCATGAACCCAAATTGGTTCTCTGTTGTACTTGATACTTGTCTTAACCTATGTTCGATAATTCTTTCCCATAATTTCATAGTATGACTCATTAACTTGATACCTCGATAATTCGCACAATTTTGAATGTCTCCCTTGTTCTTATATATGGGTATAAGTGTACTTTCTCTCCATTCCTCGGGCATCTTTTGGTTTTTCCATATTTCATTAAATAGTCTTGTGAGCCAAGTGATTCCTATTTCTCCTAGTATTTTCCAAACTTCTATAGTAATATTATCTGGTCCTACCGATTTACCACCCTTCATATGTTTAAGAGCCTCTTTGACTTTATTCTTTTGAATACGTCGGTAGAAATTGTGGTTTATATACTTTTCTGAGTTGGCTAAATCTCCTAAACTAATACTAACATCTTTATTTTCATTAAAAAGATTATAAAAATAGTTTTTCTATCTATTTCTTATATCATCATTTGCCACTAGAATTTTTTCATCCTCATCTTTTATGCATCTAACATAATTAAGATCTTTAGTTTTCTTATCTCCCACCCTAGCTATCCTAAAAATATCTCTTTCACCCTCTTTTGAGTTGAGTTTTTTATATAAGTCCTCCCAAATCTTAGCTTTTGCTTCACTAACGGCCTTTTTTGCTTCCTTTTTTGCTTTCTTATAAGCTTCTAAAGTTTCACTAGTTTTCTTAGCATAATGTAATTTGTAACATGCCCTCTTTGCCTTGATTTTATTTTGTACTACTTCACTCCACCACCAAGCTTCTTTTTGTGCCGGTACACCTCCCTTAGATACCCCTAACACATCTTTCGCAACTTTCCTAATATGTATAGTCATATTGTTCCACATATCACAGGGTGTGCCAACATAATTCCAAACATCTCCTTGCAGGACTTTCTGTTTAAATATATCTTCTTTCTCGCTTTTGAGTTCCACCATTTAGTCCGAATAGCTCGATGCACTCTTTTCTTCTTTGTCCACTTTTTTATTTGTAAATCCATAACTAAAAGTCGATGTTGGGTGGTTAAGCTTTCTCCTGGAATTACCTTACAATCTTTACAACACGCTCTATCTTTTTTTCTACAAATAAAGTAATCAATTTGTGTTTGTGATAAGCCACTCTTATAAGTAATTAAATGTTCATCTCGTTTTATGAAGATTGTATTGACTATAAAGAGATCAAATGCCATAGCAAAATTTAAAATCTCCCTACCTTCCTCATTTATATCCCCAAAACCAAAGTTTCCATGAATCCCTTGATATCCTAATGCCTCTTTACCAACATATCCATTTAAATCTCCTCCTAAACAAATCGTCTCCCTTTGTGGAATCTTTTGAAACACCTTATCTAACTCTTTCCAAAAAACTATCTTTATACTATCTTCTAGTCCTACTTAGGGTGCGTAAGCACAAACTATATTCAAAACCTCTGGTCCTAACACTAATTTCAACGTTATGATTCGGTCACCATATCGTTGTATGTCTACTACACTCTCCTTTAAATCTTTATTTATGATAATACCAACTCCGTTTCGAGCCTTTTCTTTACCTGAGTACCATAATTTAAAGCCTGTATCCTCTATCTCCTTTGCTTTTTCTCCAACCCATTTTGTCTCTTGTAAACATAGAATATGAATCTTTCTCCGAATCATAGTATCTACCACCTCCATTAGCTTACCGGATAATGTTCCGATATTCCAAGAACCAATACGAATCTTATTATCTAGGACTAGCTTCCTTACCCCCCACATCCGTCCATAACTTAGGCAACCATTTGATTAATTTCTTGAAGCTCCTTGTCTTAAATATTTAGTATAACCTTAGATAGCTAAACCTAAATTCATCATATTCAGATGCTATCTGCAATTGCTTTTAATGCTGTGAAGGTTTTGTAAGAAACCTGATGATCAAACCTGGTTTTCCTTTCCTGATTAAGCTTACTGTTATTCTTATTTGCATAGACTTGACAGTAAGGTGCCGTCTCTGCCAAGATATGGTGCGACACTATTGTGAAAATGATAGTGTGCCGACTGCCAACACAACAAAGTCAACAGTGAGTGGTAGGCTATTTTTTATAAGAAAGAACTTGGTCCAAGTGTTTCAGTCCATCACCATCCAATATTGTGGGGAAAAAAGGAATTTGTTGTTGTCGGTTTGCAGTTTAGAGTGTTGTGCCTCCTTCAGAGAGAGAGAGAGAGAGAGAGAGAGAGAGGGTTAAGGGTATTTAAAACTTTCCTTTGAGGATGTAATACGTGTCAATCTTAAATTTCTATCATCTATAGCAACCAAATGTTCAAACCTATCTTTCATATATTCTGTTAAACCTATGTAAGTGTATGAGGAAATGTGTTATATATACATATATAAGCACACATGCACACCTTGTCGTGTCCCTGAACTTGATACATTAAAGAGTAGCCATGTCCTGCATCAGCTCACCATGTGACATAGCTTTTCTCTTGATCCATTGTCTTTCACTTTTTCCCATCTCACTATGTTTCTGTCTATAGATTCGCCCAGATCGGCAAACTCTTTATTGGAGTGCAACTTGGCCAAAGGAGGTTGAACAACTTGCGAGGGTGTTCCTATACAATCCTTACAAGGTTAGGCTACTTTATTGCCTCCGCTTCTCCACTGTTATATCTTACACTGTTTGACTACTAACATAAATGTTTTCCAGGTGGTTATTGGCTCCAGTGACTTGAAAGCAAACCATGCAATACGGCAGCATGTAGAGATTGTCTCAGAGAGCCAGAAATATAACAAGTATTTTCTGTTCCACAATTACTTTTTGGTACATAAGGTGGTACTAGAGCCAACTTTTTCTCCCATGTAAATGGCAGGGAGCTGTCCTTGTCTCTAAAACTCAAGGGCTTGGGCTTTCCTCACCTTAAATCATGGACCAAGCCAGCATATGACGTGTTATTTTGTAAATCATAAATTGGTGTTTGATAATGGGGGTGATTGTGAAGTAAACTGAAACTGTATCAATGGTGCTTGTATGTCAGATTGGTGAAACTGCTTGAGGACATCATGGATGGAAGCCGGATTTTGATATTCATGGATACAAAGAAAGGATGTGACCAGACAACAAGACAGCTTCGCATGGATGGTTGGCCTGCACTCTCTATTCATGGGGATAAGAGCCAAGCTGAAAGAGATTGGGTTCTCTCCGAGTTTAAAGCTGGCAAAAGTCCAATTATGACTGCTACTGATGTTGCTGCTCGTGGTTTAGGTGTGTTTGGTTACATCTTCATTTCAATTGCTTATTTTCTTTGCAGGAATTGTACTTCATCTTGTGTAACATATATATGCAGACGTCAAAGATGTCAAATATGTTATCAACTATGACTTTCCTGGCTCATTAGAGGATTATGTGCATCGAATTGGTCGAACTGGTAGGGCCGGTGCGAAAGGGACGGCATATACATTTTTCACGGCGGCTAACGCAAAATATGCCAAGGAACTTATTGCTATACTAGAAGAAGCTGGGCAGAAAGTTAGCCCAGAACTTGCAGCAATGGCCCGCAGTGCACCACCATCTGTTCCTGGTATGAGGTTCTCAGTTCTTGGTTATCTTTCCTACTCCTTTATCATTCGTTTTTACTATGTAATTATGGCGTTTGTGGTGCCACTAAACAGGGTATGGAGGCTTTCGCGATCGTGGGAGGGCATTTGGTGGTCGCTAGTGGAACTAATAGATTTACAGCTAGTTGTTCTTTCTCCTTGAAAAGGCAATCCTGGTAACTGGAATGAATTGTAATGTAGCTTAGGTGGTTGCAAAATGTTGCATAGTCTAACAAGGAATTTTATTGTTGATGGTTGGTTCTTGTATACCCTCAAATGTTTCAATCAAACATATGCCAATGAAAAGCTCCATCAGTGTAAGATATAAAGGTTGGACTGGAAACTGTGAAGGGCAGAAAATGTTTTTCTGGATTTGCTACTTTGTGTGTGCACGGGCGCGCGTGTTAAATGCTATTCATCTCAACGATATCTGGCAACCACTCTGCTTGATTGTCCCTCTTACCATTGGGGGTAGCAGTTCCGTCTTTTCAATGTTGTTGTTTCATATTTGTGTCAAAAACCGGTCGAACCCAGACATGGTACTTTTTCTTCATCTCAATTAGGGTGGACAATTAGCAGGGGCTACTTGTGTTGCGGTCTTTTGTGTTTTCATGTGCCTAAAATTACCCGGAATTTGATCTTTTGGGTCTTGTTCAATGGCGTGTTTGCTATTGTGTCAAAAGCATGCCTTGTGTAACTTCATGCGGACACAAATGGACCTTTTGGGTCGTGTTAGTGTAGTGCTTGTGTGGCATCATTCTGTGATCGTATGAATAACAGATTAAGCTGGACTCGGCCCGATTCCCTTTTTTTCATCACCTTGGTTGGATGGCGAGCTCTTCCATTGCAGACCCCTCGTTGAAATTCAACACCTCCCCCCAGCTTTGCTGATAGTTTTCTGGCTTCTGAATTTATACAACCTCCAATTCTTTCATCCCTCCCCTAAACCATATGTTTATCTGCTTGGAGTCGGGCAGATACTGTGTTAGCTATTGGCATTTTGCGTGCTTCCGTTGGCAGGTAGTCATATAGACTTACACGATCTATGGTTTAAGAGCAATAGCTCTACCTGGCTAACTCACAGGTTGCAGGTCGTGAGTTTTGGCGTCCCTGTTATACCGATAGAAAGATTGGTTTCAGTTAGTGAAGACACTCAAGGATAATCTGTGCATCATCCATCTCCAGGAAGAACATCGAATGGAATAGTTTTTGTCTGTTTGTATATCATTACATTATTTTCAAATTGAAAATAGAAATAACAAAAAAAAGCCATTTAATGAGGAGCATAGAAATAAAAAAAAGAAAAAATTAGATGAATATACTTGTAAATGAAGGTTTTCTGTAGTGGCTCTGATGGTAACGGTGAATGGTGGGTAGTATTGACGGTGGTGGCTGCAGATGGCAGTGGAACGTGATGGTAGATTGGAACGATAGTGGCATATTAAGATGGAGCTATGTTGTCGGTGGTGAAATCAGTGGAGATGGTGGTAAAGGTGGTGAAAAAATCGATGGTAATAGTGATGTTCACTTTGATGGTGAAAGACATGGGAAAATTAAATAGAAGGGGAATTTTTAAATAGGTCGACTCCTCTCTTCTTGATTTGTACCAGTGAATTTTGTAATCCATTATCACTAAATTGGAGTTAAAATAAATACAAATAGTTTTATCAAGCGGCAAGCAACAATCCGATAGTTGGAAATAGAAATAATCAATCCATAAGGACATCCAAACAGGGTTTTGGTCCTCAATCTGACTCACGGCTACGTTTGCTTCAAATAGTTTCAACTCTTATTCTTATCGTTCAGTATCTTTGTTCATTAAACTCCAATGAAAAAGATCATGTCTGCTTTCCAACGAATCTCTTAATATGGCACCAATTGAACACGTCTGTGTGTATGTGAGTTCTCTCTGTGTGTGTCTCAAAGAAAAAAATTGTGAATGATGCCTGCTGTTTACGTTTTCTTCGACGAACCAACTTGGATGGACTACCAAAAACGTGTAAGAATCGAATACTTCAGTCAAGTCGCTGCACTTTTTAAATACAGAGCGAACCAGATTGATCTTCAAACCCCACCACCAACAAAGTCAGCATTACTTTAACATAAAATAAATAAACAAATAAAAGCTCCCATCATAGAGCATGGCACAAATTTAATTTGAAAATTCTGCACATTTCTTCGCCATTTGTGTGGAGAACATATGAGATATGGATATGGACATGCCTAATCATCAAAGTTGACGGCGTTCTCATCCGATAATAAGAAGATGAGAAGCAGAAAGGAACAAAACTGATGACTGGGATAGTGAGCTCTATCCTAGATCGAGTATGCTTTGTCATGTTTTGCTTCCGAGGTAGCCTTAGGGGTGTTCTGGAACCTTGGTTCGGTTCTAGCAAGGAAAAAAAACATGGTGGTTCTGTTCATGGTTTCAATATTGGAACTGAATTATTATACATACATACACACACATATATAGTAGATATAAATCTTTGAAAGTTTATATATATGAGTTTTATAACCTTATGTAAATATAAAAAGTGAATACATACACACGTATATATATGTGTGTTCTTATATGGATATAAATCTTGACAAGTTTATAAGTTTATACATATATATGAGTTTTATATCCTCATATAAAATATGCACCATAGATCCAAACAATATGATGGCATAATACATTATATTTATCAAAGCAGGCCTTTAAATAAATAAATAAATAAATAAATAAATAAATATATATATATATATATATATATAATTATATATATATATAAAGTTTATATACTTATATGAATATAAATCTTGACAAGTTTCTAAGTTTATATATGTGTGTGTGTTTTATAACCTCATATGCATTAGGACTGTAGATTCAAATAATCAGATGTCTTTAGCAAAACCCTTAAATAATAGAACCGAACCAAACCGGTGATTTGGTTTTGTTCTCTACAAGTTAAGAACCAAGAGTAGCAGTTTGGTTTGAGGTTGTGGATAGAATTGAGCCAAACCTAACCATGAATACCCTACCCTATCATTTAATAGACTCTAGTGAGAGACAGACACTGTTACTAAAATTCTCCACTTTATCCTTCAAATAAAGCAATTTACTATTTCTCTCCTTTTCTTTTTCTTTTTCTTTTGTTTGTACAATGGGGAGGCTGAAGCCAATGCACCCACGTATTTAAATCATGACCTTCATCTTGTGAGTTCACTTCTTAGCCTGGTGAGCAATAGCTCGTTGTGCTCCATCTTGACGTACCATTTGTGAACAAACAACCATCCCATCTTATTAACAGTATACTTATTGAAACCAGCATTTAATTTACTAAAATTCGATACACAAACATGTCCAATGTATGAAAGATTATATATATATATATGGTAAACAAGGGTCCAAAGCCTAATTATAAATCTCATAAATTATTGATATGATTTATAATCGAAGGATATAAAAGCTGATTGCTAATAAATCAAGAGGAAGTTACCATAAATTGGATTAGTAATTTGTAATATACTGTAGTAATGAGAGTTTGAATGGAGTAGTAACCATATGATTAGCAATCCAACCCATATCAAGTACCCAAACAATATTAGCCTAAGCTAAATACATTCATGATAGCCGGTACCGGAACTTATTGATAATGTTCGTAAGCCTTATGGTGGAGGTCTCGTGACAGTTCATCACGGTGAAGAGCATAGATTAGATCCTACTGATGAAACAAGAGACAAATTCGAAATGACTCTAATCTTGAAGAAAGCCCCAAGCGTAGTAGACATGGTCAGTCTCAAACCCACCCGGCGCTTTCAACCACAATCGAACTGGGCCAAGAACCGGATGGAACCGAAACCACTGAAACTAGACCCAAAACCTGATAGGACTGGGGAATGAAAAGTTTGGAACCGTCACTTTTATAATTTTGTAATATTTTTTTTATGAAAAATCAAAATTTGTAATATTTTTCAATTCCAAAGGTTTAGGACCTAAACCGGAAGCAACGGCTTGAAACCAGAACCACACAGTGTCCGTTCCAGTTCGATTCTGGTTCCTAATTCTAGGCAAACAGAAACCAGCAGTTTAGAACCGGCCTTGTGGAACGTATAACACGCCAGACCACCAAGACGTACGCTGAAAAGCAGGTAAACAGAAACTCATAATGACAACTTAGACAGATAATTCACTTGGCATATTAATGAATTAGGTAATATATGGTATTTATAAACATTGGAACTTATTTATTTTTTATTTTTTATCTTTATTTTTTGTCGAGTTGATTCATAGGAAAAGTGGTTGGACTACGAATTAATAAGTCAACATCAATAAACTTTTTGAATTTGGATATGGATCTGGACAACATGTGGGTCATCAACTGTTAAGTCTGTCAATTTTTCACTTTCGAATCTTAGTAGATAATAATATAAACCGTACATACGAGTTGGATGGAAGGAGCTAAGTTGTTGACTCATACGTGGGCCAACTTGATAAAATCTTGAGTTTAATTAATGATCTCCTTGTTTGTGAATCAGTACAAGGGCTGGTAAGTCAGACAAGCTGCTTTCTGGTTTGGTTGGGTTCGATTAGCTATGTGCTCATTCATCCACGATCATGAAGTATACGGAGCTCCCTGTCTGTAGATATGACCATTTTGGAATCAGTCCAGCTGCTCCGATCATAACCGAACAGGTCCAGGAACTGGTGAAATCGGATCAGGAACCGAAGACTACCTGGTTCTATTCCAATTCCACCCAGAATTTTTAAAATTTTAATTTTTTAACTTTTTTCATTGGTTTCGAACTGTTCATGACTCAAATTGGAACCACCCAAAACCAACAGTTATTGAACAATAGCCGGAACCGGTCGTGTCTATATGTTTTATCTAGGCATTTCCTTATATTTTAGAATAATTGGGTGGGTTCTCATATTAAAGAAAAAGAAAAGGTCAATATCATGATGCGTGTGAACGTTTTGTTCAATGCATCAACTTGTATAACACTATGAACCTTGTAAGAATCAATTCTCCTTTTAAATGAAGAGAACCAAGTTGATCCTGAGCTCCCCACTACCAACAAAACCAAGGATTATCTAATTTTAACATAGAAGGAGAAGAAATAAGCAGCTCCAATCAGTGGTAATGGATCTATGTCGAATCAATGCGGAGCCTCTGCTCGATCTCAACCACAGAAAATCGACAAGAACCTATAGCCAAAAATTCAGTATGTGGCCTGTGATTCATAATTTGCTTCATCCTAAACAGTTTGTGGCGATAATTTCTAATTTTCTATATAAAATTTGGCAAGTATAGTTTGAAAATTCTTCTTCTCCATTCATTTGGAAAATATCAATGTCTACTGTTAACCTTATCATCCAATAAGAAGATAAGATGAAGAAATGAGTAGGATGATGAGCTCTATCCTCCTCTTGTTCTTGTGCTTACGTGCTTGTAGTAAGACGACATTAATGGCCTTCCAATGGTCATGGACCTGAAACCTACCTTTTGGACCCACGAATTCTTTGTCCAATCTTATTGTGGGAGATGATTCCAACTCTCCGTGCACATGATTTGACCTTTTCTTTTCAAATTTCATTGCGATAGGAGGACGAAAAGACATGACCGGTTTGAAACCAGCCTGACGGTGGGACCGAACCATGTCAAAAACTAAGTGAAACCAGAACTAGTAAAGGCGAATCATAGATTGGCCCGAAACGGTTCCATATGGCTGGTTTTGATTTTTCTTTTTAAAATTTTTTGCTTTACAAATATAGTTTTTAAAATGTTTTTGTCAGCTTTTGGGTAACTAAAACAACCGCTTATTCTGGTCAACGTGTCTACTAACACACAGATACATACATATGCATCTCCTTGAGAATCAAACTCGCCACCTAAGAACAAGCGTCAAAGAGTCCTCCCAATGAGCTAATGCTCTAGGTATTTGACCTTTCCTTTGATTGTGTGTCGGTTGCCAATGAAGATCATAATCAATATAATTGATAAATAAGACACAAAAGCCCGACATGAAGGTGGCTTAAAAAGTTTTCGTTCGTATCCACCCAAAGGGACACGAAATATTTTAGGTTTTGTGGTTGTTTTCCACACTATTGCCTACCAAAGCATTTTTTGCCATTGTCTTTACTAAAAGAATAAAAGAAAAACAGTGGCAATAAATACTTTTCTACTAATGGTGGAGAGAGAGTGTGCTTTCATTCTTGATGACAATTGATGTGTGAATTTGTTAAATTTCATTTAAACTAAAGCATATTGAGTACACCACCATCTTTTGTGATATTAATTTAGATGAAAGTGCTACATACTTTGTCTACTTAAAAAATAATTGTGTTCTCATAATGTGTTCAGATAGATTGAATTAGCATGAGGACACATTTAGCTGACTTGTTGCTATTAAGATTAAAATAGAAAGATATTTCATCATGCAAACAAGAGTCAACTGCAATTTTGTGCTTCTATAGCAATAGTAGAAGAAAATCACATGATATTGCTCACCAATTGTTCCCATTATATCTGATGCCTTTAGAAAAGCAGCGGCCACTAAAGGCACAAAACATACACACATGCATCATATCTATGCTCAAGACACCATACATGTGATCTAAGAGATCATGATCTAGAACAAAAATGCATGTCATTCATCTCTATCGTGAGATTGCACTATATATATAACTCGTGATCACACCAAAGAAGCAAGACATCCTCTATATGAAAATATTGTTGAACATTCTGAAATTTCAAGGGTTCTTGCTGTAGCCTAAAGTGGGAGTGGAAAAACTTGTGTGTCTTCCATTACAAAAATCAAACATATAGCACTCATGTTACATTGTTCTTGCATGCAAACAATGTGCATAAGTTGTCAAACCTTTGGATAAATAGTTATTCAAGGATTGCAAGAGGGTACAACAACAACAACTAAGCTTTTTCCCATTACTAGAGGGGGTCAATTACATGGATTCTTTGTTTCCATAGAACCCTATCATGTACCGTGTTAGCAGTTAACTCATCATTCTTTATTGTTTCTTTCTAATGTTTTTGAGGTCGTCCTCTACCTCTTTTAATACTTTCAAAATCTAGTTTTTCATACATTCTTACAGGTTCTTCTTTTGATCTTCTTTTTATATGTCCAAACCACATTAAACGATATTCTCTCATTTTATCCTCTATTTGTGCCACACATAATTTATTTATAATGACCTCATTATGTATACAGTCTTTTCTTGTGTGACCATTGTGTGACCACTCATCCATCTCAACATCTTCATTTCTGTCACAAACATCTTTTGTACATGTTGATGATTAACTGCCCAACACTTAGAACCATAAAACATGGTAGGCCTACTTGTTGTTCTATAATATTTACCTTTTAACTTTAATGGTATCTTCTTATCATAAAAAATACTTGATGCTCTTCTCTATTTTAACAGACCTGCATTAATTCTATGCGTAACATCTCCATCAATTCTTCCATCACTTTGAAAAATTAACCCTAGGTATTTAAAACTTTTCTTTTGGGGAGTGCAATGGTGCCAATTTTAATTTCTATGTCTTCTGAAGTAACCAAATGATCAAACTTACATTCCACATATTCTGTCTTTGTTCTACTAAGTCGGAAGCCTTTACTTTCTAATGTTTCTCTCCATAGTTCTAATTTTCTATTAACTTTTTCCTTAGGCTCCTCTACTAATACAATGTCATATGCAAATAACATACACCAAGGTACTTCATCCTGAATATGTTTTGTTAACTCATCGATCACCATTATAAATAAGTATGGACTTACAGTAAATCCTTGATGTAACCCAATATTAACTTCAAAGAAGTCGTCATTCCTTCATGAGTCCTCACACATGTTTTTGCATCATCGTACATATCTCTTATAAGGTTTATGTATGTCAATGGGATACCTCTTTTTTCCAAGGTTCTCCAAAGAACCTCCTTCGGTACATATCGTAAGCTTTTACTAGATCAATAAATTATTGTGGAGGTCTTTCTTTTTTACTCTAAAATGTTCCATAAGATGTCTCAAAAGGTGAATTGCTTGAACAATAGATTTGCCTGACACGAATCCAAATTGGTTCTCTGTTGTACTCGATAATTTTCTTAAACTACGTTCGATAATTCTTTCCCACAATTTCATAGTATGGCTCATTAACTTGATACCTCGATAATTCGTACGATTCTCAATGTCTCCCTTGTTCTTATATATGGGTATAAGTGTACTTGCTCTCCATTCCTTGAGCATCTTTTGGTTTCTTCATATTTCATTAAATAGTCTTGTGAGCTAAGTGATTCCTGTTTCTTTTAGGATTTTCCAAAGTTCTATAGGAATATTGTCTGGTCCTACCGATTTACCGCCCTTCATATGTTTAAGAGCCTCTTTTGACTTCAAGTTTTTTGAATACGTTAGTAGAAATTGTGGTTTATATACTTTTCTGACTTGCTAAATCTCCTAAACTAATACTAACATCTTTATTTTCATTAAAAAGATTATAAAAATAGTTTTTCTATCTATTTCTTATATCATCATTTGCCACTAGAATTTTTTCATCCTCGTCTTTTATGCTTCTAACATAATTAAGATCTTTAGTTTTCTTATCTCCAGCCCTAGCTATCCTAAAAATATCTCTTTCACCCTCTTTTGAGTTGAGTTTTTTATATAAGTCCTCCCAAATCTTAGCTTTTGCTTCACTAACGGCCTTTTTCGCTTCCTTCTTTGCTTTCTTATAAGCTTCTAAAGTTTCACTAGTTTTCTTGGCATAATGTAATTTGTAACATGCCCTCTTTGACTTGATTTTATTTTACACTACTTCACTCCACCACCAAGCTTCTTTTTGTGCCGGTACACCTCCTTTAGATACACCTAACACATCTTTCGTGACTTTCCTAATATGTATAACCATTTGTTCCACCATTTAGTTCGAATAGCTCGATGCACTCTTTTATTCTTTGTCTATTTTTTTATTTATAAATCTATAACTAAAAGTCGATGTTGGGTGGTTAAGCTCTCTCCTAAAATTACCTTGTAATCTTTACAACACGCTCTATCTTTTTTTCTACAAATAAAGTAATCAATTTGTGTTTGTGATAAGCTACTCTTATAAGTAATTAAATGTTCATCTCATTTTTTGAAGATTGTATTGACTATAAAGAGATCAAATGCTATAGAAAAATTTAAAATCTCTCTACCTTCTTCATTTATATCTCCAAAACCAAAGTTTCCATGAATACCTTGATATCCTAATGCCTCTTTACCGACATGTCTATTTAAGTCTCCTCCTAAACAAATCATCTCCCTTTGTGGAATCTTTTGAATCACCTTATCTAACTCTTCCCAAAAAGTTGTCTTTATACTATCTTCTAGTCCTACTTGGGGTGCGTAAGCACAAACTATATTCAAAACCTTTTATCGTAACATTAATTTCAACGTCATTATTCGGTCACCATATCATTGTATGTCTACTACACTATCCTTTAAATCTTTATTTATGATAATACCAACTCTGTTTCAAGCATTTTCTTTACCTGAGTACCATAATTTAAAACCTTTATCCTCTATCTCCTTTGCTTTTTCTCCAACCCATTTCATCTCTTGTAACCATAGAATATGAATCTTTCTCCAAATTATAGTATCTACCACCTGCATTAGCTTATCGGATAATGTTTCGAATTCCAAAAACCAATACGAATCTTATTATCTAGGTCTAGCTTCCTTACCCCCCTGCATCCGTCCATATTCAAAATGCGGAGACCCTCTTTGAAAATTGTTCACTACATTCGGATGACAATGTAGCGGGACTAAATTCTTTACCCACACCCGTCCATGATGTGAGAACCCTCTCTGCAATTGATTTACTATATTCGGGCGAAAATATAATGGCCCTTGCTTACTTATCACTGCATTCGGGCTCTTTAGTGCATCGCTAGGTGGGGATGCCCCAAAGCAATACTCATAATTTTTGTAATCCATGTTATAAAAATCCGACAAAATTTTATATTGGTTGTTGGAAGCCTAACACAACCCTCATCTTTTATCCGGGCTTGAGATCGGCAATGCAAGGGTGATCCCTTACATGGGCAGAGTTAGCAAGATAGATTTTTATTGTTTATATGAAATCTATGGGAGTTTGTCAGTGGTGCATGTGGCATAATCCGATGAATTTCTTGCATAAAAGATTTCTCAGCTTACTTTTGATGAACAAGTTGGATTATCCTTTGAACTAACATTCAAGAGAATATTCCCACATTACAGTAAAATAACATACATATATATCATGGAATCATGTCTAATCTACGAACTAACATAATGGAGAATAACCTCTAGTCCCTCTTAAGAAATCGTACTCTAAAAATCATTTTGTTTCTTTATTCTATAAGTGCCTTAAACCTAGAGAATAACCTATAACAAGGTAATGTGTTGGTCGCTCGTGAGATGGATGTATGGATACACAAGGAAAGACTCTATATATAATGAGGTTATTAGAAATAAATTGAGAGTGATGTCAATAGATGATAAAATGAGAGAAAATTGTTTAAAATAGTTTGACCAAAACAAACTCCAATAAGAAGGTATGAGAAACTAGATTGTAAAAATATCAAAAGAATACGAGGAAAAGCATAAAAGTATTGGGAAAAAATAATAAAGAATCATCTGGCTTATGTTGAGTTAACTGTTAGCATGGTACATGATCAGGCTCTATAGAAAAAAATAATCTATGTAGCCAATCCCATCTAGTATGGGAAAAAGCTTAGCTATCGTTGTTGTATAAGTGACTTCAACTTGCAAAACTGGATAATTTTTTTATATTGTTTCATCAAAACAGAGTATATTCTTGAAGCCAAATTAATCTATCATAGCTCAACTTTCAAATGTTTCATAGATTTTTATAAGAGTAATAACAATATTGAGCAGAATACGAGTTGAAACAAATTTGATATAATGTCAAAAAATTATAATTCATAATGATTTGGCTTGGGAAAGGGTTGATTACTATAAACCTATGCAGCCAACCCCATTTAGTGTAGGAAAATGCTTGGTTTGTTTTGGGTTGGTTTCTCTGACGGTTGCTTTGAAAGGAAAACTTATACCATCAATATTATCACAAGAAAGTTGAAAATTGCAGTCCCTTTATTCAAATATGGAAAATTTAAACCTTGTGATTGTTATTCATGATCATATTATTCAATATTTCGACTGCATCTTTTAAACCTTTCATTAAAACTGACACATCCTTAAACATATCCTGTTTCTCGAATGAAGAAGAGTTTAAAGTTGTCATAAAAGTTGAATTTGTAATTGAATATAGCATTTACAAGTTTCTTCATATGACTTAAATATATTCCATTATTGCAGCTCTAGTATCGAGGAAGCTTGAAGACATTTAATGAGGGATTCTAGTTTTCCTTTTCAGGATTAGCTTGGATTGTGTTGGAAAATATCACAACTTATGAGCCCACTTCAGTCTTTTCATGAACATGCTTTGGTGTGTGCGTGTGTCTGTGCATGTGTATGTGTAGTTTACACATGCATCATATCATTTATTTGATTAAGATTCCTTTTCTCATTAATTCCTTATAGGAAGAAGCAACTCATAGCTATTGAAAAATTAAGAAATGTCATGTTGGTTGATATTAATCATTTTTATCCATAAAATATGGCAACCTAAAACATGTTTGTGTAGATGCTATGACTAATTTTCTCCATTAGTCATAAAAAGTACAAGGCCAGCTAAACATATAGAGTTAACCATTAGAAAATTTAATTAGAAAAATTTAAAGCCATTGATCATGTCATGGACCCAATGCATGAATTTGTCCTCCATTTGAAAAAAATAGTCCAGTATTTTGGATAGTGGACCACTTTAAGGAGATATTGATCTTGTGTTCTAGAAATGATCTTGAAGATTACTTTCCGGTCATGATGAATGATTTTTGTAGTATTTTGAGGACTTAAATAATTGTTTGGCATCACAATTCAACATGATCAAGTATGAATTTGTGAAAATGGACGAGGTAGAAAAAGATATTGGTTTAAATTACTAAATATTGCAAGACGTAGTGCTTGAATCTTCTAAGGCATATGATGCTAAGCTCCCAATAATCAACTCTTATCATCAATAGGGAGATAATATCATGTAAGCTTTGTAAGCTAAGCTAATAAAGGAAGCAACTATAGAGTATGTATGTAACATACATGTATTGAGTTCAAACACGAAATAGGAAGTCTAGAAATCTGAACTCTCCTGAATGATTTTCAAATCTCATGTTATCCTTCGATTTTAACATACTTATGTGAACCATGTTGGTGTTTTATGGAGCCTCATTCACTCTTTCCACACTGATTCACCATAAATTTTCCATGAATCAACCTTGGTAGTGGGAATGGTGGCGATCAAGAAAAAGCTCTATCTAAACCATGAAATTGTGGCGTTTCCGGTTATCTTCTTGTCGGACTTCGACTGTTGTCAATCTCTTGGTTCTTTGCTATTGACCTCCAGTTTCTTGCTTGTGTAGCTTTTCATGTATGCCTGCAACGAAAGATCAAAGGTATGCGGTTTCTAGTTTGAGGTTTTCATGCAGTAGGATTTACTTGGGAAGGTTTTCGATGATTTATTTCTATTGATCACTTGATATTTTTGATGATATATGACTATATGCATTGCTATGTATTTATAGAGCAGCACGTGCTCCTCCCTTCCTAGTTTGTCCCATTGGATTTTCTTCTTTAGGAGCTTCTATAACCGGACTGTTATCGTGTATTTTGGTAACGGTCCAATGGTTTCATCCATTATGGCAGTTACGATCATTCTTTTCGTAAGCGTGACCACAGATAATGACTCAATGGTCAGTGCAACCATTTTTGTGTTGAGTTGCTGAGAATGACCATTGCATTACATCTCCCACTTGGCCATTTGAGCCAAGTGTATTGACGTACTGGTTTTCCTCCTACTTTTGATGGGTTTTCCTAGAAATGACATTTCATGATTACTATTGCAATCACTATCCGTTGTGTAGTTATTTACCTAATAACAATCAAACATATGCCAAACCCATGTTCGCAACATATTTTGAGAAAAGTTTCTCTGTTATGCCTTTAATCAAGGGGTCTGCCAACATATCTTTTATTGTCATGTATGATATAGATATTTCTTTTCTCATAACCATATCATCAACATAGTGGTATTTAACCATTATATGCTTGCTCTTTGATCAATCGACTCCACTCTTGATAAGAGTAATTGCTGCATTGTTGTCACAGTAAATGACAATTGGCTCGTCGGCTATCTCTAACTTCAAATCATGTATGAAGTAGGTTATCCAAACGATACTCATTGCAGCTATACAAGAAGCCACATACTTAGTTTCCTATGTATACAATGCTAAATAACCTTGTTTCTTACATGCCCAAGAAACAACACCACCTCCAAATAAGAATATTTGCCCCGAGATAGATTTGTTGCCATCTTTGCTCCCAGCAAAGTCAACATTTGAGTATTCTACCACTTTTAATTCATCTACTTGAAAACAAAGTTTCAAGTCTCTTGTTCCTTTCAGATATCTTAAAATCCTTTAAATAGTTATCCAATCCTGCCATTTAGGATTACTTTGATATCTACTTACAAGAACAACAACAAAGCTCATATCAGGTCTTGTACACAACATAACATACATCAAGCTACCTACAACTTGTACATAAGAAACATTAGGCTTATCGTCCCTTTCACTGGGACAATTAGCTTTACTTAGTTTAACCCCTTTTGCAATGGATGTAACAACAGACTTGCATTCACCCATTTTGAACTTCTTGAAGATATAATCAATATATCTCTCCTGACTTAAGCATAAGAGTTTAGATTTTCTGTCTCGAGATATCTTTATACCAAGGATATAGGATGCTTCCCCCATATCATTCATTTCGAACCTTGAGTTTAAACATGACTTGGTTTTGACAATCATTTCATTGTCATTCCCAGTCAACAATATATCATCTACATATAATGATAAGATGACAAAGTGACTCACATTATTTCAAACATATATACAGTGATAAAGTTCATTAGCCACAAACCTAAGTTCTATAATGGCATTTTGAAAAGTCAAATACCATTGGCGTGGTGAGTGTTTCAGGCAATATAGGGATTTTCTCAACCTATATACTTTATCTTCTTGGCCTTTAAATATAAATCCTTCGGGTTGTTGCATGTATATGACTTCATCTAAATCTTCGTTTAGAAAAGCTGCCTTTACATCTAACTGATATAAGTCCAAATTATAATATGAAGATATTGCCAAGATTATCCTTATGAATGCAAATTTCGTAACTGAGGAATATGTCTCAACATAATCTATCCCCTCTTTTTGCGAAAAACCCTTTCAAACCAACCTCGCTTTAAACTTGTTGATTAAACCATCAACCATATATTTCTTTTTCAGAATCCATTTACAACTTATAACTTTCCTTTCTTTTGGAAAATCAACAAATTCTCAGACTTTATTTTTTTCAATGGATTCAATTTCCTCAATCATGGTTTTCCCTCAGTTTATTGCTTCCGATGAGTTCATTAGTTGTTGATAAGTGAAGTTATCAATCAACTCATCTAAATCTACCGAATTACGCACTTCTTCTCCAAGATAAGTGTAATCCTTTAAGTAGGACGGAGTGACCCTATGCCTTTATGTTCACTTAAGGCTTCGGTTGTTTCAAGAAGATCTTCTATGGGTTAAAATGATGATTGATCTAAGTCTACTAGATCATCAATATATTCATCATTATTTTTCTAAATGTAATTCTTAATATTTTCTATAAATTCAACATCTCTGGTTCGTATCGGCCCGTGGTCCTTATGATAAAACCGATATCCCTTTAAACTTTTAGGATATCTGATGAATATATATCTTAAGGATCTATTGTCTAGCTTATCTCTAGATTAATCAAGGATCTTTACATTTGCAATAGATCCCCACCTCTTGAGATAACTTAGGTTGAGTTTTTTTCCAAACCACATCTCATATGGTGTAGTGAATACAACCTTATAAGGTACTCTATTGAGTATGTATACCGCTATACTTACTATTTCTCCCTAAAATATCCTTGATACAGATGCATCAATCAACATTGACCTTGTCATATTCAGTAAGGTCCTCTTATATCTTTCAGCTATACCATTTTGTTGAGGTGTCTTGGGCATTGTATTTTGCTTTGCAGTACTAAGGTATATTCACCACCTCTATATGATCTTAAGACTTTAATTGAATGCCCCATTTGATTTTCAACTTTTTGCTTATATTTTTTACAAGCTTATAGTGTCTCAAATTTATGTGACAAGAGATATAAATACGTATATCTCGAGTAATCATCGATAAAGGTTATAAAATAAACTTTTCCATAATGTGACCTTACTCGAAATGGTCTACATAAATCCATGTAAATAACCTCCAATAAGGTTGTTGCCCTTGTTGACTCTTTCGAAAAAACTTTTCTTGTCATTTTCCCTTATATACAAGCTTCACAATTGTTTAAAGTATTTTTCTCAAATCTAGGCAGTAAGTCAAAGTTGGATACTGAACTTCTCTAGACTTATATGCTAGAGGATTTTCCATACATTCACATCAACATTAAAGGCACAATCAATATAAGTAAAAGGATTTTCATTTTTATTATCATTAAGTTTAAACATTCCATGTTCTACATCAAATTCTCCACAAAATAATATTCTCTCATGTTTCTCCACAATTACCTTGCTAGGAATAAACCTTACCTCAAAACCTTTCTTTACTAAGGTAGGGACAAAAACTAGATTACGCCTTGTTGATGGCATAATAAATACATCAGTCAGTACAATTAGTTTGCCTTGTACAAAGATTCTAGAGGACTTAGTACCCAAAATATCTAAGAAAGTGTTGTTTCCCATGTACACCCAATATTCTCGTGGTTTGTATTCCTTTAGATCTAATTCCTCTTCCTTGGTCTTCAAGATATATCTAGTAGCTTCAAAGTCAATCCACCAATCAATCACCGGGCGGTCCATATAGAGACATTTTGATATTACGCAGATTATGTCTTGTTTCTCTGATTATCCGCGTTGTGCGTTGTTTTCTCCATCTTTCTTATTACGACAATCTCTCTTTTAGTGTCCAATCTTTTCACAGCTAAAACACTTGACTCGAGAAGCAGTTTACTGCGTTTTCTTAAAAAATTGACTGTTCTTTTTATTATTCTTATCAAACTTTTTGTTTGATTTATTTCTCTTTTGTTTGAGTTTAGAGCTAGACTTTATCTCATCTTGTACCACTAGCAATTTCTCCCCTATGTTTTTACTCATATGTTCTTGCTCTATTGCTAGTTTTAAAGGCAATTTAGAAAGGTTAATTTCTGACCCTAATCTGAGACTAGTGGTGACCATGTTTAATGATGGGAGAAGATTGTTCAAGATAGTTGATATCTGCATCGACTTCGGGATGATTGACTTTGCTACAACTAGGTCCCTATCCATTACCAACATGTGATTTACATGTTCTAATATGTTGTCTCCATCTTTCATTTTGAAGGAATTGTATTTCTATAGTAGCAATTGTAAATGCAATTTGGTAGTTGTATCATATTTGACTGTTATAGAGTTGAACAACTCTTTTGCGGTCTCGTATTCTTCGAAGACCCTTATCAAGTCATCATCCATGTATATCAACATGATAGTTCTTGCTATTGTGTCGTCCTTTAAAAATGTTTTATACATTTCTATCTGTTGCTCAATTGCGTCTGGTGGTAGCGGACTCACAGTTTCTTTAGTACACAATCAACACCTTCAAGTATTACAACAAGCGGGATTCTTCTCTTACATGTTTGAAAATTCAGACCATTTAACTTTTCAGTTTTTGCTAGTTTCGACACACATATTCTAGAGTTCTTTTAGATGTTTGGCAATTATAATAATTAGACAGTCGAAAAACGAAACATTAAATAAGCAACAAAACACACATAGCATGAATATAATTAGAACGATGCAAAATATCGCAAAAATGAGCTGAAAATAACTCATTTCTAATATATAAACAACCTATGATAAATTTATAATTTTTCCAAAAAAATCTGTCTTTAATAATTTTCCAAAAATACCAAGGGTAAAACTGTAATAATTTCATAAATGCCCAAGGACAGACCCGTAAAATTACTTTTGATATTTTTATAAAATTTGTAATTGATCGGGAGTAAATCTATAATTTTTCCCCTCAATCTTAATCTGAAATTTTCACAAAAAGATAGGGACAAATTTGTCTCTTGACACAATAGCAGTATTGTAATAACCTAAACTGGAAAGCGCAATAATGTAAAAAATAGCCTGATATTTAATAATTTTCATAAACTATCGGAGGGTAAAATTGACTTTTTGCTTAATAAGGTCAAAACAATATTTTTACCTGAAAATATCTAGATATTTTCATAATTTTGTCTAGTGGCAATCTTGTAAAATTTTAAAATCGGTCGGGGCAGAACAAACTTTTTAAAATTGGGGGCGGTTTTAGAAAACTACTGGTTTCAACCCATAATTTTTTAGGCATTTAAAAGCCCGGAGGAGAGAGAGAGGGGTGGCTGGTGTTCCACCTCCTGGCCTGCGACCCTCTAGGGCGATCGGCGTTTCGCCTGTTGACTCTTAGTACTCTGCTGTTGGTTGTACCGCTTCTTGGCCCTCTCGGTTGTTCTCCTGTGGGTGTTCTTTGCTTTCTGTCACCTGCGGCCTTTGTTGCAGCTCTACTGCGGGTGTCCTTTGCGTTTGGCCACCCGCGACCTTTGTTGTAGCTCTGCTATGATTTTTTTTTCTCTGGCCGATCTCTGCCCTATCTTGACTCAAGCGGAGTTTGTCCTCTATCATGTCACGACTAAGACAAAGTTCTCAAAAAAATAGGAAGCTCTCCTCTTCTTCTCGTTTTTTTGTAATACTAATGCATACTTGTTTACAGGGTCAAGAATGAGGCTTTGATACCAGATATGGTATTTTCAGTTATTTTCTTATCGGATTCCGGCTTTTGTCGACCTCCTAGTTCTCTATCGTCGACTTCTGGTTTCTTGCTTGTGTAGCTTTTTAGGTATGTCAGCAAGAGAAGATCAAAGGTATGTGGTTTATGGTTTGAGGTTTCCATGCAACGGGATTTACGTGGGAAGGTTTTTGATGATTTATTTCTATTGATAACTTGATGTTTTTGATGATATATGACTATATGCATTGCTCTTTATTTATAGAGGAGTACATGCTCCTCCCTTTTTGGTTCCATTGGGCTTTCCTCTTTAGGAGCCCTTATAATCGGATTGTTATCGTGTATTTTGGTAACGGTCCGACGGTTTCATCCATTATGGCAGTTACGGCCATCCTTTCCGTAATCGTTACCACAAATAATGGTTACCACAAATAACGGCTGGACGGCTGTTTCTGTACTGGGTTGCCAAGAATGACCACTGCGTTAAAGAAATCTGTCACTTATGATCTTTGTGATTGTTTATGGGTTTGATTTTTCTGCTTTGTTCTTCGTTCCTTAGCCTAGTTGTTGAAACCTGAACAATGTCGTTGGAGATTCATACATGGCAATATGCAACTCTTATTGTCCAAAGCAATGACGCAATTCAACTGGTAAACTCTTTATCAAAAACGTGATGCAGGGCATGTAAGAGAACACTAATTTTTGGAGTGAACAGTAACAAATGGGAAATACATTGCATAATTTAATCCGGATGAGGTTGTAGAAGTCTGTGTAATATTTTCAATTAAACCTAACTGCTATCCACAGATGCAGTGAAGCGTCATCATTTTTATTGGCGTTTAGATGGACGGGTAGAGGGCAGGCAGCAATGGAATGGAGTCCTCACAAACTACAGATAAAAAATAAAGAATAGCAGTTAGTTGGTGCACACTGGTGAGGATAGTGTGGGGCCATTTGTCGAAAGAATTGCATGTGGAAGTCTTCGATTCTCCTTCCTTCTCGCCTCCACGTCTGTTTCTTCGAACCTCTATCCTTAAATTAGTGTTTGCTATACAAGTTTCCAAACCACCAATATCATCTATTTCCACAGAAATGTGGTTCTGCAACAAATTCTTGACTCTGAGAGAGAGAGAGAGAAGAACCAATGGTGTTAAAGTTATCATAATTGAATATAATCAACTACGAATACGAATCGTGTAAGAATAGAATGCTTCAATCAAGACTAGTCACACGGTAGGATAAGAAAAAGATGAGCATCGACAACACTAAAATGCAATCAACCAAATGGATGTATACCAACAAAAAATTGAACATAAATTAAGAAGGCCCTTAATTTGTTTTTTTTAATAAGAGATTAAAAAAATTGATGCATTAGTTGTTCTATTTCATATTCGCCGTAGATTTGGAAAAGATGAGGCCATGCAACAAAGTTATTTGCTGATGCGGCCTCCTCATCCAATAAGAAGATAAGAAGGAAGGCCTCTAAAATGGATGGCTAGGATGGCCAGCTCTATCCTGAATGCTGGCGCTACAAGCCCTCCGTGGCCCCTCAGCTTCTTGCTTGTACAAAGATTGGGTTCAGCAGTCAAATACGTGTGGATCTGTGGGTCTGGCTGGTCCCAGTGTCACCTTCCAACACTCATCGACCCGAATGGCCCATCGGTCTTTCCTGAAAGACAAAGACCACTTCCTTTCAGCATTGATTTGGTTCTTTATCGTATATTTATGACATATATACACGTTTCAAAGGTTACCAAGATTATGATGAATGATTCATAATTGTAATAGACACTCTTTCTCGATGTCTAACCGCTCAATGTTAGGAAGACTCCTGTGATGCTCACTGGGGTATTGAATCCTATCTTAAAGCCAACCTCCTAATAAGTGAGCTACACTCTTTTCTAAGAATGATTGCGATGGATGTCTTTCAGACAAGTTTTGGCTTTTGAACGGTGGATGGAGAAGAAGAAGATGCAGGCAATAGAAGAGTTAAAAGACATATTTTATGCACCGAGAGCGTCACCTAAATGACAGGGTGCTCTAGCGCATTCCTGCTGGTGGGAAGTTCGATTCCCAGAGAATGCATGTGGGTGTGGACAAAAAGAAAAAAGACATAGTGGTAAATGCTAAAAACCCGCAAGGCATGTTTTATGGATAAATAGTTCGTCTAATTTCTTAAAGGAGATTAATTATCGACAACCGTATTTTCTCAACAAAAAGAGAGAGAGAGTATTTAAGTGAATGATGATATTCAATAAGCTTGGGTACAACCTTGTTAAATAACGATAAAGTGAGACCCAACCGGTGGAACAGGATCCGTGTAGGACCTGGTTGTCTCAATAACAACTTGAATTGAGTGGACAACACAAGATGACACGAATACCCAAATTTGCGACCACATGATGGTCACCCTTTCTGTAACCACAGTGCCATGTAATGGATGTGGGAATAAGGAAATGAAAAATGATGAGCTGCAGATTACTTGGCTTGTGTTGGCCGGCTTCAGGCTCCAGACAAAAGAAAGAATGCTAAGCGCCCACTTGAGCTAATTCCATTCTTTGGTTTCCTCATCTATGAGCCATTAGGTTCAGTGGCGGATCCAGAAATTCGTTTTAAGTGGGACAGACTTCAGGTTTGGATAGGGCGGACTTTAATTTTTTTTGAAATTTCAATATGAAAGTATAAATTTTCAGAATTTCAGGTGGGGAGACTGCCCCACCCTAATACAATGTGCATCCACCACTAGGAGGTTGATTTTCTTAGGGGGAAATTTACAACATAGACTGGCAAAATATGACAAGTAATTCAAATTTTCTTTGAAGATCAGTAAATAGCAAACAAGGCTAAGTAGATAATAAAAATAAAAACAGTCATAAAAATTAAGAAGACCTTTTTGCAATTGTCAATTTAAAAATTTCTAGAAAAAGTAAACGTCGACCGCTCACCTTTCTTCCTCGTAAATTCCAATTTTTATAGCTGTAAGGAACTTGAAGATTTTATAATAGGTGGGTGTCATGATACATTAGTTGGAGTTGTTGGAAGCAATATTAATATGTAGAAGATATTCTTCGAACATGAAGAGAAGAACTAATCATGTGGCATTCATCTTATTGAAGAGATTATTGATCATAGCCAACTCTTTCTTCCAGAATCAGTAATAATAATTATAATCGGCAACGAAAATAATAGTAATGATGATGATGATGATTCTCCTCGCATATTTTGCTGGTTATATCTTACGTTCACAATGATGGTGATGGTGATGGTGATGGTGATGGTGATGGTGTTGATGATAAAAATAATCAGAATAATAAATCCAAGCACCCAAAGTGTTAGCTCAACGGGTGAGCTCTCTAGTGTCGTCATTGGTGGGAGTTTGACTCCTAGAGAGTGCATGTGTGAGTGTGGGTTTTAGGCTTCAACCTTCTCTTGTAATAGAAAAACAACAACAAAATCAATAATCTTAGGTAAAATGGCATTATCTTTCAATTTCCATTCATACAAGCATACACGAGTGAACAGGAAATTAAAACTAGGATACTATCATATTTAGTATATTAAGGGGTGTTTGATTACGATTCCTGAGACTACCATCAATTCTAGTTCTCATTATAATCAAACAAAGATCTCACTTTTTACCTTGTTACGAAGCACATCTACAATCAATCACTCCTTAGAGGACACTTGTTTTCCTTTCAAGTGGGTTAGACTGCAAAAAATTTACATCACTTGCTCAAAATTTCCAATATTTGATAAGAAACCAGCAAAGCTGATTTACTGTGGTGATCCACAGATTGCGAATTTTCTCACTAAAGGTAAGCAGATAGCTACCGACCGAACCCACTACCTTATGAAAAACATATTTAAATATCACATAGTAGGGAGTTTGAACAAAGTCAGACTAGCTCAGCCATCAAAAGTGAGTGACAGATGATGCAAGTCAATAATGGGTAAACTCGGGCATTGGAGTTGGATGGCTCAAGTACGTACTGTTAGGGTCATGGGTCAATAGTTTGACTTGGTGACCAAACTGGGTCTTGTATTTGGATCAAACATCAAAATAAAACTAAAATTTTATTTCAAAGAAATCGTTTCATTTGCAAGAATCCATCGGAAGTGATCGGCATCGGACCCGTGAATGCCTTGAAACATTGAAACTGAGCTTATAACAGACACAAAAATTAAAGGTTCCATTCACAGTTCTACTGGTGGAACCGAACTGAAGCATTACATATATATATATATATATATATATATATATATATATATATATATATATATATATATATATATATATATATATATATATATATATATATATAACCTCATAGATATTAAATTGGGACTGTAGATCCAAATAATATGATGCCATAATATTCAGTATTTAGTCAAGTTGAACTCTAGTTCAGAACTGAACTAAACTGAAACTGTCGGTTTGATTTGGTTCAATCTGATCATGCCATGGTTTAGTTTGGTTCTCTAAAAACTAGGAATAACAAATAGTGACGGTCAAGAGACCAAGTAGCAAGTTTAGGTGGTACTTTCTTCCACAAAGAAATTAATTTAATATCATGCGATAAGCGACCATGTATAATAAATACCACTACATTTAATCTTAGCCAAAAGGCTTATAAAGTGTCTTGTTCGGCGCTCTTTTGCTCAATGCATCTTTTATCGTGTTTTATGTTCATCATAGTAAAGTCATCCATCATACACTTGCTTCGATTCGGTTCCCATAGTTTGATTCTAGCCTTGGAACTGTAACCCAAGCTGCCAATTCTAATTCCTAATAGAACCAAACCAAACTGTAGGTTCAGTTCGGTTCCCGCATTCTTTGAACATGCCCCTCCAAAGAATGACAATTTAACGTGAATAATATGGTTATTAACACTTTATATTTCAAATTCCAGTTCCGATCCCATTGAAACTATTGTTATAAGTTTGATATTGTTTATATGTTCTTAGCATGCTAATTTTTATTAAATGTGGTCTCTTTTGTCTGCATTAGCATTGAATTGTAATTTTTGATGGCTGATTTTCAATGACTCTTAATATTATGTTAGACTATTTATCTTTTAAACAGGAGCTTCTCGTGTGCAAGGCCCTTGAATTGTAAACTCATTATATCATCAGCTTTATAGCCCCCATTGTTTTTCGACTCTTCTAATTTTAGGTCGCAATTTTAAGAAAATCCTTATATACCAATTGTTGTTAGCCCCAAAAAATTGTTTCCGGTGGGACACCTTTCAGGTTTGTGTGGGAGAGGTTTTAAAAGTGTTCAATTTTTTTTAGAATTTCAATATAAAGATACAAATTTTCATAATTTCAAGTGAGACAGTCGTTCACGTCCGCCTCTAAAACCTTCAAAATTTTTACTCTTACAATTAAAGGCCCCAAGTTGTTAAGTTACCTTTATCAACCAATTTGGCTCTAGAAGGTGTTTGATTACATGGCTTGGGAATGTAGAAATGTAACTACAACCCTAATTCCTGTCATAATCAAAATACATTAAGATTGTACGACCCCCTTTTTTACTCGATTATAAGACTCATCAGCTGCCCAACAAATGATCTCAACCTCGCAACCAAACATGCCTTGGGAATCAACTTATCTCGAGTCTCACCCTACTTATAAAGTTGACGATCATATGAATTCTTTTTTCACTAAGAGGGATCCTCGAGGATATCTTGAAAATTAATTATGCTAAGTCGACGAAACAATATGTTAATATATTTGTTTAATTAAGATTAGAAAGGCTTTGTTTTCTTAGGTTTAGGAGTAACATGGTTAGCAACAATGAGGGAGGGTGGTGGCGAGTACTTCGCTTTGACCTTTGGTGTGGAATCCTTGTTTGGTTGCATAAAACAAAGCGTGTCTTCGAAGCTTTACAAAATAATAAACACCTATCCCATTTGTTTGTTTCCATTACTTTTTAGTATTATTTGTTGTCAGTGGGAACTGCAACAAAAGGTTTACGGGATACTTGATGGACACTCTTTCTTCTCAATTCTGTCCAAACAACTTTTAAATAAATATTGAATAAGAACTTTTTCTCATGATATAATTAATTGGAATATATATATATATATATATATATATATATATATATATATATATATATATATATATATATATATAATATGTGTGAGAGAGAGATTCTTAATTTAAGAAAAACTATTTTCACTGAGACTTTGTCACATTAGGATTATATATAGAGAGAATAGTTCATGTGTACATTCATTCATATATTGAGATCTTTAAGTTAAAAAAAAACAAATATCATATAAGCACTTAAAAAAGTATCGATTTAAATTTTAATAATTGATCTCGATCATCATATAGTCGAGGTCCATACAATAAATGCACCTTAAAAAAAAAAAACAACGTACTTTTTTTTCTTTGAATTTCAATCGTCAATCTCAATGATCAAATGATTGAGATCTTTAGTGTTTTTAAGTTCTCATTACTTTTAAGTGGTATGAGTATAATTTTAAAATTTTTAAGAGACTTTAAAGAGTATAAAAAGTATTTTTATTAACGGGAGAACTCGAAGTGTTGGTAAAATCCAATCATGAACTCAAAGCACACTAGAAAAAAACCAAGTGTATATACTGTATGCATGCATTGACGAGTGACATCCACATCCATGAAAATTAAACCTTAAGAACTAACCCCTTTTATTTAGGCTAAGCTCCTGCCAAATTCAAATGCTTGTTGTTAAACATAAGATCAAGAGTTGAATATGAGGTGGGCCTGGTAGAACTCAGTACAGTTATGACCTCCGACTTTTCGCCCAAATGTTGCTTGTACTCTTCCTAATGACAGATCTTCAGTGTGTGGACCTGATTAAAGATTATCTATTTTATTAAAGACTATCTATTTTGTACCGATAGCTAGGCAGTAAACAGCTGGGTTCCTTGATTAAAACCGTGTAAGCTATGATTGAGGTCACATAATATGGGGCCCTTCAATAAGTTTAAGTCTTCTAAGTTTAACCTCAAACCAAATCAATGCAATTGATACTCAATTTTGAAGAACCAAACCAAATCATTGTACATCATAAAACTTAACCAAACTATACCCTCCGTTGATAGTCTGGTTCGGTTCATAACCATGGTTCATTACATTTTGACATGCCAATATACGACACATGTTAGTGTATGATATGTAATCAAACATATGACGAATATACTTATCGGGTTATATTATAAGTTGATGACATATATAATTAGAACCAAACAAGGACCACTCGTCTACAAGCCAAACCCAACATGTTGTATATACAAAATAACTTGTTACTTTTTTCCATCATTCACACCTCAAAAATGACACTAAATAAATTGCGGATTTAACTCTTGTTTTACTACACCATTAAATGCAATTTCCCTTTTTCAATTGAAATATGAAAACTGCAGGGGCAAGAAATTGAGGAAGTTATATATATATATATATATATATATATATATATATATATATATATATATATATAGAGAGAGAGAGAGAGAGAGAGAGAGAGAGAGAGAGAGAGAGACATCTTAGCTTCATTAATGTCTTTTGACACATAACCTTATACAGATATTTCTACAGTTCAATATTTTGTAACGACGATCAATATTTAAATTACTTTATGTTTAATACATATAAAACACAAAGGTATGAGATATATTTGATTTAAATCTTTATTGTTGATATCAAATATCAAATAATATTTGATGTTTGTGAAAGATTATGCACGAAACGATATTTATACAGCTAAGATTCCATCTCTTTATATATATAGAAAGAGAGAGTGATTGGATCATGCTTATCACTAATCCTGTCTACTCATGTATATAGACATGAATATAATATCAATATCCTTCGTATTTTTTGAAATCTTTTTAACAAATTTAAATTATACTTGTACTATTGAAAACAAAAGAATGGACATACCAGAATCGGGTTTATATATATATATATATATATATATATATATATATATATATATATATATATATATATATATATATATGAGAAGGGTTGCTGTTGTAGGTACATTTAACAATACTAACTTTGTTTTAGAGCGTGCAGCATAAGACAATGAGCAGCTGATTATTATCATTATTACCATTAATTTTTTATTATAGTAATCCGGACATACATCCAAGTTCTGACTCGGTATAGTGGAAGCTTTTGTGCAGAGGGTTGTCATCCAACTGCACTGACAAGCGGGTCTTAAAGTTTTTCGATGTCCTCTTGTTTCGTGTGCTGCACTGTTTCTACAGAGAATCCGACTTCTCATTTGGGCTTCATCCTCCTAATTAAGTTCACTTCACTTTCTCCTAAAGCAATCTTCTTTTAGGGTTTCAAAAAGTATTATTTGTTTATTCTGCTGTTCAACTTGCTGAGCCGATTGTCTTGCAGGATGCTGATTTTCTGCTGCTTTATAATAACTCTCTCTCTCTCTCTCTCTCTCTCTCTCTCTCTCTCTCTCTCTCTATATATATATATATATATATATATATATATATATATATATATATATATATATATATATAAATTCACTTCAGAAATATCAACCGTTTGATAATGCAATCAATGGTTGAAATTTAAATAAAAAATAAAACTTAACATCATGTTGCATTAAATATAAAGTATAAAAATACAATACTACATTTTATTTTTTAAAAATCAAATTTCTGTTGTTGATCTTATGGATGAGATAGAAAAATATTTAAGTTTATTTGAATATATGACCATCTCTCTCTATATATAACAACAACTAAGCCTTATCTATATTAAATGACGTTCGATTACATGAATTTTTTGTTTCTATAATATATATACACTAAACCACCATTTACAGGTATTTGTTTTTATCATAACAACTTATGTATATGTGTGTGTGTGCGCATGTGTAGAGAGAGG
The DNA here is from genome assembly GCA_036023115.1 of Brasenia schreberi. Taxonomy (NCBI): domain Eukaryota; kingdom Viridiplantae; phylum Streptophyta; class Magnoliopsida; order Nymphaeales; family Cabombaceae; genus Brasenia; species Brasenia schreberi. The sequence continues at coordinate 9,181,558 of JAYKKT010000080.1, read as the reverse complement.
ACCTATTCTTCGCGCAAACATGAAATGATAATGTATGCACCACCAAAAAGCTAGCAATTTCAGACACAATATGGAAACCCAACCTAAGCATGACTTGCAAAGTCCTCCACTCCAACATATATAAACACAAAACACAAAATCTGCTCTTAATATACAAGACACGAAATCAATACGAAACATCGAGTAGCTACAGTTTCGAAAGTATGGCAGTGTCTAGTTTCATGTAATTCAAACTGTCGTATAATAAATTGTTAAAGTAGGTGCTTTTTGTCAAATACACGATTCGGTCCCTTATCATTATGGGTGCACTCGTCGGGTTCACTCCAACTTAATTAAACCAAGCCTTTTCCCGCACCAAGTTGGGTCCGCTACATGGACTTTTAGTCGTCATATGGATCTTGTTATGTTAACCTTTTAACTTCATGAAAGAAAGATTATGCTTTATCGCTTAAAGTAATCTGACTGGTTAGACCGGTTCAACAAAATCATAGATTTAGGTCCAAATTCTTGACCCATTTTGGGATCAACTAGCTCTTCCAAAAGAAAATAAATTGTTAAAGTAATGATAAGTATGTTTACATATAAGTTTTACACTCAATCAAATATCCCGTCAAACTAACCAACTTGAACCTCACCCATATGACGCACCAAGTTCCGTGTCACTTGAAATTTTCCAGGTACTCGTGCCAAACCAAGTCAAAACCTTCTCTCACCTAATTTCAAAGGATTTTTCAAAATCAATAATTGTCTCGAAATTGGGTCAAGTTTGATGGTCTAAGAGCTAAACCGAACCAACCCTTTGTGCTCCACTCTAGTGGATCTAGTTTTGCAACCAATTGGGACCAGTCAACTGCACATTTAATTCGTGCTAACACGGTCCTTTTAGGATATATATATATATATATATATTATATATATATATATATATATATATATATATATATATATATATATATATATATATATATATATATATATATATATATATATATATATATATATATATATATATATATATATAGAGAGAGAGAGAGAGAGAGAGAGAGAGAGAGAGAGAGAGATCCTCCCACTTCTCTAATAAGTTCATTCATGTCTACTCATTATTTTTTCATCACATAAGTATAACTTCAAAAGTTTTAAAGGTTTTTTAAGAAGTATTAAAAAATAATATTATTACAATCATACTCCAAAAAATAATAGTGAAACATTAATAAATATCGTCAATAGTAATGAAGATCCAATCACTCATTTATATATATATAGAGAGAGAGAGAAAGAAAGGGAGAGAGTACATACAATAAAAGCAAGTAATTGTGGTGGTGAATTGCCCGAGTTAGGCCATGTATCTTATTGATACTAAAAAATCTTTATTCATTTGTTCTTATGAAAACGAGGATTTTAGCATGTTTCTCATCACGTCTGACTCACACCAAGGAGTTCTTGCAAATACTACTTGAATTGAGTCGTCCCTTTCAATGACAATACCCGAGTTAGACACTGTAGCATCTGACAGTGCACCATTTTAATGCTTGTGTGCAATCGTCAGTGTAAAGCAAATAAATTTACGAAGAAGAATTAGCCTTACTAGCGTATGCCCATTCATGGGCAAGAAATTCCCTTTTGATATATATCAGAGAGAGAGAGAGAGAGAGAGAGAGGCATTTAGGTTGACATGTTTGGAATTACATTATAGAAACCTTCTTATAACACGAAAACAGAATCACTCTATTCGAAAACTACTGAAAAGACACATTTTCCAACCCTAATGCAGTTCATGTGACAAAATGAGAATAAAAAGGCACTCTTCCTTTTGGATTTTTTCATTCCCACGCTTCCTAATTATGTAATCAACTTTGCTTCGAAGCTAACCCCAACAAGATTAGATTTTCCGAAATATAGCAAGAATTTCTGTTAATGACTTGCAGCTTGTCTTGTTTGAAAAAAGAAAAGAAAAAACCGTAGCCTTCATTTTTTGTGTCATTCGCACCGGGTTGGTAAATGAACCAAGCCGCTATTAGTTTGGCTCGACACTAACTTGTTTATGTTTTGTTCATCGAGACATAGGAACCGAGCTCGGCTCAACTCATAAAAGATTGTTAAACGACATTTTCTAAATTTCTGTTGAATTATCTTCTCCACTAATGAATTAGTGTATTTAAGGTAATTCTTTTATAAATCTTTTCATAAATAAAAACTTTAAGTACATGAAGGGTTTATTTATTTATCATAATATCCAAAATACTCTTGCTCTCATTACATGGAGACATGTGTCCATATAGGTGTGTTTGGTTCATGAGGCAGATGCGTTTTTATAGGATCGTTCTGTCAGGCATCATGCAAGAAGTTCGCGTGTCAGGTTTGGGCTGTTTGTTTTAATACTTGAGTAATTTTATTTAGAGTCTTTTATATTTACTTTCGTTATAAAATAAAACAGTTATGTGCGACTAATATTAGGGTCTTTATTGAGTTGTTGATTAGGACCAGATCACTATGATCCTAGTGTATTTATTTGGATTCAGTTTGATGTAATTTAGGTCTAGTTAGGATCATATATTTTAATATTTGGTTTTACCATTTAGTTTGGGTCCAAAACGGTTCATTAAGGTCGGTTTTCAATTTGGTAGAATTATTTTTAAGCTCTCATTGAGCTATTGTAATTGAAAGAACATATTGAATAAAAATTCTATCTTAAATGACTTCTTTTTCTCTCTTCAATGTTTGTGATACACTTGAGAGAATTTCATCCATTAGAAGTGAATTTACGAGAAATTTCTATTCTGTACAAGGATGTATTGGTCGTGAATTATTGAAGAGAAGGGAAATTGTTGGGTATCAAAAATAAATAAATTCATGTAATCCCGATTATAATTATTATCGAGTGTCTTTAGAAAACGTTATCGTGGATTGGCGACACACATCGAGACATGTTTGCGTTAAGAGGAATGACAGGCTAAGTGAACGAAGAGGTTATTGGGCTTGAATAGTAAAAAGAGATGTGCAAATATAGTGTACTCTTTATTTATTTTATTTAAAACTATTTTAAAAAAGTCTCTTACTCAACTCCCTTCATCTCCTACTGTAAAAGGATAACGAACTGTCCGTGTAAAAGTTCGAAGTGGTTAGGTCGACTCTTTTATATCGAAAACGAAAGGGTTGATTGTTAAGTTCGTTTACCAGCCTCACATAGAGAGGGTGTTTTACCAATTATTTAATTATTTCCCCCTAGTTTGTAAATATATGAAAAAAAAATTAGGCTCTCATAGTAAAAAAAAAAATACAAAGTTATAAAATGATAACGTTTGTAAAAATATTGGATGATATTCCACGTCAGACCAATCAAGGGGCCCCGTTCTCTGCTTTAAAATGGAGGGAACGGCATCCCGTTTGAAGCACAAGCTGGAAGCGCGCGCGCGCGAGAGAGAGAGGGGCTCGCTTTTCCTTTTTGTTTGTGTTATGCTTTTAATGGTTTTGGTTCTTTAATATTGTGTATTGTGAGAGGGAGAAACTGGAGGATGTGTAGGAAGCAAGAAACCGTCTTATTATTTTTATTGTTGTTAGTGTTCACCACATTAACAAAGATTGCTGTGTCCTCTGTTTCTTATGATCACAAATCTATCGTCATCAGCCAGAGGAGAATCCTCATCTCTGGTTCTATTCATTACCCAAGGAGCACCCCTGAGGCACCCACCATCTTCAGAAAGCTGAACACAAGTGGAGTGACTTTATTAAAATGGAGAAATGAGCATCTTTGTTCCAGATTTCTGCAAGAAATCTTAAATAATGAAGAAACGTTTTGTTGGTATCGCAGATGTGGCCTGATTTGATATGGAAAACCAAAGAGAGAGGCTTAGACGTGATACAAACTTATGTTTTCTGGAATGGGCATGCAGCCTTCTCCCGGAAACGTAAAGTCTTCTTTCCCCTTTCCTATTTTTATCTACTGCAGCATCAGAACGCGATAGTTTCTGTTTGTCCGAGAGTATTCTTTGAAACAAGCTTGATGCATTTCTTTTTTATTTTCTGGATTATTATTTACTTAAGGCTTGATTTGGCCATTTTCGGTAATAAATTAATCAAAAACGGAAAGACATGCATCTTTCCGGATTTCATTATGTATACACGTTAAAAAATAACATTAAAGGCTTATAACGGAAAGCCCATAATAAGAAAGCCGGTTTATAGGGAAAGATTTTCTCAATAAATACTACAGTGAATACAAAGATAAAAGAAAAAACAAGTTCTTCCATGGTGAGTCTTTTTTGACCTTTTATTCCCCTTTTAGAATTATGTAAAGACTTTGGTATTTTAAAATACAATATAATGTTAAGGACACCTAAAAAAAATAGTATAGTAGAAATATATAATAGGACATTAATAATGATTTTGTTAATACATGTTTCTCTACTAAGGGTAAGTACAACTCTCTATATATTAGACAGAGTATCATATAAGGTTGTATTCTCTATACCATATGAGATGTAGTTTGGAAGAAAATCAAACCTAGATTATCTCAGGAGGTAGACATTTGTCGCAGATATAAAGATCCTTGATCACTATAGAGATAATAAGATAAACAATAGGTCCTTGATATGTGTATTTATTGGATATCTTAAAAACTCTAAAGGATATCAGTTTTATCATGAGGACATGGATTAATAGAAACAAAGATGTTGAATTATTAGAGGAGAATAAGAATGATATCCTTAAGAATGATGATGAATATATTGATGATCTAGATTAATTATCATTTGGTCTAGATTAATTATCATTTGGACTAATAGATAATGATGATCTTCGTGAAACTGAAAATTTAGTGGACATAAAAGATTTAGGCTCACACTATGCTACTTAAATGATTATCACACTTATCTTTCAGAGGAAGTGTGCAATTCGGTGGATTTAGATGAGTTTGGCTACATATCAGCAGGATATTGAGTAATCTCAATCGTCAAATTAGGAAAAAGCTATAAATGATTAAATTGAATCCATTGAGAGAAACTAAGTATGAGAATTTACTCATTTTTCAAAAAAAGAGTTATTAAATGTGTTATGAAAAAGAAATATAAAGTCGATGGGTCTATCGATAAGTTTAAAGTGAGGTTGGCAACAAAAGTATTCTCGCAAAAGGAGGGGATAAATTATGTTAAAACATATTATCCTATTACGAAATCTGCATCCACAAGAATAATTCCAACAATTTTAGCATATTATGATTTGGATTTACATAAGTTAGATGTAAAAAGTAAAAATTGTTTTTCTAAATAGAGATTTACATTAAATTATATATATGTAACAATTAAAAGGATAAAGTGTAATAGGCTAAGAAGATAAAGCATATAGGTTGAAAAATCTCTATATGGTATTAAACAATCATCTCATCAATGGTATTTGACTTTTCAAAATATCATAATTGAACTTGAGTTTGTGGCCAATGAACTTGACTACTGTGTGTATGTTTGGAACAGTGGGAGTCACTTTGTCATTCTATTATTATATGTAAATGACATATTGTTGATTGGGAATGACAATGAGATTATTGTCAAAACAAAGTCTAAACTCAAGGTTCAAAACGAAGGATATGAGAGAGGTATCCTATATTAGGAGAATAAAGATATCTTGAGATGGAGAATCTAAACTCTTATGCATAAGTCACGAGAGATATATAGATTATATCCTCAAAGAAGTTTAAAAAGGGTGAATGAAAGTTTACAACTATACCCATTACTAAAAGGATCAAATTTAGTAAAGTTGATTGTCCTAGTGAGTGAGATAACAATCCTAATATTCTTTGTGCTGTTGGTAGTTTGATGTATACTATGTTATATATAAGATCTGATATCAGATTTGTTCATTGGATATGTGTGAAAAAGATTCTAAGATATCTTAAAAGAATAAAAGATTTGAAACTATATTTTCAAGCAAATGAACTTAAAGTGGTAAGATACTAAGATGGAGACTTTGTTGAGAGTAAAGATGACAACAAATCAACATATGGATAAATATTTTTATTTGAAGATGAAGTTGCTTCTTGGGCTTTTAAAATACAGGTTTGTGTAACATTGCATATACAATAAACTAAGTATGTTGGTTGCGGTATGACTACAACAAGTGTCGTTTGAGTAAATCATTTTATACGTGATTTAAAGTTGGATATAGTTAAAAGAAATGAGATATTTATATCATTTATGTCAACCAATGACACGTTTTAGACCCCTTGACCAAAGGTATAAGAAAGGATATTTTCTCAAATTATGTTGCAAAGGGCTTGAGATTTGTTTCAAGTATATTAAATTATATAATGATAATTATTTGATAAAAAAGAACGGATATGAAAAACCATACAACGTCTCAATTGCAATTACACTTGCAATCATAGTTGGCATCAAAAAATACAAAAGTGGGAGGTAAAATGAGTGTGTCACAAAACTTTGGCTCAAATGGTTAAGTGGGAGATGTAACACTAGATTTGCTATTGTTGAACTATCGAAAATAGAAAACACAAAGACATGTTGTCTTCTCTTCTCAGATTCCATAGATCTTCTCATATTCTATGGATATATTACGTAAAAGGTAAAAAATGTATAAGTTAAAATATAAGATTAAATGCTTTAACATGAAAGGAAAGAGAGGGAAGATAAAAAGAAAGAAACAAGTTCTTCCGGTAATTCATTCGAGGGTAACCGTGTTTTCTTTTTTCTTCAACTCTGTTTTTGTTGAGCTAGTCTTCTTCGGCCCTTCCACTCTCTGTTTTGCGACGACCGAGGACTCCGACGATGCTGCTGCTTGAGGTAAAGAAACCTCAACAATTTCGAGGGGAGATATGATCTTGTTTGATTCATAAAGCTGATTCAACAATCTGGCCTTTATGTTCATTTGCGCATTGGCCCGTTTGTTTGTGCTGAGTGGAATTTTGGGTGAGTACCTCTCTCTCTCTCTCTATATATATATATATATATCTATATATATATATATATATATATATATATATATATATATATATATATATATATATATATATATATATATATATATATATATATCAAGAACTTATGGTTAATGTAATGTTACTCGTGGAGTTATAATACTCCGACTTATATTGAAACGTGTTTCGATGCTACAGAGGCTTTCCGGTTCGGCTGAAATATGTACCTGGAATCAGTTTTAGGACTAACAACGAACCTTTCAAGGTTTGCTTTCATTTAAATTCTTGGTTATGACGGACTTGTATTAGTTAACTAACGGGGTTCAATGGGTAATTTTCGCTTTTAAATTTTGAAGAATGCAATGAAAGTATTCACACAGAAGATCGTCAACATGATGAAAGCTGAGAGGCTGTTTGAATCTCAGGGAGGTCCTATCATCTTGTCACAAGTATGGATATCTGAGCTTTAAATATATATTCATTGTTAAACAGGTGTTATGGAAATCTCTCTCTCTCTCTCTCTCTCTCTCTATATATATATATATATATATATATATATATATAGAGAGAGAGAGAGAGAGAGAGAGAGAGAGAGAGAGAGAGAGAGAGAGAGAGAGTTGCTTCTTACTGAATACTGATGAATGGTTGGTTTTTTGTGGTGGTAAATTGAGAATGAATACGGCCCAGAGGAATCGGAGATTGGTGCCCCTGGTAAGGCATACACAGCTTGGGCTGCAAACATGGCCTTGTCTCATAGAACCGGGGTTCCATGGGCTATGTGCAAGCAAGACGATGCACCAGATCCAGTTGTGAGTCTTTTTCTGCTAACTAGTCTTCTTTCCCTTCTCTTTTCTCAATTTATTGCATGCTTGTTTGATCACAAAGCAATCAAGAGCAGTTTTGCAGACTTTTCTGGTATATATGAGATCGTCATATGATCAAATTCTAGAAAGAAACCAAAACAAAAACCAAGCCTTTCCCCACACTGAGTGTGGTCGGCTAACTGGGGCTGCCAGAAAGAAAATTTAGATGAGATATTTTTATATTCAACATTAACTATTTGGTGATGTTTATTTCTTAAATAGTTCTGCTCATGTGCTAATTGTGATATGTTATGTTTAAAGTATGGCTCTGTTTCATAGGTGGCGCCAGTGTAAACTTCGTCCACTGGTATTGGTTGCTTTCTTCTCATTGATATCTGATATTCTAACAGATCAATACTTGCAACGGTTATTGCTGCAACTGGTTCACTCCAAACAAGCCATACAAACCCAAGATGTGGACTGAAGCTTGGACTGGATGGTACTTATTTGACTTATTGCTCGAAATATATCCTGCTGCAAGTTGTCTTGTCAATCACCCTTTGTTTTTAACAAAGAAATTGGTGTTTCAGCTCCTTACTATCTGATCAAATAAAAATTTGTCTGTTTCCAGTAGTTTTCATCAAAATAATTCTTTAGGTGATATTCACTTTACTGATTCTTTCCAGGTATACAGAGTTTGGTGGGGCAGTTCCTCATCGTCCTGCTGAAGACATGGCATTTTCTGTTGCACGTTTCTTACAGAAAGGAGGGTCTTTTGTCAACTATTACATGGTAATAACTAGTTTCATAAGTTTTGGCGAGTTTGGGACTTGTTAAAATGTTTCCCGGTATAATTGAATTGTCTCTGTCAATTCTTTTTGGTCGAGCTACTTGACTTTCCTATGTGCCCCTGTACCCTGCAGTACCATGGTGGAACAAACTTTGGGCCAACAGCTGGTGGGCCTTTCATAGCCACTAGTTATGACTATGATGCTCCTTTAGATGAATATGGTATGTTAATGTGTTGAGATACATACTGATCTTCAAAGAAGCATTTTAATGCTGGTAGATGTTGAAGAACTAGTTAAAGTCTATAGTTGTAGTTAGTCTTAGTCTTTAATTTTAAGTTTTTGTAATGTAGTTATATGGGTATTTATGTTTATAAGTGTATTGGATCCCAATGGATCAGATCACATTCTGATACATTGGGATTCCAGTAAAGTTAATTACTTATTAAGGGCATTTGAGTCTTTTAAGTTAGAACAACCCTTATAAGATCGTAAGGTGTAATTAGTTTTTGATAAGTATGAATAAGAAACCAGAGAGGGCGGCAGCCATGAGGGCGCCGACCTTTACATTAGATCCAGTCTTTATTTGTTTGATTGATTCTTGATCAATTTCACATCATTCCACGCGCGTATTGACATGGTATCAAAGCCTATTGGGGCAAATGGTGTACATAGTAGTGTGATAAACCAGATTTCAGACTGATATTTTTCTTGACTGCAGAGAAAAAAGGGGATTTCGGCAAGTCTTTGAAGTAGGTAAGTAGTAATTAGTCAGATACATAAGTGCAGACCGCAGGCTGGTTTTCTGTGATTTTGTGTAGATCGCAAGCAACATTCCTGTGATATTCTTTTGCAGATCGCAGACAACATTCCTGTGATATTCTTGTGCAGACGGATAACAGAGAGAAGTGAAGAAAACAAAGGCAAGATCCCTGTGATTCTGCAAATAGTTTTTTGTGCAGACGGATAACAGACGAAAGTGAAGAAAACAACTCTGTCCTTTGTTGGTTTATGATGATTTAAGACTCTATAATCCGAACATAACTGCTGGTTAAGAACTCAACTCCTAAACTTTACCTTGCCACAATCTTTGCACTCATACTTTCCACAGAAGTCGCAGTGACACTTGACACGCTCGCTCACTTACATTCCCTATTCAAACTAGTACCATATTTTCCAACGAGGCCAGCCTTCTTTATTTTTTTTGATTAGTGATCTTTGATTGGGAAGTAATTAGTGAGAACCTTTCCTACTATTGAAGGTTTATTTTTTGGCTGATAACAGAGGAGTATATCTATGGTTATTTGCAGTTTTATATTATAGAAGTATATTTGACAAAGATCAGAATCTAGAAAAATCATGGAAAGGGCAAAGGTGGGAGATGGAAGTGAACATCTTTCCTCTGACAAGGGAGAGGTGTTTCATATCACAAATCTAAAGTTAGACGGAAAAAACTACCTTAAGTGGGCCAGATCTATAGAATTGGCTATAATGGCAAGGGGGCGATGGGATTACTTAACAATTGGACATACCTCAACCCCCGGTTACAGATCCTCTTTACTCATGATGGTATAGAGAGAATGTACTAGTTAGTGCATGGCTTATTCAATCCATGACACCTTCAATAAGCAACACTTTTATGTTCTTAGATACTGCAAAAGATATTTGGTTAGCAGTGCAGGATGCCTATGCTTAAGAGAAAAAATATCGCAAAAAAAAATGATCTCATTTAGAAGATTAAAAAGTGTAGATAGGGAGGAAGATCAGTAAGTGAGTATTATGCATAACTCAGAGGTTTATGAGAAGAATTACAACTGTATTCCAAGACAAAATGTTAAAGTTGTACACAGGAGCGCAATGAAGAATTTGAAGAACAGAAAGTATTTGATCTCCTATGGGGTATTTTATAGAGTATGAGGCAATAAAGAATAATATTCTTAGTAGAGAATAGCTTCCCTCCTTCAGCACAGTTTACTTACTTTTACTTTGAGAAGAAGACAGAAATCACTTAGAGAAGGAAACCAAAATTAGTTTCGAGACTTCTGCATTTGTAGGAAGAAATACTTCAACTCCTTCATTTTCTCGTGAAAGGGGAAGTTATGGACATTGTGGGAGTGATCATCTCTTACTCCTAAAGAGAAGGAAAAATTAATTTGTTCTTATTGTGGAAAGTCGCGACATATCACAGCTATAATCAGAATGAGAAATAAGATACTGAAAACAGTGCATCCTCATTGGCAGATATTAAGAAAGAGATTGAGTTACTCAAAGCCCACTTGTCTGATGCACACACTCCATCAACCTCTTCAAACACTGACTCTCAAGCAACAATGGCATATCCATTCTCATTTATGGCTCAGGGTAATATAAGTACTTCTCATTCCTGGATATGGGTTATTGATTCTGGTGCTACAGATCACATGAACAGTAGAAGAGATTATTTTGATAAGTATGAGGTGACTCAATAACAAATTAATATTAGATTGACAGATGGTTCACACACTCCTATAGTTGGAAAATGAAGTATTACCAGATCTTTTGGCATATTGCAAAATGTTTTACATGTCTCTAATGTATCGGTCAATTTATTATTAGTATTTGCTATGACTCATGATATAAAATGTCAAATAATTTTTTATTCTATTGGATGTCTCTTTCAGGAATTGAGGACCGAGAGGATCTTTAGTTGGGGTAGTGTGAGGAGAGGCCTCTATTTTTGTGAGGAGAATAAGAGAGAAACTATGCAATCATCAATCATTATAGAGAAACAAAAAGAGGACATATCTCGGTAGCACCAGAGACTAGGACATTTACCTTTATCTAAACTTAGGATGTTATTACCTGAATTTAGTCATTGTAATAATTTGAATTTGAATTGTGAAACCTGTCAGAAGGCAAAACATCATCATACTTCTTTTCCTATGAGTGAATAAAGATCCTCTATTCCTTTTGAGATTATTCATTCTGATATTTGGGATCCTTGCTCTACTACTTCATTGCATGAGTACAAGTACTTTATATTATTTATTGATGACTGTACTAGATTTACTATGATATATCTCATAAAAACTAATGATGAAGTGAAAAATATCATCCCAATATATTGTCAGTTTGTACATACTCAGTTTCAGCGTACTATTAAAGTCTTTCGTAGTGATAATGGTGGTGGATTTATGTCTTATCTACTTCATGCATATTTCTTAGGTCATGGGATATTACACCAGACTTCATGTGCCTATTCTCCATAACAAATGGAGTCTCTAAAAGAAAAAATAGGCATATTCTAGAAGTTGTCAGAACTCTTCTAATTGGGTATAATGCTCCTAAATATTATTGGGGTGAAACAGTTTTAACTGCAATTTTCCTTATAAACCGTATGCCAAGCAGAGTTCTTAATGGTAATACTCCATTTCATTCGCTATGTCCTTCCCAAAAACAATTTCACCTTCTTCTGAGGGTATTTAGATGTACTTGCTTCATTCATGTTCATCATGGTTTAAGAGATAAGCTTGATGCAAGATCGTTCAAATGCATTTTCTTGAGATACTCCTCTACTCAGAAGGGATACAAATGTTATGATCCTCTCAGAAGAAAAGTATATGTTACCATGGATGTTACTTTTCATGAAGATATACCATTTTATAATTTACAGGAAGTGTCTCCATCAGATATACTGTCTCCGAGGAGATATCACTTCCTCAGGAGAAGGAATGACAGGTATATACCAGAGGTGAAAGAAAGACATTTCTCCCACATCACTCAACTACCCTGGAGCAAAATACTCATCTAGAATCAGACCCAATTCCTTCTCAAGTAACTCTCCATAATCTAGATAATGAGTTGAGTGATTTACCTATTGCACTTCGAAAGGGGAAACGTGAAGTGGCAAAATACTCTTTACAAAAGATGGTGTCATATTCTAATTATCCTACAGAATACCAGTTGTTCGTGATGAATGCATATAATAGCTATATTCCAAGAACATTTGAAGAAGCACAACTACATCCTGGTTGAAAGGCTGCAATGGCAGAAGAAATAGCAGCACTGGTACGAAACAACATATGAGAATTGGTAGATCTACCATCAGAAAGAAAGACAGTGGGGTGCAAATGGGTTTTTTCAGTAAAGTATAAGGCTGACGGGAATATAGAGAGATACAAAGCAAGATTGATCGCTAAAGGCTACAGTCAGTCATATGGCATTGATTACACAGAAACATTTGCTCCTGTAGCTAAAATGAATACTATCAGAATTATTTTGAGTGTAGCTGTTAATAAAGGATGGGAACTGTGGCAGTTGGATGTTAAGAATACCTTCCTTGAGGAAGATCTTCAGGAAGATATCTATGTGGACGTACCACCTAGGTATACTCATAAACAACAACCGAACAAGATATGTAAACTGAAAAAATCTATTTATGGTTTGAAACAATCCCGAAGAGCTTGGTTTGAGAAATTCAATGATGGTGTTATGAATTTGGGCTTCAAAAAGTATGTCAGTGATCATACATTATTTATCAAACAAGGCCAGAAAACTATTATATTATTGGTATACGTTGATGATATAATTATTACTGGTGATGATATAGAAGGTATAGTTGTCTTAAAAAAAAGACTAAGTGCATTATTTGACTTGAAGGATTTGGGAAGATTAAATTACTTCCTAAGAATAGAAGTTATTCATAAAAATGATTCTTATTTCTAAGTCAAAGAAAGTATATTCTCGACTTACTGAAGGAAACTAAAATGGAGGACTGCAGAAAATGTTCTATTCCTATGGAAATCCTCAAAGAAGATCGTGATAAGCCAACAGAACCCTATGAAGATGTTGGAAAGTACTAGAGATTATTAGTGGGAAAGTTGATATATGTTACTATTACGAGGCCTGACATCAGTTTTGATGTTGGTTATGTTAGTAGGTAGATGCACAGTCCATCTAAACATCATATGAACACTGTATTTCATATCATGAGATATTTGAAATCCACCATTATGGCTTACTATATGCTCCTCATTTATTACTCGATATAAAGATCTATTCATTTGCTGATTGGGCCGGTTCTAAATCTGATAGAAAGTCTACCTCGAGTATATGGTATGTTTAGGAGGTAATATTGTATCTTAGAAGAGTAAGAAGCAATCTGTGGTGGCTAGGTTAAGTGTAGAGGCAGAGTATCGTGCTATTGCTCTAGGTATGTGTGAAGGACTATAGATTATATCACTTCTGGAAGAGATTGGTCTGAAAGACACTATCCCAATTAACTTCTTTACGGATAGTAAAGCTGCACTTCAAATAGCCTTAAATCCAGTATTCTATGAAAGGATCAAACATATTGAAATTTATTGCCATTTCATCAGGGAAAAAATTTCTCAAAGAATCTTCAACCTGGTATATGTTCGGTCAGAGGATCAGTTGGCAGACATCTTTACCAAACCAGTTCCAGTCAACAGATTTAAGAAAGTTCTTGCCAAGTTGGGCATTTCAAGTCTTAAGACCCAACTTGAGGGGGCGTGTTGAAGAACTAGTTAAAGTTTATAGTCGTAGTTAGTCTTAGTCTTTAATTTTAAGTTTTTGTAATGTAGTCATGTGGGTATTTATGTTTATAAGTGTATTAGATCCCAATGGATTCATTGAGATTCCAGTAAAGTTAATTACTTATTAAGGGCATTTGAGTCTTTTAAGTTAGAACAACCCTCATAAGATCATAAGGTGTAATTAGGTTTTGATAAGTATGAATAAGAAACCAGAGAGGGTGGCAGCCATGAGGGCGCTGACCTATACATTAGATCCGGTCTTTATTTGTTTGATTAATTCTTGATAAATTTCACATCATTCCACGCGCGTATCGACAATAGAAACTGCTATGAAGCATTTTAATGCTGGTAGAAACTCTACCTACATAAAGGATCACCCTTGTATAGCCGGTACCAAGCCCGAATAAAAGAGGAGGATTGCCTTAGGCTTCTGACAACCAACGTAAAACTTTGTCAGACTTATTTACCATGGATTCTATAAATTATGATAGATCTCTCTAGAAACAAAAAATCCCAATGGCTGACCCCATCTAGTATGGGAAAAGGCTTAGCTATTGTAGTTGTTGTGTATAGCTGACAATTTTTATTGCCTTTCATTTGTGCACCTGATATCCAATTGCTAACTTAAATGTAATCAATTTTGTTCCTTCCAATAGGATTGATCAGGCAACCAAAATGGGGACATCTGAAAGATCTTCACAGAGACATAAAACTATGTGAACCAGCTTTGGTCTCTGGTGATCCTGCTGTGATTTCACTCGGAAGCTACCAAGAGGTTGAGTGCCTTCCACTTTAGCAATGGTGCTTCGCTAAATACTTGCTGATTTGTGTCTCAGTCTGAGATAACTGTATTTGTGGGCCTCCAGGCTCATGTGTTCACCTCCAGAACTGGAGCCTGTGCTTCATCCTTGCAAACTATGATGAAAGAGCAACCGGTGAATTTCAGGAACAGGCACTACATTCTGGGACCTTGGTCAATCAGCATCCTCCCTGATTGCACAAATGTGGTCTACAACACAGCAAACGTGATAGAATTTTGGAACATATTGTAAGCATGAGTTTTATCTATTCGTTATGATGTTTGGCATCAGGAACTTTATGCTTATGGTATACATGTCACTGCTACAGGTTGGTGTTCAAACTTCAAATATGCAAATGATTCCAGTAGAAAATCTCAGATTTTGGTGGAATTCGTACAATGAAGAAGTTGCTTCCTACAATGATGATCCCTTCACAACTACAGGGTTACTAGAACAGATAAATATAACGAGGGATACTAGTGATTACTTGTGGTACATGACAGAGTGAGTCTTCCACTCCTATAATCACTTGATATTCTAAAGGTGGTGCAGACAAAAGTCTCTCTAATATGAAGCGATGCTAAGCTTCTTATGGTGTTTCTACAGTGTCAACATCAACGGGAACGAACAATTTCTCAAGACTGGCCGATATCCGGTGCTTACTGCTATGTCAGCTGGCCATGCATTGCATGTCTTCGACAATGGCAAGCTAGCAGGTACATATGTGTTGCAGATGCTGAAATGTGGCGCCAAGCAATTGAATAGCACTTCTTAGCGTAGCAGTGGGATTGCCAGTAAGTTTTCTTGTAATTCCTTTGCCTTCAATCTGAACACGTCTTGAAATAATTCCCTACTGCTTTCTCATTGCTTTACGTTGGCAATCACTTCGAGACCTGGAATGCTGGCGTTCTTGGCCCTATTGTGTTAACTGGCCTTAATGAAGGCAGAAAGGACTTGACATGGCAACAGTGTTCTTACAAGGTACGCTTCCTAGCTACTCTGGATGAAGATGCAACAGAGTAATCATTCCTGCTCAATGAGCTAAACTTCTTGGGATGCTTATTCTTCAGGTGGGTCTAAAAGGTGAGGCTCTGAATCTTCACACTCAGTGGCAGTTCCTCTGTTGAGTGGACTCAAGGATCCTACCCCATCTGCGGTCAGCCAATGACATGGTACAAGGTCAGTATAATCAATACACAAGTCCTGCTTTGGAAGCATGATTTGAATAACTGAATGGGATATTGATAAACTACTTTATTGTGTACAGGCAACATTTGATGCTCCATGGGGTCGGTTCTACTTGCTCTGGATATGGGTACCATGGGCAAAGGCCAGATATGGATAAACGGACAGAGTATAGGACGCTATTGGCCTGCCTATACTGCAAAAGGCAATTGTGGAGGCTGCAGCTATGTTGGAACCTTTAATGAGAACAAATGCCAGACAAATTGCTGCGAACCTTCACAGAGATGGTGAGAAAAATTGCCAAAAAAGAGGCAAAAAGGAGTTCAAGAATTGATGTACCAGTGCTAAATAACTATCTTTGTGGCAGGTATTATGTCTCGCGTTCCTGGTTGCTCTAGAACAGCCATAGTATTCGATGATCTCCCATTGTATTTGTGTGCGGGTGAACTGAATCTCTTAAATATTCATGACATTGTTTGTGCAGAGGTGTGTAGGACAGCAATGGTGCTCTGTGATGATCTCCAATGATGTCTTCCAAGGAGACCCATGCCCAGGAGTCGAGAAGCGAGCGACTGTTGAGGCTGTTTGCAGCTAAAGGTGTTGCTTGATTGTTCACATAGTATTTGTACATGGCAATATACGTATGAATACAAGATAGTTGAATGCTTGTAGTTACTTGTACATGCATACTCAATAGCCAATTATAGCAGATTTAGCAGTAAGATCAGGCAGCCATTTAGGAAAAAGTTGCTAATGGTTTGACCCTAAAATCTTAGTGTAAATGAAGCAGTTACAATATGGAGCAAGCTTGTACGTAGTACAGAATGTAGAGTTTGAGAAAAACAGAATGTAATTCTATAGCTTCCACATCAAGTGTAATATATTATCATATATGGAAGTTTTATGGTATCCAAAGAGTTCCTGATCATCTTTCCCTTGTTCTGTTCTGTACTTTCTTACCCTCTCCATTTTCGGACATAACACGAAAACCTGACACGAATATGAACCTGAAAAGCTCATGTTCATGTCCAACCAAAGTGACAAAAATGGGTTGTGTTTGGGTTTACCTGTTTCTGACACGAACATGAATTGACGAGAAGAATACTTAATGTGAACAATGTACAGGGCTGACCCTAGGGCATTGTTGTCTGAATCGGATCAAGTTGACTTTAATCAGCCGAATTATGGAAATGGTCATTTTTCCTATTAAATTGGTTTTGTTAATAAATTTAGCCTGAATTCTCTCTTATTTTAAACTTTTTCATTAGTTTTCTTAAGTGTTAAATAATTTTCTTTAAATCTTTATTTTAAATTGTTCCCTTCTAGTCCGCTTCTATTCAAATTTACCCTAAGGTTCCACACTGCATCAAAATATTTTCCCCGAAATGATTGAACCAATATACCCTGTTGCAACGAAATAGAGCCGAACCAACAAATTTAAAGTTTTAAAGAAAGCTATATAAAAGTTTCAACAGCATACTGTTTCCAGATGAAACTAGTTTTTTTCACCAAAATTTGGTCAATTCTGGTCACCCCCCAAACTGAATCTATGTCTGTGCATCGAAGTAGGTAGCCTAGGCCCTCTAGTGCAGTGGTGGGTGTCCAATTCAGTTTGACCAGTTCGACACCCGGTCGAACGAAACTCCGGGAGGTAGTAGATGATTTGGCCTAGAATAAGCTCACAACAATCAGCATCATACTAATACCAAGAAGCAACAAGGTTCTCTTTTTTTAGATGAATGAAGAAAGCAACTGTTCTCCAACAAAAAAACCCTAGGCAAGTGTGAAACCTGAAAGTTTTAAGCTTAAATTAGCCACCTTTTTGGGTAAGCAATTTGGGGTTAGACTGATCCCTACCAAATATGCATGCTGCCGGTATCGAGCGTGAGACTTTCAACTTTGAAGTTCTTTTGGGTCATCCTCTAGCCAGGAGAACTACATACACTTGTGCTATCCTTATGTTTGCTTAAATAGTTTAAAACGATGTTTATTAGTAAGAAATAACAGGTTAAAGCCGTGCTCCTTGGCTTAGCTGCTCATTGTAATAGTTTGATTCCCAGGTGGCTCGGACCCGTCGAGTAAAGCCCTTGGACTGGGCTCAGCAGTTGGCTTTGGCTCTTTTCACCGTTCTCTCGTGCAGTTCTACATGCTTAAGTTAAGAAGAGCATATATGCACACATCTATCTATCTATCTATATATACTATTTTTTGGAAGGTAGAAAAGCACTTTTTACTTTTCCTATACACATTTCGATTATGATCAAACTCAATATAATGGTCAAGATCCAAAAGTAGGTTTCATTACATATATATTTGAAATTGGGTCCTACCCTCCACTAACATGCCCGTTAATGCTTACTCATTGCTTTTCAATGACATTACTATAATTTAAAAAGTCTTAAGGTTTTGAAAATTGTATAAAATAATATTATTATACTCATGCTCATAAAAAGTAACGGTATTAACATGAGTGAGTAGCATCACTGGTCAATAGGATCCTATATGTGTTTATAATATATATATATATATATATATATATATATATATATATATATATATATATATATATATATATATATATATATATATATATTAAGATGTGAATCTTTCATGTTCTCTATTTCTGTCGTATGCTCCACACTGAATGAATGGTTTTGGTTACCAACGGTTAAATGGTTCAAGTGGCTGGGCACTTGTTCCCCTTAAGCAAGGTCAACAGTTAGAGCCTTTTTACAGAGAAAACCACTTCCAGAGAGCTTTATCAGATAGTGGGTCGACCTGGCTCTAACCTGATTAGCCCGGGTCCTTGTGGACTTCCACATACGTATGGTTTAGAACACGAAATAAAAACAATCGTTTTAGTTGCAAGTATGATCCAAGTACAACCACAAGAATAGAGATTTAAGATTTATCAAAGAGAGCGTCCCATGTAGGGGACCCTCTCTCTCTCTCTCTCTCTCTCTCTCTCTATATATATATATATATATATATATATATATATACACACACACCTATTCTCACACCTATTTTTTAAAATACCGAAATAATCTATCATCACTTTTTCTCTTCTCTCCCATCCAATTCCAGCAAGGGTCTCTCTTGCCGGATCTCTTTACTCAGACAATCAATCAACAACAACAACAACAACTAAGCCTTTTCCCATACTAGACGGGGTCGGCTACATGGATTCTTTGTTTCCACAGATCCCTATCGTGTGCCATGTTAGCACTTAACTCCCAATAAGCTAGATCATTCTTTATTGTAATTCTTTCCAACACTTTTGTGGTTGTCCTCTACCTCTTTTAATACTTTCCAAATTTAGTTTTTCTAACATTCTTACAGGTTCTTCTTTTGATCTTCTTTCTATATGTCCAAACCATCTTAAACGATGTTCTCTCATTTTATCCTTTATTGGTGCCACTCTAATTTGTTTCTAATAACCTCATTATTTATACGGTCTTTTCTTGTATGACCACTCACCATCTTAACATCTTCATTTCTGTCACAGACATCTTTTGTACATGTTGATGATTAACTGCCCAACACTCAGAACCATAAAACATGTCAGGCCTAATTGTTGCTCTATAATATTTACCTTTTAACTTTAATGGTATCTTCTTATCACAAAGAATGCCTGATACTCCTCTCCATTTTAACCAACCAGCATTAATTCTATGCGTAACATCTCCATCAATTCTTCCATCACTCTAAAGAATTGACCCTAGGTATTTAAAACTTTCCTTTTGGATAATGCAATGTATGCCAATTTTAATTTCTATGTCCTCTGAAGTAACCAAATGATCAAACTTACATTCCATATATTCTCTCTTTGTTCTACTAAGTCGGAGGCCTTTGCTTTCTAAGGTTTCTTTCCATAGTTCCAATTTTCTATTAACTTTTTCCTTAGACTCCTCCACTAATACAATGTCATCTGCAAATAACATACACCAATGTACTTCATCTTGAATATGTTTTGTTAACTCATCCATCACCATTATAAATAAGTATGGACTTAAAGTTGATCCTTGATGTAACCCAATATTAACTTCAAAGAAGTCTATCATTCCTTCATGAGTCCTCACACATGTTTTTGCACCATCATACATGTCTCTTATAAGGCTAATATATGTCAATGGGATACCTCTTTTTTAGGTTCTCCAAAGAACCTCCCTCGGTACCCTATCATAAGCTTTTTCTAGATCAATAAATATCATGTGAAGGTCTTTCTTTTTTGCTCTAAAATGTTCCATAAGACTTCTCAAAAGGTGAATTGCTTCGATAGTAGATCTGCCTTGCATGAATCCAAATTGGTTCTCTGTTGTACTTGATACTTGTCTTAACCTACGTTCGATAATTCTTTCCCATAATTTCATAGTATGACTCATTAACTTGATACCTCGATAATTCGCACAATTTTGAATGTCTCCCTTGTTCTTATATATGGGTATAAGTGTACTTGCTCTCCATTCCTCGGGCATCTTTTGGTTTTTCCATATTTCATTAAATAGTCTTGTGAGCCAAGTGATTCCTATTTCTCTTAGTATTTTCCAAACTTCTATAGGAATATTATCTGGTCCTACCGATTTACCACCCTTCATATGTTTAAGAGTCTCTTTGACTTCATTCTTTTGAATACGTCGATAGAAATTGTGGTTTATATACTTTTCTGACTTGGCTAAATCTCCTAAACTAATACTAACATCTTTATTTTCATTAAAAAGATTATAAAAATAGTTTTTCCATCTATTTCTTATATCATCATTTGCCACTAGAATTTTTTCATCCTCGTCTTTTATGCTTCTAACATAATTAAGATCTTTAGTTTTCTTATCTCTAGCCCTAGATATCCTAAAAATATCTCTTTCACCCTCTTTTTAGTTGAGTTTTCTATATAAGTCCTCCCAAATCTTAGCTTTTGCTTCACTAACGGCCTTTTTCGCTTCCTTCTTTGCTTTCTTATAAGCTTCTAAAGTTTCACTAGTTTTCTTGGCATGATGTAATTTGTAATGATTTTATTTTATACTACTTCACTCCACTACCAAGCTTCTTTTTGTGCTAGTACACCTCCCTTAGATACCCCTAACACATCTTTCGCCACTTTCCTAATATGTATAGCCATATTGTTCCACATATCACAGGGCGTGCCAACATAATTCCAAACATCTCCTTGAAGGACTTTCTGTTTAAATATATCTTCTTTCTCGCTTTTGAGGTTCCACCATTTTGTCCGAGTAGCTCTATGCACTCTTTTCTTCTTTGTCCATTTTTTTATTTATAAATCCATAACTAAAAGTCGATGTTGGATGATTAAGCTTTCTCCTGGAATTACCTTACAATCTTTACAACACGCTCTATCTTTTTTTTACAAATAAAGTAATCAATTTGTGTTTGTGATAAGCCACTCTTATAAGTAATTAAATGTTCATCTCGTTTTTTGAAGATTGTATTGACTATAAAGAGATCAAATGCCATAGCAAAATCTAAAATCTCCCTACCTTCCTCGTTTATATCCCCAAAACCAAAGTTTCCATAAATCCCTTGATATCCTAATGCCTCTTTACCGACATGTCCATTTAAATCTCCTCCTAAACAAATCATCTCCCTTTGTGGAATCTTTTGAAACACCTTATCTAACTCTTCCCAAAAAACTGTCTTTATACTATCTTCTAGTCCTACTTGGGGTGCGTAAGCATAAACTATATTCAAAACCTCTGCTCCTAACACTAATTTCAACGTCATGATTCAGTCACCATATCGTTGTATGTCTACTACACTCTCCTTTAAATCTTTATTTATGATAATACCAACTCTGTTTCGAGCCTTTTCTTTACTTGAGTACCATAATTTAAAACCTGTATCCTCTATCTCCTTTGCTTTTTCTCCAACACATTTTGTCTCTTGTAAACATAGAATATGAATCTTTCTCCGAATCATAGTATCTACCACCTCCATTAGCTTACTGGATAATGTTCCGATATTCCAAGAACCAATACGAATCTTATTATCTAGGACTAGCTTTCTTACCCCCCGCATCCGTCAATAATCAAAATGCGGAGACCCTCTCTGAAAAATTTTCACTACATTCGGGCGACAATGTAGCGGGACTGACTTCTTTACCCACACCTGTCCATAATGTGGGAACCCTCTCTACAATTGATTTACTACATTCGGGCGAAAATGTAGTGGCCCTTGCTTACTTCTTACTGCATTCGGGCTCTACAGCATGTCGCTAGGCGAGGACGCCCCAAAGCAATGATCATAATTTTTGTAATCTATGTTATAAAATCAGATAATCAATATTTTATTTATTTATAGCATTGCTTATTTCTTCATAGTTGGATAACATATTCTCTTACGAATCTCACACAGCAAAAAAGAAAAAAGGAGGAGTAGAATCAAGAGAAGGAGAGAAAGAAAAAGAAAATCACGAAACATATGAAAAAATAGAAAACATCAACTTTATGACTTGAGATACAACACAGAGCGTCTACCTGATAAGGGAAATACACCTCAATTGCATCCCCCTACAAACATAGAGATATGGTTGAAGCGTGTCTCTCTCATCGAGAAGATGGACCTATGTTGCGCCTCTAGTCAGAAAGTTGACGTCATTTTTTTTATTTTGATTCGTGTCGAAAACAAAATCAATACATCAAATAAACAAGAAAAAATGCATCAAGTCAATGAAATTCCCACCAAATTACTAAAACCCTCTTCGAATCGGTCACTTTTTCGGTTTTTTCTTCTTCTATTTTTCTTCCTCCTCTTTTCTTTTTCTTCTTTATCTTCGTAGGATTGACAACATTATGGGTTGTTGGATTGTTCAGTATTGTGCATTAAATATTATGGGTCATCGAAAAAATAATGTGAAACGATCGACATTTAGGTGAGAATCCAGAGACAGAGAGAGTTTGAGGCGGACAAGAGCATTAGGGTAAGTTCAGATTCTAATAAGAGTAAAATCGGAATCACAATAAAAGAAGGTGTGTGGATATTAAAAACCATGTGTACGTATTGATATTATATATAGAGAGAAAGATAAAGAGAAAGGGAGAGGGAGCTACAAGACAACTTTTCATGGTAGTCATTACTTGATCATTGGTACCATTCATGTGTTCAATCAAACTGTGGTGATCAAAGCACTCATTTTGAGTCACATTTAATGCACCGGTATCAAATCTTATATTGATAGTGGTGGGCAACTTGTTTTGTGTCATTTGTGTGATCTCATGGATGGCGCATATCATCTAGTAGAGTATAGTACGAGAGAGAAAGAAATAAACTCAAAGATGCTAAACACCTTTTCGTGTCAGACTCTACTAAATGATTTGTGTTCGCATAGAAAACACAGATCGAGTTGCTCATCACTGTCAATACGAGATTTGAGTCCATTTAAATGCGACTCGAAGTGGGTGTTTTGATCACAACTGTCCGATCAAAACGATAATGATAAAGTAATTATGGGAAGCTGTCTAGCAACAAAACACCCTTCTCAGCAAGCCCCTTTGTATAGGGCAATTAAATTAACCAAGTTGCTTGTAATTCAGCTCATCCCTTGCTCAGTTTGTTAAACCATGTGAGTTAAAAACTAAAATAATATGTTTGGCTAGTGAAAGCTCGTGAAGCGACTTTTTCTGATTTTTACCTAAATCATGTCCCTCAAGGTAATAACATTAACGTTTTTGAGGCAATTTGAAGTGTCAATCTGTTTTAACTTTATCACAAACGAAAAACTTATGTAAATAAAGTGCATTCCCTTGGTGTATTTAAGGAAATCTCTCCTTCAACTAGGTTTCGTTTCAGCTCGTAAAAGGATGTAGACACAAAATTTTCACTCTAAACTTATGTAGAGACTTGAAACGAGAACTTTTAATCTATTCTTACGCGAGCGTGCCAGCTAATTTTCAAAAACTAGCAAAGTATATAAATCGAATTTGACTTCAAATTTAAAGATCCAGCCTAAACGAGCTGGGCTAAGCGAGCTCTTTTCACTTTAGGCCTTCTTAAACCGACGCTCAAGGATCAGCCTAAACACTTAGAAACTTTAAATTTAAAGATGATAGACTCCAATTCACGTGAAGATGCAGTGTATGTTCAAGAAAAAGTAAGTGCACTTGATTTAAAGCTTTGAAATGAACAAGTTCTGAAAAATAGAAAGTTTTGTTTTTAGGACTTATTTCCCGAATCGTTTTCAGTATCTTATAGACCTCATAAAATCATCAAAATTTTACAGGATAAAGCTTGAGATGGCAAAGTCTATAGCACTTTACAGATCATGATTCAGAGTTGTATTGATGCAAAATTAAATCTAGAAAGTGCCTCTCCTTAGGCACCTGGAACTATTCGGTCACAGAAATACAAAGACTCAAAGATGAGCCCGTATTTAAGTACTCATAGCTCCAAATTTAATGAATTTAATCTTGATAGAAAGCTATGGATGTCATCTTTCCAATGAATCAAAATTCATTGATTTTGGAGACATACAGATAGAGTTATGGGATAAAAACCCAGACTCTATTGTAAGAAAACAGGTTGGATAGACAGTTGACAGAAATTATTTTGATTTTGCAAAGTTTTAATTACGATGCTGCATGACCCTAAAATTCTTAAAACTTTTATTACAAGTGGATCTCTGTGTGGAGAGTATGTCTACAAAGTTTTGGAGAAATTGGAGCAGAGGTTTGAGAATTAAAATTCAAGTAATCAATGTATACAGATATGATAAAATCCAGTTTTTAGGTTTTTAGAATCATACGTGATGGAAACTCACACGAATTGAAAAGCAACAACGCAACATCACGAATTGAAATTGTTGAAGGAAAATGAATTGAAATATGTATATAAGCTTAAGACCTTTATTTTGAAATGTTCCCAAAAAGACTTGAACTTTAAAAGGTTGGGATTTTCGAATTTGGAAGTTCATAAAGGATTTAAATTGATTTTCGAAATTGAGAGTTTTGAAAATATTTTAATTTTGGGTGTTTACAGATACCCCTCTTTGGCATTAATCCAAATTTATTTGGATAATGGCAAAGAAGAAAACACCCTTTTTAGATTTACTTCTCAAATTTTCTTGAAAATATAAATCATCCTTCATTTCATAAAATACTTTTCCTTGAATTATAGAGGAGGGGATTTCGGCCAAAGGGGACTTCACCTACATTGGGTATATATTCTACGCATGATCATGCATGAACGACTTTGAATGTATGTATGCATGGTATGAGTGATACAAATGGAGTGTGAGGTTTTAGAGACTCACTTAAGAGATATATGAGCTTGGGGAGAGCCCATGAAGGCCGGCTGCCCCAAGTAAGATAATCTCATGTCATTTTGACATTTTGGGTTTTCAAAATTTTATTTTCAAAGAGAATTCCTTTTAGCTTCAATCAAAAGGACTTCCAATTTTTCATATTTCCCTTCATTTGGGTTTCAATGCCTACTACTTGGTAGAGGTTTTGTAGAAAATTTTGGAAAACATTTCAAAGTTTCATTTCCTACACAACAAAGTCTAATTCTCAAACAAAATGAAATCCAAATAAGTTGATTATATTCTTACTTTAGGATTTTCATGGATAAACCTTTCAACATTGGGATGAGTTGTAGGGATATGAGAAAGACTTACCATGATCCCTTCTGAAGCGTCCCGTGGTTTAAGGCAAAGAGGCGGAAAATTGCTCTTTTGGGCTTTGACTTTTCCTTTTCTATCTTTTTTTTCTTTTTCTCATTCAAAGAGAAGACCTCTTTCGGAGGAATTTTTGTATTCCCTCTTTTTATCAAAAGGAAAGACCTCTCTTTAGAAGAGTTTTTGCATTTTCTTTTCTTTTCTTCTTTTTTTCATTCAAAGAGAAGATCTCCTTCGGAGGAATTTTTGTATTTCCTCTTTCTATTCGAAGAGAAGACCTCTTTTTGGAGGAGTTTTTGTATTCTCTTTTTCTTTTGAATTTTGCCAGTTTTCCTTTTGGAGAGAGAAGTAAAATGGGGAGAAAGCTTATCCCTTTGGTTACTCGATTCAACCAAGATCATCCCATTTTCTAATAGCATCTATCATTTGAAAATATTTTGCTATTTTGAACAACGCTTCATTTTGTAAGCCAAGGATTTTTGAAATGTAACTAACTAATTTTGAAAACTCTACTTTTCATAAAGCATTGATTCCCTTATTTAGGGCCATACAATCAATTTTGATCATTCTTTCAAGAAGTTCAAAGGAGATCCATTTAAATTTTTTTTCGAAAGATTTTAGCATAGACCCTAAACATGATTATTTTTTGCAAGTATTGGGCATTTATAGGGTCTACTAAATTTCTGCCCTCAACGTCAATCAATATGCATTATCGATTTTTTGTTACCCCTTTTATGACATAGAGACATTCCTACTTGGGCTGCCACCCTTTTGGGCCTCTTTGAGTGAATGATGTGCATGTGATGCATAATATGTAAAAATGTATTCCATGTGATATGATGGAGATACATGCTTTATGAGATGATGAATATATTTAGTCTCCATGAAAAGATTTTTAGGGAATACATTCTAAATGTCCCTAGTTTGGTGGAGATGAGATGAGTCCAATGATGACGATGGGATATGAATGGCATGTCCATGCATTTGTCATTGATGACATTTTTTAACATGATCATGATAGTCTTATTTAAGGGTGGACTAAAAATAACCGACTCTAAGTATCTTCATGGCCATCATATTGCATTGACATGGCCTCCACATTATCCATTGTGGAATTAATGTATTATGGTCCTAGTCTCATCAAGGTCTACACATCTCAATAAGATGCCGATAAAAATTCTTTTTATAAAGAATCCCTCCCAAAATCACATATCGGGTTGAAATTTTTTGAATCAAAGTTTTATCTTCGGAAGAAGCAAACTCGGGAAATCCTCCATTCTCTAAAATATTTTTAATGTCTTAAAACCAAGGTTTTTCAATAGGATTTTGGTCATTTTAGCAAATCTCCAAATCGTGAGTGGATGGAGTGGGTGAGTGCCATATTTCTAAGGATAGAGTTCTCAAGGTGGGATCGACCCTTAGGGCTGATCTTAAGGATAAGAGGGCATTTGCTATGGTATTGTCCTCTCTACCTATGTAAGTGAGTGTGCATGATTTGAAAGAATCGACCAGTTTAGTGGCCAATTTGTGGAATGGAACAAGTTTTTCATTCTTGACTTGCCAAATTTTCAAAACTTGATTTATAACAAGTATAGAATCTCCAAAGACTTCAATACATGAAGTCCCTAGATTTTTTCAAAATTTTAGGCCATGTATGAGTGCTTCATACTCGGCCACATTATTTGAGCATGTAAAATCTAGTCGAATGACAATTGGAATTTCCCCTTTCTCGGGAGATATGAGGATGATTCCTATACCTGCTCATTGTTGATTCTTTGTCCCATCAAAATACATTTTCTATACTTGATTTTCATTAAAAAATTTGCTAAAGATGGTTTTGAAATTCATTTGCAAATATGCCTTCATCGGGCATTTAATCAAGTATGGGATATGTATCCTCAAGAGGCAATTCGGCCACATGATAGGCTAGGGCTTGTCCCTTAATGAAGCTTTGATGATGAAATCATACTCCGTTAAGAGGAGCTGCCATTTACCTAGCCTACCCGTTAGGATAGGTTTTTCAAACAAGTGCTTGATTGGATCAAGCTTAGACACTATCCAAATTTCATGACTAGGAAATAATGTCTAAACTTTTGGGAAGCCCATACCAAGGCCAAGCACGTTTTCTCCATGGCTTGATAATTTCTTTCATATGCCAATAGGGTTTTTGAAATCTAGTAAATAGCATATTCCTTAAGGCTATCATCCTTATATTGAGCAAGCAAAGCACCCAATGCATTCACATGAATGGAAATGTAAAGCAATAAAGGTTTTCCTTGCTTTGGAGGTTTTAAAATCGAAGGATTTACCAAATAAGTTTTCAATCTTTCAAAAGCTTTTTGTCAATCGGTATCCCATTTAAATTTAACCCATTTTCTCAAAAGCCTATTGAAAGGTTCGCATCTTTTTGCTAGATTAGAGATGAATCTTCTAATTACTTGGAGTTGACCTTGGAGGCTTCGGATTTGGGTCAAGTTGGAGGGTGGAAGCATGTCTATGATGGCTCGACACTTAGAGGGGTCGACTTCTATGCCCCTTTGGCTTACCATGAACCATTTCCTAATCTTTTGTTTAATGAGTTTCACATTGGGTTCCAAGAGTAGATAATATTATACAATTCTAGGATCTAAACCCGGCATATCTTTATAAGTCTATGCAAATATAGGATTTTAAAAAAAATGCAATGAATGATGCTATTTTATGCTCATGTAAACATGTACCTATTTTTACATACTTTATGTTAGACCCACTCCCTAAAAATCCCCTCCTACGAAGTTTAAAGGTTTTTCAAAGTCAAGGATTTTATAAAATTCGAGAAGCTCGGAGGCTCGATCTTTCTCATGGATGAGGGGATCTTCCTCCTTGCTTTGATCATTCTCAAGCACTTTAATTTCTAGGGAAGTGCCAAGTGAGAGAGGGGGGTTGTGCATGATGGACTTAGCCGATTTTGGTTATGGAATATATAAAAGCTTTGGAAGAACTTAGAAATTGGCTTTGTACATGGCCAATATTTTCGAGATTTTCAAACTTTTCAATTTTTTTTATTTAAAAAAAAAAACAAAAGGATCAATATAAAAGACTTTCTTTTTGAGGATTTTTCTAAATAAAGAAAAGGAGAATAAATATAAACAATTTTGTTTTTGAAATTTTCAGATTTTTCAAATGTTTTTGGCTTTTGAGAGTTTTCTAATTTTTTTTGGTTTTTCTAAATATATAATTTTTTTTTGGATTTTTGTATAAGGAGGGGTTTTCCATCAAACCTACAAAGAAAACTCCATGATTTAGACTTTAAGCAAGAGGTCTAAGTCATAGGTCTCGGTGTTAGTGGGTTCTAGGGCATCCTTAACCCAAGTGGTCTAAGGTAGTGGCTCAAGGGGTATGGATGAGATATAGCACAATCCATATCGACTCGGGTTTGGACTAGGTAGGATGGGCTCTAGCCTACCTTGGTTATGGGCTCCTAGACCTTAGTAAGGTGTGTATCTCATGTTTAACATAATATTCCAAGGCTTTTTGAGTTTTAACATTTTTTTATAAAGTGAATAACCTTGGAATCGAGTGTCATCAATATCATGGATATACACACGACTTATTTTAGGTAAGAGCTAGGAGGTATGGATGGTGGAAGACTTGGGCTTCCATGTGACCCTAGGAGTGGGTGGCTTGAGAGGTTTTGGCATAAGTTCTCCCAAGAGGTGGACAGTTTTGGCATGGTCCCTAGGTGCAACCCAATGTGCCCCTAGGGGTGGACGATTTGGGTTTATTTGGATGCAAAGGAAAAATATGCTTGATCCTTTGTAATTTATGAGGGTATGGATTCCAAGGGAAACCATGATCAATCCCTTGGTGGGTTTAGGGATGTTGAGAAAAATCATGGCCGTAGGTTCGGGTTCATGATACAAACCTAGGCTCAAGGAAACTTATTTATGCATGGTAGGGTTAGGTGTACCTAGGATGTCGATGCATGCACTAGGAGTAACCATGTCTACCATATTTTGAACTTTATTTTGATTTTGATTTTCTTTTTGAAATTCTTTTTCTTGGTGCAGGACATTTGGTGCACCTTGAAAATCCATATCTTTTGGCACATCTAGTGGGTTTGTGGGTGCATGAGTGTGATTCGATGCATCCAATGAATGATTTACCGATCCTACACTAAGAAGGGGAGAATCAAGTATGGAGTTTGTGGGGGAATGAGTTTCGAACATGCCTTTTTTAAGCTTGTCTACAATTTCATGGTGAGAGCAAGTATCCTTGTAGGCGTCCTGAGGTTGTTCTAGCTCATGCACGGCTTCGAACTCTCGTTGCTTTACAAGGTCTTGGATTTTATCTTCCAAGCCTATGTGTGTGCAACCCTAATTCTCTTGTTAAGTGTTGCTCATGGGATTGGAATCCATCAGAGCAAATGTTTGTAAAGATTTGGGAGTGAAGTGGATCTCACGCCCCACTCTATTTGTGTGCCCGAAAATGTGGATTTCATTTTCAATCTTTAGAATTTCAAAATTTTGTTTTTCAAATGTTTTTTATTTTTGAAGTTTTTCCAATTTTTTTATCTTTGGAAACATAAAAAGTTTTTTTTTTATTTTTCTATGGAAAATGGGATGCTTGGAGGATGGACAAAGTTAGATGATTCAATCTCGACCCTTGCTGCATTTGAAGCCTCATTTCTTTCATCAGATTATGGGCTCAATTTGGTTTTTCGGGTATGCGTTTTCTCTCTATGTACCCGAAATGAATTTTCATGTGATCGATGTGCCTGAGCCTTGTGGCTTAGAGCATCGATTTTCTTTTCCATTTCCTTCATTATTTTTTTTAGGAAAGCAAGCTCTTCATCTTGGGTTTTAGAGGATTTGAAAAACCGTTTTGAGACATGCGATGAGGATTTTATCAACTTGTTTTTAAATGAATCATCCATGCTTGACATTGTTTTTGAAACTAATTTATGCACAAAAAAGCTATGAACACCATGATTTTGAAAAGCTTGGAATTAAAGATCACCTAAGTTTGAAGTTTCACAGGTCGTCCCACCGGGCGTGCCAATTCTGTAGACACAAAATTTTCACTCTAAGCCTATGTAGAGACTTGAAACGAGAACTTATAATCTACTCTTGCACGAGCGTGCCAGCTAATTTTAAAAAACTAGCAAAGTATATAAATCGAATTCGACTTCAATTGACAATTGGGCTAAGCGAGCTCTTTTCGCTTTAGGCCTTGTTGAACTGACACTCAAGGGTCAGCCTAAGCGCTTAGAAACTTTAAATTTGAAGATGATAGACTCCAATTCACGTGAAGATGTAGTGTATGTTTAAGAAAAAGTGAGTTCACTTGATTTAAAGCTTTGAAATGAACAAGTTCTGAAAAACAGAAAGTTTTGTTTTTATGACTTGTTTCTCGAATCGTTTTTAGTATCTTACAGACCTCCTAAAATCATTAAAATTTTACAAGATAAAGCCTAAGATATGGAGAGTCTGTAGTACTTTACAGATCGTGATTCGGGATGCAAAATTAAATCTAGGAAGTGCCTCTGCTTAGACACCCAGAATTGTTCTATCAAAGAAATATAGAGACTCAAAGATGAGTCCGTATCTAAGTGCTTAGAGTTCTAAATTTAATGAATTTGATCTTGATGGAAAGCTATGGATGTCATCTTTCAAATAAATCAAAATTCATCGATTTTGGAGACCTACAGATATAGTTATGGGATGAAAACCTAGGCTCTATTGTAGGAAAGTAAGTTGGACAGACAGTTGACAAAAATTATTCTGATTTTGCAAAGTTTTAATTATGATGCTACACAATCCTAAAATTATTGAAACTTTTATTAGAAGTGAGCCTATATGTGGAGAGTATGTGTGCAAAGTTTCGAAGCAATTGGAGCAGAGGTTTGAGAATTAAAATTCAAGCAATCAACATATATAGAGATAATGAAATCCAGTTTTCAGATTTTTAGAATCATACGTGATGCAAACTCACATGAATTAAAAAGCAGCAACACAACATCACGAATTGAATTTGCTGAAGGGAAATAAATTGAAATATGTATATAAGCTTAAGCATAGAGGGGGTAGGGAGTATAGAGTGTTCTATAGAATATATTGAGGAAGAATGATATAAACAAACATATAGAGTGCCTACGTGAGAATGAAAATTTAGCAAATCTACTCATTATTTACAACATGGGGGGGAGACAAGACTGTATTAATACAATCCCTTTTAAATTGAATTGAAGGAGAAGAAAGATTAGAATCAAAGTTTAGGAATACTTACATCTTTCCCCCACGAATTTGAACTCCCAAGAGGAATTCGGCACTCCCTTCTTCCTTGACTCAATCTCACTCACACTCAATGTGCAACCTTAGCCTACAACTACCCCAATCCCCCTCTCTTTCTTCACTCCCTTATAGCCCATGACCCAAGCTTGGTGCAGCCACTCACTTGGATGACCCCTCTTGCTGGCCCTTTTCCCTAAAGCAGCCCCTCTCTCTCTCACCTTCCCCCAACTCTTCAAGTATCCAAGCACTCCAAGATAGAGAATACAAGATGAGGAACCCCCCCTCCTTTTTTATAGGCCAAGGGGCTGGCTTCTAGGACCTTCATTGGGGCGGGTTTGGCTTGCTTCATGTTCAACCCATGATCCACTTTGAGTTGTCCCCCTTGTGGTACTATGGACTAGCCTCATGTGGGCTAGTTTTGAGTTGATAAAAACTGGTCCACCTTGACCTTTGATTTAAGCTTGAACCGATCCCGTGTCCTAAAATGATTCCTCCCTTGAAGTGGGCCGGTCTTCGTCTTATCCAATTCTAATAAGCTTTGATCTTCGTATCCTACTTGATATGCTTTGTTACTTGCTTTATCTGGAGAGGATAGGCTTCTGACTCAGTCTATCCTTCGCTTCGAAGCTTGATTTTGATCTCGGATTGGGATGGGTCCTTATCTGTTCGTCTGATTTATCTTGAATTGCCTGGGCTTTTAACTTTAATTTAAAACCTTTATTTTGAAATATTCCCAAAAAGACTTGAACTTTAAAAATTTGAGATTTTCGAATTTGGAAGTTCATAAAGGCTTTAAATTGATTTTCGAAATTGGGAGTTTTGAAAATATTTTAATTTTGGGTGTTTACAAAGGACAATGAACCACATTCACGAATACGTTCAAACAGTGATCGCTCGGGCAACAGTTAGGTCGGGTTCTTCATGTAGAAAGCAAGCTAATCAATGAAGAGGGTGGTCTGTTTCTTTGGCTTGTTTACCAACAGTAAGTACTTTGACAAAATTAAAATTAAAATAGAAATTGAAAAGGGGAAAAAGAATTTCCCTCGACGATAAGTTGGTTGTTATTTACTGTCAATGTTAGAAGGTGGAACGGTGACGAGCCAACCCGTGTGTGTATGAGAGAGAGAGAGAGACGTTGGTAGGTAGATATCAAAATTATAAATAAAAGATTTATATTGTTGGAGAACTTTTAGTTTTTCTTTTCTTCCTTTTTCTCTAAAAAGTGCTTCTAGACTCTTTTCTTTCTTTAAAAAAGGGGTACAACATTTTGGTAATCAATTTAGCACTGCATGTAAGATCTTTTTGAGAAAAAATAAATTTTGAGTGTTACAAATGTTTCATGGGTTTCCTTTTTTCTTTTTCTCTTTGAACCACCGGTTCCCTAAAGTCGACAAGAATCATATCTGATCAGGTTCAAAGTCCGCACAGTCTTCCTGTATTGGATGGGATGACAAAGGTTGCATAATAGGAGTTCGAATGACTTTTACAACTTTGTTGAGATGCAGTATAGGTTATAAATGTTGTAACCGATAATATGTATATGATTTGAAAGTATGAACTTCAAATGTATTTATTATAAAATGTTTGTGAAATATTTACGCTTTTAGTATGTCTTCTATTAAAAATCGTATAACCCTCATCTACTACTGGTTTTCTTCGTTTAGAAGGCTTGAACCTTAAGAGGAACAAGTATTAAACCAGTTGCACCAACCACAGTTGGTAATAAGCCGATGGTTATAACTGTGAGTTCTTTTAATATAGATATACTGCAACCTACATTGCACCGAAACGCCCTCAGGGTGACGTTTTCCATGCCAAACCTGACCGAGACGTGGCTAAAATGTTTCAGTCTTCGCATTTATTACTTTTTTTTTTCGTTACAAGAAGAAGCCCGAGCCTAGCACACTCCACACATACGCCCTTTAAGAGTTGAACTCTCCACCAATAACAACACTAGAGCTCTCTACCATTGATATCAGGAAATAGATGTCACAGCAGCCCATCGGCCAAACCCTTGGGATGCACTACCACCCCGGGGCAAAAGGTCACAACCCCGACTAGCTGATAACCCACTGCTTTAAATATAGTTTGTTAGCACCCGGGACGTGTTGTTCAATGGCAGGAAGCTCTAGTGCCATTACTCCTGTGGAGAGTTCGACTCTCAGAGGATGTATGTGTTAGAATTTAGCATCCCCTTGTAACCCACCCCCAAAAAAAGTTTTTAAATGTCTAGAAAATGAATGAGCCAGACTTTTGAGCTCACCTTGAGGTAAATCCACCACCGCTCTCTACTCCGGGTGCTTTAAATGACAATCTTAAGATATGCCAGTTCACGGGTGAGCTGAACACTGCCTCAACCAAAACTCCTAAAAAATCCAAAAGATCTACACGGGCAGTTCGAGATATTCAAAAAGTTAAAGGGCACCCCACCCGAATTTCAACCAACTGAAGTTGGCCTCGCCCCCACCTAAAATTTTAGGGGTCCCCAACCGCGGGAGTAGTTCATTTACTTGAATGATATGAAGCTTTTTGTCCTAACTGCTACAAGCCTGCCGCCCAACACCAGCTCACCAATAAAAAGAAAGAGGAGAAATTCAAGTTTACCATGAGCTGCCGCCCGAGGGTTAGCATTCCTCCTCTCTTCTCCCAGTGTGGCGAGGGTGAGTAACGAAGAGTGTCCGGTGAGGCCTAATCGAGAGAGGATCACCATGAGAGAGTGCAATGCAGATGGTTGCGGTACACAGCAGAGAAATTCTGCTGCAAAAAGGAATAAACAGGGAGAGAGGGTTGTTGCCGGGCGTCGTTTGATGCTGCTGGAGGTCAGCAGCCACAAGCAGCGTCCAAATCTTGTAACCTGAAGCCATTTCACCTACTTGAACCCTTATCTCACTTGGTTTCAAGCAGCAACCATCTGCCTTTCAGAGAGTTCCGTATAAAAAGCAAACAAGTCGAGATGGACACATAATCCATTGAACCAGATATCAAAATGGCACACCAAAATACTAACAAATATTTATTCTTCATAAAGAGTCACAATACTGGAAGTTCAAATAGTTATAGGTAACAACCAACACGGGGTCTTAAGCCTCCTTCAGATGAAAAGCTCATAGTTGGAAATGAATTCAATCTGCTCACTCTACTGCTTTGCTTTATGGCCCCCCTTGTAGTGTAAGAGATGAAACAGAACGCTAAAAAACATGGTGAACGCCACGCACAAAACTTAAACCCTTCTTTCATGGGTTAACACAGCAAGGCCATAATGCGACCTTGCAAAGCAGCTCACTAAACACCATCATGATCTCCGCTATCATATCAAAAGATACATATATTGCTGTTACTGTTGCTTACACTCCGTCGGCCGCTCTCCCTGTTGTCCTTCACCAGCTTGGGCACTACCACTATTCTGTTGCATAGCATGAAAACATGTAATTGGACAAATTACAGCCACACTGTCATAAGATCAAAGGAAAAGATACCATTGAAGGAGGATCAGGAAGATAAACAGAAGTGTACCTTGCGACCGCTCAATGTCTGCTCAAAGAGAAACGATGCACAAGTAAGTTGGAGGTCCATTATGAAGTGGGGATAATGTAAAAAAAGCGAATGAGACATGTGCTGAACATAGTGTATACCTTCTTTTTGCTTTTGCTCTCTTCTTCATCCTCATCGTCATCGTCATCTTCTTCTTCCTCTTCTTCATCCTCATCTTCATCACCCTCCTCATCCACCTCGTCTCCTTCAATATCTTCAAGATCTTCTGCCTGGATAGCCTCACCAGTATACCACAATACAGCATGCGGGATGATTTTATCACGGATAGTGGATCTAAAAGTCATTTCTTCCCCAATCAGCAACTTTGTAGAAATCAAATTAAGAAAGTATGAAGAGGAAATGAGGTTAAGTATATATACCCGATATCATAATCCTGCTCCATTAGATTCTGCAGCCTCTCAGCCTGTCAAAGCAAACACATGAAGCTATCAGCCGATATAGGAAGGCATATAGTATGCTCTAGCAGGGTAACAATAACATACAGCATCCTCATCAATGTCTTCATCGTCCTCTGGGACCTCTGGCGGATTAAAAAAGTTAAAGAAGCTTTCACAATCTTCAGTTTTAATTATGGGCTTGGCATTCTTTGATCCCTTCTTTGGTTTCTTCTTGAGAACTTTCTGTGTAAGAGTCTTCCCGGGACACCATTCAATCTCCGTCCTATAAATCAACCAGAAAATGTCTGCCATCTGAACGACAAGAGAGTTTATGCACAAATAAGCTAATCTTGGTTTAACAATTTACCCCATTGCTTTCTCCAATATAGGCTCATTCTCATCAATCATATGATAAGTTTTCGTTAGAACTGAATTCTTAAAGTAAGGGTTAGTATCAAAGAAGAATTCTAGCTTAAAACCCTTTGGATTTTCAATCCTAGACCATTTTATATCCTTGAGATACTTCAGAGCCCCTTCATCCCGCTCAGTGATCTGAAACCATGAAAAGGACAAAACGATATAAAGCAAAGACACAAAAACCTGCGTATGTTATAAATCGATTCAAAGGAGGAATCACAATGGATGAATTTACCTCCTCAGCAACCACTTCATTATTTTTCATTGCTGTGAGCCAGAAATCTGGGACTCCCTTCTCTACACATCAGAAGAATATAATGAAATTATTCATCAAAATCTACAAAAGTAGGCAGAAAATGAGATAACCAACACAAAGTGGCACCAGTCTTATCATCTGTGGCATTTTCCTCTGACGGTTCGTTCTTCACACTTTCAGCTTCAACAACACCATTCACAATTTCAAATCGCTGTAAAATCAATAAATGTGAATGAACACAGAGAATGGCAATGATCATGTAAAAGATTCAAATAATCTGTGATCTATCGAGAAGTATGATAACCTTTGTATAAAGAGGATCATAAAGTTTCTGGTATTTAGCTTCAAGTGCCGCTCGTTCTTCAAAAAAATTTCCTTCTAGCTCATCATGTTGAGACTATAAATTGACAGAAACAAGTTGCATGGCTTATTCAACAAGATGATAAGACAAAAAAGAAGAAGCTACTTTTGCATCTTATAAATACATAACACATGTTAATAACACAATATTGCAATGCAGCAAACAAGAGCCTTGATGAAGACTGCCAAGCTAGTTAGTAAGGTAAAAATGTCAGATTCAGTGGGAGAGCTTTTGTTCGTCGCCTGGACACCATGCAATTGGTGTTTGAGGCAGAAACCAAAGGAACCCTTGACAGACAAATCTAACTCAGCTTATTTCATCAACGGAAAGAAAAGACAGTAATACCATAAAGAAATCAGAAGTAGAAGAGAGAGAGAGAGAGAATGAGATTCCTGTGGCGCTCAGACCAGCCAAGCAGCACAGTCGAATTGACTGAGTTTAGAGAGAGTCTCTCCCCAGGGTTTTATGCCACCAGAATGAGACTAAGTATCCTCTCCCAGTTGTAAAAACCAAAAAGGAGATAAGAGAAAATTCCAACTTCTGACATTTATGTCCAGTTTGTTGACAAAGATGTCATCATTGTTGCTGTTATTATTATTGTTGTCGTTACTATTATCATTTTTCAATCGTTGTTATTATTGCTATTATGTTCTTACTATTGGATACACTACCTGACTTCTTATGAAATAGTTATCTATTCTACAATAAGAATATTGCATATTATTAGAGAATAAGTTTTCCAGTGGTTGAAGTATGTGAATAACAGGTCCAGATTTATCTGCATCTACCTCAATAATAACAAAACACACGTGACAATCTTGTGCCATTTGCAGCAAATTCCGCTCACTCAATTATATTGGGAGCCTTGGGACACATTCATCTGGATGATAAGTGCAAAAAAGAAATAATATATGCAATCGGTTTAGAGAAAACATAATAAATGAACTATTCTCGGACTACTCCCTTCAATAAATGGAACAAAAAAACAAATAAGGTGGTTGAAACAAAATTATTGAAACGGTTCACATTATGAAGAGCTGCATAAGCAGGCATGAGATAATGCTCTACACAATCAAAAAAGATGATGAACGGCCAGATGAAAGGAATCTTAAAAAACACATATCCTTGGTTCATATGTTCTCTACACATAAAATACATACAACACATTGAAGACATAAGTTCACGGGAGTCAGTGGGAATAATCACACCCAATCCACAGCTTAGACTACGTACTGCATCATAGTACTTTCCTTTAGAAAGTTCACTAGACCTAATTTCCTGCCAAGCACATCCTTGTTCTGTATGGTCATGTTACTGTAAGTGTGATGCACAGCAAGAAGC
This sequence comes from Brasenia schreberi, assembly GCA_036023115.1. Taxonomy (NCBI): domain Eukaryota; kingdom Viridiplantae; phylum Streptophyta; class Magnoliopsida; order Nymphaeales; family Cabombaceae; genus Brasenia; species Brasenia schreberi. The sequence goes on along the minus strand of JAYKKT010000080.1, from coordinate 9,143,325 downwards.
TAACTTTTTTGAATGCATTGATGCTAGTTAAAGCAATATTGTAAAAGTACATCTCACAATATCCTCAAGTTTTAGGTTGAATTATAAAATACACTCTTCCAACTTCTTGATGCTGTATACATACAGCATTTACCCCTGTTCAGTTTTGACCAACTAGTATGGTCACATATACAATATCAACAACAATATAAGAGTAACATGTATTTTTGCAGCATAAGCATTTGGCAAGCAGCAGTCATTTATGAATACATGACTGCTGCTTGCCAAATGCTTATGCTGCAAAAATACATCTAAAGCAATTTAAAAAGAAAATTCAATTGACCTCTACAAAAAAACAGAAACATGAAGATGTTTAACCAGTAAATGCAAAATTAAACAATGTAATAAACAGGTAAATTTGATGTAGCATGAGAAGATCTACCAAATAAAATGCATCAAGAAACCTAGACCAAACCCTTTCAAACTGTAGTGACATATTTACATATTGTCAACATAGGATAAACGCTAATCTCAGCATGCATGAAGAATCTACAAAGTAAACAGCAGTTAACCACTTGTAAATCTCTGCAGGAAAGTATGCATGAGAGAGAGGGGGAAACAGCTTCCATCAAATAAATTTGATCTGCCTTTCTATCTACATTAAGACACTGAAAACATGCCTTTTGTGGCTGGTCACCAATAACCTATATCTTCCTAGCAGAAGAATGTTGTCATAGGCAGATAATGAGTTTCTAGCATGCTACATGAAGAATGTCTAGCTACTTATTACATGCACAACCCAAGAAATATTTCCAGGATATTTATATTGATATGCTAATTAGATTCTAATTGAAATGATTTGGATTTAAGAGATGTAAACCCAGATGGGACTTAAGCACATCAAAACCAATGAATAAAAACCAAACAATTTAACCTCTTGAATCAAATCACCAACATCATAAACTTGTCGGCCAGTCATAAAGAATGTCTTAACTAATAGGAATTACCATCAAGTAAGCAATAAAACAATGGAACTTGAGCAAGAAACACAAAGTAAACACTTTTCAAGAAGATGAAAAGTTAAACGCACCTAAAAATGATAAAAGAAGAAACATAGAAGCACCTTGAGAACAGCAGAACAAGCATGCCTCAGCAGTAAGACTGAGTAAAAATCTAAATTGAGATTAGTTCTAACAGGCAGCAAAGAAAAACATGGGTAATAAGTCGAGTTGTTTTGTTTCTTTTCGCACGGTTAAGAGAGACCATCCCAAAGAATGAACATGAAATATAAGGATAGACGGATTATTCAATCAAATACCATTACAACTGACCACTTCTTTAGATGGTGAACGCAGTTTTGAACAACAAGAACCAACGATTTCGTGATTCTTAACATCAGAGAAAGCAAACAGATAGAAAATTTCATTAAGAAACCATGTATACATCCACAAAACAGCAGAATAAAACGCAGGAAAAAAAAAAAGAAATCATAACCATTCTACTCCAACCAAAAAGACACCATAACCACTCCATTAAATGCATTTCAAAAACATGAACCAATAACGGTGCAATTTTTAACAACTTAACATCAGGAAAGAAAATAAAGTAGAAATTTTCATCATGACACCTTGATTACTGAGACATACCAAACAAGTAAATCACCAAAAAAGAGACCATAACCATTCCACCCGGATCAATCACACGCCAAGACAATAAAACACAAAATTCAAGAAAAACGGAGCGGCACAGACAAAAAAGGCAATGCCACCGTAACGAAGGGCAAACAAGAACCTGAATCTCCTGCAGAACCGAGATACGCTTCCTGACAGCGGGGGAAAGCGATTCGAGAAAGTCAGAGTGTTGTCCAGCAAGATTTTGCAGCTTGTTCTGAACCAATTCCTCAAAAGATGAGTCCGTTGCCCAAACAAAACCGCGAAATTCAAATCATCAATTACTCAAAAGCATGAAACCGACAACAGAGAAAAACCCTACAAACCAAATAAACTATAAACCCCAGGCAAGAAACACCGCTGTCACCAGGCAAGAAACACCGAAGCCCCTCACCTTCAGAGCGTTTACAAGCCCTGCCCTGTCCTCCGCGCTCAGCGCTAAACAACACCAAAACCAGAAAGAAAAGGTAAGCGTCACACATACAACACACACACGCACATGCACACACAAAAGAAAAAGAAAGAAAGAGAGTACCACCGGCACTGAGATCGGCCATGTTGAGAGAAGCGGCTTTATCCTCAGATCCACCGGTCTTGGTCATCTCCTTCCCTTTCGAACCGAGAGAGAGAGAGGGAGAGCAAAACCCTAGGTGTAGAAGAGGGAGGGGAGGACAAAGGATATATGCGTCAGGGAATGGGAGAGTGTGTCTGCGCGCGCGCGTGTACTACAGATTTAGCGGGAGGATGGAATTACATTTGGTACGCCTAATTTCAAACATATTTACAGATTCACTTCTTCCTATTTGCAATGTTTCTTTTAACATCTTTTATTTGGAGTTCACGTTAAGAAACTGCTCCAATGATCCAATCTATGCTGCCGAAGTGTAAGCGGGTCGGATCTTAATATTACTGAATCCAACTTGGTGGGATTCATATTAAGATATTATGCTGAATCTGTGCACCAAACCCGGAATCAATGGGATTGGTTTTATGTGAAAGTGAATCCGAATACAAACTAAAAAAGAAGTCCAAATTCAAATAGGGTTCTACTTCAAGATAATATCCATGTAGAGTAAGTGCCTAAAATTAGACATGGCCCATTTTGATGTGAATCGGTCCTGCTTGATTGAGTCTAACTTGAACCGCAAAGAACCAATCATGAAAGGTATGAGTCAAAGAGGACTAGTTTAGTACTATCTTTGAAATTTAAGAAAATTATTGAATGGATGTAGGATCAAAGATAGTACTGGACAAAGTGGAGCATTAAAGGCCCAACGAACAAAGCCAACTAGAATATTCTCCGTATTTTCTTAGATTCAGTAATGTCAAGAGACAAAAGTTAATTGCTTAGATAGAAGAGTTTGTACATGGTATTTTCAAAGCAATTTGAATCCTCCAACAACACAAGACTCCAAAGAGAACCGGAGATAATAATGTCCAAAGCTTTAATTAGTAACATATTGATGCAAAATTGTGTTGGGATTGTTTTGAGCTATTTTATTATTTTTTAGGTAGTTTTAACTAGTAGTTAAAGTTGAGTTGCATGCTAGCATTAGTTTCCTGAGAATTCTTATATGGTAGTTTCCAAGACTCTTTAATGCATTCAATTGCAAAGACTGGAAAACAACCCACATTCACAAGGAATGAGAATGATCTACCTAATAAATTATAGGGTATTAATGTTTTTTATAACTCAGTTTAGAGGGTTTATTCTAAGCATAAATAAATAGATTCCAGATTGAAAAAAGGTTGTTTGCTACTGAGTTTTTTTCCCTCTCTCTCTCACTCTTATACTGCATAGGTAGCAAGTGAACTAGGTCTTATCACCATCTCCTTGGTGTGGTGTGTGTTTATGTGTGAGACTCAATTTAACAAGTGTATGCATGAGCATTTTCAGGTGCTCACACACAAGACTCCTCAACTCTCTCTAACTAATTAAGTTCACATCCTCTCAACTCAATATGTTTCACATCAGGTTTGATTTGCTCAAAACCATGAACATTATGGTTTAGAACCACCAATTATGGTGTCACTCCTTGTTTGGACCAAAAATAAGGAAAATAAATTAAAATAACAAAAAACTTAGAAAAAGATCTAGAAGCGGCGATTCCTCGGTTCAGTTAAGCAGTTCCAGTTAGAGGCAGATCATGAACCCGATCGGTTCAAGTTTCAACTAGCAACCTGTTACGAACTGACCATGTCTACCTAGAATCCTTTCTTAACATACAAAATATATACAAATTTATATAATAATCTGTAAATGCCAGCTGTTGGTATGCTTTTAGAAACTAGTTAAAGACTTGGCATTTGGGATTCTATTTTGATATCTCAACCTACTGTTTATAGATCCACCAGATCCTTCTAATGAACCCTAATGTGGATCCTAATCTAGTCTGATCCTTTTCCCGATGCCCCTAACCAACTCAGTCTGGATCTTATGTGTTTTACCAAATTTCATCGATCTGATTTAGATCCATATCGGTCAGATTTATGGCAGTGTGAATAGCCCACGGTTATACTGAATGCTGTCTGTTATAGACCATGGGTTCACGGAGGGCTATGCTTGTTTTAAACTTGTGAGTTTCGAGCGGGCGGATGCTGCACCTCTTCTTGGTATAGATCTCCCGTTGATTATATGTGATGCAAAATATGTATAATGAGTTTGTGTGACTATAATGAGCAGAATGTTTACCTATATTGAGGTCTATCTGCAAGCTCAGATGAGCTGGGTTTGAAGAACATCGACCCGACTTACACTGGAACGCGATGATGATCGAGTCTATGAGTTATTGAATCTGACCTGTCTAAGGGATCCGGTTTCGGCTCCAGTATCCACCGAATCAATATCAGAGTCCAAAATTTTCTTAATTAGTATATGAATTGGGTTCGGGATTCATGTTCAGGTTGACCTGTCTTTGGCGTAAAACTAAGGAAGGACACAACACGAAACAAGAGGCTGATAATAAGATACCTAGATAGAAGCTGACACGAACACAATACGGAAATTTTGCGTTCATGTACAGCCAAAAGTAACACAAACGGAACAGTTCGTTTCTAGGTTGGCGTGTTTCTGCATAAACACGAAATGAAGCGACATAATCCAGACTCTTAAAGCAAATTTGCTTCCGAAAACTGTTTGAAGTCATGCCAAGCCCTTACACAACCTTAGCACTATAATCACACTTTACTTTTGGTAACGCATCGGATTCCAAGCACAAATAGAATGTTTCAGCTGGTTAGGGGGTCGACTCACAAGTTAAAGTTAAAGGTCATGAGTTTGATACTTGGGGCATGCATAGGCTTCGGTCTCCCCTTTGTAAAAGAGAGTTGCATGCATCCTCACGTGAAGGCCTTTAGCATCCAATGTTAATGAAAAAAACATGGCAATCTTCACAATAAGATAGCATTTAATTTCAGATTATTAAGTGTAAATATGCACTCTATTGAGGAAATAATCTACCAATATAATGCATATTCCACATCATCCGATAATATACGAAAACTAACTAGATTTAACTCAAGGTTCTGAGTGCACGAAAAAATAAACTAAAAATGTATATTAAAATTAAACTACACACACTCATGTGGGAGTCAAACCCGCACATTGCAAGATGACTCCATCACAAGGACACCCACTCTAGGACACTTTTATCACTATGACACCAATAAGGACATTATGTGATCGTCCAAGACACGAATGAGACGTCCTAGGAACATTAACTCCTATGTGGAGAGTTGAACCGCAGGTCTCTTTAGTTGGATCTGAGATGCCGAAATGAGTCATTTGGCAATCTTCCTCTTGAGCTTGACATCATCCGTGAGGTCTGGTGGTACTCTTGGATCATCTGCTCACACTCCCACCATTGAAACACTACGTATCCTCCTCCTTTGAAAGTCCGGTCCAACTTATTAGGTACCAAGTTAGCCGTCTCGAACCAATGTTTGCACAAACATACCTACAACACGATCAATGTTCTCTTGCATCAAAGGTGGTGGCTTATGCTTTATATGCTCTAGGTTCTCGTGGAATCTCTTTAGCTCACTAACATGAAAGATGAGGATTCCTCTAGAATTGTAAGTTGATATGCTACGTTTGTTGGCATAGGTTGTCATCATCGTAGATGCTCTAGCGATGCATGAACCTTCACAAGTAAAGTTTGCCACTCCATTGCCTTTTACAGTGTCGCTACTCTCCATACACAATTTAGCAGGATAAAGAACCCGAGCATAACCTCAAACTCGCTCTTTGTTATAAGAGAACTTGATGGCCTCCAAATGTTAATTCATTCCTCTTGCTTGTTGTGACATAATGCCTGAAATATTCTTCTAGCTACATATTAAGTCTATCCGTCAGGCCCGACTGTCTAAAGATAAACTGTAAATGACAAGCATAGCACATTAGGTTTCGTGTCTACGTGGAGTGTAGAACTAGGTGTGCAAGTTCCACACAAGTGGACGTTGTCACAATAACCCCCAAAAGCAAGGGAAACTAAACACAAGCAAACCCCAAACAATGAGAAAGCATCACAAAAAAGGAGGGGGGGAAGCAAAGAAGGCATGAAGAACAAGATTAGGGTTTCAAATCTAGTATAGCATTTCAGTTAGTGTTTGCATTTCAGGCACATTTCGCCAGACTCCGGTAAGAACAAGATTGAGCATAAGAAGACAATCCAGAACCTTAAACAGAGATCTTTACGTTCGTTGGTTTGTCGTTGTGTAACGCCATCAGAGACATGCCGCTTTGCCCCGCCATTTTAAGGACCAAAATGCCCCCATAGCCATAAGGTCCTCTAGGCCAAGTGTGGTGCTCACAAACGCAGTCTACATATTCCCAGCACCCTCAAGACACGATCAGCGAATCAAACACATTGAAGGATCACGGGCCAGGCAGAGCTGGCCCATATCTATTATCCTATTATATCTATTAACAATATTAATATGTATATGTGTATTTGATACATACATACAGTATATTTGTGTATATTTATTTATTTATACTCATTATATACTATATGTAATAATAGTAGTGTGGGTAAGAAGGGTGGGGTCTTCAGAGTATCTAATTTGTAAGATCAATTTTCATTGGATGGAAACTCCACAGAATTAATTACGTCTCAATGGAACCTTTTCCTTCTTTTTATTGTCTATCTGTATATCAGCATCCACATCGAGAAAGCGAATAAGCTTATATGGTTTGTGAATGGATTCTCGAACGAAACGTTGAGAGTTTTGTGGACCCAGCTTTTTTCGGTAGTTTTCAGCAGTCTCGACCGTCAGAAAACAAATTTTTGAAACTGCCAGAAATGCCCGGATTTGTACTAGTATAGCTATGGTGGCAGTCTGGTGTTTTGGGTTGTGGTGTGTCATCAATAAATTAAACCCAAACACGACCCGAATCTTCTCTCCTATTACTTTGGGTGGACACAAGAGCGACACGAAAAACACATACCCCTTGCATAAACACGAACTATTGGATCGATGCTTATGTTGGGCATTCTTGTACTTATATTAAAGCCTATGGATCCAAAGCCATCCTGAATTTCTGGATCCCAGTTTCACTTTCTGGATTTTAAACGTGATCCATCGTCAACAATCAGATTAAATCTTGTGCAAACGCGAAATGCTCCCCACAGTCCATCAGGCGGTAGCTCGCCTGGCTAAAGGGTCGAATCACAACTTGAAGGTCATGAGTTCGACACCAAAGAAATGCTCCTCACATGGCACCATGTTTAAGGATCTTTGTGTTGCCATCAACCCGACAAATATTATAATGACCCAGTGCGATAGGGTTGGGTTCCTAATCGGAGGCATCTCTAGTCATATCTCAGTTTGAAACTAGTTTCAAATCAAGACTTGAATCGACCTACTGTGACTCAGTTACAGGTTCAGCCGTCAGGTAGATCAAAATTTTATAGACACACAAGGGTCAATAGGATAAGTCTAAAATTGTTCGGGTCTTAGCTGCATCACTCTTACATCGAGTCCAAAATTAGGACCCGAACCTGACAATCATACTTTGGTTTCTATGGGTTTTAGGTATGAGTGGGGAGGTGTTCGGATGGGTTCCCCACAATTTCTTTATTCATCATTACATATTAACGAGAGAGCCAAGCCCAATAACCCCTCACGGTCAGCTTAACCCATGGTGACTCTATTTATTCCTTATGAATGGTGATATAACAAGTCAGTACCATAAAATAGACATCGATGGTTTGGAACCAGCCCAGCAATTTTAACCAGAACCAAACCGGGATAAGAAACGGTTGGAACCAAAATAGGTTGTATGGAACCTGGAATAGGACATGAAAACTGAGGAACACCCAGTTTGGTTCCAAGTCCACCTTTTGATGGAACCAAAACCAGGACGAAACATGAACCGACAGTTTCAAATCATCGGTTCCATATTTTTAAATTTTTCTTAAATTCTATATCTTTAATGATTTTTTTCCAGTTTCGAGTGGTTTAGCATTGAAACTGGAACGTAAACTGGTGGTTCTAAACCGGAACCATCCTGATAACGGTTAGATTCAGGGTCCTGGTTCCAAGAAAACTAGAACCGGCAGTGCCTACCATAAAGACTCACTAGTACAATTTTGCTTTTTTGTACGACAAGTTTCCAAAAGGTCACGAATCTTCTCTCTCTGATGAGGCATCAACCTAACTAAGCTGCAACCTAATGTGCGTTCACAGTGCGACTTGGTAGAATCGGAAGCTTAATGTTGGAAACCGTACTGCAAATTGTGGGGTGCACACACCCAAAAAGAGCACAAGCGCACTGGTTAGGGTTGGCAATCTGATGCTAGGTCAGGGGTGCGATACATGGGATGTGCATAGGTTTGTCGGCCCGGAGCACTCAAGTCTTAATCCAAATCCAAATCCGACGAGAAACTGGACATGATCACACAGAGTACACACATCTAACTATTCCGATTCCGATTTTCTTCCTCTGTCTCAAACCAAGTTAACCAAGGTCCAATCATTTTGAAGTTGGTAAAGGAGCTTTGTTCACACCAAAATCCAACTTAATTAGCACCAGTAGGCAAGTTACAGACCTTCCTACATCGAAGTTCTACCACATAAAGTGCAAGGTTTAATTAGCACCAGCAGGGCCAACTCTAGTCGCCCGGGCTCGGTTTGCAACCCAATTAGGCTGCCTCCAACAACATAACACAAACATCATAATACCATTCACAAGTAAAGAGCACAATGAAAGAAAGAGTTCTCTATCAAATTTATACCAGTAGCAAGGACAGTAACCAAGGAGGAGGAGGAGAGGGAGGGGGGTTGTCGCAGTAGGATCAGGTATGAGACAGTCATACGTAGCCTCGCTTGTAATGCCGGAACAGCTCTTCCATCTGCGCATTCCGGAAGGAGCTGCAAGCAATCACGTAGACCCATATGAGCACCACCAATGCCACTATGAGAATGATGTTGGCCTTTCTCCACTATTTCCTCAGACTCCCTAACAGCCCACCCTTGCAAGAGCTGCAGCCATAACACGGTTAGCTTTGTTCATTGCTCCACAAGTAACAGTCCGGGTCGGCCGGGTTGATCCAAAGCGTTGGGTTCACATAGGTATACCCACATGAGGTTGGCGGCTTACAACATCCAGACTACAAAGAGACCCAAACAAGTTCTTGTTCAAGTTATCAAACATGATAGGGATGGACTAGCACCAGCCAGCCGATAGAAAGAAAAGAACACCAACCTTATATTGTATTTACAGTCGGTTGAATGCATTTTAAAAAGGTCATTTTGAATTACAAAGAAAATAACAAATTTGTTATATTCTACAAGGAAAGACGTCTCTTTACAAACTTAGAATGAGCCGAGGTGTGGCGGCCGCTCTTCTCAAAATTTAAAAAGTGAATGAAAAACACTATATCTCGTGGTTGAATTTGTGACCGTAATGTATTATTCACTCCACCTTAAACAGCCTCACAGCCTATTCGCCCCACCCCATACAGATTTGTGGATCCACCACTGGAATGAGCGATGGCTCACCTAGATATGAGATCGGCTCACAAGTCAAAGGTGGTGAGTTTGATACCCGGGGGTGCATCTCGCTTCCGCCTCCCTACTGCATCAAGAAAGAATTGTTAATTAGAATAGGTCAGCAATAGGGATGGCAATTCCTATCTGTCCTGCGAGTACCCAACCAACCCCGCACCATGTTGGGCAGATTCTCTATGAAGCAAAAAGACACTCCGCTATCGGATAGGACAACGGAGGAAAGACCAGTAAGAGAGGGGAGAGGGGAGAGGGGAGGATTCAAGGTAAACTCGTTCTGCTCTTATATATATCATGCATTTATATATGTTTATAAGTATTTTATATGCATATACATATATTCTTTATATAAATATAAATGTACCTGTATATATAATAACTTTTAATTTAATAATATAAAATACCATAAAAAAAATCTTGTATTTTCTTAAATATATAATAGAAACATTTTTGTAGATTGAAGTGGAGCTGGACAGGACCGAATTGTAACAAAGAGGGTGTCGGGCAGGTGCGGGATTTGATCTCCAAAACCCATGGGGTGGGACGGAACGGGATGTACAAAGAAGTTTGTAGTGCAGGACGAGTTCCGGTAGAGTGAACTAATCTGCAAGAACACAGACATTCCTGATAGCGTTTGCTGTGGACTTTTTGTTCCATCACTATCTATACCTTGCCAAGGAAGCATACCACCAAATAGACCTATTTAACGATTGGTGACAAGGTTAAAGCTTGAACTCGTAGAAAGGTTCTAAAAGAGAAGCAAAAAGCAAAGCAAGATAGAAAGACACGCTAAATCTTAAAAAAATAGAAAAAAATTAATGCGATCAAAGTTTGCACTACTGAGTCGTCTCCACCAAACACCAGCATATTACAGGCACACGCACACGGGCACACACACAGATATACCATACGCTCCTCAGGGATTATCCTTCCATTGCATTAGGTAGCTGACAACCAGAATAAGACCCTTAAAGTCTTAAGGGGTTCAATGTTTTCAGAATGAGTGCATCAGATTTCATTCGAACTCCAAAGTTAAAGTTAAGCATGCCTGGAAAATTTAACAGACATCACTTGCAGAAAAAAGGTAAATACTTAACTCTTATCTTACTCAAAACTATTCAAATATTTTTACGGCTTCATTATGATGGTCAATCATTGTACTTTTATATTTTATGTTCTAGTGTAAAATGACTTTATCACTTCAATTCTTATTTAAAAGCTTGAACACTTGAGATGGTAAACTATATTTTAACACGAATTGAATTTAACATTTATCATTACCTCATATATATATATATAATATTCGTGGCCCAAAATGCAAAACTGGGTAACCGTGATGAGCAAGCCAAGATAATAACACAGTGAACGGCCTGAACATTACATGAATTAGTATATTAATGGTCGTAACAATATCCTTAACAAAAGTATTTTTAATTCAATGAAACGGAAATGCACCAGTCATCTTTTGTTTGGATAAATAAAGTCCTGCAGCCAAGCTTGTATGATGTGATTAGGTCAGGAGTTCAATACCTGGGTATGCATCTGGTAGAGGGTCTTCGTAACCGAATCTTGCTTACAATAAAAGAGACACCATCGTCAATAGCCTGACCTAAGCAACCAGCTTGTTTTGACGGAGAACCCATCGATTCAAGAAATCAATTCTCACCCTTCCCCTCAATCATCAAGACGGAAAGATATTTGGTTTTCATCCAACCTCTTCACGCGTTGGAAGAGTAATATTTTCAGATTGTCGTTAAAAAAGGCAGTTTTTAGATAAGAATTTCAGCATTTGCAATAAATGCGAAACTGAAACTATCGATTCATAGATTATTGATTCGGCGTTTGAATTTCAGTGGTAGGGAGAAGAAGCGAATTTGTGTCTAAATGACTGTGACAGAAGACAGAGAGAGAGAGAGAACTTACCTGGAGGGGAGTGAGGTGGGCGTAGGCGAAGAACTGATCAGGGGAAGAATACTTGGTGGCGAGGGAGGGGCAGACGTCGGAGGAAGAGAGGCACGTCTGGATCTGTGCCCAATGGGAGGAGCTGGCCACGTAATTGCGAAGCCAGGAGGAGAAGCCGGAGAGGTGGTATTCCTGGTACGGGCGGCCGGGGACAGAGGCGGCTCCGTTAGGGGAGGTGACGACGAAGGCGAAGACGAGGAGAAGGAGGATGAGGATGACCAGGCAGAGGAGGTGGAAGTAGAGGAGGCAGTTGAGGCGCCTGAAGGAGCCGACGAAGCCGGCGAGGGAGACGAGGAGGATGAGGACGCCGAGGATGATGAGGGGTCACCGGATGAGGCGGAAACACTGGCTGTCCGGCTCGGATGCCAGCCAGATGCCCGAACCGATTATGGGGATGGAGCGGAGCAAAGCCACTAAGTTGAGTGCTGCCGTGATGTTGTTGCTCAAGACCATGGTCGGAACTGATCGGCGGAAGGACTGAGCTCAATTCTCTCTCTCTCTCTCTCTCTCTGTACACTTTACTCGGCTTGGCTTCCTTCTCCTCTCTTTCTCTCTCTCTCTCTCTCCTCTTAACCTCCGTTTTTTCTTTTTTTCAGTGTCTCTTCTGGCTGCCACCATTTCCACTTTAACCTCCGCAGGATTCGACCCGAGGACACGACTTGAAGGATCTCGGTTACGCGTTATCTGGATGTGTTTGTGTCACTCGAACTAACACGAAAACAAAGTGTCTTGTTTGTGTCAACCACAGCACGGTCTTTTGAGTTGAGGCGAAGCGAATGCTAACTTTCGACGTTAGTCGCCGGATGCCAACATCCGGCCTTTTGACGTGGAATGCCAACATCTGTTCATTGGCAGCACAACTAGATGACGATTTAACACAAGGGGGCATCCATCCCAATCTGCGGGATCCATTGCTGCAGTTCAAGACTCCGATGAAGTGGTTTATGCTCTCCCCAGGTTTCTGATTCTTTCAACTTTCATTGGTCCCCTTTTCTGTTATCTATGACGAGGCCTGATGATGTGTCCTCGTCTTCTTCATAGGCAGCGAAAGCTGTATGCATGGTAAGAGAAGGAGACTCCGGAATAATGCAGCAGTTGTATATGCCGGTACACCTGTACATAGGGAAAAGAAAGAGAGAGGAGCCAAAAGGTTACCCGGAGACGATTTTTTTTTTGGAAGAAGGCAATGTGTATTTCTCACTTTATGTATTGTTTTGTTTTATATACGTGGCTTTTTTCTTTCATAGGCTTTTCTTTTAAAAAGTCGTTTGATGGTCATTCGGGATATGCCTAGGATTTTTTTCAAAAATAAAAATAGTTTTGAATAAAGTTTGACTTTTTTATAAAAAATAACTCATGAAATCCGAAAAAAAGACCCTTCTTCTCGGATTTCATGGTTGATGATAGTATTGGGGTCGACAGTGGCCACCAACTACTAACATCTCCCACTTGATTACTAGAGTCAACCCACGATATACTGGTTTTGCCTCCCATTATTTTGAGGCTTATGATGTTGTATCATTAATTTAGTTGCAAGTAAATTATAACTTTTATGTTATGGAGTTTTTCCATAATCAATGTTTTTTTCCTACATAACACATAACAAAGTGTATTTTCTAGGCTTAGCCAACATATCATCAACCACTATATGTTTAGTAAAAAGTTCTTTGAAGATTACTTTTGTTAAGGGGTTAGCCAACATATCATCAGTTAGCATATAACATATAATAATTTCATTTCTTTTGAGTATATCATGAACATAGTGATATTTAACCATTATATGCTTCATTATATAATGACAATTGCTTCTTTTGAGTATGAGTTAGCTAACAACTCCACTCTTAATAAGAGTAATTGCTCCATTATTGTCACAATAAATGACAATTGGCTCGTTGGTTATGTCCAACTTCAAATCACGTATGAAGCAGCTTATCCAAACGACACTCATAGCAACCATACTGTAAGCAACATACTCGACTTCTTCTTTACGAAATACTACACAACCTTGTTTCTTTCAAGCCCAAAAAACCGCACCACCTCCAAATAAAAATATCTGACCAGAGGTTAATTTGTTGTCATCTTTGCTTCTAGGAAAGTCAATATCGGAGTATGCTATCACTTTTAGTTTAATTGCTTGAAAGCAAAGTTTCAAGTCTTTTGTTCCTTTGAGATATCTTAGAACCCTTTTCACAGTTATCCAATGCTGCCATCTAAGATTACTTTGATATCTACTCACAAGACCAACCGCAAAACTGATATCAGATCTTGTACATAACATAACATACATCAAGCTATCCACAATTTGTGCATAAGAAACATTAGTCTTATCGTCTCCTTCACCGAGACAAACAACCTTACTTAATTTGATCCCTTTCGTAACAAGTGTAGATATCATATTTGCATTCACCAATTTTAAACTTCTTGAAGATATAATCAATGTCTCTGTCCTAACTTAGGCATAGAAGTTTAGATTCTCTATCTCGATAAATATTTATACTCAGGATATATGATGCTTCCCCATATCCTTCATTTCAAACCTTGAGTTTAACCATGATTTGGTTTTGACAATCATCTCATATTGTCATTTCCAATCAACAATATGTCATCTACATATAATAATAAGATGATAAAGTGGCTCCTACTATTGCAGATATATACACAATGGTCAAGTTCATTAGCGATAAACCGAAATTCAATAATGACATTTTGAAAAGTCAAATACCATTGACAATGTGACTGTTTAAGGTCATATATGGATTTTTTCAACCTATATACTTTATTTTCTTAGCCTCTAACTTTGTATCATTTTGATTGTTTCATATATATGATTTCATCTAAATTTCCATTTAGGAAATCAATTTTTACATTTAACAGATGTAAATCCAAATCATAATATGTTGATATTGCCAAGATTATTCTCATGGATGCAAATTTCGTAATAGGAGAATATATCTCAACATAATTTATCTCTTCCTTTTGCTAAAAACCCTTAACCTCACTTTAAACTTCTCAATTGTTCCATCAACCTTATATTTCTCTTTCAAAACTCATTTACATATTGGTAAATTAGTGAGTTCCTAGACATGGTTTTTCTCAATGGATTCAATTTCTTCATCCATGATATTTTCCCAATCTCAAGATTGTGTTGATATGTAAGAGGTGGAGCACCTGTATGTACCGGGCCAAATTGAGATACCTATCATTAACTTGTGATTAAAAGATTATAAGAGAAAACCTCCAAAGACAATAATTCATGGTGTGATAGTTGATACTACTAGCAACAAAGAAGGGCATGCGATTAGTTTGGGGCAGCGTAAGTTTGTAAAAAGTTTCACCTGCATAAGTTTATTTATTTAGATATCCTTGAAACAGTCGAAACAGATTCCGAGGAATAAATGCTCAAAGGGACATGCCATTTTCAACTTTTCATAAAGAGCTAAAAAGGGTACTCTAAATTCCATTTGGTAGTGTGTGGCCTGAGATAAAAAATCTGCCTGTTGTGGTCGTTTAGGAGTTAGACCTTTCTCCAGGTTTAATGGGGCTCTTTTGGTTAAGTGGCTTTGGATGTTCACTTTCGAAGATGATAAGCTTTGGAAGAGAGCGGTCACAGCAAATTTGGCATGGGTGAGGGGTGACGGACAACCTTTAGAAGGATGAATTCTTATCAGCCCAACATGTGACTGGCTACTAAAAGATGGTGGGATTCTTTGAAGGAAGGGATCGTTTTTTGGTGGGGATGGTAGGAGGGTGTCTTTGATTTGATACATTGCACAAACATAATCTTTTGGGGCTTATATTTTCGTATTTCTTTGTTTTGGCAATGAAGAATGAACAAATGGGAAACTATTTGTGAAGGGCAGCATTGGCGTGTATGGTACATCCTTTTGTTAGGAATGCTCAAGATTAGGAGGTAGTGTCCTTTGCCTTTTTTTTGGTTGTGACCTACGCGGTTGAGCTGCGTCGGGGGGTATAGATGCTTTGAGATGCACTCGAGCTTTGTACAGGTGTTGTGGCGTGAATAGTTTTTACCATCAGTACAAGAAGTAGGAAGAATGCGAAATGTGAAAATGATGCCCTGGAAGCTTTTGTGAAGCCAGGGATCCATCTTAGGTGTTTTTTACTTGGGAGGTAACTTGGAGCATGATCCTCTATTTCGATCGTCTTCGAAGGGGGAGGGGGGGCACGCTCTGTCTTTGTGACCTTATTGAACAAGTGATCTATGTCTTAGAAGAGAGTAGAATTGGTGGACTACTAATTCTTTTATGAATTGGTAAGTCATTTTTGGAGGGCAGCCATCGTTTAAGTTGCAATAGGTATTAAGTCTGAAACATACAAAAAGAACTCTGACTGGTGATATTGTTGTAAATACCATAAAAGGAATCTTGTAGTGCTTGGGATACCGTCTAGGTTTTGGTTAGTTTGCAGGAAAGGAATAGAAGAGTCATGGGTTGCACCTTTATCCACTCTTGCGAAGGGTTTATCATTTCGTCTTTTTGGTACAGGGGAACTAATGTTGGCAATGTTATGGAACTGGTTGAGTTTGTAAATTCTGTATTTTGTTCTTTTTTATCTTCTTGGTACTGTTGATGGCTCTATTCTTATCTACAAAAGAAAAGGCAATTGCATAATTATAATGCTTTATATTTAAAGTTTAACAATAGACTACTATTGGCATTTAATTTCATCATAGTCGTCATCATCTTCTTCATTTTTCTGATCCTCCTCCATCATCAGTGTCCTACTCCTTTCTAACTGGGGAGGGTAATCATTCTTAATCTCCTGTCCCATTCTACTTTTCATCTCCCTGTCCTTGTCATTTGTAGTTTCTTCTCAAGCACTAGCATATTATTTCTTCTTGTCTGCTGCCATCCAGGACGTCTAAATTTTGTAAGCTCATAGAAGATAGAACTCCGTTGTTCTGTATACTTGGGACATCTGAATTTTGTAAGGCTATAGGAATCAGTTGTAACTTTCCAAGGACATTTTTGCAACTGCCTAAAAAGTTGACATAGGCAACTGCTCAGTTCTTTTGTTGTTCAAAAGATGAACTAAGTTTTGTTGACATAATTGTATACGATAAACTAAATCTTATATTACCTCTATCATACTACAAATTGTATTTTCTGAATATCACTTTTATGCTTCAATCTGTTTCTTCTGTTTGTATAAGTTTGCTGATAGGCACCCCACTTGTTTTCTTTACATGTTTGACTTGATATTGTAACTTTACAAGTTTTTAGACACTAAGCATGTATTTTTGTTTTTGTTTTGATGTTCTGACACATTATCTGGCTTTTACTAGCACCTTAGTCCTTTTATTTTATGAAAGAAGGTGTGGTGCCTACTCTTTAGGGACATTATCAGCCTGCCTAATATGAAAGGACATTTGTCTTGTCAGGTTTGGAGGAAAGTTGCAGGTTCAAGATCTTAACACAGTTCTTCTTCGCTTTTTCCAGAAGTCACAAAAGTGGAAAAAGATTGTTCAGGTTCCACAGACTACTGCCAACTTAATGTATTTGTGTATTCTATTTCCTTAATTCGCCTCTTTTTCAAAGAGATGTGTTATTTTTGTGTTTGTTTGCTTATATCAATTATTTTAGATGTTAATGACTACATTTGAGCTTACCAAAAGGGGACAAATCCAGGACGTCATACAACTGTACCTATTTGACTGGAAATATACAAAATTGCAATTATCTCCGTTGTTTAATCAAAGGAGCAACACGTCTTCATCCTGGGTAACAACATACCTATGATGACCTATGATGATGACTTTGTCCATGCATCAACATGCTATGTCTTTTTCAAAATCCGAGAAACAGTCACATACTCTATGTGAGATCATAATTAGATTAAAATTTAAATAACAGAAAATATACATTGGGTGTTGCTGCATGCCTTTCAGGTTTTCTGATCTTTGGTTTCCAATTCTTCCTATACTACCAGTGGATGCTTTGGAGTTTCTTGCATCTGGGGTTTGCAATTTGCTCAAAGTGTTTGATAGAGTATCATTGGATACATAATTGATGTTTGCAATTTAAAGCTGTTGGTCTTGGACTTTCCAAATGCTTATTTAGAGTTGAAAGTTCCAGATATGACCTTTGTTTCAGTTAACGTTTATCTTCTGAATTGGTTAGTGTACACTCCGGAGAAGTTTGTGATATTCTTGAATGTGTGCAATTGTAATAGATCATATATTCTTTGGATAAGAATCAAGCTTTTCTAGAAGAAGTTAGTTAGGTGCCTACACTTGGTGTATACTTGGTGATCATTTATTTGAATAAATATCATCTCATTCATCTCATTGTTTTGTTGCAACAGCTCTTCTGTTGGATGAAGCAATATGACATCGTGAATGTCGCATCTTATAGTACATTTTTCAAGTTCATGGGGGAAAGCAACAATTTTGTTAAAGCCTTGGAAGTTTATAACGGCATAGGAGATGAATGCACGAGATACAACGTATCAGTCTGTAATGCGATTCTTGGTTGTCTGGTTAGACATGGTAGGCTTGAAGCTGGTCTGAACTTGTTTGAGAAGATGAAGAAGGGTGGTCTAATTCCAGATATTGTGACCTATAATATTGTATGACTCTTGTGCTTTTTTTTGCATATATTATCCAGATAATAATCTGGCTTTCATGTTTGACATTAGCATTTGGAAGAATAAACTTTGAATCTTGATTCACTTTCTGGCGGTTTATTAAATAGATAGTGTAGATTCTCCTGGTCTGAACTACTCGTGCCTTTAATATCAGCTGCTTTCAGGCTGCACAAAGATTAAGGATGGATACTCAAAGTTTTTACAGCTATTGCTAGAAATAAAGGTCAACGGTCTGCAAATGGATGATATCATATATGACTCTGTTTTGGCTCTGTGTGCATCAAATAACCTCAGCAAAGAAGCGGAAAACTTTTTCCAGCAGATGGTAAATGAAGTATCAACCATTCATCTTTCAAATTAAATGGTTGAGATATGGTTTCGCCATTTCAACCACAGTCGCTATCCTCCATTACCTCTCGCTACTCATTTACTTATACTTTTTTAGGTGGTTTTGATGGTGACAATAGTGATTTTTATGAGTGAAAGTAGTTTGAAAAGTGGAAAAATAATGAAAGGTGGAGGAAAGCCATGACAGTGGTTAGAGTGGTGGAACCATGTTAAATAAGGATTATACACAGCAAAACATTATGCATATAAACCATCCTCTCTCTCTCTCTCTCTCTCTCTCTCTCTCTCTCTCTCTAAGTTCATGGGACACCAGAACAGAAGCAAAAGCAATGGTTAACCGATGCAATTGATATGTCTGCACAACTTTTACAACGGAATCTAATTATCAAGTTGAGTTACAAGCACCTTGTCAAGAAAAGGTGAGCTTTCTATGAAAACTGGATCAAGAAAATTTCAGCTTCATCAAAGTGCGCCAATTTTGACTCACTTTGATGTACTGTGCACTTCACCTTGACAAAGGCACTTGTTGACCTGAACACCTCAATTTCAGACCTACATGATGAGTTGCTTTAAACCATCAGATAAGTTGTCTTCATCTTCTCTTGTTAGGCTCTAACAAGCTCCTCCAAACTAGATTCGCTTGGCTCTTACAGTCTTAGGCCGGCTATCTCGTGCGCTACAGACTCTATTCATTAGATAATTCGGCTATAAACAATGAGTAAATTCTTTCTCTTCTTGTATGTTACAGAGTGGGATTAAATGCTTTATGCACCTTGCATTGAGAGCGACTGCTGCTCACCTGCTTAGGGGACTTGACTCTCTTAAGTTGCAGGTTACGTGGGGTCTTTATACCTGGCTCCAGCCTTACCATTGTAATAAAGAATGGAAAATTCTTTGTGCACCTTAAACAATCTCCATGATTGTGAAGTTCGACTTTTCATGACATAACAATTCAGTCGTGACCGACCCAATATTGTGATCAATAATTTTGTATCTATGTTTTAAGCTGTGGGACTAAAGTCTTCTTCCACGGTGATAAGGATAAGGTGGTCATTTTCGGCAACTCCAGCACAGAAACGGTTGGACTGGCCATCCAACCGTTATATGTGGAAAGGTCGCAGAAAATAGGGCCATAACAGCCATCATAGGCCGAAACTGCCGGTTGGTTACGGTGCTTATCCGTAACCGATCGGATAAGAGCTCCATGTGAAGAAAACCCAATAAAGAATCTGAGGACGATCAGGAGCACGCGATGTTTTATAAAACCCAAGAGATAAAGGCTAAGAGAAGAGAATTAGAAAACCACTAGAAGAACCCCAACCAGAAGGCCAGCGGGCGGCCACAGATGGAGCACCGCTTCGCTCTCCCTCTCTCTCTCTTCTCGAAAATCAAATCCCTCTCTCTCCTCCCCTTTTAAACCACTTGGAAAATCGCGAGTGGAAACCGGTGGTTTTTTGGTTCTCTTCTCTTGGCCTTTCTCTCTTGGGTCGGCTTCTGTCCGTCTCTGTCCTGTCTTTACCTAGGCCAGATTTTGCCGGTCTCTGCCCTATCACGACCTGGGCCAACTTTTGCCTACCTCTGTCCTGTCTTGACTTGAATCGGCTCTTGCCTACGATAGGGAGTCTTCTTCCATTTTCCAAAACCGAGGGATTGCATTACTTTTCTGCCCCCTACCGGTTAAACATATTACAATACTGCCATTGTATTAAAATACAAATATGCCCTATCTTTTAGAAAATTACAGATTCAGACTAAGGGACAAAAGTACGTATTTACCCCGGATCAATGATGATTTTTTTAAGAAAAACCAAACACCGATTTTACTGTTTGTCCTTGGTCTTTTTGGAAAATTACAAAAATGAATAAACAAATAAAAGTACTATTTTACCCAGGTGTTTTGGGAAATTATCAAAGGCAAGAATTTTTTGGAAAAAATTACAGATATATCCCAACTTGATTTTATATTATAAATGAGTTATTTTTAGTTCATTATCTAGATATTGTGCATCGTGTTAATTAGAATTATGCTATCTGTGGTTTGTTGCTTCGTGAATGTTTTCTTTTATACTGTCTATTTATTAAAATTGTCATACACATAAAAATGAACTCAAGAATATGTGTGTCAAAACTGGAAAAGACGAAAAAAATAAACGACCTAAACTTCCAAACATGGAAGAGAATAATACCGTTGGCTCTAACATTTAAAGGTTTAGAGTACGTTTTAAAGGAAACAATGCATCTACCACCAACATACGTAACAAATCAACAAATAGAAATGGATAAGACATTTCTTAAAGATAACACAATAGGAAGAACCGTCATGTTGACATATATGGAGGATGACCTGATTAGGGTCTTCGAGGAATTTGAGACCGTGAAAGAGTTGTTCGACTCTATAACAACTAAATATGATATAACTGCCAAACTACATATTCAGTTGTTACTACAAAAATATAACTCCTACAAAATAAAAGAAGGAGATAATGTTGTAGAACGTGTAAACCACATGCTGGTAATGACAAGAGACCTACTTGTGGTAAAATCAATTATCCCGAAACTAATAAAGATATCCATCATATTGAACAATCTTTTTTCGTCATGGAACATGATCACTACTGCTCTTAGACTAGGGTCTGAAATCAACTTTTCTGAATTACCCCTGAAACTAGCAATTGAGCAAAAATATATGAATAAAAATAGAAAAAAAAAATTGCTAGTAGCATAAGATGAGATAGGGTCTAGCTCCAAACCCAACCAATGAAGAAATAAACCAAATAAGAAGTTTGACAAAAATAACAAGAAATATCGTCAATCTTTTAAGAAAATACAGGAAATCTCTTCTCGAGTCAAGTGTTTTAACTGTAGAAAGATGAGACACTAAAAGAGAGATTGTCGCAACAAGAAGAGTGGAGGAAACAACTCATAACATGGACAATCGGAGAAGTAGAACATAATCTACATAATATCAGAATGTCTCTACATGGATCGTTCGGTGACTGATTGGTGGATTGACTCAGGAGCGACTAGAGATATCTCAAAAACCAAGGAAGGAGAAATGAATCTAAAGGAGTACAAATGAGGAGAACATTGGGTGTACATAGAAAATAATATTTTCTTGATGTTCTCTGTATTGGGTCCTTTAGAATTTTTGTACAAGGCATACGAGTTGTATTAACTCATGTATTGATTGTGTCATCTATAAGGCACAATCTAGTTTCGGTCTCTGCCTTAGTAAAGAAAGGTTTTGAGGTAAAGTTGGTTCTTGACAAAGTGACTGTGGGGAAACATGAGAGAGTATTTTTCTCTGAAGAATTTGATATAGAACATGGACTGTTTAAATTAGAAATTAATGAAAATGAAAGTTCTTTTGCTTATATTGATTATGCCTTTAAAGTTTATGTGAATGTATGACATAAATGCCTTAGACATATAAGTTTGGAAAAGTTGAGGAAATTATCAAACTTTGAGTTACTACCAAGATTTGAGGAAAACACTTTCAACAAGTGTGAAGTTTTCATATAAGGAAAAATGAGAAGAAAAGTTTTTCTCAAAGAGACAACAAGGGCAACAACCCTATTGGAAGTCATTTACACTTATTTATATGGACCCTTTATAGTAAAGTCACATTGAAGAAATGTTTATTTTATAATCTTTTTCGATGATTACTCGACATATATGTATATATATCTCTTAGCACATAAATCTGAGACACTTAAAGCATTTAAAGAATATAAGGAGAACGTTAAAAATTAACTAGGGCATTTAATCAAAGTCTTACTATCAGATAGAGGTGGAGAATATACCTTTACAGAATTTTTAGAATTCTTTAAAGACTTTGGTATTTCAAAGAAAAATACAATACCTAGGACACCTCAACAAAATGGTGTAGCTGAAAGATATAACAAGATCTTACTAAACATGACAAGGTCAATGTTAATCAATGCATCTCTATGAAAGATATTTTGATGAAAAGCAATAAGTATAGTGGTATACATACTCAATATCATATGAGATGTGGTTTGGAAGAAAACCCAACCTAGGTCATTTCAAGAGGTGAGGATCTATTGCTCATGTAAAGATCCTTGATCAGTTTAGAGATAAGCTAGCTAGACAACAAGTCCTTGAGATGTATATTCATTGGATATCCTAAAGGCTCAATGGGATATCAGTTTTATCATAAGAAACACAGATTGATAGAGAGTAAAAACGTTGAATTCTTAGAAGATACTAAGAATGACATCTTAGAAAATAATGATAAATATGCTGACGATCTAGTAGACCTCGATCAATTATCATTTAAACTTATAGAAGATCTTTTTGAAACAACCAAAGCTTTAAGTGGACATAAAATGCCTAGGGCCACACCGTCCTACATAAAGGATTATCATACTTATCTTGCAGAAAAAGTATATAATTCAGTGGATTTAGATGAGTTGACTGATAACTTGACTTATCAGCAAAATATAAACTTATTGAAAGCAATAGACTGGGGAAAAGCTATAGACGAGGAAATTGAATCCATTGAGAAAAACAAATTTGGGAATTTGCTGATTTGCCAAAAGAAAAGAAAGTCATATGCTATAAATGATTTTTGAAAAATAAATATAAGGTCAATAATTCAATCGACAAGTTTAAAGCGAGGTTGGTTGCAAAGGGTTTCTCATAAAAAGAGGAGATAAATTATATTGAGACATATTCTCCTGTTGCGAAATTTGCATCCATAAGGATAATCCTGATAATATCTGCATATTATGATTTGGACTTACATTAGTTAGGTTTAAAGACAACTTTTTTTAAATGAAGATTTAAATGAAATCATATATATGCAGCAACCCAAAGGATATTTAGTTAAAGGCCAAGAAGATAAAGTATATAGGTTGAGAAAATCTCTATATGGCTTGAAACAATCACCTCGTCAATGGTATTTGACTTTTCAAAATGTCATTATTGAACTTGGGTTTGTGGCTAATAAGATTGATCACTGTGTATATGTCTGAAACAGTGGGAGTCACTTTGTCATCTTATCTTTATGTGTAGATAACATATTGTTGATTGGGAATGACAATGAGATGATTGTCAAAATCAAGTCATGGTTAAACTCAAGGTTCAAAATAAAGTATATGGGAGAAGCATCCTATATCCTACGTATAAAGACTTTTCAAGATAGAGAATCTAAACTCTAATGCCTAAGTCAGGAGAGAGATATTGACTATATCCTCAAGAAATTCAAAATGGTTGAATGCAAGTTTGCTATAACACCCATTGCAAAAGAGGTCAAACTTAGTAAGGCTAATTGTCTTGGTGAAGGAGATGATAAGCCTAACGTTCCTTATACATAAGCTCTGGATAGCTTGATGTATACTATGCTATATACAGGACCTAATATCAACTTCACTATTGGTTTTGTGAGTAGATATCAAAGTAATCCTTGATGACAATATTTGATAGTTGTAAAAAGGATTTTAAGATATTTGAAAGGAACAAAAGAATTGAAACTGTGTTTTTAAGCAGATGAATTGAAAGTGGTAGGATACTCAGATGTTCACTTAAATGGGAGCAAAGATTACAACAAATCAACCTCGGCACAAATATTCTTATTTGGAGGTGTTGTTGTTTCTTGGGCATGTAGGAAACAGGGTTGTGTAGTATTGCATACAAAGAAAGTTGAGTATGTGGCTTGTTGTATGACTGCAACGAGTGTCGTCTAGATAAGCCGCTTCATACGAGGTTTGAAGTTGGAGATAGCTGATGAGCCAGTTCTCATTTACTGTGACAACGATGCAACAATTTCTCTAATCAAGAGTGGAGTTGACAACTCCAAGAGCAAGCATATAATGGTTAAATACCACTATGTTCATGATATAGTGATCAGAAAGGAAATATCCATCTTATACATGCCAACTCATGATATGCTAGCAGACCCCTTGACTAAAGCATAATAGAGGATCTTTTCTTAAAACATGTTACAAACATGCGTTTGAAATATGTTTGATTGTTGTGTAGGTAAAAAAACCACACAACGGGTGATGATTACAATAGCAATCATGAAATGACATTACTAGGAAAACCCCGCAAAAGTTGGAGGAAAACCAATATGTCAGTTCACTTGGCTCGAATGGACAAGTGAGAGATGTAAAGATAAGGTGGCCATTCTCGACAACCCCAGCACAGTTCCAGCCATTATCTGTGGAAAGATTGTGGAAAATAGGGTCATAACGGCCATCACAGGCCAAAACTATTGGTCGGTTACGGTACTTATCCGTAACTGACCAGATTAGGGCTCCATGTGAGGAAAACCCAATAGAGAATCTGAGGAGATTTAGGAACATGCTGCTTTATAAATAGAGAACAACGCAAAGGTCAAGAACACACGAAAAATCCTTCTCTCAAGAAAATCCTACTGTGAGGAAATCTCAAACAAAACGCTCTTACCTATTATTCTTCGTAATGACTCACCGCTGCTACGTACCTAAAGCGAGGATACATCGGGTTGCAGAGGACGGTCGGAAAGACAACTGGAGTTCAAACAGTTAGAGGTCGTCGGGAAGAAAACCAAAATCACCATTAGATATCTTATAATGGGCGATGAAACAAAGAATCAGCCAAATAAGAGCTTCCAAATGAAACATATGGCCCAAAACAAACAATCTATTTTTTAAGGATTAAATTAGTGAATAGAGTTGTTCAAGAATTATGCTTAAGTAAAGAATGCTGTCTTCTCTTAATAAAGTTAAAATCTTAGTTAGGAAAAGCATACCTCAAATTACTAAGGACATACTCTTTTCTAAATTGCTCACACCCGCCTCTTTCTCTTCGTGTGCTCTCCCCGTGCTCCGCCCTCTCTCTTCTCTTTGTCTACTACTCCTCTCCTGCGACCTTAAATCCTTCTTTGTCTTGTGTGTTGTGGCCATAGACTCATCGTCACTTGTCATCCATCCAATCAGTAGCTCCTCTCCTCCATGGTTGCATCATCTGTCACCTCTCCTATCGACCCCTCTCTTCCTTTCTCATACTACGATATATCAAAAGAAAAGTTGTGCTTAAGGTTCATGTCTTCTCAAGTACAAACACACACAAGATACGTTTCCGCTCTTTGAAGCCTCTGAAGTAGAGATTCTGCTCATGCTCATCTCGTCTTAAGAAGGGATGCACCCGAGATGCGTCTTTTCTACGTTCGAGAGAGTTGAGAGGTATCACAAAGGGGTCTGTGCTTAGTAAAGAGTAGTTTAAAGATTATTGAAGTTAGAGTGCATGCGCTTAGTAAAAAGGGTGTCTTTAACAATGTCCTTGTAAAATACACATTTTATAAAGTAGACTACTAAATTAAGTAAAGGGTTTGTTGTAGTGAACACCAATATGCGTTGAAAGTGTCGAGGTGAATGTCATATACTTGGCCAGATATCGTTATTGTTGTCGGCTTAGCAAGTATATTTTCAAGCAGTAAAGAGATTTTGAATTAAACTGAGACTAGGAATGTTATCTAATAATGTACGTTATGCGTGTGTGTGTGTATAGAGAGAGAGCACAGTCCATGGCTTTAATCTTCTTAAAGATCTCAATTTTTCGATCTTTAATGCAAAAAGCAAATAATTTCAAGTATATTTAATTACCTACAAAAAGTATAAAAGATACATTTTTGTTTTTAAATTTTGAATTTCAAGAGCGGATCTCATTGATCGAACAGTTGAGTTCTTTGAGAATTTTTAACCATGGATATATGCACAAGGACTAATGTATATATGTGCGTGTGCACACACATGTCTGTAGGAAGAGACGCACAGAGATACATGCATACGTACATATATATACATATATTAGGGTGATGTTATTTTGTGATGATTTAAAGGCAAATTGGAGTAATGTACATGGTAAAATTTATCCGTATGATGTTCTGACCATGAATGTCGGTCTCAATCAGCCACTTCATAGGATATTTGAAGGTGGATATAGTTTACGACTCAAATCAATTTAGATGATGTCTGCAATTAGCTTAATTGAAGTGAATATAGTAGTCTAAGGGAAGCACATTAAATTAAAATATAATAACATTCATGATATGTTCAAAAGAGAGGATTAACAGGGTCTTCTCTAGTATGAAGATGGCCTTAGAACCCATTAGTAGAAAGGAAAAATGAAATAATTGAAACACTTATTAGGTTAGTGGTAGGGCTAGATTATGAAGATGGCCTCATACAAGAATTACACACTGAAATGGGTCAAGTGGTCATCATCTACACAGCCATTTATATGCAAAAACATCACAGAACCACCATGATTAGTGCTTAATTAGTGGAAATAATACACAACTTGGTACTCATCCTCAATGGCCAAATGAGGGGTATCATTGCACGAGTGGAACCCTGGCCCATTCTTATCATTTTTTTCATCTGTTTTCAGTAGAAAAAAGAAAATAACTAAAGAAGTTTGATAAAATTAACCTTTTGATTGCGTATTCTTTTATCAAACTTCTTAGTTTCTTCTCCATATTAGTCTGTCAAAGGATACCAGGACAGACTGTTTCCTTTAGCAGGAATCTCTGTAAAATGGAGATGGGAGTCTGAGGTCTCTCATCCACGAAGAATCAATGTATTGGTTACCTCGTCTCTCATAACATTTGAGCATTCTCCTCTTTCTTAAGCCTCCTACTAATCATCAATCCGACGAGATTGAATTGTCGTTCCTATTTTCCCCCCACCACCTTTCTCTAAGGTTGATAAAGAAACTAAAAACCACGGCTAATCAAATGCTATAATCCTCTCGGAGACAGTGGCGGATCTAAATTAAGCATATGTAAGGCGTTCGCCCCATCCGAAATTTCGAAATTGAACTTAAAAGTCTATAGCCCATGGTGAGATCCATGGGCTATAATACATTGTCCGCCCCACCTCAAGCCATTCGAGGGGCTATTCGCCCCACCCTAAAATAGTTTCCAGATCCGCCACTGGTCCGAGAGATGAGTATTCACCTGAATTAATGAACTTAACGTTCACAATGGGGTAATAAAATGTATTTTCCATAGAAAACAATTTGTACTTGCTTACTTAATCTTGACTGACAAAATTATACAGATACGCCACCAGCTGGGTGATCCCCCTTTACCTGAACCGCATTATTTCTAGTGGGGATCTGTCTAACCCTAGCTTGCCCCCTACCCCAGAAAGAATGATTTTTATTTTTACCCAATCTTTTCGAACCTGCTATTTGTCACCCTATTAATCTTTGATTCCATTCTAACTCGTCATAAAGAAGGTTCATTCTTCACTTTAGTAAAGAACGAACTTTTCCTGATGTTAGCGTTTGAATACTCATCGTTTGACATGCA
Source organism: Brasenia schreberi (assembly GCA_036023115.1). NCBI lineage: Eukaryota > Viridiplantae > Streptophyta > Magnoliopsida > Nymphaeales > Cabombaceae > Brasenia > Brasenia schreberi. The sequence continues at coordinate 9,115,431 of JAYKKT010000080.1, read as the reverse complement.
TCTAAAGGAGAAAACCCATAAGCTACAGAAACCGTTTCCTCTGAGACTGATGTAATTATTTCTGTATTTTGTGATGTATTGGTAGGTTTCTGCCTAGCCTCAGCTTGTCAATAAGGACAAAACGAAATCCATGAGCATACAAACTACAGCTGTAGCATGTGGCCTTGCCCATTCTGCAAAAAGATGACGACAATCCTCATTGATTGGTGCACCCAATAGCATACTACCGACGGCCAGTGCATGCATTTGAGTGGATGAGACAAGGACTCGCGCCTCCCAGTGGACTATCAGCAAGACCTCCATATGAATCAAGCAGTTTATTACCATTTCTTTAAAACTGTATAATGTTCTTTTAGAGAGTGAGATGGGTATCCAAAACCTTTTCTTTATTCTCTCAATGCAAACCAACTTATTAAAAAAACCAGATTTATTGACACAAATGGTTTTTAGCATTGAGAGCCAAGATAACAGTCATATCATTCATGAAGCAATATAGCAACGAACTTGTGCATCAAGGATTAAAAATCAGCATGAAAAGAACCTCTCTTTGATCCAAATTCAATATTCAGGGGTAGGGATATCGTGTGGAGGCTCGTACCACTCGCCATCTTCATCCTGCACAAGGCCCTTGTTCTTCTCAATCCACCATGAGTCAGGAATCATGCACTCATCCTTTAAGAAATCACATGATTTGTTCACTAAAGTAATGCTCTTCTTGATCTACAGCTTGAATTCCTTGTCCTTCCCTTGCCATCCAGCTACCACATGAAGCATTGCCTTAACGTTGTGTTGGTAAAAACCATAGACATATATGCATAATAACAAATATGCAATAAATGTAAATATGCCCCCATCGACAATAATAACCACAGATCCAAAGTAAGCCATAAACAAACTATACACAAAATAAAAGAGAAGCAAAAATCATAAACTAATTTGTGTGAATCGTCCTTACGGACTTGCCTCAAAGAAATTAGTGTCCCGTTATGATTATGCATGGGTACCAACATCTTCCTCTTAGGATAAAACACACATACAACTTGAATAGGATGTACCTGACTTTGAGTCGACCTCGAACAAGCCTCAGTCACCTATGGCTGGGACAAAGATGGATGAACCACGGGCACAATGACTGGAGCAGTATCCCGAGCAAAAAGACGAAACCAAAATAAGTAGGCAGGAGATGGTAAGAGAGACGAAAAGCAAGCAGAGGTGTGTTTGAGAAGGGAGGACCCCTAATCACCAATTTACAAGGTGCACGTGTGAATAATGGATTATGGATCCAATCCAAATGATACACCACTTTATTTGCAACCGTCTCGTTTTATCTCGAACCATCTCACCTTATCAGGAACCACTCTACCTCTATCCCTATTCGTGACCATGAAAGACTCTTGACCATTAGATCAAAAGTTTTTCATCCAAAAGATAGACCAAAGACAATTCCCAAACCTAAGCCCATGTCTGACCCAATGCTTGTGTGTGTATGCGTGTGTGATCTAGCATATCCTCCCCAAGCTCTTTAAACTAAGGTTCATAAGCTACCAATTATATAAAAGGACATATGGGTTTGTCAAATTCTTCAATATGAGACTAAACTTCACAAGTCCCTCACACGTGACTTTTTACACTTTAAGACTTTCACATATATCAATTATTCATCAATTGATTATTTAGGGATATCAACATGAATTAAATATCATTAATACACATTAAATCCAATAATCCCCTACAAAGTCTATAAGTATAAAAGTGCCCTCCTAATCCAACAATTATATTATGCTTTCAGTAACGATACCTTCTCATTTAAATTGTTACTTAAGTTATACAATATAATCCTTATAGGAACTAAGTGAACATACATCTTTAACATGAACCTTGGGTGTAAAGGTTTCCATTGGTAATAATAACATAATAAAGGGTTATGGCATGATCTATATGGGTGATGCATTAATGGCCATGCATCCATATCCAATGTCATGATTGATTCCAGGGAACAACCCAATTCTCCTATTGTTGCCACACAATATCAATCACTTAGTTGGCCATATCGAAGGATGTAATGCTAGTATCCTGTCATAGGACTCGATCCCATTCAGAAAATAATCTCTTATTAAACTTTCAGTCATAACACTTTAGGTTTATAGTGGATAAATAAACATATATCAAAAGTATCACATAATACAAAGTGTTATCTTATTCACCCAACAACTTGTTACTATCACATTGAACTTACTTCGTGGGATCTCCACTTAGGTAGGTTGGGTTGCTACTGCTTATGAATAAATCATGGATTTAAGTATGATCTCTAACCTGAATTTCTCAACTAAGGCTACTGATAGACCCTTAGTCAAATGATCAGTTGTGTTATCTTTGGATCTAAAAAAATCTACAATCATGACCCCATCAGACATAAGAGTCCTTCCAAACTTCATTTTGACTTGGATGTATCTCCGTTGCTTTTGATTATACTTGGAACTATTGATCTTAACAATTGTATTCATGTTATCACAGTACGCTGAAATTGCATGAAGCAGTTTCTTTACTATAGGTAAATTAGATATAAGTTTCTTAAGTCATTAAACTTTCAATCCAGTTTTATCCAAAGCACATAGTTTTGCTTCAAAGGTAGAATGAATCAAAATAGTTTGTTTCTTAGATTTTCAAGTGACAGTGCCATTACCCGTAAGAAACATATATCCAGTGATGCTATCACTCTAAGAGTTCTTTGTTATCTAACTAGTATTATTAAATCCTTTAAGAACTGAATGATATTTACCGTAATAGAGTCTAAAAAAAATTGTTCACTTCATACAACGAAGTATATTATCTAGAGCTTTCCAATGGGTTTTATATGGACAACTAGTATATCTACTCAACTTACACACAGCAAATGCAATATCTAGTTGTGTACAGTTAGTTAGATACATCAAACTACAGATAATCTGAGAATATCGTAGTTGAGACATAGAAATACCACTTTTATTTTTATACAAAGACTTAGATGAATCATATAGGGTCTAAAAAGGCCTACAGTTTGTATATCTAAATCTTTCTAAAACTTTCTCAACATAGTGAGCTTGAGAGATTACTATACCATCAATAAACCTTATGATTTTAAGCCCTAAAATCATATCAGTCACACCCATGTCCTTCATCTAAAACTTACTATATAAGAATAACTTAGTTTCATTTACTATTCTTATATCGAAACCAAACAATAATATATCAGCTATATATAGGCAAAGAATGATGAAAGCATTATTGACCGACTTTCAGCAGACATACATATCATAATCATTAGAAATAAAGTCAAAAGATGATATCATATAATCAAACTTTTCATGCCATTATTTAGGGGTTTGTTTTAAAATATATAATGATTTAATAAGCTTATATACCTTCGACTCATTCCCACAAGCCACAAATCCCTCTAGCTAATCTACATAAATTTCTCATGAAAGTCACAATGAAGGAAAGCAATTTTCACATCCATCTGATGAATTGTGAGGTCATATATAGAGGTAAGTGCTATAAGCACTTTATGGTGGTCATCCGAGAAACTGGGAAATATATATCAAAATAATTTATTCTTTTCTTTTGTGCTTATCCCTTGGCAACTAACCTGACTTTGTACTCATTGATTATTTCGTCTATATTCTTTTACTTCTTAAAGATCCACTTGAAACCTAGAGTAGAACAACCAAGAGGCAAATCCACCAATTTCTAAGTACTATTAGAGAGAAATATTAGAGAGAATTGATTGGATTTCATTGTTAATGGGCTCATTTCAAAACTTAACCTTGGGTGAGGTGATAGCCTGCTGCAAATTGATAGGACCATCTTCGACATTGAAAGTAACAAAGTAACTTCTAAAGTCTTTTAATATCCTAGGTTGTTTACTTTTCCTTAGTTTAGTTATTTTCTCAAAGTCATCTGATTTGAAAACAACACAATCAGGGTCACCCCATATTTGTCATCATTTTCATATGATCGGTAATGAAACAAATAATATGATCAGAATCTCTAAAAGATACACTTTAGGAAACAACAAACTTCATAGGGAATACATTCTCAAAAAATATAGCATCACTCAACTCAACAATTGTGTTAACGTATATACTAGAAGCATCATATTTGATGACCAAGAATTTGTATGCATAGTTTGTCTCCACGTAACCTAGAAATATAACATCTACTATTTTAGGTCACAATTTATTTATCTTGTTTTTAGGGATGAGTACTTTCACAAGACACCCCACACTTTGAGATATTTGAGACTCATTTTTTGACCATTTCAAAGGTAAAAAAGACTACTTTCCTTATTCTTATGAGGAACTCTATTCAGAATATGATAGCCATATTGAAAGCTTTCTCACATGTAGGTAGGTAACCCAAAACTTTGAAATAAACATTAATTATATCACAAAAGGTTCTATTATTCTGTTCAACTATCCAATTAGACTAAGGAGAGTACAAAGCAATAACCTCATGAACAATGTTGTTGTTTTGACAGTATACCTCGAAAAGGTTTGAGATATACTCTTTTTACCTATAAGACCTTAATCATTTAAGTACATTGCTTATTTGAGTTTGTGCTTTATTTCTAAATATTTAAAACTTTTTAAAACTTTTATCTTTACTTTTAAGTAAGTAAATATAATAGTATCTACTGCAATCATCAATAAATATAATAAAATATATTTTATTATCCCTCGTAGTTATTCCATTAAATTTACAAATATCAGTTTACACTAAATCTAAAATCTCGGATTTCTTGTCAACCATATAAAAGTTTTCCTAGGTTATTTCGCTTGCACACATAAACCACATTTGTGTCTTCTATCTATAACAATTTTAAGGATAATGATTAAATTCATCATTCTTTTAATTGAATCAAAGTTTACATAACCCAACCTACCATGTCATATATCAGATGATTCAACATTGTACACAGAAGAAGAAAAAGATAAAACAGAAGTAGATATTTTATTATCATTACAATTCATACAAGAATCAATAATTGGTTCTACATGAATTTTAAACGTATCATTTCCATCACACAAATAGCTTTTTCTAAAGAATCATTATGTATTAAGTCATGTAATAACAACTTTATTACATTTGTAATCTAACCTTAATCCCTCCCTAATTAAAGCAAGATCACTCAAGATATAACGATGAATCGTTGGAATGTGTCTAACTCCCTCAAAAGTTAAAACATTTGTCAAAGGAAACTTCAAGTCCACACGTCCTTCGCCCTTCACTTCAGTAGTCGAATAATGCCCTAAGGTCACTATTTGCCCACAAATAGTTTGATAAGACATAAAAAGAGATTGATTAGTACAGATGTGTATATTAGCCCTAGTGTCTATATTCTAGTATTCTGGCTCATAAATAGAAAGGAGATAGGGTTTAAGAGATAAATACTCGTCACTAGTAGATACAGTGGTTATCACCATGTTGACGATAACTCCTTCAGTAGCCATAAGTTCCTTGGCTTTCTTTGAGGGACAATCCCTCGCTCAATGTCCAACCTGACAACAAAGCCAACACGGTTCATTTTTGGGTTTTTTTAGATCTCTGCTTTTAGTTTATGCTTTCTCTATTTTTCCTTAAGATCACTAGGTTGTTTTCTTCTGATTGTAAGGTTAACCGTAAATGTACTGTATACAAGCATAATGAGTTTCTAACTTCTATACTCTTCTTTTATTGTTATGTCTACCATTAGATCATCAAGGGTTATCTTACCCTTCTTATACTTGAGATCTAGGCCGAAACCATCCTAAGACTTGAGAAATTTCTTCATAATAGACATAACAATAAACTTATCAAAAAACTTCATCTCGGCTTTCTTCAGCCCATGGTATAAAAATTGAAACTTGTGAGCCTCTTCAATCGTAGCTTTTCCTTCTACCATTTGATACTTAAGAAACTTGGCAACGAAATACTTTTTAAGAACGATGTCTTCAATATTGTATTTCCGATCTAAGGCAACCCACCGATCTTTCAATGTCATGGAAGGAGAAGAACTATATATATCAAATAAAACATATGACAGTGTTGATAAAATACAATAAGGACCCAAGGTGTTCTTCTCCTTCCACTTGGCGATTTTATTCAAGTTTATAGGGTTAGTATCATCGGGTATGTGACAATTTGATTTGATATACAGATGCAGACCTAAAATGGTTAACTAAATTTTCATATGTTTCTGCCAGTATTTAATATGGGGACTGTCAATCTTTTCCGGCATTATGGTCCAATTGACCTTAGGTTGAAGGGTAGCAATCATAGGTATGTTCATTTAAGTAAAAATAATTTCTCTAAGATTGTTGGTAAAAACCATAAACATACATGCATAATAAACAAATATAAACATGCCCCAATCAACAACAACAACCGTAGATCCAAAGTAAGACATAAACAAATGGTATGAAAAATAAAAGAGAAGTAAAAATCAGAAACTTATCTTTGTGAGTCCCCCTTGCGAACTTACCTTAGAGAAATCAGTATACGAGTATATGCGCCTTCCTCATAAAATAAAACACACACATAACTTGAAGAGCACAAACCTGACTTTGAGTCGACCTCGAACATATCTGAGTCGCCTATGACTGGGGCAAAGATAGACGAACCACGAGCATAGGGAGTGAAGTACCACCACGGGTAGATTGACAGAACCAAAATAAGGAGGCAAGAGATGGGAAGAGAGAGAGACGGAAAGCAGACATAGGTGTGTGTGATTAGGGAGGACTCCTAATCACCTATTTATAGAGTACAAATGTAGATCATGGATCTGATCCAAATAATGCATAATTTTATCCACAACCGTCCCACCTTATCTCCGTTCTACCTTATCCGGAACTACTCTGTCTCTATCCCTATCTATGATAATGAAAGACTTTTTACCTTTAGATCAAAAGTTTTTCGTGCAAAAAAAAAAACCGAAAACAATTCCTAAATCCAAGCTCAGACCCGATCCGACACATGCGTGCACACACATGTATGGTATAGCATTTCCTCCCCAAGCTCTTTGTACTAACGTTCATAAGGTACCAACTATATAAAGGGACATGTGGGCGTGTCACATTCTTTAATATGAGACTAAACTTTGTTTCCTCCTCTTGGTCATGACATGCACAAGTCCCTCACATGTGACTTTATACTTTAGAACTTTCATATATATATATATATATATATATATATATATATATATATATATATATATATATATATATATATATATATATATATATATATATATATATATATATATATATCAATTATTCATCAATTGATTATTGGAATACCAACATGAATTAAATGTCGGTAATGAACATTAAATCCAAGAGTTTGTGCCAATCATTTGGATTGTTACAATCCTTCAAATATGGTGATTTTCTTGTATTAATCACAAGATTAACACCAGTCCACCCACACCCCAAAAGACCCCCAGGATAAAGAGGTATCAAATCAATCTCATTCTTGACATGCAAGACCTTGAGGTTGGGAAGCTTCTCAAATCTGTCGCAGAACTCTCTGTTACCAACCATTGGAGATCCAAACACAAAGGCTGCAACGGGTATTGGGTCCTTGTTACCCACTTTGGTGAGCCCATTTTCCACAATGTCAAAGGCACTCAAAATGGATAAGGAGGCACCTAAACGATGCCCAACTAATGTGATGCTCATATCTTCATCTTGGTACTTTCGCACCAATTGGTTTATGAATGTAAAGAGTTGCACCCGGGCGCTTGTTTTTGTGAATGGGGATTTGGGGTCATCACTTGTGTAAATCGTGTACCCGTCCATGACCTTTGGGATTTCCCTGCCAAATATATCTTGAAAGACACTGTGCTTTCCTGGTATGTGTAGTAAGGGAGAGAGAGCCTCCTGAGTCGGGTTAAAGACATCCCATCCACTCAAGGTCCCTCGTCGTACCGCGCCAGATCACAACCACATCGCGCCGGCCTTCGGCCATCGCCACCGAGTCCGACGACACGGCGATGTAGCCAATCCAATTGGACTCGCGGCTCCATGATTTGCGTGACTTGGACTTGACGAGGAAGGAATCCGGCAGGTCAACCTTGGCCGTGGCGTAGAGGAAGCTGTAGACTGTATAGTCTGGGTCCGAACCCGGGCGAACCATGGCGACCTTTTGAAAGAAGGATTGTTTGCCATAGCGGCTAATACCACAGTACTTGGAGTGTTGGTCATTGTTGAAGGTGTCATATGTGGCCTGGCAGACGTCGCCACACTTGAGGATCAGGGTTCGGAGTTTAGGGTGCAGTGGGTCAAGAAGGCCTTGCCAGTTCTTGCTTCCATGAAGCTCCAGCCATGACGGCTCTGAATTTGCAGCCATTTTTCTCTAGAGAGAAAAGGAGAGGACTTAAAGCGAAGGTTGGAAAGCCTCGTCTGAGATCGGACAGATGCTTTCAGTTAGATGCTCCCTTTCATCGCATTCATCAATGGTTGTACGTTTAACTTTTAACTTTTGGAGGTTTTTCTGTTTGGCCCCTCAAATATCCGTCAACCACTTAAGCTTCTCTCAACTTTTCAGAATTTGAAAGACATGGTCCTGCTTTAGTTCCACAATTTAAGTAGAACATGTATATTAGTCATTAGGAATTACACAAAATTTTATTTTTCATGCAATTTTCTTCAATAATCGAAAGATTTGCTCATCTAATTACATTACACCCACCGAATTCATTGCATTACACCCACCAAAAATTGAAACATTTGCACATTTGAAATTGATACCAATAGATGATAAATGAGAGAAAATTGTTAAAATGGTTTGAACAAATAAAAAGATGATCCAAGTAAACTTTGATAAAAAGGTATGATAAACTAAATTGTGAAAATGTTAAAAAAAAGAGGAAGGCCACAAAAATGTTGGAAAGAAATAATAAAGAATGATTTAATGTTGAGTTAATTGTTAGTATGACATATAATTGAACTCCATAAAACAAAGAATCTATGTATCGACCAATCTAATATGGAAAATGCACAAAAATATTGGAAAGAAATAATAAAGAATGATCTAGTGTTGAGTTAATTGTTAGTATGGAATATAATTGAGCTTCATAAAACAAGGAATCTATCTCTCGACTCATCTAATATGGGAAAAGACTTATTTATTGTTGTTGATGATATATATATATACTTTACTAAGAAGACTGTACGAGCAAAGCCAACTAAACAGGCATCATTCATTAGCTTGTGTTTGCTTTGTGTGATCAAGAAGCTCGTCACTAGTTGAACCACAAGTTTCAAGAAGGTAAGGTTGGTATTGTCAATCTTGAAAAACTAAGCACCTATATGGGAGCTTAGTACATTTTGAGGGATGGTTTCAATAATATATCTTGCTTTAATCTTTGCGGTGCTCAACTTTTCCGGCACTTGCTTATTAAAGCAGAGAAAGTCTTAATTATTGGCCATATATTTAACGAACGGTAGCTTTTAACTGGTCATGAGGGGACTATTAGGTGGATGAAATCCACAAGAGGTGTGTACGGTCCCACGATATCTGTGTGTGCGCGCGCGTGCGTGCGCAGCATGTGTGCGTGCAAGCGTGTGCGTGTGTGTGCACGCCCTTTGCTCCACTAATTTTCTATATGGAAGAGTTGCACGAACCGCCTTTGGAACAGCCTCTTCACAAACATGTTCATAAACATCTCACCTTCATCCATTCCTAAGCCAAACTGAATGAAGTTGATGGAGAAATACCCTAAATAAAGTGACTCTTTGTTTACCAAAGTCTTCCTTAATTACCCTAATACAATTATCTCAGTATTATATTCTAGGTAGAAGTTTAAAGAAGGAATAGAATTCAACAAGCCTTTGAGATTCAATCCATGCTCATTGAATGGCTTAACAAATCAAACATGATATGCCAAGGATGAGCAGGACCAAGCTAAACTAGAACGGCTAGATTCATTTACCAGCTTTTAAAGTGGTGATTAACATCTAAGATCAATGGATGAAAGGATGTAATCTCTACTTCGGAATGGCCTAGCTCATTATATGTAAAACCAAAATCAAACCAGAGTCTTATCTTCCACTAACTGGGGTTGGTTTTATATATTCTTATTCATCATTGTGCTAGCATTTAACTTTGAAAAAGTATAATTTATCTTTTATTTCTTTCTTTCAAAACTTTGAAGTTCTTCATATATCGTTCTCATGGCGCTCATCATTCTTATACCCTTCAAATAACTCCTTTTGGATGTCTTCAAATCTTCAACTATTGTAACTCATATTTCTTATTTTATCTTATTAATGTGACATCAACTTACGAATCTAGTTATTATTGTGTGACCTTACATCCACCCAATATTTTTGTATATGTCGATCATTGATTGACAAACACTAGGCACCATAAAGCATCATTGCCTTGAACAAAGAGGAAAATGTTCGCACATGTACAACAACAAAGTTGTATATCGCGATATTCTTCGATATTGAAAGAGCAAAAGTAGATTTTATTTACCTCCCCTTGCAACCTTTGTTCTCCATAACCATCCTCCTCTAGTTATTATATGGTAGTTATTGGAGGGTTGGTGTCTATCCATTTATCTAGTTCGTTTTCTTTAAGCGAATCTCGTAAAAAAAACTCTACCATTTTGAACCTCACAGAAGAGTTCATACAACCAAGTCGACGTTCAAACAAGAACATAAAAGTTATTTATTAGATACCGTAATGCCTACATCCATTGATTTTGACAAGTTTTGAAAGTGGTATAGATGGAAACTATACTGCTTGATTATATTAGAGTAGTCTATTCTATTGGATCATATCATGATATGCACTAGAAATTTCAAATCATTTGAGATTCAAAGGTTGAAAATTGTTCACATGCCGAACCTTGAAAAATCAGTGTTATGTATCGAAACTAGGGGTCCAAAAACCGATCAAGGACAGGGTGTTGAAGATGATGAATCTGAAAAATGAACAAATTGGAATTTATTGTTTTATATTAGAATTTTTTTGAAAGGGTTTTTTAGGTTAAACTATACTCACTAGTTTTTTTCTTTCAATGGGCAAGCTTAGTTTCGGGGCCCTATCAGAGATGCACATCCGGGTTAAACTCATGATCTATTTGAATCTCCTCGAGTCAACCCGTGGGTAGGAGAGCCATATCTTTTTGTGTCACTTCAGTTACTAGCAGAAGACAAAACTAGATAATGCTTGAAAGAGCAGAAATTTCTATTAGATTTAACCAAAAGAAGGGGATTCATTTAAAAAATATCGTGAAAAAGAGTGTCATGGAATGTCAGAAAAAGTTGATCTGCCAAAAATATAAAATTAAATGAAGGAGATGTGTTTAAGGTGGTTCATAAAATAAAAACGAGGACCCAGTAAACCAAAGTAGGCATGGCCATCTTGAAACCGATTAAGCAGTTCTTATATGAATCAAACAGGGCCAACAACCAGCTGGAATCGGAACTGGGGAAGTTGGACTCATAACTGAGGACTATCCAGTTCTTGTTTTATCTTCCAAAAAAGGTATTGAATTGTGACAAAAATTAGTGGATTCCGAACAGCCGGTCCCAAATGTTTCTTTATTTTTTCATTTCAAATTTTTTATAATTTTAGCCCGATTAGTTTAAGACTCAAATTGGAACTAGAACCTAAACCGACAACCTAGACTGCTTGATCTTGGTTCAAGTTTCAAATAATTGGTTCCAGGAAAACTGCAACTGCTCATGTCTAGTACCTCAAAGGTATGTTTGATTTATGGTACCAGGCTTTTGATACTAGAACTATAGTTTCAGGCTCATATGGAACTAAAAACATGTTATGGACCATTTATGATTCAATGCTTGATTTGCGCTTGAAACTAGTACTCAGAACTATGATTTGATTTGCTCAAGACCCCTTTTTACCATTAACAAGTAATTCCCAGCAAAAGAGTAAACGAAGAAGCAAGATTTTGTGCAGCTATCTTCAACTAAGGATTGCTAACTCAATCAAGCACAAAAATTATTTCATACATCTATTCTTATATTCTTATGCTAACAGAGAGTAGAAAGCATGATGAATCGAAAATTGACCTATATTTCATCCTAAAAACTGGGACCCAAAAATTTGAGAATTCTTGGTGAAAGCACTTCGACAAAACGCATTAGTCTTGATGCTCAAAAACGAATTTCCAATGTGATAAAATGCTAGAGAGCGAGAATGTTAGCTTGGATGGTGCAACCACAAGACCCGAAATCGTAGAGTCCAGCAATGCTGCAATAGAAATTGAATGACAGGATGTAGAAGAGTCTCCTTTCAAGTGTGTTCATGATCTTCTCCCGATCAACCTCGTCTACGAGGAGCTTTGTCCGAAACTCGTCGGAAAGAATGACACCAAGTGGAAGAGAACGACGTCAAATGTAGAGAGAGAAAGAAGGGTAGGCATCAAATGAGAAGCCAGAAGTTGGTACCAACAGTACTATTTTCTGTGGCCCACTCCCTAACATGAGCCACAATTTTTAAGCCAAAATAGTTTCATGGGCCTGTTGGAGTACTCGTTTGATTCGTCATATGGACTTGGTACCATAGTTCTTAAATGATAGATCTGATTCACATAAGATGCCGTGAATCAAACACAGGATCTGATCATATAAAAGGCTACATAGTGTAATTTCTAAAACCAATGGGAGAAGGCGGACTTCAAACCTATACAGCCGGGTCCAACTATATAGTGTGCATGAAAGGACTTGCTTTTGATTGATGCAAACTGCCCCGGTAGGTGAGACTTAGAGGTCTAAAACCGCGAGGATGGACCCGCCTCCACCAGGTTGTATTGACGGTTGTGTTAAGAAATGAAATAGGATAATGAATAAACAACCAGGACCCGAAGATTTAATCAATATGCATCAGCCATGTCAGCCACGGTCTATACATCTGTGAAATTCAAACCGTCTCTCCAAATCTTTGTTCAGAATTATAGTTCTTGCAAAGGAAGACAAATAAGCACTCAAAAGTTTTTCAGCTGCTGTTCCTTCGCTTTCCATGACAGAAGAAACCCTTGACCAAATCGGTTGGCGATCCCCACGATCCGAATCCGAACCATCTGATAGTTGATCTTTACTAACTTTACTAAAAAAATTATCTATGTAATTTATAGTTCCTTAAATTTTGAACTCAGAGAAACAATGTACGGTGGACTTCTGTTCCTCTTTTGATATGGATTACAGTGTAATTGATTCATGGGGACTAGAATCTCACTGAAAGTTTACCTGAAACTCCACTGGTCATTGGTGAAACCCGGACAGAGCTTAACCAAGATTCATAATTAATATCTTTCTAAAATAAATCCCAAATTCCTGACAGAATTCTTGAGCATGCATCAGACGATAAAGTCTTCTGCCACAATTCTGAAGAATTGCAACAAAAGATCTGAACTTTATTCATCGTGATTGAAACTCGAGATGAACAGACTACAACTGCAACCAAGTCTTTTTCCTTTTCCCACACTAGGTGGAGTCAGCTAGATGGATTTTGTGATGCCACAAAACTTGATCTTGTACCATATTTAAAAGTATAGTGTTTTCCTTCCAATACTTCGACAACCTTTATCTCCCTTCTTTAAATTGGTACCATTTAGTTTTTTTTACTTCCTTATGAGTACTTTTTGCCACTTCTTTATATGTCTAAATTATCTTGTATGTTCCTTTCCTATCTTCTCTTCTACCTCAACGCGTTGACTTCTTTTCTGTCACAAATATCTTTTAGAAATATTGACAATTAACTACCTAACATTCTACACTATATATATATATATATATATATATATATATATATATATATATATATATATATATATAGTGTTATTGGTATGACACTTACTTTTTAACTTAAGTTGTACCTTCTTATTGCAAAAAACGTTTTAGGTGCCTGTTCATTTTAGTCAAATGAATTAATTCTATACATAACGTTCTCATAAAAAAAAAATTACTCCTTCGAAAAAATGATCTTTAAGTACTCCTGAATAAAAAAGAAAAAAATTCTGTAAGGATGTGGAACCCTTCCGTCCATTAGCTGCTTAATGAACCATGTCATGATGGAAATGGACATGTGCATCGTGTTTTATTTGAATTCAGTGTGCACTATCACGTTTCACTGCCGTCCGTTGGTCAAATCGCCCACAGCTATCCTCAACCACCTCTGTCTACTTCATCCGCTCCTTTATCAGCAGTGAGAATGAAGGCCACAACCACCACCAGTGGCTTTGTCTCTCGGCATATTGTATACATGAGGAGGTGGTGGTGGTAGCGGTGGTTTACAGCCCTCATTTTAACTGCCAGTGACGACACAAAGGAGTGGAGGAAGTAGGAAAAGGTGGCCAAAGGCCACGGAGGGCAAATAGAACGCCAGATCCACAGAAGGCAGCGGAAAATGGAAGTGCACAGGAGTGTACTTACATGCAGCGTATTTTTTCATGTAGAACCAGAAAACCATCGACCACCAATGCGGGCAAATGAAACGGCAGAAGGCAATACAACGGCAGGTGATGCAGTTGTTCGCAGCCTATGCTACTCTCCCACTGAGAAACGTTAGCAGTCTAATGATCTGTGTGGAACCAGTCAGCCTCCTACCTACTTTTTAACACCCTTCATAGGAAAGTACTCTGAAGTGAATAACGCAGTACTGTTGGAAGGCACAATCTCCTTTCTACTATCAGGTGCTTTTACGTTCCATGTTTCAATTACTTTGGCACTCTTCATCCCTCCCAGTTGGAGCCCATTCCGGCTCAACCAGGCGAATGGCGTGACAAATGTCAAAGCTTAAATCTTCATCAACATTTAAGTGATAAAACAGAGTCTAAAAGATAGAGATATGCCCAAATATTAGCCACCAATAAGACTGTGAAACTCAAACTGGCTATCAGCCTTATCAACCTCTTTTACCTGGGGTCTGGTAAGAGATTAAATGGGAGCAAAGCTAAATCGATCTAGCAACAACAGAAGGTGGCTGCAATAAAAAAAATGCAGTTGAAGACATGATCTTGGTTCCAAATCTTGCTAATCTCTCTCTACTTTTGGGCGTCTGTCTCCTATATTAGATCTTCAGTAGCGATATGGTTTTAGTCCTTCCCATCTCCGCACCCTCGTAAGGAGATACTATTCTCAAATACATTATGGTATACTTTGTAAAGCATAATTACTATTCATACACAATCTTACTAAACATACACTGTTTCACAAAAATTCTCAAGCTACTCCTATTCCACCTTTTCTCTCTTCCTCTTTGTTCACCGGTTTCTCTTTCTCTCGATGATCCATGCACGACATCGGCTTCTTTTTCTCTCCCAATGATCTTTCCCAATCTCTCTCTAAAGATCTCTTTTAGTCTTGTTCTCTCTTTTAATTGTTCAATTTCTCTCTAAATCTTGTCATCTTCAACTCTTATTTTTCGAAACCTTTTCCAATCAGTTTTTATCTCTTTGTCGATCTCTTTCGAACCTCTTTCTCCATTACTCTCAATCTCTATCTCAGCAATTTCATGAAAAATAAACAAACAATAGAGTTCTAAATAGTGGATCAGGAGAGAGATTTAAGGCGAAGAAAGAAATTCACTCTGCCTTTTGCACGCTAGTCTTGAAGAGGAGGATGTAAAGCTTGTCCCTAGAGGAGATGGGTGCAACTACAAGCTAGCTCACTTAACTTGAATGTACCTAGGATATGCCGTTATTTGAATAGCAGAGATATACCACTAGAAGAGCAACATACGGTAGATCCATTTTTATCCCGAAGATGATACAATTGAACCACGTCAGCAGAAGATACAACTGAACTGCAACATTCTTCATGACCAATGATAAAACATAGACACGTCTTCAGCATGCCATTGCTTGAGGTGTGATGTGCAAGAGACATCTTTTTTCTTAAAAAATAATGTGACCTAAAGAAAGAATAATTAGAAAAGCATAAGTGTACTTTTAGGAAAAAAAGATTTAGGGAATGAAATTTTAGAAGGGAGGGGATGTATGAATAGTAATACTCCTTCAAAAGATGGCCAACAGTGTCTGCTCCTGCATACTTATTCACGGGTTTCTCATCGCACAAAAGGAGTGGGGGAGAAATCAACACAGAAGAAGATTATGGCAATAACAAGATGAATTCACGATTACCCCCACATGAGGTAATTTGGTATAGGTAATAAATGAAAATACAGGCTAGTTTAAACACACGAATGATGCTTCCAAATCCAAAAACATGGTTTGTGTTAGTCTGAAACTGGAACTTGTCGAATAGTTCCATCATCTGATGGCACGATTGGATTCAACAGCTGCAAGGCGATGATTGGTCGCATCTATACGCAAAATCGAGTGTGATACAAAGTGAAAAGGAAACTTAAGTGCTACTACAAGATCTGATGAAAATTATAAGAGCTTCCATGACCAAATAAGAGGCGAAAACCAAATCATACATAAAATCTTGTGATAGGGTAAAGACAATCCCCAAATATATTATATCTTCTTTGCGCGCCCTGATATTGGAAAAATGAATCCTCACAAATATGGCAATCTGCTACATACAGAATGACAACTCAAGCCACAAAAATTGCAAGGGAATCCACATGGCAGCAACAAACAGCAATGGCATGAATACTGGGGCTTCTGATAAAAGTTCTGAAGGACCTTCTAAATTGAACTCAAGAGGATATTTCATCACCAACCGGAACATGTCTTTGTCTCACAGAACTAGTGCGCTCGGTCCCACTCTCTGCTGATGATACAGTTGAAGACAAATTTGACATCGACTCCTTGTTTAACCCATTACTAAAACTCCGAGAGTCCAGAGCAGGATTTCGCTGAGGTGCTGAAGACGCTTGGTTCTGGCCTTCCTCAGCAAGTCGCTTCAGAAGGTTCATGATGGTAGGAAGGAACTTTGTAGATAGGGAAAGAAGTCCAGGAAGCTGAAAGTCAACAAGAAAGGGAGTAAAACATTCAGCAAAAAGAAGCACGAGTTACCGAGCAATCAAGAACACAATAGTGGTTACTCACAGCGCCATTACGAAATTCCCCAGATATATCCATTTGGACCCAGAGAGCCTTACCAAGCAGAAACGCCACAAAAATAACACCTAGATATAAAGGATTCCTGTACATAAGAAGAAAGGATTGTCACTGCATCTATAGCGAAAGATTTTTTATTCTTCAGCAAAAACGACAACAGGAAAATGAAGAAACCAACAAATGTTAAGTCACCTAAGGAGTGTCATAAACTCATTGAATCCCAAGACAATCAGTGCAACGATTGCCCATGGAGGCGGTAGCCAGTTATTGCTACGCCTGCTAGCTTCCTGAAAAACAAATTTTATTTAATTTAAATGCAGAGGCTTCATTCAATTGCAACCCATAAGAATGAAATATACAATAACAATGAGTTAGACCACTTGAAAAAATTCCTATACGTTCATCACACATGTACCCCGCATTGCTGAATGTTCTTTCATGGTTTTATTTCGTGTTGCTTGCTCCATGGTTTCTTTTGTTTTGCTCATTCCACGGTATCCAACTAGGACTAGCTCTAAGTGGACCCAATATCAACATAGATACTACAAAATCACATGGTATCTGTACCAGGGTATGTACCAAAACAAAGATACTGAAATGCCGATTACTAATTTCATTGATTCTCTTGTAAAGAGGTTGTCATAACATCTAATACTAATTAACAAGGTTAGTCAAGCCTATGATTTGTGCTTTTGTGCATTTTGTGGATAGGGACAAACAAACATCACTGAAATAAACTAAGAAACTAGAATATATCTGTCTACCATGGAACTAAGGGACAGTGTCTTGAAAGAGGTCTGTTTATTTCAAATTTAAATGAGAATTTTCTCCCATTCAAAATTGCTACACTAATGTGTTAGGCAGCAAGGTGACCTCTCTTTTAACAGGGTGCATCACAAGACTACAAAGTAACAAAACTAACATTTCTGTAGATTTCGTTGCTTGGTCACATACTATACTTGGAACTGCCAGTTGATCTCAAAGGATACACCAGCATATCTATCAGAAAGGTGTAAACTTCTATGCTTAACTAAATTACACTACAAATTTTGTTTAAGAAACATTCTTGTTCTTAGATAAAAGCATGGAGATTTTGAATCGACTAAATTTTAAATCGACATTCTACTGCATCTTATATCCTTGCTCTCTTCAGCCATCTCACTAGCAAAAGGAAGAGCAAGGACACGTATGCATGCACACAAATTGCAGGGACATTGTCACAACAGGAGTAACCTGAGAAGGTGCTCATAATTCTAGCTCAGAGAAATAATCGACACCCCTATTATTTTCTCAGCAGTTTTTCTTGGAGGTTCTTTTCAGAAAGCAGCTTTCTTGCAAAAACTTTGATAGTTGAAAAAATCACGTACAAATGCAAATAGGATAGATAAGAACAACCGGTAACATTATCTCACCTAAGAAACTAAGATATTAAGGAAACAAGTTATATGCTTAACAATGTTTCAGAAAAAAGCAAGTGTTAAATTTGTCATGACATGATGACATCCTGCAAGGAGAATAACAATCCACTGGCAGAATGAAAATGACTAAAATCAAAGACGATGTGCTTGCCTGTGCAGCAATTGCCTGACTGACAGCATATTCTGTTTCAACTTTAAATTGTCGCCACAAAGATTTACATTGCACAGGCGTGATCAAGGTATTGGTTGCTGGAACCTGGAACATGAAGACATTGTTTAATCAAGTAAAATTGTTGCCACAATTCACAGCATGTTCCCTCAAATCAACTCCATTACAAGTACGCAACTAAAAATGCGCTTTGTACCAGCACATTATGTAAGTGAAAAAAAACATCCCAATTTCATGTGTTTGTGATGCCTTTCCACCCTTGTTTTCCTCGAAATTTTCAATGAAGTGCCCTTAAATACAGTGTACATTCTTGCATGTCCTTATGGCAACTTGGCTTTCACATCCCCCACAAAAGCTTTTTCACAACCAGATTCATCACCAGCTAAATTACGCTTTGCATAAACTCGGCCAAAAATTTTGATGCCAGCATAGGAGCATGAGTGGGAAGCATAACAGACAATAACAAATAAACCCACAGGTAACCTTTCCAGTAGGACTGCAGAGATCCTATTAACTACTGCAATAAACTGAAAGTGTCCTAGTAGAAACAAACAGAAATACCTAAACTATCATGGATCTTCAGTCTGTTCAAAAAACTAATTTCCAGAGATGAGCAGTTTGAAAGGTATTCATCAAACAAAAAGGAGATATTATTTGAAGGTAAGGCAATCAATGTATGAGAACCTAATGCAATCCAAAATCCAACCCGTACAGCACAAAATAAGCAGTTTCAAATGATCGCTCAAAACTAAGCCATAGTGTATTCATGCATTATAAGTCTAAGTAGTTTCATAAGAACAAAAAGAAGATATACCTCTTCCCATGTGCTTGAAGCCAGTGGATCAATTGAAGATGTCATGCTTCTATGAGCAGCGGTGCTATTGCCAGTGTCAGTGAGAGCAAGTGAGAGAGTGCTCTCTATATTGTCAGGTTTCTCATCTAGACGAAATGCAGCCATTACTGACAGCAGCTTCATGGACTGTAAAAGAAGGAAAGAATCTAGTTTTCAGTGGATCAAACAATTGATAACAAACTATACAATCAATAAAGTGGTTCAAGTAGTACCCCTGAACGAGCAGCTTTTGTAATCGCCCGAAGATCTTCTTTCCCAGTCCAAACCCGGGGCATCGAGTCAGCATCATGACTAAATAATGTTGAAAATCTGAAAAGAACTTGGCTTTTCAGCATTACTGAAAAGAATAGATAACAGTTGTATGTGACAAGTTGAAACCGCCTTACTTATCCTTCATTCGGATCAGGACCTTCCCAGCTTCTTCCCTAGCTTTCTTTTCAACGACACTTCTACCATAATCAGCAAGACTTGCAAGCATTTTCCCTATTGTTACTTGATCTATGTCAAACCCAGAAAGGGCACAAGAAAGCCCTCCTGTTGCTGCTGCAGTCTCTCGTCTAAGGAGATTCCTTATTGCTGGCCACGTGTCGTCACTGGCAGCATCAAGAAGAGATTCTACAGGTTCTACAAGTGCTGCATTGAGTTGCTTCTGCAAGCATGAATAGGAGGTTTCCGTGAATGGGAAGCAATTCTCAATCAAATTCAGAACATTTCTTAAAACAATAGATGAGAAAAAGGATGATACACATATGGATCTAGCATGCATTCAAGCATCGCTAGCAAACTTAAAACTTTGTAACCTTACAGGAAGCAAAAAGAATCAATATACCTCATAATGAGCAGTTAGTTCAGCTAGTTTCGCATCACGAACTAAAACAATATGCCCATCAATATCACGACGTAGCTTTTCCCGGACTTTAGACGGATCCCAGTTTGCTTGTTTAACAGATATATCTAGTTTCATTACAAGATATTAGCAATTAATAATGCTAAGTCATAATATTGTAAAAGCACAAACAAAAGGCACATGTAACCACAAATACAGGGATATGCTCAAAAGGAACACAAACGCAAAGAATGGAATGTGCACCAGCCTTTAGGATGATATCAATTTCACAATTCTTGAAAACTTAACATAGACAGGAAAAGTATGATGGATAATTATTTTCTCAAAAGCATCATTACCTCTAAGGTATTTCAGTAAACTTGATAGGTCACGCCAACCCACACACACACATGCAATGCATGAACATGCATGCACACGACACACATTGCGCATGAATGCATGCATGCACATGCAACTGAAGGATGAAGAGAACTTATACAAGTAGGAGCTTGAAAAAAATTGCAAAAGAAGTCACAAAATGCATGCCGACAATGGTTAGGCAACAGAAGCAAGGAGGAACCGGATAGTTCAGTCTCCATCATTGACATTACTCACATCTATATGTATATGTGTGGGTGTATTGACAGGTCCACACATGTCATATCAAAGATTCTTGTTTGGGCCAATGTTTATCACTTCATTAGATCTCCAAAAAATAGGTTATAGCAAACAGCTATCAGCAGCCATTATAACCTTGCAACAGTTTTGGCAACAAATAGCTAAAATTACAAAAGTCAAAACCTGAAAAAAATAGAAGCAGCTTCAAATTATCCCATTGCGTCTATTTCAAATTCCAAATCTTCAGCAAGCAAGGTGTCAGAAAAGGAAAAAAGAAAAGAAAAAGGTTTCCAATTCAGTTAAATACACGTAAAATACAAGTGTAAAATTCATAAAAATCTATGATGCAGTAGGTGTATCCAGTGTTTACTTCTGAGGTTGTCAGTTAAGAAGAGATCCCTATTACCTCTCTTGGAGAAGCTGTCTATGCTTGGGCTAACAGAGACGCTCAACATATCTCAGCACAAATAGATCAAATATATGGGAAAGGAAATACAACACAACAATTTTACCCCTGTAAAGTTATGCTAAAATGGATGGTGAACCAAGCAAATATTATCCTTAATAGGCTACGAAATATTTTTTCTTGGTAACTACCTGCACATCCTTGATCAAATTCTGACATGCAATGAGTCGCACAATTTTGAGCAGCCACAGCAAATCCTTCGCCTTGTTGTAGAGATTTATCAAAAGCACTTTTGAAATTGTCTAAAGATCTAGATCTTATATGCCCAAGGATTGATTGATATGCCGGAAAAACAAGCTACAAAATTGAGGAAAGAATAACCATGAGATGCCTGAAAATTTAATGATACTGTTAGATGAATGAGAATCTCAAACAAGCTTCTTCTGCAAAAGTGTCAAGATACTCAATGAAATAAAATATGGACACCAGGTACTCCACCGTATTAAAACAAAAACATCGTTGACAGTAATTTCTTCCAAGAAACCGCTAATAAAATTCCACAGTACATGGCGTGATCATTTAGAACAGGAGAATGGAATTAAGTTGACACACAAAGAGTTTTGTTTCACAGTGTCAGCTTTGAAGTCTCACCACATGAACATCCAATAAAATGGATAGTAGTGAAACATCAAATCAGTCATCAACCATGACCAACCATACAACTGCTCCTCAAATGGAACTTCTGCCAAATGTTGTAAATATTGAATGGTTCATACTATAGAGTGCTTATCATATACCAATACCTGGATTAATACAATCCAGGCACATATATCGTTTTTACACATTCATTGGTGTGTCTTCAGGATCACAGTTTCCAGTTCCAAGATCTCGAGTTGTTTTAGCAATGAAGAGGGTAATTTTGTTTTTCCTCCACTTCCTTTTGTCAATTGTCGGCCTGTTTCTCTTGAATCTGTTAAAGTGGGTAGCAACTGCCATGTGATCAGTTGTGGGGTCCATCCTCTCTTGATGATGTATTCTACTGCAATGTAAAGCATAATATTCTTATGGTGCATAGTTGCAAGGGTCACGTCTTTCTCTGTATTTTTTTAATTAGGTTTTTATTGAATAAAAAATAGAAAGCCCCTACCATGTTTTATCATACAGGTAAATGTATTCTCATACCTTGTACAGTACAGGATACAACATGATATTGACAATATTATTAACCTTTTTCTACAATAGAATATTAACCTTTTTCTACAATAGACTAGGCTGTAAGCAGTCCCAGCTGAGCTCCCATAACAATAGATTTGCAAAGAAAAGTATATAATAAACCTCTTATCCTTGGATTTGTAATGTAAGAAAACCTTAATTTGAGAAATTTCCATAATAATCACCTTGAGTTCACCTTATAGGCTCAAATTTGTAAGTGGAGGCATAAATTTCATAATTTGAGAAGGAAAGGAAGTGATTTAGGCAAACAACAGTAGAACAATCTCCTAGGCAACTTTTAGCCAATGTCTTAAGTTTTTTAGTAACTGATAGAGCACTTTTGGGGCTCAATAGGGTCAAAATCACAGTTTCATCCCTTTACAGCATATCCAGAATCAAACAATTTGCATTCTGGTGGTCAAACTTTTGGAGCTCGATACATGTAATTGGTAAGTGTGATTATCAACAAGAAATATCCAGGTTCCAAAACAGATCAATAAATTTGAGTTCTTAGGCAGCCTGTAACTTACAAGGGGCTACAACATGGACAACATCAGAAGTTGGAAGGTCAAATATAAATAATGTGTTTCTTATTAATTGAAAGAAAAACAGTGTGTCTAATTATCCACATAAATAGAATAAAGAAAAATGCAGAAAATTTCTATATGCAAATAGCGTCATAGTGAAGATCAAGGGCATAAGCATCCACCAAAATATGCAAACCCTATAATTGCATGAATATAGATACCAAATGTCTAAGAACAAACGTTTGTCTCCATGTATGTGTATATATGTGTGTATATATATGTATATGTATATGTATATGTATATATGTATGTATGTATGTGTATATGCATGCATGCAAATACAAATAAGATTCAATAAAATGAAATATCCAAATATTAAACTGCAGAAAAATTTGATTGAGCTATTTACTTGAAGCGCCTTTGTTTCTAACTGTTGACGTTTAGCTGTCCTAACACCTTCATCAAAATAAACAGCTTCTAAGTCATACCTGTAGAACCAAAATTTTAAGAGATGTTAGGATCCCTTCACAGTCAACCATTTATCGACCCAAAGGACTTCAAACCATCAATAGGTAACAACTTTCATTTTCATGGTACCTCCTAGGAAAATAGACAAGGCCTTTATTTTAAAGCAATTTATATCTAAATCACCCATTTAATTTCATGGTGCAAGCCACCAAAAAATAAAACAGTTTATTTTGCATGTGGATTCACACACCAAATTTTGAAGCTATACATGTTTAACATGGTTTATTCATTTTGTTATCTCAGCAGGTTCATTTCATTAAAATGGTGGTAATTTTAAGCTCATGCTATCCTATAAAAATGTGATTTGCCATCACTAAGGCTATCTATTTCCAAAATACCGTTCATAAAAGCACTTCATCGAATGGCAACGATGAAAGAGGGTCAGGGGTGTTTATTCATTTTAACTCTTTCTTGGACAAAGTGGACAAAAAGGACTCGCATTTTCCGATGGCCAAACCAATATACTGTTAGTTTTGTCTGAGACATGCTTTTTGTGAAAACAATATGGTCATCAGATCAAGAAATACTTGAAGGAAGGAAGGAAAGCTCATCAAGCAGAAAAGGCAACTTTAGTCTGTCACGACGACTGCCGACTAATCCCCACAGTGATCACCTTAGGATGAAGCTACCAGCTGTGAGACATATCCCTGCTTCATACAAGTCTTGAACGCAAAAAGGTGGGAGAAAGTATCACAAAAGTCATCAATCAAAAAAAATCATCGATCACAACTGAATGTGTTTCCAAATTCTGCTAACAAGAGGAACCGGGACATGTCAATTACAAACGACTACCAGTTGAATTAGACCTATTTTAGATTACAATGAGAACAGTGAGATGCCTAAATGTCTCAATTTCCACCAAAACCATTGCATTTTTCACACATTAAGTACCTTAACTAGGCATGTGCTCAAGAACATAAATGATACCAAAGCATGAACTACAGCCAATTGCTTAAGAAACAACAAAGAAAAAGCAGATCTCATACCCTGACAAACAGGAATCTAGGATTGCACTAAGCTTCTTTCCAAACCCAGGCACCATGCCTGATTGTGCAGCCTCCCCAAGCTCACACCATTCCTATGAAATAGATAATGCAAAGGCCAAATTGTAACAAAATCACCAACGTTAACTACTAATCGCAACCCAAGATCTTAATCCCAATTTCAATTACCTCATCAGCTGCTAAATGAAACAGTTTCTCATTGGCAATTTCTTCACAGCGAACAGTTGCCACCATCACCTACGGTGGAGAGTCAGAAATAGAATATTTAAGCATGAAACTGTACAAGGCATAAGAAATGCCTCTTTTCTGAATCATGACATGGAAAGGACCAGGATCAGAATAGAATAAAGTACCTTGTGTGCAGGAAGATCGAGATCCTTGTTTTCTTTAATAACTTTCCATATCTGCTGTGCACTAAAAGAAAATCCTGAAGCAGGCACAACACCCCGCCTATCACCAGCCAAACCACCAGGAGCAATAGAATGGAAAAATCGCTGCCTTAAGCATGAGACCTACAGCATCATTTAGACCACGTCAGACCAGCTTTGTTCAACCAAGTAATACGATCAATTTGGCCACTTGAACAAAGGTCCAAAACTCCAACAAATACCAACAGAGATAATGCATGGTGAATGGCAAACCAGTGCAAGGCACGTAATGCATGTTAAATGCTGGTAGAAATGCAACACTAGAATCTGCAATTCAGTTACAGAATGGGTATACCTGCTCCTTGAATTGTTCTTCCTTCTCCTCATAACTTGACAGGGCCACAACTTCCACCTGAGCAATATATAATTTTCAATTGTGACAAGAAAGCAGGAGAAAACTATTCTATAAACAAAAGTAGCTTACTTCATTACATTGACCTTACATTAAAAAATTCACTCAGTGGAGTATCCTTATGAGCCTGTGGCTTGCGAACCGAATCCCAAATCTGCACAGAAGTTTATTTTGTTATCATGGAGAAAGATACCGATGGTACAGTACTGAAGAGTTACCTTCTGTATATCCTCTCTCAGGACCGGTTCCAAGTTTTCCAGAGGTGTCTGCAGAACACACAGGAAAAGGTCATAAGAATTCAAAATACCATTAGCTCTTTATAAGGTTGTTGCTCAATCAAAAGCTTCACAGCTTGCAAAGTTAGGTGACTAGTTCGAAACCTTTGTCTTATCACGTATGACAAAGAGCAAAGTTGTTCTCCGAGGGCTAAACAATCGCATCATAACCTGTGATAATCAATGAATAAGTTTGTTAGAGGGGAAATGTCAGGCAAATTTGTATCTTAACATTCAAGGATAGAACCTGAAAGACAGTCTTCAAGAGAGGCTTATTTGCAGCCTGTTCACGTCCAATGTCATGGCACCACCTACAATATGACATAGTAATCAGATTGCTACATACTAAACAGTGGTTCACCTATGAGAAGTTGAGAACACAAATAACAAAATGTGCAACTGAGGAGCTCACATGTTTATAAGCACTATATCTGAAACAGCTAATGCAAAGAGAGCACTCTGCTTCTCAAATGCAGTATCATCCTGAAAATGTCCAATAGGTAATCAAGAGATGCAACAAATGGAACAGATCTCACACTTTAGCTTTGAAGTACCTCAAATAAAGTATGCCAGCATTACATCTTAAACAATATCTCAGGCTGCCCAAGCTAAGCATGCCAAAGAAGCATATGGATCACTCTTAACAAGTTACAGCTAATTCA
This sequence comes from Brasenia schreberi, assembly GCA_036023115.1. NCBI lineage: Eukaryota > Viridiplantae > Streptophyta > Magnoliopsida > Nymphaeales > Cabombaceae > Brasenia > Brasenia schreberi. The sequence goes on along the minus strand of JAYKKT010000080.1, from coordinate 9,089,133 downwards.
TGAACAAGGACATGATTACATGAATTGAACAAGAGAAGAGCACCATTTTTGTTCTCAAGGTACAATTAATCGGCCAGGGAAAGGATAAAAGAAGAAACATGACTATGCTGCTTCTACATTGTTAAAACACCCCTTGAAGCAAAATGAAAGGTATATTAGCGCATCTTGCGATCAGCTTGTAATAATCTCATGATGAGTTCAGAGCTAGCCATGATGTGAAGTATAAGAATAATATCAAGGTACCGCTTCTTCTAAAACAAAGGCAGAGTACCATGTTAGCTTCACCATATCAGAGACATTTTTAATGTGATGCCAGCTTAGCCAATGGCTACAAGTGGTCCAAGTAACCTCTTTCCCATAGCACTAGATTTGCTTGTGAATGGTATGATCTTAGTATGTCTATTCAATCATTTTATATCTGCTCAATTCAGATAATTCAATAGCTGTCCTAGATGAGAATAGACTACTCCAAGCCTGCTCCACACCAGGTGACTTCAATCATATAAGATCCCATGATTTACCCAATTAGTCCTTCCGTCATGAGCAACAGCAGTCTGGGATCTAATTACAGCTAAGTTTAAAAGAATGCAAAACAAGAAAGTGTCGGCAATCTAGTCAACATAAAGCCCTTGTGCTAAGAGGCTAAAGTGAGAATATCCAAATTACAGAGTGCGGACACGTGAAAACAGAAGAGATCGTGAGTACCTCTCCTCTTTCTCTTCCGTCAGTACCCTCCAAATCCATAACAATTGTAAAAGGATCAATACCAGCACACTCTGCTAACCAAATGCCCTTAGTAGTCTGACTCCTGAAAATGATGCAATCGTTATCTCCCGTTCCAATTGCAGCCCCATAAAAAAGAAAATCAAAATACAACAACGGTGAAGTGGCAGAGTTTTCAAAAGTTAGTATGTCCATAAATCATGGGATACGGAAAATTACCTCCCCCTGAAAGCATCCATTTCCCTAAAATTTGTACGGAAAAGATGGTTTAGCAAGGTACTCTTTCCTGTTCAAGAAAAATAAGATCCATGTAACTAGACTTCCACATGAAACAAATTAGTTTCAACATGCATGGAACACCGAGACAAGTTAAAGATTTTCAATCCCAGTTCACATGTCCAATTGGAATGTTCTGAAAAGCATATACTATATATTATGCACCAACTGGATTTCATAAAGCCCCTCTTACCAGATTCACAATACAAAAGGTCATATTAAATATACCTTGTACATGCATCAAGTAAACAATCCATTATCATGCAAGCTGGTGAAATGAAAGATCAAAAACCTCTTTCAAAATCATAGCTCAAAGCTGTAAGAGGCAGACAAGGATGAAACCACATTTACAAGAACAGTATAAATATTTTTAATTAGTTTAAATAGTAAAAAAGATTATAGCTGGTCAATTACCAAGGGTGGAAGAGAAGCGCAAAAGTAGACAAACTTACCACTACTTTGAGGACCCATGATAGAAACGACTGCATAGGAAAGCCCACATTCACCAAACTTCACTGATTTCATAAAATCATTGATACCAGAAACATTAAAGACACCATCTCCATCGATAAGCTGTGTAGAATGACACACTTTCTCCATTTCTGCAATGAACGATAAAAGTAAAGAAAAGGATATATCTTAGCTCGGGTGGGGTAGCTTTTAGGGTATAAAAGATGAACTGAAAGACAAAGAAGGCAAGACTTCAGCTGGAGTAGCAACTCCTATGCAGTCCACACTATGCATTTATGCTTAAAAGATTGGCAATCATGATGGAGCAAGATTATAAGGCACCTCTAAAAACAAGTTTACATCAATAAGAAGAAAACTATCTTGGGTTCCTGCATTTAATTCTAAGTTTTGAATTTTTAATAACTGGTATTTGGCAATCTGGAAACTTCAGTGGGAGCTAATGGAACTGATCTAACGGAACAAGCAATCTGAAGGGCAGCTCTCAATCAACAAGTATTTCTAAGGGCCCCTTCTATGTGATGCCAATTGCACACCCAGAAACCTTAATGTGAAACCTTTACAGGTGGAACCTTACCAAAGGACACCTCCAACTGCAAGCTTTTATCAGTAACAAAACAGGAACTGGACCTAGTTGATAATTGACCTTCCAAACCAGAGACTTATTGAGATCTTTTCTAAGTCACCCTGCCATATCTTGAAAGACTTTTCTGCTTTCCAGGAAAGGCTCAACCAGTTAGGGATTAAAAAAAGGAACCAGTCTGAAATCTGGACATGATTTTCCTATTTTTGTCAAGCTGTTTAACTCAAACCTAACTTTCAGAATTTCTCAAATAGCTTTTCTAGGATAGCTTGACACAGAAAAAATCCAACTTAGTAAGAAAGTTTCCATGAGTTGTGAACTGCTATTGACAAAGGAGTAGAATGTACCATGTTTGTGCAAATAAACAAATTGATTTTTAGTGTCATGCTAAAAGTAACCTCAAGATACTGTTCTAGTGTGGTCCATGAGCTATACTGTATTACAAATTTACACCCAGCGGAAGCAACTCTGTACCATTTTTAAACTTCATTTACGCAAAATGTAACCATTTTGGCAACAAGACCTGTTCATCACCGCTCAAAAAGTTTAGCCATTTTGAGAAGAAGAACAATTCATGACAGCTAAAACTTCAAACTCAAGAAGTAAATATGGACATGAACACAAGCCAAAAGTGTTATATGCCTAAGCAGCTTTCAAGATGGAAGCATGAAAGAGTTTCTCAAAGTTGATAGTGAAACAGATACCACGAGCCCAATGAAAATTTGTCATAAAAAATGACAAGGCTAGTTGAGGTGCTATATTTTCAACAACTAGTACTGCAATAAGAGTATGCATTGTTTTCAGCTCACTTTCCGCATAGACTTTTCTATTTCTCTGAGACGTTCAAAATGTCACTTCTACCAACTATGGTCTTTGGGTGCTACTTTTTGGTATAAAGAATGGCATACCCACAATGAGCAAGAGCTATCAAAATCTCACCATCAATACCATACAATTAAATCCTATTCTCCAGATTTGACACCACAGGGCAATGTTTATGGCTTATAGCAGTAAGGCATTTTCTCTACTTGTTATTGCTCAGATTCTTCTTTTAACTCCCCTCACACAGTTCCTACTTCCTTGATTAATATTACCAGTTTAATTACAAGACACCACTACCATGTAGCCGACCCCATCTAGTATGGGAAAAGGCTTAGTTGTTGTTGCTGTTCTTGTAATTACAAGACACCACTAAACTCGACAAGAGCACCTCCAACAAACACTGAAATTGGACAAAATGAGAAAAGGAAAAAACTGTGACCACCGTGTCACGAACGTCCCACATACATAAGAGATACCAAGTATCTGTCCACCTCTCATTCCAAGTAAGAAGAAACTAATCAACTGCAAAGCCAATTAGTGATTCAAGAAATCCATTTTCATCATCAAGTAATTCATCTATTTGAGATATTAACAGATATCAATGACCAGCCAAACGCTTAGCTAAAACACTTCCTACCAACGCCACAGAAGACCAAAAAAAATGTCTACAACACAAAACAACATGCAAGCTTAAATTAGAAAACAATCTTTCATTACTCTAAATGGCTGATTCGAATAAACAAAACATGTCCCTAAAATCATGGTTTCTAGCGATCCCTAAATACAGATAACAAATCAAAGAATCAGAAAACGCAAACATTAGATACCTGCTTGATCAGTTCAAGTAACAAAATTTAACCCTAGAAGCCCAAAAACTCTGATGTTTATAGAATCCGAATCGACCATACAGGAACTCCAAAGATCGTGATTTACAGCAACAAGAAGCAAAGCGGATGAAGAACAGGAACATACGAGGCCAAGATTTACCTCAAAACTCGATTCGTCCGGGAAATCTGAAACCGGAAAATATCGATCGAGAAATTTCCCGATCGAGATCCTCCGACACCACGGGGAAGGAGGAGACGAGCTGAGGGGATCGCGTGTGTGTGTGTGTGTGTGAGAGAGAGAGAGAGCAAAGATGGTCGGTCTTAGGGTGGCACCATCTCATGAAAGATACAAAAAACATTAGAGAAACGTCATTTCGAATTTTAGCGTGTATATGGTATGAGTATCTCCCCACATTCTACGACCCGGGCCACGGACGCTACATTACTAAATTGCCCTTGTTAGTGAAGAAAACATAAGGATTGCCATCTCTACTCGATAACCTCGGCGGAGGCTGCACACACGCCTACAACCTCCTCTGGCCAGTGGGTCAGACCGGAACCGATTTAGGGGTGCTTGCATCGCCAGCCCGCACAGACTGGACACCAAAATGCTTTTGCGTGTGCCCACGTCTGCTGCAATGCAAACAATGTCCAGGAGGTGATTGATTGCGAGGTTAAACTACAAGATAGGAACTTAAGTTAATGTTTTCAAGATTCATAAATTTAAGTAAAAAGTGAAATCGTATGATCCTACTTTTTATTGTGCATCTTCGTATTTGATAATGATGTAGTCTTTAATCAAATACTTTTTTTATGGTGAGATGATAGGCTTCATAACTAGGTAAAATGTAAAATTGTATAATCCTACTTTTTATTGCATTGACACCTGGTTACAATAGAAACTGGAACTACAGTTTCAATTCTCATGTAATCAAACACCCCGTTTCATTGTTTTTTAAATAAAAAAGCAGGACAGTGTAGTGCTTCCTAGGAGGTGCAAAGCAATGATTCAGATCGTTGCATCTATTAGTTTGCTTCTTCTACATCGGGCTACACAAGTAGGATGAAGGTAAAGCGTTCTATAACGAGGTCTTGAGCTTATCTTGTAGAACTTCTTGAAAATAAAACAGAAAAATTTATGGCTACTTTCGTGTTGAAAGTAGAGAGCATATAAAAGATAATTTAAAATTTTCTTCTTTTATTTATAAATAAGCTCGAGTTAGACAAGACCTCGATAAGTAAAACAAGAAATGATAAAAAAATTAAATCAACTGTACTCCAGTTTTTATATTTTCAATTCTTGTCCTCAAACAATAAATGTTTCTTTCCAGTGGTGGCTCCAAACACAGACAGGGAGTATATATATATATATATATATATATCGTAATTCCAACCTTTAAATGAAGCTTTAGTGCAAAATAATGAAAATTTAATTGTAAAAAAAAGGAAAAAACAGCTACAATTTCATGAAAAATCAACACAAACATGTCCCGAAAAGCTCATATGTTCATCTAAAGCAATACGAAAAGAGCAAGTCATGCTGTCTCGATGAAATTGAATTGTAACAAAAGCATGAAATGGCTGGCAAATTCATCCACCACATTAGAACACGACACAAACATGACTCAAGAAGTCCGTGTTCATGTTTTGGACAGGACACAAACTCAAAATAACCAAAAACAAAGTTATTGGGGTTAACCTGTTTGGGACACGACACAATGAAACCCGAAACATCAAATCATGACTTGTTAAAAGTGACAAGGGAGATAGCCCTGTCATATCCTCGAAAACGCAAGGCAGTTCTCGAGTAACTTGCTTCCACAGGGATACGTAGAGTAGAGCGACTTGGGAAAGATGGAACAGGCGAGTTCTCTTTTTTGACGTGGAAGGGATGCGGATCGATGTCTGGAATTCCGACCCAGTTGGCCTCTGACCTTTTAGTGACCAAATTGCCCTCCTTGGGGCCAACGAGCTTGCTTGTTAATAAAGTTGCAATACGTGGTTGTCTTAACTCTCTCGTTCTTTAGATTATTGCATAATTATTTACTTAAATGACAATAATATCTATTATTTGGTTAGATGTGGTTGTTTGGCTTATGGGTCTAACTAGCCAATATGAACGCATGTATGGGTAAGCTCGACTCGGTTCGTCCAAGTAGTTCTTAGTTTGATTGGGTTTCAATCAAGTTATACTCAAGCAACTCGAGCTCGGGTTGTTCTTTTCTGGGCAAGACCGAGCTCATGAGCCAGCTCCTGGTTTGTGTATTGTGAGGACAGGTTTACGTGGGACAAAAAGTTCCAAAGGGCTTACATCCTAAACCTGTTATTAGAAACTTTGTAGTGTTATCGAATCTTACAGTTGAATCAAACTATATTGTTGTAGAAGCAGTCACAAAGTATCACATGATATGAAACAAGGATCTGACCTTCATATAAAGTTCATTTAGTTCTAATTTGCCCCGACTGTCAGGTAGATTCATAATATTGACCCATTCCCAAGCCTAGTATGAGTTTAAATTCATGTTATATGCAAAATCATTCATGTTGTGTACCTCCTAGTTTTAACCCTCTAACCGAGAATTGGATATGGTTGTGTAACCAGAATCTTGCATGGGAGCCCCTTGTAACTTAACACAGAGTTGTGAGACTTCATTAGCACCAATTTAGTTTCATTGTTTTAGAGTGTTCTACGCTCAGGGGTGAGGTCACTAAGGCAACTTCCTTAAGTCTCTGTATTTTGAACTCATGTAGTATGAATTTTGTAGGCTGATACTTAAAACACATAACCCCCAATGTCTCAAAATTTTAGGTCTTAGGCCCAGAAATTTTTAGACTTCAACTTCAAATTCTAAGTCACATTTAGCATCCAGTCATTCATTAGGCCTCAACTTGTGTTGAGCCACCTTGGCAATAGTTGACACGTTGTTCAGTTCATAGACAATTAAAACCTTTTCCTGGTTTGGGCAAACTCCATCCATATAAGGAACCATGCTTGCATGCTCAGTCTCGTCATGAAGGGCGCAGCAAGTTATGTGTGTCGAACTCTAACGACCATAAGTCTTAATGGCCCTCTGTGACTGAACTCTTGACCTCATGTCAGAGTGCCCAGTGGTCTATCATCAAACCATGCTTCTTATGGGCTGTATTCACTATTAGATAACCATTCATTTGTAATCTAAAACGCAAGCTTTTCAGGGACCTTGAATTTCTAATTTGATTTTACACCTTCAAAACTTTTGGAACTCTAACAAGTAAACTCTGCAACCCGCAAAAGTGGTGCTGGCAGCACGAAGCCATGACACATAAACTCGACACGAACACAACACGGGAGTCCATAATCCGTGTCCTAATGCATCACAAAGAAGAGCAGTTTGTACTTCTGAATTGAGATCCCTTTGACACAAACACTATATGAAACACGAAATGCCGACTATACATGTTTGAAGATGGTCGGATAGGCGGGTTGCTGACAAGCAGAAAAACCTCATGTTTCTTAGAAGAGCAAGTCCACATATTTACAAACCATGGACATGCCAAAGAGGATTTGAATATGAAGCACCTCCTAGAAAACCGCTGGGGCTATATTACATGATGACATCAACTCAATTGACCCGAAAACCCAATACATGCACGACCTAAAAAGTTCGTGTTGGTACCCACCCATAGTAACACGGAGAATCGAGTTATACTCAAGCTGACACGTTTATGATACAAACACAAAATGACAGAAACGAGCATGACCTGAAAACCAGATCACCACCCGAGGGCGAGTCTTGAGCCCGGGAAACGAAGCCTTGGTTAATCATTCAACTATGAGTGGAGGGGAGTTCTGTAATTTAACAAGCATGCCCCGAAACGAAGAGGGTGGGGGAGGGTGACCACCTTACCGACTATTTGGCTGGGACCCACGCCCACCGTCCCACCCAGTCAGAAAGGCAGTCACCGCCCTTCTTGGCTCCTTTTGTTTCTTTCTTGCGCTGGTTGCGCTTTCCTTCTTTTCTTCCCGTCCCGTCCACTTGTTTTAATTCGTTTCTCTGTTTCTTTATTTCTGAAATTCGCTTTTACGGCTGCACTTTTCCTTTTCCTTTTTCTCCATTCGTTGTTGTTTTCTTTGCTCGTCCGGGCAGGAACAGGTGGAGTATGACTTCAACGTGGAAAGTGGCAACCCAACCATCAAACGTATAGTTATGATCCTCACTGAGTGAGCGCCGTCCATCTTCTTTTTTAAAAATGACGGACGGTGTGTTGGGGTGGCAACTCGGAAAATACATGATAACAAGACACGAACACAACCTGAAAAAAGCCCATGCCATGTTTGGTGGCGTTTGGGTTCACCTATGATATGTAGTTCGTTAACAAGATATTCGTGAAAATACATGAGAAAACTTATGTGATCACTCACTGTTGTGCTATGACATTTTCACAAGTTATATTATATAAACCTATAGAAAGTCATGTCTTATCATAATATAATTGTTATATATCCGCAAATGTTGATTAAAAAGTGTTCAAAACTGATTTATAATTCAATAAAACATGTTTCTATTGGGGAATTATATGCATTTGCACCAGTTTTCTTGTACTAATATGCCTAGTACGCGAAACGCTAGTGCAAACAGAGTTTTGAGGCGAGTGTGATGAAATTGGTGCATTTGCACCCATTTCGCACGGAGAGCATTAGCTCAGCAGCAGAGCACTCAAGCGCCATTGCTGCTGGTGGGGAGTTCGACTCCCAGAGGGTGCATGTGTAGGTATGTGTTAGGCTTCGGCCTCCTTTTGTAACAAAAAGGAAGGAAAAATCAAACTCATTTCTGTTGAGTTATTTGGCTCCTGGGGGAGTGATAAGGCGAGCTGTTAGGTTTCGTATACGAGATTCATATCCATAAATACAATGACATTTAAATGGTCATCTATTATTATATTTTCTTTTGGTACAATGTGAGGCCAAAGCCTGATGCACACCCAGGTATCGAACCCATGACTTTCAACATGTGAGTCATTCCTCTAGGTAGGCAAACTGTTGCTCGTCGTGCTGGACACGATATATGATCAGATGGGTTTTGGATAAAAAATGATACTTTCCTAACATATACCAAACCACGAACTCAGAGCATAATCGATGCACTTGACCTGACGAAGAGCAATGTACGTAACCGACAACAGCACCTAAACCGATATATTTTGATAGCTTTGCTTGGATCAATACAACAATGATCCAAAAAATAGGGTTAGAACTTTACTGTTTTCACTTTCTAGATTTATGGTGTTTAGATGGTTCAGATCCTTTAGCAACTTGGTCGACAGCATACCGGGCCTGTGAGTATCTCATACCCAGATCCAAACAGATACGGTTCGAGAGAAAGAAAATCTGGATATTACTATACTTGGATCTTGGCAATGCTTACTGGATCCATTATTAAAAATCTTAGTGAGCCGGATATCCAGACATTGACAAGCATAGCCCCACGGGAAGCAAAAGTGACAGTTTATGATTTCATGCATAGCACAGAAGTACAGATTGAGCAGCACATGCAGCTGGGTAATGCCGAGGCACAATGAACTCACTGCATGGACACATGCACAAGCATCGAGTAATGCAGAAGCAAAACGAATCCATGCATAGACTCCCAGACTTACCCCATGTGGTCATGCCCACTACCTTGATGCATAAGATACCCGGTTCTGCGACACGATACGTGTCGGCACTGATAACGGCTATATCTGAAAAATAATGGCCACGCACGTGGAGGTGCTTCGTGTCGGTTGGTCACGATACCTCAACTTAAGAGACACGGTTATGGAAAAGATGGGGTCAATGTTTGGATTGACCTGTCTTAACTGGAACAGAAAAATAACACAGTTTCAGATGCGGACACGAAACCCAACACATTCATGGCTCACAAAGCCTGTTTATGCACACCCGCGATACCACAGGATATATGTCCAATTACGGTTAACCCAGAACTTGAAATCATAACCGAATAAACCCGAAATATGTTTCAGTTCCAGTTCCAAAATCACTGGTCTCATGCCGATTCCAAACCAACAATTAAATGACGGTTCCAGTCTAAGTCCAGAACCATTCAAAACCGATAATTTTATTAACAATTTAAAAATTCTGAGAACAATTTAAAAGAACCAAAGCCAGCGGTTTGTTAGTTTGAAACGATTAAGCTCAAGTTCCCGTTTTATAAAAGATGAAAGTGAAACCAAACTGAGTGATCTCCGGTTCCGAGCCCAGTTCTAGTTGTCGTTTCACTGTTCCAGGTTCAACCGATTCTTGGAATGATTCAGTTCCAGTTGTGACAGCCGAGCCAGTTAAGAACCGGCCATGTGTACGTGCACTCATTGTCATGCATGTATTCAAGACGTATTATGAACAATAATCAGTAGATTTTCATGTCTATATATTCACGAGAGAAGACTATACACACATGAAAATCTACACACATACAACAATGTTCGGATCCCCCACAGAGAGAAGACTACATACAACGCACGAGCACCTGTGTGTATGTGTATCCGTGTGTGCGTGTGTGTGACCGTAGTCATCGACATGTTCCGACTAGAATGGCAAAGAAAAAATGCTGATTGCCTTAAAAATTTCCTTGATGAGTATGATTACAAAATCTATAAAAGGAAGAACAGATAAGCACCATCGTTTGAATATTGAACATATATCGTCAATGGAACTTGTCCATGTTTCTCCCCACATTTTCATGGGGTGGACATGAATAAGAGTCCCCAACTTTTCTCAGAAACCAGTCTGTTCGACTAAACAAGTCAAACCTACAATCCATTGGCTCAGTTTTGGAAAACGCCCACTACAACTGAATGAAGGTAATCAGCAACACTGCTCATTCATTACCTGCTGTTTCAGAAGAATGGGAAGATATGTATATTCTCAAATGGACCAGGTTAAATCAGTTGAAACTAATCAAAGAAACATAACTTCATTTGTTGCACGCCCATCAGCATCCCAATCATCAACGGAGCTTCAAAGAATGTCATCAAATATCGTAATCGTCTGGTGATGGCATGCCTGCCCGAGGATTAAAGGATTTTGCACAGGAAATTCAACAATCGATACTTCCATTGTTGTTAGCAATAAAGAAACACTGTAATCAAAAGAAGTAAGCATGGCACCGGTGATGACTTTTGGTAGCAGAAAGAACGTTCAAGGGGATGGGAGTAAAGAAATTACCTAGCGGCGTCAAGCAAGGCAGTTCTGGTAACCTTCAGAGGATCGATAATTCCAGCCTTGACCATGTTAACATACTCGCCTGGAAACGCATGTAGCATTGGATTACCATCTCCAGCAGAAGAATTCGTGGCTTTCGCGACCTGTTTAACAAGATCAGCACCAACATTTTTTGCTTTGTCCTCAAAACTGACGCTTTTTGCGACAGTTATTCCATCTTTTGTCACCTTCGGTCCCTTTTTCTTTTCGATGATCACATTTCTACCCTGAAAGAGTTCACATCCCGGCAAGTCAAACCGACTCCAAAGCGTCAAAATAACAACTAATCAGACATTCAAAATTCTGCAGAATCGAAATGCAGCAAGGAAGAGGAATCAAACCTTAGGACCCATCGTCACTCTTACGACTTCGGCCACCTCTTGGACTCCCTGAAGCATTGCAGCCCTTGCACCAACCCCAAAATTGATATCTTTGGCGCCACCATAGTTTCTTGTGAACAAAATGGAATTGACAACCTTCCAGATTATGCAAATGCATTTCAAACAGATTGAAAGATGAGAGTGACAACTACAGCAAGCTAACGATCACAAAAAGCAAGACAAAAAAGAAATGAGGCAGATAGGTACCTGTCTTCTGCAACCACGACTACTAGGGGAGAGGTAGACAAGTGGAAAAAGAGAAGTTCAAGTCAAAATTTGTATGTAATAGCACAAAGAGAAGGACAACAAGAAGATGGTAGTCGTAGCTCATGTGGATCTATGTACAGATTCACCTGATAGCCGATGAGAGAGAAGAAATTGCACGCAGATGGATGTTAAGGAACTCCTCTCTCTCTCTGTGAGGGTTTATTAAACTTTGTAAGGCGAAGAGGTTAGGGTTTAAGCAGAAGAAGGTTCATAGGCTCGAGCGGTTCTCCACAAGTGGGCCGGGTGGGTTTGTTACTATGTCAATTTCTTTCTATTACAAAGAAAAACTCAGCACAAAGAGCTCACCTGGCTAGGGGTTCGCTTGCATCGAGTTCGATACTGAGGTCATGCATTGGCTTTGGCCTCCCAATTGGAAAAAGAAAAAGAGCCAGAGGAAGAAGAAATGATATACTCATCATTCCTGTAACTCACACTGAAGGTGCAATGCCAGCTCTGCGGGAGCGACCAATATGTGATGGTCACTCAACTGGGGTGCTAAGTTAACATTTCCCAAGTAACCCGTTTGGAGGGTGGGAAAAGGTTTTCATCAGATTACCATTAAGAACAAGATGAACAAGGAAACATTCACGGTGGCGTTATGTTACAATCGGCGCTCAATGAGTTTAGCTCTTTACCTCAATTTTTTCTTTTTGATTACAAGAGGAGGTCGAAGCCTAACAAAAACCCACCCACACATGCACCCCTTGCGAGTCGGAACTCCCCACCGGCAACAACGGTGTTACAACCCAGTGCCCTGCTGTTAAGCTAACGCTCTGAGTGCAGCTCTTTAACTCATTTTTGAGTAGCACAAAGTTACGCATGAGATATCCACTTGTGTGCAAATTTCTTGGTGCGGACTTGGTCCGTGGTGCTGACTCTAGAGATATGGGGACTAGGCTGAAAAATATGGGAGCCCAAGGAGATAGAGATAGCCGCATATTATATTATATATATATATATATATATATATATATATATATATATATATATATATATATATATATATATATATATAGAGAGAGAGAGAGAGAGAGAGAGAGAGAGAGAGAGAGAGAGAGAGAGAGAGAGAGAGAGAGAGAGAGAGAGAGATGCAGTTTATTACTTTTTTCCATCAAGGACTGGCTTGTCTTGGCCCAGTCCTTGTTACGTTCCACAGTGTTTGTACACATGCGGCACTGCCGGAAAGCACCTCCTCATCTACTGGCCATCTAAGCAAGGAAGAAGGCCCCCAACCGAAACTACTAGCGTGACTTGCACCGTTCGTATGCAGCCTGCCACTTTAGCTTCCCTTAGAGCTTTCAATACCACCCACTTTAAATCAAAATCGAGAGCATGCTCCCAATTTATTATAGCCATCTTCACCTCAATCATTTTAAACACACAAGCTGCTTACCGATTGTTCTCTCTTCTCTCTCTCTCAATACTTATTCAATTGCTCTTTCACTAACTCTTTGAGATTCTATGTGTTTATTTATTTTCTTCATAATTAATATTTCATAATAATTATATTATCATATGCTTATTTATCGATCTCTCTTTTTTTTCACGTTAAGTTTGGACCTTAATTGATTCAATTCTTTTATTAAAGTAATGACTCATCATGGTAATGGTGCTGCTAGTTCTCATTCGGAGCAAAAGTTGGAGTTGTCATATTTTTGAAAGACCTCCACCGAGACCACTAAGTCAAGAAAGCATGACAGATATCGATAGTGGAACAGGTACTAACATAAGAATCATTTTGCCTCAAGAAATTCAATAAATACAACCATCATCAACACATGAAGATCCCCTTCAAAAGCCAAGTTATAAAGGTAGAACTTTTTCAAGATTTATTTTATAAAACTATATGATGAAGTCAGTATTGTTAATCATGCAAAGTGCAATTACTGTGCAAATGTCTACAACTTTAAGTTGGAGATGACCGACACTCTATAAAACCATATAATGAAAATCATTCAACAAAAGTAAGTTTAGATGTTCAACAAACTCAATTTTCTTTGCAAGAAAGTTTTTGTGCTCATGAATCTTCACTATAACTATACTCGAGATATAGATGAGCTTAGATGTTTTGTTTAAGTAGATCATCTTCTATTTACTATTGGACAAAAACTTGATTTTGTCAATTACGTTAAAATGCACATAATTCTTTAGCAACACCTATTTCCAGGTAATTGGTTACTAGACATACATGTAAATTATATAAAGTGGTAAAAGGGTAGCTAGCTATACTTTTTACTTCATCTAATTGTAGTGTTTTAATGTGTATTGATAAATGCAGTGATAATTCACAATTACATACCTACATAGATGTTATTGTTCTTAGATAGATGATAGTTTGTTAATTTAAAAAATATTTGTTTTTTACTTCACTATTTTGATAAGTTATAAATTGCACAGAGCATTTTTTATTTTCTAAAATTAATTTTAAAGAATATTCATTATCTTGTAAGATATTTTTCATTTTACTTGATATTGTTGCTTCAAATACTTATATTATTTCTAACTTACAAAGAATATATCAATGACCTAAGATGACAAATTTTTCATGGTCATGATTTTTGTGTACTTAGCTTGTGTATATAAGATGGTTTAAAAATTTTGAGATTTGAAATGTAGCTTGTAAGAAACAACCTTAATTTTCTATGAGGTCATTCTAACAATTAAATGAATGGATATATTTTTTTATAAAAAAGTAAAAGACCAAGAAAATCTCCAAAGGCCATTAGACATTATTGAAATTCGACTTGTCAAATATTGTCCATGACCATGCTATATAGAGACTTATTAATTGAGTTTATGCATCTTCATTTTACACAATCAAATTGTTTGAGTATAATTTAGGATATTTATAAGTCTTTTAGATCTTTATATATTTTTAGTAATGCTACAAATGTATTTTCTAGTCTTTACTACATAACATGTCATTTATTGGTTTGTTAAGCTATAGAATTAACTTCTAGATTAGTATATTTTTGAAACACTTCTTACTTTACTAAATGTGTAACACCCATACACATCACGACCACAACCATACTCAAGTCAAGCCACTAAACACTTCCTCACACATTATGAGCATATATTCACAACCCAAGCATAGCCTAATAACCCAAATTCAATTTACTCCATCGTAACTCAAAATTATTAAGGTTCAACAAAGGTACTAATTATGGTGGGAGCCACTTGCAAAATCCCTAAATGATATCTATCAACATCAAAGACTAAGGTAACACACTAAGCCGTATCATCTCCAAATGCAACTCTAGAAAATCTACTACTTGGAACTATGTACTCTCGACATACTGTCTTCAAGATAAGCTGTAAAATAATAGGATGAGATTCAACTCTTTGTTTTATAAAAAAGTCATAAACCTCTTAATAAAATTCATACTAAAATCATGCATGTTTAACTAGTATTTCATACATCATTATTTACATTATAATTCATGCTTTCAAATCCACTAAATATGATATATAGCCCATACTACATGTAAACTAAGTTGTAGGTCATCTCATCCCTTAACGATCTTGGTCACTCTACACACAACAATCAAACTATGTCGACTTTTATAGTAGAGCGTCTCAAACACACTCTATATTTTATCCTAAGAAGGAACTCCCATGGGGCTATAAGCCTCTACTTACCTTACACACAAACCACACAAGTATGGTTCATGGATTTACACCTTATTATGTTTCATAACTAATTCCAATGTTATCTTATCCCATGCTCATATACAAAGTCATATTTAAATGATAACAAATCATACTTTTCTATCAAACACATGCATATCAAATCATCCTTATTATCAATCAGATTATAAACAAAATCATTCATGAAGTATCAATAAAAGAATTACAAATCATGCACATTTAAATCATTCTTGAAATAAAAAATCAATTTAAAGTTGTTTCTACTAGGAAATGCATATCTCGTACCTAAAGGAGTACCAAGATCCAATGCCCACATTACATAACAACTTTAATCACCTCCAAAACCTCCAATTTTAACTTCTAAATAATTTAAAATAATTATAATAATAGTAAAATTTATTCAATTATGAGTCTAACACAACAAGCTCGATCCAAATTGGATACTATATGTTATTGAACTTGACCTACACCCATCATGTTCCCTCCATAGAAGAAGCACATGTCCTACTTGACATAAGTTTTCGAACATGAACCGACATGGCAAAATACAACCCTACCATGATCTGGACATGACACATAATGTGACACATTTCACGACATGACATGCTTAACTTAACACATATCACAAGACACCAAAAATCACAACCGTAATGATGTTTTTGCCATTTTCCAACAACAACCACAATTTGTAGTGGTTCCACACCATCTGCCTGACTCTGCTTCATTGGCCCAGACCTAAAAGAACCACTGACAATAGCATTCTTGTTAGAAAATCAAAGAAATGGTTCCACTCATGACAAACAAAATCTGGCAATTTCACAATATTATAGGGTGGGTCTAGATTTGGATCTGCTCGACCAAAACCACAATATTACAGAGAGTGCACAAAAAATGACATAAAACAACTTTATTATTTACATATCTTCTTATTTTAGTTGTTGTTGCATTAGACTCTAAATTAACACTAGATAGCTTAGAAGCGATATTAATTGCTTTGTATTTGAATAAAGCCATCTTGTTCCATATGTAGAATAAGAAAGCAATGACAATCATATATTCTCCTCTTCTAGCAGTAAGTTATTTTTCTCATACTTTAAAATCAAGGCTAAGAACATGTTTGAATTCTATGGGTTCTCATGAGGACATTGAAGATAAACCCCACCAGAATAGTGGTCAGGTCCAAAGTCAAGAGTCGGATGAAGGACCCATGACCTGATCTAGCGCTATGGCTCAGCAATTCCAGATTTAGTAGATTTATTTTGATGATTAAGTAGACTCATTAAAATTTGTATTGTGGTTTAGGGTTCATGTTTTGGGCTTTAAAATGCACTTATTTTACTTTTTTGTTCTATTGGTTAAGTGAGAGGTGGACTATTTAGTCTACTGTAGAGAGCAACATTTATTATTGTCTATTTGATTGGTTAAGTTGGGAGGCCTATTTCTAGCATAAATACCTATTTTTTTCAATGAAAATGACTTTTAGCTAGATCACATCAAAGGAAGTTGCGAATTTCTTCTTCTCTTATATGAGCCTTCAACGTTTAGTGGTGAGTCTTGGCTTCCTCTCCTGGTTAGTATTTTTTTCATTTCTTACTTCTCATCAAACCCGTTTAGGTATCCTTGCGTTGCCCCGTGCACCACACTACATCAATATTTGATACTTTCATTGAGATTTCATCTCAAAAATCATCATTGTGCTTGCAGGTACATATTTTGGTATCATGAGTACCTTAAACAATAATAATGGCAATTGTATCAACTCAAATGCCTCACCTTCTTGCCCCCAAGGAGTATCTTTCGATCAACATAGATTACTTGCTTAGAAAGAAGTGTGAAAGAAAATGATGCTCAAATGAGACAACTAATGTAAATGATGATACAATTGAGTACCTATGCACATGTTCAATTGGGTGAACAGTTTCAACATCCATTCATCCATTGCAAATTTAGATGACGAAATATAAGCAGAAGAAGCCCTACCACCGATACATAATAGGCGAGCAGAGTTAAGGATATCGTGAGATGAATCAGAATCATGTTTGAAACTTAACATTCCCACTTTCAAAGGATCAAGCGCACTCAAGTAGTACTTATAATACATCCAGAAGGTAGATAAGATTTATAAGTTTTATAGTTATTAAACCTTATGGTGGGAGAGCACCAAACATGATTCTGAGCACCAAAGACCAGTGATGGCTGGATAGTGAAGAAGAGGTTAGAAGTTGGAGACTCATGAAAAGATTAATGAGTAAAAGATTCATGCTAGAGTATTATAGGCAAGAGCTTTATTTACGCCTACAAAATTTGAGACAGGGAGGAATGCTCGTAGAGGATTATATTAAAGACTTTGAAATGCCCAGATGAAGGTACACAGGAGCTTAAAGAACAATCCATAGTCTGATTCATAAGTGGTCTAAATTGAGACATAACTGATATTGTGGAGATTCAGTTCTTTGCAAGTTTGAAAGATGTCTTCAAGCTCGCTGTGAAAATTGAACGACAAATTAAGAGAGGTACAAACAAAAACCATACAAACTTGACAAAGAGAGGAACATTTAACATAGTCTAAAGGGACACAATACAAAAAGACAATGATAGGCCTTCAACAATTCTACCAACTCAAGTGACCAAGGAGCATGGTAAAAATCTTGGCATTCAATCTCCTTCAAGGACCAGAGACATCACATGCTTTAAATGCTTAGAAAGAGGAAATATTGTCACACAATGCCCTAATAAAAAGGTGATGATCATCGAAGGCACAAAAGAAGAAATTGAAATTGAAAGTGAACCCGAACTAGAAATAGATTTAAAAAAATAGAAGGTGTAGATGAGGGTGAATTATTGATGGTATACAAAATTCTCCAAGCAAAGGCTACACACAATCCGGATTAAAGGAAAACTATCTTTCACTCTCGTTATATTGTTTAGAGAAATATCTACTCACTTATTGTGGATGGAGGGAGTTGTATGAATGTTGCATCTACAAAATTGGTATCAAAACTTCAATTTTCTAAAACACCTCACCCTAAACCATACAAGCTGCAATGGTTGGACAAAAGAAGAGAGTTCATGGTAACTCACTATGTTTCAATCTCTTTTTCTATCGAAAGATCATATAAGGATGAGGTACTCTATAATGTTATTCCCATGGATGCATGTCATTTATTGTTAGGTCGTCCATGAAAATTTGATAGGTATACTACACATGATGGATTTCGTAATACCTATATATTTATCAAGGATGAAAAAAGAATTATATTAACTCCTTTAGCTCTTACCAACCATCAAAAAGAGTTCTTGTTCCGCCAACTAAAACTAAGGAGAGTTTGCTTGTTTTTCACCGAATTACAAAAAGAGCACTTAAACTAAAGTAATCTGCTTATTTGTTACTTGCTAAGTTAACGTCATCAGAACAAGGTGAAGAAATGCCAATAGATATTCAACAATTTGCTAACGGATTATAAAGATTTATTCTTAGTTAAACTCCCACCAGGATTACCCTCATTCAAAGGAATAGAACATTATATTGACTTGTTGTCCGGTGTGCCCTTTCCCAATAAATCTGCTTATAGGAAAAATCTTGAAGATATCATGGAGTTGAAGAGGTAGGTGGAAGAGTTACTCAAGCAAGGATACATTCGTGAATCTATAAGCCTGCTTGTTGTTCCTACCCTACTCGTATCTAAGAAGAACGATTTCATGAGACTATATACAGATAGTCGTGCCTTGAATAAAATTATGATTAAGAATAGGTATGCCATAACTAGACTTATGATTTATTAGATGAATTACATAGTGCTAAATTATTTTCCAAGATAGATCTAAAGAGTGGATACCATCAAATTCATATCCGAGAGAGAAATAAATGGAAGACAATATTCAAAACTAAATTCGGGTTGTACGATTGGCTAGTGATGCCATTTCTCCCCACAAATGTGCCCATCACCTTCATGAGATTTATGAACCATATCTTGAGGCCTCTAATTGGTAATTTTGTTGTTATATATTTTGATGATATATTGGTATATAATGTCACCATTGATCTTTATTTGCAATATATAAAGGCTACGTTAGATTAGTTGAGAGAAAATAAGCTAGCTGTAAATTTAAAGAAGTGCAAATTCTACAGAAACAGAGTAGAACTTTTGGGTTTTGTTGTCTCTCAAAATGGAGTGAAAGTAGACTCATCTAAAATAGCGTCAATCAAAGAGTTACCGATACTGAAAAAGTAAGTGATGTGCATAACTTTCACAACTTAGCATTATTCTATATACACTTTATAAAGAATTTCAACATTATTGTAGCACCCCTCTCCAATTGTTTGAAGAACGAATGAGGGTTTTAGGGAAAAAACACATGAGCATAGTTTTGCTGAACTCAAAAGCAACTATGTTAAACACCTGTGTTAGCATTACCTTATTTTGGCAAGGTGTTCGAGGAAGATTGTGATGCTTTCAGGGTGGAAATTGGAGTGGTACTAATGCAAGAAGGACGTCCCATTGCTTACTTCAATGAGAAACTGAAGGGAGGTACTCTAAACTATTTACATATGATAAAGAGTTTCTTACTCTGATTCGTGCTTTGCAAACTTGATAACATTATTTGCTTCCGAAAGAGTTTATTTTGCACACTGATCATCTTGCACTCAAGTTCATTCAAGGTCAAAGCAAACTGAACAACAAGTTTGCTAAATATGGAGAATATTTGGAGACTTTCTCTTATGTACTGAAACATAAAAAGAGAAAGTTGAATATAATGAAAGACACCATATTGCACTGTAAGGTTTGGTGACTCACATTCATCAAGGACCAATACCAATCTGATCCCAAGCTATTACTCCTTATGCAAAACACTAATTGGACAAAATTGGGAACCTTCATGATAGTTTGGGGACTCAAATTCATCAAGGACCAATACCAATCTCATTCCAAGATTTCACCCCTTATAGAAAATACTAATTGGACAGAATTGGATATCACCTTCATGACAGTTATCTTTTAAGGTTTAGTAGGTTATGCATCCCAAACAACTTTGTTCAAGAGCTCTTAGTGAGAAACACATAGTAGGGGATTAGCAGAATATCTTGGGGAAAAGAAGACCTAGAGCTAATAAAACAACGATTTTATTGGCCAAGCATGATAAAAGACGTTCATTGGATTATCGCAAGGTATGGTGCATGCAAAAGAGCTAAGTGTACTCATTCAACTACTCAAGGTTTATACATTCCACTCACCATTCTAGAGAAACCGTGGGCTAATATCAGTATGGATTTTGTACTTGGTCTTCTACGCACTCAAAGGAGAAATAACTCCACATTTGTAGTTGTAGATCGATATTTGAAAATGACTCACTTTATTCTTTGCCACAATGGCACTAAGCATATTGCATATTTGTTTTTCAAAGAAGTGATTCGTCTTCATGGAGTATCATGCAGTACCACCAACCACTCTCCTTATAAATCCGTTTACGGAACTAACCCCATATGCCCATAGATTTGTTTGCTTTTTTTGTAGATACAGAAGGTGGTGGAGGACTTTCCAAAACTGAAGTATTAAAAAATTTACATGATCAAATAAACAACAACCTTCAAAAGAAGACTGAAGCCTTGAAGAGTAAGATAGATATTAGATGCAAACCTGTGTAATTCAGTCCAAGCGATTTGGTTTGGGTGCGCCTACGTAAGGAGAGATTTCTCAAGCATACGTCCAACCTTAGCCCAAAGGTTGATGGACTATTTCGAGTTACGACTAAAATAAATGATAATGCATATCAATTGGAGTTGTTGGACTACTATAACATCTCCAACACTTTTAATGTTTGAGACCTCAATGCTTACTTGCTTGATACTGAAGAACTTCAATTCGGGTCGAATTCCTTGTGGCTTGGACGAAATGATGAGGACATCAAAAATAAACCCCACTCGAATGGTGGCTATGTCCAAAGTCAAGAGTTGGTTGAAGAACCCATGACCTTATGTAGGGCTAGGGTTCAACAATTCCAGATTTAGTGGATCTATTTTGGTACTCAAGTAGACCCATTAAAATTCGTATTGTAGTCTAGGGTTCCTGTTTTGAGCTTTAAAATGCACGTATTTCACCATTTTGTTCTATTGGTTAAGTGAGAGGTGGACTATTTAGTCATGATTATACTATAGAGAGCATCATTTATTCTTGTCTATTTGATTGGCTAAGTTGGGAGGTCTGTTTTCAGCATAAATACCCATTTTTCTGAATGAAAAGGACTTGGATGGATCACATTAAAGGAAGTTGTGAATTTCTTCTTCTCTTATATAAGTCTTTAAGGTTTAGTGGAGTCATGTCTTCCTCTCCTTATCAACAACCATTGTTGTGGCAGATTTGAAGTTGGTTAGCAATTTTTTTTTATTTCTTACTTCTCATCAAACCAGTTTCATGAGGTATCTCATTTTCAAGGTGAAGCAAGCACAATAGGTTCCACCGAGTTTGAGGTATATGTTACCACTCGCTATGATCAATGTGAATTTTGAGATGACGACGAAGGAGAATTTTTTATTTTAAATTGGTGGAGAGAACATCAAGTTACTTGTCCTATTTTGTCTTTAATTTCTATAAATATTTTATTATTTTAGTTACTAGACTAGATATTTAGTCAAAGTAGAAATATCTTGAACGAACGTAATCTAACTTAGAACCTCAAACATCAAGCTTGCATAGATAATTGAACAAGATCAAGGCATTGAGGATAGGAGTATGAATAAATACTAGTTGATACATACACTTGAAATGTTTACACTACTAAAAAGACAACTAGTATAGATACCACTAACATTGATGTAGTGTAAGCATGGCCCAATATGAATAATTAGGTTCAGAGTTCAGGTTTTAGGTAAGGACTATCCTTCAAAAGGTAAGTAAATTACGTGGGGCTTTGATTCCCCTTCACACAAAAGGATGCGTAGGAGGCTTAATTTAAGGGTAAGTGAATTAAGGTCAAGCTCACTATTATTTTATTTTCTTCTCATATTTGTATAATTATAAATATATTAATGTAAACTTAAATGAGTTATTATATATATATATATATTTGTATTTTAAGGCCATTATGATTTAAATGTATAAATGTTGTTTTATATAATAATAAATCATTAGAAATATATTAATTTCGTATGTCAAATATGCACAAAAAACAAACAAAGAACCTCCTAGTAACCAACCTTAGAATTATGATGAAATCAAAACCTAAACCATCCTAGAATCCATGGTTTTAGAATGGTAACTGGAACCGTCCATAGGCCATGTCTAATGCATGTTCAAGCACATACACACACATACACACATATATAGTGAATCATATATCTAACGAAATATCAACTAACTAATTTGAAAGATAATGATTAAGATTTGAATTAGAAAAGCAAAAGTTGCTTTTGGATAAAGTATATTTACACAAAGTATAAGGACATTTTAATTTTAAATTCAAATATCAACTAAATCTTAACATGTAATATTGCAAGCGCATACCAAGCTCTCTCTCTCAATACATACATACATACATACATATATATATATATATATATATATATATATATATATATATATATATATATATATATATATATAGAGAGAGAGAGAGAGAGAGAGAGAGAGAGAGAGAGAGAGAGAGAGAGAGAGGGAGAGAGAGAGATCCCTAGTGGGCATTTATAGAATATGAGCTAATCTCGATTGAGAGACCATGATCTCGCATTGAACACATATCATGGTTGCAACAATTGGTGCCAAACCTAGAAATCTCTCATATGGGTACACGATGTACATGAAGATTTGTGGCTTGTCCTGCATCTCATACCAAAATAGGTTGACTATATGCTTTAGCACATTGGTTTGTTAGGATTATGGGTCTAGTGGCTCGCTCATCCATGAAATGCACCATATATCAACTATAGACAAATTACAATCAAGATCTTTACATATTTTTATAGAAATGTTTTCAATCCCCAACAGTTCTTCTCTTAAACTCTCATCGACTTAAGAAGTCATCTCTTTGGAGATTAAGGTTTCTAGAGAATCACATCTTCTAATGAATAACAATGCAAGATCCTCTAAGATTTTCCTATCATGTGTTGGTGCTTTGAATTTCTCTACATTTGCTGCTATTAAACATAAGTATTTTAATCTTTAAAATGTGTATTTTGTTTCATTTTCTTTACTTAGAAGATGATGTTAAGATCATGTCTCGCTAGATGCACACTGCCTATCAAACTTTTCGTGTCCTATAGTCAAGATCATTCCCTCTGGTCGAATTAATACTTTTTTATCTTTCATTGAACAAAATTTCACAATCATTGATGAAGACAGAATGGTAAATGGTTGTTTTGAAAAGTTTTCTTAATTTTTTGAGATGGTTTTATCATAGAAATGATGAGCAATGGAGAACTTTGCACGATCAAAATACAATGGAAGTTCTTACTAAGATAATGATTTAGGCATAAAATACTAATGTTTTTCTATATTGGTCCCCTATTATTTTCATCCACCACCTTCTTGAATAACAAAAATTCTCTTGCATAGTCCATTTATGAAAAGGCACCTTTCTGTTGATGTGAAATCAATTTGTGATTGGCACAACTTGTGACATGATTTGAGAAGCTCGTGGCTGTTGAGAGATAAACTCATTTTCATGTTAAAATATCAACTAATGAAATGTAGATTGAGTTATTAGAAGTCAAACCTTTTGTCTTCCAATGCAAGAGAAATATGTGTGAAATTAAGCATTACAATTACCTATGCATAAGAAATAAGTATAGAGTTAAGAATTAGAATTACCAATAAAGTTTTGTAACTTTCAAGTTAGAATAGTCAAATACATATAGAAAATATGTTGTCAAGTTTGAAACTAGTAAAGTCATAATTTAGGATAGTTAATAGCTTAGAAATACCCCATATGTATGCCTACATATATGGAAGTCATTTGCAATAAGATGTAAGCCTTTTTGAAGTAATTAACATCCCAAAGCCTCCACCAGAACATAGTGCCTTGGCATAATTCTTCATCTCAAATATTTAGATTCTCCAACAATTGGTATCAAAGCCTAACATGACTTATGATATGTTGCAACTTCAAATTCATTGTCTCACCAAAGAATTCTGTGGGAGATGGAGCATTAGAATGAAATTACTTCTTAGATGTCAAGATTCTTGAGAAAATAGTTGACAAAGGAGACACTGAGCCTTTGATACAAGAAGAAAAATGATGAATAACTGACAAAAAAAAATACTATAAGAGACTCAAGAAAGATGAATAATAAAACTCTTTTTCTTATCTATAAAAGAATTGATGATAACGATTTCGAAAAGGTTACAACCTTAATAAGCGCAAAGTAAGCTTGGGAGATTCTTCAAAATGAATCCTTAAAAATGAAGAAAGATGAGTTGTGTCAGACTATTTCTTAAGTTTGACTATATTATTGTAGCTATTAAAGAATCAAATGATTTAGAATCCATGACAATGGGTGAACTTAAGGGATGCTTGGAAGCTCTTGAGCAAAGATTGATGAAAAGAAAGGATTACGCATTATAGTAAGTACTTCAATTAAATGTCTCTTTAGAAGATCAATGAAAAGAATATGGAAGAGGATGAGGTCGAGGTGAAAGATGAGGAAGAGAGATCCACAATCAAGAGAAAAAAGATACGGCTTTAAGTTCGAATTGAGGAAGAGAAAAAGAAGGTTTTGTACGAGGTGGTGGCTGCTATAGTAAGCTCAAAGTCAATGTTTTGAGTGTAGAAAGTATGACCATTATTTAAGTGAATATTAGATTGAAACTTATAAAGATTGTAAAGAGAAGGCCAAACATGTTGAAGAAAATAATGAAGAGGCATCCATGTTCTTATTAACAAATAATGATGGTGAAAATAGTAGAAAGGAGATATGGTATCTTGATACTTATACAAGAATCTATATGGGTCAGAGATAAAACTTCTTTGTGAAACTAGATGAATTTATAAAAGGAGAAGTTACTTTTGAAAATTTATCTAAAGTATTCATGAAGGAAAAATGTGACATCTTAATTAATATATAAATCAGGAGTCACAAAGTCATCACTGATGTCTATTATGTACTAAAATGATGTACAATATCATAAGTTTGAGATAACTCTTAGAAAAAGGTGACAAAATCCCAATGAAGTATAATAGTCTTTCAATAAGAGATATGAAGGATACGTTGATTTACAAAGTGAAGATGACAAAGAACTCAATATTTCTTTTGAACAATATAACCAATGTGTTAAAGTGCTTGATGCCTTATACTAAAGAATGGTTCATGACTTTGACATTTGAGGTGCAAACATGTTAACTTTAAGATCCTTGACTTTCTTGGCAGGCTTCCACACCTAAAAGAATTGTGAGCACACTTCCAAAATCTGACTGATAAGTTGTGAAATTCACTTTCAATTTGCACTCGCAGATTTGGTCCTAATGAATAAATAAACCAAAAAAATGTGGGCATTCGATGAGTGAGATGATCCTTTCTTTCTATTGTTATGCTTACAATTGGCAGGATCATCAAGAACCTCACAGTCTACAACCTTAGATGACTTTTTCATGACTTGCTTCTTCTTACTTTCTTTCTCTCTCTCTTGTCTCCTTTCTTTTTTCAACTTAACTGTGAAGTCTCAATTTTCCTTCTCTCATATTCATCTATCCTGTCTATTCTCTCCTCTATTTTCAATTTTATATATTCTCTCACAAACCTTTCCTCTAACTTGGCTATCTTGTCTTGGGTGCACCAACACTTACTTGCGTGAACATATATATATATATATGTGTGTGTGTATGTGTGTGTGTGTGTGTGTGTGTGTAAAAATATGCACTTTGTAACAGGTCGACTACTTGGTCGAAATGAAGACAAAGGTTGTCTTGGGCAGACTTTCTGTAGGTTTACCATAGGAAAAATCATACTCTTGTACAAAAACTTGTAACTTTCAAGACGAACCTGCACTTGGTTAAAATATTGCATCATGTATTACTGTAGAGATTTCTCATGTATGTTTTAGTTCATACACATCTGTAGATAAGAAAATTTCACTCCAAGCCTATGTAGAGACTTGAAGAAAACTTTTCAATACTACTTCATTGCACGAGCATGCCAACTAGTTTCCAAAAACTAGCAAAGTTTTAAATCTGACTTGGCGATTGTGGCTAAGCGAGATTTTTTTTTGCTTTAGGCTTTCTTGAACCGATACTCAAGGGTTAGCCTAAGTGCTTTGAGGATTTCAAATGTACAGGTGAAGTTTTAAATCCAAGGGGAAAATGAGGTGTTGTCAAGAATAAACTCATACACTTTGGTTTCAAGTTTGAAAATCAACAAGTTCTGAAAAACAGAAACTGGTTCTATTTTCAGAGCTTGTTTCCCAAATTTTTTTGGGTGACCTAGTGATCTTTAAAATTCATGAAAATTTTATAGGACATAGCTTGAATATGAAGATTCCATACAACTTTTTATTTTGAATTTTCGGACTGGGGTGATAAAAAATTAAATCGAGAAAGTGTCTCTACTCAAACACTCAAAACTGTTCTGTTATGGAAATATAGAGATCTAAAGATAAGTCTATATATCGGTGCTTAGAGCTCTGATTTTAGTAACTTGGTCTTGTTGAAAAGCTATAGATATCAACTTTCTAATGAACTAAGTTTCACCAAATTTGGATAACCATAGACAGAGTTATGGGATGATTACCTAGGCTCTATTGTAGGAAAACAGTTTTGACAAAACATTTCTAAAATTTTCCTAATATTACACACCTTTTAATACATGGTTGCACGACCCTAAAATTCTTGAAAATTTTATTATAAGTTTTTTGTGTATGTAGATACAGTGTGCTAGATTTTAGAGTGATCGGAGTATCAGTTTAGCAATGAAAAATAAAGTAATCAATATATGCAAAAATGCTAGGAATTTAGAATTTTGTATTTAGAACATACGTGATGCAAACTCACCCGAATTTAAATTGCAACAACACAATATCTCAAAGTAAATTGTTGAAGAGAAATGAATGAAAATATATAGATTAGCTTAAGCATAGAAGAGAATAGAAGTTATAGGATTTGTATAACATATAGAGAGGTAGAATCAAGAACACAAACAATTACAATGCATAAGCAAGAATTGAAAATTTCAGCACATCTACTTCTTATTACTATCATGGGGGGAGACAAAGCTCCATTAATACAACCCCTTTTAAAATGAATATGGAGAAGAGATAGAGATGAACAAAGAAGGAGGAATACTTATGTGAACTCCTTAAAGGATCGGCTCCAACAATGGCTCACGACCCTCACCTTCCCCTCTTTTTCCTCTCTTCTTTTCTTACTTAAACTCTATAAGATTTTCAGCACTTTGCCTATTTTCTACACTCTCTTCTCCTCTCTCCACTCTTATCTAAGGAGACTCATGAATTCCCTAAGGAATGCAGCTACTCCAATGCCCCAAGATGCCTCTCCAACATGCCTTGGCCGCCCCTCCTTGTCCTCTATTTATAGGCCAAGGGGGGCCTCTTCTAGGCCCTTCATTGGGGCGGGTAATCCATGACCCAAAACCAGCCCCAAGAGTCTTCAGGTGAACAAGTGGTCCTTTTCATTCATAACTGGACCAGCCCCACATGGGCTGGTTCTTGGTTCAAACCGTGTGCACCTAGCCATAGCCGGTTAGGCCCTAGATGCTCCCAAGTAAAAACCGGCTAGACTTTGAATGTGATGTTGCTTCCTTTGTGACTCGTCCCATTTGATCAAGGCTAGGTAATGGGGTTTCAATTGTAGTCTTAGCCAAAGGATGTAGGGTGGACATGGCTAAGGTAAATCCAATTTAGTTGAGTTAGGGTCACTTGATTAGAGTTAGGTCATAAGTCATGGTTAGCCTAGGTGAATCAAGTCTAGGTCTTAGTCAAATTTGACTAGGTTTAGGTTGGTGAGGTTATCCACTTGACTTGATAAAGATGTGCCTTAACTTGAGCTTATCCTTTTCCTTGCTCCACGGCTTGACTTTCGCGAACTTGATCTCGGCTTAAAGCGGGCTTTAACCATCGCCTTGATCTTCGCCTGATTCGTTCATATCCTCTGGGTCTTATCCCAGCTTTAACTTGAACCTCTTTATCTTTAAAATCTTGATTTTAAAGATTTAAAATTCTCATTTTAAAGCGGAGGTTTTAAAACAAGTCGGTTTTCGAAATTGAGAGTGTTTTCCGAAAATTTTATTTAGGGTGTTTACAGAAAATTTTTATTTAGGGTGTTTACAACATCATAGAGGTAAATAACTTGAATACTCTAATTGTTCCTTTTTTCATGGTTTCTGCCACGCATTAACTTGGGCTCGTTCTTCCTTGGCGTCCATGTTAATCTTGTTGTGGTAGATTCAAATTAACCCTCAACTCATCTTGTTGATAAGCTTGCTTTCTTCTCAGCCTCTTCATCGAGCTCACATTTGGCTTCAAAATTGACAACCTTTGTGATGACTTTTAGATAGATTTTGAAGAGAACATATTCAAACTCCGAGCTCTCATGGCAAAATTTTCATTCATCTGTTGCAGGAACTTGGAATTTAATTAATTAACCGGATCTTTACCATCATCACTGAGAAAGAACAAGCATATAAAGCAAAAGTAAGTTCAACTAAATCACGGTGCTTGCTTTTCTTTCCAAATAGAGAAAACCTTTTTTTTTGGCGATAGGCAAGCTGGGGTAGCAAACCTCTACCAGATAAAGAGGCAAGTACTGAACTCCTCAACTTCTAACGGACAACCCAACCTCCTACCTGACCCCTACTCAAATAGCAAAATGTGTTAAAATATAGAAGTTAGGGAAGAGGACAAAGCTGCGCACCACCTTACATGGCTACGGGGTTGACTCATAAGTTAAATGTCATGAGTTCAATACTTGGGGCGTGCATTAGCTTCAGCCTCCACATAGCAAACCTTTTTATCGTTTCATAAAATATAATTTTCTAAATTTCTCTAATCAGTTTAAATGTTCATAATTGCCGTTGCGGGCTTAAAATCACAAGCATGCAGGTTGCATAGACGAGTCCTTGGTCTTCTTTGAAGATGTGAAACATCAAATGGTTATTGAAAGAAGTTATTAACTTGGGTATTTAGGTCAGTTCCTTAACGATGACTCCACAAGTGGGTGAAGGAGAAGTTGAGGAAAACATACCTTTCTTTCTGATACTCTCTCATGGTCTCTGCTTGCAGCACCACAGGAAACAACTTGAACACATCTCCCAATCTCAAGCCTTATGTGGGATACATCATTATCGGTTCGAACATGGTAGTGATGATTTGTGCTGTGTGCATCTGCAAATCCACAAGTATATTGAGACGGCCGGCTAATGATAGTCTTCAGTAGTTCCATTTACTCCTGTTGATCATTTATATATATATATATATATATATAAAAGGTTTCAAGGTGCAATGTTAGCTAGACAAAAGCTAGATTATACAAGACATACTATTATCCTTTAGAAAATATGAGCATCCGTATACGTTCAACATGAAATATTACGTGGTAGAGATTAAGTTGGAGATGAGGTGCTGGCAGATTCAATACAAATAAGGATAGAGTGTACGATTTGTGATGATATAAGAGTAAACAAAACGAGTAGATAGGAGCGTAACTCAGTGTCATGACGACCATTAATATTGCTACTCCCCATGATTACTTGCAACTATTAAAGAAACGAAAATGATATATAGAATAAATAGATAGGGAACAAGAACAATGTGCAAAACCGGCCATGGACCAGTTTTTGTTGGGCTCCGGTATGCCCCTTCACACCAAATGAAGAGAGAGATAGAGGGTGTTACAGATAAGGGCTGGTCATTCTCGGCTCAGGTAATGGCTGAACTGGCCATTCAGTCCGCTACCTGTTACAGTTAAGCCAGAATCGTAATGGTAAGACGTTACCGAGATTTCCAATAACGTTTCCGTTAAACACTTCGAACGAGGAAAGCCACAGATGGAGTATCCGGGATGAGGGAGGAGTGGGTTGCTTATAAAAGGCAACCATTACAGGTCGAAATACAAAGACACTCAGAGAGATATACATACATAGAAAAAGAGAGACAATCTGTAAACCTCTCATTGGGAAATGCTTGTGTGGGAACCTCGCACAAATCCGCTGCATCAACTCAGGCGAACAGGTACCTCCGACAGATTCAGGCGAGCGACACTCTCAATAGCTGATCAAAGATTTAGGAAGAGGTTGGAGCTTTTCGCCATCACTGGTATCAGAGCCCAAAAACCCTGTAAAAAAAAAGGAGGAGGTAAGCGTAGAGAAAAAAAAAAATAAAAAAAAGAGGAGAAAGGGGGAAAAAGGAACAACGAGACAAGAAGCAACAAGAACAAAACAAAAGAGAGCAGAGAGCAAAAGGTGCTCGGCAGGCCGAGTCTGAGGCAGACAACGACCAACAGAACCCCGGACAAGTCGACAGGCCTCGTCTGAGGCAAAGAAGAAAGGCTGCAAAAGGTAGCTGGTAGGCTAGAGGCCGCAAAAGGCAGTCGGCAAGCCAAAGGCCGGAACAGAGAGCCGACAGGCCAGAGGTTGGAACAGGCAGCCGGCAGGCCAAAGGTCGGAACAGGGAGCCGGCAGGCCAGAGGCCGAAAAGGTAGTCGACAAGCCAGAGACCAAAGAAGGTAGCCGAGAATGCTAGACAAAAGGCAGCCGACAGGCCAGAAGTCGTAGAAGGCAGTTGGTAGGCCAGAAGCCGTAGAAGGCAGTCGACAGGCCAAAGGAAATGCTAGGGAGGTAGTCGGCAGGCCGGAGGAGGCAACCAGACTCCTCTCCCTCCTTCTCTACTCTCGCTTCCTCTCTCCTCCTGCTCTATTCCTTTTTTTCTTCATGCTCTAAAATCCTGCATTTTTTGTATCAGTGTAATAAAAAAAAGAAAAAAAAAATTAATCGTGTTTTTGGAAAACCGTGGACTGGAAAACTAGCGGCTTTCCAAAACCGTCGCCTCGGGGAACGAACTAAAAGTCCATTTTGCCCCGATCGGTTTCAGGTATTTACATTTTTGCCATTCAACAAAATTACTGTTTTGTCTAGATATTTTCGGGTAAAAAAACTATTTTGCCCTTATTGAGCAAAAGGTCTCTTTTACCGTTTGGCAGCTTGTGAAAATTACCAAATACTAGGCTGTTACTTTTCCTTTTTACCCTTCTCGGTTTGGATAATTTTAGTTATGCCATCTAGTTAAAAGACAGATTTACCCTATACTTTTTGAAAAATTATAGATTCAGCCTAAGGGTTAAAATTACAATTTTAACCCCGATCAGTTGCGAATTTTATAAAAATACCAAAGAGTAATTTTACGAGTTTGTCCTCAGTTTTTTTTACAAAATTACAAGAAGGGGACAAATAGATAAAATTAATATTTTGATCTTGGTATTATTTTAGGAGTACAGAGGCAGAAACTCCTTGAATTTTTTTTTTCAAATTTCTCCAAAAAAGATTATGAAATCACCATTAGCTTATTTGCTTGATATCATTCATTATACTAACATGATTTCTGCTATGTATACTTTTGTTTTGGTTTTCTTTTTAGACCGCTTAATTGTTACTTTTGTCAAATAAATAAAAATGAGTTTTAGGATATGTGTGTCTGAATTGGTAAAAACGGAAAAGTTGAATGGTCTCAACTTCCAAACATGGAAGAGAAGAATCTCTTTGGCTCTAACACTAGAAGGTGTTGAGTATGTATTAAAGAAAATCATGCGTCCGCCACCCCAAGACTCAAATGAGCAACAATTAGAAATGTATAAAATATTTTTGAAAGATGATACCATAGCAAGGGCGATCATGCTGACTTATATGGAGGATGACTTGATCAGGGTCTTTTTGAGATCGCTAAAGAGCTATTTGAGTCAATAACAGCTAAATATGATATAACTGTAAAATTGCATGTGCAGTTGTTACTACAAAAGTATAACTCCTTCAAAATGAAGGAAGGAGACAGTGTAGTTGAGCATGTAAATCACATGGTGGTAATGGCTAGAGACTTAGCCGTAGCAAAATCAATCATCCCCAAAATGATGCAGATATCAACAATATTGAACAGTCTACCCCGTCATGGAACATGGTCACCACTGCCTTAAGATTACGGCCTGAGATTAACCTTTTTGAGTTGCCCCTTAAACTAACAATAGAGCAAGAACGCATGCTAAAAAACAAGAAAGAAAAATTGCTAGTAGTTTAGGATGAGTTTGCGTCTAGCTCCAAAACCAATCAGAAGAAAAAACCAAATAAGAAGTTTGGCAAAAATAACAAGAAAGACGATCAAAATTTTAAGAAATCGCAGAAAACCGTTTCTCGAATCAAGTGTTTCAACTGTGGAAAGATGGGACACTACAAGAGGGACTGCCAAAACAAGAAAAGTGGAGGAAACAACCCACAGTGTGGACAGTGAGAGAAGCAAGACATAATATGCGTAATTTCAGAATACCTATATTTGGACCGCCTAGTGACAGGTTGGTGGATAGACTTAGGAGCTACATGGCACATCTCAAAGACCAAGGAAGGGGCAATGGATCTGAAGAAATATCAACCTAGGGAACATTAAGTTTATATGGGAAATAATACTTTCTCGGATGTTTTGGGTATTGGGTCCTTCAGGATACATGTACAAGGCAAACCAATTATATTGATCGACATGTTAATTGTGCCATCAATAAGGCATAATCTGGTCTCGGTTCCTGCCTTAGTGAAGAAAGGTTTTGAGGTTAGTTTATTCCTAACAAGGTGACTGTGGGTAAGCATAGAAGAATTTTATTCTCTGGGGAATTTGATGTAGAACAAGGACTGTTCAAACTTTGTGATAATGAAAATAGTGCATCTTCTGCTTATATTGAGAGTGCCTTTACTATTGATGTGAATATGTGTTATAAATGCCTAGGGCATATAAGTTTGGAAAAGTTGAGAAAATTATCCAACTTTGATTTATTGCCTAGATTTGAGGAAAATACTTTCAACAAGTATGAAGCTTGTATACAAGGAAAAATGATAAGAAAAGTTTTTCTCAAGGAAACAACAAGAGCAACAACCCTGTTGAAAGTTATTCACACAGATTTATGTGGACCTTTTAGAGTAAAGACACATCGGAGAAAGGGTTATTTTATAACATTTATCGATGATTACTCTAGATATATGTATTTATATCTTTTGACACATAAATCTGAGGCACTTGATGCTTTTAAAGAATATAAGCAAGAAGTGGAAAATCAATTAGGGCATTCAATCAAAGTCTTAAGATCAGACAGAGGAGGTGATTATACCTCGGTAAAATTCTTAAAATTTTGCAAAGACTTTGGTATTACAAAACAGAATACAATACTCAGGACACCTCAGCAAAATGGTGTAGCTGAAAGATACAATAGAACCTTGCTAAATATGACAAGGTCAATACTAATCGATGCCTCTCTTCCAAGGGTATTTTGGGGAGAAGCAATAAGTACAATTGTTTACATACTCAATGGAGTACCATGTAAGGCTGTATTTACTACACCGTATGAGATGTGGTTTGTAAAAAAACCGAACCTAGGTCATCTCAGGAGGTGGGGATCTGTTGCACATGTCAAGATCCTTGATGAGTCTAGAGATAAGCTAGACAGCATGTCCTTGAGATGTATATTTATTGGATATCCAAAAGGTTCAAAAGGATATCAGTTTTATCATAAGGACCATGGACTCATTGAAAGTAGAGATGTTGAATTCTTAGAAGATACTAAGAATGACATCCTCGAAAATGATAAGAAATGTGTTGATAATTTGGTAGACTTAGACCAATCATCTTTTGAGCCCATAGAAGATCTTCTTGAAACTATCGATACCTTAAGTGGATATAAGAGGCCAAGAGTCACTCCGTCCTACTTAAAGGATTATCACACTTATCTTACAGAAGAAGTGTGTAATTCAGTAGATTTAGATGAGTTGACTGATAACTTGACTTATCAGCAAGCAATGAACTCATCAGAAGTAACAGACTGGGAGAAAGCCATGGATGAGGAAATTGAATCCATTGAGAAAAACCAAGTTTGGGAATTGGCTGACTTGTTAAAAGAAAGAAAAACTATAGGTTGTAAATGAGTTCTGAAAAAAAAATACAAGGTCGATGGTACAATCGATAAGTTTAAAGCGAGGTTGGTTGCAAATGGTTTTTCATAAAAAGAGAGGATAGATTATGTTGAAACATATTCCCCAATTACAAAATTTGGATCCATATGTATAATCCTAGCAATATCTACATACTATGATTTGGATTTATATCAGTTAGATGTAAAGACAACTTTTCTAAATGGGGATTTAGAAGAAATCATATACATGCAGCAACCCGAAGGATTTGTGGTTGAAGGTCAGGAAGATAAAGTATATAGATTAGAAAAATCCCTATATGACCTTAAACAGTCACCTCGCCAATGGTATTTGTTCAAAATGCCATTATAGAACTTGGGTTTGTGGCTAACAAACTTGATCACTGTGTATATGTTTGGAACAGTGGGAGCCACTTTGTCATCTTGTCATTGTATGTAGATGACATATTGTTCACTGTGAATGACAACGAAATGATTGTCAAAACCAAGTCATGGTTGAATTCCAAGTTCGAAATAAAGGATATGGGGGAAGCATCCTATATCCTAGGAATAAAGATCTCTCGAGATAGAGAATCTAGACTCTTATGCCTGAGTCAGGAGAGATATATTGACTATATCCTCAAGAAGTTTAAAATGGGTGAATGTAAGTCTACAGGTATACCTGTTACAAAAGGGGTTAAATTGAGTAAGGCTGATTATCTCGGTGAAAGAGACGATAAGCCTAATGTTCCTTATACACAAGTTGTTGGTAGCTTGATGTATGCTATATTGTGTACAAGACCTAATATCAACTTTGTTGTTGGTCTTATAAGTAGATATCAAAGTAATCCTGGTTGACAACATTGGGTAGCTGTGAAAAGGATTTTAAGATATCTGAAAGGAACAAAGGACTTGAAACTGTATTTTTAAGTAAATGAACTAAAAGTGGTAGTATACTCAGATGCTGACTTTGCTGGGAGCAAAGATGACAGCAAATCAATCTCGAGACAAATATTCTTATTTGGAGATGATATTGTTTCTTAGACATGTAAGAAACAGGGTTGTGTAGCATTGCATACACAGGAAGCTGAGTATGTAGCTTGCTGTATGGCTGCAACAAGTGTTGTCTGGATAAGCCACTTCATACGAGATTTGAAGTTGGAAATAACAGACGAGCCAGTAGTTATCTATTATGATAACAATGCAGCAATTACTCTTATTAAGAGTGGAACTGATTGCTCAAAAAGCAAGCATATAATGGTAAAATATCACTATGTTAATGATATGGTTATGAGAAAGGAAATATCCATCTCATACATGCCAACAGAAGATATGTTGGCAGACCCCTTAACAAAAGGCATAACAGAGGATCTCTTATCAAAACATGTTACTTACATGGGTTTGAGGTATGTTTGATTGTTGTATAGGTAAATAACCATACAACGAATAAATTATTGTGTAGGGAAATAACCACACAACAGGTTCTGATTACAATAGTAATCAGGAAACGACATAACTAGGGAAAACCCCGAAAAGTGGGAGGAAAACTAGTATGTCGATACACTTGGCTCGAATGGCCAAGTGAGAAATTTTATAGATAAGGGCTGGCCATTCTCAGCTCAGGTAACGGTTGGACTGGTCATCCAGTCCGCTACCTATTACAGATAAGCCAAAATCGTAACAGTAGGACGTTACAGAGATTTTCGGTAACGTCCCCGTTAAATACTCCGGACGAGGGAAGCCACAGGTGAAATATCCAAGATGATGGAGGAGCGGGCTACCTATAAAAGGCAACCATTATAGGTCGAAATACAGAGACACTCAGAGACATACACAGAAAAACAGAAAAAGAGAGACGAATTGTAAACGTCTTTCTGAGGAACCCCTGTGTGGGAACCTCGCACAAATCCGCTACATCAACTCCGGCGAATAGGTACCTCCGACAGACTCAGGCGAGCGACAGTCTCAACAGCTGATCAAAGATTCAGGAAGAGGCCGGAGCTTTTCGCCATCAGAGGGGCTGCAAGAGTTGAAACAAGTGCATACATGAGAATGCTAGAAATTCTGGTGTTAGCTCATGCAAAGCCCGAACCGAAGCACCAATCACTATAACAAATTCATAGTGTGTGACAAACAAGAAAACAGACAGGCATCTCGAGATGGATGGCCCACATCAACAGCATCCACAAAAACGGCATCTAGGCATGAAAAGAGGAAATCAACAACATATACAACAAGGACAACTACAGATCAACGGCAGGAATCATCAGCATATACATCACAGGCATCTCTGCGGGGATCCGCAACGGGTATATACATCTGGGGATCAATCTCCAGACATCTGGACAGACATCTCCGGGCTGGCAACCAACATCGTCGACATCTACACCAAAGACATCTCTTGAACGGCAACCGATATCAACATCATCTCGCCGAAATCAACATCAGAGGCAAGAAGCCCATTTAGGGAACGGCGATATCCGTTGACATCAATGACAGACACAATAGGGGCATCTATGGATCGGCGGCCAAGAGAAGCAGGATATGCAACACGCTGGACTCGGGTTCCGCCGCAGCCAAAAGAACCGTGGACAACACGAAAAATCCGGATCGCCGACCAACAAGTACAACAGGGAGATCTCTGGATTGCCGTACATCAACAACATATGCAACACGGACATCGCCGGATCGATCGTATACAACATATGAAACATCAACTCATGGTGATTCTGCATCGTATGGGTAGAACACATCTGGGGACCGGTGACGACACGTCCATCTGCAACGTAGCAAATGTTGAAGTTGAACCCAACCATATTATGACACGTGAAGTTTTTGTATCATAGCTGGTTGAGAATGAATTATCGAAGCCGTTGCCTTCTGCGTGGTGTGAAATTTTGTGACCATGAACATGTCAATAATTAGTATGTTGTACACCTTAGTATAAACATTTCATGCATGCATGTGTGCACTCGTGACAAAGTTTTCGTGTTTGCTGTTTTCTGCTGTACTGCTCAGTATCGAGAATGATGATAATCAAACTTTTACATGGGGATGCATGGAATTTGCACCCACATTTAGATTGAGCTATTGCAGTGGTAGGAAACACCAATGTGCTGAGATCATTATGTGTCTCTGGATATTATTTAATAATCATTAATTAATAAGAAAATCTGAATCATAGAGACTTACTTAGCATATATATAGATATAGTTGAGTGGTCACTTTTCGGCCTCAGTAATGCTAAATCGAGGAGGAAGGCTTTTTTCTCAAATTTCATGCAACTTGATTTCAAATAAAAAGGTTTTACTTTATAAAAGATAAAGATAGCATAAATGTCTTTAACGAAAAACCTAGAATGAAAAACACATGAAAATGAAAAAAATTTAAAATATATAAACAAACGCAAAACTTTGTTTATAATACACGAGATACGAAACAAGAAGTGTTTCCCCGTTGAAAACCCTGGGGGTTGAGTGGGGCCGGGCCAGGCTGGCCGGCAAGGCAAAATATCAACGTTTTCACAATATTCAATATGAGAACTTTGTCCATAGTACCAGAATATGCCCTAATTGAGCAAGAATTGTTTCCAAAGAGGTGTCTCATTGTTTTGCAATGGCCATGAATGACAAAAGGAACGAACCTCAACTTCGCGTGCAAAGGTCAACCTTTTCGTACGAGAGCCATGTGGAATATGAAAATACATAATTCTATTTATACACAGACGTAAAGGTGTTCAAGGAACTGTTGAAACCCAATGA
Source organism: Brasenia schreberi (assembly GCA_036023115.1). Classification (NCBI taxonomy): domain Eukaryota; kingdom Viridiplantae; phylum Streptophyta; class Magnoliopsida; order Nymphaeales; family Cabombaceae; genus Brasenia; species Brasenia schreberi. Next base: position 9,051,046 of record JAYKKT010000080.1, on the reverse strand, counting down.
AATTTCTGGAACCAAATCAAACCAATTGTTTGGTTTGGCTCAATTGGTTGTTCAATTTGGGTTGATTTGGTTCTAAAAAGGAAAAAGAAGTCTCAGTTCATGGTTCTTAAGTTGGAATTGGAATTAAAATGAGCCCTGAACCAAACTATACTTTGAGTCTTGTATGTGTAATGTTTTAGGGTGCATAATCGTGCATAATCTTACATGGTTATAATGGTTCAACTATTGACTTAGAATTTTGTAGGTGGTTGTGACAGTGGTGATAACAGTTTTAAGTGATGGGAGGTGGTTTGGAAAAGTGTACTAGTAGTGAGAGATGGTGGAGGAACAGTCGATAGTTGAAGTGGTAAAATCATGACAAATAAGGGATTATGCACGATATATAAAAACTACCTCATTAAAATATCTCGTATGCACTCTCATGCATAAGGATATTTTTTGAAAATATAACATGACTTTTTAGAGTAGAGATGTCAATTTTCTTTTACCATCAATTTAAAATGATAGTAGCTTTCCACTTTTCCACTCTAAAACTAGCAACTATTAAGCTACATGGTTACTATCTTCAAAAATACCATGACTTTGATAAAATTTGGGACGTTTGACTCATTTGAACCACGATAAATTTGTTGTTAAATAACCTTTATGGCTATTAATATAAAATTACAAACATATAAAGTGAAAGTCACATAAAAGTACATAATAAAATTGTGAACTAACCAAAAAACGTAGATTCAAAATTTATTATATAGAATGTGAAATCTAAACACACAACAAGCTGATCTAGTAATTTAAGAATCATCACCCTTTGGCTTATTTAATTGTCCTGGTAATCCCCAATTTCTTTTCCAAATGACTATCGCATTAAAATTCTGAAGAAAATTAATAATTTTAAATAAATCTACTTCAATGGAACTTAAAAAAAAAGAAAAGCTTCTTCATATGAAACTCAAACCTCTTTTCCAAGAGACAAATGGAGGAAAGAGTTCCTTGTTTGAACGCTTGTCACTTTCCTTCGATAAGATTATACTGTTCTTCTAATCCTATCATTTTGCAACCAGAAGTCAAACCTTCACTGGTTTCTTTTTCTTTGCTTCTTTTTTGTCTAAGAGAAGAATCTTATTCTACCTTGCCTTTTGTGCAAAGCAACAACTTCCCAAAGTTGATTGTCTTGCAACTACATTTTTCGAAACTATTGATCTTTCTATATGAGGCGGGTTCTCAAGAAAAAATTCTGTATAATGTACGTGAATCCTATCTATCTATATACTTATATATATTTATATAAATAGATAAATTTCTAAGTGTATTTATGACTACTTAAGTCAAACCCTAGAATCCTACAATATAGGAACCTGTCCCAATTTGTCGCCTGTAGCTAAAAAATCCACTTTCTTACTAGGTTCGTTTTAATATGAAATCCAATCCCGAGAATACATCCCACTTTGTTTTACTACCTAAGGCTTCAATGCATTTAGAAATCCAGAAATATCTACCAGATCTACTGCTATCAGAAAACAATTAACCAATCCAGATTCGTGAATCATTATAGATCATTCATTCGTAGAAAGAAAGGAATTGAAAGAAGAAGGATCAACCGGTAATGACTGAGAAGATAGAAAATTTGTAAGGAGAAAAGATTTTTTCGTTAAATACAATGAATTGGCTAAGCATTTTCTGCAAACAAACGTAGAACCAGAATATTTTTTGAACCAGAATGGATGGCTGTGTTTATTACCAGTTCTTCCTGAGTTGAGGCCAATCATTCACATAATATCAGAGAGTGAATTTTATGTTTTATATAACATGTATTACATTAATTGTTTTTTAAATTAGACTTTGTAGGTTGAAGTGGGGTGGGTTGTAGTAGAGTGGGTGCAGGGCAGATGCAGGTCTGATCCCCAAGACCCATGGGGCAGGGCCTAGTAAGGGGTTTCCAATGCAGAGTTGGTGCAGGTGGGCTCGATCCACCCCACCTACTCCATTGCCATCCCTAGTTTTGAGTTATTCGCCTAGTTAAATTGATGATTAAAAGTAAAATAAGAACGATACCTCGATTGAAAAAAAACTCCAAATGTTACAGGTTTGATATAAGGTCTTCCTTAAATTTTCTTGTAGTAAAATCAACTAAAATTTTAAAATTATGAATGAGATGTCAAAATGGGCCTTTCTAGGTGGCGGTTCGGGAAAAAAATAAGAATTCCGGTTCATATTTGAAGTAGGGTCAAATGACCTCACTCATATGGCCCTGGGACCGATGGGGTCGGGCACTCTTGACCCATTGAATATTAGATCCGATCCAAATCTACTTGAAATCTAAATCCAACTATAACGTTTTAGCCTTCAACAAGCCATATACACATAAATATATAATAGAAACTATGTATACATATGTACATGTATATATACATGTAAAGGAAAAAACTATATACGTGTATATATATATATATATAATTGAAAAAACTATACACACAAGCACACACACACACACATATATATACATATTTATATATACACACATATATATACATATATATATATATACATATATATATATATATACATATATATATATACATAACATACATATACATATATATATGTAATAAAAATTATACATCTATACATGTAATATAATATATATATATACTAATTGAAACTCTCTCTCTCTCTCTCTCTCTCTCTCTATATATATATATATATATATATATATATATATATATATATATATATATATATATATATATATATATATATATATATATATATATATATATATATGTGGCCCTGCCCAACCCATATTGACATCTCTAATAATCATCACCATCTTTTTTAGACGGAACCTGAGATTTGCGACACCTAAATAATAATAGTTGTGATTATTAATAACAATAATACTTTTACGTAATTTTAGAAATAAGGGTAATCCAACATTTTTGTTTAATACAAGTGTCAACTCAAGTTCAGACAACCCATATCCTTTATTTGAAAATTTATTTCAAATTCAAATATATACATTTGGGAGAGATCTTGGGGATCCTTTACGATTTATCTTCTAAAGAAGTTTCATTGGAAAATCATATTGTGCCAAGGGATTTGATCTTATCATTTGTAATTTCGAATTAACTACCTCAGTTAGAGATGTCGAAATGGGCCTAGCCCATGTGGCCCACAGTACTATAAGCCGGTTATAAGACTCGATCCAAATCTACTTGAAATCCAACCTATATAAGGCTATATTAGGGCAAAACCAAACAACATCTCGGGCTTCAACAAACCATATATTATATACATATGCATATGCATGTATATATATGTTTTACATATACATATATATACACATGTAATAAAAAAGCTGTACATATATATAATAAGCTATATATACTTTTATATACATGTAATGAAAAGAACTATACATGTATAAATATAATGAGAAAAAACTATATATATATATATATATATATATATATATATATATATATATATATATATATATATATATATATATATATATAGGCCAGTACGTTAGAGACCCATATAAAATATGAGCCAATCCCGCCCGGCCCGCATTTCCCTCACCCGTATTAACATCTCTACCTGCAGTATCATACGTTGCCATCTCCATGTCTACGTCTTTTAGTTCTTTCCACAACGTGTTACTTAGATATCTATCCATCGTGATCCTTTCGTCTTCAGCCACCGTCTCCCTCCTGCTCGAACTTACGTGTCAACTTCTCCTCTTAATTCGGGGCCCCGTTTACTCTTCTGATCCATCATGCTGTGGACGCGTATTATCTCAGAAACTGTCAACGATTAATTGAAGCAATACATAGTTTGGCTTATCATCCAAATTTAGTCTCCCTCTCTCTCTTTGATGTACTGCCATTTATGAATCCTTCATGATACTTTCCTGCGGCTTGATGAAAATCTCCATCGTCGTCCTCTTTTCTTTTTTTATGATTGCCACGCACCTGCAGGGCTCGGCTCTCATGTAAGTGTTTCGTTTTACCTCCTTATGATGCTTCATTGACCTCTGATCCTTCAATCCCTTTTTGGTTGCTCTAAATTCTTTGGTGTTGCCATCTTAGGCTGAACATGACAGTAAAAGGTGGTACAAGTCAAGCATGTGCATCATGCAAGTACCAAAGGAGAAGATGCCAAGAAGATTGTGCAATGGCGCCATATTTCCCAGCAGATCAACTTAAGCAATTTCTTAATGTACATCGTCTCTTTGGAGTTAGCAATGTTCAGAAACATCTAGGAAGACTGCACGAATCACAGAAGGGAGAAGCCATGAGAGCCATCATATATCAAGCCAATGCTAGAGCAAGAGACCCAGTCTATGGTTGTCTGGGCGTCATAGTTATGCTTCAGAGAGAAATTGAGTACACACAAGGGGAGCTCAATTTGGTGAGATGCCAGATCTTATTTTATCAGCAGCAGTTACAAATCCAGGCAACGCAAGAGATTCAAAGGCAGCAGATCGGAGCAACCTTTGATGGGGAGAGCTACCAGGCAATTGAATGCTGTCAGGAAGTTCTAGAGTTGAACGGTAATGATCATATTACGCAGGAGTATTTGAATTCTTGTTCCTCCCAGCAATCCATGGCTCCTTGTGAGATCGAATTGAAAGACTTCAATGCGAATAGTATATATCAGGAACCAGCAGACCAAGATTATGAGGATATTAAACCACTGGACCCAATCTTGTTTGATCTCAGGCAAGATATTGTCGACTGCACAGAAGCTTATGAATCTAGGTAAGCACTTCCGCCAATTGTAGATGATCATTCTTTTAAAACACCAGCATTGTCACTGTAGTATATTACACGGACCCTGTCACGTTACAACTTTTGGAGGTCAACATGCACCATGCGTGGGGGCGTGCGTATATACCGCCTTGAGCTATTAGCTATATAAGTGTAAAGCATCCTAAGCATCTATAATCTTATTGATATTGTGTAATGATTCGATCCACATTTGAGTTAACGTAGAGAGGAGAGGGAATTCCCTCTCCCCTTTTCTTTTTCTTTCTCTTGTCATGTTCTCTTCCATCAACCGTGAGGGATCGAGGAACGCAAAGTATAAGTCTAAGCGCCGTTAGACTGGTGGCGGGCTTGGAGACGCTGGGCACCCGAGGAAGAAGGAGGCAGGAACGCCATTGATTCAGTCCGGGTTCGTGCAGTGGTGTGACTGGTTAAGTGGACATGAGTGGTGTTCACTGCCATCACAGAGCGCTCCGAGCCAAGATCTTTGTGGCCGACACGAGGAAGGTGACCGCACACACATACAGGTCCACCCGAAACACAACCACACCAGTCGCATACGGCCGGGTCCCTTGTGTAGCACCACCTGAGGGGTGCCATGCAGGCCCAGCCGGCATTATGCATTCATTTCGGCCACGGGCACGATGCTGTTTTTTGTGGTTCAGGTCCGCGCTGGAAAGGGATGCAAACACCCTCTAAGCGATGGGATTTGGCACGATCGTCTTAGGAATAATGCAACACAAGGTTAAAAAAAAGAAAAGATAGATCCTAGCTATCAGCTACCTAACACAACTCTCATCCATCAAGACTTCTCATCCTTTATGAAGACTTGGTCTGACCAGTTTTATAAAGTCTAAACCTGCACTCTGAGCGTTAACTCAACGGTATAGTCTTTTAGCATCGTTGTTGTTGGTGAGAGTTCGATTCCCATGAGTGCATGTATGGGTGTGTCAGGCTTCGGCTTCTTAAAAAAAAAAGCCTAAACATTGACATAAGTAAAGTTATATATAATATAATGACTTAGTTTACTTTGACCAACAATCTATCTATCTATATATATATATTTGTTTACTGATTAGATTCTTGTCTTTGAAATGCAGTGCGGAATCATCATTGAAGGAGGTACAATCAGCAGAACATGTGCACAAGGATGAACTCAAGATCATGCAGCCATCAATTCTGGCTAAATAGTTTTTTTTGTTTCATTTGCTTTTTTCCATACACTTGCTATTGAATAATTAAACTAGATAAGTCGAAACTGTTCAAAAGAAACGAGAAGCCAAAATATTAACTAATAATCTATATGCCTTTGTAACGAGATATTATTTTTCATCAATTGGAAATATAGCATCTTATTTGTTTTGTTCCTTATACAAGAAAAGATATTGGATGGGAGAGCTCTTGACATGCCTGGAAGCTTCTAATGTCTTCCTGAAAGGCCAGTTCAATGTTGTCATGCACCATGTGGTTTTGAACCGATCGAATAATTGCTAGGGTGCCAGTATTCATCCGAACCATGGAAATCTGACTCATACCCACATGAACGAATCAGAGTTGGAGTTACTAGGGACGGCAGTTGGGCAAGATTAGGGTTGGTTATACCTATACATGACGATAACCTGAACCTTAACGTGGCGGGTGCCGGTTCAGTTTTATTTTTCCCAACGTATATGGGTTAGCACGCGGCAGAAAAGTGTATATATATATATATATATATATATATACACACACATAGAGAGAGAGACTCTCTTTCTCTCTCTCGTACTTAGGTCTCCCGCTTCTCCTGCCACCATTATAACTCCTGATTTTTTTTTATTTTCATTTGATCGATTGAGGATGATTTTTTTTCGATTGTTTATGATTAGTCGTGTATTTTATGATTTTGTGATTCTTTTATGGTTGATTGAATGTGATTTTTCTCGATTATTTATGGCTGGTCGCTTTCTGTTGGTTTTGTGGTTTCTTTTTGGTTGACTGAGGGTATTTCTCCTTTAGGCACGCATGGTTCCTATCACAGGATGGTGATTCCTTTCTATGGTTCCTATTTGGTCAATTGAGATGATATATTACTGACTGCTGATTTTATGGTTACTGAGTAATTTGTTGTTGGGTTTACTGGTTTTGTTATTATGTCCAATCTCATCTCCAATTTGCTTGTTTTTGTCACAGCTTTCACCTTTCATGTTTTTGTAACTGCTCATGTTTCTCATTTTTTGCATTTGTTTTCTTGTCATGTGCTATGTCTATCCTGCAATAAGAAGATAGAGAATGTGGTGCAGTAATTGCGACTATTAATTGGTACTCCATATACTCTATTCTCATGCAACTTTGTTGAATAAATTTACGGTTCATCTTCATTTGTTTATTTCATGCTTTTTATCATTGTTGAATATTGTCGATTGAGGTGATTTTGTATGGATTGTTGTTAGAATATTATTGATATGGTACTTGAATTTCATTGCCTCTCTTGTTGATTGAGGTGATTTCTTGTGTTTAAAATGTATAATGATTCGTGTGGTGTCAAAGATTATAATGGATTTTTAATAGCTGATGTATAATGATTCATGATATCTAGTATTTCGTAATTAAGCACGTATATCTTTTCTCTTTTATTTTGTAAAACCTTTGTATTTTATTTTTTCATACTTGTCCATATACAATAGGAAAGTAATCAAAGCTTATAGGATGTGAAAAGAATTGGCTCCAATTCCAAAAGGTTAGACTTGTATGTTAGCATAGATGTGGGAGTTGCTGAATCATTCTTTTTAGTTAGATATTAGTAGATAACTACACTTTGCATATTGTCAACAAAAATGATGAATTATTGGAGGAAAATAAAGATACAAATAATAAAATGTTGGAAGATGATGGTGATAGTAATAATAATGATGATACATAAAAAATATGTGATACCAAAGATCAAACAATAAAAAAGAGTTTATAGCAACAGTAAGCCTTCAGCCTATACTTTTGATTGATATGATCTTTTATGCACATGAAGATACATATCATTTTTATAACTTTTATGCTAGGAGTAGATTCAATGTATCAAAACATAGTTCAAAAAAGAAAAGAAGAGAACTATGTTAGGGAGTTTTACATACAATAAGAAAGGCTACAATGAAAAAAAAGTAGACATCAAGAACAATGTGTCCATAAAATGTGGTTGTAAGGTTAGAATGTTCATGAAAATTTGCAAAATCAAGCAGAAGTGGATTATTAGTTTATATCTCATGGCACACAATCACAATTTATATTTTCCTTCGAAGATGAATATGCATATATCAATGAAAGGATTGGGTCGATAGATGCACTATTTCAAGTTATTGATGTCATATTGCATAATAAGTTATAGAGTTCAACACATATCATTCACATAAGATCATATTTACTAATAATTACAAAAATCAAGAAAGAGGTATTTGATAATTGATAGGCAAACCTCATTGGAGTATTTTTGGAAAAACACTTGTGTGTGCAAAATTTGATTTGCAGAACTTTAATTCACAACAATTTTCTTAAAAGATAAGAACGGATTGAAAATAGGGTTTTTAAGACTTGCCTCCAACCACAACAAATGCATGTGGGTCAATGTTCATTTGTTTACAAAAAGTCGTCTTATCCCATTGGTTCACTATTCGTTTGGATTCTGCACATGAACAAAAATATGAGTAATAAAAGAAGGATTGCTTGTTGTCTGGGTTGTAGAGTCAAGTTTAGTCTGTTGGAGTTTGCTAGGATAAGGATTTGGTTGGACTCGGGTATATACTAGGCTTTTGATATCAGCTTCTAAAGGATTGGTTGAATTGGGTTTGGGGCAGACCTAGATGAGTATGAAAGTAAAGTGTCAAAGAATTGTTCAATATGTCAATGGCCGGACATGAATCTCACACATGCTTTTATAACATCGAAAAATAGATAATCTAATTTACCTTAGAGTAATTTGTTTGACTTCTCTACTTTGAGTACTTTCTCTGACTTTTCTTTTGAATGTTTTGGCACAACAATAAAATGTGAAAATGTGGTTGGTGATAAACATAAAAGAAAATGTGTGAGGACATGATAAAAGAAATTGCCCAAAAGTAAAGATATCTTTTCTTCTTTTAACATTATATAATGTTAAATTGATTATGCACAATCATATGCTTTTCAACTTTGTAAGATCTGACCTAGTCAGTTGGTGAGTTCTACTCCATTGTATTGTCTTATGCTTTCATGTTCTTCAAGTACAATGATCACTTGTCAATGAAACATGTAAGAATATAAGCCTTTAATGAAATATTCTCCTTCAAACTATAAGATTGATTGCATGTATACTGTATGTATACTGTATTATATTATGCTTTCATGTTCTTCAGGTACAATGATCACCTATCAGTGAAACATGTAAGAATGTAGGCTTGTAATGAAATATTCTTCTTCAACTGTAAGATTGATTGCATGTATACTATGTGCTTTTCAACTTGCTTTTTAAACCATAATTTCAATACATGCTTTTCTTCTTGAAACATTCTTCATTTGGAGGCAGCCAAATGCATCTAGGTGTAGGCTTTTCAGCTATAGGTGATACTAGTCGTGTATCTGAAAAACAGGAGTATAAAACTGCAGCATACTTGAGTAGAAAGAGCAAACCAGCTCTTCAGCTATAGGTGATACTGGAGCTTTTCAATACATGATCATGTTATATATTCTCCAGCCTCGTCACTGCCTTTGTGAACCTCAAGGGTCAATGTTTATCTCATCGAGTCTCTTCTTGTGCTCAATTACTCAATCAATTCTTCATGAACAACACTCGAAGACAGAGATGCTTCATATGTAATGCCTTTAGAGGCGGAGTGAAAGGTGAAAGACCTTCGTTGATGATGATGAATTTAGATGATGCCACAAAGCTTTTCATATGGAATAACATGAATATCTTTGTTACCTATTACATTGTTTATATGAAAGTTACATTGTTTGATTTCATATGTATCGCATTTTTCGAGATTCATGGAAGGGATAAATTGTGTATGAGCATATAATAAGGTGGATAGGGTATGGACTTTTTTCAGAATTTACATAAATTGTGTATGTAAATTTACCGTATTTTTTCGTGATTTACAAAACTGTGATTTGGTTGTATGTGGACTTTTTAAGTATGTTATGCATTTCCCTTTCTTGCTTTCTTTATTACATGTCACCTTTAGTCATCCATTCTCTGAGTTGAGGGGCTTGGAGGTCCTTCAACGTTTTCATTATGTATTTGGCGGCAACACGATTTTCTTTATGGTCTTTGTGTAAAACCGAGTTTGTGACTCCTATCTTAGAACTATAAAGCAATGTTGTAAATATCATATCGGATCTCATAATGGCATAGGTGATTTTTAAATTATTGTTGTTAAAAAGTATTAAAATATTAAAATTCAAATTTTCAAAAAAAAACTGTAATATGCACTGTATCAAGAGGCAACGTATTCAATGTTAAAATAAACTAAATCACATACATACATTGCTCTCGGGTTTCATTTTCAAACTTAAAATTGATGATTATTAATGAATGTCAAATACATATGCTATTTTTAGAGAGAAAGGAGTTGTTCTTATAGAGAAGAAGAGATAAACATGCCAGAGGAGCTAAAGAAGCCAACTTAGAGGAAGTCTAAATACACCTAAATTATGATTTTTTAAATATACATTTTAAAATACAACATATCATATGATACAAGGCATATAGTATATCGTATGATATAGTGTTCGTAGCATATCATATGATATGTCTCGATACGATGTAATAAATATGTTTTCCGATATAGGTATCTAAATCGGATTAATTTAAGTATTGTTACACCTGATATGCCTATCATATATACGATATGATATGATTTTTATGACATTGCTATAAAGTTAAATTTGTATTGAACTGAAATGCTTTTGTTACAACTTTGACCCTAATCGTAACTTTTTGTAAGATCAACCAAATCACCTTTACAAGTCTCAATGAGGATGTGACTTGCATGCGTGTACTATTTATTGAAGAATAACACACTACTCTCCATTGTGAATTGCCCCATCTTTGAAGAAGCAACCTATGGGTGCAATCACCATCTCTCGTCATGTAGCTGATATGTTAGTGTGGCAAAATAGCTAGCACACCAACCTTCACTATTGACAAGCATCCCATCTGATGTGAACTAAATGGTTGTTAGGCATTTTGGTTGCAACGGTTTGTAGTCTTCAATGAACTGATAAGGAGAATAAACTTGATAAACCGGGAAAGGATGAAACAGGAAAAGCAATTGAGAGGAGAGTGAAAGTAAGAGTGAACAACTAGCATCCTTGCACTCCAATACCACAACCTAGCTAATGAGTTGAGAGAGAAGGAAAAGCCCAACAAGCTTTGTTGAAGGACTTAGATAAGCAAATGAAAACTCGTATTTCACTTGATAGAGCAACAAAATGTGCCTTACAGATATGGTGATAGTGATTTTATAGCTGAGAACATGCCTTTTTAATTGGCCAATGAAAGACAAGGCAAAAATTAATGTTGTCACCTAATTAACCAGTAAACAAAACATTGTATTAATTGCCCACACTGATAGTTAAGTTGTCACCCAGTTAGCCAATAGACAAAAACTAGTTGTTAGGTAGTTGTTGAAGTGAGACACTACTTATCCAAGATCTCCATCTGAGTGCTAGGTGGTGTGAGTGATGGTTAGGATGTGTACTTCCTCTTAGTATTAGGTCAAAGAACGGATAACTAGTTGGTTGATTTGGTGTGGTTATTACTCATGACTGAAGTTAGACTTGCTTGTATTCAGTTCCAAATTGATGTATTTTTTATCCTCATTAATGCCCACATCATTTCCTCCAGGTGGAAGAAAAAAATTATCCTTGAATCTAAGTCTCTTGAGTAGTTGCATATGAGGGTTGCAACATTTAAGCAACTAGTGATGGTGTTGGGTGCTAGTTTTTAAAATACTTTGCTTTAGCCTCTAAGATCCCATAGTTTTCTACTTTTGCAGGTTTGAAACAATTTACAACTATTGTGATTGATGGTGAACTCAGTTGTTTTGGATGCAAGAAGACATGTTTCTTCATTGTCATTTTTTCATGGTAGAAACAAGTTGTGTAATATCAGAGTGATGACTTTGAAACCTTCCTAGATTCAAGAGAGTATTCACTAGTATCCTTGAGCACATTTATAGGTTCTTTAGTGCTTTATTTGTAGACATATGGACAATTGATCAGTTGGTATCCATATCCAAAACAAATGTAACATTTGGTAGATTGACTATAGGTGTACATCTCCATGGATTCTTCAACATGCTTTCTTTAGATGGGACAAATACTAGAGTTATACGATGTTTACCTTGTTGTCTTCTAACGATCCTGTTAAAAATTTGATAATTGCTTCTACATCTGTTCTTGTTGTTGGTTAATTCTATTCCAGATGGTGTCTTCAAGGAACAACTCTTCACCTTCTAATGGATTAGGAGCAGCTAGAAGTCGATGGAAATCCAATGCATTAGAGGTAACAAATTGTAGGAGTAGGATTGGAATGGTACCACGGGTTTAAGCTATGATGATGGGTAAGAATAGTAATGCAAGAGATTTGAGTAGAGTGAAATGATAACAATGAATGGGGAAAGGGGTTGATAAAAGTAATGATACATAACAGTTTGACTGTTTGGAAAAGAAACTAGGTTTTAAGGGGAGGATGAGAATAACATGACATAATGAGAAGTATCAAACTGATCTTGTGGAGAGATCACTTTTGCAATGCGCAAGATCTCAATGAAAGCACCAAATGATATAAACCAAATGGTTGTTAGGCATTTTGGTTGCAACTATTTTTAGCATTATGGGAATTCTCCTTCACAATCACGATTGATAAGGAGAATGCTTGGTAAACCGGAAAATGATGAAACAGAAACAACAGGTGAGAGAATAGGTGAAAGTAAGAGTAAACAAACCATAACCTAGCTGATAAGTTGAGATAGAAAGAAACATACCACAAGCCCTGCTGAAGAGCTTGATAAATAAATGGAAACTCATATTTCATTTAGTATAGCAACAAAAAGTGCCTTACAAATATGGTGATGGTGATTTTATAGCTAGGAACAAGCCTCCTCAATTGGCCAATGAAATGTCTAATATGTTTGTCATGTTATATTTGTCATATCTTCAAAAATCTTGTTTTGCTTCAAAAGAAAAAAAGCAAAAGATATAAATTGTACTTTTATCAAGTTATATATGTATTTTTTGTTGTCCAACTCAATGTATTATCTTTTAAAGATAATGGTTGAGATTTTTGAAGATAAGCTAACTTTAGATGTGAAAATTTTACTCCAAAATCTATGTAGAGACTTGAAATAAGTTTTCAATCTACGTCGTTTGTACGAGCGTGCAATTATGTAGATGTAAAAATTTTACTCCAAAGTCTACGTAGAGACTTGAAATAAGTTTTCAATTTACGTCGTTTGTGCGAGCGTGCCAGCTAGTTTGCTTAAACTAGCAAAGATTAATTTTTTGACTTCGTGTAGCGATTGTGAGAAAGTGAGATATTTTCGTCTTAGGCCTTCTTGAACCAGCACTCAAGAGTCAGCCTAGATGCTTTAAGGATTGATTTGAATAAGGTGTATTTTCAAAATTCACTTTCGAATCAATTTATAAACCAAAATGTGCACTTGGCCTATGAAAGGAAAATTTTCAAAGTTCTGAAAAACAGAAACTAGTTCTGTTTTGAGAACTTGTTTTCAGATTTTTTTGAACAGTTTCGGAATCTCCAAAATTCACGAAAATTTTATAGTGAGAAAACACGAATATGAAGATTTTGGAACTATGTTTATTCTATTTGTTTGTACTGTGATTGTACAGAATTAAATTAAGAATGTGCCTCTGCTCAGGCGTTTGGAACTGATCTGTTACAGAAATACAGAGGTTTAAAGAAACGTCTGTATCTCTGTGCATAAAGCTCTGATATTTATAAACTTGTTCTTATTGGAAAGCTATGGATGCCAACTTTTTAATGAGACAAACTGAAATTAGTTCACTATAGACAGAGTTATGGGATGATAACCCAAGATCTTTTGTTGGAAACACAAGTTTGACAGATTTAACTATGGATTTTTCTGATTTTCTCTAATTTTAATTACGTAGTTGCATGATCCTAAAATTCTTGAAAATTTTATCATATGTGGGTTTGTATATGAGGATTTGGTGTACCAAATTTTAGATTATTTAGAGTAAAGAGACGAAAATGAAAAATAAAACATCAGAGAATGTAGGATGCTAAAAACAAATTTTCGTGTTTAAAACATACATGAATGCATTTCGTTTGAAATTAAAAGACTAATCACAACAATTTTAAAGTAAATGACTAAAGGAAATGAGCTTAAGCATAGAGGAGATTAGAAAATATAAGAGAATATATCGTATACAGAGATAGGAGAAACTTGAAATCAAACATATAATAGGTGTGACTGCAAAGAAAAGAACACCATCACTAGCTATTACATCATGGGGGGAGATAATTGCTCCATTAATACAACCTCTTTTAATTGAATGTGAGTAAGGAGAGATTAAAGTAAATGAGGGCTGAGAAATAAATCTTACAATCGGACCTTCCTTGATACCGAATGTGGAGGATCTTGGAGGAGACGACTCCTTCTTCCTCTCCTTTTGCTCCCTCTCTCTTTTTCTTTCCCACTCTTTCTCTCTCTTTTCCTACAGATCTCTTTCTCTTTCTTCACCTCGTCCAATGCTGAAAACCAACCCCCAATGTGCCTTTTTATGGGCCTCAAGGGGGGAAGGCTTAGTGCCTTTCACAGTTTTGGGTTGGATGGGCTTTTGGAGCCCCACTCTTGATCCAACTCTTGGCTGGACCTAAGGCATTAACGTGGTCTTTTGGTGGTCTCTCTTGGTCAAAGTAAGCCCAACCCCATGTGGTTAGGTGGGCCAAGTGGTTCGGTCTAGCATGATGTGGTCAAGTGCCTTTGAATATTGTCCGACTAGGCTTGATTTGGTGCAGTCGGGTGCTTTCAATTTGGGGCAACCTTTGGTGCCATATTTGATGGAGTCGTGGCTTGGCTTGGTCCATGTATTTGGTCTTCTTTTAGTCCATGACCTAGTCTTCTTGAGCCATTGTATTAAACTAGTCCATGCCTTAGTTTAAATCCAACATCTCGACTCGTTCAACTTGGTTGTAAATCGAGTCTTCGTCTTAGGCCCTTGATTTGGCTTAGCCAATCTTAGTTTCAACTTCCTTTACCCATTGAGACTTGATCCTTCATCTTGGTCCATCTTTGATGAATGAGCTTAGTTCTTGCATTCTTGTTTTTGCTTCGAGATCGGATTGAGATGTTTCACTCAATCCCGTTTTGATTTGATTCACAGTTTTGTCCTTAAATTGGATTTGAATCTTGTGCTTGATTTCAGATTCATGGTTTCAAATATTTCTTTTGATTATTTAAAACCATTTCATTTGAGATATATTTGAAAATATCGAGTTTTATCAAAATCTTCAAATATTCTTTTAAAAAACGACTGAGTTCCATTCACAGTATTTGTTTACACGGGTGACATGTTTTTGCTCCATGAGTTAGCCTTTACCGTTTCAATCACTTTAACCCTTTATTGGGTATAGGGTGTTAGACCACATTAACCCTTTCGATGGGTGTAGGGTCTCGAACCTATTTAACCCTTGGGTGTAGGGTTTCAGACTGCTTTAATCTTTTGATGGGTGTAGTGTTTCGGAGTAGGACTATCCTCAATCGGGCAAGTTTTTGAGGCCTGATTTAGATTTGATTTGTATTTCAAAAGATTTTGCAAACTTGACATTTTGCAAACATTTTTTAGTTTTATTC
This sequence comes from Brasenia schreberi, assembly GCA_036023115.1. Taxonomy (NCBI): domain Eukaryota; kingdom Viridiplantae; phylum Streptophyta; class Magnoliopsida; order Nymphaeales; family Cabombaceae; genus Brasenia; species Brasenia schreberi. Next base: position 9,035,436 of record JAYKKT010000080.1, on the reverse strand, counting down.
CCAATGTCTTATTCTTATTTGTCTCTTTGAGAAAACTTATTTGAAACCATAATTTCTTTGAATGAAATAATTTGAAAAGACAGAATCTTGTCAATTTGGGCTTGAGGGCAAAACAACCATTTTTTGGCTCTTTGTCAAAATTGGATTTTTTTGAGAGGGGTGCAATTTACCCTTATTTTGTGGTTGTCACGAAATTTTGCTACGAAAATGAGTTCGTTTAATGTGTCTTTATTTGAAAATCCTTAAAAGACCCAAAACCACAATTTTTTCTTAAAAAGGCAAAATTTCTAAAAGATCAAATCTTTTGAAAAAAAATTTGAGTGTTTACACTAACATATAAAATGGCAAGCATATCGGACTCACCACATATGTTTATATATAAGTTTGGACATGTATATATATGTGTAAAAGTAAACAGTGTCACGCACACGCTAGATCTTCAGGAGACTTTTCATTAGTCATATGTGTTAGCTGAAATTTGTATGTGTTCATACTCAAGAAGAGTGGCGGATTCATAAATTTGTTTTGGGTAGGGCGGGCTTTAAGAATTTTTCATATTTTTGAAAATGTCAATACTTCATTCAAATTTCGAGTGGGGCGATCGTCGGACCTACCACAATGTGGATCCCTGCTCAAAAATATCGAAATAAACATTCTTATGGAGATAAAACTGTATATTTAAGCCAAAAAACTTGTACCATTAAGTTTTAAAACTCTTATAAAACAAAATCTTATCTAAAAAAAATACAATACTCAATCACAATGCTTTTGGACACGAATAACCTCTATACTCTTAACAAAAAAGAAGCACTCCGTGTTCTTGGCTTTCATTAAGTAAATAAGAGTAATCCAAGTGCAGTCATCCACAAAAGACTAAATACCTATTTGCCACCTAATGACACAAACTCAACAAGTCTCCACATATGGACCAACTCAAAAAGTACAACACACGCTTCTCGATAAATGCCACTTTATATATTACATATATATGATATATATATATATATATATATACATATATATATATATATATATATATATATATATATATATATATATATATATATATATATATATATATATATATATATATACATATATAGCTTTCTTGACAAGTATCAAAACCCTTCAACTAACATTGGGAATTCTCATACCATGCTAAAAGTATATTACATCCATACCCTCTCCTCTATATATAGAGAGGTGATTCTAAATGCATAATGACTTTTTGATGTATAATTTTGCATAAATGTTTTTATCATTCAATTTTGTAGATGAGTTGTTTAGGTGATAAAATAAAATCATTTAATGTAAATAATAGATTAAATACAATCATACAAAAGTATGTAATTTTTATTTTTTTATTTAAATCTCTATGATTGATCATATCAATTAAGCAATGAGAACATTCACGCGTAACAAATACACCCAAGGATATTATGCATTTAGAGTTCTCTCTTTATATATATAATATATAGTGGCAAGCTCAAGAATTATTTTGGAGTATGACACTTGTATTTTACGTTCACAAACCATTTGTACATCTCTAATTTTCAAATTTCACGTGCTCGCTATAAAGTCGTGTCGGCCACTAAATATATGTGTGTGTTTCGCGCGCGCGTGTGCGTGCAGTCGAGCAGGTGTTTCGTTATGAAACTTGGTACCGTTGGGTACAACACACGAACGTGGATTCGGGCAGAAAACAATGATACGAGCCGTATCCGATATTATTTCAGTCACCACAAGTTGATAAGGCTCTTGAGGGCATTTCCGACATTTGAATCAAATCAACTCTCTGCCACAACTGGAAAGCCTTCTTCCCGCGCGTTCGATCTCTATATCATCTCCTGCTTCCCTTCGCTCGAACGACTCACTTGCCGCAACTCTCTTCTTCTCCTTCTCTCTCTCATCTCTTCGTCTTAGTGTGTGTTTCTTGAAATCAATGGACGTAGTCAATGATAGTGCATTGACGCAAAGCTCTCGTGCGTCGCTCTACGTCGGCGATCTTGATCCTTCCGTCTCAGAGAACCAACTCTTCGAGAAATTCTCCACCGCCGGCCCGGTAGTCTCTGTTCGCGTCTGCCGTGATAGTGCTACTGGAAAATCTCTCAGCTACGGCTACGTCAATCTGCAATCACATTCCGATGGTAAATTTCTTCCTACTCTCTTTCATTCGACTTTTCTTGTCTCTGTATTTTGGTTTCTTGAAAATGGGAGTATGCGATTTGATTGTTTCAGCGGTCAAGGCGATCCAAATCTTAAATTGCAGCCTGCTGAATGGGAAATCCATAAGGATTGATTGGTCTCGCAGAGACCCCCAAGCAAGAAAGAAAGATGCTGGCAATCTGTTTGTGAAGGTGCTCTTCTAATGCAAAACTTTGTTAATTCTTCACGTCGGTTGTTGCTACTTCGTTATGAACTTATGGTTCTTTTCCTTTGTCTTGGTATAATTCGCTTTTCTGTTTTCATTGGGTACGGCTAATTAGCTTTTCAAGATTGTGTGTGAAGCAATTTGTTCTCTGATATAGTTGCGTTCGTGCATCTTGAATCTTCTTTACGTAGAATCTGGATGAAACGGTTGACCACAATGGGCTTAATGAAATATTTGCCAAGTATGGAAATATTCTGTCTAGCAAAGTTGCAATCGGGGACAACGGGAAGAGCAAGGGATTTGGCTTTGTTCAATTTGAAAGAGAGGAAGACGCTAAAAATGCTATGACTAATCTGAATGGAACCACAGTTGCAGGAAAGACCTTGTAAGTGGTACACTTCATTTGATCATTTTATTCTCCCTTAGTAAGAATCATATCTTCTCTTCAATTCTTTTCTAAAGATGATTCTGTTTCTTTCTGCGTTGTTCGTGATAACTGCGCATCCGTTCATGTTGGGAATCAATTTAGTGTATTAACCATTTTTTATTTCTTGGTTTTATTTTCTTTTTTCTTTTGAATCTTTTAAAGGTATGCGGGTAAGTTCTTCAAGAAAGCTGATTTAGTTTCTTGATGCTTTGAATTCTTTACGGCTTTCTGCATCCTTATACTTGTTATGGGTGTTCATTCTTTGGTTTTTTACCGGGTTACATGTTTATTTTCTTTTGAAAATTTTCAGGTACGTTGGTAATTTCATCAAGAAAACTGAGAGGGCTGTACCTAATAAAGAAGATTGTTTCCGAAATGTCTATGTGAAGAAATTGGACCCAGAAGTGGTGAATGAAGATGTATTGAGGGAAAAGTTTTCGGAGGTCGGTGAGATCTCCTCATGTGTTATTATGAAGGATGATCAAGGGAAATCGAGAGGGTTTGGGTTCATCTGTTATGCTTCCCCAGAGGATGCAAAGAAGGCTGTAACCGTCATGAATGGGAAACTACTCTGTCAGTTACTGTTTATAATTCTGAGTATTCTTTCTTTTGAATTATTGTAGATGACATGAATCTTTGTGTTCATTTGGAGCACGAGTGGATCTCTTTTCTCACGTGGAAAATCTTTCCGTGGATTTAGGTTCAAAGGCATTGTATGTGGGAAGGGCCCAGAAAAAACATGAACGCAAGAATATCCTCCAGAAAGAATTCGAGGAAAGACGAAAACAGATTTTTAAGTTTCAGGTACAGTTGGATTTAAATTTTCCCATGAACAAAGACATAGCAGCATGGCATCAATGCCATAAATCATCAAAGAGTGTGTGGTGGCTTTGAATTCTTGAGAACTCTTAGTATCGACATTTCTCATTAGCTGAATTTTTAAGAATTTATCCAAATCCTAATTTGGAAAATGAAAATTCTCATCAGAAGAAATTTGGCATTCTGCACCCAGAGAGGGAGCTCAAAGGCAAGGCGCTCGGACGCCCTTGCTTAGGGCAGTGGGCGGGAGTTCGACTCCTGGAAGGTGCACGGCTTCGGCTCTCCTGTTGTAACCAAGAAATTTAGCGTTCTTGTTTGTTATCAGGGTTCAAATGTCTATGTGAAGAATCTCCATGACACTGCTGATGAAGATCAGTTAAAACAACACTTCAGTAGCTGCGGGAATATCACTTCAGTGAAAATTATGCGCGATGAGAAGGGATCAACCAGAAGATTTGGCTTTGTATGCTTCTCCTCTCCTGAAGAAGCAAATAAGGCAGTCGCATCCTTTCACTGTAAGCTCTGCTTGCTTCTTGTTATAGACAGTGGGAGACCTATTCATGGGTGAGGGAGGCGGTCGCCTCTCCGAAATCCAAAAAAAATTAAAAGATCAATGCAGGCACCCAATTTTTTTGAAAAACTATATAGACCACCTACCCAACTGAATTTTGCCCCTCCCCAGAAAATTGCCTGGGTTCCCTGTTGGTTCTAGCTTTTTTATTTTCTTTATTTTCTTTAATCACCATTGCTGTTGCATTCATTTCAAAATGCTTTCCTGCAGCAACCATGTTTCATGGCAAGCCTCTTTATGTAGCTATTGCACAGCTCAAGAATGTCCGCCAAGCTCAACTGCATCTTTTACATTCACAATGTATGTCCTCACTGGCTCCAGGAACTCCTGTCATTGAGTGTTATTCCCCCATTTACCTTTCATACTCGCAAGGTGTTATGGGACCTCAGTTGAGTCAGTTCAGTAGTCCACATCATGAAGCAGTTCTACATCCATACATAGGACAGGGACCACGATGGCAGATAGATGAGCCATTCGGAGCACAAGGATTACTCGAGTGCATGCCTCTTCCTATAGTACGTCACACATCATTGATTTGGGGTCCAAGTGCATATATTTAGTTGCTTATCATATTCATGGGCATATTATATATACTACAAATGTATAATGTATGCAGAATGTGAACGGGAAGAGGAAGCCAAAGCAGCAGCTTAAGGGGCAAATGAATGGGTGCATCCTTCCCCATGTTCTTCAGCGTGTCCCTTGCACGCCTCATTGGCAACTTCCTGTTGTACAGTGGATAAAGGTATCATCTTTTACTCACTATATATATATATATATATATATATATATATATATATATATATATATATATATATATATATATATATATATATATATATATATATATATATATATATATATATATATATGTGTGTGTGTGTGTGTGTGTGTGTGTGTGTGTGTGTATGTATACATGCATGTATATATTATGGTTTCTTTTCAGCATAGCTTCTAGCACTTCTTTCCAGTTTATGCTCTTAAATTGAAAGGTTTTGTGAATTTACCGATACAGAAGCCATTATAACAACTGCTTCTCCGAAACTATTATCCATAGAAGCTGACGTGAATAGCGTATGATTAGAATCATCCATGGATAGTGAGATGCAGCCTATGGTGATAACAAGCAGATGACACTCATGGGATGATATATGAATCTAGCCACCACGTTATCCCACACATTATACATAATTAATCACCAAAGTTGTCTGTAGCAGCATCCAATTGTTAAGGTGCCATGGATCATTGCAAGTAGTTGTTTGGTTTGTCTGCACATATTTGCTGCAACTTTAGAAAATTAGTATGAGATGATGCACCCGAGTTTGTTCCTTGTGGTTAACGCAAAAGGGTGTTTGAATTTGAGGTTTCTTATCGGACAAACGACAAACTATCAGGGAGTCATACTCCAGACGACTCTGGCAATTCACTATGGGAACATTGGGAAGCTTGCCAAAGATGGTAGTAATGGTTAGCGGTAACAGCACACCTACCCTTGCATGCACAGACCATTTCACAGACTTGTGGACTAGCAACTGTGTTTTAATCATGTCAATTACCTATAAAAGATATCTTGTTTATATACTTCTCCAACTTATTTATCATGTATGTCATCCGGCAGTCCACCAGACAAATTTCCAAAGGGAAAAGTGATGAGAAATCCAAATCCATGGTTAAGGGTGGATTAAGTAAAATTGTTTCCTTCAGCTCTCCAACGGTCTCTTCCAAGACCTTGAACATGCTGATCACTCAGCTCACAGTGCTTGCTCCTGAGAAGTAAAAACAGATAATTGGGGATCATCTCTTTCCTTCTGTTCAGAGACTTCAGGTGTACTAATCTTCTTGTCCCTTTTATTGACAATATAATTACAGATGATCATAATCTTCTGGTTTCACATGCTTTTATGATATTATTATAAACAAATAATTTGCCAGCAATTGGCATCGTCATTCATGCAATCTGTGGTTCTAAAATATGATCTGATGTCCATTCCTTCTTACTTGGTTTGCAGCATGAATTTGCTGGCAAAATAACAGGAATGCTTCTGGAGATGGATAACAAAGAATTGCTGCAGTTATTACAGTCCCCTGATGCACTGGCTGCTAAAGTAGAAGAAGCAATGGAAGTTTTAAAGCTCTCAGACGTGAACTTACACTCTTCTGGAGATGTCAAAGATGAAGATCATGCCTGTGTTGAGGTTGCTGCTAAATGATCGTTACATGGTTGACTTCGGTTTTTGTTAGTCTAGAAGCCAGACGACTTGGCTACTCTTTTCCGAACCGATTTGCATAGAGTGAGATCTAGTTTTTCTCTTTTGATCTACTGTAATTGTTAGGTTGGAGCATGAACTCTTGGGAGTTGTTTCTGATAGCTATTCTTTTTGAATTACATGATTGCCTTAAGCTCAACACAATTTTGAGATCTGTGGGTGGAAATATGTGATGGAGCTGTTGTGCTATAGCAGTTGAGGTCCATTAATGTTGGACAATAAAACGTTGTAGAGGCATTAAAACTGACAGCAGGTCATTCATGAGGTTTTGAGTGCTGAATGGGGAAACCCCAAGCCCAATATTTCTTTTATCAAGAAAGAACAAAAGGAACTAGACTGAGGTTATCTCTCTCTCTCAATGATGATTGCTCAAATGCCTATGTCGATACCCTTCCCTCTCTAAACTAACTCATTCGATAGGAAAAAGGGGATTTTCCTCTCTCAAATAAATGTTAACGAAGATGTTCTCTCTCTAAAACGACTCTTTCGTTTCTTCTTTTCAAACATTACGAGGGACCTTCTTTTAAAACCAACATTGACTAGGTTTTCTCTTGATAAAACCAACCCGACCAATGCTATTTGAAGAGACTTTCTCTTCATAAAACCATTTCTGCTCGGCGGCTTCAACTGGAACCAAACCCAGCCACGAACGGATTGAACCCAGAACCGGTGAAACCGAAACCGAGGCTAGAACTGGGGACCACTTAGTTTGATTCGTTTCACCTTTTATAAAACCAGAACCGAAACGAAACCAAAATCGGTGATTCCAAACTGCCGGTTCTAGTAATTTTAATTTTTTATTATAATTTAAATAAATTAATGAAATTTACAGGTTTCGAATGGTGATTCAAACCAGAACCGTCTCAAAACCGACGGTTTCATAACTGGTCCCGTATGGTTTCAGGTTCTTGATTAACGGGACATATCAACTTTTACATAACACTGCTTACATGGGTGATAATTTCAAGTTCGAATACAACTTTTTAGAATGCCAGTATTGGATCCAAGAACCAAAATCCAGGATCAAGTCTACCATGAGAAAACCATCCTCACAACTTGTACAAAAGAATTTTACCCATAACCAAAAAGTACATTTTAATATTTAATATTATGATTTTACCCGTAAGTCAAGCTCGTGGAAAGTGGTGGAGTTTCTTGATTGAAGCTCGCTTGGTAGAAATCACAAGGGAGGCTGCTCTTTGTAAGGGCAAAATTAGAAAAGTGTTAGAATCTATTAAATGACAAGGTTCTATTAAATGACAAGGTTTAAAAATGATAGAGGTTATGATCGGGAAAAGGCAAAAGGGGGACATGCAGGGATGTTCGGTGAAGAGTTAAAAGGCATCAGTGATGATGATACACTAGTCTTATTTCCAATGTCAGGGCAATAATTGATAATAGTAGTTCTACACCGAGCAAGGGAAAGGGGGTCATGGAAGAAGATATAAGTCATAGAAAAGGGAGAAATATAGGAAGATCATCTCGTTATGCACCTTCTAGTATCCAGTCATTTTTTCTCCTAATACTAAGCTTGGCTCCCAACTTAATATTTGGGCTGCTATGACTATTGAACAAATTCACACGCAAGTAGATCTAGTGGAAAGATGAATTTATAATGTGTGTATCTCTTTTAATTTTGAAAATTCATTCTATTTTCATGTAATAGTAAATGCCATTACCAACATTAAGGTAGGGTATAAGATGCCTTTCATAATAAATTAAGAGAAAAATTGTTAGATAAGACCATCCTTGAAGTAAAGAGTATTATTATAGTTTCAAGAGTTATAAGAGGCCATGCGTATCATCATAGTAAATAGATGAAAAAAATAGGCGATAAAAGACTTTATTAAACTTTGTCATATATTACCTAAAGGGACTTATGTTTCTATGATTGATTGTCATATAGGCACCATACTATAAAAGTTTTGAAGAAGTTGATAAGACGATATTAGAGGTCGGACATGAAAATGGGATCCAATTCATTACATATAATATAGCTAATTATAACAGAGTTAGTTGACAATTATAGCTCTTTGTTGGATATCATGTATAGAATATTGTATAGACTTTGTACTTGAAAAAGACATTGAAGAGATAGATGTGGTAAAGGCAACAATTGAATGTTCTCAAGACATCACAAATTAATTTGTATATCCATATCTATTATATACGATAAGAAAATATACTGGTGGCACAAAACTTCAGCTACTGTTACTGCACAGGTTTACTACTAATGTTTTGGCAGGTTTACTACTAATGTTTTGTCTATGAAGAGTATTTTGAAACTAAAGCAAATTATGAAGCACATGAGTGCAGCAGTTTGGCGATTTGCGTGAAAATATGAGGAAGAAAAAGTTGAACAAAATTTGATAAATTGTTTTTAAGATTATGTTTTAGTTCTCCTATATCAAATTATCAAAAATCACATGCTTCTTGGTGAAAGTTTTGAAATTAACTATAAATAAAGAGAAACCATTTATGGACTATATTTACGAAGCCATAGATAAGGCTAAAGAGGCTTGAGAAGTGACATTAATGGCAGAAAAAATGATTATATGCCAATGTGAAGAATTATTGATAATAGATGGAGCAAATAATTGCATTAGCTTATTCATGAAATAGTCTACTACCTAAACCAACATTTACATATTCATCTATATTTAAGTGGGATAGTAAGGTTAAAAGAGGTATAGTTGATTGTATAGATAGATTGGTTCTTAATAAGGACAAAAAGTAGCTATACATTGAGAAATAGTGATATATGAAAATTCCCTTCACTTACTAACTAGTCCACAGATATCTAGAACCTTGAGTGTCTAAAACTATGGTTCTTAGCCAAACTTATAGTGCAATTGGTTGTGAAAGAAACTAGTATTTTTTAACATATCCATCCAACAAAGTTAAACAAATAAAAGCATAAATGACTTAACAATTTGATATTTATACACCATAATATGCGGTTATGAAATAGATAATTAGCAATTAAGTTATTAATCAAGTTATCAATTTAAGGTTTCAATTTAAGTTTTTATCATTTTATTTTTGAAGGAAGGCAAGTAGGGGATTATTTAGTTGATGATCTAGACTCTAATGTTTAAGATTATGATTTATTTTACATATTATTTAGTGATGCAACTTTATTTGTTACTTTGATTTGATTTGGTAATAGACTAGACCAATGATTAGATTATTTCTAATTGTTCGTTAGTTAGCTTATTCATTTGTTTATATCATGAACATGATTATTATTAGTTAATGACAACTTAATGATGGGGACTTACTACTAAGTACTAACTACCTTATTAAATTCATCATATAATATTGTTTTGATATAATCCCAATGTTTGCCCCGACTTATTCTAATTCATAACATATATTTAGGACTTTTCTGAGTTCTCCTATTCTTTTTTATTTTTCAAGTATTTTTAGAAAAAATTATGATACGTTATGATATAGCATATTATATCATGGCAAAAAACAATACAAATTATGTTACACTACTTACAACACTGCATTAAATTTGTCTTTGAAGTTGTTATAACCACATAAAAAGATGAAAGCAAACAATTCATTCCACTAAGGAAGTTCAATGAGAGAGATGAGTACTTCAGTGCAACATTGGGTGCATAAGGGTATAAATAGCTCCTCTTTTTCTTCTTCTAAGAGATATATCAGGACGCCCCAAGGCGCTTAAGTGTGAGCCTGTGGGGTAAAGCTCTGCCATGAATGGAACCTGAAACCTTGCTCAAAGCTTCAACTAACCAATAATTGGTCATAGCACCTAATTTTCTTTTTGTTTTTGTTTCCCTTTTAAAGTAAGAACTCACCTTAGCAGGTTCGGTACAGATTAGATTTAGATCAAACCCGATCCGTTCACACCCCTACATCCCTAGCCTCATCAAACCTTTGAACTCAACAATAACAAGAAGCAAGAAAAAGCGATAACTTACGCAGAGAGAGAGAGGATGGGTTTCATTGTGGAAACCTGATGACAAGCACTAGCATCCGTCTTGGTTCCCGCAAGGTGATGTTTCATATAAGAAATACTACCATGCTTTACTGCATTGCAAAATATGCACTTGTTCACAAACCTATTGCCTTCATACATTGGAGTGCAATATTTCCATGCTAGATCAACCCAATTGAAAGCTATTAACACGAGAGTGGCCAAATCGACCCAATCAGAAGCTATTAATACGAGAGTGGACAATCAAAAGAAGAAAAAAACTTTTTAGAGGTTAAGAATCACAAAATCTATAAAACCCCTAAATTTTTTAAGTGAAAAATAAGGTATAATGCAAAAAGAAAGGGGTATGCCATAAATTTGACAAAAGCCTAGACATGGAGAGTTGGATTGTATGAAACACTTGAGAATCTAGTAAATAAACCACAAAATTAAGAAGAAAAAGGATGATAAAAAGATTTAGGAGCAAGAGAATGACGTGGAAAAGGTTTGAAAAGAAACAAATATTAGTGTTGTTCAACGCATATCGTATCGTGCATCATTTTGGTCGTATCGTATCATTCAATATCATAATTTAATACTAAAACATTGGTAAAAATTCAAAAAAATAAAAAAAACATGAAAAATCTGATAAATGCAAAGAATTCATATAATGCAAAAGTTTAATATATATTCATCATTCACAATTTAATAATTGAAAAAGAATTACATATTTTGAAGCACAATCTTTAGAAAAGTATAATTTTCATAATTGAAACAATACATTTATACATTGTAATCAGGATCATCAACTAAATAATCTTCATCTTTTCCTAGCTGAAGATCCTCACTACCTTCTGCTTCAAAATCAAAATATTCATCCCTTGATGATGTTGCGCTCCTTCCAAATTAATTCATGCAATATCTTCTTCGGTTAGGAGTGTATTTGTTTCATTATCTTTCATAATCCACTCCTCTAATGTATCAAAATTATCCAAATTATTGGATCAAATTAGTTTTCTTCTTTATTTAACTTTTTTAATTGCCTAAAAGAAATAAAGATAAGTAATTAATAAATAATATTAACAATTAAAGTCAAACAAAATATTGAATTGAATCTTTAAGTAGTAACTAATCAAGATTATTTTTGTCAGAACCGCACGTTATAACATATGAAAACTAAGTCACTAAGTCGGTTATGTTAAAATCTGTTGCACTATTTTGTGTAGATGTTTTCAAAGAAACTCCCATTCCTTTCACAACCCATTGCACTATAGACTTGGCTGAGAACTCTTACTACAAATTTTCTAAAGTTTGGGTAATCACTTCCACACTTGTTCAAGTAAACATATGATAAAGAAAGACAAATATTAGGGACTTAATCCACAATAAATATAAGATTTAAAAAACTTAAATATGAAGATAAATAGCTTACCTAAGTGCATATTAGTGCAGTTGCAAATTGCTACAGGCAAGCCCATCAAGTGAAGAGCATTATCATAGATCTCTATCTCTCATGATACCTCAGTTTACTTCACCATCCCTTTTAAAGCTTGCTGAGTACCTAAATATTGGGTTTAGGTAATAAGTTGCTACATTAATAGTCTGATATAATTGTTTGTTCCATCTGTTATCTATAATATTCTACATGGACAGATAATCCCTCTTTCTTTAACTTAAATTACTTCTAATGGCTTCTTTTGCCCTATCTATGGCTTCATAAAGATAACCCATAGATGATTTCAACTTGTTATCAGTCAATCTCAAAATTTTTACTAAAGATTATGTAATCCTCAATAGTCTAACACATGCATTCCAAAATATACTCCTGAATACTCTCTCTTAAATCTCATTAAATTTCTATTTCTTCTATTTTGAAGCAACTCTGAAAATTATTGTCACTGATCTAAGGAGAACAATCTCTTCAAGGCTTGCTTTTGTTTCATACTACTTTGTACAAATAAGAAATTAGTTGCAAACTGAGTTGCAATTATACGAAGGATCTTTACATCATTTGTATATCTCCTCATCATACATAATAAAAAGCATGGTTATAGATAAATTTGGTGATATCTTGCTAACACTCAGTTACTGTCTTTGTCTAATCAATCTCACCAATATCCTCAAGGATGAGATATAAATAATGGGTTGCACATGGTGTCCAATAGAAAGTTCAATAAGTATCTGCTAATTTTTTCCCAATTACTTTATAGTTAGTTGTATTATCTGTAATAGATTGGATTATATTCTCTAGCCCAACCTCGGATATCATCTTATCAAACTCTATCCTTAGGATCTCTGCAGTATCTTCTCCTTTGATATATCTAGAAAGTTTAACAAAGTCATTTCTTGCCTATCTGTCATATATTTGTCATGATAGTGCATCATGTTTTCTTTCATGATTCTCAAAGTCGAACAATATTCTTACACTTTAAGCTTTTCTCTCAACTTTTGATAAGATAACATCTTATACCTTGGAAATATTGGCAATTTCATCTATCATTGCTTGAAAATAAAAACTTTTTACTACATTAAATGGAGTGCATGCATCATAAAATCATCTGTCCACTTCAAGGTCTACTTGCTCATGCAGTTGTTCTAAATCCATAGCAGTACGAATTCTAGGTTGAGCACCATGTGTAGTGATAGGAGGGGAAAATGACTGTATGCGAGAGGAAACTCTTTCTTTACTCCTTCCTATTCTACTACTTTCGCTTACAATATCTTTAACAACCCTCTTTCCCTTGGTTAGTCATCGAGAATTATTACTATCAACCTTTGTCCTATTATGAGAAGGAATACTATCACCCAATCCAATAATATCATCATTTTCTATCTCAAACATCTCTAAATCATCATTTTATTGTCTCCTCTAATGTATGCTCTCAATCATTTATAGACATTATTATTTAATGGCTTATCATAATTTCCTAACTATGCCCGTATAAGGAGCAACTTGTTTTCTAGTACCTGATAGGTGATATTTCAATCGTGAAATTCCATCAGTAAACACATTCTCACAAAATAAACATTTTATCTTTAATTTGTTTCCCTCATTTGCTTTACCCCACTGTCATGCCAGATCTTGAGGATGAGTCATAAAACCATCTCCCACTACAGGATCTGTCTGCTTATACAGTTGTTCTAAAGGCATAGTAGCACGAATTCCAGGTTGAGCATTATGTGTAGTGTTAGGAGAGAAAAATGACTGTATGCTAGATGAAGCTCTTCCTCTACTCCATCATCTTCTACAACTTTCACTTGTAATATCTTCAACAACTCTCTTTCCCTTGGTTGGTCCTCGAGAACTACTACTACCATCATTTGTCCTACCATAAAAAGGAATGCTATCATCCAATCCAACAACATATCCTCTTTCTCAAACATCTCTAAATTATTATTTTGTTATCTCCTCTCATTTATGCTCTTAATCATCTATAGACATTTTTATTTAATGGTTTTTGCCAATTTTTTAACTCTACCCATGCAAGGAGTAACTTCTTTTCTAATCCTTGGTAGGTAATGTTACAATCATAAAATTTCATCACTAACCATCTTCTCACAAAACAAATATTTTATCTTTAATCTATTTTCCTCAACTGGTGTACCCCACTGCCATGTCGGATTATCGGACTGAGATTGGAGTCCATAATACCCCTTCCTATCATCTCAAGTGAACACTTTAATCCAATAAAAAACCTAAAAATAAAAGTACTTCATAAATCTCAATCTTCACATAACACTCAAATAGAGTATCTCCCACTTTACAAATACAATAAAAATCATATCCACACACTTCATAACTTCATATTTTATCATTTATAAAAAGAAAAACCCAAATAACACAAAAAAACAAATATAAAAATTTGAAAAACTAAAAATATATACCTAAAACGCTCGTTGGGATCCTTGCACGGACGTTGTAAAATATTTTTTTTGGAGCCTTAAATACCAAGGAGGGGGGAGCCACGAGAGGAAGCATTTGGAAGTGTAGATATAAAAATTTCACTCAAAGCCTATGTAGAGACTTGAAATAAACTTATCAAATCTACTTCGTTCGTGCGAGCATGCCAGCTAGTTTTCAAAACTAACAAAGTTTGTAAATCTGACTTGTTTGGTGATCATGGCTAAGCAAGATCTTGTCACCTTAGGCCTTCTTGAAGTGATGCTCAAGGGTCAACCTAGGCGCTTTGAGAACTCATTGATGAAGGTGTGATTCCAAATTCACTTTAAGAAAATCCCAAGAAACTTGATCAAATTCGTGCACTTAGTGTTTTGAAAATAAACTTGGTTAAGTTTTGAAAAACAGAAACTGGTTCTGTTTTCAGACCTTACTTTCTGATTTTCTTTCAATGGATTTCAAATCTCCAAAAATCAGGAAAACTTCACAGTGAATAGATACATGTGTGAGGATTCTAAAAATATTTTTATTCTATTTTTGGGAGTTGTAATTATTCAAAATTAAATTCGAGAAGTGTCTATGCTCAGACACTCAAAACTATTCTGTCATAGAAATACAGAGACCCAAAGAAAGATATGTATCTCGATGCACAGAGTCCAATTTTTTGTATACTTAGTCTTTTTGGAAATATATAGATATCAGTTTTCCAATGAACCAAGTTTCACTAAAATTAGACAACTACAGACAGAGTTATGGGATGATTACCCAGACTCTATTGCAGGAAATACCGTTTTGACAGAAATAGTTTTGGTTTTCGCGATTTTACATACTTTTAATTACGTGGTTGCATGACCCTAAAATTCTTGAAAATTTTATCAGATGTGGGCTTGTGTGTTTAGATGAAGTGTTCCAAATTTTAGATCAATCGAAGCATAAATGAGGAAATTAAAATTAAAGCATCATACATATGTAGAGATACTGAAAATAGTTTTTCTGTGTTTTTATAACATACATGATGCAACTCACCTGAAATTAAATGGGATAATCACAACAAACTTAAAGTAAATTGCTGAAGGGAAATGAATGTAAATATGTATGTTAGCTTAAGTATAGAGGGGGGTAGGAGTTATAGGAGTTTTATAGAATATAAAGAGGTAGAATCAAGAAAGCAAATAAGTAGAGTGCATACGTAGGAAATGAAATTGACAACATATCTACTTGCTATTACAACATGGAGGGAGACGAAGCTCCATTATTACAACCCCTTCCTTGAATTGAATGAATGACTAGAAAATAATTTCTCAAATAAGTATTTATGACAACAACTTTATTAGAGATTATTCACACTGATTTATGTGGATCTTTTAGAATAAGATTAAATCGAGAAAATGTTTATATTATAACCTTTATCAATGATTACTCGAGATATACATATTTATATCTCTTAACACATAAATCTGAGGCATTTCAAGCGTTCAAAGAATATAACAAAGTCTTGAGATCGGATAGAGGTAGAGAGTTCACCTCTAAGAATTTTTAGAATTTTGTAAAGATTTTAGTATTGGAAAGCAAAATACAATGCGAAGGACAACTCAATAGAATGGTATAGCAAAGATATATAACATGACCCTATTGAATATGACAAGGTCTATGTTAGTAAATGCTTCTCTGCCAAGAGAATTTTGGGGAGAAACAATAAGTACAATTGTATATATACTCAATAAAGTTTCATGTAAAGTTGTATTCAATACACCATATGATATATAGTTTGAAAGAAAATAAAACCTAAGTTATCTTAGGAGGTAGGGATTTGTCGCTCATGTGAAGATCCTTGATCAGTCTAGACAAACTAGATAGCGGGTCCTTAAGATATATATATATATATATATATATATATATATATATATATATATATATATATATATATATTCATCGGATATCCTAAAGGATCTAAATGATATCGGTTTTATAATAAGGAACATCTGTTGATAGAAAGCAAGGATATTAAATTCTTAGAGAACACTAAGAGTGACATTCTTGCAAATGGTGATGAGTATGTTGATGATCTAGTAGATTTAAATCAATAATCATTTGAACGCATAGATGAGCTTCTTGATCAAACCGAACTTTAAGCAGATATAAAAGACATGAAGTTATACCATCGTACTTAAGTATTATCACACTAACCTTACAGAGGAAGTGTGTAATTCGATAGATATGAGCTGAATGATAATTTGACATATCAACAAGTTATATTGAATCATCTGAATCATCAAACTGGGAAAAAGTCATGGATAAAGAAATTGAATTTATTGTGAAAAACCAGCCTGGGAATTAGTCATGAGTTGTTTTTTGAAAAATATAAACTTTATTCAAAACTGATTTTACCTTTTGAAAAAGGTCTTAAGCATCTCTCGAATGAATAAGAATAACTTTTAAAAAGGAAAGACTAGAGAGGAAAACTTGTAAGCCAAGTATATATATATACAATAAAATATACAGAAAAGTATGATTCACTTTTGACTTCTTCTCGAGAAAACTCTTTTGCGGGTAACTATGTCCCTCTCTCTCCTGTTTTCTCTATTACATTTATAAGCCCTCGACTGCAACTGAAACATGAGATCAAAGAGAACAGGACGAAGAGATGAAAAACTGCAACTGATGCCATCACAAAAGAACAAGGCGAAGAGCACCGTGAAGGTGGCAAGGTCCATCAGTTTCTAGTGTAATGTGATGCTTGTGAGCAAGCAAACGTGAGAGCATGTTACTACGGTCACAATGCAGAAGAGGACCTATTCTTGTGGCCATCGACTGTTTTACTAAATATATATACGTCGAAAGTCACATGGACAAGCGTATCTATGGTTTAATTTTTATGGTCTTTGATGGAAATTTGAACTAAAAGTACTGTTATATTTTTATATTTACATTTAATGAATTATGTGTATAAATGTAAAGTAATTTAAATTTTCATCGATGATCGAACAATAAAGTGTTATTAAAAAAACATTATGCATTTAAGATTCCTTATATGTATAAATAATAGGCTATCATGAAGTACTACTTTTGCATGAGTTCTATTGTATAAATAATCTTTCTATATAATTTTAGTTAAAAAACCTCAGTAGGCATATATTTCATAGTTCAAAATTATCCTGCAAATGTTAGAGAGAGAGATATGCAATTGCCGCCAAGGAATGGGAAGGACGAAGATGGTGGCACTATGCAGCACCTTAACTCTCTTCTCGTGTCTCTTGCTCTTGATGCGAAGAAGACTCTCTCTCTCTCTCTCTCTCTCTCTCTCTCTCTCTCTCTCTCTCTCTCTCTCCTCCATTCACTAACCATTCCTCGTTAAGAAGCGATTTTCATGCGGTCGAAGATAGGTTGGCTGCACTTGACACGATCACAAACGTGTCATTGATATTTAGTGTCCGAACATCTTTGACCTGACAACTTCCGGTTTCAACAGTTGTCACAGTGAAGAGGTGCGCCCCTTCACAGTTTAGAGGAGCCCAAAAACGTGGAATAATCAAAGCCCCAGAAACAGAATTATTCGTAATCCATGCTTGAAGAGTCACATGTCTAAAGAAGGGTAGGGTATTTCATCTTAAAATTTTATCGATATGTTCGAAGGAGGGTACGCTTTCATCATTAATCTTTTAAATCGATGATAAAGATTTAAATTATTTATATTTAATATATATAATTCATTAAATACATTATTTTGTACAAACGTCTTGATTGTTAAAATTGAACAATTGAAATGTTTTTGCTTATGTAAAATTATACACGGAGACATTACGCAGCAGAGACTCCCTTTCTTTAAGAAAGTGCATGACTCTTCGCCAAGGGTCACTCAACGGCTATGTTGCATGGATACGGGTACGGTATCAATACCCGGTATGGGTATGAGTATGGGATATGTAATTTTTTTAAAAACTAAGGTACGAGTACGTAACTATTAAAAAACATAATAAAAAATAATTTTACATAAATATATATATATATACACACAATTATATAGAGCATTCTATATTTTAAAGAGCATTCTAGTGTTTGAGAATAATTCTATTCTAACTACGAGAATGCCATTTATATTCTTCTTCAAAGTTAGAACAATTAAACAACTTACCCAAACATCCAAGCCATCTATAGATTTTCTACCAAGATTGTTATTATTGCACCAGATAAGATGATCTTAAAGCAAATACCAATGGGTTGAATTATTTAATATTGCCACAGCAGATCATGGATTAAGAAAAGCATTACCTCCTAAAATTGTAGTTATAGGCTTATGATTTTTTTTTTTGAAAGCGTTCTCCTAGAAACTACATTTGATATAGTGCACGAAGACAGGTTTGTTGCTCGATGAAGATAGAGCTTTTCAGAAATTCTAGGAGAGGAACCAAAATCGATGAAAGTGCACCGCACCTATCCTTTACTTGCTCATACCACTGAGTGCCTTTAAGTGCTAGTGTTTGGCAAACTGTTGTTTGTCACTAGCAGTGTTTGTTGTGGTTATCACCTGATTCTCCCAGCTTTATTTGCAAATTGGAACAAAAGATAGTCTTATGATTTGGACAAAAGAGAATGGTGTAATGAAGATGAGCAATCAATAGACCTAGAAAGTTGGAACATATTCAGATCAACACAGAGAAAGTTGCAATGCATATCAAAATTCATATTGTAAACACAATATCTTTGAATCTAAATACATTAAGTTTCAAACTCCAATAGTCTTGATCTTAGTATTTCCTTCACTATCATCTATAAAAATGATTGTTTTCATATTTGGTTCATCAAGAGACAATGATGCAACTTCAAAAATTTCAGTTCCCTTGAATGGATCTCAATCATCTCCACCAACATCCCATATTTTTGTCTCAACTTGCAAGTAATCCTTACTCTTTCTTAAAAGAAGATGAAGGTTTGTATAAATAAAAACCAAATCTTCACTTCTTTGAGGCTTGAACTTATTTCTTCTGTAAGAATGAATGAAGATATATGTGCTTTAATTTCTTTCACAACATGAAGACGAGCATGGTTGCGAAAGAAGCTTTAAAGCGATCGTTTAAAGCTTAGCAATTGATAATTCATGAATAATTCACCATTCTTTTGAAGATAAACTCTATCTATTTTTCAAGCAATCGAATTGTCCAAGTTCTTCTTCATTGCTTAAGAATTTGACAAATTCTTTTGTCACTTCTAGCGTTTCTTTTCAATCTTAAAAGAACCTTCGAAGATATTTATTCCTTCTTTCTCAAATTTCATTATCTTTGTGTAGGGGAATTCTTCAATCCATTGCCTTGTATAATACTTAGAAATTAGAAAATAAAAATATCAAGTATCAATATAATAATCAAACAAAAATAAAGTTATTTAAATCGTAAAACTTAAAAGAGTTTGCCTCTGATTTAGAGAATGCGCCAAACAATGAAGTGGTGTGTAACTTTTGGTCCATCTATCAATGAAAATATCATACACTACTTTGTAGAAGGTGGAATATTCATTCAACTCTTTGCCTTCATGTTAATAAATAACTGCCTTTATGTGCTCAATCATAAAGTTACATTTCTCATAAACCAAATCAAGGATTGACTTATCAGTATCACATAGTCGAAGCGTATCATAAATAGGCTTTATGAAGTTTAAAAAATAATCAATCTTATCATACCAAATGTCATTCAAAATCATATCTTTCACAACTGTAGCCATTAGAACATCATCATCTCTATAATGAAACCACTGGCCACTAATAACCATTCTTTGAATATCATGCTTGATGGTTCTTATCCTTTATAACATAATAATTGTCGAAGCAAATCTTGTTTCAACAATATCAAGTAACTTTAGATACACAAACTGATTATACATTGCTAACCTCATATAATGATTCATGATAAAATTTTTAATAGCAATGACATCATTAACATTTGTTATCCAATAACACTCGTTATAAGGAACTTCATTATTTATAGAGTTCTTAGGCTGACAAATATTTTTCAAAACAAGGTTTAATGTATGCACTACACATGGTATCTAAAAAATATTAGGATAAACTGATTTAATAATCATCCTAGCTGCTCTACAAACAGGTGCATTATCTGTTATAACTTGCATAATATTTTGATATCCAATCTCATTAATAACTTTTATAATTTCATCCGTAATAAAGTTCTTACTTTTCACCTCACTAGAACAATCAATAGACCTTAAATAACGTAAGCCCTACATTTGAAATAGCCATAAAGTTAATAAAATGTCTTCTTTGTACATCAATCCATTCATCTATAACTATACTTACTCCCTTTCCTGGCCAAATATCTTTGATAGGTTGAAACAATCTTATTAAATGAGGTTTCTCTTTCTGCAATAGTGTAGTCCTAATAGCATTATAACTAGGTTGAGTAAAACCCAAAATTAAGGTGTTAGAAGCATATTTGAATGCACTAACATAGTAAATGTTCCTAGCTACATTAAAAGGCAAACCTGTAAAGTAAAATAATCTTGTTATTTCACATGTCAAGTGATCCCTTGTTTCATTGTTAAATACTTTTACCAATTGACTTTCACCTATTCTTTTTATCTTACTTCCATCAAACGATTCAAATATAGGTGAATTCAAACTTTTAGTTCTAGTAGGTTTGTCTAACTTTTTCATGTACTTCTCTCTTAATTTATCTTATCTCTGAAAGATATTAATGAGTAATACCAAAACAAATAACTATATCATTTCCTTTTTTCTTTAATAAGTGACACTTCACTCTAAAATAAGAACCTTAGTAAGTTA
This sequence comes from Brasenia schreberi, assembly GCA_036023115.1. Classification (NCBI taxonomy): domain Eukaryota; kingdom Viridiplantae; phylum Streptophyta; class Magnoliopsida; order Nymphaeales; family Cabombaceae; genus Brasenia; species Brasenia schreberi. The sequence goes on along the minus strand of JAYKKT010000080.1, from coordinate 9,014,347 downwards.
AAACACAATAGTTACACCACCAACTTGCATTTCCACCTCCTATCTTTTTATCTTATAACAAGGATACATATCCACAAAGCAGGCAACCTTTTTCAGGTCTTTCAAATGCAAATTTACTAGTGATAGAAGCAGACGAAGTATTACTATTAGTAGACATATTAGACATCTAAAAATAAACAATATTTAACTATCAATAAACAAAAATAGATTTAAAGTATTAAGAAAAAATATTGCATGATTCCTAACTACAACTTTTCACCGGAAATATGTATTTCCAGTGGAGCATGTATATCAATTGGAGTTGATATTTTTCCTAGCTACCAAAGCTCACAACTTTAAAATAGAAGAGCATTTGAAAATTATCTAAATGTTCTCTAAACTATCACCAACAAGGGTGCTATGTGGTTCGGGAATATTCGCACCCACATACTTACAAGCAAGATTTCTTTGACATTAACCTAGAAACATAAGACGTCACGATTGAATCTAGACTAGACACACACAGACATGCACACACATCCACATACAGGAATGAAACTCACAAGCCCAGTTCAGTACGGTACCCAATAATTGAGACTATTTTCAGATATCCCATGCAACGAACACCCAAATCACAACATGATGTTCATATCTCATCCAGCCAATGCTTCGAAAAAGCATCTCCTTACATATCAAAGGATTAATCTTCCTGCAAGAATGCAAGCATTTAAAAACCATGTAGTTGTTGCTCAGGGGAGAGAGAGAGAGAGCATAGTGCCCCAATAGAGAGATGCAGAGAGAGGGGTAGAGAAGTTGCATGTGGCCTGCTGTAATCCTTCTTCAAGGCGTGTAAATCTTCTTGTAGTTGTTGCTTTAGTCTTCACCACGAAACTTGCTCGTTAATATGATGCTTCTAAGCTGTAGAGAAGTTCATATCACTGACTTACTCAACACTCCCTGAATGCTAGAGTACGGAGAGAGATCGGGGTAGAGCAGAGAGAGGGAAATGGGCATACGTAGAGCAAAGATAGAGAGAGAGATCGGCTAGGGTTCAATCTTCAGTTCTTCACGAATTTATATTTTTTTTCAATCGGGTATACGTCGACCCGAATCCAATACGTACCCGATACAGATACTTGATTTACCCAGATTAGGTACATGTACCGGTACACACCTACACGTACCAAATATGGGTACGTCATCGAATATGGCAGACGTACCCATGCAACATAGCTCCACATTGCCCAACGTTAAACAAGGATTCAAAACCATCCTTATTTTTCTTTGCTTCGGCGTTCTAATTAATTTCAGAAAATTCTAAAATGGAGTTATTTCTGTATTAACCCTTTGTCATGACAGACACGAGAAACGATACGGGCACACCTGAAATAAGAAACTGCAGCATCACGAGTACCAAACGTTCCCGAGCAAGCCGGTTGCCCACAAAGGAAGGAACTAACGCAGACCGATAGCACTTCGTCCTCGTAAGAAATCGAACATTCTATTTATTGTCCTCAAACCCAATTCTTCCCATTTTAGCAAAACACCAAATCCCAATATCGCAGTTTTGGAAACACATGCTCTCTCTCTCTCTCTCTCTCGGCACCCAATGGATGAACATTGACTCATTGAGACCCTGAAAGAAACTCTTTCCTGTAATTGGGACGCCGGTTTTTAATACTGCTCTATCATCATTCTATGGCGTCAGATTCATCTTGTTCGCTAATTTCGGCTTGCTGGTTCTTCTTTGGTGATTTGAATAGTTTTGCGTGTTGATGGAGGAGAATGAAGATGATGGAGTTGTTGGTATCTGAGAAGAAGAAGATGGGGAGGCATGATGCGAAGCCTCTTCTACTCAAATCGGGCATTGCATTTGCTGTTTCCTTTGCGGGCTATCTGTTCTGCCGTTTCAAACTCAGGCTTCATTTCAAGCCTCGTCCATCTTCAGGTTTAAAAGTTCTCGATAACTCTTCATGATTCTATTGATGGTAGATCCTCTCCGTGTTTCTTTGGATTCAATTTTTTCATGATTTTTATTCAGGTAGATCCCGTATTCGGAGACCCATTAATCGAGGGCTTAAGGACGAACTTGGAGCCCTTCAGTATGCAGAGAGGACGGTTTCTTTACCTGTAATCTCTTATTTCTCTCTCTCTCTCTCTCTCTCTCTGATGATCTGTGCATATGTTCTTTGATCCATGTGCATTCTTTGGAAAAGATGAATCTCTGCTGAATGATTACTAATGGATCTCTCCCTATATTGAGAGAATCTTGTTTGTTTTTATCACTAAAACAAGTTCGAACCATCTTTCTATTGGCACTTTGACCTTTTAGTGACACAAAAGTGGGTACCAGTTTGACCATTTCTTCGTGGGCCTAACCACTCAGAAGCAACGAGATCTCGTAAACAAAATATGAACCAGTGGCTGGTTTGAACTCCATCGCTACTTTAGCCAGGGCAAAGACATGGATTTCCCTTCGGGAGGCAAGACCAATCCCAACGTAAATTTTAGAAATTTGAAACTCTTAGACCAGCTCCCAATGTAAATTAGGAACCTTGAAGACCTTTATATTTCTTTTGGTATTCATATAACCTTTTAAATGACATCTCTCAAAACTAAAAGGCAGCTATATGACAGTCATATAGTCATATATATATAAACTAGATTCTCCTCACACTTATCCACTCATGTTCATTTTGGATGACATGAGTGTTACTTCAAAATTTTTTAAGGAACTTTATAAAAGTACTAATGATATTTTTATTATACTCATGTCATTCAATGTTTCGGTATGGATAGATATAATTTAAAAAAAAAATACAAACAATATTTTTATTATACTCATCCTGCTCAAAATCAATACATAGGTATGAATAGGCATAGGTCATTATGGACATGATCTAATCACTGTATCTCTCTGAGAGAGAGAGAGAAGGGGAGCAGGTAGGTTTTTGAACTAGTCTCCAATTTCTGGATTTAGGGAGCAACGGGGTTGCTCATCATTTCAGAGGGGTTAATTGCCACAGGAAAAGTTCGTCAGCGTTTGATTATTATATATACACTAGAGCAAAGCTCATCTGTGGTTGCTTTTTAGGGCAGTTCGTCTCCAATTCGTTTACCATTTGACCATCTTTAGTAATGTTGCTTGCTCTCCTGTCAGTAAAAGGATCGATTGCCACCGAAAAGGTTGGCGACACATTTGAACTTTGTTATAATGTATGAAACACTCCATCTGTTAGCTGTATTTCTGACTGTTCTGTGTTGATGCTCTTTTATTAATTAGGTTGAGTTCATGAACAAGGTTGACGATCCTGTCAATGAATCTTCTCCAAGGAGCTGCATTGGTGGTGACGAGTGGTTCTTGTTGCCGGAATTTGACGAGTCAGTGTTGAAAGGGTTGAGTGTCTCCAGGATGTCCTTGCCTAGAGAACTGGATATTGAAGTTAAGGAAACAGAAAATAGTGAAATAGAGATCAAGGGACTGAGGAATCAGGTACACCTCCTAGAGGAGAGGGAGAGGAACTTGGAGATGCAACTCCTTGAGTACTACGGATTGCAAGAGCAGGACAGTATTGTGAGGGAACTCGAGAACAGTCTCAAGATCAATTCGATGGAATTGAAGCTTTTTGAACTAAAGGTGGAGGCCGTGCAAGCAGATAACCGGAGGCTCCAAGAAGAGGTTTCTAATTACTCGAGAACGGCCTCCAAGTTAGAGTCTGCGAGGAAAAAGATCAAGCTGCTAAGGAAAAAGATGAGAACCCAAAATGAGCTTGCCAAGATACAATTCTCTGTGCTGCAAAACTGCCTTGTGGTATTGCAAGCAAAGGGAAGTGAAGCTTGCAGTAAGGGAGATGAAGAGATTCAAAAGAAACTGAACAGGTTGCAGGATTTGGAGGACGAGGCCGTGGTACTAAGGAAGGTGAATGAGACACTGCAACAAGAAAACTTGCAACTGATGCTGAAACTTGATTTTGCAGAGTCAGTTGCTTCTGCTACCAACTCAGAAGTCCATGAGGTAGTTCATTAACTAGCAAAAGTAAATTCCCATCCTTCTTTTTCCCTTGCTACTTTTAGGTGCACACCTAAAGAATTGACGAGCCAAACCAAAATACAGACCATGTTAACTGTTCAACCTTCTTTTACCTGTATATGCTGTTTAGTTTTGTCATGTTTGCTAACTTAGGGTCAGGCAAGGTCACAAGGGGAGGCACCAAACATAGGCTTACTCAGTAAACTTAGAAAACTTAAAATTTAGTGATTTTTCCTTTGTGAAAATCAATTTCTTGCTCTTTTAAGTTGAACAGCATTTTATAATGGAAACTTTACTGTAAACAGTAAAATTCTTGTCGAACTGAGAAAACATACAGTAAAACTTTTGTCTTTAGCAATTCTCAAATGCTGTGGGTGCACCATGTTTTTTAGGACATTGAAACTCAAGTGTTACAGAACTATAAACATGATCTTGTTCTTTGAATTTAGATAGGGACACGACCAAAGGCCTGCCTGACGACTGTAAGAATCGATGCACATACTAGGCTGGGAAAGAGTTGTTTTGCTTTTTCTTTTCTGGTTTAGAGAGACACTGATTAAACTTTTCTGAAGCAGGGTGAGGTCATAGACAAGGGTTGTTTGGAAGAGGTAAACACATTGAAGGAACTGAACAAGAAGTTAACGAACGACTTGGAAAGGCTTCAGATGGATCGATGTGCAGATGTTGAACAACTGGTCTATCTCAGGTGGATAAATGCATGCCTCCGCTATGAGCTCCGGAACTTTCAGCCTCCACCTGGGAAAAGCTTTGCACGGGATCTTAACGAGAACTCGAGCCCCAAGTCAGAGGAGAAAGCCAAGGAACTCATACTGGAGTACGCCGGGCTTTCTGACTTTGATTCTGAATGTTGTACATCATCTCAAGCCTCAACTCTTACAGATAATGGAGAATTCGATGACTCATCGTCTTCCTTAGCATTCCATCACGCTTCCAGACATGGAAGTTCGAGTAAAAACAAGCTCTTCGACAGATTAAAGAGAATGGTGCTAGGCAAAGACCCTCTTGAGAGACTAGTTTCAATGGCTAGAAGTTCTCAATGTCAGTAATACCAAGTTAAGGCGATCAACGGTTTCCAGGAGTGGTACTGATGCACAAACTGGTTCCTTCTCATGTGAGCTTCTCATCGTTGGCAACCGTTGACCACAGCTCGTCTGCCTCTTACTCTGATGCTGGATCAAAATCCTTGCGATCTGAAGACCTCCAACTCACCAGGCCGAGAATGGAAGTTGGTTTGGAGTCTACGAGCTCCGATGTGAGCATCTCAAGGTCATCATCAGCGACTCAAGAGAGGAGAGAAACATGCCTAGGAGATCATATGAGTGGATACAGAATTTCTGAGAGATCAAAATCCAACAGTACAAGTACACATGATGCTGGCAAGATGCTTGAGGATTGCCATGGAGAGGATTTCTGCTTTCTACAGGAAGGAAATGGCGGATGGGTTCATGAGAGCGAGATATTCCCAGAAAAAATAGAGATACTGAAGTTTGCAGAGGTTCTTAAAAGCTCGCGTAGGCCTTTGGAGGCTCAGACAAAACAGCATTCAGTTCTTTCTGATGTGTATAGCTGTTGTAGATTTTGTTTCCACAATTCTTCTTTCTAATCCATGATAGGGAACCAAGTTATTTTGAGGCTGTTATTTGAAGAATGTATAGATCACCAAAATAAAGAAATTAAACCAGAAACATCAAACACATATTGAAGGGGCTGGTCGGCACCCTTCTTGCTGCTGTCACCTGTCTTCTATTCCATTCATCATATCCAGCCCTAATTACAACGTGAAACTTATATAGCTAATCTAACTCAAATGACTAATATACCCCTAATTAGTACTTACTTAACCCATGGTCCGAATTACAAGAGATCCGGTACATTATTCACACACACTTACTTATGACATAAACTCTAACACTAAACCATACTATTACTACTAATATATGATGATCTCCAACAGTTTCTTACCTTTCAAATGTACTCTTTTATTGGCAAGCTGGTTTCAGGCAAGACCTCTATATATAGTGCTGGTAAACGAGCGTGGCTGTTTGTAAATCGGCTCAATTGGGCTCATTCTTCGCTTGTTCATGTTCTGCTCATGACCTTAACGGAGCCAAACATGAACAGTTGCGTATAATTGAGCTCGGCTCATGAAGCTCATAAAAGAAACAGAGTTGTTCGTGGATTATTTGACTGTCATAAACTCGAATATCATGCAACCTTCTTAGTATGCTCTTGTGTTAGCAGAGGTTTATGGAGAAAGTTTGAATCCCAGATTAGGTGCTCTTGTGCTGTAATCATCTTTTGAGAGACGCGACTTATATAATCATGTGCAGGCTTCTATTTTCACTACACAGAAGTTGCATGGCCAGGACAGGACATTCATTCAACCCAAGCTCCTGTTAGTATAATATAAAGGCTTGGAGTTATCACATCATATCAAACTCTATGCTGCATGAGTTAGACACGCCTACGATCTTCATTTGCATGTAGAAGGTTCACCTTAGGCTCATGTTGAACATTTATGACTTTTGTCTCATCAGTAGCATAGACATACGTATCTTTACCACGTATATGCTAAGCAATTTGCAACTCTTCCTGGAACTATGAGGTGTTCCCTGACCAGATGTCAATCCTTCATTTTATTCCCAAAATTGAACCATGAATGAGTTTGATCACTGATAACATTGCAACTTATCATATATGTCAAATATATGTGATATGGATGCAACCTAAGGACTTAGTAGACCTTTCTCCCAAGCACCTCACAGGTCATCATCAAGTCAGTTCTTTTAAGTCAATCTTGAACTAGCACCAAATAAGATAACCATGTCAGCAGTGAAGTGAAAGCACTGCAATAGCATTGATGCTCTAATTTCATTATGCACCATTCTAGTCCCAGAAGATGGCCATGCACGATACTATCAAACCCCTAATTGATATCGTAGGCCTATATTTACAACAACAACCTTTAAGCCCTTTTCCATACTAGATGGGTCGGCTACATGGATTCTTTGTTTCCAAAGAGCACACTCATGTCCCATGCTATCAGATAACTCAACATAAGCTAGATAATTCTTTATTGTTTCTGGGATTTCTCTTCCTCTTTTAACATTTTTACAATCTACTCTCATACCTTCTTACAGGAAATTCCTTTAGTTGTCTTTCTACGTGTTCAAACCATCTTAAACGATTTTTCTTAATTTTATCATCTATTGGTACCCAATTTGTTAACCTCATTTTCACAATCCAAGCCCACATTTGTACTATGTATATCCAAAAGAATTTATAATGCAAAAGTTTGCAAAGAAATCCAAATTGTTCACATTTTCATGGTTCTGACTAAGTATACTCTGAATCTCGAAAACAATGCATCCTCAACTAATTCATTGTAAGCTTGTCAAAGAAAAGAGCATAATTCATTAGGCATAGTTGATGGGATATGCATCAATATTTCAATTAGTGTTGTTCGATGCATATTATATCATGTATCTTTTTAGTCCACAATACGATACGTATCGTATTGTATCTATTGTTCTGTATCGTAATTTAATACTAAAAAATTGATAAAAATTCAAAAAGTCTGATAGTTGCAAAAAATTCATATAATGCAAAAGTATAGTACATTTTCATCATTCACCATTCAATAATTGAAAAAGAATTATATATTTTGAAGCATAATCCTTAGAAAAAAAGTAGAATTTTCATAAGTGAAAAAAAATATTTACATATTATAATCAGGATCATCAACTAAATAATCTTCATCTTCTCTTTGCTAAAGATCCTCACCGCATTCTACTTCAAAATCAAAATCTTCATCCCTTATGATATTGTTGCGCTCCTCCCAAATTAATCCATGCAATGTCTTTTTCGGTTAGAATGCATTTGTTTCATTATCTTCCATAATCCACTCCTCTAATATATCAAAATTATCCAAATTATTGGATCAAATTGGTTACTTCTATATTTAACTTTTTAATTATCTAAAAAAAATAAAGATAAATAATTAGTAAATAATATTAACAATTGAAATCAAACAAAATATTGAATTGAATCTTCAAGTAGTAACTAATACAAGATTACCTTTGTTAGAGCCACATGTTATAACCGATGAAAACTAAGTCATTGAGTCACTTATGTTCCAACTTGTAGCCCTTTTAATCTGGATGTGTTCAAAGACACTCCAATTCCTTTCACAACCCATTGCAGTAGAGGTTTGACTCAAAACTATTATTGTAAAATCTCTAAGGTTTAGGCAATCACTTTCAAACATATTCAACTAAACATATGATAGAAAAAGACAAACATCAGGAACTTAATTCATAATAAATATAAGATTTAAGAAAATTAAATATGAAGATAAACAGTTTATCTTGATGCATATTAGTGCGGTTGTGAATTGCTACATACAAGTCCATCAAGTAAAGAGCATTATCATAGATCTCCATCTGTCAATGTATAATATCTGCTCTACTCTCATTAGATATTAATATGTTTATACAATCAATGATACCTCAGTTTACTTCACCATCCATTTTAAAGCATGTTGAGTACCTAAATGTTAGGTTTAGGTAATAAGTTGTTGCATGAATAGGCTGATGTAATTGTTTGTTCCATCTATTATCTATAATATTCCACATGAGTACATAATTCCTCTTTCTTTTATTAAAATTACTTCTAATAACTTCTTTTGCCTTATCCATAGCAAAGATAACCCATAAATGGTTTCTCCTCGCTATTAGCAAATCTCAAAACTTTCATTAAAGAATATATAATCCTTAATAGTCTAACACATGTATTCCAAAATGTATTCCTGAACATTGTTTTTGAAATCTCATTTAACTTTATGTTTCTTTTATTTTGAGGTAACTCTAAAAATTATTGCAGCTCATCTGAAAAGAACATTCTCTTGAAGACTTACTTTTATTTCATAATGCTTTGGAGGATAAGAAATTAGTTGCAAATCAAGTTACAATTGTACGAAGAATCTATGCACCATATGTATATGTCTTCATAATACATAATATAAAAAAATGATTGTAAAAAAAATTGGTGATATCTTGTCAACACTCAGTTGTTGTCTTTATCTCATCCAACTCACCAATATCCTCAATGATGAGATCTAAATAATGGGCCGTACATGGTGTCCAATACAATGTCCCATAAGTATATGTTAACTCTTTCCCAACTACTTTATCGTTAGTTGTATTATCTGTAATGAATTGGACTACATTCTCTACCCCAACCTCATATATCACCTTATCAAACTCTTGCCTTAGGAACTATATAATATCCATCTCCTTTGAATTGTCTAGAGATCTCAAAAATATAAGTCATTTAGGACAATATATAAGAAAGATTAATAAAGTCCTTTCTAGCCTATCTATCCATCCATCTGTCATGATAGTGTATCATGTCTCCTTCCATAACTCTTTCAAAGTCAAACAATATTCTTCCACTTCAAGCACAATATTATCTAATAGCTTTACTCTGAACTTTTAATAAAGGAGCATCTCATATCTTGACCAATGTTAGCAATTGCATCTATCATTGCTTGAAAATAAAAACTATTTACTACATTAAATGAAATGTATGCATCATAAAACCATTTGCCCACTACAAGATCTGCTTGCTCATGCAGTTGTTTTGAAGCTATAGGAGCACGAATTCCAAATTGAGAACCATATGTAGTGCTAGGAGGAAAATTGATTGTATGCGAGAGAAAGCTCTTTCTCTACTTCTTCTACTACCAATTTCACTTGCAACATCTTCAACAACACTCTTTCTCCTGGTTGTTGAGAACTACTACTACGAACCTTTGTCCTACCATCAGAAGGAATACTATCACCCAATCCAATAGCATTATCATCTTCTTTCTCAAACATTTCTAAATAATTCTTCTATTGTCTCCTCTCATGTATGTTATCAATCATTTGTAGACATTGACATTTAATAACTTTTGAATATTTACCAATCTTAATCATCTTCTTTCACTTATAATTTTCAAATTGTGCTCGTACAAGGAGCAACTTCTTTTCTAGTCCCTATTAGGTGATGTTTCAATCATAAAATTCTACCACTAACCACATTTTCATAAAGCAAACATTTTAACTTCAGTATGTTTTCCTCAACTTTTATACCCCACTGTCATGCCAAATCATCAGACCGATATTAGGAGTCCCTAGCACCTCTTATTGTCATCTCAATTGAATACTTCAATCCAATAAAAAACTTTAAAATAAAAATACTTCATAAATCCTCAATCTTCACATAACACTCAAATAGAATGTCTCACGCTTCATGAATACAATAAAAATTATATCCACACACTTCATAACTTCATATTTTGTCATTCAGAAAAAGAAAAATGCAAATAACACTAAAAACCAATAAATACAAAAAAAAAATTGAAAAACTCAAAATGTATACCTACAACGTAGGTTGGGATCCTTACACGGATGCCTAAAGCACTTCTTTTTAGCCTTCAACACTAAGGAGGAGAGGAGCCATGGGATGGAGCCTTTGGAAGCCTTGAACATAAGCCAGAAACCCACAAAAATATGAGTTTCTCTTTGGCGAGGGACCTTTTATAAGGGTCCCGGACTATATCACCCGTATCCTATGATACGGAAATATAAAATGATACTTATCGCACCATATTGTATGATACAGTGCTATAGGAATAACATTGATTTCAATATAATTTTGAGACATCTCATACTAAAAAAAGGATCGAGAGAGACACACATTACACAAGTAGTTTTCCTTAAAGCATTGAGCTCCTTATAAACATCTCTTGTTCATTCTTTTCTTTCGGTAAATCCAAAGGACAACCTCTCAGTTTCATATAAAAGTCATTTTTAATGAGGTTTTTGGTATTTCTTATCGTAAGAGTTGTGACGAGCCAAAATGTTTGAATGAGGCAAAGTTGTCTTGGCCACTAAGGAAAAGGAAAAAATTGTGCTTCGACTCTAACGAGTCAGGTATGAGATCTACCATTTTCTATCTCAAATTTAGATGGAAGGCACGAGATGTTCTATTATGACTAATGGTTGAACAGATGGTCAGTGTAGGTCTTTGGTGAACTTCATAGTCTAAGACAATATTTTTAAAATCATATAAATTGTCTCATATTGATAAAACTGTAAATAATTTACTTTCTATTTTTGAGGAAGTTGTTGAGGATGAACGCTATCAATTGATTGACTTTGAGTATTTTTTATTTTTTATTATTGTATTTTATTTTAGATAAATAGTGGGCTCACTTTGGTGTAGATGTACCGAACTTGACAAGGTTTGCTCAACATATATTGAGCCAAACATTTAGTTCGAGTATGTGCGAGAGAAATTAGAGCTTTTTCAAACGCATTCACACAAAAAAGAGAATCAAACTGGAGCATGATTAACTGCATGATTTGGTATACATAGCATATAATATGAAGTTAAGGCAAAGGTAATAATTTTAAAAATATGTATTGTTGATGCCTATTTCTTTCTTATTATTAATAAATGATTGATGTGATTATACTGCATTTGATATTCTTTATAATTTAGATATTCTTTCTTTACATAGAAATGCAAAAGGATGCAAGAAGCGCAAGGAAGGTGCCATATGACCCATTTGAGTTATGACTGTAAGTTGTAACTTTGTTGATTATAATCCACGTTGATGATTGTAAGTTGTAACTTTATTGTTTATTAATTAAAGGTACTCATTATTCACGTTATGGTATGGATGCTTGTTCATTATGAGATGTTATTTAACTTTGTTATTTTCTTCTCACAATCTATCTAACTATTTTTTATAGTCATAATCATTTATTAAGAATTATTTGCTTCAAATCAAGCTTTTGAATTTTGTTTTATTTAATGTTGATTGTGTTATATATGTTTTGTTCATTAATTTCAATTTTTATATTTTTTTGAATTTATTAATATTTTTGATTTTTTTATCAAGAAATAAAAAATATTATACTATATCATACAATATGGTACGATACAGACGTATTGATGCCCAATGTAATATGGTACTGATACGCTTTTTATAACATTGATCTTAGCCACAAAAGCAAAGGTTTCCTCATAATTAATCTCCTATTCTTGTGAGTAATTCTTTGCAACTAATCTAGCTTTATAACCAATTACCATTAGTCTTAATCTTATACACCCACCTACATCTTTTTGTTTTGAGGTTTAGGAACAACATCCCATGTTTGAGCTCTATATAAAGCATCTAATTTTTCATTCAACCTATGATGATTGGGCTTCTTTAAAGATTCTAGGTTTCTTTATAGCAAAAATAGTAGTCAAGAAGACTCTGTGTCTTGGTGAAAAACTATCATAGAAAATGAACCGTTCAGGAGGTCTAGAGTCACGACTGAATTTTTTAGGCACGGGTTGGATAATATTAAGAGGTCTTCTAGAGTAATGTTGATCAAAAGGAACAACATAATACCTTGACGATGTGTGTTTATCTTGATCATTTTCTATGTTTATCACATCATTTCCTAAAATGTCATTTAAAAAGGAATAAGTAGAATTATCAATAGAACTAACATCATCCATACCTTTAAACACATATTCATGTTTGAAAATTTTGACATCTCTAGATACATAGAGTTTGTCATTTTTATAATCATAACACTTATAACTTTTTTATTTATTTCATACCCCAAAAATATACATTATATGGCACGAGAGGATAATTTATCATTTTTGTTAGTATAAACAAAATATTTGCATCCCAAAATTCTTAGTCTAAACTAGTTGGGAGGAATTTTAAAAAGTTTTTTAACAAGAGAAATGTTTTGTAAAACCGAAGACATACAGTTAGTCAAATAAATAGCAATTGTAATTGCTTCTGACCAAAATTTTTTAGGAACCCTAGTAGATAAAAGCAATGTTCTTATGGTTTATAAAACATGACGATATTTACGTTTTTAAATCCCATTTTGTTGGGGAGTCATAGTGCAAGAAGATTGATGAATAATTCTAAATTTGTTAAGATAGTTTTTAAATTATTTAGACATAAACTCCCCTCCTCAATCAATTATGAAAATCTTAATTTCATGGTCAAATTGATTTTTCATAAGGTTATTAAAAATAACAAAATTTTGAAAGACATTGGATTTGGCTTTTAAAAGATATAACCATGTACCAATGAAAATAACATAGTAAGAGATACCTCCTTCAGACATAATGGTTGTAGGACCCCAAACATCTGAGCAATCAATTTCAAAAAGTTTTGTGGTAACATACATTTTGTTTAAAAAATGGAGGTGTTGCATTTTACCAAGTACACAATCTTTGCAAGAAAACTTTTTAATATTTATTCGAAGAGGATATTAATACAACTTTTAAACATTAAGATGTCCTAATCTTCTGTGTCACAGAAGAGCATCATTTAATAAATAACATATCCTATACAGTTATACTATCCTAGCTGCATATCTATTCTCTATTGTTTGGATTTCTTTGTGGAACTTTCTTGTGCTTGTTTTGCTGAAGTATTTAACTAACTTTAGTATTTCTCTGTCCTTGGTACTTGGGCAAAATGACAAACATGTTATGAGTATGAACTATGAAGTGTACATTAGGCTCTAAAAGACATGAAATGGGACACTTCTCCGTTGCTCTCCCTATCTTCACACCACACAGGCACGATTCATGCATGCACTCACGTGCCAAGACACCCAATGCACATAGGGACACATACACACATATACACTACATATGTCTCTTTCTCTATACATACATATATTCATATATATATCTATACATATACATATAAATACATACATACAGACATACATATATATATATATATATATATATATACATATATATATATACATACATACATATATATATACATACGTACATATACATATATACATATATATTATATACAAATATACATACATATATATATATACAAATATACATACATACATACATACATATATACATATATATATATATATATATATATATATATATATATATATAAATACATGCATATACATACACACATATATATACATATATACATATATATATATATATATACATACATAAACATTTACATACACATATATATACATATATACATATATATACATACATACATATACATACATACATACATACGTACATATATCTATACGTACATATACATACATATATATATACATACATACATACATATATAAACATACATATACATACGTTCATATATATATATATATAAATAACAGAGAGGACCATTGACCTTCCATTTGTATTCAACCGGATTGTCTACGCAAAATATGAATATGCAATTAGTAAATGAAATTCTCAAATAAACTACAAAATGAGATCATCAAGAGTTTGTGATTAGTATATTGTGATTAAAAAAAAGTTATTGACTTCACATGCCCAAGAGTTCTAGGTGGTGGAAAGAATACCAACTGCAGTTTGTCTGCCAAGCTACAACATAGATAACTAAATAAATAAATATGTGTGTGTCTTGTGGAAGGAGGTAGGGTCTGTAGGGAAGCTGCATTTACCGGCTAGATCTACTAGGCACTAGGAACTCCTAAAGATAGCCTCCTAACTGCTAGCTGAACAAGGACAGAAAGTTAGAAATATGCCATTATGAAAATTACAACACTTTTAGTGAAAATATATGAAGGAACTGAATAGGGAAATTGCATCGAAGCTTATGTTGAAATTACTGGCAGATAAGAATCTTTCATGAAATAAATGATTTTTTGTAGGCATAAGCTTGATACCCTTGATATTAGGTGAGGAAGTTATTGTCTTCTTTAGATTTCCTCACAACTATTGTTATATGAGCTGGTTTGTGTCTTGAAAATTATGGTTGAATTTTAGTGTTCCCTGTTTGGGTGTTCATGAGCTTTACAGCTATAACTAAACGAATTTCATTTTTGTTTCTCCAATAGCAAAATAAGAAAGAAAGAATACAAACAAAAGCTTTACAGGAACTTTTTTTAATCACAAGGGGCACCGATGCCCATCTATATTAGTTCTCTCTTTTGAAACCAGCTCTCCTATGATAGCCCAACCAAGGCAATGCAAGAGATGCTGGGAATTCTTAATAGACATGAAGACCTACCAGAAGATGTTCAAATTTGTTTTTTGGTTAGAGTAGAATTTGTCAACTTTAAGTTTTGGATGGTTTGTAATCTATGTGAGTGGACACCAATGAAGTTCAACTGTTCAACATGAAGAATCTGAATTTCGATGATTTATAGTACTGCCTTATCTAAAAGTTCTTGAGAAACGACAAGAAAACACAGCAAGCCATCAAGTATGAAAAGAGAAAAAAAGAGAAGGAAAAATGTGTGAGATTGGAGGGGAGGGCAGCCCTCCAATAGAGGTCACTCCCTCTTTCTCTCTCTATTAATTATAAACCCTTACCCGATTACAAGATGGACTAGTCCTTATATAGTGGATTGTTAAACATAAAAATATCAAAATACCCTTAGTAAGAAAAGACAATTACAATAATACCTAAAACATCAAAATTACTAAAATATCACTAAAACAATATATTATTCAACAGAAGTGACCTCTCAAAATTTGAAAATGATGCTTATCGTTTGGAGATTTTTTCCCCTTTGGATCTTATTCATGAAGATAATTTGCCTTTTAGATATTATTTTATGGTTAATGTTACCCACATAGTTGCTTGAGGTGCAAATACCAGTGACCATTTTGTTCATCATTTGGTGACTGATGAATGCATTTGAAATGATCGTGCAGATTCCATATTACATATTGATGGATGGACTTGTAAAGACAGGTCAAATAGATGAGGCAAAGGTTGTTTTTGAAGAAATGAAAACTAAAAGTGTGAAATCTAGTAAATGATCTTACATTTGATGTGAATTAGAACCTATGTTGAGCTTTGGTTTGAAACATACATGAAATTATCATTTGTCTCAGTCTTATTCTCAGTCATTTTATATTAATCTGAAACAAAACCTACATTGGCCTCTGAAAATTTTCACGAAGGCACGATTCTTAAAACCATCATGTTTCTATTCTTCACTCATTTTTGCATTCGTTTTTATACTTGTTTGCTTTTCTAACTTCAATGCTTTTGTCTTCTTGTCTCGGCTTACCACTCATTAGAGCTCAGTATTCATTAGAGAGCTCGAGTCAAGTTAGTTGTAGGAGCTGTTAGAGAATCCAATAACTCGTAGTGACAAAATTTGTGTCTAAGATGGGTTTGTTTACAATACGGCTGTGAGACTACTTTTAATTCAGGTGTCAACTGAAAACCTATTTTGTATGTACTCAATTTCATGTTGTGCTATTAACTTTCAACACATCTCATAATCTTTTTTGAAGCGCTTTAGAGATCTTTGCACTATTTGTCATATGACCATGTATCTTGTTCGAAATGGACTCCACTCTGCTACATATTTATATGTATGCTGGATGGAGCAAAACGTACAAAACCTGTATTTGAGGCAAACAATGTTTTGGTACTAAAAGTGTTAAAATGTAATAGGGTTGGGCCAATAGGGCCTATAAGTCAGGTCCCAACAGACCCAAACCACGCAGACCAGACCACAAGAGCTAGGGCCACTAGGCACCAGGGCCACTAGGGGGCCCCAATAGCTAGTAAAATAGCAATTGAGTCATCTTCATCAACCAACAGTTGAATGTTGCTAGCTTTCACTCCTCTCTTTCTCCTTATAAATACTCATGTATTCAATAAACTAAGCCTTATATGGTAGATTGTATATAAATTTGATCATTCAATAAAATGAACCAAGATAGTTTATCTATTTTCTAACATGGTATCAAAGCCTAAACAACAGAAGCGGCATGACCACGATAAGGCAGTGATTTGACTGGTTGTGGTGGTTGTTGGTAGGTTGATGGCCTTGATAGAGGATGAGCTTGAATCACCTTGGTTGCCGATGTTGTCACTCCAGCATTAAAGCACAAAATTGATGACGATGGAAGATCAATTGCCGATGGAGCTGAAAGGAGGAAAGTATGGTTGTCGCGGAAGGCGACAAGTGGGTGATCAAGGTGGCACAACAGACCGTGAAGAGCCTAGGATGACGGAGAACATGATGAAGGACATGATCATGATACTCTCGAGCTTTGATAATCGCCTATCAACGATGAGAGATCTCCTTAGAGTAAGCAGTGCCGGTGAGATGGAGGAGCATTGTAATAAAATAGGTAAGTTTCCTATATCTCCTTTATTGAATGAACAAATATATAAAGCAGCCACAAAGGGCTTAATTGTTTATTGAGTACATGAAGAGTATTTATAGAGGGAAGAGTGAAAATCACTACTGGTTGCTGAAGCCCCAACGACTATTTTACTAGACGTTGGCCCCTTGGTGGCCCAAGTAGCTTTGGTACTCGGGTAGCCTGGGTACATTGAGACCTGATTTCAAACACAAACTTATGGGCGCTATTGGCCCAATCCTCTTACATTTTAACACGCCTTAAGACAAATGTGACATGGGTGATGCAGTGGGATTTGGAGTCGGTTGCTGGAAGAGAGTGCTCTCTCTAGGGCAATGACCCCAATAAGGCTTAGGATTTCCTTAACATCTTTTCACATGCGGTATATATATGTAGAATTCATTATGGTTTTCTGTTTTGATTATGCTTTCTCTTAAACCACCGCATATTTTGGGGAAAATGACATTTCTTAAGAAACTTCACCTAAACCTTTGTTGGGAGCAAGATCCATAGTTATTTTCTGATGGAGTGTCACAAACTATATCTTTTCAAGTTTTGAGTTGGAGTGAATACCCTCGTTAACACCTTTCTGTGCCACTTTATACTTTTAATCCTAAGAAAAAAGGTTTGAGCCATTGAACAAGTGCATACAATAGATAAGAGCACCATATTGTAATTTTTGTTTACTTTATTATTTTCTAGCGACCTTAAGGAAAGGGGTTTGGCTTCTCAATGGTTGTATGAATGTACTTAATAGAGAAATAAAATGTGTCTTTTGATGCCTAAGCTTCTATGCTTTGATTTAGAATTACATTTTCCATAGTACCATGATTCTCTAAGGAGTCACTGTGATCATGAATCTAGGGCACATCATCTTTGCGATGCCATCAGGATTTGTTGATACATTCAAATTCAAAATCCATCTTGGCATTTGAAGAATCCCCTACAAAGTGGCTAAATTTATCCTGCTGTAATTTTACCTTCATTGTATGAATGTCTGCTTTAATTCGGTTACTACTGCTCTCAATTTCTTCTTCTACTTGTCACTGGGCAATGGGGGCCCATCCTTCCTCTAATAACTTTGCAATAAGCTACCATTGTTTCTCCATTGTCTCTTATCCTTTTTGAAGAAGCTTGTTTTTCCTTCTCATCATTGAGCCTACAGTACATGTTTGAAAAGTATTACTCATTAAAATCCAAATGCTAGAACTAATATATTTGAGTAAACAACTATGATATACAAGAATGTTAATGTTTTCTTTTAGGACAATTATTCTTGTCATTTCTTTACAAGAAATTTGTTTGTATATAAAAAACATTACGGGCTACACCAAGAACAAAGTCCTTGAACTCATAATCTTGACCAGAACATACAAATATACCTGATACCCCACGAAATGAAGCACCTTATCTTCAAGAACAAGGGATTCACTCAGTAATACAAACAAGAACCACTTGAATGCATCAATCCTAGCGGTCACCCTGCTTGTAGCAGAAATTATTTATCAATGTACTTGTAAGCCTGGAGGTTTAACTCCAATGGAAACTTCTGGAAGCAAGATCAAGTGTAACGTTGTTTCTCTAAACCAAGTACAAGGAAATATGCTTTGCTTATCCAAGTAGGTTGGTGCATAAACTGCACTCAAATTTTAAAACAGAGAAAAATGTAATAAATAAAATTGCTTAATACGAGAGAAGCAGAAAATGAAGGTGTCATATAATTACAATGGATCAGAGCTTAGTTTATTCTTTGAAGACAAAGAAGCAGAGGTATTGTCAGTGGTGGACCTACATTACGGCCTGGAGGGCATCCGCCGCCCCAAGGAATTTTAGAAAACTTGAACTGTAGTTCAAATTTAGAGAAAAATTAAAGTCTCACCCCCCTCCGGAATTTTAATAAAGAACTAAGGTATTTGTAAAAGTTTAAAGTTTCTTTCCATCTGCCTTAAAAAAACTAACAATTCAAACCCTTTAGTGATATCAATAATGTTTTTAGAAAGATCTGATCCGAACCAATATATTTTGTTGCCCTAATTCCCCTCTCTCTCTCTTCCTTTGTTCCGCCGGAGTATCATGACCGAGACCAGAGGTGGACTGAGGCTGGTGATGCTACTACTCTTCCTGTTGGCAGTCGATCCCTATGTTAAGATGTATTTTCTATTATTTATATTTTTATTTATTTCAATGTATGGCAGGACCCAAAGGCACTAGGGCTAGTCGGGCCCTGTCACTTTGCTCCTGGCATAATGGTCCCTGGCACCAGGCCATGCCCAATGGCTACTAGCCGTTGGGGGCTGGTTGGGTGCCTTTGGCACTCTCTCTTGTCTCCCTTCTTCCTATATAAACTCTCCTATATACACTCTTTAAATCAACACTTTTGTGGCTGATTAATAAGATTGATTTTCTGTTACTTTTGATGTGCTTTCGTTTCACTTGAATGCGATTATAGCCTTTTCTAAGGCTTACCGTCCACACTCGCCCATCTCGAGGCATGCAATGATATAAAATAGTCTTACTCCTTCCTTATTTTGTAGAAGATATTGAATCTACTTCTCATTGTGATTCTTCTTCATCTTATTTTTTGATTTACGTCTTCTTTCTCTACAATCATTAGTCTTTTTTCCTTTTTTATCATGGCCTCTGAGTCTCTTTCATCGATATCTATAAGAGATATTTCAGTTTTATAATAAAAAATATAATAGTTAAAAGTAAATAATACAATAATATACCCTCATCATCATTATCATGATAATGTCTATTAATGCTGCCTTCATCTTGTCCACCTCTTCTTTTACATTATTGATGTAGTAGTGACATCTTGTCCCTGTAAAATAATTAAACATGGCATACTAGTTAATAAGAAGTAGAAATAAACAAAAATACATTGTTATAAACTTAATGAAATAAAAGTCACAATCATAAGGAATTCAATATCACAATCTATATATTTACTAATAACATATAAATTCAATTGACCTTTTTACTTCTAGTTTTGGTTAGCTCTTTTACTCATTACTTTGAAACATGTATATGCATATTTGCATCATCTCAAACACAATGAATGATACTACTATCATGAGATAGGAAATATGTCTCCTATTGAATCTTTAGTTGGTATTTCGTATGTATCTTTTGGTTTTCAATGACAAACAACATCGGTTTCCAATGACAAACAATATCCTAATCTCCTCTACTTTGGTTATTTGCATACCACACTTCTTGAAAATATATGATTCACTGTAATATAATCTTAAAGAAGTATGTAGTGAGGTCAACTTAAATTCATCCATATGCCATTCTCAATCCATGTAATATCAAACACACTTAAACAAAAAAATAGGTTGTTCCATGCCTATAAATTGGACTTTAATAATGTCATGTAAGAATTTATAAATAATTTCTCACCTTCCACCAATTGTGGCAAAACCACTATTAAGGGTAGTGCGTACTTTTTGCAATGCTGGACAATCAAACTTGTAACCATTACAAAAGAAGGAATCATATCATTTAATATTTGAAAGTAAAGGGCTCATGCTAATACAACATACTTCAATTGGTAGATCGATATTTTTATGCACCTAAGCACATACACAAACTTATGTCACTATATACATATAATATATCATAAAAATACTACAATACATTAACATGGGATATACTTACATAAGCATCAAACCAATCAATAATTTCCTCTTGTTATTTTTTCGTAAAAAATTATCAGCCTTGCCTTGATATTTCTCATTAAAAATGTTTATGTGTATGCTGCAAAGGAAAATGATAATTAGTTTTGCTCAAAGTTTAAGATACTATTTTAGAGTATAATAAATACAACAAACTTACATTATGAAGGGTTCAATGCTTGGCATGTTGAATAGAATAAATCTGCGTAACTCTTTCATATCATTGGTATATAAAGATATAAATATAGGTTTACCAATTGGGTCATTTTCAAACAACTTTGCCTTGTTGATTCTTGTTACAATAATTTAGATACCTGGAACAAAAGTTTGTCACTTCTTTGAATAAGTAAGCTTCAACAATGGATCCTTCTGGCCTATTTTTATTACGTACATAATTCTTTAATATAAATAAATATCTCTCAATTGGGTCCATCCATCGATATTTTTTAGGAAAATGAATGACTAAGTGTACTATAATATCAAAAAATAAAATAGGTAACATCATCTCCAATTTGCAAAGAATCTTTGAAATTGCTTCCTCCAATGATTTTATCCTTTTAATGTCGATAATCTTCATACACAACTTATGAAAGAACATACACAACTCATTGAATGTGATAGCAATATCTTTAGGAACAATACCTCACATCGCTATTGGTAAGATATACTATATGAACACATGACAATCATAGCTTTTCAAACCCACAATTTTATGCTCATGTACTTAGCACTTTTTGAGATATATCTCAAGACATTATATGAGGTAACTTAATCCTTTGCAATGTAGAGAGAAATTTCTCTTTTTCTTCTCTTAGTTGGTATATCGCATGCAGGAAGATCTTTATATCAATTTTATACATTATTTTCCATGTAAAGCATGAATTAATCCCAGTTTCTCCATGTCCATATGTGACTTGATACTATCAATTGTTTTCTCATTCATTTCTATGAGAAATGACAAGATTTTATCACATGTATTTTCTTAATATGCATAACATCAAGATTATGACACACCTTTAATGTCTTCCAATATGAAAGATCATAGAAGATGCTTTTTTTTTCTTCCATCCAATTGGAATGTTACCACATTCTCTTTGTGACCCTTTGCAGAAGACAATATGTTTTCATAACCTTTCCACAATTGTAATACATCTTCACTACTCAAAATTATTGGAGTTTCACTATCTTCTATTCTCCCATTAAATATTGTTTCATCAAATCTCAATCTATGGTGCATAGATAAGAACCTTCGATGACCCATATACACATTTTTTACTCCATGGCAAATAAAAGCTGGATATGTGAGTATGACACTCAGGACAAGTTG
This sequence comes from Brasenia schreberi, assembly GCA_036023115.1. Lineage (NCBI taxonomy): Eukaryota > Viridiplantae > Streptophyta > Magnoliopsida > Nymphaeales > Cabombaceae > Brasenia > Brasenia schreberi. Next base: position 8,992,098 of record JAYKKT010000080.1, on the reverse strand, counting down.
TAAATCCTTTAGTTTTTCAACCTGATAATATTGAATGTGTAGAAGAATCATTGATAGCCTATGATATTATTACATGAAGTCAAAACACTTCTTTCTTGTGTGCATCAAATGTGATGATTTTATTCTTCTAAAGAATTTGTATCTCATCAATTAATGATTGAAGATAAACGTCAATATTATGAGTAAGTAATTTTTGCTCATTTATAAGCAAAGTCATTGTGACAAATGGTTGCTTCATAACCAACTATTGAGACAATGTATAAGGAATTAATAGAACTAACCAACAACTATCTTATATGGATTAAATCTATCACTAGTAAGGCCAAATTGTATCTTACTCTTTTATAGAGGGCATTCTTTTTTCGTGTTGTCCCCTCTGTAGATCTCCATCTTGAATGATTACATTGTAGATTAAGACACTTGTTTGCATATTCAAGGTCACCTCTATAAATAATATAATCATTACAACACACATCTATGTAGTCCATATCCAAATCAACTAATAACTTCTTCGCATCATACCAAGTTTTTGGTATCAGATTATCTGTTGGAGCAATATCCTCAAATATCTTTAAGAGATTATTGATGAACTTATTCAATAACTTATGTATATATTTAATTTAAAATAGGTACACGATAGAAGATAACAATGTGTATTTTTGACATTCTTACCACAATGATTTGCTTGTATTTCTCATCATCTCTTCTATATTCTTCGTAGATTCATTATTTCCACCTTGAACCTCTCGTATTGAGGGACCGTAACCATCTTACACCATGTTTGTCATATCACCTTTGTCACATCTAGATATAACACTTTGTTATGGCAACTCACCATGAAAGCGTCATATCGTGTAGTTCATTGTAAATCCATCTCTTATAAGATGCAACTTCACCACTTCCTTGTCAAAAAGTGGTTTATTATCACACTTCCAACATGGGCAATAAATTTTTTCTATATTCTTACCTTGATCGAACATAAGCACATATTCTATAAATGCAAGAAGACCAACTCTATATTCTTAGGCTTGTAGATCAACTTCTGTCAGTTATATAATTTCTCTTCATATTTTTCCTCACAACATCATACATTAAAGATAGTCAAGTATAAAATATAAAATATAGAAAATCACAATATTTTATACTTTGATTTGCAAATGTTAATTCACTGTCATTAGTGTGATTCATTGGGACTAAGTGTTGTCGCCATTCCTAGCAATACATGATAGAAATCTAAAAGGAAAGGTCAAGATGTATGATGGAAATGCTATTGTTAGTATATTGATTGGGACTAAGTGTTGTAGCCTTTCCTAGTAGCATATGATAGAAATCGAAAAGAAGGTCAAGATGATGAGATCCCCAATAAAAGCAAGAATACGATCTAACAATTGAAAAAAACAAGAATTTCGTAATGAGTGAAATGAAATTGTGGCTTCTAACAAGGAAGAAACTATGAAGGGAATAGATCAATGAGATAGAGATTAATTATAGAGTAGAGAGATTGTTACCACATATGATAAAATAAAAAAAAAAGGTCAAGATGATGAGAACCTCAATAAAAGCAAGAATACCGTCTAACAATTGAAGAAACAAGAATTTCATCATGAGTGGAATGAAATTGTGGCTTCTAATGAGGAGGAAATTATGGAAGGAATGGATCAATGAGGGAGAGAATAACTAGAGAGTAGAGAGAGATTGTTATATTAGATCTTGTTGTAAAGTGATTTGCTCGTTGAAATCATGCGTGCACGAGTTGCCGTCAAGAGAGAGTCACTGGAAAATCGCAAGAGAGAAAGAAAGATGATTCACTATTAGAGTTTTAGTCCTTCCGTTTATAAAAACTATTTCTGACGATTGGAACCATCGAAATAACCAAAAGAACTGCCAAAGAAAAATAAAACATTCCAACGGTTCCAAACCATCGAAATTGAACTATGCAACTGCCGAAAAATAATTTCAATAATTATCGGCGGTTTTAAGAACCGTTGAAAAAACTAACATGAACGTCAGTCATTTATGTAGACATAAACGGTTTTATCATATTTTCGACCGTTTATTCCTCATATTTATTTTTCAAAATATTTGGAGGGTTACAACGATGAGAATAGTTATCGCAAACGCTCGAATTTGTACCAATGTTTCTCTCTCTATAGGGGTGCCAATCCATAAACCTAATGCCCTGCCCTGTGTGGTATGTCCACCCAACCCGGCAGCGGGGCAGGTTTTCAACTCCGAAGACCCGCTTCATTCTACCACGGGGCGGGCAGGTATTGCCATCCCTATATAAAGTGGCCGCTGAATTATGGCAACAGAAGTGGCCGCACTCACCAAAAACATGGTCATTGATGACGAATCCTATTGCACTTATACCAATTTTGTTGTACCGATGCCTGCGTGCACTTCACATATATTATATTAATTTTGTTAATCCCAAGAGTGGTTGAACTATTCAAATACCTTTCAAGCGTTCATGAGCTTGGAGTAATTTTGATTTGCAGGGGACAACGTTTAAGTCCGGTGAAGGCTCTGTTGTGTATGGTAGTCCCAAGCCCCTTGGGAGCGCTAACCCAAGATTGTTCCACTTGCAGAAAATCTCCACCTATTGCTCTAACAGGTCTTGAGCATATGTTGCTCCCTTCAATCCAAATTGCTAGAAGAGAGTTGCGAATACATTTAAGCTTGATTGATCCTTGAGATAACCTTGTTAATCACCATTGCAGTATGTGCTCAGAGACCCAAATGAAAGTTCTAGATTTCAATGAAATCTTCGATTAGTTTACTAGCTTCATGAAGGAATTCTGAAAATCCATTGTGATTAATTGAAGTTTTTAAAATGGACCCAGAGACCATCTTTTGTTTTGAACATTTTAAGATTGGTTTCTTTAAGCTTCCAAGAAAGGTTCTTTGCCAATTTATTTGCTATGAACTCAATTCATGGACTTTGTCTCGATTCCATGATGCGGTGAAACATATTTATGATTCAAGTGTTCGTGAAGTGCTTAGATGTTGCAGTGGCACTAGTTCTTTCGGCCAGGCCAACTCACAAGATGAAGGTTATGAGTTGGATATCTGATGGCGTGTATCTGGCTTCAGCCTCCCCACTATACCAAAAAGAAGTACTTAGATGTTCATTTCCAAGGTTGTAAGGTCCACGGATCTAAGATTCTTCTGGAGATCAAAGAAATGACCCAAGCAATGGAATGCTCATTGACAAGCCAATGTGCATCATGCCTAGACAAACAAGAGTTTTCATAAAACAACTGTGCATTAACACCATTGTGGAGACCATGTCAACTACAATCTGTCTTTTGTGATTGATAACTTGAAGCAAGCGCTGTTCATGGGGTTGGAACAACACCATCTTAATGCATAAGGAGCTACAGCTCTCACCGCTAGCAGATGGACTAAAAGGAACCTTCATGTCAAAGGTCACGAGTTCCATGCTGGAAGTGTGCTTGTCTGATAGGAGGTCCTTCTAATCCCACCTTGCCTATAAAAGAAGAGAAGAAAATTTCAGTGTAAAGCTTGGAGGTTAGTAGATTTGCCTTGGGAGCCAATGCTAGTAGCATCAATTTTCCAATTGGCACTTGCTTGTTTATAGAAGCTTATAATAGATTGCTCTTTAAAGAAGTGACTGTTTTCAAAGTGATGTTGAGTACCCTCTGTATGGGTTCTCTTGAACCCATATGAAACTCCTTCAAAGAGAAGAAATATCTGAAGCAAAACCCTGACGAACACCTGTGCACGATTTCTTATAAAGAGAAGTGCATTATTTTGTACATATGGAACTCGAACTCAGTATTTAGAAGCCTGGTACTCTGCGCTGTGGAAAGTGAGTGGGTTGCTGGTGCCTCCATTCTTTCAATTAATGTGGGTTTCATTTATCATTTATGATTCAAGTTCTACTGGTTGTGGTCTCCATGACACGTTAAATAATGATTTAGAACTTGTTGATCCCTGCTTGTACAAGTTTTTTACAGAGCTAAATGACTAGAGCATATATTAGATTCGTTGGATGCCACCCCACCAGATGGTCAATGCTATCGATTTATAGGACAAGAAATAGGCAGTGGCACAGAGGATTCACCGTTCAAGAGCGCACCAGTCATTTCTAAGAAGCTGGCTCGATGACTAAACTGAAGCGAAGGAATTGCAGATCACATCGGTGGGCCGATATTTTATCTGAGATTAAGGAATCTAAAATTGTGGTTGAATAATCTAGAAAGGATGTTGTAGCAGCAGTGCAGAGGTCACTGCTGGGTCTAGAGTGTCAATGGGCAGAAAAGTAGATGAACTGCATGCAGATCGTTTTAGCTACTAAGTTCTCTTGGAAGCAATTCCTGTTGGAAGGATAAACCACCGGAGTAGATAGCTTTGGTTTAATGTATTTAACTTTCCATAATATCGTTGCTGTCTGCCTAACCCCATCTTGCCCATCGAGAAAATGAGTGCATGTATTAGCTTGCCGGGTCTGTTTTATGACCTTGAAGGGGCTCCTTAGAGCAAGCAAAATGATCAACTTGTCGTTGTTACCGAATCCCAACCAAGGCCGTGCAGGCTCAAGTGAGGCAGTTCTCCAAAGAACAGCTATTATAGCATAATTTATCATTCATATGAATCATATTACTGAAGATTAACTATTAAACCATGGACCTTGCTAGTGACTCGATTAATAAGATGAAGGCCGTAAGTTCGATAACCAGGCCTGCGTACCAGGCTTCAGCGTGCCCCCGTTGTAACAAAGAAAAGAAAAACCATTTCCTCTCTAGGCATTTGAGAAGTCGCCTTCAAGGCTTCAAAATTCAACAGCGTGGATGGATTTCAGTACGGCCAGAGTAGTATGAATCAGCATGAAAGCATTATTAAGATTCAACTGATTTTAATACTTAAATTGGCGTTTCCTTTCAAAATTATACCATTAAAAGGTTGATTTTGACCAAATCAATCATATTGAGTCCATATTCATGCTACCCATGATTTGATCGAAACGACTTGCAACTGTGGCTCAAAATGATTCACATAAAAAAGGGTCTGCTTTGAGCACTTCACATTGTGTGCTTCCTCAAAAGGCAAAAGATGCACACAACAAGGATAGCTCACCTGGCTTGGCCGTGGACTCACAAGTGGAAGGTCATGAATTCGATATCTAGGGCGTGCTTTTATTTTAGCTTCAGGTTCCCCATCGAACGAAACAAAAATGCAAAACGTGCCATGTTATGAAAGTATCATGTTTACGGTGTTTCAAAAGGTCAACACATCATTTCTACCAAATAAATATCAAGGTTTGGGAGCACGATCTTAACAAGATAGAAATTCCTCGTCATTTCATCAAGTTGACATTCTTTTTATTTATGCTACAATGGGGAGGGAGAAGCCGGATACACGCCCCAAGTATCGAACTATGGCCTTCAACTTGGGAGTCAACTCCTAGACAGGTGAGCTATTGATCGTTGTGAAGGCATTGCATTATATTTACAGACGTTCTTTTTAGTGGAAGCCGATGTATGTTCCATATTTTGTAATTTTTAAAAGAGTCGGTACAACACCAGAAGTCAAAACCAAGGGTACCCGCCTTATTTCGACCATCAATACCGTTAATATCAATGCCACAGCAGGCAACAAAGAGCTCTCTTTCTAACAGTAGTGGTGGTTGCACCGAGGATCGGCAACGAAAATGGTGTCCGTCTCGGGCGTGATTCTTGTCTTCTTCGTTGGCTTCTCTACCGTCGTGGTAGATGGCTTCTACCTTCCCGGTGTTGCCCCTCGAGACTTCCGTCAGGTTCCTGAAGAAACAGAATCATTTTTTCCTTCCCAAAGATCGCTGTTTTCTCTTTTCTTTTCCTTTATAATTCTTTAATCTTCAATGACAGCTCGTTCTGGGTCTGTCTGATTTACCGCGTTATCGGCAGTTCTCAGTCTTTGTCGGTTTTTGTTTGTTATGGGTTTTTGGAGTTTCCATTGATCCTGAATCTTATGTAACTTTGCACTTGCTTCGCTTTTGAATTTCTTCTCGCATTTGCTTGAGATTACTTTTTCTTCGTTTTGCTTTCACGTTTCCGGTGATTGATTTGTTTGATTGGTGGTTGTGGTGTTCTCTTGTATACTCATTCTGCATTGGTTATGACTCGAACGGGTCGGTGGATGGACCCCTTGAGTATGAGATTTGAGAAATGGCAGTTTATGTGCGGTTGCTTGTAATTGTTTAGGAAGAAGGGTGTCATGAGTAGTAGCAATCTTTGTGGTAGTTTCCCTTTAATATAGATGAAAGATCTTGCTTTGGAGTTTTCTTTATGTGCTAGTAAGTTTTGATTGTGCTTTTTCACTTGGCATTTCCTTCATTGCAGAGAAATTATTGATTTGTGACCTGAATAATAAGACATGTTCATTCGTTGATGAGAATGAAGGATAGATTTGCTAGTGGCATGAAGTTAATATGTTTCAGGTTGTAATCACTGGGAGATGCTACGCCTTTTCTCTTTTCAGATCTGTTGAGCTTGTCATACAATAAATGATTCTGGAACAATCTTGGTATAAGCTTCTACCATATTGTAAATACAAACAATAGGACAGGCATGTTCTCATCATGATACAAATGGATAAGACAATGGGATAAGATTTTGACTCTAGTTCACGTGTGAGAATATCGAACCCTTGAATGAAGCCTAATGTTCCAAGTCACAAGACTGAGCCTGTCATTTCAACTTTCAAGATCCAAATCAAGCTACGACCCTTCTAACCTGTGGCCAAATTATTTGTTCCAAGTCACAAGACAGGCATTCTCTGTAAAATATATTGCTTCTTTTGGCGATGGGTACTTCACAAGTACGCGGCTATGATACATTCTTTGTCTCAAGGAAATGATCTTACTGAAAATTCGGTTAATTGAGACATTCATGTTCTTGAAAAGGGTATTCTATTCTGGTCTTCTGTTTGGCACCAACATGCAGGATGTCAGTTGTACTCAGAAGGAGGTCATCTTGATAATTCGAGATATTTCAACTGTTACTAAATTTCATCTATGATCTCTTGATCAAACGTGTTATACTTGATAAAATTGAAACAGTAAGTCTTTGATGTTAGTCTAGATACTAGTGTTCCTAGAGTCCTGAGCATTTATTCAGAGCTTATTTGACAAAACAATGACATCTTTCTCATTCAATCTGCATTCCCGATGAGTGGAAGCATAGTGGCATGGAAGAAGCAACGGAATGTATTCTGGAATCACTAGGGTATTATGCACATTGTGAGAAATTCGTTCATTTTGTTGTTGGCGATCACAATATGCTTTTGTTTTCTGAGCAGTACTTTAAATGCTTTATACAAACATATGACCCACCAACATTCTTATGGTGGATTTCATTTCTCATCTCAGGGTGATGAGTTGCAAGTGAAAGTGAACAAGCTTTCATCTATAAAAACGCAACTTCCGTACGATTTCTATTTTCTGAACTATTGTAAGCCTCCTAAAGTTATGAACAGTGCAGAGAATTTGGGAGAGGTTCTTCGAGGTGACCGCATTGAGAATTCCGTTTACTCGGTAAGCTTTGGCACTTTGCGATCTTATCGAACTTGGAAGCAAATTGGTTTCTATGTCTACCTCCTTGTTGCTTGGTGGATAACATGAGATGAATCACAATCTTTCAGTTCAACATGAGAGTGGATGGGTCATGCAAAGTTGCATGCCTGGTCAAACTTGATGCCGAATCTGCAAAGAGCTTTAAGGAGAAAATAGATGATCAATACCATGTGAATATGTAAGAACTTATAGTTTTTGTTTAGATACTCTGTCCTCCTTTTTTCCCCCTCTTTCTTTAAGGTATTAAAGACGCAATCTACGATGTTCATGATGGTACTGATGTATGAAATTTTGGTTTGATTTAAATAGGATTTTGGATAATCTTCCAGTTGCAGTCAGGCTGCAGAGGGACGGAAACAAGACAACCTATGAGCATGGGTTCCCTGTTGGATTCAGAGCCAGTTATTCTGGGGTCAGCTAAACTTAAGAGAACCGTTTCCTTTCTCCGACTATTTTCCCCTCCTTTTCTCTTTTTATGTATTGCAGCTCATTTCATGAAATCCTCTACAGAGCAAGGAAGAAAAGTACTTCATCAATAATCATCTAGACTTCAAAGTCATGTATCACAACGATGTTGAAACAGGTCTTGCTCGTATTGTTGGTTTTCAGGTCACTCCGCACAGGTCTCTCTCTCTCTCTCTCTCTCTCTCTCTCTCTCTCTCTCTCTCTCTCTCTCTCTCACAGTCATGTGCCACAAGGATCTTGAAATGTTTTTATGGTACTTTCTCTACGGAAGTTGATATTTTCAAAGATCTATGCCCTTCCAATTCTTTATCTTTATACATGAAGGGATGAGTGTTAGAATATTCCATTTGATAACCCTGGCTTATTCTAAACCATTATGAGTATATCTTGTTAACGCAAAGCCTGAATGGATCTTTTTGATTAAGCTGGGAAAAAGTACTCGTCTAAAAGTTAAGTTGTGATGTCTTTGCCTCCACAAAACAGCAAAAATACTGCAGCTTTCGTTTTTCTTCTTTATGTACAAAAGGAGGACTAAGCATAACACAGCCAACACATGCATGCACCACCCCGGAAATCAAAATCGCCACTGCAACTTGGGAGTTGAGAACCCTATTGTTGAGCTAACGTTGTGGGTGCAAAAATAAAGCAGCTTTCTTAATGTTAAGCATGAAACGCAAAAGCAAGTTTTGAGAATATGGTAGATCTTTTGTTTATTTATTTGCTATGTTCTGAGCGCCGGTGATGGATTCCTGATTGAATGTTTTTTGTTTTCATTATGGAATGATTTTATAGTCTAATTTCAGAGATATTGACTATCTCCTTGTTGCATATACATATATAATACCAAGGAATCGCCATAGCTTTGTATATGCAACCATGCACATTATCGGTTTACTGTCATAGATACATGTTTTTCCCTCCCTGGTTATACAACCATAGTATTATCCTCTCCCACCCAAAATCCTTGTCGTCCTCGGCAACGTCCACCTCTTCGTCCCCACTTGGGACCGAATCACCATCACCTCATCCCCGTCTTCACTTGGTCAAGGGTTGGCCCGGTGGCCCACCTCACGGGTTGGAAGGACATTGCATACCGAGGGAGTGGGGTGCCGACAACGTGAAAGGAGGCCGACAGATTTTCTCCGAATACTGATAATGTCGGATATTTTCCTCTTATGCTGCGTGCTGCCGCATGTATGGCAGCCAGTTCCCAGCATGGTTTTGGTGCCTGTTGTTGTTTCCAATGCTTGTAATTTACGATGCTTCTCATCTTGCCTCCGGTTCTGTACCTTGAGCTTAAGAGATTGTCTACTTACAGTCTCAGATCATGGGCATCTTCGCCTTCTATTTTGTCTCCTTGAGTTTCTGATATTCATGGGTAGTGATTTTTGTCATGATTTTTTCTTGCCTCCCGTCCTATCTTCTTGATCTTCTAATTCTTCTATTGTACCTTTATTTCCACGTCTTGTGCTTGAGATATGGATGTATTCAACTTCTTTTGTCTTTTTCGTGTTCAGCATGATTGTGCTATCCTGAGCCTACTGCTTTAACTTGAAACAGTGTACATCATGAGTATCAGAAACCATGGGATGACAAAAAACCTCAGTTAAGTGCATGCAATGAAAAGAAGATAAGGGAACACAGGGCTGTTGCTCAGGAGGTAGAGGCAGACAAGGAGATCATATTCACTTACAGTGTGACCTTTGAGGTACTGACTTATAACTTTTTCTTCGCGATTTATACTGTATTCCTCAACATTTTTGTTTCCCCCTTCAGACAAGTGAAATCAAATGGGCTTCTCGCTGGGATACGTATCTTCACATGAGTGATGATCGAATTCATTGGTTCTCTATTGTCAACTCCTTGATGGTCGTTTTATTCCTTTCTGGCATGGTGGCTATGATTATGATGCGCACTCTTTACAAAGACATTGCTAACTACAACCAACCGGAAACACAAGATGAAGCACAGGAAGAAAGTGGTTGGAAACTTGTTCATGGAGATGTATTCAGGACTCCAATTAATTCTGACCTGCTCTGTGTTTATGCTGGAACTGGAGTTCAGTTCTTTGGCATGACAGTTGTCACCGTGATCTTTGCATTGCTAGGTTTCCTTTCACCTGCAAATCGTGGTGGGCTAATGACTGCCATGGTTATACTATGGGTCTTCATGGGTTTATTTGCAGGATATGCTTCATCAAGGTTGTATAAAATGTTCAAGGGAACGGAATGGAAAATAAACACATTGAAGACTGCATTCATTTTTCCTGGCATTCTCTTTTCCATCTTCTTTGTATTGAATGCACTCATCTGGGGAGAGAAATCGTCGGGTGCGGTTCCATTCGGGACAATGTTTGCACTGGTCTTTCTGTGGTTCGGCATATCGGTACCTCTGGTTTTTGTTGGAAGTTATCTTGGATTCAAGAAACCAGCAATTGAGGATCCTGTGAAGACTAACAAAATCCCAAGACAGATCCCTGAGCAAGTCTGGTATATGCAGCCAATCTCCTCAATTCTTGTTGGAGGCATCTTGCCTTTTGGTGCTGTTTTCATTGAGCTCTTCTTCATCTTGACGTCCCTTTGGCGCAACCAGTTCTATTACATCTTTGGTTTCCTCTTCATCGTGTTAGTTATCTTATTGCTGACATGTGCAGAGATAACGATCGTACTGTGCTACTTCCAGCTATGCAGTGAGGACTACCATTGGTGGTGGAGGGCTTATCTGACGGCTGGCTCTTCAGCTTTATACCTATTTATCTATTCAATTTTCTATTTCTTCACAAAGCTTGAGATAACGAAGATCGTGTCAGGGATTCTCTACTTCGGCTACATGTTGATTATATCTTATGCTTTCTTTGTGTTGACCGGAACAGTAGGTTTTTATGCTTGTTTTTGGTTTGTTAGAAAGATATATTCTTCTGTGAAGATCGATTAATGCAGATATAAAACAGAGGTCACCAAGGATAACACCATACAGGAAAAATAAGGCTGGATCCAATTAGAGATTCTCAGACAAGTTTAAGGTAATAGGCGATTATATGAATCAATATTTCTCTGGTAGGCATAGTCGGGGGACCAGCAATTTAAAGAAGATGAAGTTGCTGGTCGTACTGTACTGTTACATTCTGCAGTAGGAGGTAGTAATTCTGTAGAAGACGATTGTCCTTGTTCTTTTGCAGTTTCAAAAGTAGCCTTTTGCTTGCTTGAAAATCTGTCATACAACTTTGTATTATCATTTGACCTTGTAAACGAGAATTTTTTAGCTTTGAAATGGAAGTAGTATGATATCTTAGGATTGCATTCGCACTGTGACTTCATTTCCTTTATATGTTTCCTCTAATAAGCATGGTTTACTATTAACTCTGTTAAGCAAGAAAGAATACAAGTCATATATAGATGAGCATTCTAGGAATTCTTTCGCTAAATCAGTCGACTGCCCATTTCATAAGAAATACAGAAAAGGAAGCGTACTGCTGGCAATTAGCCTGGTCCTGGATGTTATTCGAAACCCAGATCATTGGGAAGAGTCTATTACTTCTTCTCTTACACCGCTAAACCACTAATGGACCGTCGATCATAATTTCAAAAGAAAGGTGGGTATGGTACGGTGTCAGCTGTAAGTCACGGATAAACATATAATTGCAGCTAAACTGGTCAAGGATGATGACGGTGTTCTACTAACAGGCATCTCAGCAACCGTAAGGTCCGCATTCTTTTTCTTCATCGGTAGATTCCACCATCATAAACAGTATAAATATGTATATTTTACACGCGGACATCATGAGAGATAAATAAATACACGACAACTAAGTCTTTTCTCATATTAAATGAATCAGATACATGAATTATTTGTTTCCATAGAGTCCGATAGAATGCCATACTAACAGTTAACTAAACATAAACCAACAGATACACAGATTCTTTGTTTTCATAAAGCTAGATTGTGTATCATACTAAACAGTTAACTCAACGTAACCTAAATCATTTTTATTATTTTCTTTCAACACCTTTATGGTTTTTCTCTTTTTCTTTTTAATATTTAATTATCTAGTTTCTCATACCCTCTTATCATAGCTTCCTTTGGTTATCTTTCTATGTATCAATTTTTTCTCGTTTTAGCATTTATTGATACTACTTCCAATTTGTTTATAATAACCTCATTATGAATATAAACTTTTCTTGGGTAGTTACTCATCCATCTCTACATCTTTAGTTCTGCTACACACATCTTTTGTAATCTTTATACATGTTGATGATTAATTACCTAACATTAAAGACCATATAACATAATGTCAAATTGAATTATATAATATTTACCTTTTTACGTAGTGGTATCTTCTTATCACATAGAATATCTAACACACCTCTCCACTTTAATTAACATGCATTAATTCTATGTGTAGCATTCCATTAATTTTTTCATCATTTTGAAAAACATAACCTAAGTATTTAAAATTTTCTTATAAGGAATGTAATATGTGTCATCTTAATTTCTGTGTCTTTGTTCTACTAAATCATAAACCTTTACTTTCTAATGTTTCTCTCCATAGCTCCAACTTCCTATTAACTTTTTCCTTAGACTAATCTATTAATATGACATATGTCTCTTATAAGATTGATATATGTCAAAAGAATACCTCTCATTTTCAAAATTCTCAAAAGAATATCTTTTAGTATCATATCATAAACTTTTTCTATATCAATAAATACCTTGTGAAGGTACTTCTTTTTTTACTCCAAAATATTTTGTAAGACATCTAAATAGGTGGATAGCCTCAATAACAAGTCTTCATGGGATAAATCCAAATTGATTTTTTGTTTTACTTGATACTTGTGTCAATCTACTTTAAGTAATTCTTTCCTATAATTGCATAGCATGACTTATCAACTTCACACTTTGATAATTTACTCAATTCCGAATGTTTATGGTGTTCTTGTATAAGGGTATAACTATACTCATCTTCTATTTCTCATACATCTTTTTGTTTCTTCATATTTCATTAAATAATCGTCTAAGACAAGTGATACCCATCTATCCTAGAATTTTCTATACTTTATAGGAATATTGTCTACTCTTACAAATTTACCAACCTTTATACGTTAAAGATATTAACTTTAATTTTTGAATACATATGTAGCAATTATGGTTTATATACTCTTCAAATTTGGTTAACTCTTTTAAGTTAATACGAACACCTATATTTTTATTAAAAACCTTATAAATTAATTCTTTTATCTATTTTTGATATCATCACTTGCCACTAGAATCTTCTCATCCTCATCTTTGATAAATCTAACAAAGATAAGATCTTTAATTTTCTTATCTTTAGCCTTACTTATCTTAAAAATATCTTTTTCACCTTCTTTTAAGTTGAACCTTTTATATAAATCCTTCTAAATTTTAGTTTTTGCTTCACTAATGACCTTTTTCATTTTTCTTTACTTTTTTATAAGCCTCCCAAGTTTTCTTAGTGTTGTTGGCATAACACAATTTATAACATGCTCCATTCTCGTTGATCTTATCTCATGTCACTTTACTCGACTACCAAGCTCTCTTTTGTACTGGTACGTCTCCTTAGATTAACCTAGCATATCTTTCGCTACTTTCCTAAAATTCTTAATCATATTATTATACGTATCACAAGATATACCTACATAATAACAAGGATCTTCTTGAAAACTTTTATTTAAATATATCTTCTATTCATTTTTGAGGTTCCATCATTTAGTATGAGTAGCTCTATATACTCTTTACCACTTTTTACTTGAAAATTCATAACTAATAGTCGATGATAGGTAGTTAAGCTTTCTCTTAGTATTACCTTGTAATCCTTACAATATGATCTATCTTTTCTCGTGTAGGCAAAATAATCAATTTGTGTTTGTGACAAGTTGCTCTTATAAATGATTAGATGTTTATCTCATTTTTGAAAATTATATTAGCTATAAAGAGATCATATGTCATAAGAAAATTTAAATATCTTGATATTATAATACTTCTTTATCCACATGACCATTTACATCTCATTCCAAACAAATAATCTATCTTTGAGAATTCTTTAAATTACCTTTATCTAACTTCTCCCAAAATCCTTCTTTATGCTATCTTTTAATCCTACTTAAGGTGCATAAGTATAAATTATATTTAAAGCCTCTACTATTAATACTAATTTCATCATCATAATTTGATCACTGTTATTGTATGTGTACTGAACTATCCTTTGAATTTTTAATTATAATAATACAAACTCCATTTTGAGTCTTTTCTTTTTTGAGTACCATAATTTAAAACTTGCATTTTCAATCTCCTTTACTTTTTCTCCAATCCACTTTATCTCTTGTAAACATAGAATATAAATATTTCTTATAATTATAGTATCTAGAACCTCTATTAACTTGCTAGTCAATGTTTTGATATTCTAAATACTAATACAAATCTTATTATCTAAGACTAGCTTTCTTATGCCCACATTTATCTATTATGAAATACAAATACCTTCTCTATAATTTATTCAGTCCATTCGGAAGAAAATATAGTAGGACCAATTTCTTTACCCACACCAGTCCTCGATGTGGGAACCTTCTTTGTAGTTGATTCAATATATTCAGGTAAAGATGTAGAGGTTCTTGCTTAGTTTTCATTGCATTCATGCTCTGCCGCACATTCATGCTCTGCCGCACATTGTTAAGAATTGATGCCAAAATGAAATGTTCATGCTATCTAAAATCCATGGTAGGTAAATCCGAAAAGGTTTTATATTGACTGGCGAAAGTCTAATGCAACCCTCATCTTTTATCCGGGATTGGAACCGGCCATGCAAGAGTGATACTACATATGAGCCGAGTTGTAAGAGAAATAAATAAGGATATATAATCTTTTTGTTAATATAATCATAAAGGAATAAGAAAGACTACAAAAAGTTTGAGAGAAGGAAAAGTTCTCTAGTTCCTCCCAGCTTGACAAGCTAAAATAGAGTACTTATCGTAATTAATAACCTTTTTGTTATATATAAACCATAAACGTTACGTAATTAAAATTTTGGTTCACTATATAAATATTATTTTTGTCATCTATTGAAGAGATATCAAGAGAAAAATTTATATTTGGTTATCGTGAATACATTAAATATCAGAATATGTTGTAGTGATTCAAACATTTACTTTAAGTATTGAAGATTTATTATTATGTTCTAAGCATGTTTTTTATAGAGTGAACCTTTTATGCCAACACTATAGCCCTTCTATAAATATCTTGCCAAAGTCAAATACAAGTACATGAAAAGATTTGAAAAACAAATAACATATACTTATAGGGTGTTTACAATATTAGGTTAGTATTTGTTGGTAAAGAATTATTACATATCTCGAAAACTATAGTTATGTCATGATATGTGATGACATCATGAATGAACATAAGGTTTAGGACAAAGACACAAGGGGTCTTCTAACATTTTATTGTTATGGCTTGAAAAACTATCTCTTCAGAGCTGGTGAGGGGCTTGACTCTCATCGAACGCATGGCTTGCCCTTATAAAAGAGCTTTACTGGTTCGGTTCAGTTGTTATCAGATGAAAAACAACCTCTAACATTAATCCTAAAAAGATAAAACTAAAATACCTCCTCCCAGTCTTGCTCTTATTTTATTTATCATACGAACAACCAAGTGAAGAACCCGAAGGCCAGAGTTGGGAGAAGCTCAAGCATAGTCACAGTCACAAGCAATCCGTCTCTCTGTCTCGCTGATTTGGTGCTTAGAATCCTTCAATTGGAAGTTAGAAGTATAGTTATGCCGTTTCTATTTACTTCTTTTTGTCTTAATTTCTGGTATATTTTAGGATGTTGTTTTGAATCTTTGTGATTATTGATGATTATCATGTGATTTTCTTGAGTATCATTGTATTAGGCTTTTAGTGGTAGGAAAATTTTGGGGCTTTATTGTTTTGGGCGATTCTATCTCTATCTCTTCTTATGCTTGGTTACGTAGAATTACCTCGAGGATTTGTAATGAGTCTAATGACCTTTGGAGCTGGATTTACATATAATGTTTCTGGAGTGCCTTCACAAATGTGTTGCCTTTTCCTCTTATATATTTGTGGTATGCTAAACACATTTATATTTTGTGAGATAGAAATTTAAGTAATATGTCATAGTATGGGAAGTAGTAGTTGAGGTTTCCGTTTACAATGCATTTTTTTCAAGGTAATGATCACATATGTCAGGAGATTCTAAATTAAAATGTTTTTGATATGAAAAAGAATTGAATTTTCAGGAGCATATTATGTCGCTTATATAATCAATGTTGTTTTTTATTGTATGGAGACTACATCAAGAAAGGTATGATAACATTATGATATACTAGTCTGTCCCCGTCTTGAAGTTTCGTTGTAGAATTGTTCCATAGTTATTCATTGAGCATGATGATTCTTTCAATACTTTGACATGTAAACTTATTTGATGTGATTCTTTGTCTTGTTGTAATTCATATTTCCTTCTTGAAATGGCTTAAAAGGGGATCTCTAAACATATCAAGAAGAGAAGGTAACGAGTGGTCTCACCTTCAGTTCGAAAATTGAGCATGATGTTGCTGTGAAATTGAAGAAAATTTGTCTTAATATATTGATGTGATCTTACAAGGTGAAATCATAAAGGTTGAAGATGGCAATGCTCCAATATGTGTGTGTATGTATAAGAATGATACTGTTATTAGAGAAATATATACTCTCGGACCTTAGTACTTATAGAAAATTAATCAAGTTGCTTGAGCATCTATACCATGTGACCCTTGTCGTCTAGGAGTTCATAGATACTCATGTTTATCTCGCTCATTTTGAACTAATATTCAATGCCATTTGATAAAATGATTTGGACCAATTTGCCAGAACCTCTCATGACTATATAAAAGGGACTGTTCATCGGTGGCTTGGTTTTGGAATTCGTGCTTTCGGAACCTTGAAACCGGCTGTTGTAGACTGTCACTTTCGGTTCTGTTCCTTGGTGAAAACTGAACCATAAAAGTCTCTGGATTTGGTTCAGGTTCCGCGGGCAGTTTGGCTTTAGTTCAACCCTTCGTTGAAACCGGGCAAGTCTACTCCAAGCTACTGTTTTTACGATAGCTTGAGGATCCCACGCGTGAACATGAACTTAGAAAGACTCGGGTCGTTATTTTTCCATGAGTACCCTTCCTTCAACGGGTCTGAGACATTTTAATAGATAGTAGCTAACTAAGTGAATACTAGACATAACTGGTTTAGTTTTACCTTTTTTTTCTTTATTAAATATAGAAGATGATAGCTTTATTAAATATCATTTTTCTTTATTAAATATAGAAGATAATAGCTTTATTAAATATCATTTTTCTTTATTAAATATAGAAGATAATGGCTTTAACTAAAAACACGAGGTGAAAATCACAGAAAGTAAAGCCTAGTATATAAATATAAGTTGTTGTTTTCAATATATGATACAAGAAATCATACAAACTTACTTGTCGAAAACCCTCTCTAAGTAAAGGTGAAGAGTATCGTCTTCTACCTTTTCTCTTCTTCTTCTCGGGTTAGGCTTGGGTTTCACGTTTCATCCCGACTCAAGGTGCGTCAAAATCCTTGAATACACACATAAATACATGCACAAGCAAGCACACACGTATTCTACATGTAATCACGGATGGTAGAAACTAACCAGTTATTTCTATCGTAAATGGCACGTTTACTTTGTGCATCTCAAACATCAATCCTGTGTTCACAGACATGAACCGCAGAACCCCAAAAAAACGACAGTCAATGGTAGAATGGGTGTCTTAGACATGAGGTAAATCAGAATCGCGGTTTGAGTTTATTCAGAATTTGGAACTATAACCAAACCACCCTAAGACCAGTTTTTTTTAATCATAAAAAGCAGCTGGTTAAGACAGGGCTTCTCATAGGTTGGATTTAGAAAATGTATTTAAATAGAATTGAGAGTCCAGCACCAGATCAACTTCAACGACAAGGCGCCCCTGCCATTGAACTAAGGATTCGTTTCTCATAAGTTGGGTTTAGAAAATGTATTTAAATAGAAACCTGGTTTGAAAGTGCTGCTTTCGGTTTTAGTTACGAGCCGGTTTCTGAAACTCATCGACTTAACCCAGTTGAGATGTTCTTCGATTCCTGGCCTTCACGGTTTTGAGGCCAGTCCGATTTTGGTTCGAACCATTGAATCAGCACCAATCATGTCTAGAACATAATATATCGGTGAATTGGTATGACCATGATTGTCATCTTGAAACTAATGGATTACACGACGGCCGTCAATGTAACGCCACTTTGTAGTAGTGAACCCGCCCGTTCCCTGAACAGTAAGCTCACCGTGTTGCTCCCAGCTCTAGTTACAGCATATATATATATATATATATATATATAGGTGTGTAGGTGTGGACCAGGTTAAGCCGGCACGAATTGGCTGCTCTAGCTACTAAAAAGATTTAAATAAGACGGAAATTGTATTTCAAGATAAATGGTAATTCGCACGGTTAATGTTTTTCCTTGACTCTTTTATGTTCTTATTACTCTTTCTCTTTTTTCTGTTCTGTGTATAACAGGAGGCTGAAGCTCGGTATGCACACCCTCGAACTTGTGGTCTACAGTAAATGGAAGTCGAGAGTCCTGCCAGGTGGGCTGACGTCCTGAGTGATAACTCTTGCTTTTGCATTCATCATTAGAAAGTAAAAAGAAAAAGAAACCAAATCCAATAAAAATAAAAGGACAAGGGAATGTCCTATCAATGCCTGAACCTTAGCTCTTATGATCTATGAACAAACGACTCTCATGACCATACTCATGTACCGCTTAATTTAATGGCTGAAGCACTCGACCCTGGAGGATGCAGCGCCGGCCATAGGTGCCGAAAACTAATTTCCATCGATTGATGGGAATTACTTACAGAGATCAGCCTGTCATCCTAGACAACAAACTTTCTAGCATTGTAAGATCACTGTTTGTTGGCTTCATTATCTCCCAGTAATTCATTGTCTTGGAAGTTTCTTTGATGAACAAAAAATCCAGGTAACCACAGCACCAGTCGACTAGACTCGCAAGTGCAACCATTACATCAGACACGAAGCCGGAGAGAGGGGATTATAATAGTTACACAATACATGACGCATCGAACTAAAACAAACTAAAGATATGTTTTGAAACTGCAACTGTAGATCTCTTGCATGCCACAAAACAGGTGATTTAGATCTGAACCATCTCTCTCAATTGTGTGAATTGGCAAAAGAGGAGTTGTAGGGCGGCACTTCAACTTCAACTGCACCTTCCAGCATCTGCACCACCTTCCTCATTCTGGGTCTAGCCGATGGCTCTTCCTGAAAGCACCATAGAGCTATCATTACCATCTTCTCTACGTTTCTCATATCACACCTTGCAGCTTCATCTTCCTCTATTAACCTTCCCAGTTGACGCTCTACCATTACCATCTTTTATCTTAGAATCAACGTTCTTTCTGCAGCATATGATCTCCAGCAATACGACCCCAAAACTGTAAACATCAACCGTCGCTCTAATTGCCATATTTCTGAATCATTCAGGTGCTATATAGCCCTTGGTTCCTCTGATATTTGTGGTAGTATGCGACTGGTCAGTCTTCAGAAGCTTGGCTAGACCGAAATCAGAGATCATCGGGACCAGATTGTAGTCAAGAAGTATGTTCTCTGGTTTTACGTCACAGTGTATGATCGGAGTGCTGCAATCTTCATTCTTAGGCTCCATTCAGGTCTACTGTCGCCAAAGAGGAAGCTTGCAAGAGAACCAGTCTTCATGTATTTATATACCAACAGTCTATGAGAGGCTTCGTCAAAGAAACCAAGTAGCTGGAACAGGTTCTTGTGATGGGTTCTGCCGATCACAGTCATCTCTGTTTTGATTTCCTTATCACCATCTTTCGGCAGATTGGCCAACTGCTTCACAGCCACCGGGATCCGGCCGTCCCATGAAGCAATAGTTCCTTTGTAAACAGTGTCAAAATATCCCTTCCCAAGCTTTTCATTGAATCCATTAGTAGCTTCTTCCAATTCCTTGAAAGCAAAGCTCCTCAGATTCATCCCCAAGGTGCTGCACCCGGACTCAGGCCTCGGTGAATTCAAACAACAAAACAGACGAGATTTCGAATCCCAGAGAGACCAAGAACCACGCATTACACAATTATAAAAGGTAGTAGTTTCTTGGAATCTTTATAATCCACGCTTCCTGCACCTCCATTAACACTTGGTGGTGGCAGGCGAGCTGAAATGTTATTTCTTGGCATCTTGATCAAAACTTTGGATCCTAGTCGGACATCAAGTCTGCCATTGTACATCGGAATCTTCTTCTTCGAGCAAGTACTGCTCCTGAAAATAGCCACAGTACATAAACAATCGGAGAGGCACAATTCCTTGCATCTATCCTCATCCACTGAGTTCATCTGTAGAAAATCTCCCATCGGCCAGTCAATATTTTCAAGAGTCTGGAGAATATAGTCGCTGGTCGGAGCACGTCAATCCTGAACCGGAAAATCTGTTGGCATCCCATTAGTCTGTTCTTCGCATCTATATAATCAAAGCCCGAAGTACACAAGCAATCTGCTCGTTGATCCTCTTCCAATGTGCAGTAACCATTTAATCCACAAACGCCCTGAACAAAGCAGGAATTATCAATAGTGCTCCAGACCACTCTCCACGACGCTGCCCGGACGCCGTTGCTGTTCTTCGGGTAACTGTACTGCCGAAAAACTCCGTCATAATCAAGAGTAGCCCTTTGGTAAAAATCTTGCACATGCATCGGAATCCGGTCAAACAAAGTTAAGCTCCACGAATTTCCATTCATAAGGATATGTAGATCATACCAGTCTCGTTGAACACCAATCTACCACTCGTCCCCTTCGTCTTGGACTCGTAAACCACATTATCGACGTCCGTTGGGCTCCCAAACCAGTAAAGTCCAAGATTTTCATCACTCTTCATGATAGATAGTACCGTCCCTTTGATAGGCTCGTTGGTGATGATGCAGAATATAGAGAAGTTTCTGGATTGACGAATTGTCCGGGCAAGATGGTGTCTGTTAGGTTGTCGAAGTTCTGCCATTTGAAATCTAAAGAAGAGCTTTGCATGATGAAGTTGCCGTTATCCAGTATGGCTGCAGAATTAACACTACCATCTGAGTTATCTGCGAGTGTCATCAGCAAGCGGTTGCTCTGGTCCTTTAGTATGAGCCTTCCATTGGTTGTGAGCTCGATGGTTGATCCCGTTGGGTACTGGATTTTTTCTGTTTGCCGTCCAAACCAGCGGTTTCCCTGGGATCTTTTCAAACCGTATTCCAACAAAGAGGTTCCCTGAAACAGTGGAGAAACCAAAGGCTAACTCTTCGGATGAAGAAGCTCATGAGTTGTTTGTTAAGGGAAGAGAGAGAAGATCCGAGAGTTATGTTCCGGTAGGGCTGTGCCTGAGAGAAGGAGAATACTGGTAGCAGTAAGAGAAAAATAATGAAAAAGAGAACCTCCATTGAACTGAAGCGAGGTGAAGCTCTCTCTCTGAGGGGAGGAGCCTGCCAAAAAAGTTTGATTTATGCTATCAGTAGCTCGGTTCATTGATTTACAACGTGGGACACAGCAGAAAAAGTTTGATTGCTGATTGAACGGAGAAATCGCCGCCCATCACTAAGATCGACTGCCGTTGCATTTTAACGTAGTTAATTTCAACGTGTCAACTTCACCTTGTCCGAAAGGAAGTAGCAGGAATCTAACCACGTACGTCTAAATTAATGGCGTCGTGAAGGATTTGATGGGGATTTAACAAAGATACATAAGATAACCAATCACACTTCTTTTGTTCGTCTTTCGTGATACATGTTAGAGGGGTCATTCTCGCCAACTAAGCCCGGTAATGACCGGACTGGTCATCCATATTATTACAGTGAGGAGCCTTCGAATTGTTACTGGATTTTTCGGTAACAGTCCGAATATAACTGTTTTGAATGAGAAAAATCTAGCGTAAAAAGTTAGGAGACATGGAGCAGGCACTGCTCTATAAATAAGAGCAGTGCGTATAAAGAATATATATATGATACACAATACTGAATATTATCTCTCTAGGAAAGGCCACTGTGAGGAAACCTCAAACACCTTAACTTCACTTTTGCTGCAGATTTATCTAGGACATTAAACGGGGAGCGAAAGTCATCGAACTCTGGCAACTGGAGAAATAGAAAGCTTCAGTCGGCTTCAACGATTCTCTGACATTGGTATTAGGGCCTCGGTTTTGATCCCTAGAAGAAAAAAATGAGAGGTACGCATTATTATTCTACAAAACAGAAAGAGGAAGAAGAAGAAAAAAAAAAGGAAAGAAAAAGAAAGAGGAGACAGAAACGAGAGAGACAACGAAAGATGAGAAAGCAGCAAAGAACCGCCACAAGCTAGAAAGCGACAAAGAACCACCGTAGGTTAGAAAGTGACAAAGAACTGCAACAGGCCAAAAGGTCGCAGGTAAGAAAGCGACAAAGAATCGCGACAAGCTGAAAAGCGTAGGCCAGAAGGCAGCAAAGAACCGCAAAATGTCAGAAGACCGAAAGGTCGCAAGCCTTTAGGTGATAACAAGACAGGAAGCTAAAAGGTAGCAGGCCAAGAGGCCAGAAACTGCCACAACAAACCATCGGTCGTCGACCGCCTTAGAGGACCATAGGCCAAGGAGTGGAGCGAAGCTCCGTCAAACTCTCCCTCTTTGTCGTCGGCTAAAGAAACCGCGACGATCGACGATGACCGCTCGTTGAACCTCTCTCTCTCTCCAGAGTCTGAAACAGACTCTCTCTCTCTTCATTTAAAATTGAAACCGAAAATCGTGGGCCGAAACTAGCGGTTTCGCAAGCAATAGACTGAAAAGTCAATTCTGCCCCGGCCGAATTTCAAATATTACGAAACTTCCCCAATCAAAAAGATTGTTCTGCCCTTATCGAGCAAAAATTCTTTTTTACCCTTCGGTAGTTTGTGAAAATTATAAAATATCAGGCTACTATTTTATGTTATTGCCCTTCTCGATTTGTGTTAATTTTCATTCTGCCATTGTATCAAAAGATAGGTTTGTCTCTGTACTTTTGAGAAAATTACACATTCGAACAAAGGGTTAAAATTACAGTTTTAATCTCGATCAGTTACAAATTTTATAGAAATATCAAAGAGTAATTTTACGAGTCTGTCCTTACATTTTTCAGAAAATTTTAAAAGTGGATAGATAGTTAAAATTACAATTTTACCCCTAGTATTATTTAAAAAATGCTAATAGTAGAAATTTTTGGGAAAATTAAAAGTTTGTCCCAAGTTGCTTATAAAATGTCTTTAGTTTGCTTTTATGATATTATGTATCATTCTAACATGGTCCCTGCTATGTGTGTTTGTTGTTTATTGTTTATTTCCTCTTAGACCGTCTAATTGTTATAATTGTCAAACACATAAAAAAGAGTTGAAGAATATGTGTGTCAAAATTGCAAAAGCTAATAAACTAAACAATCTGAACTTCCAAACATGGAAGAGGAGAATCTCACTTGCTCTAACACTTGAGGGTGTTGAGTACGTACTAAAGTAAATCATGCGTCTGCCACCACCAGATGCAATTGAGCAATAAATAGAAATGTATAAAATATTTTTAAAAGATGACACCATAGCAAGGACAGTCATGTTAATCTACATGGAGGATAACTTGATTAGGGTCTTCGAAGAATATGAGACCGTTAAAGAACTGTTTGATTTAATAACAACTAAGTATTACACAACTGCCAAATTATATGTATAGTTACTACTACAAAAGTACAACTCCTTCAAAATAAAAGAAGGAGATAATGTAGTAGAACATGTAAACCACATGTTAGTAATGGCTAGGGACTTAGCTGTGATAAAATCAGTCATCTTAAAACCGATGCAGATATCAACTATCTTAAATAGTCTACTCTCGTCATGTTATATGGCTACCACTGCCCTTAGATTAGGGCCTGAAATGAACCTTTCTAAATTATCCCTAAAACTAGCAATAGAGTAAGAACATATAATAAAAAACAAGAAAGAAAAATTGCTAGTGATACAGGATGAGATAGAGTTTAGCTCCAAACCCAACCAGAAGAAAAATAAACCAAACAAGAAGTTTGGCAATAATAATAAGAAGGGAGGTCAAAATTTTAAGAAATCGCAAGAAACTTTTTCTCGGGTCAAGTGCTTTAACTGTGAAAAGATGGGATACTTTAAGAAGGACTGCCGCAACAAGAAAGATGATGAAAACAACGCATAGCGCAGACAGCAAGAGAAACCTGACATAATTTGCGTGATTTCATAGCGTTTATACATGGACCGCCCTGTGACAGGTTGGTGGATAGACTCCGGAGCTACACGATATATCTCAAAGACCAAAAAATGGACAATGGACCTGAAAGAATACAAATCAGGCGAACATCGAGTCTACATGGGTAACAATACCTTCTCGGATGTTTTGGGTACTAGGCCTTTTAGGATTTCTGTACAAAGCAAACCAATTATATTAAATGATGTATTAATTATGTCAACTATAAGGCACAATCTGGTCTCGGTCCCTACCTTATAAAAGAAAGGTTTTGAGATCAGGTTTATTCTTGGTAAGGTGAATGTGGAAAAACATAGGGGAATATTATTTTGTAGGGAATTCGATGTAGAGCATATACTGTTTAAATTTTGTGATAATCAAATTAGTACTTCTTCTGCGTATATGTCTGAAAAAGTTGAAGAAACTATCCAACTTTGACTTACTGCCTAGATTTGAGAAAAATACTTTCAAGAAGTGTGAAGCTTGTATACAAGAAAATAAGGAAAATTTTTCCTAAGAAATCAACAAGGGCAATAACCCTATTGGAAGTTATTCACACGGATTTATGTGGACCTTTTATAGTAAAATCACATCGTGGAATGGGTTATTTTATAACATATATCGATGATTACTCTAGATATATGTATTTATATCTTTTAGCACATAAATCTGAGACATTAGATGCCTTTAAAGAATATAAGCAAGAAGTAGAAAACTAATTAGGGTATTTAATCAAAGTCTTAAGATCATATAGAGGTGGTGAATATACCTCGGTAGAATTTCTTGAATTCTATAAAGACTTTGGTATTGCAAAGTAAAATATAATGCCCAAGACACCTCAACAAAATGGTGTATTTGAGAGATACAATAGAACCTTGTTGAATATGAAAAGGTTAATGTTGATCGATATCTCTCTACCAAGGGTATTTTGGGGAGAAGTAGTAAGTATAGCGGTTTACATACTCAATACAATACCGTGTAAAGCTGTATTTACTACACCATATGAGATGTAGTTTGGAAGAAAACCCAACCTAGGGCATCTCAAGAGGTGGGGATCTGTTGCACATGTAAAGATTCTTGATCAGTCTAGAGATAAGCTAGACAGTAGGTCCTTAAGATTTATATCCATTGGATATTCGAAAGGTTCAAAGGGATGTCAGTTTTATCATAAGGACCACGAACTAATTGAAAGCAAAGATGTTGAATTTATAAAAGATTTTAAGAATGATATCCTGGAAAACAATGATGAATGTGTTGATGATCTAGTAGACTTAGATCAATCATCTTTTAAGTCCATAGAAGATCTTCTTGAAACAACCGAAACCTTAAGTGAACATAAAATACCAAGGGTCACTCCATCCTACTTAAAGGATTATCGTACTTATCTTGCAAAAGAAGTGTGTAATTCAGTGGATTTAGATGAGTTCACTGATAACTTGACTTATCAGCAAGCTATGAACTCATCAGACGTATCAGACTGGGGGAAAGCCATGGATGAAGAAATTGAATCCATTGAGAAAAACCAAATCTTGGAATTAGCTGATTTACCAAAAGAAAGAAAAGTCATACATTATAAATGGGTTCTGAAAAAGAAATACAAGGTCGATGATACAATCGACAAGTTTAAAACAAGGTTGGTTGCAAAGAGTTTTTCGCAAAAAGAAGGGATAGATTATGTTGAGACATATTCTTCAGTTACGAAATTTGCATCCATACGAATAATCCTTGTAATATCTGCATATTATGATTTAGATTTACATCAGTTAGATGTAAAGACAATATTTCTAAGCAGAGATTTAGATAAAATCATATACACGCAGCGGCCCGAAGGATTTGTAGTTGAAGGCCAAGAAGATAAAGTATATAGGCTGAGAAAATTCCTATATGGCCTGAAATAGTCACCTCACTAATGGTATTTGACTTTTAAAAATGTCATTATAGAACTTGGGTTTGTGGCTAATAAATTTGATCACTATGTATATGTTTGGAATAGTAGGAGCCACTTTATCATCCTATCATTATATATAGATGACATATTGTTGACTAGAAATGACAATGAGATGATTGTCAAAACCAAGTTATGGTTGAACTCTAAGTTTGAAATGAAGGATATGGGCAAGCATCCTATATCCTAGGAATAAAGATCTCTCGAGATAAAGAATATAGATTCTTATGCCTAAGTAAGGAGAGATATATTGACTATATCCTCAAGAAGTTCAAAATTGGTGAATACAAGTTTGCTAGTACACCTGTTGCAAAATGGGTTAAAATTAGTAAGGTAGATTGTCCCGGTGAAGGAGACAATAAGCCTAATGTTCCTTATGCACAAGTTGTGGGTAGCTTAATGTATGCTATATTGTGTACAAGACTTGATATCAGCTTTGTTGTTGATCTTATAAGTTGATATCAAAGTAATCTTGGATTGTAGCACTGGATAGTTGTAAAAAGGATTTTAAGATAGCAGTGGGTAAACCATGAAATTTCAACAAGAGAGGAATGAGTGACAGCTCTCCTGGCTGGGAATTCCACTCAAAAGAACCTTGAAGTGGAAGGCAATTTGATGCCTGGGGCTTGTTTGTGCTGTGGTTCTGCCCAACCCCAGCCTGACCCATCAAAATAAAAACAAAAGGAGCACCCAGAGAGTTAGCTCAACGGCAAGATGCTCTGGCGCTCTTGCTGCTGCTGGTGGGGAGTTCGACCCCAGGGGTTCCATGCGTGTGTGTATTATGACAAAAAATAATAAATGAAAACAAAAGGAACACAATAAAGAAAACCCCAGAGAAGCATCAAACTTTGCCATATTCCCTCTTGCAAGTCATTTTGGCCAGTGAACTCCATTTGTTTTGATGTATTGCTCTATTCAAGATCAACTGTTGCCCTGGAAGTGTACCTAAAACTATGGCACCATTTGCACAAAGTTAACCGCTCCGGCACCTTTAGGCCAACCTGCCTTGTGATTGTAGTAGCTTGCCAAGCTTTCCATCTCTCGTGATCTCTATGTCAAGGAATGATATTTGTTCCATCATGCAGATCCGTCTTCTAAAAATTAAAACAAACAATAACATTATATTGATATATGGTATCCACAGCAACGAATATATATGAAGCCAATGAAATAAAAGAGTCAACAACCAACTTGACGTATCGGAGATAAAACGTCATTCTAGAATAAGAAGGTTCAAACTGGGCTCCATTGAGGAGCATACAACCAGAAAAATGGGGATCTCTCAACACATAATATAAAAGGTCATACATTACAAAAGATACAACAGGCAAATCATCGGCTCAATGGTAATTGTTGTCCTTGCAAGGCACTGGTCATGAAATAGATCGCTTCAGTATCAAGATTCTGTACACAAACAACTTCCGTGAAACCATCGACATTCCTCTCACTATTCCCGGCCCTCACAGGGGCCTCTTTCAGCCAGCAAGTGATAGAAAAGGGAGGAGGGAGAGAGAGAAGGAAGAGAACGAGTAAGAAGTAGGATGTTTATGTGAGGGGATCTCTCCTCTTCTATGGGAAGCCATTTCAAACGGAGTGTATTCGGAGAATGGAAATGAAAGGCGAGGATGTGAGAGAAGGAAAATCTCTAACAAATATCGAGGTAGGGACAGGAACAACAAGTCTCTTGATTGAGGTTCTAAAAAGTTTGATGTGAAACAATAAATAAGAAAAAAATATCATCTCTTTTTTTAATTCTTGAATTTATTATTATTCTCCACACATTTTATCTATAATAATATGCTAAAATTTAAATATAGTTTGCATAAATTGAAGTTTCATTTCAAATGAAAAGTGAGCTTCAATGTATATTTCAATGTCCTTTTTTTTCAGATCTCCATCGGAATCCACGGAAAATAAATGAGGATGAAACAAGATTCCAAAATGAAAACAATAACAAGAATTTTGATCTTCGATGCCGTCTCATGAACATCTCTACTAGAAATGGAGTGTCATGAAGCCGAATAACTCCCTTAAAGTACAAAAGGTCACTCCTCTGGTCACCCTAGACGGGGAGAGGGAAAAGAGAGAAAGAGATTATGGACTCTAAGCTGTCAAAAGTTGAATGACCACCAATCATCTCTCTCTTGCTCTCAATCAATATCAAACCACTGGTTATCAACACAAGAATCATATTTAGTATACATGCACATAACTTTGCTCAGATCATACAAATGTTAATTCTCTTAAACTTATCTTAGGAGATCGCTTAAACTCATTAAAGAAGTTCAAGCCGATCGGCACAATGACTCACGACCCTTTCTTCAAAACCTTTCAGTTGATGACTCATGTAGATTATTCCTTCAAAACACCATAAAAACACAAAATCATTATCCATTTGCTCCAACTGTAAATCAAGCATTAGAACAAAGAGAGAGAGAGAGTGTGTGTGGACCGTTGCGTGGGAATGTTCTACCTATACAGGAAAAGTGTTGTGTGATATGGGGCGTGGGAAACCTCGCAGTGTGATCATGTAATTAAATAAGCTGAGAGAATGAGAGAGGCAGATAAAAACGCTAGCCATGCGATACTTTGAATGCTTCCAGAAGAGCTTTTCTTTAAAGAGGCCAAAAACCGCTAATTTAAATAATATAAAAAATCAATAGTAAATATAAAATTATGCACGAAAAAAATATAATTGTGCAAAATATGTGCTCATAGAAAAGAAGGTTTTTAAAGAAGAAAACCTTTTAAAATCTGAAGAAAATACCTTTTAAAAGTTGTGACTCAGTTTATCGTATATAAATTACTTTAGTTCCGGATTTTTTTTTAAGCTTGGTATAAAAGCGCTACGAGTGGCAGCCTCACAATTTTGGACCCTCCATCGTTCACCAAGTCTCCTTTCTCTCTGCCCTCTTCTTCCAAGTTCTTCGCTTTTAGTTCCTTCTCGCCCCCTCTCTCTCAGCATCGTATCTCCATATCCGACCATAGAAAAAGTAGCACGCGCTACAACACTGTCTGGGAGGATTTGCTATCAAAATCTCTTTCCCCTTTTTGGCCATTCGTTGCTCTTTGAAAGGCAGTCATGGCGTGGAGGCGCCTTCTCACGCAGGTCTCTCTCTCTTTCTTTCTCTCTCTCTCTCTTCCTGAACTATGAAATTTTGTATTGGTTCCTTGTTGTTTTGTCCTTTTTCACCCTTTCTCTTAACTGGGAAATTGTCCCTTTAAACCCTTTCTCGTAACTTGGAAAAGTAGTTCTTTAAATTATATTTCTCTCTTGATTCGTGGTAATCCGAGAATCATTTCTGTTGGAGTTTTTCTTTTCACGGATGTAAATTTGCAGATGCGTCCATTTGGCTCATAAAACTTCCCGCGAAATTTTTTGCTTTAAGAAATTGATCTCTTGGAATGTCCTTTAAATGATTCGTATGCAACTTCATGGCCAAGTTCTGAAATCAAAAAGGAAACTTGTAAGCCAAATTGGGCAATGTTCTTTTTTGTTGTATAAATCGTGTTTGTCAGGATATTTTTATGCGTTTTCCGATCATATGTATGATAACGTTTAGGTTATGGGTGATGGACACTGGTTCTGGGTACGCCTAAGTTACCTTCGAATTGCTTTCAATTGTTTAGTACTTTTTGGTTTTCAGTGATACTCGTTGCTCTAGGTATTTGATGGTTCACATATACTAACAAGGTTTTAGTGACGGTGCTTGATGAAAAGCACGATTCAGGAGGTTTTCCCTCTCCGTAGTGTTATATTCTACTTCATTTATTTTGAGTAGAAAGTGGATAGTATTTATTATGGTCTATGTCTTTTTGTAATTACCCATGTTTGGTTCTTCGCCTTAATGTGAACATTTGATGCATATGTTAAGTTAAGGTTCTTTTTCTTGATTTTATAGTATCTTTTCTTTTCATTTTGGAAGTCTTCAAATCTGAAGACTGAACTTGTTCAATATTAAGTTCCTCAAAAGAAATTGGTTGACAACTTGCCAACTTGGAACTAAAAGTCTCTATGTCAATGTTATTATGCTATTAAAAAAATGCTGGTTATAATAAATTCATGGGTCAGAACTTTTAAAATTAGAAAGTGGTCTGACAAACAGTTTTCAGTATTTTGACTCCATTAGATGGAGCAACAGCATCAAATCTTTTAAACTTGCAAAATGTGGGGTTTGAGACTGAACGGATTGAGTGGATCGGTTATCTTCTTGGTGGATTTGAATGATTGTTTCGAAGTCCATGTCACGCATGTGGATCCATCAAAATTGTGTTTTGGTTCCTACTTTTTCTTGTATATTTAATGTTTCAAGGGGACTATTGGAAGAACATTTCAGGGAATGGTTTATTGAAAGGAAGCCTTCTGCAAGGGAGGGAAATGGGTCTAAGGCCTACGAGACGAGACTTGCCTTCCCAAATCTTGTGTCCTGTATGGGAGACTTGTTACTAGTGCCTCCTTTCAATCTTAACATGACTATTTAGAATTCTTCATGGAACATTGTCTAATTTCATGCTTTTTGCTGTTTCAAATATTACGGTATTACTTGTATCATAACTTGTCCAACTTATTTTCATATAATATTGTGCTTAGTTTAACTGAAGTCTTTATATTGAAAAATCTGAGTTTGCTTTGATGTGGTTAGGTTGTCTTTTTTTACTAAGCCCCTTTCATGCTGAGGCTACCTGAAACATATATGAGCTGCTTGGTATGGCTGAAAATCCTTTCATCCTCTTGGGCATCTAGAGGTCTTAGCTTTTCTTCAAGTTAAGCTTCCTTGCTCCTTGTACTTTCTGTCCATAGTGGCCTCAGCCTCTTCTATATTATAAACCGATGGAAGCTCTGTATGTTAGTGTAATCCACTTCGCTGAGTGAATTGATGCTATAACAATGTATGGGGCAGCTGTTTTGTTAGATTTCTTTGTTATGGTGTTTGGTTTCAATGCAGAAATTTAGTGATTCTCAGCATCATTTTGTTCATCCAGTCTTAATGTTTTGTGCTAGTGGCATCATTTTTAAGCAATTGTGTGTGTCTTGCTGTGTTTCAAACAGGTTGCTAGGCAGCAACTAGATTTACCTTGCCTAAGGGAATACCAAGTTAGACCTTCACTTATCATGTCAAGGTACCAAGCTTCTGCAGGTATTTAGCTGTCATCTCTCTCACCATAAATTACCCTAGGATTTTCAGTTTGGAAACATAATTAAACTCAATATTGCAGCTTGTTAGGGATTATTTAGTGGATATGGCCATGCGGTCTCACTTTCTGTAACCAACATTTTACTGCACATATGGCTAGTCTTATCAATTGATTGATCTCCCCTGTCTATTGTTAAGTTATCCTTTATATATGGTGGCTGACATTTGGGCCTTAAAAATTTTAGCACTTGGTGTGAAATTTGCTATGCATATTAAGATTGGACTTAGAGTCATATGGTCGAGCTTTATGGAAACAAAGAATCCATGTAGCCGACCTCATCTAATATGGCAAAAGGCTTAGTGGTTATTGTTGTAGGATTAGACTTAGGGTATTACATTCTTTTTGTAATTGGCTTTCTTCAATCATGTGTCGCTCTGCCTTTTTTGAAGAAGTTATGTCTTTATGAATAACTTCCTTAAATTGTTATATTGTTCTAGATGTTGGAGGTATGTTTTCTTTTTCTTTGTGTAAGTGTGCTTGCAAGTGCTTGTGCCAATCTGTTTTAGCTCCCCGGGTATTTTTTTTCTTCAAAAGATATTCTTGAGGGTTTCATTTCAGACAAATTTGCAACGATATTTATACACCATGGCCTGTACAGGGTCAAGGTTCCTGGGGACACAAGAAAGGTTCAAGTCAACTTATGTTGGAAATCTTGCTCGTCGAGTACGCGACAAAGATGGTACAAATGACGCAGCACTTCTCAAAGAACTTTACCACAATGATGCAGAAGGAGTGATTAGATTATTTGAGAGTCAACCCTCTCTTCACTCTAATCAGTTAGCTCTAGCTGAGTACGTTAAAGCACTTGTCAAAGTTGACAGGCTGGACGAAAGTGCAGTCTTGAAGACGTTACAGAGAGGTATGTATTTGAGTGAGGAGTTTAATTGGTTCTGTTGCATGGAGTTAATTCTGACACTAGGAATTCATGGTTCTAATTTTACGGTAGCAGGCTGTTTCATGGATAGTTATGTTTAGTTTGAACTTTTATACATGGTAGCAGTATATAACTATATATTAGTGGCATATGCTGTATATGATAAATATGCATTCATCATTTTGGTGGATTAGAGATGTTACCATAGCTGGAGTAATATTCTGTTTCCTTTCATTCTTTACATCTTGTTTGGCAGATCTCTCTCACTCTCTCGTTGAACTTCTTTAGTGGAATGAATTGTTTGCTTTCATCTTTTTATGTGGTTATGACAACTTCAAAGACAAATTTAATGCAGTGTTGTAAGTAGTGTATCGTAATTTGTATTATTTTTTGCCATGATATAATATTCTATATCATAACGTATCATAATTTTTTTCTAAAAATACTTCAAAAATAAAAAATAATAGGAAAACTCAGAAAAATCCTAAATATATGTTATGAATTAGAATATGTGGGGGCAAACATTGGGATTATATCAAAACAATATTATATGACGAATTTAATAAGGTAGTTAGTACTTAGTAGTAAGTCCCAACATCAAGTTGTCATTAACTAATAATGATCATATTCATAATATAAAAAACGAATAAGCTAACTAACTAACAATCAGAAATAATCTAATCATTGGTCTAGTCTATTACCAAATCAAATCAAAGTAACTAATAAAGTTGCATCACTAAATAATAAGTAAAATAAATCATAATCTTAAACATTAGAGTCTAGATTATCAACTAAATAATCCTCTACTTGCCCTCCTTCAAAAATAAAATGATAAAAACTTAAATTGAAACTTTAAATTGATAACTTGATTAATAACTTAATTGCTAATCATCTGTTTCATAACCACATATTATGGTGTATAAATATCAAATTGTTAAGTTGTTTATGCTTCTATTTGTTTATCTTTGTTGGATGGATATGTTAAAAAATGCTAGTTTCTTTCACAACTAATTGCACTATAAGTTTGGCTAAGAACCTTAGTTTTAGACACTCAATTCCATAATATCCGAGGACTAGCTTAGTAAGTGAAGAGAATTTTCATATATCACTATTTCTGGATGTATAGCTATTTTCTGTCCTTATCAAGAACCAATCTATCTATACAATCAACTATACCTCCATTAACCTTGCTATCCCACTTAAATATAGATGAATATGTAAATGTTGGTTTAGGACCTTTAGGTAGTAGACTGTTTCATGAAATGCAATTATTTGCTCCATCTATTATCAATAATTCTTCACATTGGCATATAATCAATTTTTCTGCCATCAAAGTCACTTCTCAAGCCTCCTTAGCCTTATCTATGGCTTCATAAATATAGCCCATAGATGGCTTCTCTTTATTTATAGCTAATTTCAAAACTTTCACCAGGAAGCATGTGATTTTTGATAATTTGATATAGGAGAACTAAAGCATAATCTTAAAAACAATTTGTCAAATTTTGTTCAACTTTTTCTTCCTCATATTTTCACGCAAATTGCCAAACTGTTCACTCATGTGAACATAACATTTGCTTCATAACTTGCTTTTGTTTCAAAATACTCTTCATAGACAAAACATTAGTAGTAAACCTGCGTAGTATCAGTAGCTAAAGTTTTGTGCCACCCGTATATTTCCTTATCGTATATAATAGAGATGGATATACAAATTAATTTGGTGATGTCTTGAAAACATTCAATTGCTGCCTGTACCACATCGATCTCTTCAATGTCTTTTAAAGTACAAGGTCTATACAATATGCTATACATGATATCCAACAAAGAGCCATAATTATCAACTAACTCCGTTATAATTAGCTATATTATATGTAATGAATTGGATCACATTTTCATGTCCGACCTCTAATATCGCCTTATCAAATTCTTACTTCTAAACTTTTATAGTATGATGCCTATCTGGCAGGTCAATCATAGAAACATAAGTCCCTTTAGATAATATATGATAAAGTTTAATAAATTCTTTTATCGCCTATTTTTTCCATCTATTTACCATGATTATATGCATGGCCTCTTATAACTCCTGAAACTATAATGATACTCTTTACTTCGAGGATGGTCTTATCCAAACAATTTTTCTCTTAATTTATTATGAAAGGCATCTTATATCCTACCTTAATGTTGGCAATGGCATTTACTATTACTTGAAAATAGAATGAATTTGCAAAATTAAAAGAGATGCACACATTATAAAATCATCTTTCCACTAGATCTACTTGCGTATGAATTTGTTCAATAGTCATAGCAGCCCGAATACTAGGTTGGGACCCAAGCTAGTATTAGGAGAAAAAATGACTGGATACCAGGAGGTGCAGAACGAGATGATCTTCCTCTATTTCTCCCTTTTCTATGACTTATATCTTCTTCCATGACCCCCTTTCCCTTGCTCAATAAGACTACTGTATCATCATCACTGATGCCTTTTAACTCTTCACCGAACATCCCTGCATGTCCCTTTTTTGCCTTTCCCAGTCATAACCTCTATCATTTTTAAACCTTGTCATTTAATAGATTCTAACACTTTCCTAATTCTGCCCATACAAGGAGCAGGGATTTCTACCAAGTGAGCTTCAATCAAGAAACTCCACCACTTATAGGTTTCTCACAAAATTTGCATTTTACTCTGAATCTACTACCCTCCATTGACATTGTCATACCGGGTCATTCAAATGTGCCCCATATTCAGACCCTCTTCTTGAACATGAAAATAAAGCAACCAGAAATTGATAAAATCATAAAAACACTTCATATATCACCATCAAGACAAAAAAGTTTCAAATAGCTAAGAAACAAGCAAAACCACTTTCTATATATACATAATTGAGTGTGAATAAAGGAAAATAATGATTAATACATGAATGCAACAAAAACTATGAAAGGCTAAAGAAAACAAAAGTTTTTGTCTCAAAATATGAGCATATCGCATCCACACGGTCGGAAAAGTATAGTTTTGCAAGAGAGGCAGCAAAATCTCTCCCAAAGAGTGTAGATGGGGGATGGTTTTAAAAAGTCCATGATATGCAAAATATGGGGTATGGTTCATGCACCATGCCCTATATGGCAATAGATGTTGTATCGTGCGATACAGGTGATGCATGCCTGTATCTTGTCCTACTGGCCCTTATCATATCGTGTTTCATGTCATTTTTTCTTTTCAGACAATACAATAAAGTGTGTATCTAACAATATGGATCGATATGGCTAACACTGATATTATGTGCCTGTCTTCTTACAAAATTGCCATGGCACCTTGAGGTTCTGTTTGTCGCTAATGTTGTAATGGTCATTCAGGTCAGTTAATTTCTTCATGCCAATATCATTTAAACATGTCTAACCATTCACCCTCTCTCTTTCTCTTACGTGCATGCAGTCACTCTTAGCATGCTGTTATAGTGTTGATTCTGTGTGGTTGGCTGGATGGTGATTTCTCCAAGAATTTTATTTTATTAGCTGACAGTGAATACCACTTCAGGGATTTCTAACTCCATGAGAGAAGAAGAGAGCCTTGCAAGTCTTTCAGCTTTGAGGAACGTGGGTAGGTCTGCCAAAGATGGTGTTCTTGGAACTGCCAACGCTCCTATCCATATGGTGACATCAGAAGGCGGGCATTTCAAAGACCAGTTGTGGCGAACTGTTCGAACAATTGCATTGGCGTTCCTCCTAATATCTGGTGTTGGTGCCCTAATTGAAGACCGTGGAATAAGCAAAGGTTTGTTGTCTTAGATACTTGCTGCTTCGGTTATTCTAATTCATTGAACCAATTGGACTATCATTTTTGGCTTTAGGCCTTGGGCTAAATGAAGAGGTGCAACCAAGCATGGAATCCAACACAAAATTTAGCGATGTGAAGGGTGTCGATGAAGCAAAAGCTGAACTGGAGGAAATTGTTCATTATCTTCGAGATCCCAAGGCAATAAAACATCTTGTTTCCTTGTTGATATTATCTTGATCATTATCTTTTCCATGATCACAATGTGCTTATGATGGTTGTTTTCTGATTAGCATTTTTGCCTTTCAAAATAACATGATCTTCATCTTCTTGCATGGCATTCTGATATGTGCTCAACATTCTATTTCATCTGATGGTGGCGGTGTGGAATATATGGTTGCTTTGTTGAATACATTCTGTTTAATTTGATTCTGTTACATATTTTCAGTACTCGCTAGCATCGGGAGGTAGGCCTTTTCTCTTCTCTTTTTGATATTTCCTAAATGATATAAGGTTAAAGAAATGTTGGAGGATCTAAGTCATATGCATTATAGTCTTGTTTTCGTATTTTATGCATTTATTCTTTTTAAAATAATGTACATAAGTGAGAAATATTGAAGCTCACGTTTATCCGCATTATGGCCTTGTTTTCTCTTCAGTTGATTAATTTTCGTATTGGATGCAATGGAATGGCAACGTAGTGAAATCAACATAAATTTGATCAGGGACAGGTTGCACGTGAAAGCAAGTTTCTCTGGCTTCTTTCTGTTTTAACCATTTCTATTTGTCCTCTACTGCATCAAGAAGTTCCTTTGCCTCTATTTTTATGCAGCGTTTTACACGTTTAGGAGGAAAGCTTCCCAAAGGTGTCTTGCTTGTTGGGCCACCAGGCACTGGTAAGACCATGCTAGCGAGAGCCATTGCTGGAGAAGCTGGTGTTCCGTTCTTTTCATGCAGCGGTAGTGAATTTGAAGAAATGTTTGTGGGTGTCGGAGCCAGGAGGGTGAGGGACCTGTTTGCAGCAGCAAAGAAACGTTCTCCTTGCATCATTTTCATCGATGAGATAGACGCAATAGGAGGGAGTCGAAATCCGAAAGACCAACAATACATGAAGATGACACTGAATCAGTTACTTGTTGAGTTGGATGGCTTCAAACAAAATGAAGGGATTATTGTAATTGCTGCAACCAATTTTCCAGAATCTTTGGACAAAGCACTAGTTAGGCCTGGACGGTTTGACCGTCATATTGTGGTACCAAATCCAGATGTAGAAGGACGCAGGCAAATCATGGAGTCACATATGTCAAAGGTTTCTCACATACCATAATATTGTGTGCATAGTTTTATGAATAAGCTCTATGCCTTGAGCACTAATCTCGTGGTCATTCAGGTTCTAAAAGCGGATGATGTAGATCTCATGATCATAGCCAGAGGAACACCGGGATTTTCTGGAGCAGACCTAGCAAACTTGGTGAATATTGCTGCACTGAAGGCTGCCATGGACGGTGCCAAAGCCGTCAGCATGGCTGATTTGGAGTATGCAAAAGACAAGATCATGATGGGAAGTGAAAGGAAGTCGGCTGTCATATCTGAAGAGTCGAGAAGGCTAACAGCCTTCCATGAAGGCGGTCATGCCCTGGTTGCCATCCACACAGATGGTGCGCTTCCTGTGCACAAGGCAACAATTGTTCCCAGGGGAATGTCTCTCGGAATGGTTGCTCAGTTGCCAGAGAAAGATGAGACTAGTGTTTCAAAGAAACAGATGCTGGCACGGTTGGATGTGTGCATGGGCGGACGTGTTGCTGAAGAACTCATATTCGGAGAGCCGGAGGTCACATCAGGTGCCTCTTCGGACCTTCAGCAGGCGACATCTCTGGCGAGGGCAATGGTCACCAAATATGGGATGAGCAAGGAGGTTGGGCTGGTTGCGCATGACTATGACGATAACGGAAAGAGTATGAGTACAGAAACTAGGCTGGTGATTGAGAGTGAAGTTAGAGACTTCTTAGAGAGGGCTTATAATAATGCAAAGACAATCTTGACAACACATAATAAAGAGCTTCATGCACTTGCTAATGCACTTCTAGAGCATGAAACGCTGACAGGCAGCCAAATAAAGGCTCTGCTGGCACAAGTGAATTCCCAACAGCAGCAATTGCAACAGACAGCACCTTTACAGGCCAACTCTACAACCGCTGAAGCTTCCTCATCTGCTACACCATCTGCAGCAGCATCTGCCACCGCTGCTGCAGCGGCTGCGGCAGCGGCTGCAACAACTGCGGCTAAGGCAAAGGGTGTCACTCAAGCTGTTTGATCATGAAGTTTCTGATCTTCGTTAGCTGGAGCGACTGAGGTGTATATTTCTTCAATTCTTGTAGCGTAGATTTGATGCTTTGATGAGAGCCAAGAAACTGTTATTTATAAGGATGTAAACCACATTGATTGAATGAATTATGACGGCCGGCTGGAGTGGGTCAAGAACTCTTACGCTACCGTGCTGCACTCTCTTTCATCACTGTTTTCCCTATGAGCGTGTTCATTGTTTGTCCTTTTATCTCAAGTAGGATTCTTGCTCAAAGGTGTCATTCAACCTATAGTAGTTGCTGGTGAGTGGAGGCTGGGAGAAATGGCAGCGTTGGTGGTTGTAGCGGAAACTTGGAGATTGGTAAACGCAGACGACGATGGCTGTGGCAGCATAATGGTGAGAAAAATACAGAAATGAGAAGACACAACTAGGCACCTCCCAGTTCGATTAGTATAAGTAGATCAAGTATATTTAGTGATTACACATTTGTTAAACAAAATGGAGTTTAAATTTCATATATGCATGTATATCGTTAGCTCATCTGGCTGGCTGGGTCTCTCTAATTCGCACGTTGTTGGCAGTGAGCTCCAGAGTTGAGGAATGCATGTATGTGTTGGGCTTTCTGTTGTATCTAAACCTCAACCAATATATATTTGTGCTCGCGCTCTCTCTTTACGTTTTGAGAGTGCTAGTGTTATTTAAGTAGGCATACTCAAAGAAGAATTTTTTTTTTTATTATGCTCATGCTTTTATAAGCGAAGGAAATGCAGTATATATATAAAGAGGTGTACGCTCAAACTCCTTCACCCTTAAATATATTCAAACATGTCCACTAGTAAGAAAGTTATACTACAAAACCTAAGCCTTTTTCCATACTAGACAGGATCGGCTACATGGATTCTTTGTTTCCACATATCCCTATCGTGTGCCATGTTAGCAGTTAACTCACAATAAGCTAGATCATCTTTATTATTTCTTTTCAACACTTTTGTGGTCGTCATCTAGCTCTTTTAATACTTTTCAAATTTAGTTTTTCATACCTTCTTAGAGGTTTTTCTTTTGATCTTCTTTCTATATGTCCAAACCATCTTAAACGATATTCTTTCATTTTATCCTCTATTGGTGCCACTCCTAATTTGTTTCTAATAACCTCATTATGCATACGGTCTTTTCTTGTATAACCACTCATCCATCTCAACATCTTCATTTCTGTCAAAGACGTCTTTTGTACATGTTGATGATTAACTACTCAAGACTCAGAATCATAAAACATGACAGGCCTATTTGCTGCTGTATAATATTTACCTTTTAACTTTAATGGTATCTTCTTATCACAAAAAATACCTGATGCTCCTCTCTATTTTAACCAACCAGCATTAATTTTATGCGTAACATCTTCATCAATTCTTCTATCACTCTGAAAATTTGATTAAAACTTTCCTTTTGGGAGATGCAATGTGTGCCAATTTTAATTTCTATGTCCTTTGAGGTAATCAAATGATCAAACTTACATTTCATATATTATGTCTTTGTTCTACTAAGTCGAAGGTCTTTGCTTTCTAATGTTTCTCTCCATAGTTCCAATTTTCTATTAACTTTTTCCTTAGACTCCTCCACTAATACAATGTCATTTGCAAATAACATACACCAAGGTACTTCATTTTGAATATGTTTTGTTAACTCATCAATCACCATTATAAATAAGTATGGACTTAAAGTTGATCCTTGATGTAATCCAATATTTACTTCAAAGAAGTCTGTCATTCCTTCATGAGTCCTCACACATATTTTTGCACCATCATACATGTCTCTTATAAGGTTAATGTATGTCAATGAGATATCTCTTTTTTCCAAAGTTCTCCAAAGAACCTCTCTCGGTACTCTATCATAAGTTTTTTCTAGATCAATAAATATCATTTGAAGGTCTTTCCTTTTTGCTCTAAAATATTCCATAAGACATCTCAAAAGGTGAATCGCTTTAACAGTAGATCTGTCTCGCATGAATCCAAATTGGTTCTTTGTTGTACTTGTTACTTGTCTTAACCTACGTTCAATAATTCTTTCCCACAATTTCATAGAATGACTTATTAACTTAACTTGATACCTCGATAATTCATACAATTCTGAATGCCTCCCTTGTTCTTATATATGGGTATAAGTGTACTTGCTCTCCATTCCTTGGGCATCTTTTGGTTTTTTCATATTTCATTAAATAGTCTTGTGAGCCAAGTGATTCCTATTTCTCCTAGTATTTTTCAAACTTCTATAGGAATATTATCTGGTCCTACAGATTTACCATCCTTCATATGTTTAAGAGCCTCTTTGACTTCATTCTTTTGAATAAGTCAGTAGAAATTGTGGTTTATATACTTTTTTGATTTGGCTAACTCTCCTAAGCTAATACTAACATCTTTATTTTCATTAAAAAGCTTATAAAATAGTTTTTCTATCTATTTCTTGTATCATCTTTCATCTTCGTCTTTAATGCATCTAACATATTTAAGATCTTTAGTTTTCTTATCTCTAGTCCTAGTTATCCTAAAAATATCTCTTTCACCCTTTCTTGAGTTGAGTTTTTTATATAAATCCTTCTAAAATTTTAGCTTTTGTTTCACTCATAACCTTTTTCGCTTCCTTTTTTGCTTTCTTATAAGCCTATAAAGTTTCACTAGTTTTCTTAGCATAATGTAATTTGTAACATGCCCTCTTTGCCTTAATTTTATTTTGCACTACTTAACTCCACCACCAAGCTTCTTTTTGTGTCGGTACACTTCCCTTAGATACACCTAACACATCTTTTGCCACTTTCCTAATATGTATAGTCATATTGTTCCGCATATCACAGGGTGTACCAACATAATTCCAAACATCTCGTTGAAGGACTTTATGTTTAAATATATCTCGCTTTTGAGGTTCCACCATTTAGTTAGAATAGCTCGATGCACTCTTTTCTTCTTTGTCTATTTTTTTATTTGTAAATCCATAAATAAAAGTCGATGTTTGGTGATTAAGCTTTCTCTTTGAATTACCTTGCAATCTTTACAACATGTTCTATCCTTTTTTCTACAAATAAAGTAATCAATTTGTGTTTGTGATAAGCTACTCTTATAAGTAATTAAATGTTCATCTCGTTTGAAGATTGTATTGACTATAAAGAGATCAAATGCCATAGCAAAATTTAAAATCTCCCTACCTTCCTCATTTATATCTCCAAAACCAAAGTTTCTATAAATCTCTTGATATCCTAATGCCTCTTTACCGACATGTCCATTTAAGTCTCCTCCTAAACAAATCATCTCCCTTTGTGGAATCTTTTGAATCACCTTATCTAACTCTTCCTAAAAAGCTTGTCTCTATACTATCTTCTAGTCCTACTTGGGGTGCGTAAGCACAAACTATATTCAAAACCTCTGCTCCTAACACTAATGTTCCGATATTCCAAGAACCAATATGAATCTTATTATCTAGGACTAGCTTTCTTACCCCTCACATCCATCCATATTCAAAATGCGAAGACCCTCTTTAAAAATTATTCACTATATTCGATCGGCAATGTAGCGGGACTAACTTCTTTACCCACACCCGTTCATGATGTGGTAACCCTCTCTGCAATTGATTCACTATATTCGGGTGAAAATGTAGTGGCCCTTGCTTACTTATTACTGCATTTGGACTCTGTAGCACGTCGCTAGGTAGGGACGTCCCAAATCAATATTCATCATTTTTGTAATCTATGTTATAAAAATCCAACAAAGTTTTAAGATGGCCGTCGAAAGCCTAACACAACCCTCCTCCTTTATCCGGGCTTAGGACCGACAATGCAAGGATGATCCCTTACATGGGCGGAGTTATACTATTATGTATTAAAGGTAAAGTACGAAAATATAATTTTTTTTTTAAATATAACTTTTTACATTATTGAATATATTGATGAAGAGATGTTTCGATAGATTTAAGCATCAATGGGTTTGAGCAAACTGTTTTAATCATTTTGAATTCCCTCGAACTCACTCCTGTATCCAAGAGTTGATTTCTCATTAACGAAATCACACTGAGGCAATGCCTTTTAAAAAATCATCTATAGTTCAAAGTCTCAAAAAACAAAAGATGATAAATCAAGAAAAAGAGCAGAATAAAACAACACTTCTAGGATGATAACGCGGGCTCTTTCTTACATATTTGATAAAAAATAAGATTTTTATGTTCTAAATTTCATGAAGAAGGGTGCAACATCTTACATTAAATCATATATTTCTTATCTCAACAAAGGAACCCATGTGCGAATTTCTTCAAACGACTTGGGTTCCTGATTTCTAGAAGACAACACCCTACAGCTTGGGGACTCTTTCGCCCGACTTGTAGAATGGGAAAGAGAATTTTTTCGGGGGCTGGAGCAGCTTTGATGGGGTTTAGGGTTATTGAAAGGTGGGAGATTGGAGGAGAAGGTCGATAGACGGTGCTTGAATCAACCCAAACATGAACCCTCAGTCAGATGGTGAAATTTTCCACTACGAGACCCACCCGACAACAAGAGGGAAGAGGGGGAAAAGGGGAAGAAAATAGAGGAATTATTTTAGTACTCAGATTGCAATGAAGCTCGGTACAATGCTCATCGTGGCCTACGACCTATTTGATAAAATTTAAGTTATTTTTATTTTTGAAGATTAATAAAGTTGTTTATATTTTTTAACTTGTAACATTTCAAATGATAATGATGCCTCCGAAAAGCAAAGAGAATGTATTGCATAATGGAAGTTTTCATATATTATATATATATATATATATAATACATAATATTTTTTATGCAAAATCTTACCTAAACATTTTTATCATTTGATTTTTGATGAACAAGAAATTAAATGTAAAGTATACTTAAATGGTACTCTTTTACTTTTTTAATTCAAATCTTAATGTATCAAAAGACATTATGCACTTATTCCTCTCTCCCTCTCTCTATATATAGTTGCCAATGTATAATGCCTTTCGGTGCATAATCCTATATAAACATCTTAACTATAAATTGTAGAAATTTAAAATAAAACATTTAATCCACTGTAGATCATAGTACAAGCTACTTCTTCACTTTTTTAATTCAAATCTTTATCGTTGAATATGTCAATTGAATAGTAGAAATGTTTATGTATAATTATATATCGAAGGACATTATGCATTTACTACTCTCTCTGCCCTTTCCCTCCTCTCTCTCTCTCTATATATATATACATATATATGTGTGTGTGTGTGTGTGTGGAAAGTTGGATCCTACAACCTTGAACACATGTATACTTATGCATTTTTTATGCTTTTAAAGGAAATACGTTCAATAAAGTATACATTTTATATATTTTTAAATACTCTTATAATTTTTAAATGATATTCAAGCCCCTACTAAATTAGTAGATGTTGTTATATATACTATGCCAGATAGAATTGCTTATATTTATATATATATATATATATATATATATATATATATATATATATATATATATAGAGAGAGAGAGAGAGAGAGAGAGAGAGAGAGAGAGAGAGAGAGGAAACCTAGTGTATGTTACCATAATCTAAACAAAATTTAACCCTTCAACTTATGGTGATAAATTATTGAAATTTGAATTCAATATAAGGTAGTCACGTGAACAAAGTACATCCATAAGAAAGTACTTTTTTTTTAAATTCAAATTTCAATCATTTATTTGTTTGGATTTACCAACT
This sequence comes from Brasenia schreberi, assembly GCA_036023115.1. Classification (NCBI taxonomy): domain Eukaryota; kingdom Viridiplantae; phylum Streptophyta; class Magnoliopsida; order Nymphaeales; family Cabombaceae; genus Brasenia; species Brasenia schreberi. The sequence continues at coordinate 8,947,930 of JAYKKT010000080.1, read as the reverse complement.
ACTAAGTTTTCTACCATATACCCTGTTCTCTCTCTCTCTCTCTATATATATATATATATAAATATATATAAGTAGAAATATTCTCTTTATAAGAGCATTCAAATAGGGCCAAACACTATTTTCAGCCAAATTAATATTAAACAACTGCTTTTAGCACCAAGTACACCAAACCAGCTTGGAGCCTTACATTATGGCCAAGGCTGAAAAATATACAATGTGATAGGTTGGAGAGTATTATTGTAAAATAACTGAATATATTTGCCAAAGTTTAGAAAACTTCTAAATAAAGGAGGAGGGTTGTGTTAGGCTTCCAACAGCCAGCGTAAAACTTTGTCGGATTTTTATACCATGGATTACACAAATTATAAGTATTGCTTTGGGGCATCCCCGTCTAACGATGAACTATATAGCCCGAATGCAGTGATAAGTAAGTAAGGGTCACTACATTTTCGTCCGATGCAGTGAATCAATTGCAGAGAGGATTCTCACATTATGGACGGGTGTTGGTAAAGAAGTTTGTCCCGTTGCATTACCGCCCAAATGTAGTAAATAATTTACAAAGAGGGTCTCCGCATTTTCAATATTGATGGATGCGGGGGGTAAGGAAGTTAGTCCTAGATAATAAGATTGATATTGGTTATTGGAATATCATAATATTATCCGGTAAGCTAATAAAGGTGGTAGATACTATGATTCAGAGAAATATTCATATTCTATATTTACAAGAGACAAAGTGGGTTGGAGAAAAATCAAAGGAGATAGAGGATAGACATTTTAAATTATGGTACTTAGGTAAGGAAAAGGCTCGAAAAGGAGTTGATATTATCATAAATAAAGATTTAAAGGATAACGACATACAACGATATGGTAACTGAATCATGACGTTGAAATTAGTATTAACAACAGAGGTTTTTAATATAGTTCGTGCTTACGTACCCAAAGTAGGACTAGAAGATAGTATAAAGGCAGCTTTTTGGGAAGAGTTAGATAAGGTGATTCAAAGGATTCCATAAAGGGAGATGATTTCTTTAGAAGGAGACTTAAATGGACATGTCGGTAAAGAGGCATTAGGATATCAAGGTATTCATGAAAACTTTGGTTTTGGGGATATAAATGAGGAAGGTAGGAAGATTTTAAATTTTGCTATGGCATTTGATCTCTTTATAGTCAATACAATCTACAAAAAATGAAATGAACATTTAATTACTTATAAGAGTAGCTTATCACAAACACATATTGATTACTTTATTTGTAGAAAAAAAGATAGAGTGTGTTGTAAAGATTGTAAGGTAAATTGAGGAGAAAGTTTAACCACCCAACATCGACCATTAGTTATGGATTTACAAATAAAAAAATGGGCAAAGAAGAAAAGAGTGTATTGAGCTATTCGGACTAAATGGTTGAACTTCAAAAGCGAGAAACAAGATATATTTAAACAGAAAATTCTTCAAAGAGTTGCTTGGAATTATGTTGGTACACCTTGTGATATATGGAACAATATGGCTATACATATTAAAAAAATTGGCGAAAGATGTGGTGAGTGAATCTAAGGGAGGTGTACCGGCATAAAAAGAAGCTTGGTGGTGGAGTGAAGTAGTGCAAAATAAAATCTAAGGTAAAGAGGACATGTTACAAATTACATTATGTTAAGAAAACTAGTGAAACTTTAAAGACTTATAAGAAAGCAAAAAAGGAAGCGAAAAAGGTTAGTGAAGCAAAAGCTAAAATTTGGGAGGATTTATATAAAAAACTCAACTCAAAAGAGGGTGAAAGAGATATTTTTAGGATAGCTAGGGCTAGAGATAAGAAAACTAAAGATCTTAATTTTGTTAGATGTATCAAAGACGAGGATAAAAAAATTCTAGTGGCAAATGATGATATAAGAAATAGATGAAAAAACTATTTTTATAAGCTTTTTAATGAAAATGAAGATGTTAGTATTAGCTTAGGAGAGTTAGCCAAATCAAAAAAGTATATAAACCATAATTTCTACCGATGTATTGAAAAGAATAAAGTCAAAGAGTCTCTTAAATATATAAAGGCTAGTAAATCGGTAGGACGAGACAATATTCCTATAGAAGTTTGAAAAATACTAGGAGAAATAGAAATCACTTGGCTCACAAGACTATTTAATGAAATATGGAGAAATCAAAAGATGCCCGAAGAACGGAGAGCGAGTATACTTATACTCATATATAAGAACAAGGGAGACATTCAGAATTGTGTGAATTATTGAGGTATGAAGTTAAGTTAATAAGCCATACTATGAAATTGTGGGAAAGAATTATCGAACGTAGGTTAAGACAAGTATCAAGTACAACAGGGAACCAATTTGGATTAATGTCAAGCAGATTTACTATTGAAGCAATTCACCTTTTAAGACGTCTTATAAAATATTTTAGAGTAAAAAAGAAAGACCTTCACATCATATTTATTGATCTAAACAAAGCTTGTGATAGGGTATTGAGGGAGGTTCTTTGAAGAACCTTGGAAAAAAGAGGTATCTCATTAACATACATTAACCTTATAAGAGACATGTATGATGGTGCAAAAACATGTGTGAGGACTCATGAAGGAATGACGGACTTCTTTGAAGTTAATGTTGGGTTACATCAAGGATGAACTTTAAGTCCATACTTATTTATAATGGTGATTTATGAGTTAACAAAACATATTTAAGATGAAGTGCCTTAGTGTATGTTATTTGCAGATGACATTGTGTTAGTGAAAGAATATAAGGAAAAAGTTAATAGAAAATTAGAACTATGGAGAGAAGCATTAGAAAGCAAAGGACTCCGACTTAGTAGAACAAAGACAGAATATTTGGAATGTAAGTTTGATCATTTGGTTACGTAAGAGGACATAGAAATTAAAATTGGCACACATTGCATCCCCCAAAAGAAAAGTTTTAAATACCTAGGGTCAATTTTTCAGAGTGATGAAAGAATTGATGGAGATGTTACGCATAGAATTAATATTGGTTGGTTAAAATGGAGAGGAGCATCAGGTATTCTTTGTGATAAGAAGATACCATTAAAGTTAAAAGGTAAATATTATAGAGCAGCAATTAGGCTTGCCATGTTTTATGGTTGAGTGTTGGGTAGTTAATCATCAACATGTACAAAAGATGTCTGTGACAGAGATGAAGATGTTGAGATGGATGAGTGGTCATACAAGAAAAGACCGTATACATAATGAGGTTATTAGAAACAAATTAGGAGTGACACTAATAGAGGATAAAATGAGAGAATATCGTTTAAGATGGTTTGGACATATAGAAAGAAGATCAAAGGAAGAACCTGTAAGTAGGTATGAAAAACTAAATTTGGAAAGCATTAAAAGAGCTAGAGGACGACCACAAAAGTGTTGGAAAGAAACAATAAAGAATGATCTAGCTTATTATGAGTTAACTGCTAATATGGCACATGATAGAGCCCTTTGGAAACAAAGAATCTATGTAGCCGGCCCCGTCTAGTATGAGAAAAGGCTTAGTTGTTGTTGTTTGTTGTAAAGAAGAGGTTGTTAACTTATTTGAATTACCAGTCATACAATTCATGAATATACCAGCAAGAAAACGACAATGGAGCAAAGAGTTGGCCAAACAACAAAAAGCGTAAGAACGATCTAAGATGCTTCCAATTCTTAGAAACAATTTCATTACTCATATCCTATTCCAAATTTGATTGCTGCAGTATCTGAACTAAACCACAGATTCCCTTGGTCGATTGTCATCAACTTTCATCTACCAGGTAAAAGAGATGCAAATATACCAAAGAAAAGTTAGATTCCTCCAAAATTTCCCACAACTTTTTATTAAGTTTTATAAGCAAAAGGTGGTTTAAAGATCATGGATTTGAGTGTGATTGTGGGTTTAGTTCTTTCCTTTTCCTCGTATTGGCACCGGTACACATGAAGGAGTAGGCCTTATCAAGTAAAAGAAGACTCGTTGTGATTCGAAAAATGTGACTACCTCCCAACGTTTTGACCAAATAGTTTTAGCGGATTTCATTACAGTTTGTAGTAACACTTTAATTCTAGTTTTGGTCGTAATCAAATGCGGGCTTCGAGTTACAATAAAAGGCTTTAGTGCATAGTAAAAAGCAAGATCAAGTAAGATCGTATGGTCCGGCTTTTTACCATATCGCCTCTCAGCCGCTCACCCCAAGAATAAGCCGTTAGAACTTGAACTAGAATTCCAATTTCATAATAACAGCCTCGCAATCAAGCACCCCCTTAACTCGAGCATATCTAATATTGTGCGCTCAAGAGCAAAGAAAACTTTAGACCACTGATAGCAAAAAGAAAAAGCATGGCTCCGACACGCTACAATGTGTTCATGTGTTCTTCGAAGGGAATTACAAAACGGGTGGCTGGACGGCCGATATTAGAAGGGTAGTAAGAATAAAGCACTCTCCTATATATTTTGCACTAAATTTATTTCTCATATAAAGTGATTCTGCGACGACTCGTTGGGAGATCCAAACTTTAAATTATCTGCATGGCTCGTGCATTCTTATAGAAGAATCGCAATTATTCCAACCAACCGAAAATAACTATGAACACTAGAAGCATTTTTTTTCTCTCCTGATACGAAGCAAGATGCATGCCCTGGGTATTGAAATTGTGACCTTCAATTTGTGAGTCCTAGATCGTAACCAGGTGAGCTATTGCTGTTGATGCTTGTAGAAGAATCGCAATTATGAGACAGAAGGAAACTTACAACCATGGACGTGCGTACCAAGTTAGGAATCTAAATGGGATGAATTTGGTGACCTGAGGGAAAGATTTCCCTGAAATCTCAACAAAAGGGAAACTGAAGTAAAGAGCCATAGAGCCAAAACCACTGCAGAGACACCTACGGCTTCGCCCACAGACTGGGTCGCCATTGAACCTTGCAGAATCAATGATCGATCCCGGGCTAATTGGCTAAATTTACAGAAACTCTCGGTCTCTGTACACAGACTTTGACAACCAGGCACTGCAAGTCTACAGCAAACGGATATATGTTCAGCACTCACTCTGTGGGCAAACATCTGCGGCTTACTCTCGATCTCACGTTGTTTTAACGAAAAAGCAACCATATAAAATAGCCTCAAAAGTTGTTTGAGAGAGACACAAAGAAAAAGGTAAGAGTATATTCGCCAGTCACAGCTTCCTCCAACTGAGGAATTGTAGTTTCACTCATCGTTCTTTTACCAGTCAAATCTTGAAAGACCCACATAGAGAGAGAGAGAGATGAGTGTGGGATTGGTGCAGCGAATAGGTATCCAAGGGAGCTGCTACAGCTCTCTCTACGGAAGAGAACTGAGGCTGCGAGTGCCACTAGAGTGGGAGAAGATGGGCGACGTAATGAGGGTCGCGCAGTGGGGGAGACAATCACGCCGTCCATGGCCGGCGGTACGGGCGGTATCTTCGCCCTCGGTATGGTGCGAGCGGTCGAGGAGCTTGTACGAGGTGTTGGGCATCCCGGAGGGAGGGAGCGTAGGGGAGATAAAGAACGCGTACAAGCAGATGGCTCGGAAGTACCACCCGGACGTCTCCCCGCCGGCGCTCGCCGAGGAGAACGCCGGGGTCTTCATTCGCGTTCAGGAAGCCTACGAGACTCTCTCTGACCCCACGAAGAGGGCCTTGTACGATCATCAACTCGCCGGCGGCCTCCACCTCGCCTTCTCTGCAAGAAAAATGCAAGAACAGGTCGGCATTTGGATTTTCTCCCTGGTTAGATCTTCACAGTTTACTCATGAATGCTTCTCTTTCACTTCAAAAATAAAAAATGGATTTGAATTTCCCTCTGAAATCTTGCTACCATTTGGGGCGTCAATTGTTTTCAGTGTGGTGGTTCCATGTTTTGCCGATTGATACTCATTATGTATATGTCCGACTGGATTTCGTTGCTAGGAAAAGATTACCAAACCAAGCCTTTTCCCAGGCTAAGTGGGTCGGCTAAATGGATTCTTAATTGCCATTGAGCTCGATCTTCTGCCATTAGAGTATAACTCCCAAAAAGAAGGCAGGATTATAAGATTCTTAAATTTGTCAGATCTTTCGGATACATTTTCTTCCGTTTTGGGTTGAATTATCACCATATGCAAAACTTGATGTTTTTGCTTCTTAAGTTTTCTCTTGAGCCGGACTGATCCATTTTTTGTTTTCTGTTCTGTGGTTGTCTTCATATGCATGATTGAAATTCTCTTTGGTTCTTTTGACCAGGATCTGGGAGACAGAAATCGGTGGCGTCGTCAATGGCAATCTCAAATTGCAGAATTGAAGAGGAAGAGCGTGGAGAAGCGCTGCAAAAGAAATTTGTCTTGGGGAGCAAGGATGCGTAGGCGACGAAAGGAAGCATCAGCAGAGTAATTTTGGCACATACTCTGTATATAACTTTTTCGTGTCCTTTCTTTTGGGACTTAATTCACCAAAATCGCTGTATGAATTTCTCATTTTCTATTCTGAAGCCTCTGTTTGCTGCGAATTGGAGCCAAAAGCTTCTAAGTATAATATCTAGGCTAATATCTGTCTCTCTGCCTATTTTTGCTGTAAATTGCACAAACTTTTCCTGGAACTACTATTTGAATTCAGCTTGCCTAATTAAGGAATACTTGGATACTTAAGTTTACCAAATAAGTTTAGTCATTATGGGCTCAAATGTTACAAATTTATGTCTTCAGCATAATATTGAGACTGATATGAGCCTTTCTTCCAAGCTTCGGTTCCAAATTTCATAATTTGTACTCGAAATGACGAAGGCCTAACAGGTTAAACTATTAATGAGTGGCCAGTGTGCCTCTTCAAATGATCTTTTGTCAGTTGAACCTTACAACTCATTGTTATTGATCGATGATCCACTCACCTTGATTCCCAGCAATTTCACGAACTGCATAAAGAGCATGAAAGAAGAATCCGAACAATACCACCTTCTGTAGTGACTGACTACTGCATGTTGGAGTTTGACGTGGAGCCTGAAGTTTTCAATTCAAATAAGGTAAAAATGTAATTATTGTCGATTCCTTTTTTACTATAGTTAGGTGAGTATACTCGACGCAAATACGATATCGATCTAGCTTTTTCAATCTATACATGAAACAACATCGTTTATCGGGATTTTAAGGTAAGAAATTGCTCTCTTCGAATCACGTAATCTTGCGCTGAACTCTGTGGGGTATGTTTCTGCGTATTATTTCCTTCTATGACTGGAAATCTCTCTCTTAGGCAGAGACTAAAACCAAAGCAAGTCAATCCAACTAATGGTTGTTTTGATGATCCTTTACATGCTTGTTTTGATGACCCTCTCTCTCAATCAAACAAAAACGAATATCACATGGCATCATGCAAAACATGAATACAAATGCCGAATAAAAATAATACAGCTCTATTTCCTTGACCAGCTGAGCTAGTAGTTACAACTTGCTTCCTGTATGAAGTATGTAATCTCGAAACATGAGCGAAAAAACAGTCTACTATAGTAATTCGAGTTAAAAAAATTAAAAGAAAAGCAAAAAAAAATTGGTCATGCCCATAGAGCAAGCAGGAACATGAGGCTTGCACCAAAAAAGAGTGCAAAGTAAGACAAGACTAGTAACCGGGTGTTGCATCTCATTCTCTTGCTCAAAAAATCAGCAGCTATCAGGTCCACCAGTGCCATGTAGATCAGGATTCCTGCTGAAATCGAGTCCAAGATACCTTCAACAACCAGTGTCCTAGGACTGTTGGGGTTGTAAAATGAAGATAAACCAATGCCGATGCCAATGCCCGTCGGAGTCGTAATCGCAAAAAAGCAAGCCATGATTGAAGCAGATAATGTCTTGAATTCTGCCTGCATGCCAACAAAATAGCAATATCCTGCATCATTTTTCCCATAAAAAAATTCATGTGGCTCTATCACACTTCCTCATGTATATTGTCTCCTAACTAATACTTCATAGAAACTCAAACTAAAGTAATTTTGTCACAAGACTGGCAGATTCATTGTTGAAGCAATATCGGCTACAACCTGTTACAGCCTCTAGTTACAGTGAGACTAGACAAGATTCCAAAAGAAAGTGTTTTGTGTGTGTGAGCGGGGGTAGTGCACTGGCTTGAGAAAAGAAATACCTCAGTAAATCTTGCTGCTCTTTCTTGTGAACAATAAAAATCAGGTTAAATGGTAAATCTGAAAGAACCTAACGCAAGTTACTTGGACCTCAATATGGCCGGAGAAAATAGCAGCGATCATTTTTTGGGATCCCTATGTATATAAAGACTATCATCAGCCACACTTCACTTGAAGTCTTGCCAAAGCAAGAACCGAGAAGGTTGTCTAATATTTGGATTTGACGGTTGGAGAGATCATACGAGTGAAACTCACTCTCGAATTGATAGATCTGTCCTGATCTCCTCTCACCTTGATTATTCTCCTCTAGATCAATGCTTCAACCACTAAATTACACTCTCGTAACTGCAGTTTTTCTACAGATCATTGATGATCGCAATAATTGAATCGATCGTCTCTTGAGAATCGTTTTCACTAACAATCTCACTCAATTTTCATAATCTACTCTTGATCGTGATGGATGTTGTTCATATCTACCTTGGAAAGGATAGATTGATACTATATCAAAGAAGATCACACTTTGTTTCACTCAGATTTAGGCTTCTTCACAGCAAACTCAAATCAGCAACATACCTTACTGAATTTTTCTGCAAAATTTCAGTCGGGTTATACATACTTTCATCGGCCTCTGTGTGATTAATCAAAGACTCATCAAATGATGAGTCGATTATCATGATTTCTGATCCGATCAAATCTATACATATCCAGCTTGCTTTAGTAAAATTTTTGGATCAAAAGAATGATAATTACCTCTTAAAAAGGTTGTTGACATTAGTTGAAAATCTAGCCTGTCACAATTTTGCAAACTTAACAGAATTTTCAACCGATTGAACTCTATGCACCAAGACTTTGATCTCCACCGACGATCGATCGAATTTTTATTCCGAAGTTTATGTAGAGACTTGAAATTAAATTCACAAGCTACGAATGGACGAGTGTGCCAGTTAGTTTGCTCAAACTGATAAAGATGGTTTTTGACTTCTAATCAGGCAATTTTGGGTTTGAGTCCCACCGAGCATGTCAAATCTGTACATGTGAATTTTTATTCCAAAGTCTAAGAATAGACTTAAAATTAAATTCATAAGCTACGAATGCACGAGCGTGCCAGCTAGTCTACTTAAACTAGCAAAGATGATTTATGACTTTCATAGAGATTGTGGGTATGTGAATTCTTTTCGACATAGGCCTTATAGAACCGATACTCAAGAGTCAGCCTAGACGGTTCGAAAATTGTTTTAAATTTGATGAATTTTCAAAAGCAAATTTCAATTTGACTAAATCATGAACTTACTTCTCAATTCAAAACCTTTCAAATCTTGAAAAACAGAAACATGTTCTATTTTCATAAACTTATTACTTGATATTTTTGGACAATTTATGAATCTAAAAAAAAATTCAAAATTTTACAAGTAGAGTTTGATGTGAATATTCAGATACTATTTTTATTTTGATTTTAAGTGCTATATATATGTGTAATTAAATATGAGAACACACCTTAGATATTCAGGATAGATCTGTGATAGAGACACAAAGGCTTAGAAAAGTGATTGTATCTTGGTACCCAAATATATGATTTCTATAAAATTGGTCTTATTAGAAAGATATGGATTTTAACTTTTAAATGAACCATTTTTAATCAAAATAGTTCATTGCAGATAAAGTTGGATTGTGACCCAACCTCTATTGCAAGAAGTATAAGTTTTATGAACTCTGTTCTGATTTTATTCGGTTTTCTTTGATTTTATTTATGATGTTATACGATATTAAAATTCTTGAAAATTTTGTTGACAGTGGGTATGTATGTGTAGATTGGATATGCAAAATTTTAGACAATTCAGATAGGGAGTAAGGAAATAAAAATTATTTATTAGACATATACAAAGTGCAAAAAACAAATTTTTAGTTTTTTATAAGATACGTGATTGTATTTCGTCCGAATTAAAAAATAATCTACATCAATTAAAATGTAAATAACTGAAACAAATGAAGTAAATTATGATTATAGCATAAGCATAAAGGAGATTAAGAGATATAAGATTTTACAATGTATATTGAGTTAGGAGGAATAGAAAATCAAATACATGGCATGCATCCATAAATGTAAAGGAAATTGGATAGCATAACTCCTTAATTATTACATCAGAGATAGAGTCATAAGTTCCTTAATTACAACCCATTGAATTGAATGAAAGAGGAGAAGAAAGCATGTGAAAAGAGAAGGGAAGAAAGGACCTTTACCGTGGAAGATCGTCTAGTAGCTGGTGGCGGTGGCTTTGGGGCAGCACCTCTTCTTCTTCCTCCTTTCTCTCTCTCTTTCTCTTCCTCTCTTGCTGCAGAAGGGATCTTAGCCAAATGGGACTTAACAAGAAAATGCATAGTCATAGGATGATCAAGCCTCTGAGCTTCTCAAATTTTATAGAATCCTTGACATAGAAAAACCTTCAAATTCCGTAGGAGAGAATATCCTAAAGGTCAATTTAGGGATCGAGTCTAACCCAAACTGTGTCGAAATAGGTCTTTGTTTGTATGAGTATGAAAAGGCATCATTCATTGCATTTTTGAAATCATACATAGATATGTTTGTATAGACCTATGAAGACATATCTAGTTTATACCCTAGGATTGTAGAACATCATTTACCTCTAGAACCAAATGCAAAACCTATGAAATAAAAGTTTGGAAAAATTCATCCCGATATTCACTCCCAAGTAAAAGAGGATTTGGAAGATCTTTTAAAAGCCAGATTTATAAAACTTATTGCTGATTCTAAATGACTTTCAAATATTATTGTAATTCGAAAATTCGATGAGAAAATTCGTATTTGCATCGATTTTAGAAACTTAAACAAAGACACTCCAAAAGATAATTTTGATAGTGGATAGCACTGCAAATTATGAAATATTTTCTTTCATGGATAACTATTCGAGTTATAACCAAATCAAGCTAGCATAAAAAGATCAGGCTAAAACTACTTTTACTACAACTTGAGAAACATATTGTTACACTGTTGTGCCTTTTGGTTTGAAAAATATCAGTGTCACATACCAAAGAGCCACGACTACTAGTTTTCATGATCAGATCCATGAGCTCTTGGAAGTATATGTGGATGACCTTTTGGTAAAATTAAAAACCCGATGCACACACATAGAATCTTTGCAAAAGGTTTTTGAAAGACTTAGGCTTTATAAAGTGAAACTAAACCCTCAAAAATGTATTTTTGGAGTAGAATCGAGAAAACTCGTAGGGTTCATGGTTAGCCAAAGGAGCATAGAGGTCGACTCCTTCAAGTATTGAGACATCATAGACATGCCTCCACTCTCCAACTTGACCCAAATCCGAAGCTTCCAAGGTCGACTCTAAGCGATTAGGAGATTCATCTCCAACTTAGCAACAAGATGTGAACCTTTCAATAGGTTTTTAAGAAAATGGGTTAAATTTGATTGGAATTCTGATTGTCAAAAAGCTTTTGAAAGATTAAAAACATATTTGGTAAATCCTCCAATTTTAAAACCTTCAAAGCTAGGAAAACCTTTATTGCTTTATATTTCCATTCATAGGAATGCATTGGGTGCTTTACTTGCTCAATAAGCTTTCTTGCTGCAATTTCTCCTTTGTATCAACTTTAAACTACTCTAATACCAATTTGTCAATATCCTTTTTCTACACCTTGAAACAAGGGGGTTTTAGCATGATGATGGCAATAGGACTCGTCTTATTCAACCACACACTCACATTCAGTAAGATCTAGTGTGTATGAACTCTTTCCTAGTATTGATGCTTGCTCTTACTCATGAGATAAAGCACTCCTACAGTACTAGGTTCTATGTCTCTTGGTACTCCTCACTCTCACATACTCACAGTGAAAGAAAGTGCGGAACAACCAAAAGGGAGAAGGAAAGGAGGTTTGCTTAATATCACACGAACTCTGTTATAAGACTCAAGTCTCTAACCTCTAGGTATAGCCTTGCAACCTTACTAGCATATGACCCAGCCTAGCCCATTCAGCCAACCAACATTTCATGCCCTTAGGCAAGGATGGCTTCCTTAAAAAGTCTTTAGGTCAATCCTCATGATCCTCTTAGAAAGTTCCTACATTAGAACTCTCTCCATGTTTGTAGTGACAATCAAGGAGGCTATAGCCTAATTAACCAACTAGTAAACTAGTCTAGAATTGCTTATCTCTAGAACCATCCACAGTTATATAGTATAATTATGGTGCATGTGAGTGGCGTGTGCGTACGACATGTGCATTACTCTGAGATAATGGTAAGGTGGTGCTGTTTATTCTTCATGTGTTACTAGTACTCTCAAAATTTGTCCCATGATATACTTCACAATAGTGCATTAAACACCACATGCATTCGCTTGAAGACACTATATAGTTGTAAATGATTGGTTAGGTACACCCATGTTCCCATTATACTCCTCTTATTTACAAGCACACTCTCTCTCTTTCTGTCTTACATTGGGAGAGATGCAAGCAGCATGCATCTCTCTTGTAGGAGAGATACACGTGGTATGTATCTCTTTTGTGCGTTTGGTGTGATGGTGAGATAAGAAGGGACAAGAGAGAGCATCGGTGAAACGAGAGAGAGTGTTGGTGAGGTGAGAGGGGAAGGAGAGAAGGAATGAATTGATCGGATGAGGAGGGGTAAAAAGAAATGAGGTGTGCACCAAGTAATTAGGGTTTGCCTTTAGTAGACACCTAGTTTGTAAAATTTCAGGAATATGTTTCCATGACTGACCTTTAAACTCCAAATAATTGACACGATTCTCAGGAAAAGTTTGGATCTTGGTTCCACTTTGGTCGAACGTTATTAGGTCTGCGATCAGAAAATCATACCTGAACCTAATGAAAGTTCTACTGGGAAAATTGATACCTTTCTTATGTTTTTGCAGTGAAAATTGTGGATCTTGATTGAACAAGGTCCAGACTCGTGTTGATAACACCAAAAATTAGTACACCCTTCGCTGAGAGCTGATGGATTTATTTCTCAAGTAATGGAACCCTGACCTAGCGGCTTTGTGCCGGTTCGTACATAGACGATATTGATACACCTGGCCAGATGTATGTAGCCATGTCAAGGTGTTGGTCATGGAATTCTGAGATATGATGGATTTAAATGGATTAGTCACTAATGCCCGGAGAGGTCCAAATCTAGTATGGCAATGTGGATCCAAACATATTTCATACCCAAACAAGGCATGACCTGAGTATCAATTATGATCACAAAAGCTTGAAGCATCATGTTTCCATGCCCAGGCGTTGTGGCTTTTGCATGGTAGTATTACGAATAGCTCCCGATCCACAATAGCATTATAGAATTGGATCTGGGTGTGGATCTATTTCTGTGCTTAATTTTCTTTTGTCTTATTGGATAGGACCCCACATTGGAGCCAGTAAACGAACTGAGTCGCTCATAGTTCATCTTCTCCTAGGCTAGTTCAGTTCTTATTTGGTTAATAAAACCACAAGAGATGAACAAGAACTAGTATGCTCAGCTCAATTTGGCTCATGAAAGCTCGTTAAGTGCCATTAGAAATTTTTTTATCTAATTAACTTTTCACAAAGAATGACTTTAAGTAAATAGTTAAACAACCATTTTATGTCTGATATTTAACAAAATGTTGTTAACACCTTTCATTTGCTGATAAAAGAATGGTGAGTGTTTCTTTTATATACAAGAGGAGGCTGCGGCCTAAAACACATGCACACACACAGTTCATGCACCCTCTTGGGAGTCAAACTCTGCACCAACAACACAGGCATCAATACGCCCTACCAGTTGAGATAGCACTCTGTGTGCGGATGGTGAGTTATTGGTAAACATGTTTGAAAGCTTGTTGGGCTAGCGGTTGCTTGGATCATATAAAACGAGCCGAACAACAAAAGGATTTTTGTGCTCGACTCGCTCACCAGCCCTACCGTACATCTCAAGCTTGAAGGATCAAAACTAAAGGATCGGATTGGATCTTCGGTTGTTGACATGTTCCGTCATCACTAGTAATGCCCCAACATCAATGATATTTAAGGCCGTATATTGTCATTGTCACGTTTTGGCAGTTATTGCTATCTCTTTCCATCGCATAGTCCAAACAATATTAAGAATTCACTAATTAAATAATTAAACCTAGCATCTACAATCATAAACATAATGTTGATGTACATGTATATATATATAATAAAGGAATGATAAGGTTCCTTAGGAGTATATACTCCTTAGATCTCAGTTAGCAAATCGTCTTTTTGATGAAGCTCACCAAGTGACAAAAACAATGCTTTGTTGGTACTGTTTTCATCGTTCATAAAAAACTATATACTCTTGAATGACTATATCATGTTATATATATATATATATATATATATATATATATATATATATATATATATATATATATATATATATATATATATATATATATATATGTATATATATATATATATATATGTATATATATATATATATATATATATATGTATGTATAAAATCATCATTTTCTTTTCCAAGTGAAAAGGCATATCCTAAGATAGATTAAAAGAATCATGATGATAGGTTAAGACAGATGATAATACTGTTGAGAATATATATATATATATATATATATATATATATATATATATATATACCTGTTGTGTTTTAAGTGTTATTTCTATAATTTCTAATAGTTGGGTATTATTGCAATTGCCCGGAGTACTAAGGGTATTTTGGTAATTTTTTGTTTACAACCCATTATATAAGGGCTGGAAGTTTGTGTTAGGGTTAGGAGTCTGATTAATAGAGAGAGAGAAAGAGAGGGGGGAAAGCCTTCATTGGAGGGCCTGCCTCCTCCAAATCTCCCATATTTTCCTCTTCTATGTTCATTATTTTTTTCATTTGTGTTTCCGCTACGCTACTCCCGAATTCCAACATGGTATTAGAGCCTATCGGTATAAATATTGGTTATGGTGCAGCGAGAACCAGATTCTCGGCGATGTATTATTTGGTCAGATGCAGTCTGTGTTCAGCAATCTGTGTGAATCTATGTTCAAATGCTTGAAGATGCATTCTTGGATGCGTGGATGGATTCGAATTGTTGAGGCGAGAGATTTCCTACAAGATAAAGAAACTTTGTAGCTCAACTTGATGAGGATAATGCTCCTGTTACTTTCGCTATTGCTGCATGTCAAATACAAAATGTTGACATGACTGCATTGCCTTGCTTTGGATTGTTAGAGAAAAGTTGTGTTACTGCTAAGGATATGTGGGATAGGAAGGTACAGGAAGAGCAATTTGAGAGAGGGAATACTACTACCAGCCCTATCATGCCATCTTCACCGGGTGAAACACCATGTGCTGCAGTTTTAGCCTCCAATGGGGAAGAGCCTTATGCCAACTTGCACTATGGAGCCATGATAGGTGGAATTGTTAGTAATTCATTGCGGCCCCTTGTCCCTGATAACTGCGACCCTGAGTGGAGATCTTTTATGGAGAAATGCTGGTCATCAGATCATTGGAGAGACCAAGCTTCATTGAGGTGGCTAGTACCCTGTGCTTAATGGCAGTTGCTCTTCAACCCAAAGGGCCACCAACTTCTTAGCCTCAGGTTAAAAAGTAAGCGTTCCATTTTACCTTTTATGTTTCACGGTTGGAATTTTGAAGGTTTGAGTTCATAGACAAAGGGCGTATTGTGAGTAACATCTATCCACAAAAAGGGGATAATTTTTTGATGAAGGTGAACTTGTCCATAGCAGCAGTAGCTTGTTGCACTTGTAAAGAATGGTTGGTGTGTTCAGAAGCTCCAAAATTCTGTTTGTTTAGGGTGATGGTTATGACGTTTTCTGATACACAATAATGTTTGTGAATGAAAGTTTGCATATGTTTATATGTAAATAGTAAATATAAAGAAAAAAATAGTGATTATGTCTTCAAAAAAAAGAAAGAAAAAAAAAGTTCTCTAGGAAGAAGAAGAAGAAGATGAAAAAGGAAGTTGTTGGTTGTCAAAAGTAACGATGATGGTTGACCCATTCTTTTCAGATTTTTCAAAGAAGGTCCCACAGAAACTTAAAAAGGAATATTTGATTTGTTGGAGAAAAGGTAATTTCATTTCTTTTGAATTTCAAATACTGAAAATGGAAGTTACATATTACTTTTCCTGATTTTGGGGAAAGCAAACCAGAAAGGTAGATATGAAAAGTAAATTTCTTGATTTTGTGGGAAAGAAACCAGTAAGTTTTATCCCCACATTTTAGGAAAGAAAAATGGTAACTATTGTCCATTATCTGCATAAAGAAAGTTATTGCAAAGAAAGGAAGTACAGGTGTTCTGCCAGCACAACATAAGGTGAAGATGCAAGAGAAGAAAGGAAAACTTCAAGAACCTGAAACTAGACGATATGATGATGTGAGGGAAGAATGTAGCTGTACTGAAGATGGTCTCAACTTGAAGGGTGACAAAGGTGAACATGAAATAGAAGTTGCTAATAGAAATAGTGGGAAATTCTCACCAAAGAAAAGACAAAGACAAATATTTACTAGAGATGAAACATCTGCCCTTACGCTCTTTTGGCAGACTTGTCCCTAAATTGCTTGTTCCCATCGATCATGGAATCAGAATCATCTGTGCAAGTCAAAGAGGAAAAAGGAAATGTTGATGTTGTTGACAAGCCCGATAGACATGAAGTTGTTTCTTTAAACCTTAAAAAAAAAAAACCTAGAAATTCATCGAATAAAGAGAAGGGAACTTCCTCAACATGTGCGGTTGAAGGTATGTTGCTCAAGAATTCTAAATTAACAAGGCCTTTGTCTCCTAGTGTTAGTCCAGTTCCATTAACAAAGCAGATCGACAAATCTGCCAATATATTTTCAAAAGCGAAATGCAAGCCATTGACTGGAAAAACCATTGAAGCTATTCTTGGTGTTCAAATGGCTGACTCTGCAAAGACTCAGAATCAAGAAGGAAAGCAGTCCATTAGTTAAGGTAGCGGATTAGTCAAGTTTCACCAACAACTAAACAAGCGAAGCCTACGAAGTCCTTTGAGCAAACTTTTAATTGATATATGGTCTGTGGGTTGCTTACTCATGGAAACTATTAAGAGGGAGCTTGAGAAGCGTCTCAGTGATAGGGGAACTGAAACAGAGGAACATATCCAAAAGAGACTGAGAAATGCAAAAGTAGAGCTTGAGGAGGGTAGGTCATCTAGCAATTTTTTAACATACATTGGTCAATGATGATTCAGATTCAGATTCAGAGGAGATGATTCAAGAGGGGTTGAACCTGATTGTGGAAACCGAAAATGGGAGACCTGAGGTCAAAACTGATCAACTTAAACAAGCCACTGACAAAGCCAAGGCAGTCAAACCTGATATTGGTATGGTACAAGACAAGTCAAATGTTGAACTAGATGTGGAAGATGATGATGACGACGAGGATGATGAAGATGACGAGGATATGGTTGGCAGTGATGAGAGTGATAATGATGAGGAGGATGAGAGTGACAGTTCAGATGAAGACACTGATTCTTGCAAGTTTACATAAAAAGAGTTACTATGAATGCTGAAAACTACAGTCATGAGGATTGCAAAAAATGATTGTATTTGTAGCCAGTGAAATTGCAAGAATTTGCAGCTATGAAGGCTACTAAAAAAGACATTCATGAAGGCTGAATTGAAGATTTGTTACAGCCAAGAAGCTGTTGAAAATTATTTCACGATGAAGCTACTGAAGATGAAAAGCTAAGAAGGCTAAGTTGAAGAATATTGCAGCCATGAAGGTTGTTGGAAAAGTATTGCAGCAAAAAAGATTGCTTGGAAAATGGACAACCAAGGGGCTGAAAATTTCAAAAAAGATGCAGAAAATATGAATTTGTACGTAGTAAGTGTTTTCTTATTTGGTCAAACAGCAAAAATACAAATAGAAGAAAAAGTCAAACTGCAGAAAATTAGTTTACACGTCACCACATATGCATGACAAATCAAATCATAGAAGAGGTCAGAGGAATTTGTTGGTATGGAATGTGACAATATCACCAAGAAGCATGAAAGTTAAAACCTTGAGTAGCTGAAGTAAACAGCTAGGAGGGCTGGAAACACGACTGCAATCACCATGTGAAGGGGCGCAAAAATCGACTAGAATGAGCAGAAGTGTGTACTCTGCTATTTGAGTGGTAGAAATAAGACACCCAACCAATACACCGGTTGTAGCCACCATGTGAAGGGGCGTAGGAAAAGCCGTGTGAAGTATGTATGGTGGAGTAGTACCTCCTATCACAAAATATCAGTTTTCTCAAGAAGTAGAAAAACATGACTTTTGAAGTGTAGCTGCTTAATTACTTTATGGAGAAGAAGAAACAAAGAGAGAGCAACTAACACCCATAGAAGGGTCATATGATTACCCAAGTATTCATGATTGTTCAAGTTGATTTAAAAAAGCCTCGAAGAGATCTTTAGTGCACGTGTGGTGAAGAAAGATCAGTTTTTCGGCAAGTTTGGAGTTAGAAGTATCTCACTTGAGGGGGGGTGTTGAGAATATATATATATGCTGTGTTTTTTAAGTGTTATTTCTGTAATTTCTAATAGTTGAGTATTATTGTAATTGCCCTGAGTACTAAAGGCATTTTGGTAATTTTTTATTTAAAGCCCATTATATAAGGGTTGGAAGTTTGTGTTAGGTATAGGAGTTTGATTAATAGAGAGAGAAAAAGAGAGGGGGGGGCTCCATTGGAGGGCATGCCTCCTTCAAATCTCCCATATTTTCCTCTTCTATGTTCTTTATTTTTTTCGTTTGTGTTTCCGCTACGCTACTCTCGAATTCCAACAAATACTACTGCCTGCACTCAAGGAAATTTTGTACCAAAGACAGGAGATGAAACCGAAACTAGAACCAGGCACGGAACTGGCAGAAAATGGTCTGGTTCATGTCCTGATTAATCTGAAATTGGCTGGGTCCACTTTTGTTTGTTGAGGTGCTATGCCTCGGCCTGCTCGCGTATGGATTCTTCCGTAGGTAACTCCATATCAGTTATAATTGCTTTAGAGTTTTATCTTCTCATTTTCTCTCATATAAATGGCACACCCAGCATTTGCAGTTTTCCCTTTCTATTCTCTATAGTTTCTTCAGAGTTTTAGCATAAACTAGTGGCCGGAAAACTAGTTCCGGCTGCCACAGAAATCAGTTTTCTCTCCCTAGATTTTGATCCTTCATTGGTCCTTGCATTTTCAAAACTATCTACCTTTTAGTCATTACAGACGCTTATATCTCTGATATTACATGAAAGAACAACAAGAACTGAGCGAGTTACTGATGTTTAGCACCTCTTATTTTATCTGTATAAAGAAAGTATAATGGATAATGCACAAGGGGCCGCAACCCTCCTGTGGCTTAAAGGAGCTTTCAAGTTGAAGGTCATGAGTTTGATACCTGCTAGCACTCGTATCCGGTAGAGGTGTGCCCAACCCCAGTTTGTGAACAAAAAAGAAAGAATAGCTAACACACCACCATCGGGTTAGCCCGGTTCAAAGGCCTTTTCACCGGGCGCGAGAAAGGTTCGTGCCCCTTTCACATGTGTTTACGGTAGTTTTATTTGGTGGAGCACAAAAAAGGACAGAGGTATCCTTCCTTAGTCTCCCCATTTTAAGCAAGCTTTGTCTCGGATTGGAACCATATTTCCCATAGATCTGCAGTTTCTTTATATCATTCCCTCTTTTAAAATCTTTATTAATAGATCAAAAACTATTGGAATTTTCTTAATTTGTTGCAGTCAAAAAGAAACTACATCAAATAAGTTACTTAGGTTATTAACTGTTCCATAGCAAATGTCAACAACACCAACAACAGCTAACACCACCAACAAACAACTAAGCCTCTTCCCATACTATATGGAGTCAGCTACATGGATTTTTTGTTCCCACATAACCCTACCATGTGTTATGTTAGCAGTTAACTCAACATTGTTTCATAGAAAATGTATCAACTAATATTCCAATATATCCTCTAAAAAGCTAGATGCTCATACGAGGGATTAGATTTTCTCATTTAGCAATTATACTGCAAATGAGAAAATGTGCTTAGTTTATAGTTTTCCATCGGAAAGAGACCTGTTAATTCCCCCTGCTATATTTATGTTATAAAGCCTGTTATTTTAAAATTCTTAATTAATTAGGCAGGTCTGATCATTTTGTCAACTTCAGTACACTTGTTCAATGGCTTTTTCCCGGAACCAACCTAAACTCCAGAATATACAAGGACTCGTTCCAGGTTCAGATTGATCAGTCTCTTTGTGAGTTTAAAATTTGCTGTTACAAGAGAAGAACCGACTCAGATTGGCTTTATCACAATCTAGGTTGGGACAACTAGCTCACAGAGGCCCTTTCATATGCATGTGTGTGTTATGTTAGGGGAGCAACTCCAAATAGATAACCAACTCTCCGTAGCATATAACCTGACAGACAACTCAAAGTTGTAGATTTAAAATCATGATCATGATGTTGGTCCCGCAAAAAAATAGAAGCAACCAAATGATTTTGGGTTCCACAAAAAGTAATTCATCACTGGCAATGCTGAAACATTCCCTAAAGGCAGTAAAAAAGGAAGCTTTTGTGAGAACGTAACAGATCATCCAAACGATCAGTTACCTTCAATACTTTGTCCACAGTAAGCGATGTTAATAATCATCTAATAGACGCCCTTTGCCCCTTGATTACATGCTAAAAGTTCTTAATAAGTATAATGTTTCTAGAAGAATGCACAAGGAATGATGAAGTCCCAAAATCATGATTTCTGTGTTAAAGAACAACTTTACAATCTATCTGTTTAGCTACACTTTCTCTGGAAGATGAAAACGAGAAAGGGGGAAAGAGGTGAGCTTACAAGGCTTCATCGGATGCATAGCCAAAATCTTAAGCCTGTCCACTGATAAAAAATAAAAATACCTAAAATGCTCTAAAAAGGAAAACCACCCAAGAAAAACAAAAACATAATTCATCAGTCATCTCTATATGCAAGGCTTCTGTGGATTTATTGGTCACATATGTTGATGTCCATCAAATCACAGTGAACGAGTCATGAACCAACTCGAATAAAGAAGTGACGGTGCAGAAGCAACTTTAGCAGGAACTCTTCAGCGAAACTCATCGTGAAAATCATAGTCATCTTCGTCATCAGCAAAAACAGCATTATAGAACACATATGGGTTTTCAATCATCTCATTTAAATCCAGTTGTCCATCCTTGTTTTTGTCAGCCTGCAGTCATTAAACATAAGTCAAAACATGTCAGGGCACACGGTAAACAGAAAATTTTCAAAATATCTAAGAGAAAAAGTATCAAATAGGAACCCCAAGGAAGTGGATGTTTAATTTCTCCAAAAGAAATGCTGTTTCTTAGGTTTGGCATCACAAGGGCAGCCAGATGAACAATCCCACAGTTTCACATATCACTGGAAAATAATTAGGATTTCCAGCTCAGAAAAAAGATTATGAGAGATCAACCACAAAAGCAGAAGCCATCCAGTAGACCTTTCAAGTTATCATAAGCCACATGAATGGCTCATGCATACCCATGAACAAACCAGTCGGTCACATTCTGAAAATGAAAATCTTTAAACACTAGTAAGAGGCAAGCCAAAGAATAATGCAATTTGCACAGCAGATTTTGATTTGAGGTATCAATATTATGTTTGAATCTAGCCATGATCACATCAAATAATGGAAAGAGTAGCAATTTGCTGTACAATGTAGCAGATTTTGAGTTGATGAACAGAAACACAAATGATGGTGAGGGTACCATCTAAAGAGTATTCAGTGCAAAACAATTGAAATGCTCTCTGGCTAATGAAGGCAAGAACTGATCTTTCATCAAAAGATTCCATTCTTTGTCTAGCTAAACCCTTTGTAATATTTGAACTCAAGATGTGAAATTTTGATGTGAACCAAACAGTTGTTAGGTATTTTGGTTGCAATAGTTTCTAGCCTTCCAGTAATTTTCCGCCACATACGGGACTGATAATGACAATGAACCTAGTAATCGCCACTAAACCCAAGCTATAGCAGAGTTTAGATGAGATAAGGGGAAGAGAGGTACTTCCAAACCCTGAAATGCTTCAGTCAAAACTCTACAATTCGTTTCATTCCAATGGCTTAAATAGAAATTACATAGCAGTAATGGCAAGCATTAAAATAAGTTGAAAATAGCACCTAAGAACTAGCACTATATGGATATCCTTCAAACTAAGGAAAATGAACATGATTTCATGGTTAACCGGTTCATTAATGAGCATAGTAATAAGCTGATACGGGTTTGAACAACCATTTATGAAAAAGCATAGTAATCATCACAAGAGCAACTACATGAACAATTGGCCCTGGCTAGGTGACCTGGGTCCGTTGGGACCAAATTTCAAATACAGACTTATGGATCTGTTGGCCCAATCCTATTACATTCTAACACCCTCTCAAACTTTACGATGTGTAGACCGAAAATTTATCTAACAAGAAAAAAATGTGAATCTAAGATGACACAACTTTCTTTGAAATATTCTTAGACAACCAAAGTATCAATTTGTTTTTCTCCTCCATGAAGACCAATGAAGTATCAATAACACAATTTATGATTTCTAATCAAGAAGGCAAACCAAAAATGAGTCAAATAAGTTCATGAAGTTTATTTGCTCCAATTCAAGAAAATCATTTGATAGAAAATATTTATATCATCCAAATAAGATTATCCATTATAATAAATAGGTTCATAAATCACTACAAACTTTTGATATTATAAAGAGACCTTATATATCAAACAAGCTTTTTAAGGTTAAGTTCAAAACCCGAGTTTTAATGACAAACTCGAACCCAAACAAGCTTTTAAAGCAAAGCTCAAGACCTTCAAGTCAAACAAGCTTTCTAAGGTTAAGCTCAAAACCCTCCAAGTCAAATAAGCTTTAAGGATAAGCTCAAACCCGAGTTTTAAGAACAAACTCGAACCCAAACAAGCTTTTTAAGGCAAAGCTCAAAACCTTTATTTATATAATTCTCAAAGCCCTTAAATATCAATTAAATCAAAAGTGATTCTATGGTTCCAAAAACAAGACAATTCATTAAGATGATCAGAACAAGTCAAAGGAATCAACTTCATATTTTTCAAAAAGTCCCACAATTCTTTTAAAACAATTTTATCAAATGCAAGCTAATCAATATAACCATAAGTGCTTTTTCAATATTGATTACTCTCCAATCAAAAGGCCAATAACATGAAGCATCTTAATCACAACGATTTCCAACAAAAGAACAATAAATGGAGATAATAATCTCATGAAAAAGCAACCTTAAAGTTATTGTGATCACAAATCCTCAAATAACAATAAGTGCATCTTCAAATATCAATTAATTTCCAACAAAAGGCCATCAATATAAAACACCTTAATCACAAAGGTTTTCAAGAAGAGGCCAACAACATGGATCTTAATCATACAAGTATATGCAACTTACTATCAACAAACATTTTTCTAATTCATTAACAACCAAGTTTTAATTCTCTAAGTTCATCTTCAAACATTAATTGATTTCCAACAAAAGGTCCACAACATGAAACACCTTAATCACAAAGGTTTTCAACAAAAGGCCAACAACATGGATCTCGAATCACAAATATACAGGAAGGTGCAACTTATTGTTTTCCAATAAATACATTTTTGATCTAATCAATAATCAAATATTACAACACATTTTTCCTCTAAACATGACAACAAACAATTCATATAATTAATATTAAAAACAAACAAGTTGAAAAAAACACACCTCGATGGACTTTGATTAACACTTAAAGAGGAGCCAAACTAGATCATATCAGAACATAAGGCAAGTTAAATAGCCATGAAAATTCACAAGAAGACCGCTCGAGCAAAGACCAATCGCATATCTAACTCAAAGTGGGTATAAATCCAACCAGATCCACAACCTAAATCACCACTGCATGTAAACGACACATGCACATGACAAGTCTTCCATGTTCGAGTGTGCCCTTCTACCATCATGGATCAAAGAGAGAGAGAGGAGGAGGAAGAGCGTCCGGCAGCATCATCGACTCCACCTCTCTGCCTCCTTCGCTATCGCTCCCTTCATCGTTATCCAACTACACCATCGTCGTTCAGTTGTATCACCACCACTGGCCCTTTGTAAGTCACTGCCATTGGTTTCCCTACTGACTTCAATCCTTCTCTCTTTACGTGTTGTAGGCCTCACCTGAGTTGCTGCTCGGATCACCACCCGGCACTTACCTAAGCACCAACTCACCCTGACCACCATCCTCAAAACCCAAATTGTCCCTCCTTCATCGTCCAACATCAACCCAACAATCCTCAGCCACCATCGACCGCTCTTCCCTAATCACCAAACCCTCTTTCTATGCCACAAAAACATGCACCCAAGCCTACTGCTGCTCGACTTCACCGTTCTTAGCCACGTACTTCCATCACAATACCATTACCTCTACATCCGGTCCCTTTACCTCTTTCTTTGTCACAAGAAAGTGAGAAAAACATCTACAACCATCTATCATCATTTCCCAATCATTTCTACCTATTGCCTCTACCATTTTTCTGAATTAGAGGTAATGAAAAGAGAAGATGTCAATCATCCTAAACTCCTTCGGTTGATGCAACGTCTTTGATCCATTTTCCCTGGATGTCTGGATCCCTTCCATGATTTCCGCTCCCTCGCTGATCCTTGCTCCTTTGGCGATAGCGGCGAGACCTCTTCCTTCGTCAACACAGATTGATTGGAAAGAGATACCGAATCCCACGTCTTTAAGGGCGACCTTCGAGGGATGAAGTGGGAAGAAGTGAAGGTTGAGGATGGAAGAGTGCTTCAAATTAATGGTGAGCGTAGCAAGGAGACAAAAGAAACAATCATTGGCACCAAGTGGAGCACAATTGTGGCAAGTTCCTCCATCGTTGTGGGTTGTCGGAGAATGGCAAGGTCAATAAGGTGAAAGCGACAATTGAGAATGGCGTCCTTGCAATGACAGTGCCCAAGGAAGAGGCCAAAAACCCAATGTCAAGTTGATTGAAATCTCTGGTTGAGTAATGCCAAACAGTTGTCTTTCTTCGTAGATGTGTGTGATGTCCTGCGTCTGCAAGGGCATTATCACCCGCAAATCCAAGTAAGGCGACTTATCTCTCTCTTTCCGTCGAATACCAACAGACCCCAACCACCACTAGTTGCCTTCGCCATCACCACCGCACCCACCATCACATAGGCTTTGATACCATGTAAAGAAACAAGTAAGTTCATAAATCTTCTTTATTGAATGATCAAATCTATATACAAAACAACCACAAAGGGTTTGATGTTATTAAATACATTAGGATAATTTATAGAGGAAAAGAGTGAAATTCAACAGCTATGTTGTTGGTTGTTGAAGGCCAATGGCTATTTTACTGGCCATTAGCCCCTATGGCCCAAGTGGCCTTGGTGTCAAGTGGCCCTGACTCGGGTGACTTAGGTCCATTGGGACTTGATTTCAAACAAAGACTTATGGGTCATGTTGGTCCAACCCTATTACATTCTAACAGTTGTGTGATATCAGAGTGTTGACTTCATACAATTTTTTTTTGATACAAATGATGGCGGCCAGGGTTCCAAATTATAAAGAAAAGATTTTGCCTGATAATAGATATCTTTGTCTTAAGATTGCTCTGATTATTAACTTGATGTTCTTTGCTTGAATTCCAAAGAGGTAAAGGGATAAGTGAATGTTGTAACTATTCTCCAAACATCCTTGTTACTATAGTAAGTTTGCTAAACTGAGGACCATCTATGGTGCAATTCTAGGAAGTTGAAATCAAGTCGGGTGTGTGTCCCCTTCGTTGGAAACATATTGTGTTGTTTCCATGATCGGCTTGATGTCTACCACTACAAAATATTTGGTAACCAGTTTGGTTGCCTAATTAACATCAGCCTCATAGCTAAGTATGTCTAAAACTTATTATGGGTTTGCATCAAGGTTTTCAACAGACCTTGAAACCTACCTACATTCAGTTCTTTAGTGTTTTCTTTGTAGACATATGGGCAATCGATGAGTTGGTGGATTGACTACAGGTGTACATAAATTGATTCATCAACATGCTTTCTTTCGATGGGACAAATATTAGTTGTTACACGATGCTTGTCTTGTTGTCTTCTAACGATCTTGTCAAGAATTTGAGATATCTTTTATAATTGCTTTTGCATGTGTTCTTGTAATTGACAACCCTTCACCTTCAAATAGATTAAGAGCAGCCAGAAGTCGATGGAAATCAAATGCATTAGAGGTAGACATATTGTAGGAGTAGGATAGAATGGTACCACGTGTTTAAGCTATGATGGTGGGTAAAAATAGTAAGGTAAGAGATTTGAGTAGAGTGAAATGATAATAATGGATGGAGGAAGGCGTTTGACGAAAGTAATGACTCAGAACAGTTTGACTGTTTGTGAAAGAAACCAGGTTTTAAGGGGAGTATGGGAATATCATGACATAATGAAAAGTATTGAAGTAACCTTGTGAAGAGACCACTAAACCCAAACTAGCTGGGTTTAGATGAGATAAGGTGAAGAGATATACTTTCAAACCCCAAAATGCTTCAGTCAAAAACTCTGCAATTCGTTTCATTTCACTGGCTTAAATAGAGATTACAAAGCAGTAATGACAGACAGTGTTGTTCGTATCACACCATATCGTACAATACTATGTGATATGTATCGTATCGTGAGCTATGATAACCTGTATCGCAAGATAAAGTTTATCGTATCGTATCGTGTGATACGAGCCGTATCATACGATACGAACCGGTATCGTAAGATATAGGTTATCGTGTTGTATCATGTGATATGGCCTGTATCGCATGATACGGCACGTACGATATGAGCGATACGCCTAGGGACCCGTATAAAGGGTCCCTGGCTAAACATAAACCCGTATTTTTGCGAGTTTCTGTGCTTTTTTTGGAGCTCCTCACGTTCTCTTCCGGTGGTTCTCCTCCTCCTTGGTGTTTAAGGGTCCCAAAAAAGTGTTCTACGGTGTTTGTGCAAGCTTCCCAACTCAGATTATAATATATTTTGAGTGTTTTCTGAATTTGTTTCTTTGTATTTGTTGTTTTTTTGTGTTATTTGTATTTTTTTTTTGTAAATGACAAAATATGAAGTTGTTAAGTGTGTGGATATGACTTTTATTGCATTCATGAAGAGGAAGACACTCTATTTGAGTGTTATGTGAAGATTAGGGATTTACGAAGTGCTTTTATTTTTAGGTTTTTAATTGAATTAAAATGCTCAATTGAGATGACAGGAAAGGGTGTTAGAGACTCCCATTCTCGGTCGGATGATCCGGCATGGCAGTGGGGTATACCAGTTGAGGGTTCAAGATAAAAATCAGATGTTTGTTTTGTGAGAAGGTGGTTAGTGGTGGAATTTTACGATTGAAACACCACCTAGCAGGAACTAGGAAAGAAGTTGCTCCTTTTACAGGCAAGAGTTAGAAGTTTGCCAGGAGGCATTAAACGGCAATGTCTTCATATGATTGAGAGTATACAAGATAGGAGACAACAAAAGGATGATTTAGGGATGTTTGAGGAAGATGATGATGCTATTGGATTCACTGATAGTATTTCTTCAGATGCCAGAACAGAGATTGGTAGTAGTAGTTCTCGACCACCAAACAGAAGAAAGAGAGTTGCTGAAGATTTTGCAAGTGGAAGTGGTAGAAGAGGAAGCTCAAGAAGGAGTAAAGGAAGAGTTGCTTCTAGCATACATTCATTTTTTCCTCCTAGCACTACACCTGGTGCTAAACTTGAAATTCATGTTGCTATGGCCTCAGAACAACTACATGATTAGGCAAACCTTACAGTGGGCAGATGGTTTTATGATGCATGCATTCCATTTAATGCAGCAAATAGTTTTCAAAGCAATGGCAAATGCAATTACTAATATTGGTCCAGGATACAAGATGTCCTCTTATCAGAAGTTTAGAGGAAAGATCTTAGATAAGACCATCATTGAAGTGCAAGAATATTGTTCAACTTTGAGAGTCATGGAAGGAGACAGAATACACTATCATGGCAAATGGATAGACAGATAGGCGAGGAAGGACCTTGCTAAACTTTTTTGTCTACTGTCCTAAATGACTTATGTTTTTGAGATCTCTAGACATGTGAAAAGAGAGGCACACTGCAAAGATCCTAAGGTTTGATAAGGTGATATGCGAGGTTGGGTTATACAACGTAGTCCAATTAATTACAGATAATGCAGCTAACTATAA
Organism: Brasenia schreberi; assembly: GCA_036023115.1. Lineage (NCBI taxonomy): Eukaryota > Viridiplantae > Streptophyta > Magnoliopsida > Nymphaeales > Cabombaceae > Brasenia > Brasenia schreberi. The sequence continues at coordinate 8,919,581 of JAYKKT010000080.1, read as the reverse complement.
AGGAGTTGGAAAGGAGTTAGCAGATACTTATGAGACTTTCTATTGACACCATGCACAACCCATTGTTTAGATCTCATCCTTGAAGATATTGATAAGATTGATGAGATAAAAGCAACAACTGAGTGTTGCCAAGATATCACCAAATTTATCTAGAACCATGCCTTTGTATTGTGTATGATGAGATATACAAATGGTACAGATCTTCTTCGTACAGCTGCAACTTGGTTTGCAACTAATTTCTTATATGTACAAAGCATTATCAAATAGATGCAAGCCTTGAAGAGAATGTTCTCCTCAGATGAGTGATAATAATTTGCAGAGTTGTCTCAAAATAGAAGAAACAAAAAGTTGAATGAGATTTCTGAAACAGTCCTAAGGAGTACATTTTGGACTGCACGTGCGAGTTGTGAAAGAAATTAGAGTGTCTTTCAACACATCCACACAAAAAAGCACAACAAGTTGGAACATAAGGGGCTTAATGACTTGGTTTTCATCCATTGTAATATGTGGTTCCGATAGAGGTAATCTTGTATTACTTACTACTTAAAGATTCAATTCATATTGTTAATGTTATTTACTAATTACTTATCTTTCTTTATTGTAGGCAATTGAAAAAGGTAAATAAAGAAGAAAGCCAATTTGATCCAATAAGTTTGGATAATTTTGATATATTAGAAGACTGGATTATAGAAGATGGCGAAGAAAATTCCCTCCTAACTGAAGAAGACATTGCATGGATTAATTTGGAATGAGTGCAACAACATTATCAAGGAGATGAAGATTTTTATTTTGAAGCAGAAGGTAGTGATGAGGATCTTCAACAAGGAGAAGATAAAGATTATTTAGTTTATGATCCTGATTACAATATGTAAATGTAAATGTATTTCATTTTTTGCTTCAAAATATGTAATTTTTTTTCAATTGTTCAATGGTGAATGATCAAATCATCAATATGTACTAAACTTTGCATTATATGAATTCTTTGCAATTACCAGATTTTTCCTGATTTTTTTCTGATTTTTAATATTTTTTCCTGATTTTTTAATTTTAAAATATGATATGATATGCTACGATACAATACGCCCGTATCGTGGAGCAAAACGATACACGATACGATACGCGTCAAACAACACTGATGGCAGACATTAAAACAAGCTAGAAATAGCACCTAGGAACTAACACTACATGGTTATCCTGCAAACTAAAGGAAATGAGCCTGATTTAATGATTACCTGGCTCATTAATGAGCATAGTAATCAATTGGTACAGGTTTGAATGACCATTTATGAAAGTTTTAAATAATTCCCACATCAAATTTTTAGTTAACATCATCCCAAAAAAAACGATGGGAGTATAGTTTAAGCAAAATGGGGTTGGCTACAATTCACAGGCCATGGATAATATAAACAAATATGACTTCATACAATTAGAATAACAAATATTTTAAGAAAGCTTCATGACCAAGTAGAAAAGATCAGGCAGAATGTTACACGCTCTTTAACTAGTGAAGTCATATGGCAAAGTACAAGGAAGAAACTTATGCAACCATGGAAGAATAACAAAATCTAGCAGCATAAAGAAAGCAAGGACATAATAAAACTAGGTAAATACATTTATGTCCCACCAAAAGAAGAAACTATATAAACCTTGATGCATACCAATATTAAATCTTAAAGGTGTACAAATAGTAGGACCTGCATTATTGTGTACTCCGCTTGCTGTTTTGCATAGAAACGTTCCCCTGGATGAAGTTTCTTGATGATAGGCAGTAACTCGGCTGCTAACAAGTACCTGGCCGAAGAAAATGAATTAAGTGTGAAAAGTACATATATACACATATACACATGGACAAAGATGAAAAATGATCAATAGTACGTAAATTTTGAGTATTGCAACCATGACCTAGGATCTTGAGTATCACCACTATGGCAATCTACAATTCACTAAGCACCTCTGATGGATATACATGTGATGTCCTTCCAAGGTTGTTAAAGACAACCAGGGGCCCTGTGGGTCCACAACCAAAGCCTATCCATCCATGACGGTGCTATGTGGCACCACCCCGGCTGCAGGTCGTGAAACAGCAAACTAGGAGGTGGCTGTATCACCATAGCATTTCAACAGATAACAACATAAGTTCTTCGCAAAGTAGAGAACCATACCCATCATTATCTCTATCAATCTCCCGAAACAATTTTTTTGCTGGTGTCTCCCTTGAGGTATCAAATGATGATGTCTCGTGATCTTCATTATCATAGGTCCTTATCATGTCAAACAACCCGTGAAAGAATTCTTGAAAGTCGATCTGCCCATCTTTATTAGAATCTCTTTCCCTAACCCAATCAGAAAGAAAATAGCGATTTATTCTATGCATTATACACTGCTTTAAAAACCACCAATATACTCATAACTCGGCTTTAACCATGCAATGCTAGTAAAAAGTGCTTGTTATGCCACATAACATTCTAGTTTTACAGTTCTTGCATACATATAAGAAGTGAAACACAAATAAATGCCACTGACAAGTTACAACAGTTAAACTAAAACTCATCAAATTTGCTGATAAAAAAACATGTGCCTGTATACCACATTACAACACAATGCGAGTTTTGTTACAATGTGGCTCCCTTTTTATCAAGAAATGGGCATTCCTCTTCAGATAATGCATGATTTATTTCTCAAAATCTGAAGCACCCTTTATTCTCGAAAGCAAGTGAGATGTATCTAAAGCAAAATGGAAAAGGAAAGGGGGAACCAGTAAGTAGATAACATGATACCAAAAATGAAACTATAAGTTCAAATTTCTGACAGGTATCTTTTATACCTTACTTCCTCCTTGCACAACCACATGTGGAGCTTTTTGTTATGGCTGTCAGATGGATGCAAAAAACTAAGACAAGAAGATCAAAGAAACATATTAGCAAAGATCATTATGTAAGAAAGGCAACAAGAATTTAAAATGCAAATACGCACTTGTTAAATTCTGTCTTGTTTAAAAGACCATCTCCATCCTCATCTGAAGCATTGAAGTGTTCCTCTCTCCACCATCCCAACACAGAGGCTACCGAATCATTGTCTGATAAAGGAAAGAATATTGCCTAGATAAATGATAGGGTTGAAAATAACAGCAATAGATAGAATTACAAAACATGTTTGAAAATCACAGAAGATGCACTATAGTGATAGAATATAACCATGCACACGCATGCATGCAAGAAAGGATGCGTGAACACACTTATTCACACCAGAAAACTTCAAGGATATGTGCACACACATTCACACACGCACACACACCAAAAAACTTCATAAAACTGTTTTTTCTATGGGAAGTCACATAAACAAACTCAAATTCTAGGAGCTAAATATGAGTGTTTGGGCAACAATTATATGAATCAACACCGTTTAATGGGAAAGGATACAGTGTTCCATTCCCATGCGACCAAGAACACTAATATCATATTGAAAGATTATATGGATATCACATTTTGATCACATAATAATATGTCATATATAGTTTTTAATCGATCATTTTGCGTCAAAGTTTTTCTCCTGTTCGATCCTGATTTATTCTTGCTTTTTCTCATTAAATTTATTTTATATTTTGCATTAAATACTAGATTGACCCTGTTATGCTCTTATTTTGCTTCGATGATAATTTACTTCTTCCTGCTTCCAACACTTCTTAAGAAGGCTTGCTTCCAGACTTAGTTCCCAAACTTGTAACCCAAGTTATACTATATTCCAAGTTTCAGTTTATCATGAACTTTTGTATCGAATCCAAATCTCCATGCTAGCATATAGACTGTTGTCCAAGGTAGAAACGAATTGGGATCTTTTCACTTTGTTTCCAGACTAAGGTAGAAACGAATTGTGATCTTTTCACTTTGTTTCCAGACTAAGGCTATCACAAATATCTTTCACACTAGAGAAGCAAAATTAGATGCTAGGATTTCCTTAAAAGGAAGTGTCTCCATGACTTGCAGTTCTTCCTATACGGTTCTGATGACATTGTCACCCCCATTCATAATTGGGAATTGGTTTTCTAGAGCTACCATTTGCTTCAAAAGTTTCTAGATATATGCGATTATTCCAGTGTTATCCGTTTCAATACGGTGCAATACGTATCGTATAGTACACCATTTTGTATCACAATCCGTAACTTATCGGGTTGTATCATGCGATACAACCCGTATTGTTTGTATTGTATGATAGTGGTGATACGGCCAGAGACCTTTATAAAAGGTCCTTGACCGAACAGAAGCTCGCTGGCGTCTATTGAAAGCTCATAGAGTGCTCTCCAATGGCTCCCAAGGTGTTCTACGACATGTGTACAAGCCTCCCAACCCAAGTTGTGGTATACTTTTGGAGTTTTTCCAAAAAATTTCTTTATATTTGTTGTTTATTGTATTATTTATGTTTTTTATTTTGAATGACAATATATAAAGTTATAAAGTGCATGATATGATTTTTATTGTATTTGTGAAGTGGGAGATACTCTCTATTTGAGTGTTAAGTGAAGATTAGAGATATATTTTCAGGTTTTTTATTCGATTGAAGTGTTCAATTGAAATGGCCGGAAGGGGTGTTAGGGGACTCCCAATCTCAATCTGTTCATCCAGCATGACAGTGGGGTACACCAGTTGAGGGAAACAAATTGAAGATAAAATGTTTGTTTTGTGTGAAGGTGGTTAGTGGTGGAATTTCACAATTGAAACATCACCTAGTAGGAACTATGAAAGAAGTTGCTCCTTGCATGGGCAAAGTTAGGAAATTGCCAAAAGAATGATTTACAGATGGTTGTGAGCAATGTCATAAAAATTGTATCGTATGATACGATTTTATCGCGTATCGTATGAAGATATGGTACGATACAGGAGCACGTATCGCTTATCGCGATTTATCGTATCGTATGATACGAGGGTGTATCATACCGTATTGTACGATACGGGGTTCGATGTCGATTTTTCTATTATAAATTTTGAAAATTCGAAACTTTCAGATTTCAATTATCTTTCTTCCCAAACCCTTTTTCACGTCATTTCCTTGCTTCCAGATCCTCTTCTTACCTTGTTCTTGTTGATTTCATGGTTTATTCACAAGATTCTCAAGTATTTCACCCAATCCAACTCCCCATCTCTAGTGTTTTTGTCAAATTTGTGTCATACCTCTTTCCTTTGCCATTCTACCCGATTTTTCATACCTCTTTTCTTTGCCATTCTACCAGATTTTTCACTTGAAAAATTTAGGGTTTTTGCAGATTTCGTGATTCTTAACCTCTAAAAAGCCTTTTCCTTCTAATTGATTATCCACTCTTGTGTTAATGGCTTTCGATCGAGTCGATCCGGCTTAAAAATATTGCACTCCTATGTACGAAGGCAATAGGCTTGTGAACAAGTGCAAGTTTTGCAATATTGTAAAACATTGTGGTATTTCTCGTATGAAACATCACCTTGCATGAACGAAGAAGGATGCTATTACATGTTTTCAGGTTCCCAAAACAGTGAAGTATGAGATTGAGCAGGTATTGGAGGCTTTGAAGGAGAGGAAGAGATTAAGAGTGAGAGAGGGCAGAAATAGGTGGTTGGGATATGTCTCAATCATTTGAAGATGTTACTACTTAGGGATGTATGATAACCATGGTCATGGTGGTGATGAATTATATGGTGCAGTTGAAATGAAAGAAGAGATACTGAAAAGAGGAGGAGAAAGCGAGAAAAGATAAAAGGTATAGGTTCTGGTGGTAATAGCAGTGGAGTTGGCTCTTATTCCACTACAATAGCTCATACTCGCCCGATGCCTACGAGGGGTACTAGAAGAGGAGCCAGAGAAGGTAGTGGCCCTAGAGGGATGCCTTCATTTTTTCTCCCATGTACAACTCCTGGAGCTTAGCCAGGCATTAGATCAACTATGACTTCAAAGGAGGTAATTGAGAAAGTATATTTAAAGTGTACTAAAAATTTTTATGAAAATTGCCTCCCTTTCAATGTTGCAAACTCATTTTCTTTTCAAAGTATGGCAGATGTTATTGCCGATGTGGGATCAGAGTATAGAGTCCTTACTTATCATGTTTTGAGGGGCATATTATTGCAGAAATAGGTTGATATTGTTAATGCATAGAATTCTGAATTTAGGGAGTTGTAGAAGGATACAGGATGTTCTGTTATGGCTGATGGTTGACAGATAGTCGGCGTAAGTTTTTGGTAAACTTCCTAGTCTATTGTCTCAAAGGTACATTATTTTTGAAATTATGACTTATGTCATATTCATAAAACTGCAGATAATTTATTCCCTATTTTTTAGGAAGTTGCTGAGGAATTCGTTATTTCAAATATTGTTCAATTCATTATTGATAATGTTGCAAATTTTAGATCAGTTGGTAAGATACTAGAGGCAAACCATCCATCCTTAGTATGGACTCCATGTGTTGCACATTACAGACTTAATGCTTGAAGATTGAGTGTAATGGATGAAATAAGAGGGGCTATAGATGCATGCAAAAATATTACAAAGTTTATTTATAATCATTCTTTTGTATTGCATTTGATGTGAATTCATACAGCTGGAATGGAATTGATTAGGCCTTCATTGACAAGATTTGCTACAAATGTCATTACTGTGCAAAGTCTTGTCATACATAAAAATGCATTGAAAAAATTGTTTGCATCTGATGAATGGGGCTCTATTAGTTGGTCTAGAATGAGAGGGAAATGTTGTGGTAGATATTGTTTTCAATGCTGATTTTTGGGTAAGTTGTAGCAAATTTTTTAGGATGATTGTACCTTTAGTTAAGGTAATGAGGATGGTGAACAGTGAAGATAGACCTGCTATGCTATATGTATATATGATGCTATGGATAAGGCCAAATTGGAAATACAAGCAAACCTTGACCGCAAGCCAGTCACTTTTAAAAAAAGTTTGGAAGATAATTTATGCATGTTGGAACCGCCAAACGCAACATGATTTGCATGCTGCTGCATATTTCTTTAACCCTTCTATTCGATTTTCTCCTAACTTTATCGAGGATGAAGAAGTGAAAAAGGGTTTCTTAAATGCAATTGACCTTGTTGAAGATTCATCTACTCGTAATATTAATTTAGAGTTAAGCAAGTATATACAGAGTGTTACAGATTTCGGAAGGTCAATTGCAATCCAACTCCGCTCCTAGATGCAACTAGGTATTGTGTTTTTATTGATATTCATTTAAGTTATTAATTGATGGACTTCATGTGTTTCTTATTAATCATTATCGTGTTTTATTTCAGATAAATGGTGGGCTCATTTTGGTGTAGATGCATCGAATTTGGCAAGGTTTGCTCAAGGTATATTGAGCCAAACATATAGTTCAAGTGGGTGCGATAGGAATTAGAGCTTTTTCGAACGCATTCATACGAAAAAGCGAAACAGACTGGAGCATGCTCGACTGTATGATTTCGTATGCATTGCCTATAACATGAAGTTAAGGCAAAAGTAATAATTAGAAAATATATATTGTTTGTTGTTGCCTAGTTCTTAACTTCTTTAATCTTATTAATAATGAATGCTTATGTGACTATATTACATTTGATATTCTTTATAATTTGAATATTCTTTCTTTCAAAGCAAATGCAAAAGATGCAAGAAGGACAAGAAAGGTACCGTATGACCCGTTGAGTTACAAAAATATTGATATTTTTAACGATTGGGTCGAAGAGAAAGAGTCATATATCATTTTAGATGATGAAAATTAGAGGACACTCCAAGCTGATGCAGAACTTAGAGTTGGAGACGATGAAAATGAAGCCAAAGGTATTGGATGGGCAGATCCTATTATGGAGGAAGAAGAGGGAGGAGATGATGATGATGATCATGGTGATGGTGGTGATCCTGACTACGTTGATTATAATGCTTTTGTTGATTGTGATCCACATTGTTGATGATTGTAATTAGTTTTAACTTTTATTTGTAAGTTGTAACCTTGATTGATGATTATGGATTCTGTGGATTATGGAATATGGAATCATGAATTATGGATTCATGTAGAATTTGGAATTATATTATTTATGAAATATGGATGCTTATAGCCTTGTTATAGAGATGTTTTTGTTATAGTATGAATGTTTTTTTATTGTGTTATACATCTTTTATTCATTAATTTTAATTTGAATTTTTAAATTTTAAAAAAACTATGTATTATACTGTACCATATAATACAACCGTATTAATGTCCCGTACGATACGAGCATCGATACGACTTTTACAACATTGGTTGAGAGTATACTTGAGAAGAGACAACACAAGAATGATTTAGAGATGTTTGAGGAAGAGGATATGATGTTGGATTGGGTGATAGTATTCCTTCGTATGGTAGGACAAAAGAGATTGGTAATAGTAGTTCTCAATCACCAACATGTGAAAAGAGGGTTGTTGAAGATGTTGTAAGTGGAAATGGTAGAAGGAGTAGAGGAAGAGTTTACTCTAGTATACAATCATTTTTCTCTCCTACCACTACACATGGTGCTCAACCTAAAATTCATGATGTTATGACTTCAGAGCAATTGCATGAGCAAATGGCTTTGTGATGCATGCATTCCACAAACAGTTTTCATTTTCAGGCTATGACAGATATAATTGTTTTTGAGATCCTTAGACATGTCTGAGGAGAGGCATACTATAGAGGTCCTAAGGCAAGAGTTTGATAAGGTGAAATCCGAAGTTAGGCAAGGGAATGTAATCGAATTCATTATAGATAATACAACTAACTATAAAATAGTTGGAAAGGAGTTAACTGATATCTATAAGACTTTCTAGCAACAACTCAGTGTTGCCAAGATATCACCAAATTTATCTATAAGCATACTTTTGTATTATGTATGGTGGTGCAGAGGTCCTTTGTAGCCAAGGATAAGACAAAAGAATCTATTAGAAGCATTTTCAATGGAAGAAAGAGGAATTATGTGTCCGTGTAGAACATTATAGATAACAAATAGAACAAACAATTGCATGAGCTTATTCATGCAACAACTTAATATCTAAACCCAACATTAAGGTATTTTGCAAGCTTTAAAAGGGACGATGAGGCTAAGTCATACATACACCTTTAGGAGGTGGAGTGTCGGCCTCGATACGAGTGCAACATCGACACTGACACCATATCAGTGCGGCACCAGCACAGTATCATGTAATTGTGACACTGTCAACGTGTTGATGCTGAGAATGGGTGCGGTCAATGTGTCGGAGTTCATATTCGTCCAGTTATTAGATCGGATGTATAAAAGACTGAGTTGCCTTCTCTCACGCTGCTCTCTCACGCTCCTACCTTCTCTCACGTTGAATCTCACCCTTTGTTCAGGCTGCCTTCTCTCACGCTGAATCTCCCTCTTCATTCAAGCTGCTTTCCCTCAAGTTGAACCATCTCCCCCTTCGTTCAGGCTGCCTTCTCTCACGTTAAACCATCTCCCACTTCGTTGAGGCTGCTTTCTCTCATGCGGCTTTCTCTTATGTTAAACCATCTTCCCCTTCATTCAGGCTGCCTTCTCTCACCATCTTAAGCTTGTTGGGTCACCTTGTCAGCATCGGCTTTGTTCAGATTACAGGAAGCCCTTCTCAATCAGGTTTACCCTCATCTTTCTCTTATATTAGGCGGTGCCTTGAAATACTTGGCTTATAGTGCCAGAAGAATATGTGCTTGTATTAAGCAAGGCTTTCTCTTTATCAATCCCTCTACTCCTCGAGAAATCAGGCATTCGAGTGTGTTTCCCTCATTGGTGGTTCTAGTTCTAAACTGTAAGAACCTTGAATTCCATGAGACTTTCCTATGTCGTTGGGCTAGGTAACTGCTATATTCTTCCAGCCTCAACTGCTTACTTTGGTCTTGTTTGGAAATATGTTTCATGCGTTAGTTAGTCAGACATTATTGAAGATTACCTTACTTTGGTCTTTCCCTCGTTGTAATGTTGTTTCTTTAGAATATGCACATTGATAGAGGATTATTGTGATGCAAATACATTATGTTGATGTGTGAAATTCAATTAGTTAGTTAAATCGATATGTATCGTGTGTCCATATTATGACCAGCCTCATAGCACCCATCCTTACATGTATACCATTTGTTAATTCATGTTGCATTTTAAATTGATTTGCTACAGTAAATAAAACTGTAAAAGCATTTTTGTTGATCCTATTGGTTGACTCATATTCTAATTGCTTATTGTATTAAGCCTTTTGGTTACTGGTATATCAATGTTATTACCGACTCCATCTCCTATTTATTGTTTTTGATATTTTGTTTTTCAATCATGTTGTGAAATTGTGAATTGAGTTGATCCTAAAAATGGCCGACAATAGAAAAGAAAAAGGAGTATCAATTGGTACTCGCCCTACTGGGAGTTTCGGTGAAAGTGTTCCTTCAAGTTTAGGATCAACAACAAAAGTTACAAAACCTTCAATTTCAATACCTCGTGATGATGCACCATTGTGGATGTACATACAAAGGATAGAATCATACGAAGGTGATAGAGGTAATACACATTTTATGTGTAAACTTTGCAATATTAGTTTTATTGGATCGTATATTAGAGTGAGGGCACATCTTTTAAAATTATCAAAACATAGTATAAGAGCATATCCGAATGTGGATAAGGATTTACAAAGACAATTAATGAAAAAGCAAGATGAGTATGAAAAGAACAACGAAAGGAGTGAAAAAGAAACAAATATTCCATTATTTTATGGATACAAAGAAGATGCAAAAAAAAAAGTTAATACAAAGTGAGTTTAAAGGTTTGAGAAAAGGTGTAATTGAAAAATCATTTAATGTAGTTGGAAGGGAGGAGATGGATAGAAAGGGTGGAAGATTTTTCTTTTCAAGTTCACTTCCTTTTAATGTAGCAAGAAATTCATATTGGAAAAGATCTTGTCACTGTTAATGTAATAGGAGCACGGGCCTTTAGGGCCCGTGCCACCATGATGAAAGAGGACCAGGGCCACCATCGCCCTGGCCAGACCGTTGGGATCCCCCCAACGGCTAGTGTTGGACAGGGCCAGCACTAGCCTTTGGACTCCAACGGCTAGTGCTGGCCGACCACCACTAGTCCCCTTTCCACTCCATTTTGCTCTCTCATTTTTCATGTGTGTAATGCCTATAAATAGGCCATTCAATAATCAATAAAGCATGCAGTCTAGCACTGCTTCTTGACGTATTTTGTATATGCTTCCACTCTTGTTTGTTATTCTCGAAGATCGACATTCGTGATTGAATGTCATTTGACTCTTGGCGACTTGGTGAATTAGATTTGTGCAATATTAACCTTCGTTCATTGACGAATATTTACATAGTATGAGAGCCTCGGATTGAAGATATTGAACGCATTAGGGAAGCGTGCCAACTTTGAAAATTCTACGATTCTTGGTTTTTGACATTTCAAAGTTCAAGGTAACTTTAGAAAATATGTTTATCTTGAAAATCGAAGGAAAATAATGAAGTTCTCAATCGATTACGTTGTTTTTGTGGAAATTTTGGAATAACAATGTGTTTGAAGATATAACTTTCTTAGAAATATATAATTATGGTTTTCCTGTATATATGCTTGTGTTTTTGAAATTGAACTTTTGATTTTAACAAATGATTCTTGACTAAAGTAAATTTGTGGCTATGTTTGATATGTTCGAAACATTTGAAAACTTAGTTGTTTATCAAAGACAATGTAGTAGTAATAATATTTTTGACATTCTCGTTTTTCAAAAAAAATTAAAAATATATATATATATATGTAGTATTTTATCATTGTCCTTTATTATTGATCCATATCTTGCCCTTAATGAGTTTGAAGAAGTCGATAGATTAGTTCATTCGCGTTGCATTGCTTCATTTCTCAAATCTCATCTTCTCATTTTGTTTGTCCATGAACAATAGTCTTGTTACCCATTATCTTCGTTTTATGTAGAAATTTGCTTTCTTTTGCTATGAATCTTAATAATGGTTGTTACTTGGTTTCTTAGTTCATGGTTGTTATAAGAACATTATGCGATCTATTTTTGGATTAAGGATGGTTTATTAGTTTATCTCCTCTTTCTTTGAAAAATCCTATGTTGTTTCGGTGCAAATATGATAACTTAAGATTTCTTGAAGCATGTTTTTGAAATGGTCATTAAATAATTTGGATTTTTGAAGAAATCTCTGTGTTTTTTAGTGCTAATTGTCCTTTGTTGGTTGCGACTGTTTGTTTGTTGGTGTGTTTTCGGTATCTCTCCTTGGTTTCTCTTATGTAGTTTTGTTTAGGTTTTGGCATTTGAGTGACTTGATAAGGGTTGAAATAGCTTTGCCCTTTTGTCCTTGAAAATTGGTTTAATAAAGATTGAGTACTTAAATTGATTCTCTATATGTGGTCTTGTTTGACTTGTTTACTTCTCACGATATCAACTGTCATTCTTTGTTTGCCATGTGAATTTGGCTAGTGCTTGCACTCTTTGTTATCGTGGTTGCTTTCAGAATTCTTTGGGTTCGATTTGTCTTGTGGTTGGGATATGTAATATTCCAATAATATCAATTTGTTTTTGTGAGAACCACTTTCTCTTATCCTTGATTTAAAAATATTAAGCTCTATGTGTTTTAGATGGACTTATTGACGAGAAATATGGGTTTAGTTTGATTATTGGAACATTTTAGTGGTTTACTGCGCTCCCTTCTCATGAAAAACAAATCTTTTCTGTTGCACTTAATATTATTGTATGTTTGTATAGTATTTGCATTGTTGAGTTAAATGAACAGATTTGGCTATTCGACCCGATTCCGTTGTGCATGGTATTCAGACTTGAGCACATCCAGGTGTGTTCCTTCCAACTTGGTTACATGCAATCTTGATTATGTATTTACGGAGTTAAATCAAATTGTTTGTTGGCATGTTTAGAAGAAAAATGTGTTGTGATATTTGGATGATTTCAAACTTGACTATTGATAAATTTGAAAATGTATTTGTTAGAAAACAATAAGGGGTATCTTCTTGTATAATTGAGATCCATGTTGTTGGCCTTTTGTTGAAGACCTTTGTGATTAAGGTGCTTCATGTTGGTGGTCTTTTGTTGGAAATTAATTGATATCTTAAGATGCACTTATTGTTATTTGAAAATTTGTTACGATTTCAAACTTGACTATTGATAAGTTCGAAAATGTATTTGTTGGAAAACAATACGAAGTATCCTCTTGTGTAATTGAGATCCATGTTGTTGACCTTTTGTTGAAGACCTTTGTGATTAAGGTGCTTCATGTTGGTGGCCTTTTGTTGGAAATCAATTAATGCTTGAAGATATACTTATTGTTATTTGAGACAATTGGAAAAAATGATTGTTGATAATGAGTTGAATGTACTTGTATGATTGAGATTCATATTTTTGGCCTTCGGTTGGAAATTAATTGAAAATTGAAGATGTACTTATTTGAAGATTTGTGATCTTGATAACTTGTTATTTTTCGTGAGATTATGGTCTCCGTTTGTAGGCCTTTTGTTGGAAATCTTTGTGATTAAGATGTTTCATGTTGTTGGCCTTTTGGTTGGAGAGTAATCAATATTGAAAAAGACTTATAGTTATCTTGATGTTATGGTTTTAACAAACCTTGTGAGATCTTTTTAAAAGCATGAAGTTGATTCCTTTGACTTGTTTTCGATCATTCAAATGGATTATCTTACTTTTGGAACCATAGAATCACTTTTGAGTTTAAATGATATTTAAGGGCCTTGGGAATTGTATGTTTGATTTTAAGGTTTTGAGCTTTGCCTTAAAAAGCTTGTTTGGGTTCGAGTTTTTTTTCAAAACTCGGGTTTGAGCTTAGCCTTAAAGCTTGTTTGACTTGGCGGGTTTTGAGCTTTGCCTTAAAAAGCTTGTTTTTGTTCAAGTTTGTCCTTAAAACTTGGGTTTTGAGCATAACCTTAAAATGTTTGTTTGATATACCAAGATATCCTTATAATATCACAAGTTTGTAATGATTTATGAATCTAGTTATTATAATAGACAATCCTATTTGAATGATTCAATGTTCTCTTTCAAATGAGTTTTTTTTTTTAGAAAATCAATTTCATGAACTTATTTGACTCATTTTTTGGTTTACCCTTTGGATTAGATATTGTACATTGTCTTTGCGATTTCATTAAGATCAAGCAAATGTATGTATTGATACTTTGTTGATTTTCATGCAGGATAGTTGACACATTGATGAAAGAGGACCAGGCCCACCATGGCCCTAGCCAGACCGTTGGGGACCCCAACGGCTAGTGCTGGCCGACCAGCACTAGTCCCCTTTCCACTCCATTTTGCTCTCTCATTTTTCATGTGTGTAATGCCTATAAATAGGTCATTCAATAATCAATAAAGTATGCAGTCTAGTACTGCTTCTTGACGTATTTTGTATATGATTCCGCTCTTGTTTGTTATTCTCGAAGATCGACATTCGTGATTGAATGTCATTTGACTCTTGGCAACTTGGTGAATTAGATTCGTGTAATATCAACCTTCGTTCATAGACGAATATTTACAGTCACTTCATTGCTAATTGTAATTACATGGTTACGTTCCTCTAAGTTCTGAAAAATTATGAACCATAATTCTTAAAGAAGAACAAGTCAATATTGAAAGATTTTAGAACATAAGAAGTTTTCATGGAAAACTAACGTTGTTTCTATTATTTCGATGGATGGAGTGATATTCAAAGACATCCACTTATTAATTTCATTGCTTATTCAATTACTGGGCCAATATTTTTGAAGTCTAGTTATGCATCTAGAGAAATTAAAACTACAAGCTACTTGAAAGATTTATTTGTAAAATTTATTAAGAGTGTTGAATCAGATAATGTTGTATAAATAATCACTAATAATGCAGTTAATTGTAAAAGTATGGGGTTAAGTTTGAAAGGTGATTATCCACACATTTTTTGGACACCTTGTGTAACTCACAGTTTAAATTTGGCTCTTTCTTGTATATATAAGCCATCAGAAGATAAAGATAATCTCCATGCATATGAATAGTGTTCATGGATTGAAGATATGACAACAGATTGTATAAAGATAAGGAATCTTGTAATAAATCACCATTTAATTTCAGCCATATTCAATAGACATTCTCATTTAAAGTTGTTGAAGGTTGGAAAAACACATTTTGCTTTTTGATTGTGATGGTAAAAAGATTCAATACAATTAAGACATCATTGGTTCAGCTGATTACTTATCCAAGGTGGGATTTATACCATGGTAACAAGGTTGAAGATCAAGCAAGGGCCCAAGCAGGGAAGACTATTATTCTTAATGATTTATGACAAGATAAGGTGTCATATTTTCTTAAATTCATAGAGCCTATTTGGTAGATGTTGAGAGAAGTTGATAAAGATAAACCAATGTTTTATAAAGTTTATGAAATTTGGGATACCATGATTGAAAAAGTTGAGTCAATAATTTTGAAGCACGAGAGAAAAGAACTTCATGAGACATCATCGCTTTATGATCATATTCATTCTATATTAGTTTCAAGATGGGACAAAAGCAACACTCCCTTGCATTGTTTAGCATATTCTTTAAATCCAAGATATTATGGGAAGAAATGGTTGCATGAGAGCATTGGGCGTACTCCTAATCAAGATCCTAAAATAGCAAAGAATAGGCAAATGTGTTTGGGAAGGATTTATCGTACTCATACCTACTTAGGCAAGTAAATTCTAAATATGAAAAGTTTTCTTATGACAGACTTGATTCAGTAGAAGCACTAAAAGAAAGGGATTACCAAGATCTACTAGATTGGTGGGCATGTTATTGATTTGAGATGCCTTTTCTTCAAAAGCTTGCATCAAAATTATTATCTCAACCTGCTACTTCATCTTGTTGTGAAAGGAATTAGAGTACATATTCTCAAATTCACAATATCAAAAGGAACAATCTCTTAAGTAGTCGTGCTGAAGACTTGGTTTATGTCCATTCAAACTTAAGATTGGTTTCACGATCTAATACAGAGTACAGGTAACTAATTACTAATTTTTTAAAATTGTTTTCGTTTCTATTAATCATGATTATTATATTTGATCTTTTCTTGTTATTTATTTGAATATATTACAGTGAAGGAGCATCAAAATATTGGGATGCAAACCTGGAGGAATATCACTTAGATGAGAGCCAAGATTTGTATACCCTTAATATGGAACTCACTGATCCAATAGTCCCTTCAGTTGATAATATTGTTGATAGTGAAGATCTATAATTTTATCAGGTACATGTTCATTTTATTTATCAAACATTAAGATTTCAATTTTCTTTTGATTGATTTGTGTATTATGATGAAATTAGTAGTTGTTTACTTATTTTGCTTTAATATAAAGTTGTGTACTTACTATTGTCGTCATATACTTATGTTAATTGATGTCTCACTTGTTCTAGCTTGAATATTATATTATATAATATTATATATCATAATCGTGTCGCCGCAACCAAATTTTTTCAAATTTGTCATATCTTGTATCCTTGTCCACACCCGTGTGACATAGCGGTGAGGTAAACCGAAGTATCATTGATTGTATTGAGTGTATAGACAGATCAGTCCCTAATGAGAGTAAAGCATATTTTATACATCGAGAGATGATATCTACGATAATGCTCTTCACTTGATTGGCTTAGCTGTAGTCCTTCACAACCATACAAATATGCGTCCAGTAAACTGTTTATCTTAATATTTAAGTTTCTTAAATCTTATATTTATTATAAATTAAGTTCATAATGTGTCTTTTTCTATTAGATGTTTGGTGAAATAGGTTTGAAAGTGATTGCCCAAACCTTAGAGATTTTGAAGTTAGACTTTTGAGTTAAATCTCTAGTGCAATGTGTTGTGAAAAGAATTGGAGTGTCTTTGAACACATCCACACAAAAAAGTGCAATTGATTGGAACAGAAGCAGCTCAATGACTTAGTTTTTATCCGTTGTAACATACAGCTCCGACACATGTAATCTTTATTAGTTACTACTTAAATATTCAATTCAATATTTTATTTTATGAATTAAATTATTAATATTATTTACTAATTACTTTTCTTTCTTTCTTTCTGATAATTAAAAAAGTTAAATAGGGAAGAACCAATAAGTTAGGATAATTTTGATAAATTAGAGGAGTGGATTATGGAAGATAATGAAGCAGATGCACTCCTCACCGAAGAAGACATTGTATGGATTAATTTAGAAGGAGCGCAACAACAATATAAACAAGGAGAAGATGATGTTGATTTTGAAGTAGAAGGTGGTGAGGATCTTCACTAAAGAGAAGATGAAGACTATTTAATGAAATATGGAAAAACCAAAACATACCCGAGGAATGGAGAGCAAGTACACTTACACCCATATATAAGAACAAGGGAGACATTCAAAATTGTGTAAATTATCGAGGTATCAAGTTAATGAGCCATACTATTAAATTATGGGAAAGAATTATCGAACGTAGGTTAAGATATGTATCAAGTACAACAGAGAACCAATTTGGATTCATGCCATGCAGATCTACAGTCGAAGCGATTCACCTTTTGAGACGTCTTATGAAATATTTTAGAGCAAAAAAGAAAAACCTTCACATGATATTTATTGATCTAAAAATAACTTATGATAGAGTAACGAGGGAGGTTCTTTGGAGAACTTTGGAAAAAAGAGGTATCCCATTGACATACATTAACCTTATAAGAGACATGTATGATGGTGCAAAAACATATGTGAGGACTCATGAAGAAATGGCAGACTTCTTTGAAGTTAATATTGGGTTACATCAAGGATCAAGTTTAAATCCATACTTATTTATAATGGTGATTGATGAGTTAACAAAACATATTCAAGATGAAGTACCTTGGTGTATGTTATTTGCAGATGACATTGTATTAGTGGAGGAGTCTAAGGAAAAAGTTAATAGAAAATTGGAACTATGGAGAGAAACATTAGAAAGCAAAGGCCTCCGACTTAGTAGAACAAAGACAGAATATTTGGAATGTAAGTTTGATCATTTGGTTACCTAAGAGGACATAGAAATTAAAATTGGCACACATTGCATCCTACAAAAGAAAAGTTTTAAATACCTAGGGTCAATTTTTCAGAGTGATGGAAGAATTGATGGAGATGTTATGCATAGAATTAATGTTGGTTGGTTAAAATGGAGAGGAGCTTTAGGTATTCTTTGTGATAAGAAGATACCATTAAAGTTAAAAGGTAAATATTATAGAGAAGCAATTAGACATGCAATGTTTTATGGTTCTAAGTGTTAGGCAGTTGATCATCAACATGTACAAAAGATGTCTCTGACAGAAATGAAGATGTTGAGATGGAGAGTGGTCATACAAGAAAAGACCGTATACATAATGAGGTTATTATAAACAAATTAGGAGTGACACCAATAGAGGATAAAATGAGAGAATATCGTTTAAGATGGTTTGGACATATAGAAAGAAGATCAAAGGAAGAACCTGTAAGTAGGTATGAAAAACTAAATTTGGAAAGTATTAAAAGAGCTAGAGGACGACCACAAAAGTGTTGGAAGGAAACAATAAAGAATGATCTAGCTTATTATGAGTTAACTGCTAACATGGCACACGATAGGGATCTGTGGAAACAAAGAATCCATGTAGCCGACACCATCTAGTATGGGAAAAGGCTTAGTTGTTGTTGTTGTTGTAGTAGTTGTTGTTGTTGATGTCATGTACTTTTCAAAATATGTAATTTCTTTTCAATTATTGAATGGTGAATGATGAATACGTACTAATTTTTGTATTATATGATTTTTTGGTGAATGATCTAGCTTATTTTTTTCTATTTTTTATGATTTTTTGGATTTAACACTGGATTATTCACTTCATATTCAGCCCCAAAAGATTTTTATTTTTCCTCCGACTAGGTTCTGGTTATGGTTCTCATTCAATTAGTTTGTCTCCAATCCTATTATCAAGTACTTTGGGTTTCACCACAGTGTGACTTCTGATCAATTTCCCATGCCCTTAGCATGATTCTAACTTTTATATTTATAAAATTAATAAAATGCCATGTTTCAGGCTTTCCCTTCTGTAACAAAATTTTCTACCTACTTCCCTGCCCGCTAAACTTGGTAATGTGTCATACCCAACCGGAAAGACACAAAAAAATTGCATAAGCTAAATTGAGCATCAATATATAAGATTCATGCACCATGATCCGTTGTGTAAAAGCCAAATCCAACAAGATGGCTGGCACCCATATGAACCTAAATCACTATGGGCTGAATTGCATCTCATATTTATATCACCAGAAACGAGTTCCCATTCTGTATAACTAGAATCGTCCTTGTCCCTTGACAAAACAATCACATTGTGAAGTAATAGCCAAAATTTCTAATATTTTTCTCAGATTACAGTGACATCAAATACTTCAAGTTGCAAGCTAGAGCAAACTTGCAGAAATCATTTCTTTTAGTCAGGAACTCCGTTCACTGATATAATCTACCCACGATACAGCACTTCCCGAATTCTCCAAAAGATAAGATCTGCATAGTTATGAACTTCCGCTACTTTGGCTAATCCTATTACCAATAGAAATCCGTTTCTACGAAAAGCAAATGAACAGCAGCTTTGATCCCAAAGCAACTTCAGGCTCCTTTCACATGTACTCCCAAACCTTCAAATTACAATTTTCCAGCACAAATAGAACTATCAACAGCTGTCGCCATTCTAAAACATGTTATCATTGTTAAAGGATGTAATGTTAGATGTAGAAGTAGTTTAGTTTATTGTTATTTCACGTCATGTAAGTGTATTTAGTGTATTTAACGTGTTATGTCTTTTTAGTAGTAATTAGTACTAATTAGGGGTAGTTTAGGAATTCAAGTTAGATAGGGTATAAGTAGTAGTGATTAGGGTTGAGTCTCATTATGAAAGAAAGGGTTGGACGGCAACACTAGGGCAGCCGCAAGTTGTATTTTGGGGCAGATTGGAGGAACAGGTTTTGTAAGTTTTCTCAATCTTGTTTAATGCATTTATTTCTTAATATGGTATCAGAAACTATTATGCGAGAAAATGCAGATTTTCGTTATTGAAAGCAAGAAGATTTTGTTGAATCATTGATCAAAAGTTCTTTGGAAGGAATCCATCAAGTATCGGCTGACTCTTTATGGTTGAATCAGTTTATTTGGGCACGTGAATTCCATCATTACAACAACTTGAAGTTCCTTGATATTGATTTCATCAGATTTCCGATTTGGGCACTTGAAGAATTCCATCATCAAGGTTGAATTACTTTGTTATCGTTTTTCATTAGATTTCCGATTTGGAAAAGTGTAGAAATCTATCATCAAGATTTGGTTATTAGCTCTTGAATGATTCAGTTATATTCTCCCATCATCAAGTATCGGTCAACTACAAGATAGTCTATTGTGCCAGACACATACAATTTGTTTAAGTCTTGTTATTCATACTTCTTCAGATGGGAAGTAAAGGAAAAGAAGTAAGTTGACAACCGAATGGAAATATCTGAATTCGGTACCAGTGAAAAGTTAGAACATTTTCAAATCACATCTACTAAATTGGATGGCAGAAATTTCTTGGAATGGTCCAGACCAGTTGAATTGGCCATTATAGCAAAGGAGAGATGGGCACACCTAATAGGACACACACAGAAACCAGATATACATGATACTCAATATCCAAGTTAGAGAAGAGAAGATGCTTTAATTTCATCCTGGCTACTTCAGTGTATGGTTCCATCGATTGCAAAAACATTTATATTTCTCGAATCTGCTTATGAAATATGGAGTGCAGTATGTGAATCTGCAAAAACATTTATATTTCCCGAAAAAAAAATGTTGCCAAGGAGTATGAAATATTAGAAAGAATCAGAAATTGTAAATAGGGAACTCGATCCATCAGTGAATATTATGTAGATCTTCGAGGATTCTGGGATGAACTTCTATATTACACCAATATTAAGTATTCATCATGTTACACTGAAAGAAATGCAGAACTTGAAAAGAAAAAAGTATTTGATTTACTGTGGGGGTGAACTCAAAATTTGAGTCTATAAAACTCAATGTCTTAGGAAGAGATGAGTTACCTTCATTGGGAACAGTGTATTCATTATTGATCAGGAAATAGGATTGAAGAAATCTTGAAAAGAACAACTCTCTTGGTACAGACCAACATGCACTTCAAATAAGAGGAGAAAACTTCAATTTTCGAGGAAGAGGAGGATACCAAGGACGTGGACGAGGACGTGGCAGATCTAATCCTGATGGAAAAGAAAAACGCATTTGTTCTCATTGTGGTAAATCCAGACACTCAAAGGAATACTATTGGGAACTACATGGGAAACCTGACTATTATAAGAACAAAAATCCCTCTGCTCATGCTGCTGAGAATTCTCCTTCAAATACAGATTGAATGCTAGAACTCATTAAGAGAATAGAAGGACTCGAAACTCGATTATCTGAAAAAGCTCAGCCATCTTTCTCTCAGGCTACAATAGCTCAAGCTACTCACTCAGTGAAGGATAATCCCTCTTATTCTAATTCCAAAGTTTGGATTATTGATTTAAGTGCAACAGACCATATGGTAGGAGAATCATCCTATTTTTCAGAATAGGAACTTCTCCCAAAACAAGAACCTATTAAGTTGGCAGATGATTCGTATTCTTATATGATTGGACATAGAAGTGTACCCACTTGCTTTTCAAATTTAAAATCAGTTTACATGTTCCTAGCTTTCCTATAAATCTCCTATCAGTCAGTGCTTTAACTCAGAATATGAACTGCAGTATAACATTTTCTCCTACTGGTTGTGTATTTCAAGATCTAAAGTCGGGGGAAATCTTTGGTCATGGTAGACTGCAGAGGGGCTTATATATTCTGAAAGACAATGTTCTGGAAGAAACTCCTTTTAAAGCTTCAGCAACAACTATTCAGGATTCAGAAATTCAGCTCTGGCATTATGTTCTTGTCATTGCCGTCAGTATATCAACACCAGTAGCTTTTACAGCCTTCCCGTGACGGCCCCTGCAGAATAGCCCTCTCTACTGTTCGGCCAAGACCCAAAACCCCGAAGCCCATAAGCAGAATCGCCTCTCCCCAGTAAAGTCGGTAGTGACGTTATCTCCTTTTTATTTTAGTACATTCGATGTTTAGGGGTCTCGGTCGTATTGTTTCTACTCTAGGGTCCCGGATATTTGTTACTTTCATTGATGAATTGCACTCCTGCAAGTGCACTTGGATTTTTTTAATGTAAGACAAAATCGTATGCGTGTACCATTTCCATATTCATCGAGCTTTTACTCATGATGATCAAAACTCAATTTAGATATTGCTCTAATTAAACGTGCTGAGGTCTCGATAATGCTGTAGAGAATATGTGGAATCGACCATTTCGATCTCCAATGACTTCTTAAAACACACGGCATTCATTCATGAACCTCTTGTATATTGATACCCCTCAACAAAATAGGGTTGCTGAACGTAAATCGAACATCTCGTAGAAACAACTTGGACACTTTTACTTCAGAGCAATGTTCCTAAACTCTATTGGGGAGAAGTTGTTCTTACTGCTGTTCATCTGATTAATAGAATGCCTAGTACTGTTCTTGAAGGTGAAAGCCCTATGAAGTGTCTCAATAAAGAATCAAAGCCTTTTCATATAATTTCTCGTATTTTCGGTTGTATTTGCTTTGTACATGTTCATTCACCTAATCGAGATAAACTTGATCCTAGAGCTGTAAAGTGCATCTTTCTTGGTTATTCTAACTCTCAAAAGGGTTATAAATGTTATGATCCTCTAGCAAAGAAGCTATATATCTCTATGGATGTTACATTTACTGAAACCAACCCCTATTATTCATCTCAGGTAGAGTTAACACAAACTCCTCAGCAAAATTCTCCCCATGTCCTACCATTAGCTCCTGATGATGCCAGAAATGAGACAGATGATACCATAAATGAGGACAGTCAACAAGAGGAGATCTTAACTTATAAGAGAGGATCAAGAAATATTATCTACCTCCACCGAGAGGTTGCGAGAGAGTCAATGTGGACTTTCCTCTGGCACCGGTTCCTTTACCGGAGGTCAAACGTTGCCTCTGAGCTTGACCTTCCATTGCTCTCGAAAAGGTATATGGTCTACTCGCGCCTTATATTTCACTATGTTGCTTTGAGTTATCATCGCCTATTTTCTTCGCATTATGTTTGTTTTTCTTCACTGTTCTCTGGTAATACATTCTTAACTCTCTAAGTGGCGCTTTATCTCATCTTGGGTGGAGACAAGCTATGATCGATGAGTTGTGTGCCCTTGAGTTGTGGTACTTAGGAACTTGTTCCTCTTCCTCTCGGGAAGTCTATTGTCGGCTGTTGGTGGATTTATACGGTTAACACAGTCATGATGGCAAGTCACTTGAGTGATACAAGCTCGATTAAAGATTGGCAAAGGGTTTACTCAGAGTTTATGGTATTGGATTACTTGGGGACATTTTCTCGGCACTTGTTACAAGATGGCTTCGGTTAAAATTTTTCTAGTCCTATAGTCGTTATTTACCTAGACTGGCCTCTTCTCGGCTACCTGACATGCGAAGAATGCATTTAAATGGTGATCTAGAAGGAGGAGGTTTACCATGGACGACAATCACCTTGGGTTTATTGTTCGGGAGAGTCTTGAACTCAAGTACGTGTCGTCTTCACAAATCTCTTGTATGGACCTTAATGCAATCTCCAAGGATTTAGTTCGGCGAAAAATGTCACCTTGTAGCTTTATCAAGAAATCAAGGTTATGACCATGAGTGGACAAGGTGATCACTCTGTGTTTGTATATGCATTCGACTGAAGGGTGTATTGTATTACTAATTGTGTATGTCGATGACATAATTATCACTTGTGATGATCACTATCGAGCATAAACCAATGCAGCAGATATCTCTAATGCGCAATCACTTTCGAGACAAAGGACCTTAGCAAATTTCGATACTTCTCTCGGACGATAGAGGTCGTAAGATTAAGAAAGTGAATTGTTGTCTCAAAGGAAGTACGGCCTCTGACCTTCTTCCGTAAACCGGAATGAAAGGTTATGTAAACCAAAGTGATATACCTATGGAAGTGAATCAGAGATTATCTGTTGGGGATAGTGAAGAGTTTAGAGACATACATAAATATCAGACGTTAGTGGGGAAGCTTATTTACTTCACAATTACTCGTCCAGATATTATGTATGTTGTGGGAGTAGTGAGCAGATGTATGCATTCACCTACAAAAAATCATATGGATGCTATGTATAGAATCCTTAGATATCTCAAATCAACTGCAGGAGTGGGCTTACTTTATTCAAGATCATCGATTTTGCATATTGAATTTTATTCTGATGCAGACTGGGCTGGTTCACATGATGACAAAAAATCAACTACAAGATATGTTACATTACTTGGTGGTAATATTGTATCTTGGAAGAGTAAAAAGCAGATAGTGGTTGTTAGATCTACAGTGGAAGCAGAATACAGAGCTATAGCATAAGCTATGTGTGAAGGAAAATCGGTGTCCTCATTGATCAATGAACTGGGATTTCCTTCTAATCATTCTATACCTCTATATTATGACAGTAGTGTTGCTATTCAGATGGCTTCCAATCCAGTATATCATGAAAGAACTAAGCATATAGAGATTGACTGTCAAGCTGGAGTACGTTCAATTTTCAAAATAGTGGGCTGACTTTCTAACTAAAGCTACTACCAATAGACAATTAAAGGAGACATTATCCAAGTTGGGTGTTACAAATGTTTTTCACCCAACTTGAGGGGATTGTTAAAGGATGTAATGTTAGATGTAGAAGTAGTTTAGTTTATTGTTATTTCACGTCATTTAAGTGTATTTAATGTGTTATGTCTCTTTAGTAGTAATTAGTACTAATTAGGGGTAGTTTAGGAATTCAAAGCTAGATAGGGTATAAGTAGTAGTGATTAGGGTTGAGTCTCGTTATGAAACAAAGGGCTGGACGGCATCACTAGGGCAGCCGCAAGTTGTATTTTGGGGAAGATTGGAGGAACAGGTTTTGTAAGTTTTCTAAATCTTGTTTAATGCATTTATTTCTTAATAATCATTGTATAACAGGAAAAGAGAAACACCACTAATTCTTCACAGCAATGCATACCAACCTAGCTACCAAAACCAAAACTTTTCCCAACTCTAATTGGGGCTGGCTACGAGGAACCTTAGTAGCCATTGGGCTCGATCTTGTACCATTTACTTCAAAAAGAACACGTGGAAGAAAAACACGTAATTCTTCCCTCTTAACGCTTTATAGGCCTTCTCTCCCTCTTTGAAGTGTTCACCATCGCGAACAAGAAACCAATCACATATTATTCCTTCAAACCCCCATTAAGCAACTTCCTCAAACATCACAGAGAAGGAGAAAAGACGATGGATTTCGTCAGGAAAATGGGGAAAAGAGGGAGCAAGGAAACATGAAAATCTGCCATTGAAATGCTAACCATATTGATGAACCCAACTTGGAGGATCGTACTCCTGGAACGATACAAATCCGTCCCTGTTCTTGTCCTGGATCTCCATGTCCCTCTCGGTACGGTGCATTACCTCCTTGATGGCGATCTGGTAGTTCCACTCGGTCAATTCCTCGGAACTCAGAAACCCATCGGACGGATCAGAATCGATCTGGGGGAAGAGAGTGACCAATCGGGCGGTGATGTTGAACCGGTCCTCGTTGTTGAGATAGTCCTCGGCGTCCATAAAATCCTCCCATTCGGGCTGCGACTCGTGGCCCGGGACGACCGGATCGACGGAGATCTCACGGTGGTGGTCCTGGATGAACTGATTCTCCCATTGCTTGTCCTCCCTCCGCCGTTCGATCTCGGCGATGAGAGGATCAAACGGCACCGGGTCGCGCTTCGCCTTGGAGAAGGTGAAGGCCGTGCGCAGCTTCAACCGGCGGTGCTGGTGGTTCTCGTCGTTACGTTTCTTCGGTCCGTGTGTTATCACAAATATCAGCAGCACCGCCACCGCCAAGTACACCACCAACGACTTCATTGTCTCTCTTCTCGCTCGCTCGCTCTCACTCTGTGAGTTTGTGTGTGTGCGTGCGTGCTCCTGACCTTCAGGTTGTAAGTTTGTTGCTTGGGCGGAGAGAGAGAGAGAGAGAGAGAGAGAGAGAGAGAACTGAATTTAAGCCTAGAGAGAGACGGTTGGCAGTTTTGAAGCAGCAGCACGGAATGATCTCTCAAGGCTGGGCCCTTCCTAGCCTCCTAAATTTCCTTACATGACCGTCGGCTTGGCGCCTCGGTTTAACATTACGTTTCCCGTGTCGTGTTTTACGTGTCAATGTGACGTTTCCTTCTCTAGATTGAAATAGCACGGGTCTGGCTCTCGCGAGACGGAACGAAACGAAGGAAACTGAAAAGCAGAGACAGAGTCGTTCGTTCAGATTGAATGATCGATTGAGAACCTTATCGTTTTGCAAGATCTGGAAAAAACACGAATATGCGGAAAGATTGTGTGTGAGATCGGTCAACTGATTAGGGGTGGACGGAAAACCCAAAGACAAAACGATCTCGTTCTGGAAACTGCGAATCTTAAGCTTCGATCTCCTCTGCCCATTGCCCTCGTAAGCAGCCTCTCTCTCTCTCTCTCAACAATTCTGGTTGTTTCGCCGGACCATGATGGGTCCTTTGGGAAAAGTGTATGACGATTTGGGGTGTTGAGGATTTCCTTTGAATTGTGAATTTGTGATATGTTTGTTCGCGAAACAGAGAGATTGTCCCTTTATGTGAATCTTTGTGCATCACAGGGCTTCATATGGATTTTTCGTTGGGGTTTGCTGAAGAGGATACGATACGTTGAAACATGTCCTTTTCTCTAGAAGTTGTATTCATCTCTAACGAAGACTCATCGGATAATCCGATCTCCTTATCTAAAAACATTTCATCTGATTTTTCGTACAGCCTCTCAGGAAAACCGTCAAGAACCCTGTGAATATTTTATAATTCTCTGCCCATATGAATCTCTCGGAAAAACTTCCTCAGTGTGATGTCATTGATCATTTTGAAAAGTCAAAGACGAATGCGACCCTGGGAGCCTCGATTCTACACCCATCCCGATCACCAAAAAAGCCGCACTCAAGAAGTAAGTTAAAGTTCTCTGTATAAGCTACATGTTCAAAAACTGTAAGCTCTTATTAGAATTTCTGTTGAAATTATTTATACATACCATCAAATTTTCCTTTAGGGACTTCCTAGATCTCATAACTCACAAATGCATTGGGATAATCATAGCCGTGACATCATCAGTCTGAAACGGCTTATACTCTGTCTTTTAGATTAAATGGGTACGAAGAGATGAATCATCAAGATGCAAAAGTTTGAATCAAACTTGAGTTCTCATGATTTCTTTTTCATGTATTTGTTTTCTGTCCTAAGATATATGACTTATTGACTGAAATGGAGAAAGTGTCTTGTTTCCTAGAAGTTGGTAGTCATTTCCTGAACTGTTGGGATCTGGTTTCGTTTCTAATCATGAAATGATTACACGTGCCTTGTATGGAAAGATTATACTGGTTTCATAGTTTGCTTGCAACTCTATCTACTATTTCTATGTTTCTTCATTGTCACTTGTACGGCGTTACTCCTTTCCTTTATGCGCAATATGTATGTAATAAATATTAATTTTCTTCCTATTATTAGCTGGAAAGAAATGAGTGTTATCCGTATTGTATTGTATCATGTGATACGGTGCGATATATATCATATCATAATATCTTGGTACACCACAATACAATACAACACTTAGTATCAAAGAGTATTGCATATCGTGTCGTATTGTGCGATACGGTCAAAGACTCTTTAAAAAGGTCCCTAGTCGAACAAAAATCCGCATTTTTGTAGACATTTGGCTTATGTTTACGGCTCTCCATGGCTTCTTGCAGTGGCTCTCCCCCTCCTTGGGTATTCAAGACTCAAAAAAAAACTGTTTTACGGCATTCGTACAAGGCTTCCAACTCGGATTGTTCTAAAGGACTTACGTCCCATTGTATAGATCTCATCCTTGAGGATATTGGTGAGATGGATGAGATAAAGGCAACAACTAAGTGTTGTCAAGATATCACCAAATTTATCTACAACCATGCATTTGTATTATGTATGATGAGTAGATATATAAATGGTACAAAGCTATTTCATATAACTGTAATTCGGTTTTGTAACTAATTTCTTATTTGTACAGAGCATTATGAGACAAAAAGGAAACCTTAAAGAGAATATTCTCCTTAGATGAGTGGTAACAATTTGTAGAGTTGCCTCAAAATAAAAGAAATAGAAAGTTATATCAGATTTTAGAAACAGTCTTTAGCAGTACATTTTGGAATGCATGTGTTAGACTATTGAGGATTACATATCCTTTAGTGAAGGTTTTGATATTGGCTGATAACAAGGAGAAACCATTTATGAACTATCTTTATGAAATCATAAATAAGGCAAAAGAAGTTATTAGAAGCAATTTCAATGAAAGAAAGAGGGATTATGTGTTCTGTGAAACATTATAGATAATAGATAAAACAAAAATTGCATCAGGGTATTAATGTAGCATAATATTACCTAAACCTAACATTCAGGTACTTAGAAAGCTTTAAAAGGCACAGTGAGGTTAATCAAGGTACCATTGATTGCATAGATATATTAGTTCATAATGAGAGTAGAGTAGATGTTATATATCGAGAGATAGAGATCTATGATGATGCTCTTCACTTAATGGATTTGCTTGTAACAATCTGCAATCGCACTAATATGCGCCTAGGTAAACTATTTGTTTGTTTATTTAAGTTTCTTAAATCTTATATTTATTATGCATTAAATCCTTGATGTTTGTTTTTTTTTTACATATGTTTAGTGGAATATGCTTGGAAATGATTGCCCAAACCTTAAAGGTATTACAGTAAGAGTTATGAGTCAAACTTATAGTGCAACGAGTTGGAATTGGAGTGTCTTTGAACACATTCACACAAAAAAGCGCAACAGGTTGAAACATAAGGGGCTTAATGATTTGGTTTTCATCCATTGTAACATGCGGTTCCGATAGAGGTAATCTTGTATTAGTTACTACCTAAAGATTCAATTCAATATTTTGTTTGACTTCAATTGTTAATGTTATTTACTAATTACTTTTCTTTCTTTCTTTTAGGTAATTAAAAATTTTAAATAGAGAAGAAAACCGATTTGATCCAATAAGTTTGGATAATTTTGATATATTAGAGGAGTGGATTATGGAAGATAATGAACAAAATGCACTTCTAACCGAAGAAGACATTGCATGGATTAATTTAGAAGGAGTGCAACATAATCAAGGGGATGAAGATTTTGTGAGGATCTTTAGCAAAAAGAATATGAAGATTATTTAGTTCATGATCTTAATTACAATGTGTAAATATAAATGTAATACAATGTGCAATTATCATATTTTTTCTTTTCTTGATATTTTTAGATTTTCAATAATTTTTTAGTATTAAATTATGATATACAACGATACAATACGTATGAACAACACTGGTATGAATCATTCTATTCCATACAAATCAACAATAATTTCAAAGCAAACAAAGTCGTACCTCCTTGTGCTTAACATGACCAATATTGATGACTTAATTTTATGTAACTACCGCAACAATCCAAAGTTTGTGGCTTTCACCATAAAGAAAAAATGGGCCATTCCCATTGATCTCCAGACCGCCATATTTGCATTCGAAGCTCAGCAATAATCATTAATGTGGCGATCCGTGCCATATATACCAAAGATTTTCCGTTCGCCATGATAATGATAGAGCAGGTTCCCCATGATATTGAACAAATTCAGTCACCAGACTTGTGAATACTTCTGTGGAGTTGCCTATCTCCTTTTAGAGATTAAACCTCTCTCTAGTGGAAGAAAAATTTGCAGTTTCAGGAAAGAAATCTCATGTTGCAAGTGCTCATATTTATATCAATGCATGATCCTATAGAATATAGCATCTCGATATTAGATTCCTTAACAGCACTGTCGCCACGTTTAGATCATTTTCTGAACTCCTCTGCTTATAAGAGGGGCTGAACTAGCTAGGCTCAGACCTCTGAATTTGTGAAACTTTACATGGAAAGATATATAGATCATCTAAAGTAAACTAACCACCTGATAAAACAAAATTGATCTTCATTATCAATCCAAATAGGGCAGGATGGACATTATATGGGGCTTCACCATAAACTACGAACAACCACATTTTGCATCCCAAGTCGGAAGCCACAGAAGTTAGAAATACAGCCAGAACGTAAGATTGGTCGCAACATGCCAACAAAACTTCACGGATCACATCCAAAATACATCTTCAAGAGTAGAAACATTAACTGTATGATGGAGATGTACGTTATTAAGAAAGCTATCATACAATGATATATGTTTTAGTAGCCTGTCCTATGAAGAAGGAAAAGCAAATCCCACATATAAAGTGTACGTAGCTGTTGCCCCCGAATCAATGGCGTTAGAGGAAGCAGTGGACACTGTAACAGTTGTCCCAATTGTTACAAAATAATGCTGCAAAACGAGCGGAATGGCCTCCACCGCTTTAAAAATTTGACCACCATCATATACCATGACATATGGTTCAGATTTTGCATGAGCCACTGAAGTATCTTTCTCTAGTCCTAGATACTCTGCGTCTTCCTCAGCATCAGCACTTTTTGCTAATAAAACATAGACGCCATTGTTATTATCATCATTGCCATCGAGGCCAGTTGGATTTACCTGTTTCATCAATAGACTCCATGTATCAACTTGGCAATGAAACCAGTCTCAATAATTACAGGTTGGGTCCATGGGAACAAGAGTTATATTCAGGGGAGCTATTTCATGGATATTGCACATAGCTGCATCTCATGTTTACCAAACACTTCATCAGATAGGACAAACATCAATTTAAAACACATTCCATGCTAAAATGTTACGATATCCGTGCCAGGAGGTGCCGAAGTAATAGGAAAAGAATTAAATTATGCAATAGAGTTAACATGGTAGCTCAAAAACAAATTGTCGGTACATTAAGTGCATGCTTGCTTCACATACTATTTGGAGCATGAGAAAAGAATGGGGCAGGTTTAGTGACGATCTCGGCGAAGATGTTCATATCCCAAAGCATCAAGCTTGCTTCACAATCTCTCTTTCTCTCTCTCTCTCTCTCACGATCCGTCTGTGTGTTGTCATTTCAATCGGTTGATTGGTCCTGATGACCACTGTGCTTCTTCCCTCTGTCCGTTCAATGTTCTCGGTTGCCGGCTTTCTCTGTCTCCGGTAGATCTGCAGCGGAAAAAATATAGGATGGAGTTTGAAGTTTCCTCACAGCGGCCTTTCCAATGATACGTTATATGTTTTTCAGTGTATCTGTATATCACAGTTTTCATGATTTTTCACTTGTATATGAACTGCTCTTATAGAGCAGTGTCTGCTCCTTGTATCCTAGCTTTCACGCCGGGTTTTCCTCTTTTTGAGTAGTAAATCCAGACTCTTACCGGAAAATCTGGTAACAGTTCGGCGGTTACAACCCAAGCCCTATCCGTAACTCCTCTCCGGGTAACGGTCTGTATGACCAGTCAACCGTTACCTGGCTGAGTTGCCGAGAATGACCACTGTAATATATAACATCTCTCACTTGGCCATTCGAGCTAAGTGTATTGACATACTAGTTTTTCTCCCACTTTTCCAGGGTTTACCAATTAATGTCATTTCCTGATTACTATTGCAATCAGTACTTGTTGTGTGGTTATTTTCCTACACAACAACATACCTATTGTGTGGTTATTTTCCTACACAACATTTTATCCATTGTGTTGTTATTTCCCTATACAATATTTTACCAGTTGTGTGGTTATTTTCCAACACAATAGTCAAACATACCTCAAATCCATGTTTGGAACATGTTTTGAGAAAAGTTCCTTTGTTATGCCTTTAATCAAGGGGTCTGCCAACATATCATTTTTTGGCAAGTATGAGATGGATATTTCCTTTCTCATAATCATATCATGAACATAGTGGTATTTCACCACTATATGCTTGCTTTTTGAGCAGTTAGCTCCACTCTTGATAAGAGTAATTGCTGTATTGTTATCATAGTAAATAACAACTGGCTCATCGGTTATTTCCAACTTCAAATAAAGTATGAAACGACTTATCCAGACAACACTTATTGCAACCATACAACAAGCTACATACTCAGCTTCCTTTGTATGCAATGCTACACAACCCTGCTTCTTACATTCCCAAGAAATACCACCACCTCCAAATAAGAATATTTGTCCCGAAGTTGATTTGTTGTCACCTTTGCTCCCAGCAAAGTCAGTATCTGAGTATCCTACCACTTTCAATTCATATACTTGAAAACATAGTTTCAAGTCTTTTGTTCCTTTCAGATATCTTAAAATCCTTTTCACAACTACCCAATGCTACCATCCTTCATTACTTTGATATCTACTTATAAGACCAACAACAAAGCTTATATCAGGTCTTGTATACAACATAGCATACATCAAGCTACCAACAGCTTGTGCATAAGGAACATTAGGCTTATCGTCTCCTTCACCGAGATATTAGCCATACTCAATTTGACCCCTTTTACAACAGGTATATCAACAGACTTGTATTCACCCATTTTAAACTTCTTGAGGATATAGTCAATATATCTCTCTTGACTCAGGCATAAGAGTCTAGATTCTCTATCTCGAGAAATCTTTATTCCTAGGATATAGGATGCTTCTCCCATATCCTTTATTTCGAACTTGAAGTTCAATCATGACTTAGTTTTGACAATCATCTTGTTGTCGTTTCTAGTAAACAAAATGTCATCTACATATAACGATAGGATGACAAAGTAACTCCCACTGTTCCAGATATATACACAGTGATCAAACTTATTAGCCACAAACCCAAGTTCTATAATGGTATTTTGAAAGGTCAAATACCATTGGCGAGGTGATTGTTTCAGGCCATATAGAGATTTTTTTAACCTATGTACTTTATCTTTTTGGCCTTCAACCACAAATCCTTTGGGTTGCTGCATGTATATGATTTTTTCTAAATCTCTGTTTAGAAAAGTTGTCTTTATATCTAATTGATGTAAATCCAAATCATAGTATGTAGATATTGCTAAGATTATACGTATGGATGCAAATTTCACAATTGAGGAATATGTCTCAACATAATCTATTTCTTTTTTTTATGAAAAACCCTTTGCAACCATCCTCGCTTTAAACTTGTCGATTGTTCCATTGACCTTATATTTCTTTTTCAGAACTCATTTATAGTCTGTGGCTTTCCTTCCTTTTGGCAAATCAGTTAATTCTCAAACTTGGTTTTTCTCAATAGATTCAATTTTCTCATCCATGGCTTTCCCCCAGTCTGATGCTTCTGATGAGTTCATAGCTTGTTGATAAGTCAAGTTATCAGTCAACTCATCTAAATTCACCGAATTACACACTTCTTCTGCAAGATAAGTGTGATAATCCTTTAAGTAGGACGGAGTGGCTCTTGGCCTTTTATGTCCACTTAAGGTTTCGCTAGTTTAAGGAAGATCTTCAATGGGCTCAAAAGATGATTGGTCTAAGTCTACCAGATCATCAACTCATTCATCATTGTTTTTCAAGATGTCATTCTCAGTATCTTCTAAGAATTCAATATCTCTACTTTCAATGAGTCCGTAGTCCTTATGATAAAACCGATATCCTTTTGAACCTTTTGGATATCCAATGAATATACATCGTAAGGACCTACTGTTTAGCTTATCTCTAGACTGATCAAGGATCTTTACATGTGCAATAGATCCCCACCTCCTGAGATGACGTAGGTTGGGTTTTCTTCCAAACCATATCTCATATGGTGTAGTGAATACAACTTTACACGGTACCCTATTGAGTACTTACTGCTTCTCTCTAAAATACCCTTGGTAGAGAGGCATCGATCAACATTAACCTTATCATATTCAGCAAGGTTCTGTTGTATCTCTCAGCTACACCATTTTGTTGAAGTGTTTTAGGCATTGTATTTTGCTTTGCAATACCAAAGTCTTTATAGAATTCAAGAAATTCTGTAAAGGTATATTCACCACCTCTGTTTGATCTTAAGACTTTGATTGAAAGTCCTAATTGGTTTTTCATTTCCTGTTTCTATTCTTTAAAAGCATCTAGTGCCTCAGATTTATGTACTAAAAGATATAAATACGTATATCTAGAGTAATCATCGATCAATGTTATAAAATAAACCTTTCCACAATGTAACCTTACTTTAAATGGTCTACATAAATCTGTGTGAGTGACTTCCAACAGGGTTGTTGCCCTTGTTGAATCTTTGAGAAAAACTTTTCTTGTATACAAGCTTCACACTTGTTGAAAGTATTTTCCTTAAATCTAGGCAATAAGTCAAAGTTAAATAATTTCCTCAACTTTTTCAGACTTATATGTCCAAGGCGTTTATGTCACATATTCACATTAACAGAAAAAGCACACTCAATATAAGCAGAAGAAGTACCAATTTCATTATCATATAGTTTAAACAGACCATGCTCTACATCAAATTCCTTAGAGAATAATATTCTCTCATGCTTTCTCATAGTCACCTTGTTAGGAATAAACCTAACCTCAAAACCTTTCTTTACTAAGGTAGAGATCGAGACCAAATTGTGCCTTATTGATAGCACAATTAATACATCAGTCAATACATTTGGTTTGCCTTGTACAAATATTCTGAAGGACCCTATACCCAAAATATCTGAGAAAATATTATTTCCCATGTAGACTCTATGTTCGTCAGGCTTGTATTCCTTCAGATCCATCGCCCCTTCCTTGGTCTTTGAGATGTGTTGTGTAGCTCCTGAGTCTATCCACCAACTTGTCACCGGGCGGTTCATGTATAAACATTCTAAAATCACGCAGATTATATCATGCTTTTTCGACTGTTCGCGTTGCGGGTTGTTTCCTCCACCTTTCTTGTTGAGGTAGTCCCTCTTGAAGTGTCCCAACTTTTCACAATTGAAGCACTTTATCCGAGAAGCGGTTTCTTGTGATTTCTTAAAATTTTGACCACCTTTCTTATTATTCTTACCAAACTTCTTGTTTGGTTTTTTTTTTGGCTGGTTTTGGAGCTAAACGCTATCTCATCTTGGGCTACTAGCAATTTTTTTTTCTTGTTCTTGTTCATGTGTTCCTGTTCTATTGCTAGTTTCAGGAGAATTTATAAAGGTTAATCTCTAGCCCTAATCTGAGGGTAGTGGTGATAATGTTCCATGATGGGAGTAGACTATTTAATATGGTAGATATCTGCATCGGTTCTGAGATAACTGACTTTGCTACGATTAAGTCCCTAGCCATTACTAACATGTGGTTCACATGTTCTACTACATTGTGTCGTTCTCTCATTTTGAAGGAGTTATACTTTTATAGTAGCAACTGCACATGCAATTTGGCAATTGTATCATACTTAACAGTTATTGAATCAAACAGTTCTTTTGCTGTCTTGTGTTCTTCGAAGACCATGATTAAGTCATTCTCCATGTAGGTTAACATTACTATCCTAGCTATGGTATCATCTTTTAGAAATGTTTTGTACATCTCTACTTGTTGCTTATTTGCATTTAGAGGTGGCAGACGCACAATTTCCTTCAGCATATACTCAACACATTCGAGTGTTAGAGCTAGTGAGATCCGCCTCTTCCATATTTGAAAGTTAAGACCGTTTAATTTCTTAATTTTTTCCAATTCAGACATATAAATTCTAGAACTCATTTTTGTGTGTTTGACAATTTTAACAATTAGATGGTCTAAAAAGGAAATAATCATAAACCAACAACCACACATAGCAAGAAGCATGTTAAAACGATGCATAATATCATAAAATCAGTCTAAAGACAATTTCATAAACATTTTGAGACAAACTTGAATTTTCCCAAAAGTTTCTTCTTTTTGAGTTTCCCAAATAATACTTGGGGTAAAATAGTAATTTTAGCTATCTATCCACTTTTGAAATTTTTGAAAAAGCCTAAGGATGAACTTGTAAAATTACTATTTGGTATTTTTGTAAAAAATCGTAACTGATCGGGGTTAAACTGTAATTTTAACCCTCAGCCTCAATCTGTAATTCTTTCAAAAGTATAGGGACAAACCTGTCTTTTTACTAAATGGCAGAACTGTAATAGTTTAAACTGAAAAGGGCATTAATGTAAAATAGTAGCCCCGGTATACCATAATTTTTACAAACCGCTAGAGAGTAAAATGAACTTTTTGCATAGTAAGGGCAAAACAATTTTTTTACATGAAAAATATCTGAATATGTCCATAATTTTACATAGTAGCAGTTTAGTAATAATTGAAAACCGGCCGGGGCAGAACGGACTTTTCAGTCCGCTGCCCGAGGCGGTTTCCTGGAAACTGCTGGTTTCGGCCCGCGGTTTTTCTGAAATCTCCTGGCGGTTAGGAGGAGAGAGAATGGGAGAGAGAGATTGAGTGAGAGTGAGAAAGGAAGCGGTGCTCCGCTCCTTGGCTCTCTGCTGCAACCACCTGTGGCTGCTTCTAGCGGCGACCTCCTATGGTTGCCTCTGCAACTTGTTTCCGACTGTTTAGGCGCCGGCTGTTCAGGCCTTGTTTCGTGGCTTGTTTCTTCCCATTTAGGCTTCGGCCCTTTAGACCTTCCTTCGCGGCTTGTTTCTTGCCGTTCAAACTCTGGTCATTCACGCTCTGTCTGTTCACGCCTTTGCAGCTTGTTTCTGGTCGATTCTCAAGCTGTGGTCGTTTAGGCATTTTTGCCTAGCATGCCGGCTTTTCAGATCTATTCTCTCCCTCTTCTTTTTATTTTATTCTTCTTCTTCTTCTTCTCTTTTTTTTTTATTTCAGAGTAGGAAGCATACCTTTTTTTTTTTTTGCAGGATTAAGAACCTGAGCCCTGATACCAACGATGACCACTGTGCTTCTTCCCTTTGTCCGTTCAGTGTTCTCAGTTGCCATCTTTCTATGTCTCTGGTAGATCTATAGTGGAAAAAAATATAGGATAGAGTTTGAGGTTTCTTCACAGCGGCCTTTCTAAGAATACATTTTATGTTTTTCAGTGTATCTATATATCACAGTTTTCGTGATTTTTCTACTTGTATCTTGGTTTTCATGCTGGGTTTTTCTCTTTTTGAGCAGTAAATCTGGACTGTTACCAAAAAATCCGATAACAGTACGAAGGTTACAACCCAAGCCCTATCCGTAACTCCACTTCTGGTTGAGTTACCATAATGGCCTCAATTACCAGTCCAGCCATTACCTGGTTGAGTTACCATAATGGCCACTGTAACATGTAACAGGTCCCACATTCCATCCGGTTTCAAACAGAAATTCATCAATATGAGCCCAAAAGCCTGACATTCAGCCCCGTCAGTTGGGGGATTCCATTGTAGGGCATTATCGGTGGAGAAATTCACTATTTTTGCTGGGTCCTCCCTCTCTTTGGGCTTTCCGTTGCGATTGCTCGAAAAATCGAGCTTCTGGTCGATCATCGCTCACAACCAGCGGTTTTTTTGTTTTCATTTTATTCGTTTCGTTTAGCCTCGATCCCGCGCTATTTAAACTTAAAGAGGGTAGAGGGCAGTGATAAGACGACACGGAACACGTATTCTTCAACACAAGCGTCAAGCCGAAGGTCATGGATGTCAAATTTCGGCGATGATACGGCACAAAGTAATAAGTTAAACGCCGAATGAGAGAGAGAGAGAGAGTAACATCATTACAAAAAGCCGAACCCGAAGAGTAATTCTTTGTATTTTGCGACCCTCTTGTATTATCTTTTCTCCCGTTTGCCACCCGCTTTCTCTGCAAAAACTCAAGCCTTGACAGTGGCCACAATTTCTGAAGTTTTCCTATTTCTGGTTTTTCTGTTAACTTGTTGGTTTGTCTTATTGATTATTTATCAAGTGGGAAATGGAAATTATTTGACGTTGTTAGATAACACAGAATCTCAGGGGATTACTGGAGGGTAGGATTCTACCATTGATCATCCGCTGTCTCATTGATCTTTTGCTTGATATGGTTTTGTGGGTGTTTCCTGCTCATCTCTTCTGGTAAATTTGCTGTTGATTATATGTGCACTACATTTAATTCTAAACAGCAAGAATAAAGCTTTCAACTTCTTACCTGATGAAATCCATGCTCTATTCTGATAACTAATTAAGCTGAAAACTATGACTCTGTTTTAACGTTTAGCACCTTCATCCCTCCTTAAGTTTGATGTCAAAGTGTTGGTGTACCATCCCTTCATCTGATCTTTATTCTACTTGGACAGTAGTCAGCATGGATTCTCATCTATATTCTTGTTTTTATCTATGAAGAGTTCTCTGTAACTATGGTGGTGTGTATTGATCTCCCATATTCGTTTTTGTGTGATTGTATACTCAATCATTCATTTAAGTCGTCTAATTTATTGTTTCTTGTTTTAGGATATGAGGGAATTTTTCTTGTTTTCTGCTGCCAATATCTTTCTACGTTCAATTCCGGCCACGATTTTTAAGGCACCTGCCTTTTATAATACAGCCATAGATTTAGATAGCTTGCTAAGCGGTTTCCAGATAATTTCTTGTACGAAATTAATTTCCTGAATTTGTTTGAGAAATTTGGCCATCTAAATGCAGGAAATGTGACATCTGAAGCCATGAATCAAGCCTAAGTTCAAGAGGACTTGTTGGAGGAGTGCCTCGAATTGTGAACCCGGCCTTGGTCCCGGATGGGTTCACTTTTATAGTGAATCAAATAGTCAAAGTGGTCCTAAGTACAATATGAATTCATCTTTGCTTGCGTAGAGCAACATTTTCCATTGCTTATTTGGAATAATTGTTGTTTATTTAGGGGTTAAATGTTTAAAACTTGAGCAAGGACTGAAGAATTGATGAATTCAACTAATCCAATCTTATCTACTTGAACGTTGATCGGGAGCCAGTCGAATGAAAACATTCAGAATCTGCATCTAAATGACTAATGGAAGATATTATATATGTTGGATTTGGATTTGGATGTGAAAATGGTAATTGAAATATAGAATCTAACTCCGATCGGATATCTAAATGAGGCCTAGCCTTCGAATTGGGCTGCATGCTCTACTTAGCTGAAATTAACAGTATATAAAGTCGAATGATATTACTGCTTGGTGTCATTGAATGGGTGATTTGCAGAGCATGTTTGGCACCACTGGAAAGATAAAAGCTTGAATGCATGATCGATCCGAGGCTCACATGGCTCAGCGCGGTCCGGCAGATATGGGCTTCAGATGGTCTGGTTCGGTTCTGGAAATGGAACCTTCTCAACCTATTCCGGATGGTGCCATTCAAATCCATAAACTTCATATGCTATGACATCTACTGCGATCATCTGCAACACATTGATGGGAAGCAGGAACTCACAAGTCATGACAGACTCATTGGAGGTGTTATCTCAGGGCTCCTGCCACAGTCTTGTGCTTGCCTCTCGATACGCTTAGCACATATACCTTACTTATGATCTTCTCTTAATTTTTTTATTTGTTTTTCTGTTACAATAGGAGGCCAAATCCTAACATGTGTTAGAATCAAGTTTGTGTTTGTGTTTATAGGCTATGTATTGAGTTAGCATGTTTTCTTTAAATTTGTTTTTAAAGTTACTTTAAATGAAGGGTCACTTATTAGGGACTATTTCATCTTTTTCTTTTATGTCCTGTATTACAAAACCTAGAGGTCAGTCGACCACAAGAATATGAAAGAACAAGAGAGAGGGGTTATTGACTGCTCAAAGGGAGGCTGAAACCATAATTCCCAATTCTTCATCTACTTTATTAGTAGATTGTATTTATTCTCTTGTGAATGTTGATTATTCTACATAGTATCACAACATCATCACTTCATCTAGGCTGTGGGTGTTCATGCATTCAAAAAATCTATTTAGGACTTGAATCTAAACCCTAGAAGTTTTTTTCAGGAAAAAGTGGAAGAAACATATCACAAGTTGAAGTGTTGGACATAAACCAAAAGATCAGCACACTACATTGCTAGATTGGCATAGACATGAAATCGGAGGCGGCTAAAGAGTTGGCACACATTTTGAGACAATCGACTTAATTCAAGTTTTGGATGAGAACAAAATAAGATAGATGTTGTGCAGATCACCATCAAATTTGATAAAAAATTATAAAACTTGGTCTAGGGCACTTGAATTTTCCCTAATAGCATAAGAAAATGGGAAGTTAACATGTGACCAATTCTCAAAACTCCATCCTTTATATCCGAGATATCTAAAATGGAGTAAGGAGAATATTATCATAGTTTTTTGGCTAATTAATTTTATAGTATTGAGTATTGGAAGTACCCTTATGTACTTGAATACTGTATCTGAAATTTGGACAGTGGTCACATATGTTTATTCTAAGAAAATTAATATTGTTAAAAAGTATTATATACAAGCAAAAATCTCAAAGTGTTGACAAAGAACTATTGTGAGTACTATGCATAACTCAGAAGCCTATGGGATGAAATACAATATTATAATCAAGGAAAATATTCTTGATGTGTCATGAACAAAAATGCATAGTTAGAAGAGAAGAAAGTATAAAGGCGAACATTCTTAGTAGTGAGACTCTATCATCCTTTAGTGTAATATATTCTTTACTCATACGAGAAGAAAGAAAGAATTTGGAAAAAAAAGAAGTACAAATAAGAAAAAATCAACTTTTGTGAGTCATGGGTAGCAGGGAAATAGTCATGAAAGAAGGGGTACCTCCACTAGTAATCGTGGATTCTCATGTCATGATAAAAAAGGCAAATTGAAGTACTCCCACTATAGAAGGTCGAGACATACTAAGGAGTAATGTTGCAATCTTATAGGACAACCAACATACCTCAAGAATAAAGCCTATCATGCGAGCTCTTCAGATGCAATGGATGTAGAAAATAATATACTTTATGAAATATTAAAGCAATTAGATGATTTGAAAAAATCTAGAGAGGGATAGGAATCTACCTCAGACGTACAAGGTTCTTTGGCCCATGCATCAAACTTTAATATCATGAACTCTATTGGTTTGTCTTTTGTACTTCTTGGATTATTGATTCAAGAACAACCCATCATATGGTGGTAACATGAATATTTTCAATTCTTATGAATATATTAAAGTTGACAGTAGTGTACAACTTATGATTCGTACATTCATATTCAAGAGAAAGGAAAAGTGGGAACATCAATTGATAATCTCCCTTTAGTATTATATGTCCCTAAATTTTCTGTCAACCTTTTATTTATCAATGTTATTACTAAGTAGTTAGATTGTTTACTTATATTCGGTACAAATGGTTGTGAAATTTAATGATAGGGAGGATCCTTGGGCATGATAGAGAAAAAGTTTGATTATACTTTTGGATGGAGTGCAATCAGGAGTAACCGTGAATAAAGGGATTGTAGATAAAGTGTCAAGAAAATCAAACTGTGACAAAAAAGATTGGTCATCTTTCTTTTTCAAAATTAGAAAATGTGGTTCCCAATTTTAGTTTAAATGTAGGCAGTTTGTCTCTTGAGTGTGGTAAAAAAGCTAAGCATTATAGAGTTAGTTTTCCTAGTAGTGAGTTTAAAAGAATAAACTCATTTGAGCTTGTTCACTCAGATGTGTGGAGTTTAGGTTTTGTAATGGTTTACTTGATGAAAAATAAAAACGAAGTTTTGGTTATATTTTTCATGTTTCACAAGTTTGTGACAACTCAATTTCAGTATTTTATTAAGTATATTAGATCAGATAATAATAAAGAATTCAATGAAACTATTTTAAAGAATTATCTAAAAAATTATGGCATATTCCATTAAACTATATGCCCTTATACACCCCAAAGAATGGAGGGGCTGTAAGGCTCCTAAGATATATTGAGATGATGATGTTTTGATAACCATTTATCTTATAAACAGAAGTCTCTCATCCATACTATAAGAAATTGATGACCAATAAGAAATTCTTTAATATCCTTCTTAGAATATTTGGATGTATTTATTATATTCATAACTACTGCAAACATAAAGATAAGGTAGATTTAAAAGCTATTAAGTGTATTTTTCTAGGATTTTTTTTATACAAAAGGGGTATGTCTATTATGATCCCAGTAGGAGTAGAGTATATGTGTTAATGGATGTAACCTTTTTTGAAGATTCTACCTACTATGATAGCAAGGGAGAGAAACTACTCACAAGAGACCAAGGTTTGTGTGTCACACATATTAATCTTGGAATAAAAGAAGGAAGTGAGGATAAATCACAGAAAGAAGAGTTGGAACCAGAAAATTAGAATAGGCATGAACTGTAAGTGTATAGTAGACGACACAAGAATATTTCAAGGAAAACCGTGTAGCCTACTATGCCCCAAAAAGAGGGCCTCTTCTTTGATCAATAGTTGCTTGAATATGTATCAGAACAGTCCATCACATTACCAATTGAAAATGAATTAGATGTTCTCATTGATTTAAGAAAAAGGAAGGGATCTTCCACCTATCCCAAAGAATTATGAGGAGCCTAAGGACTCCAAACATGAAAAGAAGCTATAAATACTAAGATTCAAGATTTGGAAAAGAACAACACTTAGAGATTATGGAACTACCTCTTATAAGAAAATTAGTGAGATATAAATGGGTATGCATTATTAAGTATAGAGCTTATGACAGTATTAAGAGATAAAAAGCACGGTTAGTCACCAAATGTTACAATGAAGCTTATAGTTTAGACTACACTGAGACTTTTGCACCGATGGCAAAAATGACTACTATTAGAGTTATTATTAGTATAGTTGCTAATAAAGGATGAAAACTTTGACAATTGGATGTTAAAAGTGTATTTCTCTATGGGTACTTGAATGAAAAAATTTACATGAATTTGCCACCCGACTCTTGTTACAGATATATAGATGGAAGTGTATGTATACTCAAGAAAGTTATATATAAATTAAAACAATCACCTAAAGCATAGTTTGAACGACTCAGTGATGGAGTTTACAGGAAGT
Source organism: Brasenia schreberi (assembly GCA_036023115.1). Taxonomy (NCBI): domain Eukaryota; kingdom Viridiplantae; phylum Streptophyta; class Magnoliopsida; order Nymphaeales; family Cabombaceae; genus Brasenia; species Brasenia schreberi. The sequence continues at coordinate 8,876,573 of JAYKKT010000080.1, read as the reverse complement.
GTAAGTGATTATACTATGTTTGTAAATTAGGATAATGGTATTTGTGTCTTAGTAGTTTATGTAGATGATATCATTATCATTGGAGATAATAATAATAATGAAATCAGGAAACTAAAGGACCAGTTGCTAAATTTATTTAATATAAAGGATCTTAGACTTTGTACCACACTAAAAAGTTGATCTTATTCTATTGTGATAATAAGATTGCGATTCAAATAGTTATACATCCAGTATATCATGAAAGAACGAAACATATTGAGATAGATTGTCACTTTATGAGAGACACAGTAAAGTCAGGAATCATTCAGAAGATATATATCAGAAGCACAGAATGCTGATTTCTTAATCAAAGCCTTACAAAAAAGGCTTAAAAAACTCCTTAGTAAGTTAAAAACTCAAACTATCTTCATCCTAACTTGAGGGAAAGTGTTATAATCAAGTTTGTGTTAGTGTTTATAGGCTATGTATTGAGTTAGCCCTGTTTTCTTAGAATTTATTTTTAAAGGTACTTTAAATTAGGGATCTCTTATTAGGAGCAATTTCATCTTTTTCCTTTATATCCAATATCATAAAACCTAGTGGTCAGTTGACCATGAGAATAAAAAAGAAAAAGGAAGAGAGGGGTTATTAGCCGTCAAAACAGAGGCTAAAATCCTAGCTCCTAATGCTTCATCTACTTGATTCGAATCTATTCTCTTATGAATGCTGATTATTCTACAACATGCACCCTACCTCCACCTAACTCGCCACGTGTAAGCCATATATATATCACTTAAAAGATCTCCATTGTTCGATCGCAATAATGCGTTGTTGAGATTTAAATTTTGAAAAGTTAAAATTATTTTACTTTTCATACTTTACATTAAATTTTTATGTACATTAAATGGATTTGAAATTCAAAATCTGTCGTTGATCATCACAATCAAGCTGTGGAGATCTTTAAGTGATTTTAAGTATGGATGAGTGTATGCATGAACTATGCTCTCTCATTCTCCCTCTATATAAATATATGTGTATATATACATATCAATACCAGCTTGCCCTTGAATACATCATATCAATTAGGAAATTGCATTTTTGATAAGGGTGCTTAATCCAGTTAATTTCAGCTCTATCGATCCAATTAATAGCAGATCATGAAAATTTCATTGCAGTGAGGTAAGCTCCAACAATTCCAACAACTAAGCCTTTTCCCATACTAGATGAGCTATATGAATTCTTTGTTTTTATAAAACTCGGTCATGTGCCATGCTAATAACCAGCAAGGCCAACTCCCGTTGGATGAAATCCAGGTGAAGCCGTCTACAACTTTTCAAAAAAAAAAAGACTGATTGTATTGATTTTTGGGGGGGTTGCTTTTCTTTTTTTTCAGATTAGGACCCGGCTTTTGGCACCAGGAGGGGAGGCGCTGGGAGGTGTCGTTGGCTGCTGCAATCATATGATAAAAAACGAAGGCCTTTTCTCCCTTTACAAAGGCTTGACACCAGCACTGCTTAGCATGGGACCAGCAAGCGCAGTATCCTATGACGTCTACGACATATTAAAAGCATCTTATCTAAAATCTTCACCACAGACACTCAAGGAGAAGCAAATGGTGGAGTTGGGAGCTGTGAGAACTCTCATATATGGAGCCATTGCCTGTGCCTGCACCGAAACTGTGACTTACCCTCTAGAGGTGGTGCGCCGGCAGCTTCAACTCCACGAAGCCGCGAAGCTCGGTCTGGTTGCTGCATTCGGAATAATGATCGAAACCGATGGGCTCGGGTCGATGTTCGCGGGCTTGGTCCATAGTACAATGCAGGTTTGAAACTTAGTAATCTCTTTTGTGTTTCTATTGATTTGCTTGAGCAACCATTCTCTTGACGAGGTGCACCCTGTGTCATCTCTTGCAGGTGCTACCATTCTATTGATTTGAAACTTAGCTATCTCTTCTATGAGATGATGAAGTCTACCTTGAAAATAAATTGAAATAAATACATGCTATGTGCAAGTGATGTTACCTGGAAGCATGATTATTATTGGTGGAAACGTATAAAAATAATTAAATTATAGTTTGGCAAGCTTGAATTTTTGCAATAACTGCCAAATTCTAAAATTTAATTACAGGAGTATGGATTATGTTTAACATATATGTGCTATTTCTCATACGTTATCTTTCTTTCCAGTATGAAGGTTAAGCCATTTTGAGGCATTATTAAGAACAAATTAGAGGAAACAAGTTTGAATTGGATCATTATTAGATATTATTGGATGGCTTGAGTGTGAGAAGGGTCTCAAATTTCACGAATCCCAAGTTGCCATAGTGATTTTATGAGAAACATTAGATGAAGAGTTTTAGAAGGGGTCTTGATGAGAAAGTGCACTAAATTTAACATGAGGCCTCTTGGTGCTTGATGTTTGCGATATGACTTGCATTTGTGATACAACATTATACAATATGACTACTTCTACCTCACATACTACCAAATCATATCATTCCAATTTTATTGGATGTCACCGCGAAAGGGACAGGGCTTTGGGCTCCCGTTGTAACAAAAAAAAAACGTATCATCTCGTATGATCCGAATACCAATCAGATATTGGTCCAGTTCTAGGTCTGGTTCTATGATGATTCCAATTCCGATATAATTCCAAAAACCCACCAAGACTAAGGATGGAACTTTTAAAACTGGGGCCGAAACGACTGGGAGATGCTGGTTGGGACTCTCAGTTCCAGTTATGGTCATGGTTCGGTTTTCTGATAGGTGGAACTGAAAAAGAACCTGCTTGGTTCCTGAGGTATATATGTATATATGTGTGTAGTGATTATATATATACATATACATATACATATATATAACCCGCAGACCAATTTGTTGTCAAGGCGTAGGAGAGGACAGTGATCCTCTTTTTAGTGCAAATCTTCTAAGATGATCGTCTTGGCCTTCCACACATTTTGGGAGGCGGACGTGCTCACCGTTTTGCTTGTTTAATTTAAAATGCTGTGTTTGAAACAGCTAACTCCTTATTAGAACACTTCTGTTTGTCCTTCTATTTTTTTAAATTTTTTAAGTGCTGTAAAACATGATCATATTTTCCAATTATAAAAGTAGTTAAGCACAAGTTTGGAGTTGTGGGCAAAGATGATAGCACTTTTCACTAAAACGTTGATCACACTTTTCTTCTTTTATACTTGGCAGTTGGCACCACCTTTTTGCTCAAAGGGTTTTGCGCACAATAATGAATTGTTAATGCTATTGTAGCTTGTAAATATCGTAACGGTCCCAGTATAGCTTGGGGAACTGATACACCCATATTGTACGATCCAAGTAATTTGTAATTATTTTTTAGAAAAAAAACCATGAAAAATTCTACAAAATGCATCATAACAAGAGGTATCATACGATATGATGGCCTAGAAGGGTTTAACACACCCAAGCTTTCATTTTAGAAAATAAGATTTTTGAAACTGTCACTATATCGTGTACAATATAGTGTGTATCGTATGATATGATGCATGTATCACAGTATATCATATTATACACTCCAATGCAGTGTGATAAATGTTGTTTTGTGATATGTACTTGAATTGTATTCATTCAGGTACCAATATGCATATTGTGTCATACGATAAGATGTGATTTTTATAATATTGATCATAGCATAGTACTCGAAAGTTTTACAAGTTGGAGATGGATTGGCCGTCACAACTTGGGTATATAACTCTTTAGTTCAATTGGAAGATTGTTTGCTTGCTAATATATTCCACTGTACATAGACGTTTCCAGTTCATAACCAAAGGCCTGTTCGAACCATGGCAACTGGTCAAACTGAATCTCAACTGTAACTGGACACTGGTGATGATTTGTTCAGTTGCAGTTTCTTCTTTCATCGAACCAAAACTGGAGCTGAACTTGAACTATCGGTTCGAGTTTTTTTTTATAATTTTTTTGAGAAAAATGGACTCCTTGTCTAATTTTTTGTCTTCTTTTTTTCTGTTTAAGCCAGAATCGATGGTTACAAACTGTAAGCAGAACCGGTCAGGATCCAGTTTGTTTCCGATTAATGGTTCTCAACAAACAAGGGGTGGCAGTTTTTAGTGTCCGGTTCAGATTAATCCGGAACCAGATATATGTAAGAGTACAGTTCCTGCTTGAACATGGCAAGTGGAAGTCCAACACACTTAGAGAAAGATAAATGTGCATAGCTTGTCTCACTTTCTATGTATCATCTCCTTTTATCGCACGAAATCATATAAATTAAACCACTTATTCTTGGTAATTTTTTCCGAGTTGTTTTAGTGCAGTCCTTTATCTCATATTTTTTTTATGTGTGTGTGAGAGAGAGAAGGTGTCTCCCGCGTGAAGCTTTCAGTTAGACATGGCCGGCTTCTAATAGGTTTGATGGTTTCACTGGAATTGAACCGTGTCAAGAACTGGCTAAACTCACAACTATGAAATATGAATTCGGGCCGAAACAGGGAACCACCGGGTTCGGTTCCAATTTCTTAAAACAAATTTTGAATTTTGAATTTTTTAATAAAATTATTAGAACTAAGCAGTTTCCAATTCAAACCAAAATCATCCTCAACCCGATGATTCTAAAACTGTAATCAAAATCGGCTTGGAACCGCTTTTCTAGTTTAGTAGGGACGGGATACGTCTACTTCCAATAATAGATGTAACGTAGTTGGAGTGAAGCCCATGCCATCCATCATCTATGCACCTTCCCTTCCTTTCTTATCTAATACATCGCACGCCACTAGGCTGCAACCCAAAGCTCTTAGGGTCGGAAGATAACCTGAAAAAAGTTCGTGTTCATGATTGTCCAAAGTAACACGAGAAAACAACCCTCCTTTTGGGTTGACCTCGCTAAGCACGGAATGATAAAAACAGGGCCGGTTGACGAACCCAGCAGGGTGTAGTTCGGTTCCGTTTGGTTTGTCTGTAGATGGTTTGTGTTTGTTGCACAATATGAGCTGAATATGAACATGGTATGCTTGGCAAGGATTGGCTGGTGAGACTTTGTTAGATGGCATTTTATTTAAAATTTTACCTAAATTATGCTTTTCAAGGTAAATATATTAAGGTATTTAATGTAAATGGACTTTTTTTTGTTTGAAATTTTATAACGAATGAAAGGGGCATCCTGTTTAGGTTGTATAGTTCAACTCGGTTCGTAAAAGATAATGAATTGTTCATGAAAATGTTCGAATCATTTGGCGATCAATGAACTCCTCAACAACAACAACTAAGCCTTTTCCCATACTAGATGGGGTCGGCTACATAGATTCTTTGTTTCTACATAGCCCTATCATGTACCATGTTAGCAGTTAATTCACAATAAGCTAGATCATTCTTTATTGTTTCTTTCCAACACTTTTGTGGTCGTCCTCTACCTCTTTTAATACTTTTCAAATTTAGTTTTTCATACCTTCTTACAAATTCTTCTTTTGATCTTCTTTTTATATGTCCAAACCATCTTAAAAGATATTCTCTCATTTTATCCTTTATGAGTCTCACTCCTAATTTGTTTCTAATAAGCTCATTATGTATATGGTCTTTTCTTGTATGACCACTCATCCATCTCAACATCTTCATTTCTATCACAAACATCTCTTGTACTTGTTGATGATTAACTACCCAACACTGAGAACTATAAAACATGACAAGTCTAATTGCTGCTCTATAATATTTACCTTTTAACTTTAATGGTATCTTCTTATCACAAAGAATACCTGATGCTCCTTTCCATTTTAACCAACCATCATTAATTCTATGCATAACATCTCCATCAATTCTTCCATCACTCTGAAAAATTGACCCTGCGTAACATCTTCATCAATTTTATGAGTAACATCTCCATCAATTCTTCAACCAACATTAATTCCTGTGAAGTCACCAAATGATCAAACTTAATTTCCATATATTCTATCTTTATTCTACTAAGTCGAAGGCCTTTGCTTTCTAATGTTTCTCTTCATAGTTCTAATTTTCTATTAACTTTTTTCTTAGACTCCTCCACTAACACAATGTCATCTGTAAATAATATATACCAAGGTACTTCATCTTGAATATGTTTCGTTAACTCATCAATCATAATTATAAATAAGTATGGACCTAAAGTTGATCCTTGATGTAACCCAATATTAACTTCAAAGAAGTCTGTCATTCCTTCATGAGTCCTCATATACGTTTTTGCACCATCGTACATGTCTCTTATAAGGTTAATATATGTTTAAAGAACCTCCCTTGATACCTTATCGTAAGCTTTTTCTATAATCAATAAATATCATGTGAAGGTCTTTCTTTTTTACTCTAAAATGTTTCATAAGACATCTCAAAAGGTGAATCGCTTTAACAGTAGATTTGCCTCACATGAATCCAAATTGGTTCTTTGATGTACTTGATACTTGTCTTAACCTACGTTTGATAATTTTTTCTCACAATTTTATAGTATGACTTATTAACTTGATACCTGGATAATTCGCACAATTCTCAATGCCTCCCTTGTTCTTATATATGGGGTATAAGTGTACTCACTCTCCATTCTTCGAGTATTTTTTGGTTTCTCCATATTTCATTAAATAGTCTTGTGAGCCAAGTGATTCTAATTTCTCCTAGTATTTTCTGAACTTCTATAGGAATATTGTCTGGTCCTACTGATTTACCACCCTTCATATGTTTAAGAGTCTCTTTGACTTTATTCTTTTGAATACGTCGGTAGAAATTGTGGTTTATAAATTTTCCTGATTTGGTCAACTCTCCTAAGCTAATACTAACATCTTTATTTTCATTAAAAAGCTTATAAAAATAGTTTTTCATCTATTTCTTATATCATCATTTGCTACTAGAATTTTTTCATCCTCGTCTTTGATGCATCTAACAAGATTAAGATCTTTAGTTTTCTTATCTCTAGCTTGAGCTATCCTAAAAAATATCTCTTTCCCCTCTTTTGAGTTTTTTTTATATAAATCCTTTTAAATTTTAGTTTTTGCTTTAGTGATAGCCTTTTTCACTTCATTCTTTGCTTTCTTATAAGCCTCTAAAGTTTCACTAGTTTTCTTAACATAATGTAATTTGTAACATGTCCTCTTTTCCTTGATTTTATTTTGTACTACTTCACTCCACCACCAAGCTTCTTTTTGTGCCGATATACCTCCCTTAGATTCACTTAGCATATCTTTCGCCACTTTTTTAATATGTATAGCTATATTGTTCCACATATTATAATGTGTACCAACATAATTTCAAGCATATCTTTGAAGGACTTTCTATTTAAATATATCTTCTTTCTCGCTTTTGAGGTTCCACCATTTAGTCCGAATAGCTCGATGCACTCTTTTCTTCTTTATCAATTTTTTTATTTGTAAATCCATAACTAAAAGTCGACGTTGGGTGGTTAAGCTTTCTCCTGGAATTACCTTGCAATCTTTACAACACGCTCTATCTTTTTTCTACAAATAAAATAATCAATTTGTGTTTATAATAAGCTATTCTTATAAGTAATTAAATGTTCATCTTGTTTTTTGAAGATTGTATTGACTATAAAGAGATCAAATGCCCTAACAAAATTTAAAATCTCCTTACCTTCCTTATTTATATCCCCCAAACCAAAGTTTTCATGAATACCTTGATATCTTAATGCCTCTTTACTCACATATTCATTTAAGTCTCCTCCTAAACAAATCATCTCCCTTTGTTTAATCATTTGAATCACCTTATCTAACTCTTCCCAAAATATTGTCTTTATATTATCTTCTAGTTCTACTTGGGGTGCGTAAGCACAAACTATATTTAAAACCTCTGCTCGTAACACTAATTTCAACATCATGATTTAGTTACCATATTATTGTATGTCTACTACACTATCCTTTAAATCTTTATTTATGATAATACCAACTCCGTTTTGAACATTTTCCACAATTGAGTACCATAATTTAAAACATGTATCCTCTATCTCTTTTGTTTTTTCTCCAACCCACTTTGTCTCTTATAAACATAGAATATAAATCTTTCTCCGAATCATAGTATCTACCACCTCCATTAGCTTACTAGATAATGTTTTGATATTCTAAGAACCAATATGAATCTTATTACGCCCACATCTATCCATATTAAAAGTACGGAGACCCTCTCTATAAATTATTTACTACATTCATGCGTAATGTAGCAAGACTAACTTCTTTACCCATACCCGTCTATGATATGGGAACCCTCTCTTCAATTGATTTAGTACATCTAGGTAAAAATATAGTGGCTCTTGTTTACTTGTCACTGCATTCGGACTTTACAGTGAGTCGCTATGCGAGAACGCTCCAAAACAATGCTCATAATTTGTGTAATCCGTAGTATAAAAATCTGACAAAATTTTACGTTGGTTGTCGGAAGCCTAACAAAACCCTCCTCTTTTATTCGGGCTTGAGACCGACAATGCAAAGGTGATCCCTTATATGAGCAGAGTTACCAAAACAATGCTCATAATTTGTATAATCCGTAGTATAAAAATCTGACAAAATTTTACGTTGGTTGTCGGAAGCCTAACACAGCCCTCCTCTTTTATTCGGGCTTGAGACCGACAATGCAAGGGTGATCCCTTATATGAGCGGAGTTACCAATGAACTCCATTTGATTAAAAAGAGAATAAGCTTAACAATGAAGAAGCTTTGTTCATGTTGATCGACAGGATGCTGGAGGTGGGGAGTCCAACTCTTAAGGAGTACATGCATGGGTGTGTGTGAGAGAGAGTTAGGTTTTGACTCCCTAACAGTCACAAAAATGTTTGAATTAGAACCGTAACCGAAGCGGGAGTCCTCTTCCGCCAAATGATACAATAAGAGTACGAACTTGCCACCTTACTCCAGGTAGTAGCAATAATATACAGATGTATCAAAATATAGCTTGAAAAGGAAATGATCGACACGCAGAGGAGAAACGCTCCTTTCCAAAGGGTTCCTTCCTATCTGTCCTTTTATTACGTTTTCAATTTAAAGGAGACGAGGACAAAGCTCATCAATGGGGAATACAAGGACCCAAACCTTAGTCAAAATGTATTGCTTATTTTTTTTACCTTGGTATGAAAAAGAAAATGACGTGAATCTCCCCCCTCTCTATCTATATGGACAAATCCCAAAAATCTGTGTCCGATACCAACAAGATGTTGCCGTTAGACTTGCTTGGTTCCAGTTACGCCTGAATCCATAACCGAACTTAACTCGGGGTGCTGACTTTAAACCTATTTTAATGTGCACATGATAATTAGTCTTCATTCTTTTTTCTAAATTTGGAAATCTAATTTGCAAAAACTTCACAAAATACTTTAAGGTTTTCAGATTTTTCAATTTGGTACTTATGGTTTAGAAATTGCTTCACTCTATCTGTTAGCTTTTTATGTTTATCATTTAGTCCAAATACCGTAATGTCATTACTCTTGATCTAATATGAGTCATCAATTATCATGTTAACTATCTTATCACTCATTATATTAGTTGAGTAAGATGTTATATCAATATCGCCTAACTCATCATAAACCGTATCAACATTGTCATCCATGTTATTCATCATGTCATTATCGTTTGTAATGTTATGATTATATTTAAATATTAATTATTTAGTACTAAATATTAATATTTATTAAATTTTAAATTTTAATTACATTTAAATTTAATAATAATATGATTGTTGAGTTAGCAATCAACGTCGTCCTTGTTCATGAATTTATTTGCAAGTGATATAAAAACGAATTAATAAACATCGAAAACCATAAAATAGCAGTTTTCAAAACCATGAAAACTAAATTGGAAAGCCCCAAAAGATAATATGGTTTTTGTGAAGTTTTGCAAATGGCCTGTTGCAACAGCGCAACCCTGAAAGATGAAACTCCTCCTTTTAGGAAAACGAGACGAAGCCACGCTGTGTGACGAGGAAAGATTACTACAAGATGTAGTCATACGGGTACGATATACTCCAAGATGACGGAAACGCCCTGCTCTTGTACCTCTCCCTCTCCCTCTCCGATCGAGTCGCCCCACATGGAGGGCGTTACCGTTATATGCCACAGGGTACGGGACTACCGGAAGACTGCTAAGGGAGGGACGGCAGCCGCCTCATTTGAAGGTGTCGACACGCTCACGCAAGCCTCGGGGAAACCAATCTACGGAAACAAACAATACCCCAGAAATAATTGAGAGCAGCAACGGCAAAGGAAGTCCATCTTCTATGGGAATCACCCTCAGATTGAAATCGGCGAATCCTTGTATATATGGCCTTCGGTAGCACTACAGTCGATTGTGTATTCAGCAATACGTAGATCGCTACACTCGATCACCACGATGGTACTCTCTCTCTCTCTCTACGTGTGTGCATGTGTGTGCGTGTGGGTAAGATCCTGAGGTGAAAAGGAGGATATGCTAATGATTTTATTGTTGTGAATTTAGGATGTATTAGGAGATTGGGGATTTTACCTTATTGGAGATTACATGCTTCCGGCGATGTGTTTCGATTCTGTTCTGGCCTAGAGCTTCTGTTCGCCCGAAGAGTATGCAGCGAAAATTGATTTTGTAGATTTATTTGAGGATTTCACACATGGGTTTCTTGGGAGATGAACTCCATTTGTTTTCCCTTTTTCATACTATTTTTTCAGTATTGTATTTTGTATTAGCTATTTCGTTTAAATAGGCAGCATGCTCCCCCCTCTTCTTAGATTTTTCTCCTACGACTTTCCTCATCTAGAGCGTTATCCAGAGCGTTACCAAAAATCTCGGTAACGTCCTCTGGTTATGATCCTTCCTTATCTAAGATATAGGTAACGATCTGGATGGCTAGTCCAGCCGTTACCTGTGTTGAATGAGCCGAGAATGGCCACAACATATCATCTCCCACTTGGCCATTCAAGTCAAGCGATACAACACTTTTATCCGTTGTGTGATTATTTTCCTACACAACAATCAAATGTACCTCAAACCCATGTTTGTAATATGTTTTGAGAAAAGTTCCTCTATTATGCCTTTTGTCAAGGGATCTGCCAACATATCATTTGTTGGCATGTATGAGATGGATATTTTTTTTTCCTAACCATATCATGAACATAGTGATATTTTACCATTATATGCTTGCTTTTTGAGCAATCAGCTCCACTCTTGATAAGAGTTATTACTGCATTGTTATCATAGTAAATAACAACTAGCTCATCGGTTATTTCCAACTTCAAATCCCGTATGAAACGGTTTATCCAGACAACAATTGTTGCAGCCATACAGTAAGCTACATACTCAACTTTTTGTGTATGCAATGCTACACAACCCTGTTTCTTATATGCCCAAGAAACAACACCACTTCCAAATAAATATTTGTCCCGAGATTGATTTGCTGTCATCTTTGCTCCCAGCAAAGTCAGCGTCTAAGTATCCTACCACTTTTAGTTCATTTGCTTGAAAACACAATTTCAAGTCTTTTGTTTCTTTTAGATATCTTAAAATCCTTTTCACAACTACCTAGTACTGCCAATCAGCTTTATTTTGATATCTACTTACAAGACCAACAACAAAGGTCATATTAGATCTTATACACAACATAACATACATCAAGCTACCAACAGTTTGTGCATAAGGAACATTAGGCTTATCGTTTCCTTCACCAAGACAATCAACCTTACTCAATTTGACCCCTTTTACAATAGGTATACATTCACCTATTTTAAACTTCTTGAGGATATAGTCAATATCTCTCTCCTGACTCAGGCATAAGAGTCTAGATTCTCTATCTTAAGAAATCTTTATTCCTAGGATATAGGATGCTTTCCCCATATCTTTCATTTTGAACTTAGAGTTCAACAATGACTTGGTTTTGACAATCATCTTGTTGCTGTTTCCAGTAAACAAAATGTCATCTACATATAACGATAGGATGATAAAGTGACTCCCACTGTTCCAGATATATACACAATGATCAAGCTTATTAGCCACAAACCCAAGTTCTATAATGGCATTTTGAAAGGTCAAATACCATTGGCGAGGTGATTGTTTCAGGCCATATAGGGATTTTTTCAACATATATACTTTATCTTTTTGGCTTTCAACCACAAATCCTTCGGGTTGCTGCATGTATATGATTTCTTCTAAATCTCTGTTTAGAAAAGTTGTCTTTACATCTAATTGATGTAAATCCAAATCATAGTATGCAGATATTGCCAAGATTATACGTATTGATGCAAATTTCGCAACTGGAGAATATGTCTCAATATAATCTATCTCATTTTTTTGCGAAAAACCCTTTGCAACCAACCTCGCTTTAAACTTGTCGATTGTACCACCATCGACCTTATATTTTCTTTTCAGAATCTATTTATAGTTTATGACTTTAATTCCTTTTGGCAAATCAGTCAATTCCCAAACTTGGTTTTTCTTAATAGATTCAATTTCCTCATCCATGGCTTTTTCTAGTCTGATGCTTCTGATGAGTTCATAGCTTGCTGATAAGTCAAGTTATCAGTCAACTCATCTAAATCTACCGAATTACATACTTCTTCAGGAAGATAAGTGGGATAATCCTTTAAGTAGGACGGAGTGACTCTTGACCTTTTATGTCCACTTAAGGCTTCAATAGTTTCAAGAAGATCTTCAATGGGCTCAAAAGATGATTGGTCTAAGTCTATCAGATCATCAACACATTCCTCATTATTTTCTAGGATGTCATTCTTAGTATCTTTTAAGAATTCAACATATCTGCTTTCAATGAGTCCGTGATCCTTGTAATAAAACCGATATCCTTTTGAACCTTTTAGATATCCAATGAATATACATCTTAAGGACCTACTATCTAGCTTATTTCTAGACTGATCAAGGATATTTACATGTGCAACAGATCCCCACCTCTTGAGATGACCTAGGTTGGGTTTTCTTTCAAACAACATCTCATATGGTGTAGTGAATACAACCTTACATAGTATTCTATTGAGTATGTAAATAGTTGTACTTACTGCTTCTCTCCAAAATACCCTTGGTAAAGAGGCATCGATCAACATTGACCTTGTCATATTTAGCAAGGTTTTGTTGTATCTCTCAATTACACCATTTTGTTGAGGTGTCCTGGGTATTATATTTTGCTTTGCAATACCAAAGTCTTTATAGAATTCAAGAAATTCTGCCGAGTTATACTCACCACCTCTGTCTGATCTTAAGACTTTGATCGAATGCCCTAATTAGTTTTCTACTTCTTACTTATATTCTTTAAAAGCATCAAGAGCCTCAGATTTATGTGCCAAAAGATATAAATACATATATCTAGAGTAATCATCGATAAAGGTTATAAAATAACCCTTTCCACGATGTGTCTTTATTCTAAAATGCCTACATAAATCTGTGTGAATGACCTCCAACAGGGTTATTACCCTTGTTGATTACTTGAGAAAAACTTTTCTTGTCATTTTTCTTTGTATACAAGCTTTACACTTGTTGAAAATATTTTCCTAAAATTGAGGCAATAGGTCAAAGTTGGATAATTTTATAACTTTTCTAGACTTATATGCCATAGGCGTTTACGCCACATATTCACATGAACAGTAAAGACACTCTCAATATAAGCAGAAGATGTACCAATTTCATTATCAGAAAGCTTAAATAGTCAATGTTCTATATCGAATTCCCCAAAGAATATTTTTTTCCCATGCTTTTCTATAGTCACCTTGTTAGGGATAAACTTAATCTCAAAACCTTTCTTTACCAAGGTAGGAACCGAGACTAAATTGCGCCTTATAGATAACACAATTAACACATGAGTCAATACAATTGGTTTGCCAACAAATATTATGAAGGACCCAATACCCAAAATATCCGAGAAAGTATTATTTCCCATATAAACTCGATGTTCTCCGAGTTTGTATTCCTTCAGATCTATTGCTCTTTCCTTGGTCTTCGAGATGTGCCGTGTAGCTCCTGAGTCTATCCACCAACTTGTCACCAGGCGATTCATATATAATCACTTTAAAATCACACAAATTATGTCCTGCTTTTCCGACTGTTCGTGCTGTGGGTTATTTCATCCATATTTCTTATTGTGGCAGTCCCTTTTGTAGTGTCACATCTTTTCGCAGTTGAAACACTTGAAATGAGAAGCGGTTTCTTATGATTTCTTAAAATTTTGATCGCCTTTCTTGTTATTCTAGCAAAACTTCTTGTTTGGTTTGTTTTTCTTTTGTTTGGTTTTGGAGCTAGACCCTATTTCATCTTACACCACTAGCAACTTTTTTTTCTTATTTTTGATCGTATGTTCTTACTCAATTACTAGTTTTAGGAGCAACTCAAAAAGGTTAATCTCAAGTAGGACATAGTTTTAGGAGCAACTCAAAAAGGTTAATCTCAAGTAGGACAGATGTTTCGTGAAGGGGGTAGACTATTTCGAGATCACTTATTTTGGTACGACTAAGTCCCTAACCAAACATATGGTTTAGATGCTCTACTCACATTGTCTCCTACCTAACTATCCTCCATATGGGGAGGAACCAACGTCCTCGGAGGCAATTCAATTTTGCTTCTTTCTGTTTTTGATGGTTTATCTTACCGAGAGCTCCCACGAAGCCATCTTTGAATTTCTAATTGATTCGTTTTCTCTATTTCCTCAATTCGTTTATACCCATTTCGAATTTCGAGAAGAATTTGATGGTTTGGTTGTGTTGATGTGGTAGTGGTTGTGTTCTTCTTTGCAGAGGTAGTAACGCGGTCGCTGGCGACGAGCTCGTGCGAGTCGATGGGGCTGGAGGCAGACCGCCGCGACAAGCCAGCGGCACTACGGCTAAAGAGCGTGGCTAACTGCCTGATCCTGGTAGCGGGTGCGATCGGCGTGTTGCTGCCGCTGCTCGGCCGGAAGCGGCGCCTGCTTCCGACCGACGGCAACGTCTTCGTAACGGCGAAGGCGTTTGCCGCCGGAGTTATCCTCGCGACAGGCTTCGTACACATGCTCCCCGACGCCGAGGACGCGCTCGGGGACTCCTGCCTCCCGCCGGTGCCCTGGTCCGAATTCCCCTTCTCCGGGTTCGTGGCGATGGTCGCGGCGCTCATGACACTTGTCGTGGAGTTCGTCGGCACGCAATTCTACGAGCGGAATCACTTCGCGAGGGAGGCCGGGCCTCCGGCGGCCGGAACGGTGGCGGAGGAGGACGGAGTTGTGGTGGTAACGGTGCCGGAGAAGGAGGGGGACGGCGACGGGATGGGAGAGGGGAAAGGGATGCACATCGTGGGGATGCAAGCTCACGCGGCGTCGCACAAGCACAGCCACCCTCACGGCCACCATGGCTGCGGCGACGAGACACACCCGCACACACAGAAGCTAACCGGCCACGCGCACACCCACTCCCACGACGATGCCGACCTGGACTCGCATGTGCGACACGTGGTCGTCTCTCAGGTGAGCGCTGACTGGGCTTGGTTTTATTGTTTGCTTTTCGCTTGGTTGTTTGATTTCTTGTTTTCTTCGGCCGATGGTATCAGGGTCATGCGAATTTGAAACGAGAGATACGTCATCCTTACGTGGTTTACCTCATAAATCACAGGAAGATACGACACGAGTTCCGGGTGATTGGTGCATTAGAAATGGGTTTTTGCTATCGACTCACAAGTTGAATGTCATGAGTTGGATACTTGGGGTTTCCGCCTATCCATTGTAACAACAAAAGGAAAAAAAAGAAAAGAAATGGGGTTCTTAAGGTGGACCCCGCCCAAAATGGGGAAACATGCAAGGATGGTCCCACTTATCCAGAAAATAATAAGGTGAGATCAGAAGTTAGGTCTGCATTGTGGTGTACGTTGTCAAATTCTCCGTGGCCTCTGCGTTTCTAGATAACTGAAAGACCAGAGTACTTTTCAGCAGTGGGGAGTTCCAGGAGATTCTCGTTTCCTGATTTATCCTGTTTTTATGAGTGAATGGTTGCATTTAAATGTCCAAATAGTCGCCTGATAGCTAGTTGTATGTTAAGTATCTCGTGTCAACGTTCTTAATATGGACCGAAGCTAGCTGAAGGTCATACAATTTGAAACCAAATGCATTATTGTTTTAGTTCATTGCAAGAAATCCAAGTTGATTCAGGCAAACTGAGTATGCAGTTTGAAGTGAAAAAGGGATTTCTCAACATCTGCTTTTGTAATCTGAAAATTTCTGATTTATGTTGGGTTTGGCTTTGAAGGTTCTGGAGATGGGGATTGTATCTCATTCGGTTATCATTGGGTTGTCTCTTGGGGTATCACAGAGTCCCTGCACAATTCGCCCTCTCATGGCTGCCTTGTCCTTCCATCAGTTCTTTGAAGGCTTTGCACTTGGTGGATGCATCTCACAGGTAACTAGCTGTACTGCCAAAATGTGAACTCAAGGTTCTTTTTGTATCCGAATGTTTTCCTAGTATATATTAAGTAGAACATGCGTACATTTTCTTCGTTGCTTAATCACAACTTGGAGGCTTTTTTACCATACGTTTGCGGAGATGCATGCTTGAGTTGATTTTGGTTTCGTCAAGCTTGATTCAAATTGAATTGTGAGCCGTTACATTGGACACATGGACAAATCTTGAATCAAACACATGGTCTGCATTAAAATCTTAATATAACGTCTCTGCACCGTATTCAATGCATATGATCGTCCTAGTTTTCTTAGTCAGAACATGCTTCAATTTTTCTACTACAAACATTGTATAGAGTATGTTAGAACGGTTGAAGACAAATCAGAGGGCTTTTCTTCTTGTTTGGTTAACCATCTTCTTTTTTGGTTGAGAGTGTGTCTTGGTAGATGGACTGCACCTCCTATTGTGTTTCACATTCCGATTTGAGGCTGTCAATTGTGTATTTTATGATATTCTACGGTTGCTTGTTTCACTGTCCTCATTGTGCCGAAGTATTTTCTATATGGTCATTGTATTTGTTTTCTGTTCTTGGCATTAGCTATAGATTGTTACAGTTTGCCAGGCCCATGAGGATGTCTTATTCAGAAATTACATACGATACCTAGTAGCTCTTCTTGGATATTCTGCCAACACCAATCAGGCTTCCCATAATAATAGCTTCATCGCATTGAAATCATAAGAAAAGAACTGTC
The DNA here is from genome assembly GCA_036023115.1 of Brasenia schreberi. Classification (NCBI taxonomy): domain Eukaryota; kingdom Viridiplantae; phylum Streptophyta; class Magnoliopsida; order Nymphaeales; family Cabombaceae; genus Brasenia; species Brasenia schreberi. Next base: position 8,859,519 of record JAYKKT010000080.1, on the reverse strand, counting down.
TTTGATGTATATCTCATCCAGTGGTTATTGTGTTACTAAAGATTACCCATTTGGGTTGAATTCTCTTCTTGTAATTTTGCATCCTTGTAACGAGTTTATTTGCATGATTCTTGCAGCATGAGATTAGTTTAGTGCGCAAAAGGATTAGGATCTAAGAATGTTAACGAACTCGCAGTGACTAACATTGCCAGGTAATACTTGGTGAGAATATGGATGACAAAGAGTGTTGCTGACAGAATCTTGTGTTATGTAAATAAGCTGGCTTAAGTTGGGCTTGGAAAACTCAAGTAGCGGTACTGAAGTGTCTGTGTACTTTGTTCCTGGATTTATAAAAGTCGTACATGGCGTGTAAGAACTTGCAATGGACAGCACTCAGAGTGTTAGCTCACTTGGCAGGGCTCTCGACGCATGTGTTGAAGGTCGTGAGTTTGACTCCCAGGGCACAGCTGTGGCCTCCCATTGTAATCCAAAATAGAAAAAGAAAAAGAATTGCAATGGACAAGTGACTTTGTCTGTTACTAATCATCCTTTCCTAGGAGAACAGTTTCATGACCACGTTCCTATCATTTTGGAGAATAAGAGAGAAATCGTTGAAAAATGAAGAAACGTGATCTGCAATAATTGCCCTTCAGAGGTAGAAAGTATGTTGTTGGTAGTGCTTTAGCGTTGTATAGAATCAATGGACAATCATAAGTTGTATGAACAAGCATGAAAAACTTCACAAACTATCCTGTAGGTCTGTTTAGTAATATTTGATTTACACTCCTTATTTAAAAGTTGCATCGTTTACCTTCGCTTCATATTATCGAGTTGGTTACTTTGAACTTCTAGTATGATTTGGCTTTGACTTGTTTTAAGCTTGAGAGTAGTGGCAGTGAGCTTTCTAAGAAGGCTCCCAAGGGAATCCTCTCAAAGTTGATATCATTGGTCTCATCCTTTTCTATTGGTTAACCTTATTTAACCTTCTTTCTCACTGAACCACTATTTATCTTTCAGGAGTTCTCACCTGTGAATCCTTTCCTCCTTGCGTGCACTAAAGGCGTGTTTGGTTCACTGTGAATTTGATTTCGATAAGCTTTTGACAATCCAAATCAAGTTCTAACTGTTGGGTACTGGTTGAAAGTATCTTGGATTTTCAAAAGCTTGGATTCAACCGCATCAGCTTAAGCAGCCTCATGAAACGAACACTTCCAACATGATAGAATCCATTTTTCGTCTCAAGGGGTGTAGAGAAGAGTTCATGAACGGATTGAAAATTTTTGCAATCTGAAATTTATCAGCTTCCATCCTTTTGAGTTGAGTGCCGATCTGTGAAATTCGGAACTTATTTTCATTGGTTGAGGTGGAGATTGTGTAGTTGGGTCGAGAATCGTAGAGATCAATCAACCATCGAATTGATTTGGGGCAGATTTGAGCAAAATTGAGGAAGAAGTTTGGTTTCCGTCGAATTATGTGAATTCTAGTAGGCTGATTTTTTTGGTGAAAGTAGATGATGTTTTGCGGAGGCAAACGACATCCATTCGATCAAAAAATTGCATAGCCGTGAGATGGAGATGCAAGGAGTCGATTGGACCCTGCATCACATGGTTTGGTGATCGGTTGATGAGGTTTTGATCGTTCACAAGGTGACTGGTAAAGATAGGCATAGATCATGTAGGAAATTCCGTGATTTGGTTGTAATCGACTTCAAACTCTCAAATCGTGTGCCGATTCGTGTCGACGTTGAAGCGGATTGAGCAGAAATTCTAAAGGATGAAGGAGAAATCAAGTGTGTTTCTCTAATTTCTACAGGAGAGTGCTGTAATCTTCGTGTTGTTTACCTATGATTGAGCGTCAATTGCTGTGAGTGTTGCAAACAACAATAAGTTGTTGGTTGAAAGGAGTGATGTAATCTTTAGTTATAATTCGTTTTAGTTTTCTGTTACAATTGAGTTGTAGAATCTGTTGTAAAATTATTGTAAGTCGAGTTTGTAATCTGTTGTAAGTTGTAGGAGATGTGGTGTCTTGTAAGTGTTTAAAGAAAGGTCTTCTTCATTGTAATCGTCAAAACAAGGCAGCAAGCGACAAAAGCAGTTTCGTTACAGGTTGCACAGCTGATGGCAAGCTTGCAGGCGAGGCAAGAGAGGCTTGAACAACACCTAACAACCATGGAGCTGAAATCAGATATTCATGGGTGCTGCCCAACCGTTTTTGCAGTCCGTCCGAGGATGAACCTCCCTCGAGATCGTAGGAGTCGATGCCGTGTCGCTAGGGCCAAGAGATGGGGTGCTACAAGAGCTTCGACACTAGTGCCCCGAGTCATCGTTCCTAGAGGCACGCATGAGAGGGGTAGGTGTACGGATGATGCATGCTGAAGAGTGTGGGGGGGTCATGATAGTACCTCAGGTGTAAGTGCACGAAAGGGTGCTGGGATGCTGGCAAGGGATTGCGTAGCGAAAGTCAGGTTATAACCTCCTTGGCTTGGCTGCCACTAAAATCATATAGAGAGAGTTAGTTCTACAATAGAAACTTTCTTGAAGGATCATGCGGGTCAGCCTAAAGGCTTCTAAAGAAAGCCACCCTTACCTATAAAAGGGCATGAGTTGTTGGCTGGTCGAATGAGCTGGGCTGGGCTGTAGGCTAATAAGGTCACAAGGTTGTAGGTAGAGGTTAGAGACTTAAGAGTCATGTAATCGACTTCCTTTGATATCAACCAAACTTCTTTTCCTTATTTTATCCTTCTTTTCACTAAGTGTGTGTGAGAGTGAGGAGTGTCAAGAGACACACAACCATCGTGAGTAAGAGCAAGCATCGGTACTAGGAAAGAGTCCCTATACGCCCGATCTTGTCGATTGTGAGTATCATCGTGTCAAAACCCTTCGTTTCAAGGCACATAAAAAGGACTCTTACAAAGTCACACAATTGCTGCTAGTGCATGCGTGGGATTCCTTTGTATAATTAGTTTACTGCTGCATCATCATCTGCACCTAAATTTTTTTCTTAAATTTTAATATTGAAAAATATGAGATGTCCATTCCATAAAAATAAAATAATCAACACTAACGGCTAACTTAGTTATCCATGAGCCCGTACTAGCTGCTCTATCCAACCAATCTAAATTAGATCAGATAACTTCAAATGATATTTTACTAATAATTGGGCAGGATCTATGCATTTCTTAATTTAACTCTTGTAGCAAATCGAGTCGACTCATGGGATTCCTCTTGGTTACTTAGCTTTAGGTTCAGAAGCACATCCAACCAAATTTAACTTGTCTTCGCTATCATTTTTCCGAAAGTCAGATTTTATATATTTGTATATGTATATAGCGATTGGATCCTGTTCACCACTATGCTGCTCACTCATTATTGCTTTTCAGACATATGAGTATCTTAATAATGTTCTTTGTTATTTGTAAAAATCTTTAAATTTTTTTAATTATATTCATGCCATTGAAACTCCGCTCATGTAAGGGGTCATCCTTGCATTGCCGGTCCCAAGCCCGGATAAAGGAGGAGGGTTGTGTTAGGCTTCCGACAGCCAGCGTAAAACTTCATCAGATTTTTACATGGATTACAAAAATTATGAGCATTGCTTTGGGGTATCCCCGCCTAGCGACGTGCTGTAGAGCCCGAATGCAGTAAGAAGTAAGCAAGGGCCACTACATTTTCGCCCGAATGTAGTGAAACAATTGCAGAGAGGGTTCCCACATCATGGACGGGTGTGGGTAAAGAAGTTAGTCCCGCTACATTGTCGCCCGAATGTAGTGAAAAATTTTCAGAGAGGGTCTCCGCATTTTGATTATGGACGGATGTAGGGATAAGGAAGGTAGTCCTAGATAATAAGATTCGTATTGGTTCTTGGAATATCGGAACATTATCGGGTAAGCTAATGGAGGTGGTAGATACTATGATTCGGAGAAAGATTCATATTCTATGTTTACAAGAGACAAAATGGGTTGGAGAAAAAGCAAAGGAGATAGAGGATACAAGTTTTAAATTATGGTACTCAGGTAAAGAAAAGGCTCAAAACGGAGTTGGTATTATCATAAATAAATATTTAAAGGAGAGTGAAGTAGACATACAATGATATGGTGACCGAATCATGACGTTGAAATTAGTGTTAGGAGCAGAGGTTTTGAATATAGTTTGTGCTTACGCACCCCAAGTAGGACTAGAAGATAGTATAAAGACAGTTTTTTTGGAAGAGTTAGATAAGGTGTTTCAAAAGATTCCACAAAGGGAGATGATTTGTTTAGGAGGAGATTTAAATTGACATGTCGGTAAAGAGGCATTAGGATATCAAGGGATTCATGAAAACTTTGGTTTTGGGGATATAAACTAGGAAGGTAGGGAGATTTTAAATTTTGCTATGTTATTTGATCTCTTTATAGTCAATACAATCTTCAAAAAACAAGATGAACATTTAATTACTTATAAGAGTGGCTTATCACAAACACAAATTGATTACTTTATTTGTAGAAAAAAAGATAGAGCGTGTCGTAAAGATTGTAAGGTAATTACAGCAAAAAACTTAACCACCCAACATCGACTTTTAGTTATGAATTTACAAATAAAAAAATGGACAAAGAAGAAAAGAGTGCATCGAGCTATTCGGACTAAATGGTGGAACCTCAAAAGCGAGAAAGAAGATATATTTAAACAGAAAGTCCTTCAAGGAGATGTTTGGAATTATGTTGGCACACCCTGTGATATGTGAAACAATATGGCTATACATATTAGGAAAGTGGCGAAAGATGCGTTAGGGGTATCTAAGGGAGGTGTACCGACACAAAAAGAAGCTTGGTGGTGGAGTGAAGTAGTACAAAATAAAATCAAGGCAAAGAGGGCATGTTACAAATTATATTATGCTAAAAAAACTAGTGAAACTTTAGAAGCTTATAAGAAAGCAAAGAAGGAAGCGAAAAAGCCGTTAATGAAGTAAAAGCTAAGATTTGGGATGACTTATATAAAAAACTCAATTCAAAAGAGGGTGAAAGAGATATTTTTAGGATAGCTAGGGCTAGAGATAAGAAAACTAAAGATCTTAATTATGTTAGATGCATAAAAGATGAGGATGAAAAAATTCTAGTGGCAAATGATGATATAAGAAATAGATGGGAAAACTATTTTATAATCTTTTTAATGAAAATAAAGATGTTAGTATTACTTTAGGAGATATAGCAAGTCAGAAAAGTATATAAATCACAATTTCTACCGACATATTCAAAAGAATGAAGTCAAAAAGGCTCTTAAACATATGAAGAGTGGTAAATCGGTAGGACCAGATAATATTCCTATAGAAGTTTGGAAAATACTAGGAGAAATAGGAATCACTTGGCTCACAAGACTATTTAATGAAATATGGAAAAACCAAAAGATGCCCGAGTAATGGAGAGCAAGTATACTTATACCCATATATAAGAACAAGGGAGACATTCAAAATTGTGCGAATTATCGAGGTATCAAGTTAATGAGTCATACTATAAAATTATGGAAAATAATTATCGAACGTAGGTTAAGGCAAGTATCAAGTACAACAGAGAACCAATTTGGATTTATGCCAGGCAGATCTACTATTGAATCGATTCACCTTTTGAGACGTCTTATGGAACATTTTAGAGCAAAAAAGAAAGACCTTCACATGATATTTATTGATCTAGAAAAAGCTTATGATAGGGTACCGAGGGAGGTTCTTTAGAGAACTTTGTTAAAAAGAGGTATCCCATTGACATATATTAACCTTATAAGAGACATGTATGATGGTGCAAAAACATGTGTGAGGACTCATGAAGGAACAACAGACTTCTTTGAAGTTAATATTGGGTTACATCAAGGATCAACTTTAAGTCCATACTTATTTATAATGGTGATGGATGAGTTAACAAAACATATTCAAGATGAAGTACATTGGTGTATGTTATTTGCAGATGACATTGTATTAGTGGAGGAGTCTAAGGAAAAAGTTAATAGAAAATTGGAACTATGTTGAGAAACATTAGAAAGCAAAGGCCTCCGACTTAGTAGAACAAATACAGAATATATGGAATGTAAGTTTGATCATTTGGCTACTTTAGAGGACATAGAAATTAAAATTGGCACACATTGCATTCCCCAAAAAGAAAGTTTTAAATACCTGGGGTCAATTTTTCAAAGTGATAGAAGAATTGATGGAGATGTTACACATAGAATTAATGCTGGTTGTTAAAATGGAGAGGAGCATCGGGCATTCTTTGTGATAAGAAGATACCATTAAAATTAAAAGGTAAATATTATAGAGCAGCAATTAGGCCTGTCATGTTTTATGGTTATGAGTGTTGGGCAGTTAATCATCAACATGTACAAAAGATGTCTGTGATAGAAATAAAGATGTTGAGATGGATGAGTGGTCATACAAGAAAAGACCGTATACATAATGAGGCTATTAGAAACAAATTAGGAATGACACTAATAGAGGATAAAATGAGAGAACATTGTTTAAGATGGTTTGGACATATAGAAAGAAGATCAAAAGAAGAACCTGTAAGAAGGTTAGAAAAACTAAATTTGGAAAATATTAAAAGAGGTAGAGGACGACTACAAAAGTGTTGGAAAGAAACAATAAAGAATGATCTAACTTATTGGGAGTTAACTGCTAACATGACACACGATAGGGATCTGTGGAAACAAAGAATCCATGTAGCCGACCCCGTCTAGTATGGGAAAAGGCTTAGTTGTTGTTGTTGTTATATTCATGCCATTGAAAAGTAACGAGTTCACATATCAGACATAGATAAGATTCAGTTTACTCCCAGAACGCAAGATTAGCAGCCGCCTTTGTCAATATATGTAATCTTTAATTAAAGAATGTAAAATAAATTGTTAGGTGGTTCTCTGTCAACAATGTTCAAAATGACATAAAATATTCAATTGATAAGCTAAGCTGTATGAAGGCATATTTGAAGACTATACCATTTCAAATTTGATTATAAAAACCCACACTGAAGAAGATGACAAGAGATGCATTATTCTTAGTACAAAATTGAATATAATAACTAAATGGGATCCGCTCTTTTGTTTACTATATATATCGTATCTTTAGAAAGGTGAACCTGTTTTTTTTTTCTTTCTAAACTACGGAACCATGGGTGTCGACCCACAAGCATTCTCCCCAATCCCGTTTGAGCTGAGTCAGCCTATAATGGGTAAAGCTCTCCCAGTGCCATAGCAATTCATTGCAGACACACACACACACACACACACACACACACACACACACACACACACACACACACACACACACACATATATATATATATATATATATAAGAAATCTGGATCCAGTTCACCTTTAATATACATATTCATTACTTTTTAATAGCATAAGTGTAACTTAAAATATTTTTAAGGTATTTAAAAAGATAATGTTATTACACTCGTACTTATCAAAAGCAATTGATCGTTATGAATGAGTAATGCCAAAGGTGGTTAGGATCCAATTATTTTACATATTTATACATATCTTTTTAATGTTTATTGTGAATATCAAGGAGCGTGTGACCAAGATATAGAAAATGACATCCATATAAAAAAACAAGAAATGCAATACCACTTAGAGAGACTACAAGGTGATTCACCTCCCTTGCAAGGACCAAATCACTATCGTTATTTTGAGATTACAGGTTACAAAGGGCCGAAGCCGAAAACACGCACACACAAGAGCACGTGCACCCCCTGGGAGTTGAACTCCCAACCAAGTTAAAGTAGCCAAGGGACCCTGCCATTGAGCTGACGCTTATGGTACACCAAAGCACTATTGTTAATTAGGCACAAATCGCAGCACATCCCTTTAAGAGAACAAACAGCGGTCACAAACACTCAGTTGATGAATGTATAAGCTTCTATGAAACAATTGAGCTCTAACTAAGCCCCAGTGCATTCCCTATATATTATTGGAGAAGCTGACCTTTACGGCCCGCTAGTTCAGAAAGGGCTCAAAGGAATGTCTGGCTCACGGGTATCTGGTTTGGTTCTCTGATCACGGGACAGTGCAGGAGTTTAATTCAATTCATACTCGTGTGCAGAGACCTGCAAGGGCCAGTTCGATCAATCGGATACTGAAGTGATTGCAGTAGTAGAGAACGAGGTTTTGCAAAAGCCATATTGAAGCATACAGGCACGCGGGCATACATAAATCCACACATACACGTATAATCACGTGGACACTTTGCACATACATACATATTTACACGTTAAGAATATAGAGAGAAAGAAAGACACGAGATTTGATCCAGTCCACTACTTATGTTACACACTCATGTTGGACAATTACTTTTTTAAAAACCTTAAAACTTTTCAAATTACACATCACCAAGTTAAATGAGTTTTCAAAATCCATGTCAAGCATACATGCACACGTGCATACATAAATCCACACACACATGCACACTTTGCACATACATACATGTATAAAATATGCATTAAAAATAGATATAAACACACACACACACATATATATACAATCTCACTCATCACTGACATTCTCTTCGCTTCGCTCAGCTCTACGCCCCAAGGAAGTCAATCTCCGATTGTCCGCTGGGGTATAGCATAATAAAATTATCCGATATACTTTTTCAAAACTCTTAAAACTTTTAAATTACATATATTATAAAAAAATGAGTGGACATGAGTGAGCATGTCCATGGTGGACAGGATCTGATTATATTATATATATATATATATATATATATATATATGTGTGTGTGTGTGTGTGTGTGTGTGTGTGTGTGTGTGTGTGTGTGTGTGAGAGAGAGAGAGAGAGAGAGAGAGAGAGAGAGAGAGAGAGAGAGAGAGAGAGAGAGAGAGAGAGAGAGAGAGAGAGAGAGAGAGACTTTCCCTTGGGGACACAAATCAATAATTTGAGCAGTGCATGTATCTATGTTACAGTTAGTATGGTTAACCTCGAAGAATGTTTGGACGGCAATGCTTTAAAAAAAAAGATATGTTCGATAAGTTATACCTTCCTCATGTTAAAAAGGTTGTCAAACTACTCTTTGCGAGTGTTGATTTCAACAACAAAAATATGACACTCATCATTTCTGCTAACGAAGTATTACTTCAGAGTTTGAAACATATGATAAAAAAGACTGAAGAATTTCCTTCATTTTTTATACAATGGGGCTGGAGCCCAGATGAATGCCCCGGATATCGAATTTATGGCCTTCAACTTGAGTTGCCCCCTAGCCAGGCCAGCTATCGCTCTTTGTGCACTATTGAATAATTTTGATAAGCTTATTTATGTATTATTGAACTGGGTTTCTGTTATACTTATCCATACAAAATAAATAAATAAACAAATTAGAGGGTGAAGCTATTTTGGTCTCCATCCATCATAAAAAATTGGTTCTACTTTTTCAACAGTTTAATCATGCAAGACCCAATCAATGGTTGATATTATTATAAAATCAAAGCCTATCTTATTAATTAAATATCTTTAATCCACATTGTTTCGTGTGCTAAATGCATATGACAAATATACTGGCAACCTAAAAGTTATCCATCATCAATAATTAGATCTTCCACCCTCAAAGGCGCGCACACACACACACACACACACACACACACACACACACACACATATATATATATATATATATATATATATATATATATATATATAGAGAGAGAGAGAGAGAGAGAGAGAGAGAGAGAGAGAGAGAGACAGAGAGAGAGAGAGAGAGAGAGAGAGAGAGAACCTGGATTATGCTAGGACACATATATATTAACATATCTAAACAAATTTTGATCATTTGTCTTAGTTGATATATAGTTTAAATTTAAATTTAAAAAGCAAAAAATACATATGCACTTTTTATACATATACTTTATTCACGATCATACCTTTTGTTTTTTAACTTTAAATTTCAACTATTTATAACTTAATAGGAATGGGCAAGATTTATTTGGATATGCTAGTATCTAAATGTGTTAGCATACACAAGACTCTCTCTCTCTAATATATATATGCTCATCAAGTTATATTTTATAACTATAAAATGACTAGTTGAGATAAAAAAGCAAAAGGTACACATCTACTTTGATTTATATTTATTGTGCTTTTCTGAAAAAACCATTTATGTATGTAAGGATGAGTAGCAAGTATATGAGACTTTATATACATATATATGTGTATATATACATACATATATATATATATATATGTGTGTGTGTGTGTATATATACATACACATATATATATATATATATATATATATATATATATATATATATATATATATATATATATATATATACCTGTATATGAAGTAGTGGTAAATGTTCAAATCTCATCTGTTCTCAATTCTATTCAAACATTTTTATCATTTAATTTGCATGATCAAATATTGAAATCTAAATTAAAAGTATCATCATACTTTTATACATTTTATTTAAGTTTTTTCCTTTATTACTTCAACCATTCATCAGATCCTATACTTAAAATGACAAAGTAGATTTGAACATAGATAAAAATTAAGCATTTATGACTATCTCTCTCTTATATATATATATATATATATATATATATATATATATGTGTGTGTGTGTGTGTGTATATATACGTTTATATGAAGAATGAGAAAAATTAGTAGATGTTAACACCCATTAATACTCAAATCAATTAGTGGTTTTTACTGTTGATAATGTTACATCGAACGATAGAGATGATTAAGTGAATTTAAATATGAATAGGTATATGCATGAATATGCTCTCTCTTTCTATATACATAGAGAGAGCATAAGCTATATGCACACTAGTTTATACTTAAACATTCTCAAGAAACTTAAAAGATTTGATGGTTGAAATTTATATTTTAAAACATAAAAACATTTACAACTATTATTTGTTTTCTGACTTAAACATGTGAAATGATGATTTAATAGTTGAAATGTTTAAGGAGATTAGATCATGAATTGATGTACGAATGAACTGATTTCTCTCCCTCTCTCTTATATATATATTTCAATCCCAAGAGTGCTGTAAACACAACGGATGATGTCAGTGATGGTACATGAAAACAGCGAAACAATTTGCTTGTGAAAAAGAGCAGGAAAATTGCCAAGCGGGGGAAAGCGCTGGATTTATTGTGCAGGCAACGAAGGAAAAGACAAAGAGTGCAACGTCAAAATAAGCCTGTGGCGTACGTACGTATGGCTGTCGAATCTGTAGACGATCGCAAGCGATTCACTCATCCACAACTCTCCCTCCTTTCCCCTCCTTACCGTCCGTTTTCCTTTCTCTCACTACATTATTCCCCAAGTAGTTCTCTCGCGTGGGTGCTGCTTGCTTGTGCCTCTTTCGGTGTCCATCTCTCTCTCTTCATTTTATATGAGAGAGAAAGAGTTCAAAGATGGCGGCTAGCTGTTAGTCTTTCTTCTTCTCTTCGAAATTCTATCATTCAATTTACCGAGTATGGGAAGCTGTAGATTCATAGTTTGGAAACCCTTTTGTAAATCTTACCATCAACTTGTTATCTTAGCATGAGGCGATGAGCTAAATACCAGCGAGAGAGAAAGAGAGAGAGAGAATGGTTGTTCACTTCAAAGCTTTGAGCTGTTTGTAGATTGAGAGAAACTACAAATCTTCATGTTTGGAGCAGGGAGAAGCGTACGCATTAATGAATATCTGTTGCCTTCTTGGATTCATGATTACTGTCAGCGCTTGGATCTAGCGGGAGCTGTAGACGGGTGTGACTTCTCCTGAGCGCTTGGGAATCTGTCCTGCTGCTTGCTGCTGCTTGTTTATCAGAAACTCTGCTGAGAAACAGTGACAGAAAACAGCGATGACCAATTCTTTTTCTCGCTTGTGAAGCTGCTGATAACACACTTTAATTCTTTCTCTTGTTTGGCATATAAGCTCACAGCTTGGTTAATATCTGACTGGGGTTCTGATACCTCACCGCTTGGGGTAAGTGAAACATGTCAAATTTGACCCCAGTTTCTGGTGAGGCCAGTGTTTCCTCAGGCAATAGAGGTGATAATAGTGGTAGCCTCCATCAGTCTTTTCCTCCAACAAATCCAATTCCAGACAAGAAGAAGAGAAACTTCCCCGGCAATCCAGGTGAACTAAACTATGACTCCCCTAGTCCAAATCTTTATATATTCTGTCTTCCATATGACCTAAACTTTTCTTTTGTTTCTATTTTATTATTATGGTTAAGACAATTATTTTTGTTCCATTGTTTTAATATGTTGCATAACTTATCTGAATTTCGATTTGTTGGTTGGATGGTGATTCAGACCCAGATGCCGAAGTAATAGCGCTATCACCCAAAACCCTTTTGGCTACAAACAGATTCATATGTGAGATTTGCAAGAAGGGGTTTCAGAGGGACCAAAACCTTCAGCTACATAGAAGAGGCCACAACCTTCCATGGAAGCTCAGGCAAAGGACAAGCACAGAGATAAAAAAGCGGGTTTACATCTGCCCAGAGCCTTCATGCGTTCACCATGATCCCTCAAGAGCACTTGGTGATCTCACTGGCATCAAGAAACACTTCAACAGAAAACATGGAGAGAAAAAATGGAAATGTGAGAAGTGTTCAAAGAAATATGCCGTTCAGTCAGATTGGAAAGCACACTCCAAGACTTGTGGCACGAGGGAGTACAGATGCGATTGTGGAACCCTTTTCTCAAGGTCAGAAATTCTTGCTGATTTTCTACTTTGTATTAAATTCTCATTCCCCATTTATTGATAGTTCAATATCTAGTTACTGATTTTAAATATTGTAGCAACTTCTATGACTAGAAATTAATAATGCACAGATTCAAGTAGAGACCATTTGTGGAAGAAAGATGGTTCAATAAATATGCTTCACAATTTATATAACAGATGAAACAAAATTGATACTTTTTCAGGAGGGACAGCTTCATCACCCACAGAGCCATTTGTGAAGCATTGACACAAGAAGGTGCATGCTCAGCAACACCTTCAGTCCCTACGAACCCAATACTCCTACCGCACCAACTCACCAACTCCTCGACGCTAGATCATGGACATGCAAACTTGCCTGTAATTGGGGCACCCACATCTACAATTCAAACCCAGTTTCCGCGAGACCTTCAAACAGCAGTAAAGAAAGATGAAAACTTCGCCACAAGGTCAGATATGCCACTGTGGTTGGTAGCAGCAGGGACACAGGAGATGCCCTCCACACTGTTTTCAACGCGGTTTAACCATGAGTATTCGAGCCCACACTTTCAGTTGATGAGCCAAGTTGAGCCTAGGGTGCCGTGTAGCACAGCACATATGTCAGCCACTGCCTTGTTACAGAAAGCAGCGCAGATGGGTTCAACAGTAAGCAAGCCTTCTTCGACAATGATCGACCCTAGTGAAGCGGCCTCAGCTCAATCTGGTTTCTGTTTGGGGCTCAGTTCATGGCAAGAAAGGGCAGCTGGTTCATCAACTGCAACTGTTGCTATGAACTCTAGTACACATAACGCAAAAGCAAGCAGTTTTGGGTCCTTTGAAGAGGCATTCAGTGGGATGTTGAGTTCGAGAAATGATGAAGAAGGAAATGATGGGTTGACACGAGATTTCCTGGGTATTGAAGGGCCATCTGGTGTTTCTGGCTTTAGGGGTCTTTCACATAGAGATATATTCAGCATGGCTGGCTTTAATGCCCATTTCACGAACGACACTCCATTTGATGAGAGTGCTGTTTCCAACAACAACAATCAAATCCTTGAAAGTGAGACTACATCTTCTACCAACTTCTCTAATCCAAGGCCGTGGTAAAATTATTATACAAGTTACTTTCTTAAATGGTTTTCTTGGCTGTGATTTAGAAAGACAGCTGAAAAGGCTTTTGATCACTAATGCTTCTTCATGCTCTTCATTTCTCCCAGTCCTCTTATGGATCTTTATGTTAGTTCTCTTTCTCACAGAAATCGAGTATCTCTCTTTGTCTTTTCGTTTCTCAATCTGTCAGTTTCCTCATTTTTTTCTTTTTGCAGTACATAGCACCTCTTTTCCCTCCTGATTTGTACTCGAGCCGGATAATTAGAATTCTTCCATTTATTATGCATTCTATAAGAAGCCGGTAGTCTATGAGCAATTTTCGGATGTATATCAACGTGTGTATCCTTTGTCGTGGACAGACACGGACGATTTGTACAGCCCTAAACAACCTATTCATATAAACATCTAAGAGCATGCATTTTGTGGTCATTTTTTGGCGCACCAACCTCACCATCATGAGTGGAAGGATTCTTCCAGTACAGGTAAGGATTGCTTTTGAATCATACCATAATTTGATGTATGATGGTGAACTTTTGAAGCTTGAAATTGAGAAAATCATTTAACCTTTGAATTTGAAGCCTCGTGTAGTTCTTTCTATAAATCTACATCAGATGATCCATCAGTCTCTTCCAAAAGGTTACCGGTTTAGTTTTAGGTGTCGTAAATTTATTCAAAATATCTCATATGACTTCAACATAGTTTTATATTATAAAATAGGTCAAAATATGTTCACGGAACTTTCTTTCTTTTTCGTAACATCTGAACTGATAATTGTTGAAAATGTTGAGAAGTTCTTTTCCGACGGAACAAGCACTTTTTACCTCGGAAACATTTCATGCACTGTAAACCATACCCTTTTATTTAATGTGTATGTTACAGAGAGAGAGAGATCATGTAATTACATGCATTTGTCAGAAGCCACTGTTGAGATATGAAAAAAGGTCGAGTTGGGTGATGAAAATATACTAGTTCTCCAAATCCAACTTGGGGAAAGGATAGCTTTTCACCAGTGGTCAAATTCTAAAAGGGTGTCATGCCATGCTTTGCGATCTCTACACAATTTCAGGAACCAAATTATTGGCTTATTATTATTACCCTCTGCACAGTTACTGCTTTACCTTAACTATTCGATATATTTCTTGCAGGACCTCTGCGAGTGCTTTGATGCTAGCTTAACAGTCGCAAGTGTTCGCAAAGCATTGATAACTTGATCAAAGCACTGCATACGTCCAGGTTTAAGGAGAGTATCATCAAAGCCATTTGTTTTGTCAATTTTCTTGTATATAATGCTGCTTCTCGCTCCTCTTACTTTATTTACTGCTTTATTTCCGATTTAATACTGACATTTGTTTTGTTGGTAAACCAGGTTTAAGAGATCCTTAACAGATTCTGCGGTCACTAGGTATCAAACTCAACACCTTCCATTTGGATGCTTTTTGAGTCGACCAGGAACTCGTGACCCCTTGTTCTATAGAACAATTCCGGTCTCGAGTGCCTGAGGTTACCCATCAAACGGCAGAAAATACAGAAGAGATGAAACTAAATGACAGTGTGGTGCCTAACCAACATTCAGAAATGGATGTTTAGTGTCAAGTATTTACTTTTAAGTAGGTTAGACGTCACAGACACGGTTAGACATCGAATAAATCTATTGGCCTTTATTCAACATCAGATCCGGAACAAAATCCGAGTAAAATCCCTTATAAGTAGAGTGGGCTACATGGATTCTTTTTTGCCATTGTGCTCTATCTTGCACCTTAATTACTGGTATTTTAAAGCCTTACGCATCTATTTTAATGTGATCACCATCTAATATCTGAAACCCCACAAGAGCTCATTTTGGCCACCTCTTGAAATGTTTAAACCACCATGGTCTTTGCAACAAATGATTTATGTAATCAGCAGAGTTATTTTAATACCAAATGACAATCATAAAGTTTAGCCCTAAGATGGGAATTAAGATGCTTCTAATAAAAAAAAATTATGTTAAAGCTAGTAAGGTGAGCAATTCAATTTTCCTCGAATTATGAGAAGGAAAATTAAGAAAAAGGTGAATATGTAAAGTAAATTTCATGTAGCCATCAATCGTGAGAAGATGTGAACCCATGGAACAAGATGGTGTCATAAATGCGTACACTGACTTCTATGAAAGTGAAGTGGACAGCTGCAGCCGTGTTTCACAAGAATTCTGTCCCAATAATGCGACATATTTTAAGAGCCACGCTTTCATACCATAAAGTATAAGCACAAAACATTTCTGTTCAATTATTTGGATCGCTTTCATGAATACCATTGCAGTTAAGATGCTCATCTTGAGATTTTTTTTATTTTCATTTTTCCTAAATGCCGGGCCTATTGTTGCAAGAATGTTGGGTGCTCGCAAGCCACTCAAGATTGACTCATTGGCAACTCAACTTCGACTTGGGTTTGTCCCGTGCCCGAGGTTAGAGAACCTAATCGAGCTTTGTAACAGTTTTTGTATTTACGGGAAGAATAGAATGAAGAGAGCAAAGCACTATAATAAAAAGAGATAAAAGAGATAGAGGACGGTTTCCTCGGCATTTAGGACTAGCTAAAATCGTGTGTGGATCAAAATTGGTGTCATATATAGTTTTTCAATTCAAGATTGTCGTTATCGTGTAACATGGTGGAGATCTTAATAGGTCGGGACTAAATTTAAACTCAAATTTGAGCTCGTTCATGAGTTCAGTTGAGCTCGATTTCATCGTGCTCTATCATTCACTTAAATCTCGGAAAGAAGCACCCATAGGGTTAGTTCAATGACAATACAATCTAGTACCACTGCTGCTAGTGAGGAGTTCCATCCCTAGAGTGTGCATGCTTGTGTGTGTTAGACTTTGGCCTTCTACAACAACAAAGTCTTTTTTCATACTAGATAGGATTGGCTACATAAATTCTTTATTTCTATATAGATCGATTAATTATCATGCTAACATTTAACTCAACATAAGCTAAATCATTCTTTATTATTTTCTTCCACCACTTTTATGGTCTTTTTCTTTTAATATTCTCATAGTCTAATTTCTCATACTTTTGTATTGAACTTTCTTTAGACATTTTTCTACATATCCAAACTATCTTAAACGACTTTTCCTAATTTTATCATCTATTGGTACCCTTCCATTTTGTTTCTAATAACCTCATTACACATATGATTTTTTCTTATTTAACCACTCATCCATCTCAATATCTTCATTTTTGTCACGAATATCTTTTGTACATGTTGATAATTAATTACATAACACTTATAACCATAAAGTATAGCGGATTGAATTGTTGTTCTATAATATTTATCTTTCAACTTTAATGGTATCTTCTTGTCACATAATATCCCTCTTCATTTTAACCAACCCACATTAACATCTCTATCAATTTTTTCATCACTCCAAAAAATTGATCTTAAGCACTCAAAACTTTTCTTGTAAGAGATACAATGTGTGTCAATCTTAATTTTTATATCATTTGAAGTAACCAAATGACAAAACTTGTATTCCATATATTTTATTTTTTTAGTAAGTCTACTTTTTAATGTTTCTCTCTATAATTCTAATTTCCTATTGACTTTTTCCTTATACTCATCCACTAATACAATATCACCCAAGAATGACATACAATAAGGAATTTCATCTTTGAATATGTTCTGCTAACTAGTCAATGACCAATACAAATGAATGTATACTTAAAGATGATCATTTATATAATCCAATATTAACCTCAAAGAAATCTATCATTTATTTATGGATCCTAACACATTTTTTTGTAGTATCATACATGTCTCTTATAAGGTTGATGTATGTCAATGGGATATCTCCCTTTTTCAAATTCTCTAAAGAATATCTTTCGACACTCTATTACAAGCTTTTTCTAGATCAATCAATATCATGTGAAAGTTTTTTCTCTAAAATATTTTATAAGATATCTCAATAAATAAATAACCTCAATAGTATATTTTCCTATTATGAATCTTCTCTGTTGTACTCAATTTTTGCCTCAACTTATGTTCAATAATTCTTTTTTCATAATTTCATAGTGTGATTCATCAATTTGATACCCTTAGAATTTACACAATTTTTAATGTCTCTCTTATTTTTGTATATGGGTATAATTATACTCTTTCTCTATTCCTCAAATATCTTTTGGTTTTCTCATATTTCATTAAATAATCTTATAAGTCAAGTAATACTTTTGTTTCTTAAGATTTTTCATACTTTATAAGAACATTATTTAGTCCACAGATTTACAAACCTTAATAAGTTTAAGATCCTCTTGGACTTTATTTTTTAAATACATCAATAGAAATTATAATTTATATACTCTTTTGATTTCGCTAGCTCTCTTAAAATAATATTAACACTTATATTTTTATTAAAAAGTTATGAAAATAACTTTTTATCTAGTTTTTATATCATCATTTACCATTAAAATTTTCTCATCATCATCTTTGATATATCTAACAACAAGAAGATCCTTAGTTTTATTATCTTTAGACTTAACTATCTTAAAAATATCACTTACACTTTCTATAAGTTGAGCTTTTTATATAAATCATTTCAAATTTTAGCTTTTGCTTCAATAATAGGCTTTTCTTATTTTCTTATTAGCAAGTTTTATTAGTCTTATTAGTATAATATAATTTATAACATACTCTATTCGTCTTGATCTTATTTGATACCACCTCACTCTACCACCAAGCCTCTTTTTACACTTATACACCTTCCTTAGATTCACTTAACACGTCTTTTGCTATTTCTCAAATATGTTTAGTCATATTGTTTCATACATGAGAAGGTGTATCTATATAATTTCAAGGATCTCCTTAAAAGACTTCTACTTAAATATATCTTCTTTCTCATTTTTGAGGCTCTACCATTTAGTCCAAGTAACCTACATATTGGGTTATCAATCCTTACAACATGTTTTATCTTTTCTCCTATAGGCAAAATAACCAATTTCAATAAATTTCGATATTTTTTCTATTTATAGTATCTAGCACCTCTATTAGCTCATCAATCAATATTTTGATATTCTAAGTACTAGTATGAATCTTATTATATAGGACTAACTTTCTTATCCTTCGCATCCGTTCATGCTAAAAATATGAAAACCATGTCTGCAATTTGTTTACTACATTTAAGTGATAATGTAGCGAAACTTATTTCTTTATCCATATACATTCATGATATGAGAACTCTCTCTACAATTGATTCAGAAGATGTAGAGATCCTTACTTACTCTTTACTTTACTCAGGTTTTACCGTGTATTGCTAAGAGGGGACGTCTCAATGCAATGGTCATAATGTTAAAAATTCATGGTAAATCTAACTTTTACGGTAGTTGTGAGAAGCCTAACACAATCCTTCTCTTTTATCTCAGTTTGGGGTTAGGCATGTAAGGGTGATCCTGTCACAGTCTCAATAGACCGGTTTTCATACCGCTCGTGTCAACGCCCTCCAGTGCCTTGATGCTACACCCTCGTGTGCCCCTCTGCCGCAGTGCCCCAAAGTGACCCACATACCCTGCAGTGACAAAAGCTGGAGATTCCCGCATGTCCTGCCCTAGCATGACACCCCCTACGACATGTGTTGCCCTGCCTCAATGCGACAATTCCCATGATCTTCGTGCACCCTGCCATACCACGACAGGCACTCGTATCTTTAACACGCCATGACCTAGCACCGACAACCTTCCAAGTGGACACCATGACAGGTTTCTCCTTCCCGTATCTGAATAAGTTGGCCGTGCCTTAGTGCCCAAGCCTAGGTCTGGATCGAAAGATCTATTCAACGTAAGTTTAGGGCATGTCCCCCTCAATAAGATGCATGTGCTAGGCCTCTTTGTGTTATAACAGAGCGCAAGGGTTTAACATTTTAGAGAGTTTGAGAGAGAGGGATGGTGTCCAAAACATCACCAACCAACCTCCACCGCCAACACCTTCTTTGGTAGAGCCGGTCATGTGGGCCTCCACGGTTTAGTGGTGCCTTGGCCGATTGCGTGGATTTCCTTGGGAGGGTAGAGTCGGCTAGGTTAGTGTTTTTGTAACCCTTTGTCTTTCTTAATAAAGAGTTTTTTTTATCTCCTTTGTTTAGTT
Organism: Brasenia schreberi; assembly: GCA_036023115.1. Classification (NCBI taxonomy): domain Eukaryota; kingdom Viridiplantae; phylum Streptophyta; class Magnoliopsida; order Nymphaeales; family Cabombaceae; genus Brasenia; species Brasenia schreberi. The sequence goes on along the minus strand of JAYKKT010000080.1, from coordinate 8,839,655 downwards.
TTGATTTTGAGAAATTTTCAAGTGCTAGACTAGTTGTCTTCGAGGCCAACGCCGGTTGCCGGCCGCCAATGGTGCAGATTCCTTACTTGAGCCTCCTATTGCAACAAAAACAAATAAGTCTCGAAAAGAAAGGAGCCTAGAAGTCTAAGCTCGAGTTGCTTAAATATAACTCGAGAGGATCACCCAACCTTGTGCCCTTAATATCATAAAAGCAGTCCATTTTCTAAAAGATTCTGGGCCTGGCTACACGTTTTACTGACAATAAAGGCACGTTAACATTCGTGACACTAAATACAGGACATGATTTTTCTGTCCAAAGTTTTTCGAATTGGCACTATCAACAACAGAGTTTATGTTTTCTCGACGAAGAGACAACAATCAGTCCAGAGACGAGTTACATTCCCCCTTCCCTACATTAAGCTTCAAGCATGTCTTCCAAAAACCGACTTGATGACTTTCCAAGTAGCAAAATCATTGGACTTGCATATGGTTGTTTGTGAAAGATCACACTCTCTGTCATACTCGTAAAATCGATAGACCCAATGAGGTTTTGTCTGTCCTTTGTCTCCAAAGCAAGCTTCATAATGCAAGCTTTCTTAAGAGCGTGCAGGTCTTTGAGATTTAGGCCTCATGGTGTTCTCTCCATAGCCCATATATATGAAGTCTCATCTCAAGAAGCAAATTCGATTACTTCAGAAGAATCACCATATGCATTGGGTAATAGAAATTGAGCCGATGAACGACTGTGCTAACGTAGTTCTTCCGGCCACCGGAAGTTGAGACTTTTGTTGTCTCGATGAGCAGAAAGTAATGGGAACGCCCAGAAAAGTGCCGAGGCCATCTGAATCCTAGATCCCTCTCTTGGTAGCTATATTTCGCTTTATTTGTCGTGCCACAATCCTTGGCTGACTTGGCATTGTTAACTTTTTCTCCTCTGAGGCTACAAAATTTCTCTATGTTCTCCACAGTACATTCAAACTGAATCAAAGTCTCTTCACCAAATATGAGATCATCGGCGAAGACCAGATTTCGGGCCCGAGTGAGTGAAGCAAAATCACCACTGTTAATCTTGCCATCAATGATGTGAGTTAACTTTCCCATGCGGAGGACAAAAATATATGGAGAGAGGAGATTGCTGGATTCCTCGGGACGATATGAAGGCGGGTGCGTTGCTTCGAATCCAATAAATAGCTGTCAATACTGTCGTGATATATGACATAATAATCGGATCAATGTTATTGGGAGGGAATCCAATTTCTTGTAGAATATTAACGATACGAGCACACTTCAATCGGTGACATGCATTCTCCAAATCCACTTTGAGAATAAAGTAACCTCTTCTTCCTCTTTCTTTCATTAGACTATGCATGGCTCCTTCGGCTACCACTATATTGTCCTAATTAGTTTTCACAGAACAAAGCTACCTTGTAGTGGCGAGATAAGCTTTGGCATTATAGTCTTTAGACGTTGGACCAGGATCTCAGTGAAAATCTTATATAAAACATTACAAAGAGAAATTGGTCGAAACTTATGAATGAATTCCGGTGTTTTACCTTGGGATAAGAGCATAACTACCGATGTGGAGTTAACCACTCTATTCTTGCCACAACTGTTGAATGAAATGCCAAATTGATACAAGTGTCACGTTTGAGGAAGTCAACTTCGTCAAATGTGAAACTTACTATTGGAGATGCATGCTAGAAAGCAGCCCATGTAGGACACCCTCAATCTGTAGTAAACAGAGGAGAGATGATCATGAGGGTATCATCAACGTATAACCTCTTATGTTAAACTTAATCGGCATATCCACCATTCACCTTCTTCACTTTGAAGCATGTAAATATTGCTATTCCTTCTCCCTATGGTTCTTATGTGGTAGAAATCCGTGTTTCTGTCACCATCGTTGATCCAGTCTGCTCTAGGCTTTTGAAACTAGAGCATTTCGTCCTCTTCGAGATCATGTGCTAATTCGTCATGAAGCTCGGTCTCCAGTTATTCAAGAAATGGATCCGAGGCAGCTCCGCTGTCTAAAGTTCTTCGAATCCCTGCTAGTCGGGAAAATATTCTTCTTTTGCATGTCTGAATGTGTCTGAATACAAGCACATTCCATCGTCTAAGATTTTCCCCCGAGGACATGCAACTTTTGGTGGCATTCCGCTTCTCCTTGCCGGTGTTGTTTCAAGAATTCGATGTAGCTCTGGTGCAACGTCCAGACATACTCAAATATGAACGATCGAGTAAGTTTACCAGCCCGGAGGCCCTACAGCTGGATCAACATTGGGTGGTGATCCGAGAAAACCACTGGTTGCAAGATGCGACCTGAAGCATCTGGGAAGTTCAACAAGTTGGAGTGGTTATCGCATTATCCGGTGACCATCGTGAAGTCGGGTCCCTGCCAAGTAAACTTGGGCTCGACAAAGCGTAAGTCTAAGAGCTGCATTCATGTATATGATCGTTGAGTAGTTGAGCTCGCCTTGAATGAAAGGAATCGCTTCCTTTCTTCTCGTCGGGGCTTCATTAAACTCTCCAGCAATCAACCAAGCACCATCAACTGACCGTGATATGTTATTGAGATCTACCCATAATTCAGACCTATGATTAATCATTTGGGCTTGCATAAAGTTGAGAAAAGAACCACCGGCTGGCTGCGGGAATCAGCCACTCTCCTGAGCATGAATAGGCTGTGCTTTCAAACGGCGTTCAACTGGATGAAGTCTGACGACCTGAATGCAATCAAGATGCCTTGGGAGCCGGTTCCCTCCACATAATCAGTACTATCAGATGGGCCGTGGTGTCCTTGCCAGATCCGGTGGTTCAGTCGGTTCATTTGGGTGGCAGTTATTCACCTTCGGTGGTCATGCCCTGATGATATGGTGCTAATAGGAGCAATCGGCTACCCTTTTGATGTGGGCGAGGAAAGAGAAGGATCCACAATCTCCTCTTGTGATCCCCAGTCAAGCTTGGACTTGCCTTTGTTGGATCCTTGTTGATTCTGTGAGATCTTCGAGGTCTGCTGTACAGGAGCTTTGCTTTTCTCGTTGAGATACGGATTGAATGCAGATTTCGGATACGTTGCTGCAAGATATTTGAGTCAAGCATTGGGTCTCATCTTTATCCTGGGGTCCATTTTACTCCTCAAGGTTCATTTTCTGATTAGTTTTAATGGTGTTGCCTTTCTCAGGGAACACATCAAGAGCCCTCCATTTGCCCTTTCTTTTCGGCCGTTCCTGTATCAATGGGTTGCTCGTGCACCAGCACCGGCCGTTTATACGACTTCTAATACACATAAGACGGAAAACCATGTTAATCTAATGAATTGAATGTATATACTGAAATTAGACATTATGAAGTCTCTCAATTTTACAAGGAAGTCATATGAAAAACTTAGTTTCTAATCAAGAAATTAAATTCTCAAGTCTATCCATTTTTGAAAACTTTAACAACCCCAATTCAACTCCTCAAACAAAGACTTTGTTGGTGTGGTCTGGGAGGTTTAATGAAATCAACTCTTTCTAAAGAGAATAGCTTATTGGGAAATGCCAAGAAACTTGGGGCCTCCATGAAATCAGGAAAGTAGCAAATTTGAATATGTACGAGATCAACCTTTTTCTGCATATGCACGAGAACGGTCTTTTTTTTGTAGTATATTGATAGATTCGAATCCTGCTTGAAATCGTTGAAATCGGTATTTACTTCGAAATGTTAGGAAATCAACATCGACTTTTGCTTGACAATATTTGTAAATTAAAATCTTGGATTGACTAACACCTGAACACTTGTGCAATAAAAAGAGTTGATGCACCACTCTCCTTAAAACCTGTTTGGGCACTAGTTTTTTTCGTTATTCTTGCAGCCAACTTTTCATATACAAACAACTCGAACGATCACCTGTAAAATATAAAAATATAATGAAGAGCTCTTAACTATCCTTATATAAGAGAAGTCAAGTCCTCTGCAATATCGACATGCCAAAATAGATGGTACTGGTACTGCAACTCTTTTGCATGTTTGCAACAAGTTACTTGACAAACATGCTTAAGAAAGAAATGGTGAAAAGAGATTTGTGAGTAGAATTTGTGGGAAGATTAAAAGGTTACATTTAATTTTTAGATCTTTTAGATCAAATACTCCAGATATTCTTAAGATCTTGCAATTACTTTGATTGGATTGGCTTGGAAACTAGACCTGCTATGGAATTGGATTCGATCCCCCTTCCGTCTTATTCTTCTTTTCATATCTGCATTGATACCTTGTCTACCATGAAGCTTTTACATCACCTGGCCTCGATGCAGACCCGCCGTTGGCGAGAAATGTGGGCAACTTCTATCATTCTGTAAAAGTCTAAGGTATAAAATAATTAAACGATCTAACAACGTTCAGCTCATTGGGAATGTCGTAATCAACTGACAAATTTAGTCTTAAACAGCACCTTTTGTCGGTGCAAAGCTAGAGTGATTGGTAGATGATTTAGCTCCTTCACCTAACCTTCATTATTATATGTAGCGCCGTGGCTGATATTCACCGTATGCCCCGTTCCTTTAGGTGCTTTCAGTTACTAAAATATCTTGTCATAACACGAACCACTCCACACACACATACATATATGTATAGATAGGTAATTGTAAATGAGTAATGTCTTTCTTTGAGTAATCTTACACAAATTTTATTACTTTTCGGTCTTTGAGGTAAGTAGTTGAGGTGATAAAATGAAAAAAATGATACATTAAATACAAAGTACAAAGTATAATAGTAGTTTTAATTCAAATCTATACCGATTGATTTTGGAAACATACTATAGGAAGATTATGCACCGAATATGTATATATAGAGAGAGAACAAACCAGTGACGTTGCTCACTGGTGCTCGATCATTGCATTTTGGAAGCATGAATGTAATAGCGTTTTTGTTTTTCTCAAAAAACCTTTAAATTTTTAAAATTATACTCATACCACTAGAAAACAACGAGTGAACATGTTAGAAATGTGCAAGAACTTATTTTCCCATTCATCTATACTCTCTTCCCCTCCTCTCTATATACAAAACTATATGCAAAAGGAATAGACTTTGGGAGCCACGGTCTTCCTCACATTATAGAAAACAATCATGTCTTTCATTTTTCTAAAACAGGACAGCCTCTTTACAATTTCCGTAAATGACGGGCCCCTTAGGAAATCTGAAAAGTAATGAAGAGTCCCTCTCTCGGGTTGCGTCTGTAGTCTGCACGTCAGTTTATGGCCCAGATTTTGACAGAATTAGTTGAGGATTTTTGTTCTACCTTAGGTTTTAGGGTTTACGTGAATCGATTAACAAGCAATTTACTTTATTATGCAAAATTTGCGTTTTGAATTTCTTATTACTAAGAACAGAAGAATGAACAGGTTTGGTGCTTTTGTTTAATATTGGGGTTTTATTTGAATTTGTTGATTGCATAGATTGTAAATCGGTTTAGGTCCCTGATTTCTTCTTTTAGTATGTAATAATAGCTTAAAACATTTGGGGACTTTTGTTTGATGTTGTGAATCAATTCAAAAACCAACTTTATTTTTCATAGTATTTCTTATCGTAGACAAAAGAACCACTTGATCTTTTCTAGTTTTATATCCTATTGGGTGCATATCATTCTCTTTTTCTTACATAATTAGTATCAAATAATCAAAATATTGTATTTTGTCCTTCCGTATTCGATTAGTACTTGGCATAGTCCCAACCCTAAGTCCCCTCTCTCTCTCTCTCTATATATATATATATATGAAAAGAGGATCCGCTTCTCAAATATCCATCAATTACTTTTGAATAATATGAGTGTAATTTAATAAAGTATGAAGAATATATTTATTACACACGTATCACTAGAAAGCAATAAGTCAACAATGTTGGAGGAGAGGAGGATCCAATAATTCTCTCTCTCTCTTTATATATATATATATGCATATATTCACTCTAAAATATATTTTACCAATATAAGGTATTAGATCATAATATTTGGCCATGGGGTCTCACCCTATTAGAGTTTGGAGATCTAGGGCGAGAAATAGATGCTTTATCCATTGCTTTTCTTAAGCACAAGTTGCATTCCACTGCAACTTCAGAGTAGAAAACTACTATGGATAAAATTGTGAGAAAGAGCATCTGAACGGATATCAAAAGAGGCACCAAAATTGACTCTGTCCACTCCTGGCCCTGCCAAAGTTTTTCGCACCTGTACCACGTTTCGTAGCCGAAATTTTAGGTGTGTTAACCCTTTTGATGTCCGATTTCCTTAAAATTGAAGTTGGCTGGTAATACTCGCATAATTTATAATTTCTGAGAGAAGAATGTCAACGTCTGATCAGTGAACAGTTTTCAAGTTGCTGAACGCTTTCTTCGGTCAGTCTCTTTCTTACATATATATGTAAGAGAGAGAGAGAGAAAAAGATGAACACATGCACATGACAGTAAGAAACGTTCACGGGGAAAAAAGTCAAAAGGCTGACGATGAGCAGTCTGTCCGCCCTCGTGATCACGCTGCCTCTTCCTTGGGAAACCATCATTTATGTGGAAGAACTGGGTCTCACATTGGCCTTTCATTTGTTGTGCTTTCCAACAAAGCCACAAGATAAAGATATATACGTACAGAATTTATCTATATATAATCTCTAATAACCTGATGAGAGACAATATATTGCTGACAAGCATGGCTTGGGGTGAAAAAAAAGAGAAGAGTTGTAAAGCCGAGTTTCTTGTGGAGGTGGTTACGGAGCTAATCCGCCGCCGATCCTTTATAGATGATCTCCGTAACCGATTGAATAATGTCTCTCAAAACGAAAAGTTCATTGTAGACATCTAGGATGGTAGAGTAGGCGTTGCTCTACAAATACGGAGCAACGCACAATAAAAAGACAATAAAAAATTACTGTAAAAAACTGAGTGAAATCAGAGAAACCCTCTTCATAGAAATCAGATTGTGTGGAAACCTTAAACACATACCTGAAAGCATATATTCTTCATCTTCTTCCGTATCATTGAAGTTGCACAAAATAAGAAGGTTGTCTCTAGGATCATCGCACGAACACCAGAAGGAGCCCAGTCGGTAGCCAAGATTGGTATCAAGGTCTCGTTTATCCTATAAAAAAATGTACACAGTTATTTTTGTAAAAGGAAAAGATAAACTATATAGAGAAGAAAATGAATCTGAGAAAGAGAACACCCTTTTGTTTGTCGAAAAAGGTTGTCAAAAACCATAGGTTGTAGCGTGAGACGGTCAAAAAAATCAAATTGGTCAGATGATCAAGGTAAAATAAAACAGACCCAACCGATAAAAGAGAGAATGCAAGCCAGCCGAAGAGAAAACACAGGCTAGCCAAAGAAAAAGAAAAACCAAGCCAACCAAGGAGAAAACTAGACTAGTCGAAGGAAAAAACCAGGCTAGCCGAAGGAAGAACCCAAGGCTAGCTAAAGGGAGAACCGAGGCCAGACGGAGGAAAAAATTCAAGCCAACCAAAAGGAAAAACCTAGGCTAGCCGGAGGGAGAACCTAGTTCAAGTAGAGCCTCATGAAGGGCTCTCTCTCACTCCCACTCTCCTTCCTCCCTTTTATATCTTTTGAGAAATCGCCCACCGATTTCGGAAACCCGTAGGTAAAAATCAACAGTTTTCTAAAACTGACCCAGTTTTGGGAAACCGTCAACGAATTCTAGAAAATTGCCTTGAGCGATAACTAAAAAGTTTGTTTTGCCCCTGTTCGATTTTAGAAACTACAAATTATTACAGGGTCAAATTATGAAAATATCCAGATATTTTTGAATAAAATGACAGTTTTACCCTTAAACGGGTGAGAAGATCGTGTTGCCCTCTAATCATTTATAGAAATTATGGAATACCTGAACATTGAATTACCTTCCTATCCTTACCAATAAAAGGTTCAAAGTTCTGCCATTATGTTAAAAGACAAGGTTGTCCTTGTCTTTTTGAAAATTTATAAATTTGAAACGAGTGGCAAAATTATGGATTTACCCTCAATCAGTGATGAATTTTACAAAAAAACTAGATATCAAGTTTATTGTTTTGTTCCTCGTCTTTTTGGAAAATTACAAAATCGAATAGATAGATAAAATTATTGGTTTACCCTTGTTGTTTGGGAAAATTATCAGAGGCAGGAATTTTTGAGAAAAATTACAGATTTATTCCCAGTTTGATTATATAATAGAATCAAGTTATTAAAAACTCAATAATGATAGTTAAAACTTGTATAAAATTGGTTTTAAGTACCATGAGTTATTTTCAATTCAGTAATTGAATATTATGCATTCTATCAGTTAAATATTTGTTATTTATTGCTTATTGATTGATATATGTTTTCCTATTAGACAGTCTAATTGTTAATTTTGTCAAACACATAAAAATAAATTCAAGAATATGTATATCTAAATTGTCAAAACATAAAAATTAAACGATCTAAATTTTCAAATGTTGAAAAGAAGAATCCCATTAGCTCTTACACTTGAAGGTGTATAGTATGTATTAAAAGAAATAGTGCATCCATCATCTCCTGATGCCACATAGCAAAAAAATAAATGTATAAAATATTTCTAAGAAATGACATGATAGCAAGAACAATCTTGTTAACATACATGGACGAGGATTTGATTAGAGTCTTTGAAGAATATGAGACCACAAAAGAGTTTTTTTGATCAATAAGAGCTAAATATGACACTATAGCTAAACTAAATGTTCAGTTACTACTATAAATATATAACTCTTATAAAATGAAAGAAGGAGATAATGTAGTGAAACTTATGAATCATATACTAGTAATGGCAAGAGATTTAGTTGTAGCCGAATCAATCACCATAGAACCGATGTAAATATTTATAATACTGAATAATCTTTCCTATCCTAAAATATGGTCACTACTGACCTTAGACTAGGGCCTAAAATAAACCTTTTTGAATTGCTCCTAAAACTAGCAATTGAAGATGAACACATGAACAAGAACAGAAAAAAAATTGTTAGTGGTGGAAGATGAGATAGGGTCCAACTCCAAAGCCAACCAAAGAAGAATTAACCAAACAAAAAATTTGGTAAAAATAAAAAAAGGGCCATCAAACTTTTAAGAAAACGAAGGAAACCGCTTCTTGAGTCAAGTGTTTCAGTTATGAAAAAATGGGATACTACAAGAGAGATTGCCGCAACAAGAAAAATAGTTGAAACAACCAACAACGTGAATAATCAGAGAAGTAGAATATAACTTGCATGATATCAGAATGCTTATACATGGACCGTCCGGTGACTGATTGGTGGATTGATTCAAGAGCAATGAGACGCATCTCAAAGAGTAAGAAAGGGGTAATGGACCTAAAGGAATACAAACTATGAGAACATTGAGTATATATGAGAAATAATACTTTCTCAGATATTCTTCGAACTAGGTCCTTTACAACTTTTGTAAAAGTCACACTGATTGTACTAACTGACGTATTGATTGTGTCATCTATAAGGCTCAATATGGTTTCGGTCCTTGCCTTAGTGAATAAGGATTTTGAGGTTATGTTTATTTCTTACAAAGTGATTGTTGGAAAGCATGAGAGAGTATTTTTCTTCAAAGATATTTTAGGGAAAAGAAATAAGCACAACAATATACATACTCAATAGAATACCTTGTAAAGTTGTATTCACTACACCATATGAGATATGGTTTGGAAGAAAATTTAACCTAAGTTATCTCAAGAGGTGGAGATATATTGCTCATGTTAAAATCCTTGATCAGTATAGAGACAAGGTAGACAGTATATCCTTGAAATGTATATTCATCGGATATCCTAAAAGCTCAAAAAGATATCGATTTTATTATAAGGACCATAGATTGATAGAGAGCAAAGATATTGAATTCTTAGAAGATATTAAGAATGATATCCTTAAAAATAATGGAGTATATTGACGATCTAGTAAATATAGATCAAACATCATTTGAACTCATAGATGATCTTCCTATATCAATCAGAACTTTAAGTGGACATAAAATCCCTAGGGTTACACCGTCCTACTTAAAGATTATCACACTTATCTCGTACAAGAAGTATGCAATTCGGTAAATTTAGATAAGTTGATTGATAACTTGACTTCTCAACACCTACTAACTCATCTGAAGTAGCAGATTAAGAGAAAGCCATAGATGAAGAAATAGAATCCATTAAGAAAAACTAAGTTTGAGAGTTGGCTGTTTTTCCAAAAGAAAGAAAGTCATAGGCTTCAAATGGGTTATGAAAAAGAAATATAAAGTCGATAGAGCAATAAAAAAGTTTAAAGTGTTGGTTGCAAAGAGATTTTTCGCAAAAGGAGGAGATAAATTATGTTGAGATAAGTTTTCCTATTTGAAATTTGTATCCATAAGAATAATCCTAATGATATATGTATATTATGATTTGGATTTACATTAGTTAGATGTAAGTTTGGGAGAAAGCCATTGATGAAGAAATAGAATCTATTGAGAAAAACTAAGTTTGGGAGTTTGCTGATTTGCCAAAATAAAGAAAAGTTATAGGTTGCAACTAGGTTCTATAAAAGAAATATAAAGTCGATGGAGCAATCATAAAGTTTAAAGTGAGGTTGGTTGCAAAGAGATTTTCGCAAAAGGAGCGGATAGATTATGTTGAGATATATTCTCCTATTATGAAATTTACATTCATAAGAATAATGCTGGTGATATTTATATATTATGATTTAGATTTATATCAATTAAATGTAAAAGTTGCTTTTCTAAATGGAGATTTATACAAAATCATATATATGCAGCAACCCAAAAAATCTATAGTTGAAGGCTAAGAAGATAAAGTATATAGGTTTAAAAACTCCTTATATGGCCTGAAAGAGTTACCACGCCAATGATATTTGACTTTTCAAAATGTCATTATAAAACTTGGGTTTGTGGCTAATGAACTTGATTACTGTGTATATGTCTAGAACAGTGAGAGTTATTTTGTCATCTTATCATTATATGTAGATGACATATTGTTGAATGGGAATGATAATGAGATGAAGGATATGAGGGAAACATCTATCCTTGGTATAAAAATCTCTCGAGATAGAGAATCTAAACTCTTATGCCTAAGTTAGGAGAGATATATTGATTATATCCTCAAGAAGTTCAAAATGAGTGAATGCAAGTCTGTTGTTACACCCGTTGCAAAAGGAGTCAAACTAAGTAAGACTGATTGTCCAGGTGAAGGAGACGATAAGCTTAATGTTTCTTATGCACAAACTATGGGTAGCTTGATGTATGTTATGTTATGTATAAAACCTGATATCAATTTTACTGTTGGTCTTGTGAGTAGATATCAAAGTAATCCTAGATGACAACATTGGATAACTATAAAAAGGATTTTAAGATATCTGAAAGGAACAAGAGACTTGAAATTGTGTTTTCAAGCAAATGAACTGAAAGTGGTAGAATAGTCACCTGATACAAATATTCTTATTTGGAGGTGTTGTTGTTTTTTGGGCATGTAAGAAACAAGGTTTGTAACATTGCATATATAGGAAGTGAGAATGTGACTTGTTGTATAGTTGCAACAAGTGTCATATGGATATAGTAGATGAGCCAATGGCCATTTATCAATTACTTTAATGAAGAGTGGAGATGACAATTCTAAAAGCAAGCATATAATGGTGAAATACCACTATGTTCATGATATGGTTACGAGAAAGAAAATATCCATCTCATATGCCAACTCAGTATATGTTGGCAGACCCCTTGACTAAAGGCATAACACATGATCTTTTCTCAAAACATGTTACAAACATGTGTTTGAGATAGGTTTGATTGTTGTGTATAAAAAAACTACACAATGGGTAATGATTGCAATAACAATCATAAAATTACATTATTAAGAAAACAAAAGTGAGGAAAACATTATGTCAAATCATTTGTTTCGAATGGCTAAGTGGGAGATGTAAAGCCGAAATGGCCATTCTAACGATTGGATTGACCATCCACGTGTTTCATGTAGAGGCGATTACAGAGCTAATCCATAACAGCCGGTCTGTCATGGATGAACTCCATAACCAACTGGATAATGACTCTGAAAACGGAAAGCAAAGCCTGGACATCACACTACTCAAAAAGACAGTGAAAAACTTAGTGAAATCAGAGAAATCCTCTTTGTGGAAAGCAGGCTATGTAGAAACCTTAAACACATACCCGAAAGCATACATTTTTTGTCTTCTTCCGCATCATCAGAGTTGCGCAACATCAGAAGGCTATGCTGGTATCATCACAGGAACACTAGAATGAGCCCCGCCGGTATTCAACAAGAGCCTTGAGAGATCCATCTGATCGTTTGTTCCTGAGAAGCATTGAGTCGAGAATATTTGGTTTTATAATATCGTAGAAATCAACAAGGAAAACTCTGGGTTTCTTGGTGAAGTATTGCCTTACATATAGCACGTCCGAGCCCATTCAAAACGAAGGGAACTGCCTTTTGTAAACCGTCAATCTAAAACTTGTTCAAGCTTTTTCCATGGATGTCAACTTTTAAGCATGCTTTCGGGAGTGATTATAAAGATGACTGGAGAGAAAATTGGTAAGAATGCGTGATTTAGAAATGTGGGGCTTAAAATTACAATTCTAAACTTTTGAGGCCCATAAAATTGGAGATGATAAGTCTCATCTAAAAATTCACCTAAAAACCTGAACAGGTGGTTGTAAATTTTATGGTCCTATAACCTGATACAATATCGAGTTTAACCTTCGAGGAGCTTAAAGGGTTCTCTTTAGGGTGTGCTTGATACTATGTTCAAGTGGAACTGAACCATGATTTTTGGTTGTTGCATTTTCAAGTTCTGTTGTGTATCAATGCAGAACCTGTCATTTGTATAGAACTGTAGTTCTATCAGCCCACTTTGCGTCAAAAGCTTTGGTACCAAAGAAGAGGTACACCACAAGAACTAGATCAAAGGGCTTCGCACGAAAAGTGTCCTTTCTTGTGTTGCTATTATGCTTTAACGAAAAACCAAGTATGAATACCATGCTTTAATCAAACATGAAACTCTGATTCTTAGAGACTATAATCACAAGCCCAAGTCAATATTGTTCTGCAATTCTACTACCAGGGGTTTGGCAGCAGCAAAATTAAACCCTTACCAGTATCCAGACATGAATGGTGGATCGTGGGTAACACCATTAAGGTGTATAGGTTATGGATACGGATCAAGTTTATTTGGACATCACCTGGGTCACTTCAGTTATGATCCTCTTGATCACCTGACCCAACTGATGGACATGGTTTGGAGACACTTTCTGCTTTGACAGTGGAAATCAAGTGCCAACTCGTCCTCTGCGGTTTCTAGAGACATATATGTGCGTGAGAGAGTACATGCAATGTTGGAAGAAGTAGGATAGATATTGCCATACACACTTGTAAGCAAAGAAGACAAACGGACAATGAGTAGTCATGATGAATATAAGCCGCAGGGAGTTGTATGACAAGAAGCAAACAAGACAGTGGGCATAATTTACGTTTAAAAGTTTATATTTTGGTGAAGACTGAAGTTGATCTAGCCAAACAAAAGCATTCAAAAGAAAATAAGTGGAGGCTAAAGTTCGTTATCATTATCAATTAGATGAATGTAATTATATTAATGTAGATGTCATTTATGGAAAGAACACGCAATACAAAATAAAAGATCCAAGAAAGGAAATACCAAACTGTTGGTTTGAGATTTTGGATACTGGAAACCTAGATACGTTAGTTACTTTGAGTAAAGTAATTGTGTGCATCTATCATACAGAAAACCAAGAGGAAAATTTTGGGCTAAGGCTGGCTTTAATTGATCTGTTGTCTACATAACTAAACCTTCATTTGTGGTTCGTAAGCAGCAGCAGAAGGTTGCCCATCATATTACGAGGTACCAAGAAATGTAATTGGATACTCAAATAAAGTCGCAGCTTCAATGAAATCTATGTATAGCAAACATTGCAAGTTAAATTTTCCATTATGATTCGGTCATGGGGTGTCGGGATGAACAAATGCCTTGAGGGAACTTTATAGTCATATTTTGTTTCCATTTGCCGTACATTGTCTTCAACGGCCTTAGTGGGTACAAGTTTCAACGGTTACTCTTATATGACACTAATGACTCTTTGCATACTCATATTATCATGAAGCTTAACATTAAAAAGGGTTAGTATACACCTTTAGGTGGGAATCAATTGTCACATAACTGTTCAAGAAGAAAAGTAAAAGTTAGTGAGCTATGGCCTTGTTTGTGACTTCACCAACAAACAAGGCATTTAGGGATTATAGAAAGTTACAAAGGTATGTGACAATTGTCACAGAATCAATTGTCACATACTGATGGGTTATGCTAATTTAGTCTTTAAAGACTTTCTATAATCCCTACCTTTGTAACTTCACCATCTTCAATTTGTCGGTTTTGTCTACAACTCAATTGTGTTTGTGTAAGACGAACTGAAGGTCTTTGTTGTGTTCTAAAGATATTTATTGGAGTTCATTGCATTCAATAAAATTTGATACTAATAGAGGCGAATATACTTAATGGTGAGCATTTATGTGATCTCAAAAAATAATTCTTTCCCTAAATTTATTTTCAGAAATCTTAAAAATAAATGCTTTCCATAAAATCCTTTTCAAGGTGCCAACCTCTCAAGAAACCGAGCTAATTCAGATTTGTTAACATTTTGAAGAGAACACATTTTTATTTGAGATTTAAATTTGTGAAACTTGAAAGGTTGATTGCTAGTACCTTGCAAAAAAAGTTGATTATCATCTGTAATTAAATCAAGCAATCACCAATAATTTCCATGAATCTTGACATTTATATCATCAACTTGGCTACTTTTTTATGAGAGATGATATCTAATTTTATTTAGTTGGATAGGCTCGATGGTGGCAACTTTTTAGGATTGCAAAAGAATATGAGACTTCCTTCTCACCACATTGAAGGTTTACATGTTCTCACTACTTTGATGTTAAAGGAAAAGGAGAATAAGGCCATTGCATAAGCTTGCAAGCAACAAAAGTTGGTATGTGAGATACATTATTTGACACTTTACAAAAATTTGGTGTCTCCAAATGACCTACATGAAAAACTTAAAAGCGAGATACATGACCGAGAATTCAATAAGTAGAAATTTCTTGTTACCCATTTCAACAATTATAAAATAGTAGATCAGTTTTGAAGAAATTGCATGAGATTGACTAAATCTTTAATAATTTTAATTAACATAATATGAGTATGAACAAAACAATCATCATCTCCTCTATTATAGACAAACCGTCTTTGTACTTATGTAACGCTTCTGCAATCTCATAGTTGAACTCTTTAGATAAAGTGATTATTATTAAAGATGTACTCTTTGTATGGGATGTATAAAAGAATTTGGTGTGAGTTTTCTTTGTTAATAAATATGAGTTTAAAAGTGTATTTGGGGGATTTATCTTAGAGATATGTTTGTTATGAAGGTTTATTTATGTGAATATATGTTTAAGTCAATTACAATAATAAGAATGCTATTTCTTATATTATTGACTTGTGATTTGTGACATTTTTGTTTAGAGAATGTGAATTTAAAAAACTTACATGATATGACTAAATCATATTTGATTCCAAAAGTTTACAAAATAATATACTAACATTCTACTTGCATGCAACCAAAATCACTAAATCTAACTTTTAAGAATCAAAAAATAAAAGTTTGGATTTAGTTCACTCAATTGTTTGGGATTTGCATGGTTGACCTACGATAAATGATAAAAGGTAC
Organism: Brasenia schreberi; assembly: GCA_036023115.1. Lineage (NCBI taxonomy): Eukaryota > Viridiplantae > Streptophyta > Magnoliopsida > Nymphaeales > Cabombaceae > Brasenia > Brasenia schreberi. Next base: position 8,823,899 of record JAYKKT010000080.1, on the reverse strand, counting down.
TTTGTAACTTTCATTTGATGATTGATTCATACAACTGATGAGATTTTGAAGAACTTCAAGATTTTCAAAACTTAACTAGAATCTCAACATAAACCTTTAATTAAATTTTTTATAGTTATAGAAGAGGAGAATTAAATTGAGTTTACAAGATTGATACATCCAACTATGACTTCTTATTCTCCATAATTAAATGGTGATTGAAGGAAAAAATAGAGTATTATAAGAAACAATGAATTTTATATTCTGATATTTTGGTTATCTAATGGTTATTGTTGTGAAGTATTAATAACCACTTATTTCATATTAAATAGAGTTCTAAATAAAAGAAATTGGCTTACCTCATGAACTTTCAAATAAAAGAGTCTAACCTAAGCTATCTTAAAGTTTGAGGTTGGAGTTGTTAAAATTTTGAAACCCAACATAATAAAATTAGATAATCTTCTGAGAATATGCCGAATATAGTAAGAGATATGATTTGTACAATTGAATCCAATGGCTCATATCCTATTAATATGGTGATTGGGTTAAGAGATGTAATTTTTCTAGAAGATATATTTACTTCAATTTTTAAGACTTATAAGTTCATGATAATGAATATAATATAAAAATTAATGAAACTAATAATGACAACATAAATAGTTTAGTGTCTAGATTAAGTAAAAGGTAAAGATAGGCAAAGACAACTAGACTTTCACATGATCCAAGTTGAAAGAACGTGCGTGATTCATTTTTTGGTCATATGTCATTTTATTATAACATAAAGCATGATCCCTAAACTTATGAAAATACTATAGTCTCATTTTTTTACAAAAAAGACATCTACCATGAGACAAACTTAAGAATGAGTAATAAAATTTAGAAATTAGTAGAAATTCTTTTCGATTATAAAACAATTGGTTGTAAATGATTTTTTTAAATGAAAGTTGATTGATGAATTTAAAGGCTTGCTGCTAAGAGTTTTTGCCAAAATGAAAAAATTGATTATTTTGATACATATGTACTGCATACTAAAATAACTACTATTATATTGCTTGTAGCACTTGTATCTTTATATGATCTTGCCATTAACTAAATAGTAATTTAGATAAGAGTGTATGATTATTTGTCTATAGACAAGAATACAAAGCTTGTAAATTGGTCAAGTCCTTATAAAGTTTAACGCCAGCCCCTAAGTAATGATATCAAAAATTTGATCTAGTTTTCTTGTAAATGGTTTTCAAAATAAATAAATCAAATGAATGTGTTCACGCAAATTTAATGGAAAAGGTTATTAGGTTTGTTTAAATGTTGATGACTTGATTACTTTTTGTACTGATTTAGAAAAGCAAAAAGTATCAAAAGTTTTGTCAAGTAATTTTGACATGAAAGACATGAAAGAACGTATGTTATTTTAAGTATTAGAATATCAAAAGAAGAGAACATGATGTCTTTTGCAATCTCATTATATTGAAAAAGTCCTAAAGATATTCAATCCCTTTTATTGTTGTCTTTTCTATTTGATGTAAATATAAAATGAGCATCAAATAAAAGATGCCCTATAACAAAAATGGAGTATGTTAAAATCATAAGATACATGATATACGATATGACATATAATCGATCTAATATTGCATATATTGTAGAGAGATTGAGTTAATGTATAAAGAGTCTAAGTGAAGAGTACTGAAACGGTGTTTATTGAGTAATAAAATACTTGAAATGAATAATTAATTAACTTAGTTTATATAGAAATCCTTGAGTTTTAGAAGGATATTCGTTTACTAATTGAGTTAGCTACATAAAAGATCATGTTTCTACAAGAAGTTGGATGTTCACTCTTGGTGAAGGTATAGTTGGCTTTTGAAATCATTATGAAAGCATTATCACTATTTAAGAAACAAATCTCTTTTCCAAAATACAAGTGCAAACAGTGCCTTTGAGACTTGAATTCCCCACCTACTATGAAGGTGAGGAGTGCCTTGCCATTGAGGCTAATGATAGTTCATGATAATAGGCCTCCAAATAAAGTATTTAAGCCCTTTCTCTTTTAAAATTCAAGCAACGCAATATGCCTCCTTAAAGTTGAACTCCCAACCAAAGGTACTATTGTAAGAGGTGCTTGTCATTGGGTTAAAGGTTCATTTGTGATATGGGGTTTTAAAAAAAATACATAAACACAAGCGGCAATTTAAAACATTCGATTTTCAAAAATAACCAACTGTAACTAAAATGGGGTTTCCCTAGTTTTGGTTATGGTTTCAAGGCCTATTTTGGTTAGAGACAGTTTTGCATAGTCGATTGTATCATGTTTGTCAAGTTCACGACTCTAGTTGAAGTATGTAAAAGTAGAATAACTAAGAAATTTGCTTGATGGGATTCCAGTATAACTAAAGTATATGGCACCTATATCGATCAATTATATTAAGCAAAGTATATTATCAAAAGTTTCTAAGGCATAATTATATTAAAGATCTTATAAATAATAAAATAATTTTTATTATTTTAATAAGATCAAAATTAAATCTTACATATCACTTAACAAAGTTTTGAAAAGGATTTGATGTGAAAGACATCAATCAAAACAATTTAAGCCGACTTTATAAGATTACTAGTGGTGAAAGCTTAACTCACACTTAATTAATGTTAAGTCTTGAGTTTAATAAACTAAAGATATGATTATAGTAATTGCAAGTACCTATCAACTAAACATCCCAAATAAAAGGTACTTGGTTTCATAAAGTAAAAGAATATGTTAAAGCATTAAATGTAATTGGCATATTTACAAATTTTTATTTTTTTGGTCGGTATGACCTTTAGCAGTAAAATTCTAGTTGTTTAGAGGCTAGAGGTTGTTGTTGGTCATCTCCTATACAAATATTACAAAAAATGCTTCATGGCATGATTTCTCTCTCTTAAAAGGTTTGATCAATAAAATAGTTGTATTTCATAAATAATTCTTATATGGTGTGATAAAATAATTCTTACATGGTATTTGAGTGGGTTAGAGCCATTGGGAGACACCACTAGTTTTGTAGACATGCTAGTGGTATTGCGCATGCTTGTGGAGTGAAATATGAATCATTTCATACTTGTTTATTGTTTGCGACTGACCCTGACCATGACAAGGGTTGTTGCATTGAATGTGAAAGCAAGACCTTGCAGTTATGTGGTGTTAAATGAGCTCATCACCAACCAAGATTTGTCGATATGAGATGATCAACCACCGAGAAGAGTTTGATTTAATGGTGCAACCACTATTTAAAGAGGGTAGGGATATTCATGTTAGGATCAAAGTTTTGGCTCCTATCCCAATTTCACAACCTTATCCTCATCCTTGCGACGGGGAAAACACCCCCATCTCTATCCTCGTGTCCCATGGGGACTGTCAAAGAGATGCTCAGAGGTTGAATCTCACTTTTACATATGAAATAAAACCTAATTTATGAAAATGTATTTAAATTACAACATATTATTACTGATGAAATGTGGGGAATGACAATGAGTTCATAAATTCAAAAAAAAGGTAATACTTTCTTTTATTTATTTTCTCTTATAATCTAGAATCAATTGTAGGAAAGGTCAGGACTAGTTTCGTGGGGCGTGAACTTGCCATCCCATCCCATCCCGTATTCTCATCAGGGATTTTCTTTCTCTCCCCATCTCCCTTTCTGCTCCCCAAATCCGTCCCATTCTAAACGGGTTCACATAGAGAGGAGGGGATCCCTTCCATGAATATCCCTATAAGAGGGTGTAATGGAGCAATTGGTGGTCCCGTAGCTCAAGCAAGGGGCCTATAGCTTGAAGAAGGTACTCAAATTGCTGCAAGGGGAGGAGGATTGGGTCTTGCTTGATGACTATGTTGATGAGTGCGTTAGGACACCTTGCATCAGTCATGCTCAACGTCTGTCATCAAAGGTTGGTAGGTAGTTTCCTTTGACAATCAGACATAATGTCTCATGGCATGATTCTTATCTCTTGAGAGGTTTGATTAGTAAGATACTTGTCTTTCATAAATAATTCTTACATGATATCAGAGAACATAATTCTTACATGAAGTACATATACTAAACCACTTTTGACAAAGTGTTTATGTGAGTGTGAAGTGACCACTTTGGAGAATCTTGAGCTTAACTCTTACAAGAACTCATGAGAAAGGATAGTATTAATAATAAGATCATAAATATATATGTGAAACATTATATGTAATATATCTTTACTTATTCAATTGGGTTGAATAGTTCAAAGATAGTCTACTCTTTAATTTGGATGAATAGGAACATATTTTAGTAGTGTAAGCACAAAAAAATTTCTTAATAAACAATCCACTTTTGATTCACAAAAGTTGGTTCTATATATCCAATTTTAAAACACGTGAAGTGATTTTATAAAGCTTAGATCATAAGATATTTATCAAGAGGATCCATATTTATTGTATAATGAATCAAATTAGATATAAAATGCTGATCGAGAAAAATACTAAGAAAATAAAAGAAAGAAATAGAAAGTTGTAAAATCTAAGATAAAAATATTCAAAGTGTTTTATATATTATGTATACATGGCATACATAAGACTCAACATCGTAAGAATCAAATGGATGACTCACTTAAAAGGTTAGATATCATGAGAATGGAAGCGCAAGTTCATAGTACAAGGCTGTATAGCATGAGAATAGAAACTCGAATCAAACAAAAAATAAGACAACCAACACTGGAGATAAGTTACAAAAATCCACACATCATGGTTTTATTCAGTTATTTTTGCCGAAGTTTTTCTTGCTCAATTGAGTAAGGGGTCAATCTCCCGCACTAACAAACTTGCTTGTTTGGATAAATTTGAATTTGGTGGGTTTTGGTATGTGGTGAGCTTCACATGGACTGAATCACTTGGGTTATTAGGGGAGGATAGGGATAGAAAATAAAATGGGTTTCAGATTGAGCTTAATTGAATCCAAAAATGGATCTCAAGTGGAGGAATCAGAGTGGGTTCGAAGAGAAATGGGGCCTAGTTTTGAGTCTTGGCCTAAATGATAGATCTTGATATGGCTTTAGCTAGGATCAGATATGAATAGTATGGGGTTAACTGAGATGGGGATGAAATGGGTCAGATGGGATCAAGTTTAGGTAGATCGAATCAAATTGAGTCAATGCCTAAATGCTTGAGTCAACTAGGATTGGGTTTTGGTGAGTGGGAGGTCAAGTTTACATGAGCTATATTGTGCCGAGTTTAAATCAGACAAAAAGGAAAAAGTATTCCTATGGGCTGTCAGATTATGTCTAACTTGAGAGCCCGATCCGGTTCACGCTAAAAGGGCTTTGGTCCTCTGCATGAAGTAGAGAGTGGGAGACAGTGGGAGCACTCTGCGGGGAGTAGAGGGCGAGAGAGAGATTTCTGCTAAATGAAAAGAGAGGAATTGTGAACCAGTAGATACTCACTTGCATACTCGATTCTTGCTCACACACAATGAACTCAGTTGAATAGATTCTCTCTTACCTTTACATATGGGTATTATAACATAACTGGTTTTTATAGTAAAGTGGTAAACTGAGAAGTGGGAGTCAAAAGGGTTTTTCTCAAGATCAATGGATTTTTCACTATGTTACTATGGAAACTCTCTAAGGGCTTCATCGATCGATTTGACTAGGACAACTCCTTTGCTTTTATTAATTTTTCGTTCTATGATTCTTCTTGTTCTTCCTTATTCTTTATTCATCCTAGTGTCTTAGCAATGAATCCTTCTTCATTCGTGTAAGAGACCAAAACATAAAAGAAAGGCTTTATGTATCTTTTTTCTTGAGATCATCCATGACGACTTCTCTATTTATAGGGATTGTAGGCTTTTGGCTTCATATCTTTGATTGCTTGTTGCATGTGGTTCCTTCTTTTTGCAGGAATAAAGAACATATAAATCTTTCCAAGTTTGCAACTGATATTTTGGAACAAAGCAAATTTTTAATTTTTAATTTTGGATTTATATTTGGATCTGATCTGGTTTGTATCTATATTTTGTATTTAGATTTGATTTAATTGGTGCTTGTATTTGATCTCGTGTGTATTTGAATCTTGTGTTTGGATCTGATTCAATATGTGCTTGTATCTGTTTCAGTGTGTATTTGAATCTTGTATTTGGATATGATTCGGTATGTGCTTGTATCTACTCCAGTCTGTACTTAAATGTGATCCAATTTGTTTTGGTATTTTGAATCTTGATCCAATCCAATTTGTGTTTGGATCTTATTCAAGTTGTGCTTGAATCTCATCTAGTCCATACCACTTCTTATTTGGGATGTGATCTTGGGGTGTTTATAGTATTCATGCACAAAATTATGAACCAATAAAAAGGTTTGCTTGTGCTTATCAGTTTAATTGTATTAACATTATCATTCCATCATGGGTTTAAATCTGTAAATTATTGATTTTCTTATTGTTTGCTTGTTGGAAAACTTGACCTTCTTTAGTTTGGTTGATTCATGACTTTACGACTCTTAAGCCAACCTTACCCGAGCAAGGCTGCCCATTTTATTCTTACTTGCATATACTTTGACACTCATACACATACATATGCACATATACAGTTTTGCATATTTCTCTCGGACCAATATATTGAGAACCACTATCATGCGGAGGTAATATTGTGTGAATGGAAAGGCTAAATTAAACAAGAAATAAATCCAACAAACACTTTTCATTATTATGCAATTGTTAAAGTTACAAAAATTTGATCATTAGGGTATAGTATTGGGAGGAAAATGAAACCAAATCAAGGTTAGCCAGTTCCATATATCCAAGAAGCTTTTTACTTATCATTTACAACAAACTCAGGAAGGAAATATGATCATTGCAAATACAAGAAATTTTATTTCTTGTTCTTTTTATTTTGCTTTTTCAAAATGAAAAATGTTATATCAACCTTTTTATCCTAAACACCCTAAGAAAAACTATAAATAAGATGTTTATCATCATTAGAAGGGGGACAAGTGAGATAAGAAATCATAAATCCTTGACAAATTTTTTAGTGTCTCCCTAATGCATAGACTGTTATGCATGTGATTGTTCCACCCGAGCAAAGATTTTTGAGCTTCTTTCTGTCTATGTTGATGCAATTTAAGTTAGGTATCAATCTAATTTCATATTATTAAGGATCAACCATAGGTATTTATATATGTTGCTGACTCATTACTAGGGCTTCTAGACATCCTTATTAAGTATATTATTTCTAATAAGTTAAGCAACACAGTCATATGAATCTATTATTGCATATCCATCAGTTATAGTCTCGTATGCTATTTAATAAATTGATCTTGTGCTTATAGTTTGAATTTGTTTTGATCGTGTCGTTATTCTTGCATTTGAATTAAATTATACTCCTATATACTCCATATCCCAAATCGATATTGCACTCTTAATAAGAATCTCGAGTTATGTTGTATTTGTACATAATATTTTGGTCTCATAAGACCTAAACCTACGATATGATCCTCTTAATAGGAAAAAGAGAAACGAGAAGTAATTAAAAGGTAAATTTGAAAAGTGAAATACCTTTTAATGCTCTCCTTTGTTGGGGTAGAAGACCACCAGTGAAGCCCAAACCAAGTCTAACATTTCGCATTCACAGGTTAAATATTGAAAAAATGAATTGTAGGTATTGATTCTTCATTATAACCAAAATTTACAAATAAATAGATAAATGTTTAAATCATGATATTGCTTTATTGGAAATATAATATTTATAAAGTGATGAGTTTCTAAATATTTTTTGAAAATGGTGGAGATTGTGAGTTAAATTTTCAAAATGAATGTGTTCTATTTTAATTTGGTTACTCGTATGAGTATAAATGGATGCCTTGAATGAACTTTGTATTCATGAATTCATAATCAATGACACTTAGTTGTCATGACCCTTAGGTTGTTACCTTTAATGGCATTACTGGCTATGAGTTTCAATAGTTTCCCTTCTATGACCATAATAACTCTGAGCATGCTCATGTTGTCATGAAATTATGATTAAATAAAAGCTGATTTACAGCTCTAAGTGGCAATTAATTATCATGTATAAGAGTCATTGGAGAAGAAAATTGAAAAAGTTAGTACTCATGATGGCTTGTGAAGGGGCTTGTTATTATCAACATAATGACTGAGTTACGGCTCATTATATTGGTTGGTTATGGCTAGTTCAAGAATCAACTTGAAGTATATAAATAGGTGTGTCCATAAGGAATGATTATATTAAATGCTTTCCTGAAACAAGTATTTTCATATCTAGTTTGTTTTCTTAGTTTTTGAAGACTTTCTCTAAGTCTTATCTTTACACTAATAGGACTTGTAACCTCGTCAGAGTTTTTTTTGTATGCTAAAAGTGTTTGCCAGAGTGTATTGCATCAGTTAGTTTAATAGCGGTGGTGAAAAGGTATTCATTGAAGTCTATTACATCAAGTAATTTAATGATGATAATAAATAAATCTAAAGGTTAGCATTTATCATGCTTTGAAGAATATTGCATTACCTAATCTCTTTTTCATGGTACTAACATCAGAAGAAACCGAACTAATTTTAATTTGTTGACATTCTAAAGAAAACATCGATCCTGTGCAAGTTTTAAGTTCATCAATATTCTCAAGTAAGGCCTATTGTTGCTACCTTATTAGAAAAATGTCATTTATTGATACTTTCTAAAAGAGAATGATCTTCAATATCTCTCAAAAAAAAGCCGAGTCATCTGATAAAAGTCTACATCAATCTCGAACATACATTCCATCAACCCACTCTAGAATCACAACAAAATATAACAGGTTGATTCCATTTAAGTGGAGAATTCTCTCCTTTCCAGCTTCGTGACCACCCCAAGATGTATTGCTCTCTTTGTTTGCCTAATTCTGATTATACACCGTTAAGCAAGGTGAAATAAGTACATGCATACACTTCAAAGAGAGGTTCATTATCTTTGTGTGCCTATTATCAATATTAAGATGCATACTTTCAAACAGACACCCGGAATGCCATATTTCAACTATATGATCACGTCAACCTGAAAATTTCTTAAAAATATTAGCATCGGATTAAATATAATCCTTACAGAACGCTTTCTTCTATCCTACATTTTAGGATAGAAAAGTTCAACAAAATTAACTTAGAGAATAGGAGACCTTTGAGTTTTGGTCTCGTCACGTATTACATGTGTTTCATTAATTAAATTATTTTAGGATAAAAAAGTTCAACCAAATTAAATTAGAGAATGACCTTTGAGTTTTGGTCTCGTCAGGTATCACGTGTGTTTCATTAATTTCAATTTCCCAAATCTGACTCCAACTATGACCATATTTAAATTTAAGCACATAACCCACTGTATTTCCAAATAACCTACCTAGTCCTAGTAGGCCAAATATTGGGTTGTTCAAGGAACCACTACTAAGACTGAACCAAACCTTTGGTTCGGTTCTACATGTCGAACGGTTTGGTTTTAACTCGGAGAAAGATTTGCGATTCAGTTTATGATTCTAATGTTGGAACTGAATAATTATATACACATATACAAGTATATACACGTGCACACACACATTATATATATAAAGTTTATATGATTATGTACATATAAATCTTCTGAAGTTTATATATATGAGTTTCATCACCTCATATATATATATATATATATTAAATTTAGACCGTAGATCTAAATAATGTGCTGACATGATACTTGGTATTTAGCTAAATCCTAAAATAAGTAGAAACGTGGTTTAGAAGTGAATCAAACCAGAACCGTCGATTCGGTTATGGTAATGCCACGGTGTGTTTGGGTTCTCTAAAAATTAAGAACCTCAAATAGCGATTTAGCTTGAAGTTGAAGGTAGAACCGAGCTAAACCCAACCATGAACACCCCTAGCCGAATAGGTCATTAAAGACGACAGAAATTGAAGGGATGTACTTCTGTGAATGTCAACATTCAGCATTTGGCTTACAATAAATCTAAAGCCAACGAACTATCAGTCTTTGACCTTGACACACGGAATTCCTGCAATCAACAACGTTTGGTATTTGTATTGATTTGGTCTTTTCATGTCGAAACCTACATGTGGTCTTTCCACGGTGTCATTCGAGTAAGAATGAGCTTAAGCTGACTGAATGTTGTAATCGCCATTTCATTTCATGATTATTTTGTGCTTGAAAATACTTTAGTGAAGTAAGACAGTCATTAAGGACGAGTATTTCATTGTAATATCAGTTTTAAATGTTGCAGAAGGATAATATTTTTGGCCAAATCACGACCTTTGCCTTGCTTTGAATTAAATTCAAAGAAGCCAAAGCCAAAACCAAAACCAACCCAAGACTACATGGATTCTTAGTCCCGTTGTGCTTCATCATGATCTTGACATTGAACTCAAAAAAGAAAATAACAACATTATATTTTATCGTTTCCTTTAATAACAGGCATTTCAAAATTAATTTCAATGAAGAGAGAAATTTAGCATATTTTTGTTAATTATTGACTTTTTCTTGCTCAAAATTTGTTTTTCCTAAAAAAGAAAAAGTATGTTTTTGCCAACTCGTTACCATTAATTAGTTAAAAAGTGGTTTTAGATGTTGAAAACGGAGAAAAGAAGAGAAAAACAGGAAACCGATTGCACCAAGTTGCTCGCCTTAAGTTGGTTCCAAATTAAGAAAATAAAGACGAGGCAAAGAAAACTCATCTTTCATCAAATCCTCATTCTTAGCTTTTGTTTTGGTGCAATCGGGAGGCCGAAGCCAGATCCACACCCTAGGTATCAAACTCATAGCCTTCAAATTGTGAGTCGACCATGTAAACAGGTGAGCTATTTCACTTGTGCAAATTAACCCACATTCTTAGCTGGTTGGGAAACAATTCGAAATGACAAAAAATGGAAAATAAAGAAATAAAAAGAAAAATCGCCTTTTTTTAAATGAATCGCCACCCTTAACTCATAGGAAAGGCTGAATGTAAGTAGCATTTGGTGAGAAAAATTGAATTGTTGCCTTCGGCATCAAGAAGCTAAATGTTGAATATAGAGACGATGGCCGAAAGTCAGTCTTCGATATGAACAGGCCAAAATTCTGATATTTGGTGTCCGGAATTCATACATCCAATGGCTAGTTTAAATTTTTGAAAGATGGTGGTTTAGGAACATAAATGTTGGCATAGTTTGTGGTGACTGATGAGTTTTTCTCTAAATTAAATTATAGATGAAATATAATTCCGGTATTAAATATACGTTTACTTTTTTTATCAATAAATGCAACTTAAGTGTGCTTCTCATAACTTGGTTTGCATCGGCTTAATTGAATATATCAAACTTCAAACTGAATGCAGATATAAGAAGCTAAGAATACCATGACCTACTTTCTTAATGCAATTGCAGCTCTCTAATTCCGCTTTCTACGTGCACGAAAGGACTTAGGGACGAGTAGCAATGGCCGCAAAGAACATGCTTATAAACCTCTTTGGATTCAAGCCTCTAATAACAATCTTGGGCGTTTCAATAGTGGTTAATGGAAGCAAGTCATTTTCCTAATTTTCTTCTAATTCCCAATCTCCAGCTCTTCTGTTTCCCGTGTAATTGGCAACTTCCAAAAGCAGCAATGAAGGGGTTGAAACAACCCAATTGAACTCTGAGCCTGGGACTCTCAGCCCGGTGCTTCTACTTTGAACTGGATCGTATACGACGACTACCCGCGAAATCAAATTCTAACTGTTCAATTAGTAGTCAAAGCTGTGTTTATTGGGTTAAATCTTCCAAGCTTGATCTTGAATTGTTTTTCTTATTTGGGGGGGATAGGCAGGATCGGGTTAGGCAGACCACTAAAAGATGCCACCTTTGTATTGAACTCCTGACCTTTTATGCAACCCCCAACCAGCAGTGAGCTACGCTCCTTTTGGGCAGCTTTATCATTGAAGTTCACAAATTTCTCAAACAAGTTTGTGGTACTCTCTCTCTCTCTCTCTCTCTCTCTCCATTGGGCATAGATAGCAAGCGATCCCTGTGCACTAAATTAGAAGTAAGCATTCAAGAAGCGTTGCCTGTAGTTTAAAGCAGTGAAGAAATTACTCGAGAATATTTTCTCAGCAACTTCTGAATCCATCCGTTTCTTCTGTTAACCTGAACTATTTTGTCAAACATTAATCGTTTGACAGTTGTGATGCTTTATATGACTAAAGTAAGAGCATAAATAATAACCACGTCTTATACTTCCAAATGAGTACATTTTAATTTTTAATCATTTTTCACAAACCAATTGTATCATCTTCTATATTACATTTTATTTAACAGGAATCCCTTTTTACTTATTGGAATTAGGTGACTAATCTAACAAAAGTTGTAACAATTCAACTATGATACACAGAGGAATCGATCTTTCCTGTTTCTACATGATACAGAAATATTGGAACCTCCTACAAATGTTTCGGATTTTTAAAAAGTTTGCATAAAAGAGCGGTTTCCGTGTCGGTGTGTGCTTTTTTACAGCTTTTGCTAGGCCACCTCTTCTTTAAGAAAGGTCTTGAGCTCAACTACAATGAAAGCATTATTTTCTAAAATCTATTGATCTTGTACTTTAAAAATGTGTTTTTCTACATGTGTGTGTGTGTGTTTTGCACACGTGTACGCATATCCCATTTTTAACTTTTGAAGATTTGCTATTTCCAGTGTCATGTTTTTGTTTCCATGCAACAAATATATATATATATATATATATGTTTATGTATGTGTGAACTCGGGTATGCATATCCCATTTTTAACTTTTGAAGATTTGCTCTTTCCATTGCCATGTTTATGTTTCTGTTTCCACGCAACAATATATATATATATGTGTGTGTGTGTGTGTGTACGCATATGGCATTTTAAAAATCTTATTGATTTGGGATGTTAACGGATCAAGCAGGCACTCGTTTCCCGCGGGCTCCGTCCCTTGCTTCTATCAAATCAAAGGCATAAAATATAAAATCAAAAGGTCATCCAGGAAATGGCTTAAGAAAGTGTTCATTGTTGAATTTAATGGCAGTGTACAGAATCAGAACAAAAAACTTTTTACGTAGTATTTTAAATTAAAATTAGCACTGTGTCTCTTACATTGACATGGAACTGTGTTGTGTCTCTGAAAAGTAAAGATGAAGCCTGAAGTACATGTACCAATACAATATATATATATATATATATATATATATATATATATATATATATATATATATATATATATATATATATATATATATATATATAATAAATAAAATAATCAAGTTATTGATTTTTTTGTGCAAAATACTTAATTTCCTAATTTATAAGCTATCAACACTAAAATTGTACTGTTTTTCTCATTGAACCTTCAAGCACGGTTGGCATGGGCTTGCATACGGACCCAATTGCATATACCAGCCTCTCTCTCCTTATATATATATAACATAATATAGCAAATTCTACCAAAACTTTGTTTTATTAGATTCAACCACTGATTACTACTTTTCGACTTTTTTACGCTATTCCCACTTGTTCACACAGGGTTCATCAATTTGGCTTGCGGGCTTCCAATTGGCGCCAGCTACATAGATGGGCTTGGTTACAATTATACTTCCCACGATCAGTACGTAGAATCCGGAGAAATCTAGAACGTCACCTTTGAGTTCTCAAGCAGCTCCACCTTGTTCCAGACCTTAAGGTCCTTCCCCATATACAAAAGGAACTGTTACTCACTGGTACCTGTTGCCAAGGGAAACAGGTACCTGATTCGAGCCTCTTTCATGTATGACAACTTTGACTTGCAAAATTTGCTGCCAAACTTTGATATCTACTTGGAAGTTGACAAATGGTACACGGTGAATTTGGACAATTCAAGTGACGTCTTGTGGACGGAAATCATCACCACCGCAAAACGACACTTCCATCAGTGTGTGCCTTGTAAGAACTGCAGGGGTATCCCCTTCATCTCCTCTCTGGAGCTTCGGCCTCTTGATGATGAATTACTTAACGGCACCAGTTGGTTGGTGTCGTATTTTCGAGTAAATGTTGGTTCCACTGGACCCTCAAGGTTGATGTCCTAATATGATGTTAATGTGAAGTATTATAAAAGTCTATCATGTTCAACAGAATCAGTGTCTCGCACACACATGCACACATAATACATATACATGGGATAAATATAAAATATACATACCTAAATACATATATGTGATGTGATTGCTTTGACTTTTACTGTTATATAATTGCTGGCGTAGTTCTTGTGTTGTAGTATTTTATACATCAACAATTTATTCTATAATCGACTAAGTTTATTTGTCATGTGGGTGGCTATATGTCATGTCTTGTAGATGCCATATATTCTCTTTTTAAAAGGTATTGAATCATGTGATGGCGTGGTTTGGTTTATTTTGGCTTCCCGAATATGAAAACGATTGTGCACCAAAGGTGACCGGAAGAACCCCTAATAAATGATGTTGGCTAATATAAATATAGATCATCAACAGAAGAATTAGAACTTCAATCACACCATTATGCTCATTTGCAATACTACAGGATGTTCGTGCTTGATGTAGAGCCTGATTCACTCTTTCATACTGATTCATCAATCCTAGGGGTGTACATGGTTCGGTTCTAGCCTCAATCTCGAACCAAATCACTAGTATTGATTTTTAACTTTTAGAGAACTAAACTGAACCGTGCTATGGTCAGAACCCAACCAACCCGAACAACTGATTCCGGTTTGGTTCGGTTGTGAACCATGGTTCTTCTTATTTAAGGATTTTGCTAAATACAGTGTATTGTATCATATGATTATTTGGATCTAAGGTCCATGTTTTATATGTATATAAGGTTATAAAAACTTATAAACTTGTCAGGATTAATTTATATCTATATAAGTATATATTTATATATATTTACATTTGGTATGTATATAAGGTTATAAAACTGATACATATAAATCTATAAAGACTTATATCTACATTTATATAAACTCTATATATACATATATACATTGATGTATACATATACATCTCTCTCTCTCTATATATAATGGTTTTGGCTCCAACACCGGAATAGATTATATATATATATATATATATATATATATATATATATATATATATATATATATATATATATATATAAAGCTGCCTAAACTAGAAAACAATGTCGACAGGTTCGAAGATGACCCTTATGATCGCATATGGACTTCAGATTACAGTGGGTATGGGACTCTCATCAGCACAAATGCTTCAGTTCTGGTCTGATCTTTCTAGTACCATCCGCTGTCCTTCAAACTTCAGATTAGTCGTTTAACTTTATTAATATCAGTTGGCCGATAAAAGAAGTAGACCACATCTATTTTGTGCTTTATTTCTCAGCCCTACTGCAATTTAGGAACAACCAAAACAATAACCCAACAATAGATTTTAAGGAACGGAATTCTCCGGTCAATATATATGTTCCCTACATGATGTTGGATTTAATGTTAATTAATGTTGGGTTAATTAAACCCATATGTATTAATAATATTTAATTCATATTTAGTATCTCATAATATTCAATTGATGCATCATTGATATATATAAAAGTCTTAAAGTATAAGAATTACATGTGAGAGATTTGTCCATTTTAAGACCAAGAGACAAGGTTTAGTCCTATACTTAAGGATGCAACAAACCTATATGTACTCTATAGCAAGGTATGTGCTTTCAGTTGTATGTGCAATTTATCTTGGAGAAGTAGTACAGGTATTCGTATTACTCTATAGCATAATATTGATTTCTCTAAGGCAAGTCCATAAGGATGACTCACACATGTAAGTTCTCTGCTTTTATTACTATATGTTTGTGTTTTGTGAAGAGTTTGTTTGTGGCACTCTTTGGATCTATGAATATATGTGATTTGGTCATGTTTCTGATTGTTGCATATTTATTTTTATGCATAAACCATACGAATTTAACCAACAATCTTAGAGAAAAAGTACCCATATTTAACATGTCTTCAAATGCTATCCTCTGACCGAAGGTCGATTTGACCTTGATGTCAGAAAAGTTTATTGATCCTCACTTCAAATATTGTCAAGAATCTATGAAAATTTGGTTAACTATATTAAGGTTGCATATATATATATATATATATATATATATATATATATATATATATATATATATATATATATATATATACAACAATCTTAGAGAAACAAATGCCCGTAGTTCACATGTCTTCATATGCTATCCTCCGACCGAAGGTCGATTTGGCCTTGATGTCAGAAAAGTTTATTGATCCTCACTTTAAATATTGGCAACAATGTATCAAAATTTGGTTAACTATATTAAGGTTGTATATATATATATATATATATATATATATATATATATATATATATATATATATATATATATATGTATATATGTATGTATATGTATATATATGTATATATATGTATGTATATATATATATATATGTACACATATGTATATATATTATGTATATATTTATATGTATATATATATGTACATATATGTATATATATTATGTATATATGTATATATGTACGTATACATATATACACACACATATATATATATATATATATATATATATATATATATATATATATATTGAGTCAGATTATCCCCTACTCGATTATATTGACCCTAGAATCTCAGGTAAAATCACCAAGTGAAAGTTGAAAGATACCCTATTTCACTATTGTATCTTATCGGCATTGTCGAATGTATTGTTTGATGTTTATGGTTCTTCTCCTTCTATGACAATGAAAGATATATGGACTACCTTAGATAGTAAATACAATACTAAAGACTTCATCTTTGAAAAGTATTTCGTTGCTAAGTTTTTGAAGTATCAAATGGTAGAGGAAAAATCTATGATTGAACAGGCTCACAAGTTTTAGTTTTATGCTATGGTTTAAAGGAAACTGAGATAGAGTTTCTTAATAAATTTATTGTTATATCTATCATTGAAAAAATTTCTAAGTCTTGGGAGGGTTTTAATATAGATCTCAAGCATTACAAGGATAAGATGACCCTTGATGATTATGGCATACATAGCAATAGAGGAAGAGCATAGAAGCTAGCAACCCAATATGCCTATTGATAACACTCGTAGGGTAAAATTGATCGTCATAAGAAAACAACCTAGTGATCCTAAGAAAAATGAGGCAAAGTACGAACTAAAAGCTAAGATAAAAAAAACTCCAAAACAAACCGTATTGGCTTTATAGTCAGGTTGGAGATTGATTTAATGACTATCTCTTAAAGAAAGTCAAGAAATTTGTGGTCGTTGAAGGAGCTATGGTCAACATGGTGATTATTGCACCTATGTCCAGTGATGGGTATCTATGTCTTAAACTTTATCTCTTTTCTATTTATGAGCCATAATATTGGATTATAGACACTAGAGTAAATGTGCACATCTATACTGACCGATCTCTATTTGTGTCTTAGTAGACCGTCTATGACAGGATTGTAACCTTAAGAGATTATTCAACTGTTGGAGTCAAGTATGAAGGACATGTGGATCTAAGGTTTTTCTTGAGAAAGGTCCTAACTATATAAGAGTTAGGCATATAATAATAATTCATCACGATATCTTCAGTGGTCTTGTGTTAGTTAAGGAGGGGTTAAGGCTAAATTGTAAATATAATAAAGTCATAATTACATGACTTAATACTAGGTGTTTCTTTAAGAATGGTTACTTGTGTGATGTACGGGATCTGTTTAAGATTCATATAAAACTAATTACTCATTCTTGTATGAATTTTAATGATAATAAAATATTGCAATTAAAGTGAGAATGATTTAATGCTCCAAGCCAATTGTTACAATGATTTGAAATTTTATGAGTACATATTAATAATATGACAAAATGTATTCAAGACTGGTTCAATACTTATTTGCCTAATTTTTTGATAAAGCATTTCTTAAGAGACATACTCTTCATGTTTCTAAACAAATGTGATTCTTGATTGCCAGTGAGGGTAAAACACTTTAAACTCAAAAATTTAATCTTTTTAAAACATATACACAACTCAAACAATGAATTTAAGCCTTTGAAGTATTCAGAACAGATACTAGATGCTATATATACATATATATTGTTGTTGTTGTTGTCAAAAGTGATGATGTAATTCGAAAAATAGCTGTTGGAACTCGCTGGAGTGGAACGTGACTTGGTTTGTATCAAAGAACTCTAACCCTCATTTTCAAGGGGGTCTCGATAAGGCTATAGGCGGTGAGAGTGAACTTTTGGAAATCCAATTGTGCATATTTTCATCACCATTGAAATCATACATAGAGGATGGTAGAGCACTCAAGTATGTATTGAAATCGCTAAGCTACTCCCGAGAAAGCAAGAGTAACTAAATGGTGGCTTGTGATTGATTCTAGTTTACTCATTACAACCATTATTTATAGCTTTCGTTGAGCAGCAAACAATGAGTATATGTTTTATAGACATAACTCCAAATAACTCCGTTTACTAATTTGTTGCTTCCTTATACCTGTAGTGCCAGGTGGGATGTGCCAATTGTCCCAACACTACTTTGTACTTCAGGATCTATTGACATCACATGCTGAGCTTTTGTTATATCTATTAGGGATTCTCAATGTTTTTGCCACATGTTCCCTTTCTGTTAAAGCTCTTGAGTTTTACCATGTAATCCTCTTAATTTTTAGTATTAACGCATCTTGTTTGCAATCGTTGAGAACTTGAGTCATACTCATATCAATTATATGATGAAAAAAGGAAGTCTTGACAAGTCTTTTTTTCAACACGATTTTCAAGATTTTGCTTCTTGAAATCATTTATTGTTTATAAAGGTCAAGGTTGTTTCTTATTCTTTCTTTGGCCTTCTATTCTCCTACACAGTCATTCGACAAAAGAATCTCGTTCTTCCTTTCTACTTCCAATTTTAACTTTGTTCTTCTACCTATTGATGTATCAATGGTTGATCTTAATCATTTCCATCTTGGCACTTTGCCTTCTACTCACGATGATTTTGTGATGTCTTACTACCCTAATTTTTTTCACTCTTGACCTATGACTAACCAATTGTGCATCAATTCGGTAGACCAAATCTGGGAACAAAATTATTACCTTTGAGTAGAATGGGGTATTCATGACCATATCATGCTATCTTGTTTAACTTGTTAATTGTTGAACCTTACCTTCCTCATTTCCTTACTCATCAATTGGGGTTTTGACAAGGTTTATATTGGTTGATCAACTAAATCAACACGGATTCTCTTTCCAATTCCCAATTTATATCCTTGCTTTAGGGACACTCCGGACATTGCTACTTGCTGGGTCAACCTACATGAAGGCATGGTTATGGCTTTGCTCGATAAATATTGGTTGAGGCTTATCGACTATGGTATAAATGGAACTACCAACCACAATCTAGGTCTTATGGTGTCCGATATGGGCACTTTCACCAATGCTATCTATCTTCCCCTGCAGATTCCTCTAAACCTTTGGTTTCTCCCCATCCACGAAAAGAACTTTAGAATCGATACCCACAATAAGGACTTGACTCCATCAACATGGAAGTGATTATTTCTTTCTTTCTGCTTCCCACCTTAGCCTTTCCTTCTCATTCATTTTCATCTCCATGGCTTTAGAGGACTTGACTCCATCAACAATCCAAATGACAGGTTACCATGTATCCTATATCGCTCATTCAAAATACTTTTTTTTCAATGGTATCTACAAACAAAAGCCTTAGGGTTATTAAGGAAGTGATTATTTTAAAGACCTTGCCAATTTACGCGAATTGGTATCGATATGACAATTTCATGAGAGAACTCTAGAGTTTGGCAAAACCTTCTCAAAAGTATATCCAATGGCTTAATCGAGTGAGTGCCCAATATGCATATGACTGACACAAATATAGAGTTTTCCACCTCATTGGGTTCTCCTGAAATGGTTTCCCAACAAACCTTAACATCATCTTTAGTTTTTTAGAGTTTTGATCTTCCAAAACTAACTCCTTTGTTCGTAAACTTGATATGGTTGACCTCATTCTCCGTAACATTCATGTCATCACCGGCCTTCCTAGTGATAGTCCTAGACTTCATTCTCTTGGTTCTACTAGTTTTCAATTTACATCCACTACAAGAGCTTGTTTTACAAAGGGTTCCTAGAAGCCAATGTCCATGAGACGGAAAAACCAATGAGCATACTAGTTTTTTATTATTTTAACTATATAAATTCATTATCTAACTTGACAGTATAACAATCAACAAAGAGTATTATATCAACATTGAGACATATTTTTGACTATTGCTTTGACTTTTGCTCTTTTTTCATGAGTACATTTTTTTAGGGGCATGTATGTTTATCTCTCAGCTTTTAAATGATAAATTCTCCAACATTGCTTCTAATCTATGATGATTTTTACAGTATTGGATATATTTATATTTTCTTCAATTTCATCCCTCAATAACCTAGATCACCTCATAAAACTAAAACAGTGGGAATTCATTGTCAGTTGTATTATGTTGAAGACTTCGAAAACAGATTAGGGCATTGTTGATTTAACCCGACAAATTACTCCACTAGAATTCTATAACATATGATCTTAGTCTATTGAGTAATATTGATTTCGTGGCTTATGTTGGAGAAACCGTGTGACGCAGATGTGTATCATTGATTGAATGATGACAATTCTTTTGCTCTTAACGGGATCGGAGTGTAGTCTTCATTTATTAATTAGACTAGAGAAAAAGTACTTCTCTCAGTGCTTAGTCCATTAGTTCAAGCTCGTCTATGGGATTCTCAATTCCATTTACCCAATTGAGGTACTAGTAGCTGGCCTGGTCGTCTCAACTTTTTCAATATCCAAGGTGGCCAAGGCCAACTTGCAGATGGTGTAGAGTTTCTAATGGATCTTCACAAGTCAACACTTATTGATCCTAGTACAAAGTTTTCACTGGCTGATTGGAATGTACCACCACAAAAACACCCATACTGTGGCATTCTCCTGTCCTCCTAACATGTAAAATCTTCTTTGGAGTCAATACCTAACTTTCATCACCTCCTCTATAGGTTCTCGTTTTGAACCTCATGACGAGGATGCCAAAGACTAGGCTCTATCTCAAAGGCATCTCAAGGGGTTAAGATTTCTCTATTTTCTATTCTACATTCACCATTCTCCTTTTTCTTCTCGTGCCTTCTCTAAGCACCAACCTTGGGCAGGTGGCTTTTGTAAAGGATGCGATCCCTTTGAGAAGAAATTCAGACCCACAATAAAAGGTCCATTGTCCTCATCCCTACATTTTATCAATTAGAGAGGGGTCTCATATTGATTCTTGTTTTTGTACCACAACATCAATCGAAAACTTTTGACAACTCGCTACTATAGTCGACTATCATTCACATGCCTGAAGTAAGACAAATAGATGGTACCATGTTGAGCATGGTCGACATGAATATGGTAGCCACTACAATCAATGATGATGTTATAATTGCAAATGAAGCTGCATCCCAGCCTCTTCCTCTTGGGATTGATGCTAACATTGAGTTTGTTAAGAATCTGCTCAATAATGGTCCCAAGAAAAGGATGAATCTTTGAAGAACTTCTCCCTCTTTTCTTCTTAAATCGGTGAGGAACTAGGATGTACTATTTTTGGCTTGACATGTTTGCTTGGACTTACAAAAGATCAATAATTACCAACTACAAAGAGCATCAAAGATATATGATTAAGATTGGATCACATTGCGTAATAGCAAACTGAAGGAAAGGTATATCCTACTAGGTTCCAACTTTACACCTCCAATCTAAGCTAAGGTATAGACTAGTGTTGATAGGATTGTAACTGAATTGACACCCTTGGGTGATGGTTCAACTTAAAACTCTCAATGAATTTAAGCCTTTAAAATTATTCAAATAGACACTAGATGGATATTACATTGCACACATATGTATATATATTGTTATCATCAAAAGTGATGACACAATTCGAATAGCACCTAATGGAACCCGTTGGAGTGGAACATGGTGCGGGGCATGTTAGAGAACTCTAAACCGTGTTTTCAAGGAGTATTTGGATAAGGCTTTAGGCAACGGGAGTAGATTTTCAAGAATCCGATTGTGCATATCCCAATTGCTGTCAAAATCATACATACAAACATGGTAGAGCACTTGTAATACTTGAATATGCGTCAAGATCACTAAATTTTACTCCAAGGAAAGCAAGAAAAAGACTAACGTAAAACAAAGAATGGAGGAATTGTGGTTTGCGGTTGATCCTTGTTTATTTGTTATCGTTACTATTTATAGCCTTTGTTGATGCGACTAACACCTGACGGTTGAACCGGTGAAGTTGACAGCCTTATTGTTTTTAAATGGAACTGAACAGATGGATGGGGTTCATGTTCACCTGGTCCTAAACTGACCCATTTGTTGACCCGATTTTCCATCCCTACCTAAAATCATAATCCATATTTGAGATCTGTAAAGTAATCATGAATAAGCTACATCTTTAAGTATGATGAATTTTTAAACAAGCGTATGCCTTTGATGCTAGTGAGGGTATAAAGCTCTTAATCCCCAAAACTTAGGTCATTGTAGACCATGCACACAACTCAATCCATGAATTTAGGCCTTGGAGCTCAACGGTATGAAACAATTCTGTGTGTGTGAAGTGAAAGCCAATTTTAGGCCCTCAAGAAGCTAGGGAAGACAAAAGGAAGACCATGGTTCATGTCAAAAGGGAGCGAAAAGTTCATATTTGTCTTCGGATTCTCTCTGTGTTTGTTTTGGGTTTCTCAATGGGTGGTGAATTCAGTTTTGGGCATAGTTTATGAAAACCAAATCCATCTGGCCAGTCGGGGTGGATGAATCGGGAATCAGATCATGAGCCAGTTCGGTTGATATATTGAACCAAACGGAGAAATACCCAGCCGATGACCAGTGAACCTGACTGTTGAACCGGTGAAGTTGCCTGTATGTTATTTTTTCCTTTTTTCTATTTTTAATGTTTATTTTACTTTTTGAGTAATAAACTTAATATTTTCCTTTTCTTAGTAATTTAAGTTGGTTTTTGGAGTCCCTTTCTTATTTGAGGTGATTAGTTGAATAAGATCTACTGGAGAAGCATGTTTTGATACTTGGGGTTCTTTATTTTTTATCTTGTAATAAATAATATATATATATATATATATATATTAATTGCTACTGGTTGAAGTGGGGTCAAACCTCTTTCTAGTGAACCGATGCCTTCTCCGGTTCGGTTTCTATGAATATTGGTTTTCGGGATTCAGAGGGTTCAGGAAAAGAGAAAATTTTGGAGGCATTTACGTCGGTTTCTTCATGAGTACCTAATTATGATTATATGAGATGAAGTCAAAATTTAAGAAAGATGACAATTTTGTTTTCGGTAAGTCTTTTCTTGTTGCAGAATACTTTTTTTTTAGTTGTTAGTGCACCCCACCACGCATGCACCCCAACAACAGTTTAATTAATAGTTCCAATTTTGTATTTATTGCAAATGCTGAAATTTCATTCCAAGAGCTACTTCTTCTAGAAACAATAACTCTTAAAATATTAGTTTTAAGTTCCTTACTTTTTGTGGAAGCCACTTTTGAGTTTTGTAGTGGTCAAGTGCCAAGTATGATTAACTAATTAAAACTGTCAAAACCACCTCTAAATATGATTATATTTATATATGGTGGTGGAATTCAAGTATCAACCAATGATATCACAAATTGCTACCAGACCCTACTTCTCATACGAGCATGAGTTAACCAGTCCATTGAGGCGTTGCTCCTAGGAATGAAAATCTGGGGCGAGTGAAAAACAATGGACTCACCTGTTGTCAAAAATGTGTTCACCTTCTAACAACAAAAGATTCCAGAGAAAACCAGAGTTAACACAATTCAAGATCTTAATTATAAGCATAGCTCGTGCAAAAGTTTGTCCGAGAGTTCCTAGAATGTTTTAAGCTATTTTTTGTATAATTTTTGAAATGGTTTAATTAGTAGTTAATGTTGCATGGTGGTAACTATTTCTTAAAAATTCCTATCTAGTAGATCGTAAGACCATTTAATGCATTCAACTGCAAAGCCTGGGAAACAACATAGAATTATAAGGAATGTGAACAATCCACCTAGTAAATTATAAGGTGTTAATGTTCTTTTTGAACTCAACTCAAAGAGTCTATTCTAAGCATAAATAGATAGATTTCAGAATGAAAATTCAGATTATTTTAACTCTAAATTTTACTCTATCTCCCTCACTCTTATCGTGTATAGGTGGCGAGTGAACCAGGCTTTATCACCGTTCCAGAGTGTAGTGATTGTGGTGTATGTATGTTTGTGTGTAGTACTTGGTTCCATAAGTGAACGTGAGAGTGTTAATAGTTGCTCACACATAGTACTTCTCAATTTTTTCTAAATTAGCTCATATTATATTTTATATTTAAACGCATAACCGTCTATACTTCAAAATAGCCCAACTAGTCCTCGTTGGTCAAATAAGTCATCAAAACTGAGGACGTCTGAGTACCGTGGATGCTGGGGAGTTCGCCTCCAAGAGGGTGCATGTGTGCCTGTGCATGTTTTTGCTAAATCACTGCCCTCTGCTTGCAAGAGATTAGTTTCAATAAGGTCAAAACTACGCTTCTTTGGACATTAAATGATGTAGATTTTTTCGCTTGTTTTGGAAAGCAATTTGATAATGTTCCACGCTTTTGTGTACCCAATATGAACCCCAATATAATTAGATTTAGAATGATTGAATAAAGATACATTTGTTCCATCATTCATAAGTTTAATTATATTGGGGTTCAATTGGGTGCACGGAAATACGGGACATAAAATTGAGGTGTAGGTACAAAGTTGGGCATTGTTATACCTGTCACATAACCACTCCATTGCCATCTTTAGAAATGCAAGTTTTTACAACAACAACAATTAATCTTTTTTTACAACAACATTTACTATCAAAAAAGGTTGACAACCCCAGGAAAACGTTTGTCAAAAAAAACAACTAAGCCTTTTCTCATACTAGATAGGGTCGGCTACATGAATTCTTTGTTTCCACATAGCCCTATCATGTGTCATGTTCACAGTTAACTCACAATAAGCTAGATCATTCTTTATTGTTTCTTTCCAACACTTTTGTGGTCGTCCTTTACCTTTTTTAATACTTTTAAAATTTAGTTTTTTATACCTTCTTATAGGTTCTTCTTTTGATCTTTTTTCTATAAAAACTATCTTCAATGATATTCTCTCATTTTATCCTCTATTGGTGTCACTCCTAATTTGTTTCTAATAACTTCATTATGTATACATTCTTTTCTTATATGACCACTCATCCATCTCAACATCTTCATTTCTATCACAGACATCTTTTGTACATGTTGATTAACTGTCCAACACTCAGAACCATAAAACATGGCAGGTCTAATGCTGCTCTATAATATTTACTTTTAACTTTAATGGTATCTTCTTATCACAAAGAATACTTGATGCTCCTCTCCATTTTAACCAACCAACATTAATTCTGTGTGTAATATCTCCATCAATTCTTCCATCACTATGCAAAATTGACCCTAGGTATTTAAAGCTTTCCTTTTGAGAGATACAATGTGTGCCAATTTTAATTTCTATGTTCTCTGAAGTAACCAAATGATCAAACTTACATTCCATATATTCTATTTTTGTTCTACTAAGTCGGAAGCTTTTACTTTCTAATGTTTCTCTCCATAGTTCCAATTTCTATTAACTTTTTCTTTAGACTCCTCCACTAACACAATGTCATCTACAAATAACATACACCAAGGTACTTTATCTTGAATATGTTTTGTTAACTCATCGATCACTATTATAAATAAGTATAGACTTAAAGTTGATCATTGATGTAACCCAATATTAACCTCAAAGAAGTTTGTTATTTCTTATGAGTCCTCACACATGTTTTTGCGCCATCGTACATGTCTCTTATAAGGTTTATGTATGTCAAAGGGATACCTTTTCTTTCCAAGGTTCTCCAAAGAACTTCTCTCGGTACCGTATCGTAAGTTTTTTCTATATCAATATCATGTGAAGGTCTTTCTTTTTTCCTCTAAAAAGTTTCATAAAATGTCTCAAAAGGAGAAACGCCTCAACAATAGATATGCTTGGTATGAAACCAAATTGGTTCTCTGTTGTACTCGATACTTATCTTAACCTACGTTCGATAATTCTTTCTCATAATTTTATAGTATGGCTCTTTAACTTGATGCCCCGATAATTCTCACAATTCTAATCTTTTATATGGTTATAAGTGTACTCGCTCTCCATTCCTTGAACATCTTTTAGTTTCTCCATATTTCATTAAATAGTCTTGTGAGCCAAGTGATTCATATTTATCTTAGGATTTTCCAAACTTCTATAGGCATATTATATGGTCCTACTGATTTACCACCCTTTATATGTTTAAGAGCCTCTTTGACTTCATTCTTTTTAATATGTGGGTGAAAATTATGATTTATATATTTTTTTGATTTGGCTAACTCTCCTAAACTAATAATAGCATCTTTATTTTCATTAAAAAGCTAGTTTTTCCATCTATTTTTATATCATCATTTGCCACTAGAATTTTTCTATCCTCGTCTTTGATGAATCTAACAAAATTAAGATCCTTAGTTTTCTTATCTCTAGCCTTAACTATTCTAAAAATATCTCTTTCATCCTCTTTTGAGTTGGGTTTTTTATATAAATCTTTTCAAATTTTAGCTTTTGCTTTATAATGGCCTTTTTCGCTTCTTTCTTTGTTTTCTTATAAGCATCTAAAGTTTCACTAATTTTCTTAGCATAATATAATTTGTAACATAGCATCTTTGCATGATTTTATTTTTCACTACTTCACTCCACCACCTAGCTTCTTTTTGTGCTGGTACACCTCCTTTAAATTCACCTACCACATCTTTCACCACTTTCTTAATATGTATAGTTATATTATTCTACATATCATAAGGTATACCAACATAATTTCAAGCATCTCCTTAAAGGACTTTCTGCTTAAATATACCTTCTTTCAAAAGGTTCCACCATTTAGTCTGAATAGCTTAATATACCCTTTTCTTCTTTGTCTACTTTTTTACCTATAAATCTATAACTAAAAGTTAATATTGGGTAGTTAAGCTTTCTCCTAGAATTACCTTATAATCTTTATAACACACTCTATTTTTTTATAAATAAAATAATTGATTTGCGTTTGTGATAAGACACTCTTATAAGTAATTAAATGTTCATCTCGTTTTTTGAAGATTGTATTGACTATAAAGAGATCAAATACCATAGCAAAATTTAAAATCTCCTTACCTTCTTCATTTATATCCTCAAAACCAAAGTTCACATGAATACCTTGATATCCTAATGTATTCAAAAAATGAGTCGAAAATAATCATACAATTGTCGAAAATATTGAACTAAGTTGAAATCGCTAGAAATGATCCATTTTGAGTGCTTCCTCTTACCATCAGAAATGTACCTAAAAACCATAAAAAAGAACTTTCGGAATCCCTTCTATTGACGGTCCAATCGTCATAAATAATTTACTTATATTATGCCAAAAAAAATTCTGATAATTCAAATTTCACATGATTTTTGGAATAAAATCTCATTACAAACATCTGATATATAATTTGATATTATCATAATATAGTTATTTATCTTACAAATTTATATATCTAAGAAGATCAAATATACAATTTACACACATTTAGAATGAGTATGGGCCGAATAAAACCAAATTCAATGTCCAATGTTACAAACTTTTGAAATGAGTACATACAAGTCATATGGGCCAAATGTATCCAAGAAATATCCAATATTAAGAACAAGTAAATAAATGTCATATAGGTTGAATAAAACTGAATTCAATGTCCAATGTTACAAACTTTTAAAACGAGTGCGTACATGCTATATGCACCGAATAAAATGAAATTCAATGTCCAATGTTACAAACAAAATTCAATATCCAATGTTACAATCATGAAGATGTGGTCTAACTTTAGACAATGTGTTGCTCATAAGTGACAGAATTTTCATTTTGATTTTCCTTACTCCATATGTTGTACTTGCCAACCATCATAGAGTTCATAAATACTGAACCTTCAATTGCAACATTTTCAAGTTTAATAGTTGTTTCACTGTTATATTGAACCACCCATAATTTTTGAGATTGTCATATTCCAAACTAGCACTAGCATCCATCTCCAGCACCATCACACTCAATCATATGATATTTTCTCAAACTAGGACTCAAATATAAGATCTCAAAACATGAACATATTGAATAAAAAGGAGATGATCACCTTTCGGGCCAATTTTACTAGGGTATCAGCAAAGTGTGGATTGATCTACAATAAAGGGAAAAAGTTAGAAAAGACAGTTTTAGAAAAGACATAGTTATTTACATATGAAAGTAAAATTGCTAATCTAGTAATACCATATACATATTCTTTTTTTATCCCCTTTACTCTTGGATACTTCTTGTTCAATTGTTTAAGACATGTTCACTATGGTAAAAACTGATTTCTCTAACATTGTTGGCAAAAAGTCGTAAACATACATAATAGACCAATATGCAACAAATGTAAACATACCCCAACCGACAACAACAACCATAGATCCAAAGTAAGCCATAAACAAATAATACGAGAAACAAAAGCAAAATCAGAATATAAACTTATCTATGTGAGTACATACGGGTACTTGTAGCTTCCTCCTAAGATTGAGCGCATACACAACTCAAAGAGCATGTACCTAGCTTTGAGTCAACCTCGATCACGCCTCAGTCACTTATGACTAGATAAGGAGATGGGATCAATCACACTGCATGTAGAGGGGAGCAGAGAAGGGAAATGAGAGGAAAGAGAGCAATCATTGTTATGTATTAACTAGGTGCCCTAATCACTTATTTATACAGTGTGTGTTGGATCATGCATCGTGAACCCAATCCAACCAACATACCTTTCTGTCTCTTATTCGTTCTCGTGCAAACACTCTTGACAGTTAGATTAAAAGATTTTCATGCAAAAAGATAGACCAAAGACGATTTTCAAACCGAGGCTCGGTCCGACACGTGGATTTGTTAGATGAGATATCAACTAAGGTTCACGAGCAACCAACTATATAAAAGGGCATGTGGGGTTTATCACATTCTTCAATATGGGACTAGACTTTGTCTCCTCTTGGTCATCACAAGCACAAGTCTCTCACATGTGACTTTTTACACTTTAGGACTTTCACATATATCAATTATGCATTCATTGAATATTTAGGATATAAACATGAAATAAATGTTATTAATACACATAGGTTTAATAAACTCAACTATAATTAACATTAATCCAACAATCTCCACAAAGTACTTACGTGTAAAATTGCCTCCTAAACCAACCGTCATATTATTCTTTTAGTAATAGTACCTTAAGGTTTAAACTATTACCTGATTTATTCAATATTACTCTCACAGGAATCAGGTGAATATATGTTTTGAACTTGAATCGTGGGTGTAAAGGTATCTATTGGTAATAACATAATAAAATACTATGGCGTAATCTATGGGGGTGATGCATTAATGGTCATGCATTCATATCTTGTATCATGATTGACTTCAAGTAACAACTCAATTCCTCTATTACATCCTCACAATGTAAATCACTTAGTTGGACATCTCTAAGGTGTACTACTAGCATCTTGTCCTAGGACTCGATCTCATTCAAAGAATAATCTCAACTCGATCTGCATTCATATCTATTTTGACTCGTTCTACTTTACAAGGATAGACACACAGATACTAAAAGTATCACATAATATAAAATATCATCATATTTAAACAATAACTTGTTACTATCATATTGAACCTATTTCATGGGATCTCCACTTAGGTAGGTTGGGTTGCCACTGTCTGTAAATAAATCGTGGGTTTCAATACCATCTCCAAATTGAATTTCTCAACAAAGGCTATTCATAGACTCTTAATCAAAGAATCAATTGTATTATCTTTGGATCCAACAAAATCTACAACAATGACCTCATTAGACACAAGAGCCCTTACATACTTTAGTCTGACTTATCTGTGTCTCTATTACTTTTGTTTGTACTTGGAACTA
Organism: Brasenia schreberi; assembly: GCA_036023115.1. NCBI lineage: Eukaryota > Viridiplantae > Streptophyta > Magnoliopsida > Nymphaeales > Cabombaceae > Brasenia > Brasenia schreberi. The sequence continues at coordinate 8,793,827 of JAYKKT010000080.1, read as the reverse complement.
CTGATCTTAGCAATTATAGTCATATTATTATAATGCACTTAAATTATAATAAATAACTTCTTTATTATAGGTAAACTGGACATAAGTTCCTCAAGTCATTTAGCCTCCAATCTAGCTTCATCCAAAATACATAGTTCTGCCTAAAAAGTAGAACGAGTCAAAATAGTCAATTTCTTAAATTTCTAGGCGATAGCCCCACCACACACAAAAATACATAATCAAAGACCTCATTACTTCAAAAGTTTCTTGTTATCCAACTAGCATCACTACATCATTTAAGAATAAAAATATGTTTACCGTAATTTAGTCAAAGAGAAATTGTTCCCTTTACATAGTGAAACACTCTGTTTAGAGCTTACCAATGGGTTCTATCCAGACAACTGATATATCTACTCAACTTATACACAGTAAATACAATATTTGATCATATACTATTCTCATATCTAAGAATATTACAGTTGAGACAAAAGAATACAACTTTTATTCTTATATAAAGCTTTAGATTAATTATATGGGATCTTAATAGGTCTATAGTTTGTATATCCAAATCTCTCTAAAACTTTCACAATATAGTTAGATTGAGAGATTATTATACCATTAGTAGACCTTCTGATTTTATGCCCTAAAATCACATCAGCAACACTCATGTCTTTCATCTCAATCTTAATACATAAGAATGACTTAGTCTCATTTACTATTCTCATATCGGAATCAAATAATATATCATCTACATACAGGCAAAGAATAATGAAAGCATTATTGATGGACTTACATTAGACACACTTATCATAATCATTAGAAATGAAGTCAAATGATGATATCACATAATCAAACCTTTCATGCCATTATTTAGGGGCTTACTTCAAACTATACAATTATTTAACAAGATTACACATGTTATATTCATTCTCACAAACCCACAAATCTCTCTAGTTGATGCATATAAATTTCCTCATGCAGGTCACTATGAAGGAAAGCGGTCTTTACATAAATTTGATGGATTGTGAGATCATATACATAGGTCAGTGTTATAAACACTTAGATGGTGGTCATCCGACAAATTGGAGAATATGTATCAAAATAATTTATTCCTTCCTTTTGTATGTATCTCTTGATAACTAACCTAACTTCTACTTATTGATTGTTTTGTCTACATTCAGTTTCTTATTAAAGATTCAATTGCAACCTACAATAGAACAACACGAGACAAATCTACTAATTCCTAAGTACCATTGAAAAGAATTGACTGGATTTCATCATTAATAGATTCTTTCCAAAACCTAACTCAAGTGATGTCATAACCTACTGAAAGGTGATAGGATCATCCTCGACATTAAAAGTAACAAAGCAACTTCCAAAATCCTTTGATATCCTACGTCGTTTACTTATCTTTGGTTCAGTTATTTCCTTATAGTTATCTTATCTTAAAACAATAAATCAAGATCACCTTCATATTTGTCATCCTTTTCACATGATCGGGAATGGAACCAATAGTAGGATCAAAATCTTCAAAAGATACATTTTGAGAAACTCTAGTCTTCATGAAAAATACATTCTCAAAGAATGTAACATCCCATAGCTCAATAATTGTATTGACATTTATGCCAAAAACATCAACTAATGACCAAGAATTTGTATGCATAGCTTGTCTTCACATAACCTAGAAATATAACACCCAATGTTTTATCTCCCAATTTATTTCTCTTGTGTTCAAAGATGAGTATTTTCGTAAGACATCCCCACACTAAGATATTTGAGATTGGTCTTTCGACCCTTTCAAAACTCAAACGGATTATTTTCCTTATGCTTATGGAGAACTCTATTTAGAATATGACAAATCGTATTCAAAGCTTCCCCTATATGCAGGTAGATAACCTAAAACTTTGAAGTAAAACATTAACCATATCACATAGGGTTATATTCTTCTGTTCAACTATCCCATTAGACTAAGGAGAGTAAGGAACAATAATCTCATAAACAATACCGTTGTTTTGACAGTATACTTGAAAAAGGTTTCAGGTATACTATCCTCCCCTATCATACCTTAATCATTTAAGTATCTTGTTTGTCTGAGTTTGTACTTCATTTCTAAATATTCAAAACTCTTTTAAAGTTTTATTTACTTTTAAGTAAGTAAATATAATAGTATCTACTGCAATTATCAATAAACATGATAAAATATCTTTTGTTATCACTCGTAGTCATTCCATTGAGTTCATAAATATCAGCGTACACCAAATCCAAAATCTCATATTTTCTTTTAACCATATAGAATGGTTTTTTAGGTTACTTTGCTTTCACATATATACCACATTTGTGTTTCCTATCTATAATAATCTTATGGATAAGATTTAAATTTATCATTTCTTTCATAGAATCAAGGTTTATATGACAAAACCTAGCATATCATACATAAAATGGTTCAACATACCTAACATGTCATACATCAAATGATTCAACATTGCATATAGAATAAGAAGAAGATGAAACAAAAGTAGAGATTTTATTATCATTAAAATTTATACAAGAATCAATAATTGGTTCAACATGAATTATAAACAGATCTTATACATCACACAAATAGCCCTTTCCAAAGAAACACCCTATACTAAGTCATGTAATGAAGACTTTATTACATTTGTAATCTAACCTTAATTCCTCCCTAACTAAAGCAAGACTATGGAGGATATTCTAACGAATTGTTGGAATGTGTCTAACTCCCTCAAAAGTTAGAACATTTCTCGAGAGAAACTTTAAGTTCACATGTCCTTCGCCCTTGACTTCAACAGTCAAATAATCCCCTAAGGTTATTGTTAACCCATAGATGACCTGTAAGATACAAACATAGTCTGGTCAATACAAACGTACACATTAGCCCTAATATCTACAATCCAGTATTGTGTCTGATAAATAGCAAGAAGATGGGGTTTAAAATATAGATATCAGTCATTAGCCAGTGTAGTGGTCACCACCATGTTTATCATAACTCCTTTAGTGGTCGCAGGTTTCATAGCTTTCTTTAAAGGACAATCCTTTGCCCAATGTCCAACATGACCACATAGCCAACACAGTTTGTACTTGAGTTTATTTTAGATATTGGCCTTTGGTTTATGTTTTATATGTTTTCCCTTAAGATCATTAGGTTGTTTCCTTTCAACCATCAAGTTAACCCTATAGATGTTATCTAAAGGTATAACAAGTTTATGACTTCTATACTCTCTCTATTACTATGTCTACCATTAGATCATCAAGGGTTATCTTATCCTTCTTATGCTTAAGATCTAGGCCGAAACCTTTCCAAGACTTAGAAAATTTCTCAATAATAGACATAGCAATAAACTTATCAAGAAGCTCCATTTCGACTTCCTTCATACCATGGCACAAAAATTGAAACTCATGAGTCACTTCAATTACAAATTTTCCTTCTACTATTTGATACTTAAGAAATTTGGCCAAAGAATATTTTTCAAGACTAAGGTCTTCAATATTGTATTTCTGATCCAGGGCAGCCACATATCTTTCATTTTCATGGAAGGAGAGGAATTATATACATCGAATAAAATGTTCGACAATGTTGATAAAATACAACAATGGCATAGGGTGTCCTTCTACTTTCACTCGGTGATTCTATTTGATCTTTTAGGATCACTATCATCAGGTAGAGAATAATCTGACTCGATATACAAATACAACCCTAACATGTTTAACCAAATTTTCATTCGTTGCTGTTAATGTTTAAAATGGGGACCAACAAACTTTTTTAACATCAAGGTCAAGTTGACCTTAGGTTAGAGGGTAGCAGTCATAAACATGTTCAATATGGTAAAAAATAATTTATCTAAGATTGTTGGCAAAAAACCATAGACATACATACACAATAAACCAATATTTAAAAAATGTAAACATGCCCCAATCGATAATAATAGACGCAAATATAAAGTCATAAACAAACTGTATGAAAAACAAAAGTATAAGCAAAATCATAATAGGAACTTATCTATGTGAGTCGCCCTTCTCAATTTGCCTTTGAGAAATTAGTGCCCCGTTATGAGTACGTATGGGTAACTGTATCTTCTTCTTAGGATAAAATACACACATAACTCAAAGAGCACGTACCTAGCTTCAAGTCAACCTAAACCACACCTTAGTCGTATATGATTGCAGAAGGAGGATGGAAGCAATCACACCACAAGTAGAGGGGAGCAAAGAAGAGAGAATAATTGTTGTTATATATTGATTAGGGAGCCCTAATGACTAATTTATAGAATGTGTATTGGATCACAAATCGTGGACCCAACCTAACTGAGCACCTGTTTGCCCGTAACCGTTCTTATACAAGTACTCTTGACCGTTAGATCAAAGATTTTCATACAAAAAAATAAACCGAAGACAAATCCTAAACTCAAACCCAATGCATGCATGCATGGTCTACCATGTCCTCCTCAAGTTCTTTGAAGTAAGGTTAATAAGCTACCAACTATATAAAATGATGTATGGGTTTGTCACATTCTTCGATACGGGACTAAACTTTGTCTCCTCTTTGTCATCACATGCAAGGTCCCTCACATGTGACTTTTTACACTTTAGAACTTTCACATTTATCAATGATACAACAATTGAATATTTGAGATATAAACATGAATTAAATGTTATTAATGCACATGGGTTTAATAAACCTAACTATGATTAACATTAATCGAGCAAGTAGTGCAAGAAAAACATGTTTTCACTCTTGATGAGGTTGACCAAATAACAAAGATTTCAGCTGTGTGATAGGAAAGGGAGGATCAGGGATTGTATATTATGGTTCTCTGGAAAATGGCTGTAATGTTGCAGCTAAGAAGCTAACCAAACCACACTTCCAAGGAGAAAAAGAATTTGTGACAGAGGTATCTATGGCTTTCTACAGAAATAGAATGCAACGATGCCCTTGAACAGTTAGAAACATGGTAACTAAATTAGTCGTCCTTTTTATTTTTTGCAGGTCAAAATATTGATGAATGTCCACCACAAAAACTTGGTCTCGTTTATTGGGTATTGTACTGAATCTAATAACATGATCCTAATATATGAATACATCCCAAATGGAATTACAGGAGCTACTAGCAGGTAACTTTGGAATTTGTGGAATAAAAGTTATAAATCATGATGTTTCACTTGAAATAATTGATCTGATGTAGCTGATGTAGTGTTACTTCTGAAATGTTTGATCTTCATGGATTGAACTAAAGCCACTATATAGCACCATAATGATTAATAAGATATAGTGGTATAATCAAGAGAACTTAGAAGGGCATTGACCATTCTACCTTAAAAAACCAAGGGACTTCGTTAACTGATTGACAGTAGTCTGAACTCTGAAGAGCCATGACAGAAACATTAACAATCCATGATTCCTTGTAACACCTAAAAGAATAATTTTTCTTATTTGCGTAAATATAAGGGGCCAAACCCAGAAAGTGAAAGCAGTCAATGACTCGGAAGATTCAAGCCGAGTAGGCGACAGTTGCAAAGCACTCAACCCAATCATGGCTCAACCCAAGATTTGCCATCCAGTCTGCACATGAGCTTCCTTCCGTGTACATATGTATTATCTGAGCTGCCAGTGTCCCTAAATAGATGACTTTATAAGAAGAAACAACGACTTAGTAATCAACCTTCCACTTTTCCCATCAATAAGCATATCCACAATTGCTTTGAGCCTTTTTCAGGGATAGTGGAAAAGTCAATATACCGAGCTCATGGCAGACCTTCATATCCCCCAATTCCTCTACAAGATCCAACAATATTTCCTTTAGTTTAATTTCTCTGGAGGAGCTAATCAACCAATCTGAATAGTTGCAACTGCCAGAAAGGGTATGCTGGTTCTGCAATTCCCTGCAACTTCAAATAGATAGTAAACATAAAACAGAGTGATTGGTTGGGAGGGTTGATCTGGTAATGTGCAGGTCATAATCAAAACCCTTTGGTGGACATATTTAGCTAGAAAATCTAACAAAAATCCTCAGACTACATACAGAGAAACACATATGGGAACTATAGAAAATGGACATCCCCTGTTCTGAACAGCTAGCTGATTACATGAGTAAATAAGTGGCTGCATTTTCCTAACCAGTTAAGATTCATTCTTTATTGCCTAACACACAATACATTCATCGTGAGAACAGTTAACTCTTAGGACAAGCCATTCTGATGATCCTAGACTGCCTGAGAAGCTGTCAACTTGATTAAAGGTGGCATATATATAAGTGCATCTCTCTCTCTCTCTGGTACATTTGGTTGCGTTGCATGTTGATTAACGAATCATACTGCTGACATTTATCTATCCTGCAGATAAGACTGGAAAATCCATTGTCTTAAATTGGGTAAAGAGACTTCAGACGTCATTAAGTGTTGCAACAGGTTAGAATCCAAACTTTCGTCACATTCAGTGTACAACAGGTTAGATTCCAAATTTTCGTTTCACTTGTTTTGCCTTTTGTTAACTAGAAATTCTATTTGGCTATTCAGGTCTCGAATACTTGCATGTGGAATGCAGGCCACCGATAATTCATCGCGATATCAAATCATCGAACATTCTTTTAGATGCGAACTGGGAAGCAAAGATAGCAGATTTTGGACTGTCCAAAGCCATTCTCCACTGAGGATGCTTCTCATGTAGTAACTGCTGTTGCTGTTACGAGAGGATATACAGACCCAAGCATGTCAACCTATTCCTAGCTCACTAAATACATCAACGTAGCATACATACTTCAGCGTTCCTTCCTATTACCATTTCCTTCAAGTTTGTCATTCAGATGATCATTACTCATCTGATAACCCCTGAGGGCTTTCTTATTAGCATGAATTTTCATACGAACATGTTTCTTGTTTGTCCTTAATTTAGGACAAGAACATGTGCTATTGTGTCAATTTCTTGTAGTACTTTTCTATCCCATGTTGTCAATAGTGTTGATCATTGCTCACCTCTTTTATAGGTATTACTCAACAGGCAAGTTATCTGAGAAGGGCGATGTTTACAGCTTTGGTGTGGTTTTGTTTGAGCTCATTACTGGTCGCCCTGTCTTCTACACTGAAGGAGAAAACCTAGTTTGCGCCGTTCAGTGGGCAAAAACATTGATTTCCAGAGGACATCTCGCTAATGTTGTTCACCCTCGGTTGGAAGGGCAGTATCACGAGGAATCTATGTGGAAAGTTGCACGGTTAGCCATGGCATGTACATCCGCTTCAGCCATTATGAGGCCCACAATGGCTGAAGTTGTGAGAGAACTCAAAGGTGCCAAAGACCTGGAAGCTCGTACCTGTGGAACTAGCTCTTCACCATTTGAGATAGCATCTGCAATACCAAGTTCTGCAAGCTATCCTTCATATGTTGGATATGCATGAATTTCAATACCATTAAGCCGCTTTCAAGTGCATAATCTAGGAATGACACCAGTATGACTGCATGTTTGATGAATTTGGAAAATTAGTCACTATAAGGTAAGTCCTGCATATATATATATATATATATATATATATATATATATATATATATATATATATATATATATATATATATATATATATATATATTGCTCAAAGACTTGTTTTATGTTTCATGTCTGTAGAATTTGATTTGATATGATGATCATCGACTCCTGAAATTCGGTTTGAAACTTATCGTTGTACTCGTGACGCATCTGTGGGTAATATGCATCGCAAGATTGCTATTTGCTATTGTTGTTCCAGCCTTAGCAAGCTGACGTGCGATGCTTGAGCTCTAGCTCATCGGAAGGGATGGTGCGAGACACTATTCCGCAATCTTTCATGACAGAACAGTGGAAGTTAGTGATGGTGCTGTATTTGTTTATCAAGTAGACCAAAGTAATTTTACTGAATTTGCGAGATATAAACCGGTTTTGTTTTACTCATTTTAAGAACGTTCATAGCATTAGTTTGTTGTGATTATGGGTGGCAATTTCTGACCAAAACCCGACATGGAAACCCCTGTAAAGGACCCTGAGTTGGCTCTGGTCTTTCAAAAGGGAGTGAACAAAAAATCTGGTCAGATCTGGGTTGACTGAGACACTAGCCAAATTGCATAATAATGTATCTTATAAGTATTTGAATTTATAAAGATACATGTTTTATTTACGTTTTATATACATCTATAATGCATATTATGTTATAATATATATGCAGAACATGTGTATGTGTGTGTCTATATATATAAAGTACTGCATTTAGTATACCCAGATATATATATATATATTTAGCCAGGTCAATCCGAACCTAATCCAGGTTATGTCTGGGTCTTCCAAATGGATCTAAGCAGTAAACCCAGTAGGATTTAGATAAACCTATTTTTGAGCTGGATCCAAATTAGTAGCTTGACCTGCCAACCAACATTTGCTACCCGTAGTTACAATGGTAAACCATCGAATTCCACAAAGTAATTACAATTTAAATGGTTGAAGGTTTTGCTTGATATATTTATTTTTTATAATAGCTTCTTTTAGATTTTATGTCCTTTTATTTCGTTTTTCAAATCAATAACTTTAGGTGTACGAGATCCTGTTTTCTGATTATTTCATGTAATTAAAGTGGAATTGAATTAAATCTCCAAGCCAATCGTTACAATTATTTAAAATTTTATGATTATATTTTAATAATACCACACTCTGTTTCAAGAACGTATTCACCACGGTTGCAATACTTATTTCCATGATTTTTTGATTAAAAACATTTCTTATGGGCCTGCTCATATTGAAACTTTAGCCTTTCTTTAAGTTGGAGACTTGAGTACGATGATTTTCTAAACAAGTGTTTGCCTACGATGCCAGAGAAGGTGTAAAGCTCTTAATCCTCAAAAACTTGATCTTTTTAGACCATGCATCGTGCATGGACTATTCTCTCTCTCTCTCTATATATATATATATATCATGCAACCCACAGTGAGAGAGAGAGTTGATTTGAAGAAAAATATTAATAGCAAATTGACTGTGGATTATATATATATATATATATATATATATAGAGAGAGAGAGAGAGAGAGAGAGAGAGAGTTGATTTGAAAAAAACCATTAACAGCAGTTTGGCTGTGGATTGCATGATGCAAGGCAGAAGCGGCTCAACACAAGTGATGAGGAACAAACCAAAAATTGGATAGCATACATTACTAGAAAATTCGGGGCCTAAGTATGACAATTTTAAGGCCGGCCTTTTGAGACCTATAAATTCGATACTATAAGGAGTTCAGGGTTGGGGCCCAAGGAGGTTGCCTTCAGTGGCCTCACCCACGAGCAAACCCTGCGAGGCATGCCACCTGTACTAATAGTTCTTCTCTTTTAGACGGTTCTTCGTGTGATTGCAAACCAAAAAAGCAACAGCAGATAACCATTAAATGTTTCCGGTATTCACTTTCAAAACTTTAGAGATAAAAGAGTTCGTACCTTCGCAACGAAGACTGATAATATGACGAAATGAAGGCCTGGATGATTGAGATTAAAAAGCAAGAAAACACTTTTAATACAACGCGTAATAGATACTAAGTGTACTTGCCAACATTTTACTTTTGTGCTTTTAGGTCTTAATTATCTACTTTCTTTAACAGAAAATATCCACACTTCTTTTATCGTGCAGTTGTATTTAATATATATATATATATATATGGTAGAAGAAGCAAATCACTCACAAATTCAACTCAAATGAATATCCAGGATGGTTGAGATTGAAAAGGAAAAGTTCAAAAACATTGAAAGCCATTAGTATCAAACACAAGAGTATATGTACCTTTTAACTTTTTTATTTTCAATCCAATCATTGATCTAGGAGAAATTAAGTAACAAAAAGTACATATATTTTTTACTTTTTGATTTTCAATATCAACTACCTGTGCTTGATCAAATTGGATGGAGTTTGTATATAAGTAGTTAGCATATTTCAATTTTCATATATAAGAAAATCATATCATTCCCACTTAACTCGACTATCACTTTTCAGGACATGAATATTATTTAGAAAGTTGAAATTGTATTAGAGAGAGAGCGAAACAGCACGTGTCTGTAGATTCTTCTTGCAAAATTACAAGCATTACAACAACCAAAGCCGGACCAATTGATTGGGTTTCGTGCATCATCCCACTAGAAAAATGCTACCCAACTATAACCGATGCCCACAGTGAAATTTATATTAAACCAGTAATTATGCATCCAAATACGTGCATGTGGCATGCTTGCTCATGGTGTGAAGATAATGCTTGTGCTGGGTTCAACTCGTGGTATATAATGCATAGGAATCTCAATGAAGATCTTACCCTCCCCTTTTTCATATTATTGAAAACAATAAAGCTCGGAAACTAGGGAAAAATTATCCTACTAAATGGAGTATTATTGGCATAAAATTCTTAGAAGAGAAATTTTTGCAATTAAGAAGGCATAGTGCATGCTGGTTAAGGTAGACATGATTCCGATTTTGGAACCATCAGTTTCGGATTTAGAACCATTCCGGAACTGTTTAAAATTATGTTTTACTGATAAAACAAACAAAGGGCATATGTGCCTTGTGACAGTCGAACTCCCCATAAGCTCAACGATCTCCCTACCTTTGAGCTACAAATGAACATATGTTAATAAAAGTTGGACTTATATATAAAGTATATATATGGTGGTTTGGAAGTGTTGGTTTTAGACCGTTTTTCGAAATTTATGAATTGTAACTGAATGAAGAGGTTTATGATTTGGAAACCGAAACCATAGATTTCGGTTCTCAACAGTTTTGTGTCCGATTCTGTTCCAGTTTGAACCAGGCATGTCTAGGTCAGGGGCTGTTGGGGGTCTCGCTAACCTCTCAAGTTTATTGGGAGATAAAACGGAACTATTAACGGGGACTCCTTTACAGAAAATAAAGGAAGAAAGAAAGACCCACTAATGTACCTCATTGTTAAGAATTATAGAGATGACAGTTTGAACTTGACCCCACAAATAGACTGAAAGCTTATTGAAAAAGTCCAGGTCAGGGTTGGAGCTTAGGCAGCCTGGGTCGGGACTGGGCCCACGAAGCAATGTCAGAAAGGTAGGGTTAGACATTGTTCATACCGTCAGTTTCAATTATCTCAGACCCTAAAACCATAACTGAACCATCTCAGGACCAATTCTGGTTTGAGGCTTAAGCCCCTAAAACCGAAAGAAAACTACTTTAATTTTTGAAATGTGATATATATATATATATATATAGAAGCAGTGGTTTGGAACTGCGGGTTCTGGTTCCATAGAAGGTGGAACCAAAACCAAACCGGATGGTACTTGGTAATGGATTTGATTCTGTGTCCATTTTCACCAGTTCTTGTTCCAATCGAATCCTAGCCTAGTTCAGTTCCAATGGGTTCCATGTAACGTACACACATAAAAACCTATATGTGAATGTGTAGTATACGTTGCTAAACATAAATGCATACACTGTCAAAATAGAACATCATTTTTGTCGTCTTTTACGCTATTTTCTTTAACTTATTAATAATGTCTAATGTTTCTTGAGATTTTGTGAAGTCCTGGCCTTAGTGTTTTCCAGGAAAGAACACAAAGTTTTGAGATTCAAGCTTCTTATATTGACCTTGAAACACATTGAATTGAGCTTCTAATTCTATTAATTCTTCCAACTCTTATTCTGATGTAGAAATATAATAGATAATCTCGCATACAATAATGGTAGCGGTAAAGGTGCTATTATATGATTCTCACCACAAAGCATATGTACTCATCATCTAATATGCATTTTTCCAACGGAATATATGGTATGCACATATTTCTTTTATAAATAAGCTTAATTTAAGCTTACGATATCCACTTGTATTACATTTAGGTTGTAAGTGGTTGTCACATACTTCTTACACAGCATAAGATTATGTCTCTCTCTCTCTCTCTCTCACACACACACACACACACACACGTACATAGCATATGAACAAAGCCAGAGACAGAAACGAGATACGGGACACGGGAAACAACACGGGAACAGTACTATATATATATATAAAACAAATAAAAACAAAAGCATTTTACACATTTCAACAATTGAATTTAGTATATAATTGTATTAAACTAATAAATGTACAGATACATCTATTTTTAAGCATCACGGTCAGGAATTGCTCCTCTCTCTTTGCCAGGAAATAAAGCGCCGACTCTCCATTTATGTAGCAAAAAGGACGACAATGATGGTAGGGTTTTATATTGAAAAAGAGAGAGAGTTGAATGTTTGGCTCTCCAGTTAGCAACGACTTTAGCAAAAGCGATGGGCAATGACGGTAGGTGTTTGGATTGGAGGATAGAGTGTTTGACGGTTGGACTTCTTTTTTCTCAGTTTTAAGAAGGAAACATTTCTCAAGAAACACAAACTGTAGGAAAATGTTTTCCAAAAACAGGGGCGTTTCCTTGAGAGTGTCCGATTTCCAGAAAACGGGAAACATTGGCTGAGATGGCTTCATAGATAGACGACATCAATGGGGAAGCATGACATACATAGTGCCATACATATGATTGAGACATGCATACATAGAAACGATCTGATCGAGAGAATGGGAACCCAACCAACCCGTGTCCCATCTGCTTTCCCATAGGACTTGACCCAATCAATCTCTTCCCCCACTTTTCCTTCCTCCCTTTCCGGGTTGGTTTTGGTCCTCTTTTACTTTCTGATGACACGGGCAACGAATGAAGGTTTCAGCCCTGCAGATATCCTGCCCCTGAAAATCTCGAAGAGTTGCTTTAAAAGGTTTTCCTTACAAATCTATGTAGATTTTCCAACTGAAAAACCAAACAAACTTTGCAGTATAAACAAGGGATACTTCGTTGCTGACTCCGTCCGTTAATCGGACATTGATTTGGGAGAGAGGTTGGGATCCGCCTGGGGGGTTTGAGGGCGTTTCCCGTTGTTGGTACGTCGAATTCGAGCGTAATCTTTTCCTTCTAGATTTGGGTGTTCGATTTCCCTACGAAATAAATAGGGGGTTCTGTGTGTTTCTGCACCATCGAAAGGCTAGTTTTCCGTCGATCTGAGTGGGTGGTTTCCGCTAGGATTGAAGGATGACGTCGAAGAACAATCAGTTGCCTCCATCTCTTGTTTCGAACCTCCAGGACGTTCTGATGAAGAGGAAAGGTGGGCAAGAGGATGAGGAATCGAAGGCAGAAGAAAGGAATGAAGCGACCGGGGAGAAGCAGGAAGCGAAACCTATCGTTCTCGTCACCAACAGCGACGGGATTGAATCGCCGGGACTCACGGCGCTCGTCGATGCGCTTGTTAGTGACGGCCGGTGGGATATTCACGTCTGTGCACCCGCGTCGTGAGTTTTCTCAATTCCTGTATTAGAGCTCTGTGGGTTGTTTGATTCCTTTTGTAATTGTTTTGATTGCAAAAGTTGGGGTTTTTATTTTGTTTTTCTTATTTTTCTCGTGCAATGAAGGGATAAATCTGTATGGGGACACTCGGTGACGTTGGGGGAGACGGTTTCTGTTACCTCTGTTGAGATTAATGCCACTGCTGCTTATGAAGTGTCCGGTATGATTGATGTTTGCTTGTTCTATAATTATTTCCTTTTTATCTGAAGTTGTTGGTATTGTTTGATTTGTTTTGTGATCTCCCTGTAGAGGTTGCATTCGCTTCTTGTGTTAATGAATATAACAATGCCAATTTGTGGAAAAGGATGGTTGAGTATCGAGGGTTTGAAAGAGAAATAGAACTTCCTTTTGAGTGCTTTTCTGATCTTGTGAAACTAGCAAACATGATACACTTTCTTGTTGCTCAACGTGGTCGCTCATATTGTGAGAACGATGATGGCTACTGAATTTTCTTACTACGACTTACAGGAACTCCGGCTGATTGCGTTTCCTTATCATTGTCGGGGTCATTGTTCTCTTGGTCGAAGCCTGCACTGGTATGGACACGTTCCTAGTGTAACATGTTCTGTATAAGATCTTTTGTTCGTAACGTGTATTGCTGAATACTCGGGAACACTCATTTGGTTTGCCTTTTTGATGTAGGTAATCAGTGGCATTAATAAGGGTTCCAGTTTTGGCCATCATATGTAAGTGTTGACTTTGGCACTTTTTCTTTAGTTGAATGTCATAGGTTCACGATTCTATACTCATGGGGTGCCTATTCTGTGAACTCTGCTGCTACTGTCATTGCGCAATGTTGATGCATTTTCTTGAGTTTATTTTTTCTCTTACGATTGCTGTGATGTTTAAAATCTGATGTAAGAGTCATATCTTTTCTCCTGAAAATCGTTGCGTGAATGCCAATCAGCTTCTGAAATCACAAACCCTATTGAAATATGACCATGATATCTTCTCTTCCTGAAATGGCACATTGTCGAAATGTTGTGTGTATTAACAAATTTCCAGTTGGTTACTGGCTTATGAAATCTTTGCAGCTTCTACTCTGGGGCTGTTGCAGGAGCTCGGGAGGCATTACTTTCTGGTATACCTTCTCTGTCGATTTCACTTGACTGGTGAGTGGCTGAATTACGTATTTCTGTACTTGATGTTAGTTTGCATCTTCTTATGCCTTGGATACATTCACCAGGAAGCAGGAAAAAAGTAATGAAAGTGATTTCAAGGAAGCTGTTGGTGTTTGTTTGCCATTAATTAATGCAGTGATCCAGGATGTAGAGAAGGACATCTTCCCAAAGAGATGCTCATTAATTATTCGAGTCCCTTCTAGTCCTTCTGAATGCAAGGTACATCTCTTCTGATCCTTGCTTTTGTGTTTCCTCAATGTTTGTAGGAATATATGCTTTTAGCAATGTAGAATACTTGGGCGGTAGGGAATGTGAAGCATTCAAGTATGTGTCCTGTTTCCAAAGACTTAATTTCAATATCAGCTGTTCGTTAACTGGTAAAGTTTGCATATGTTTGTGTTGCCTTCCTGATTGCTTTAGCTTCTGCTTTTGTGAAGACTAGATGGAGTATGCAAACTTTTAAAGCCAAACACATGCGAGCTTCATGCTTAATTAAAGAATTATATAGATTAGTGACATGGTTAGAAATGGATGACATGAGAGTTTAGAGGGGTTTTGAGTCATCATGCAAGCTCTTGCAAGCCTATGGCAGAGCTAGATATGTGTTACTAAACTTGGATAAAGATGAAGAAGGAAAGAGGTATACGATTAGTAGACTGGGTAACAAATGGATGAGGATGTGCTTTTGGGAAAATCATGCAAAGCTATAGAAAAGCTGGATATCTATTCTTCAACTAGGATAAATATGGAAAAAGACAAGAAATAAGTGGAATCCTCAAAGATAACACGGAACAAGGATTATGCACAGGAACTTTACACTTTCTTTAACTATTTCTTGCTATTTCATTCATTATCTAAATCTTGTCAGTTGTCCTACTTTTGTTATTTAATGTTGAGATAACGAATTTTGTCCAACTCTTTGCTATGCGTTCTTGCTTGTATGTACCTGAACATGTGTGTGTGTGCATGTCTGTGTGAAGGAAAATTAGTTATAACTCTATTTGTCCAAAAAGGAAAAAGAAAATTAATTATAGCTCAATGTCTTTCAAATATACCTCTGTTTCAACAATTCAACTTTGTTTTCAATTACATGATAAGAACAAATGTTTAATTTTTCCCTACACACATGTTACACTATTGATGCACATATTGCTTCTTCCGTTTGTCTTTTCCTAAATACCTTTATGTTTACTTGTGCATTCTGTTTTGACCTTTGTTTTCTTTAACATTTGGTACCTTCTCTAAGTCTTAGATGTAAAATAACTTGTTTTGTCTTATCAATCTAGAGATCTTCATTCAACTCAGAATGCTCAGGGATCCGTATCTGTGGCATGGATCTTTTTGAAGTTGCAAAAAATCATGGCGTGAAAAATTCAACCCTAAAAAGATGTCACTTATTATTTTGTTTCCTTATGTCTAGGAACTTTAGGCAAAATGCAGGAATAGTAACTAATAAGGGTGCATAGAAGCAGAAGTTCAGACAAGTGCATAGGTTGAAGACAGTCGACTAGAACGGGTTACCTATGTTTATTTTAGTTGAGCTAATTGGGAAGTTGGTTGAAGATGTCGTATGCATATATTGAAGTTGAGCAGGAAATGGACTTCAAATAAGGCATTGTATGTTATCAGACTTCTGATCACTATGTGGGTAAAACATCTCTCATTAGCTTGTACTTTTCATGATGCACTAGCCCACACATTTTCAGTTGCCTGTTTTTGCTGTATTCTTTGAACCTTGTCATCACTATCCTGGAGCACTAACTCAATAACATCACAATCATAACTAATTGCAGCAGGATTCTTATCTGCAAACTGCAAAGTGACTATCTCAATTGAAACGTTGTATTTTTTTTTTCTTCCTTCGAACTTTTCTGAATATTGTCATGTTTCATGTTGATTGCAAAGATAGAGTCTTTCATGCTCTCTTATAGACTTCATTTGGTCTCTTAATGTTCTCTGGTTTTTAGAATTGTCCTCTAAAGCATCATCACATGGTCCCATCTCATACCCATTTATTAACATGGGGATCATGGAACAGTGTTATAGGAGAAGCTGTTATGCTTCACACACTGACTTTACTGCACTACTTCCTAGGTCTGGCAGCTTTATGGAATATGAAGAATATGAGAGAGAGAGAAAGAGAGACCGAGATAGGATCAGGGTTTATTATTCAAATCTGGTAGTCTCATTCATGTAAGAAATGTTTTGACTGTAGAAGACCCCAATAAGAAAATCATTGAGTTGTCACTCGCAGAAATATTTGTCTTCATCATGTTTCTCCTTTAATAGGTTTGATATGTATCTCAAGTACTATAACCGTTATTTTACATAAAGGACTGCTAAATGTGGCAATTCAGAGTTCTCAGCGGAAAACTTATCTCCCTGAAAAATTCAATCATGATCTCATACCAAAGTGCCTTTTGTACTACTGGGAAGGGCAAAAAAACAATCATGTGAGGAGGAATAAATCCAAAACTCAGAAGTTATTTTTGATCAAATTAGATATTGGTTACAGGAAGGGAGTTCAGTATGCCTTTTAGGTTACCGAATTAATGATTCTTCTGTAATGTACTGATACAAAGCTTACTAGAAAAAGCAATACACTCGTAGTTGGAGATCTTTCCTAGAAGAGCCAATAAAATAATTTAAATATGATGTGATGGTCTGTTGTGAAGGACTCGGGACTCATTGTAATAGCATGTTGAAACTACCATGGTCTTGTTTGTTTCAAGTTTGAAATGCAAGGATTTAAATTCTGTGTGAATTTGTGTCATGCCACTTGGATTATTTATAACTTATTTCCATGCTTTGTGTTGTGTGAGAAAGTTGAACTTAGAAAGTACAACTTCGAAGTTTGGGAAGCTTCAATATTGATGCAATTGATGGACATTGGATGAGCTTATTGCATGGTGATATTCAACTGACATTGAATCATGCAAGTTGTTTATACATGTTTATCATCTCATGCATGCTTTAATGTTTCCAAGTTCTTGTGCTGTTCATATGTCTTGACATGGGTTTGTGGCAATCAATTCCGAACTATTTTCTACTATCCTGTTCTATTGAGGATTGGCCATCTGTTGCTAATTGTAGTTCTTTCTTGAGTTAGGGATTCAAAATCACTAGGCACAGTGAATGGCGATCGGTCCCCACATGGCAAGCAATAACACAGAGCAAGTACCCAGCTGGACATTTCATGTCCAAGCACCAAAGCCTGGGAATTCAACTTGCACAGCTCGGGAAAGATGCATCTGCAGCAGTGAGTTTTTTGTTATAAATACATACATTCATAAGAGGCTACAACTTGTTTCTAAACTATCAATGGAATTTACTGATAGCTGATTTACTCAGGGTGCAGCTCGGCGCCTAAATGCACAAAAGAAGGCCGTAGAAATAGAGTCAGTTGCTGAACATGGGAAACCTGAACCTCAACGAGGAACAGTTAGGAAGCAGTTCCGCCTAGAGGTAAAGAAGATTCATTTATTGGAATAATATCAGATCTGCTTCTTCCTGGGAAGCTTTACGAGGGTTCAGTCAAAAACTTTTTCCTCTGAACAATGCGATCATGCAACCCTTACCATTTGATGATGCTTTTTCGGAAAACATTCCTTGGATTATTTCACGTCTCAAAAGGTATATCTGCAACATTAGGTGATTGTAGCACTTCAAGGGTCCGATTCCTCTGACAAGTTCACACCCTTTTGTGATTTTCTTCTACATGCACTTTGTTTCTTCCTTTTTTGGAACAACTAGGGTGACTGCCTAAAGAATTTCTTTGCCTATATTTGAATCATTTTGATGCTCATTCCTTAATACAGTTTGTGGAGAAACAACCAGAAGATCATCATGAAGACCTTGATTTCAGGGCAGTTGAAAATGGCTTTGTGAGTTTGTGCTTCTTGTTGTTGTTTCGGTTCCAGTTGAGCATGCCGTTGTCTTATTATGGGTTTTATGTTGTTACAGATTTCAGTGACTCCTTTGCAGTTGCAAGTGCAATGTAATTCAGAAATCCATAGTGCTGCTTCCGAATGGCTCTCTGCTTCTGTGGATGCTAAGCTTGTGGGTACATCATAACTTAAGGTGTATTGTGTACGATATACATCAAAGTTTAATTGGGGAAAGGGGTTTTGCAACTGATCCTCTTCTCATTTCTTCAGATGACCATTGCCAATTGTTTTGTTTTTCTCTGTTTCTTTTTTCATTCGTTTCAGGGAATGTATTCCTGTTTCCTCTTAGTCTTTACGTGGTGTACAGTTTTTGTGTCTCTGTCTGATTATTGTTGAATGCTTCGCGTATGACCATGAGGGATACGTGACGTGCTTGAAACAAAACTATCCAATGTTAACATTTCAATGTTCCCAGGTTTCTGTTTTAAGCATCTGTCCTCTCCCATGATGAGGGGAGAGTTTATTCATCTATGTAGAAGAATTTTGGTGTTACTTAAGCGAGAGATCAACAGACCATGTGAAATATTTGATAGGGTTCTTTTCATTTAGGTACAAGTGTTTCAGCAGCAGTGTTATGTATCAGTAAGATTCAAAACTCCCCTGTTTGAGCGAGTCTTGTTCATGGGGCAGTTTAATCTTCATCCAAATGTCCGGTTTTATTGATGTCCAATCGATGAATGGTCGAATCATATGCATATGCAAGAGCAAGAGGGCAGAACTATATATTAACAAGTTTGGCGATTTCTATAACCTTGCACCTAATTAGGCCGTTCACGTCTTGATGGATCTGTCTGAGATTGTGCTATATTTGGTAGGCCAATTTAGCTCGAGTGCCTTGGTTTAACTGACATAGCT
This sequence comes from Brasenia schreberi, assembly GCA_036023115.1. Taxonomy (NCBI): domain Eukaryota; kingdom Viridiplantae; phylum Streptophyta; class Magnoliopsida; order Nymphaeales; family Cabombaceae; genus Brasenia; species Brasenia schreberi. The sequence continues at coordinate 8,774,528 of JAYKKT010000080.1, read as the reverse complement.
TGCCTCAATTGTTAGAAACTTGGGAGTCTTGAGGCTCACCATGAGATGGATGATGCTCTTGTTCCCTCACTGACATGGCCGGTTCTAGGTAAACTGGGACCAACAGTTTAAAAGTTTGTTCTGGTCCACTTGGAACCATGGATCCTAACCAAACTAGGTTCTTAGCCGGTTCCAGTTTGAACCAAAAACCAAAAAAAATTGAAATAAAAAGTAGAAATAAGGAAACCTTCAACTCTTCTAGTTTTGGTTCCATGGGAGGACTAATCATATCCGGTTACGACTTAAGGTTCAATTAGGGAGTTCAAATTTCAGTCTTGTTCTGGTTTAAACTGTTGGGCGGGTCTCAAACAGGCCATACTTACAACCTCACCCTCAAGGCAGCTCTTGGAGGAAGGAGTGAGATACATATGGTACCGGATTTGGTGCAATATTTGCATTTTTTTTTTCTTTTGATATTTTTTAAGCCAACCACAACTCTAGTGGTTTAGTTATTTATAAGGAGGAACTAGCCAGTCAACTTGGGGTGGAAGTTCCTCCCAGGTATGCACGTGTACGTAATCGAGCTCACGGCGTGCGACTTGTGATTTGAGCTCCCTACCGAGGTGTGATATCTCTCTAAGTGCTTTTTCACTGTCACCTTTATAAAGTAGAAAAGAAAGTCCTTTACGTAAGAACTTGTCTCGGTGGGGTGTAAAGATGGACGGTGGGGTCGACCGGAAAGCTTCGAAATGTCAACGTGGACAGTCACTGGCCGTCGATATTGCGGGTTCCCACAGAAGAGACCCAACGGCTCCTTCAACGCGAATGGGTCCAGGGTTCGAATCTCCAGGTTGTGGAGATAGACTTTGTTACAGTTGTCCCTTTAAAGGAGAAAATAAGGGATGAGATGTGTGATGACGTGGCCACGTTCTTTGTGCGTGACGGAGACCTAACGTACAGGAGTTTCTATGCTTTCCGCGGGCTCCACCTCCATATGTAGCAAACGGGTCGGATCATTTACGGCCCGTGTCCATACAGTAGATCTTAAAATGGATCCGGCGTGCAAATAGACCTGACCCAGTCATCCACTCGTGTGGCATTGTTGGAAGACCCGAAGGGCTAAATGGGTCTGTACCCTTGTGCTCAGACACACACGACTCGTCAAAGCATTGAATGCTACTCACATTAATGAAGCTGGTGACACGAGGATTTTGAGTCCTTCGTTGCACTCACTATTCTGACTGTCCTCTACATAATGCAACCATGTATCGGGCTTTCGTACGAAAATAATCAAACATCAAACATGTAAATGCACTTCCAACATAAATTTTAATCTAAAACTGCTGATGAAAGTTTAACTCTTGTTTGAATTGCCAATTGAGAACATTACTTGACTTCTGGATATGGACTTGTACCAGTTTTATTCCATCCTTGCCTCCTTACATTTGGCCATGCGTAACATGATTTGGATTTGGGAATCCCAGCCACAAGAATAGATCCAGACCCGTTCTCGTTGCAAGAGTGATATATATACGTCAGCCAGGTCCCCCTTTACAACATCTGACGTGGCCCGGTCCCCGAGCGTGACGTCGTCATCAACGATGATGACGTGTCTGCCACGTAGTGAACAGCATCGAGGCCCGAAACTATCGACCGTCCGTTGTGACAATGGGCCCCACCGAACGCTAGCGTCATCCGTCCACGTTACGCAAAGGTGACGTCATACCCCATGTGCCCCACCACCCACAACCAGCTTGCTTAATAGCATCGACCAGACGGCCCATGTACCACGCCCCCAAACCAGCTCTCTCTCACACAGACACACAATCGACTGGGATCCGGCACTGGAATTGTGTCAACCATTATGCAAGGTCTGTGCTTCGACCAATTCTCCGGTCCATTCGGGTTCCGTCGCTCCCCTGTGCCGCCAACCGCACCATCCCTCCTCTCAATCGATATAGACATCGAGTCACCCGAGAAGCGCATCGGGCGGCTGATCTCGGAGAATCCAGTCGTCATCTTCAGCCGCGAAGCCTGCTGCCTGTGCCACGTGGTCAAGAGGCTGCTAACGACGCTGGGAGTGCACCCAATCGTGGTGGAGCTGGATGACGTGGAGGCGGACGCGGAGGCGGTCACAAAATCTTTGCCTGCTGGACAAATTGCGCCGGTGGTCTTCGTCGGTGGGAAGCCGGTTGGCAGCGTGGAGAGCCTCATGGGGCTGCACCTCAGCGGCCAGCTACTGCCCAAGCTGATAGAGGCAGGTGCCCTTTAGGTGTGTAGCAAACATTAGGGTTTTGTGATATCGAAAGTGTCCTCATCTTGTTTCCTTACGCCTGTTGCTTATTGCTAAATATGATCAATTATGAATCATATAATTTGATACTACCCCAAGAAATCAACCAGAGAACTCTCTCTTTCTCTCTCTGTATATATATACATATATATAAACACATATATGTTTATAGATAAATAGCACAAACTTCTAACAAAACGGGCAGTTTTGGTGGCCCAAGTATATTGAGACATGTAACTGTTTCTGTGTTCTATTATTTTTCTAATGCAATTGTGTTCTAATATAAGAACACGATCAACAATTTCTTTTTCTGAATTCTAAGTTTGAAATTTTCATAACTTCATTATTTAAGATTGATGGCTGTGTAACCAGTTTTTGTTCCACAAGATTATGCCCATGGTCTCACTTGCGTGCTTGAAAACCAATATATTCAAGCCTCCAAGTATGAATATGATTGCACATAATAGTATGATTTATTTCTTCAAAAGATCACTGCTTTTCTCTTGATGCTTAAAGGACTAAAGGTCTACTAACTTGACCATTTACACATATACTTTGATTTTATAAATTACAATATCTTCTGCCCAAACTTTTAAGCCCATCGAAAACCTGATCTACCTAACCAGTAAGCATAGAAAGTTGATTATATATGAGGGTTTTCATACTTTTATAAGGATTTATCAATAGTGATTGAACTATTCAAATGGCAATATCGCGCATTTTCCATGTTGGGAACTGAAGCAGCCCACTTTTGATATTTTATGTTAAAAATAAAAAGGTATAGGGACAAACGGCATGGCATAGCGAATTTAGGGGTCGCCACCCAAAGAATCCAAAGCCAAGCTGATGTGAGTGATGATGTTATCATGATCATAAACAAAGCCACGAGTGACATTTTTAGCTGCATGATCTTAAAAAGATCGATAAAAAAGTAGCTGGTATTAGAAGTTATGAAAAGGCCATAGCCTGATGCACACCCTGTGTATCGAACCCACTGTCTTTCTTTTGTACAATGGAAAGGCCAAAGCCTGATGTACACCCTGTGTATCGAACTCGTGACGTTCGACTCGTGAGTGAAACCTCTATCTAGGTGAGCTACTGCTCTTTGTGGGTGGTCACTGTCTTTCGTAGGGGTGTTCGTGGTTAGAAGCAAAGCAAATTGTTGTAATTAAGTTGAGCTGAACCACCATATGATCAGTTTCGACTTAGTTTCCAAACCATGGTTTTAGGTTTGGTGTTATCTTCCTCTTGACACTTCCATTTTGAGGAAAGAAATACTTGGGCTGCGACAAATAGGGCCGTAAGAGGCAGGGTTTCAAAAGCAATAAAGGGAAGAGGTGGTAAATGAAAGCGAAAAATATGGGAAGTGAGACTTTTATAATGTATTGTTACAAAAGACTAAATGACATCCCCAAAATATTAGTTGTTAAATATAATTTTCGCTTCTAATTAGTGGAAGTTTGGAGATTAAAATGATATATACTCTTAGATTGAGCTTGTGTTTTATAAACACATCAGGCTCAAAATGATAGGTGGAATATGAGATTAGGTATTCCTGAGTAATCTCGCATTCCATATGTATATATATTGGTCATGTTGAAATCTATCATGCTTAAATCCAATCAAAGATCCCTATTATTCAATTGATACGAAGAACAATGGATATTCAAATTTAAAAAACAAAATGTACTGTCATGTACATTTTTGCTTTTTGAATTGAAAACTTTATTACTGATTACATTGATCAAACAGTAAAGATCTTTGACTTGATTTAAGCATGAATGGGTTTGAATATGGACCACTATTTCTATATGAAGCGCATTCTCCTTTTTAAACTCAAACATCATCGATCATGCTAAACGAGTAATAAAAATCTTAGGGTAGATTTAGGCATAGATGAGTTTGGGTACTGACCATTATTAGAATATGAATATACAGACAGTGCGGTCCTATGTGCGAGCATCTTATAAATTAAGAGAAAGCTATAGGAAGGATTCTATCAAGAAGACACAAGTCCCCTGAAAAATCAGTGTTTCCGCCATATGCTTCCCCAGAGCCACCATCAAAACCAGGTCCTTTCCCACACAAGTCTGATATGCTATAAGGTCCCCTCCCCTTCCTCGTAATCGGGTTGGAGCAGGTCGGCCCATTATGAGGGTAAAGCTCTGTTGGCACTGGTTTTCTTCCTTCGCAAGACTCGAACCTGAGAACTTGCTTTAGGTTAAGAAGTGCCCAACCACCAAAGGTTGATGAAACTGGGGGTGTTCATGGTTCTGTTTTAGTTCGATTCTAGCCTGAACCTTGAACCAAACTACTAGTCTCAGTTCTCAACTTTTAGAGAATTGAAATGAACCATACTATAGCCAGAACAAAATCAAACTGAATCATTAATTCCGTTTTGAAGCCACGGTTCTACTTATTTAAGGGTTTTGCTAAATATAATGTACTATGCCATTGCATTATTTGAATCTACAGTCTATATTTTATATATATAAGGTTGTAAAACTCATACACACAAACTTATAAACTTGTAAATATTATATCCATATAAAATATATATATATATATATATATACTGACATTTTATATACAAGGTTATAAACCCATTTATATAAATATATAAAGGCTTATATCTACATATATGTATGTATGCATCTATATATATAATGGTTCATCGATTATCATGATTCAGTTTCAACACTGGATTCGTGAACTGAACCACAAGGTTTTTTCTTACTAGAACCAAACTGCCGGACATCTTAAATCGAACCAAACGGACAGTTTGGTCGGTTCTAGCGGTTCCAAAACACCCCAAGGTAAAAACCTTGGAACATTGAGCCATCAATTGTCTTGGTCAAAATGGTAATATTTATTAACCACTTTTCTTATTTTTTATCCATGTATAAAGGACCATATTTACTGCCGAATATGTAGCTATGAGGACTTTGGTTCTGTTCGTCCGTAGTTCAATCTTTGGTACAAACCCGAAACGTTAACCCACCTGTTCCTCACTTTACCACAAAGCAAAATTCATTACTTGTTTTGACCTTGATTGAGCTCACAAGAAGAATTCTGAATAATAAATAATAAATAAAAGAGTAAAAAAATGTTACACCCTTCTGAAGGTTGTGACCAACGGCATGCTAATCAAATTTCTAAACAATGTCAATTACTGAAATATCATTTCAGAAAAAAGCCACCCAAAATCCTCCCATACGGTCCAAAAATATTGGTACTGCCTATTTATTTTTCCTTTTGAAAGGTTGCTGTAATGAGTCATGTCATGCGTGTATCTTCCAGCCGTGCATCTGTCTTTTCTTCTTCTAAAGATTCTAAGGCAATTCCCAACGTCAATCTGAGATGTGAGTAGATATCATCCCCGTATCAACATGAAAGATTGCGAGTGTTGAGAGAACCAAACTCAACGGAGTAAATCGTTTTCAATTTATTGAGGTAGGGGTTTGGTTTGGGCCTATTGTTTTGTGGTTTTGTTTGGCTTTGCTTCAATTTTTTTTAAATTTTTTTTTTTTTATATGGTTTGACTCTTTAATGTGAGTTAACTGCTAACATGGCACACGATACGGATATGTGGAAACAAAGAATCCATGTAGCCGACCCCGTTAGTATGGGAAAAGGCTTAGTTGTTGTTGTTGTTGTTGTTGTTGTATGGTTTGACTCTATAGGATCAAGCACAATCATTAGGCAAAGAAAGGTAGCTGCTACTCAAATCCGCACGTACCGAGAGAAACAAAATTTTGAGTGCATGCAATATGCACAAGCTTTATATATATACTCAATACTCGGCTGTACTCTATAACTTGTTTTACATGATTCTACTATTTCACCTACTCATAACGGTCTTCTACTACTCTTTCACTATTCGAAATCACTTTATATAGGTCAAATCCGTTGTCATCACCATCAAAACTACTTAAATATATATATATATATATATATATATATATATATATATATATATATATGTATAAGTGTTTTTTTTTTGTTTATGATAATAACGGTTTTGACTATGTAAAAGAATAGTGAAAGGTGATGAAAGGCAATGATCGATGACTGAGACAATAAATCCATACCAAACAAGTTGTTGTGTACGATTGAGTATTGAACTACTTCCTCTCTCTCTCTCTATATATATATATATATGTATATGTATGTATATGTATGTATATATATATACACATACATACAAACACATGTATACGTATTGCTATTCTAATTTTATATTATACGTGCATGTACTTTAATGGAATGCTCCCTTAAAACTACTCTACGTTAATCTAAGAAGGGGGATCCCATTAAAGCAGTTGATATGAAAGAGTGTTAGGTCGACTACCTTTCTATCTTGGAATCTTCCGCCCTTGAATGATCAAGATCGAGAATAGAAATAGCAGATAAGGTGCGTAATTTAGGGTAAATTTATATTCAGGTATTTGATTCTTTTAGTTATTTAATATGCTTTTCTTGCTTAAGTCGGAACATGGTGTGTCCGTTACACATGAAACTTCGTTTACAAAGTTATCTTCATCAGGACCATGAACAAAACTCGGTTGAGTATTGAGCTCAGTGAGCTCGAGCCAGATCAAGCTCAACTGAGCTCACGAATCAGCTCGGACTTGACAAGTCCTAATCTTGAAGTGTAATGTGAGTCGAGCCATTTAAAGCCCGATTAGGCTTGTGAGCTGTTGGCTCCTAAGTATTGGCAAGCTCGAGCTCAGATTGCAAGCAGCACGGCTCACTTGCATACTCCCTTCTCTTCTTTGGCAATGTTTACTTTTTGGTGCTTATTGGTGATTCTGACAAAAAGGATCCACATTTAAGAAGGATGAATTTAGAACTCCGAAATGGATGTCATATTCACATAGAGGAAGATTAATTTAAACCTTTGAAGTTTCCAGGAACAAAGAAGATAATCATATTTACCATATTGCGTATATATTAATCTTGTAATGGTAGCTTTTCTTAATTAAATTAGTTTATAAGATAGCATGTTCTCTTAGATGAAGCCTTCCTGAAACCTGTACAAGAATTTGCTTGTAGGTGAAACCCACAGGAGCCCGGATTCAGAGGATTGCAAGTAACTAGGTTATCAGTTCCAAATCACCAACTAGACATGGCCGTTTTGGAACCGGCCTGTTTGTTCAAATTGGAACTAGACTGGCTTTGCAAATGACCAGAACCAGAATGGTTCTGACTGGACCCAGAACCCTCTGGTTCGGTTGTGGTTCAATGTTTTCAAAAGCCACACTGAAATCATAACCAGAACCGGTCAGAAACCGACAGGTCGGAACCGTTTGAAACCAATGATTCCAAACCGCCTCAGCCCTGGCCCTTCCGGTTCCTTTGAGCCTCTGTCATCATGAGCCTAATAGTTTTCTGTTATTATATATATTATAATTTTAAAAACGTATTTATTAGTTTCGAACAGTTTTGGTTTCAAATCGGAACCACCCCAAAACTAATGGTTCTTAAAACCGTAACAGGAAACATCCCCGAGCCGTTTCGGTTACTTTCCATGTCTATCACCAACCATTCGGTCCTTTTCCTTGGGATGAACTCATCAGTCATTCCCTATAATTTTCACATGGAAGGATCATTTTTCTGATTTGCACCTCACAAAAATTTAGGGCATTTAGTTAAATTAAATTGTATTTCAATGGCAAGTGAATACTTCTATGATCCCTGAGAATCAAACTCATGACCTTCAACTTGTGAGTCGTCTCGCTACACAGGTGAGCTACTGCTCATTGTGCACTTCCTTTCAATCTTTAAAAACTCTAAAAGCAGCTCCATTGGCATGGGAAGCCTTGTTAGTATTCAAATCTTACATTCTGATCGATGGCCAGATGCCGTCATCGGAAGTCACTAGCATAAACTATTTCATTGATTTTCGGTATCAACAGCGGACAACCACAGTCAACAAAGCATAACAGGCATCAATTCCAATAGTTAAATTTAATGCAATATTTGGATTTCTATATTCAGGTAAAGTGAAGCAAATGCAGTGACGGATGGTGAGCACAAATCACTTATGCTTCCGTATATCGTGTGGTGGATTGAGGAATTTTTTAAATCTCCTGTAAGGCACATGTTTCACCTCGCCCTAATGTAGGTCTGTCAGCCACTGAGCATACACACTAGTCAAAAGTGCAGCCTCTGGTTGTTTATGACAGTTAATTAAGTCTGCTTAATACCATTAAACTTGACTGCTTAATTATACCCTTCTCTTTCGAACACACGATCACTTCAGTTCACCTATAAAATTTTCACTGAAAAAAGCATGGCTACTGTTTTCTTTTTCTCTTTTTCGGTCCTATGGAGAGGTCAAAGCCAGATTCGCACCCTGTATGTCGAACTCATAACCATTAACTTGCGTGCCAACCCTGGCTAAGGTGAGCTATTTTTCGTTGCATGGGTATGGTTTTAATTGTGGACTGCTGTACAGCCGATGGTATAACCGTGACCTAAAACACAGAGATGCCTGGTGCAGCCATGGCTCTTGCTTGCCGGCCCCCATGTTATTTTCTAGATCCGCCGCTGTTTGCCGCACATCATGTGGGCATTCAAATTTTAAAATAATCAGCAAAGAAATTACTGTATTGTGATAAACATATTTTTAGTGCTTTTGACAAGGTTTAGTAAGCTTGAGATGTCACCGAAGTAATTTTTTTTGAGGTTTTCAAGAGCAGTACTTAGTCTCAGGGCCAGCCATTTCGTGTTTCTGGTTCATGTTCGTGTCCCGAGTACAAAACAGGTTGACCCAAACCGGGCTTCTTTTTTTCATATCATGTTGTGTAGAAAACAGCAAAACCTTCAAGTCATGCAGGGGCCTTTCATGTCATAATGCTACCGATTTCGTGTTTCGGATCCTTTCAATAGTAGCACGGCAAAGGACACGACCATGGAAGTAATGAAATGAATAACTTTTATAGTCGGACCATCTGCTCTGTGCTTCAATTTTGCAAAAATCATGAGCCTGCTACTGTTGCAGCAAAGTATACTAATCTCACTAAATTATTGTGATATAATTTGAAGGATCACCCTTGCATGACCTGTCCCAAGCCCGAATAAAGGAGGAGAGTTGTGTTAGGCTTCCGACAAAACAAAGAATCCATGTAACCGACCTCATCTAGTATGGGAAAAGGCTTAGTTGTTGTATAATTTAAGGATTCGATCTACATACATGTTTCAGGTATGCTCGTGTTGGGTTTTCGTGCATCACTGAAATTGCCACACCTAATTAGTTGGCAAATTGGAACTTACTTTGCTTGGAAGCCTAAAAAAGGAAAAGCTGATCATTTCGCGCTATTTGAGAGAGAAACTTCTCGTCTGTATGAAAGAGGATCCAAAGAAATCATAAGAAGCCCTATTGTGTCAAGAGTGCCTAACGTTGCACAATTCAAGTATGAGCTATTAAATAAGATTCAAACAAACCCTGATAAGTCGGTGGCTAAAACCAAATAGAAAAGAATTGCAACAGAACAATCTTTGGAACTCCCTTTACAAGATTGAACCGCAATAAACGTTTGAGGCAATCAGATTGGATAAACCACAAACTACAAGTGCAATCGAAACTACAGTCCAGCATTCCCAAAAAATATTTAAATGAATCATGATTCAAACTCAAACAGGTCCATTCCCCAGAAGAAAATCCAACTGCCGAATGGATCACTGAACAAATATGATTCCACATCAAATCCATAGGATGCAAATATATATATATATATATATATATATATATATATATATATATATATATAGAGAGAGAGAGAGAGAGAGAGAGAGAGAGAGTTAACGGATCCGTTGTCATCATTGTGGCGATAGGTTGATAGAGAAGGGCCGAGGTGCTTATTTGAGAGGGACAAGTTGAATAATAAGGGTTTCCAGGTATTCATTGGAAAACTCCGCCCATGTAAGGGATCACCCTTGCATTGCTGGTCCCAAGCCCGAATGAAGGAGGAGGGTTGTGTTAGGCTTCCGACAGCCCGCATAAAACTTCGTCGGATTTTTATAACATGGATTACAAAAATTATGAGCATTGCTTTGGGGCGTCCCGCCTAGCGACGTGCTGCAGAGCCCGAATGCAATAAGAAGTAAGCAAGAGCCACTACATTTTCGCCCGAATATAATGAATCAATTGCAAAGAGGGTTCCCACATCATTAACAGTTGTGGGTAAAGAAGTTAGTCCCACTACATTACCGCCCGAATGTAGTGAAAAATTTTCAGAGAGGGTCTCCGCATTTTGATTATAGATGGATGCGGGGGTAAGGAAGCTAGTCCTAGATAATAAGATTTGTATTGGTTCTTGAAATATCGGAACATTATCCGGTAAGCTAATGGAGGTGGTAGATACTATGATTCGAAGAAAGATTCATATTCTATGATTACAAGAGACAAAATGGGTTGAAAAAAAAGCAAAGGAGATAGAGGATACAGGTTTTAATCTACGGTACTCAGGTAAAGAAAAGGCTCGAAACGGAGTTGGTATTATCATAACTAAAGATTTAAAGGAGAGTGTAGTAGACATACAACGATATGGTGACCGAATCATGACGTTGAAATTAGTGTTAGGAGCAGAGGTTTTGAATATAGTTTGTGCTTACGCACCCCAAGTAGGATTAGAAGATAGTATAAAGACAATTTTTTGGGAAGAGTTAGATAAGGTGTTTCAAAAGATTCCACAAAGGGAGATGATTTGTTTAGGAGGAGATTTAAATGGACATGTCGGTAAAGAGGCATTAGGATATCAAGGGATTCATGGAAACTTTGGTTTTGGGGATATAAACGAGAAAGGTAGGGAGATTTTAAATTTTGCTATGGCGTTTGATCTCTTTATAGTCAATACAATCTTCAAAAAACGAGATGAACATTTAATTACTTATAAGAGTGGCTTATTACAAACACAAATTGATTACTTTATTTGTAAAAAAAAAGATAGAGCATATTGTAAAAATTGTAAGGTAATTCCAGGAGAAAGCTTAACCACCCAACATCGACTTTTAGTTATGGATTTACAAATAAAAAAATAGACAAAGAAGAAAAGAGTACATCGAGCTATTCGAACTAAATGGTGGAACCTCAAAAGCGAGAAAGAAGATATATTTAAACAGAAAGTCCTTGAAGGAGATGTTTGGAATTATGTTGGCACACCTTGTGATATGTGAAATAATATGGCTATACATATTAAGAAAGTGGCGAAAGATGTGTTAGGGGTATCTAAGGGAGGTGTACCACCACAAAAAGAAGCTTGGTGGTGGAGTGAAGTAGTACAAAATAAAATCAAGGCAAAGAGGGCATGTTACAAATTACATTATGCAAAGAAAACTAGTGATACTTTAGAAGCTTATAAGAAAGCAAAGAAGAAAGCGAAAAAGACTGTTAGTGAAACAAAAGCTAAGATTTGGGACTTATATAAAAAACTCAACTCAAAAGAGGGTGAAAGAGATATTTTTAGGATAGCTAGGGCTAGAGATAAGAAAACTAAAGATCTTAATTATGTTAGATGCATAAAAGATGAGGATGAAAAAATTCAAGTGGCAAATGATGATATAAGAAATAGATGAAAAAACTATTTTTATAATCTTTTTAATGAAAATAAAGATGTTAGTATTATTTTAGGAGATTTAGCTAAGTCAGAAAAGTATATAAACCACAATTTCTAGTGACGTATTCAAAAGAATGAAGTCAAAGAGGCTCTTAAACATATGAAGGGTGGTAAATCGGTAGGACCAGATAATATTCCTATAGAAGTTTGGAAAATACTAGGAGAAATAGGAATCACTTGGCTCAAAAGACTATTTAATGAAATATGGAAAAACCAAAAGATGCCCGAGGAATGGAGAGCAAGTACACTTATACCCGTATATAAGAACAAGGGAGACATTCAAAATTGTGAGAATTATCGAGGTATCAAGTTAATGAGTCATACTATGAAATTATGGGAAAGAATTATCGAATGTAGATTAAGACAAGTATCAAGTACAATAGAGAACCAATTTGGATTCTTGCCAGGCAGATCTACTATTGAAGCGATTCACCTTTTGAGACGTCTTATGAAATATTTTAGAGCAAAAAAGAAAGTCCTTAACATGATATTTATTGATCTAGAAAAAGCTTATGATAGGGTACCGAGGGAGGTTCTTTGGAGAACTTTGGAAAAAAGAGGTATCCCATTGACATATATTAACCTTACAAGAGACATGTACGATGGTGCAAAAATATGTGTGAGGACTCATGAAGGAACAATAGACTTCTTTGAAGTTAATATTGGGTTACATCAAGGATAAACTTTAAGTCCATACTTATTTATAATGGTGATGGATGAGTTAACAAAACATATTCAAGATGAAGTACCTTGGTGTATGTTATTTGCATATGACATTGTATTAGTGGAGGAGTCTAAGGAAAAAGTTAATAGAAAATTCGAACTATGGAGAGAAACATTAGAAAGCAAAGGCCTCTGACTTAGTAGAACAAAGACAAAATATATTGTATACGGTCTTTTCTTGTATGACCACTCATCTATCTCAATATCTTCATTTCTGTCACAGACATCTTTTGTACATGTTGATGATTAACTGGCCAACACTCAGAACCATAAAACATGGCAGGCCTAATTGTTGCTCTATAATATTTACCTTTTAACTTTAATGGTATCTTCTTATCACAAAGAATACCTGATGCTCCTCTCCATTTTAACCAACTATCATTAATTCTATGTGTAACAATCAATTCTTCCATCACTCTGAAAAATTGACCCTAGGTATTTAAAACTTTCCTTTTGGGGAATGCAATGTGTCTCAATTTTAATTTCTATGTCCTCTGAAGTAACCAAATGATCAAACTCACCAATAGAGGATAAAATGAGAGAACATCGTTTAAGATGGTTTGGACATATAGAAAGAAGATCAAAAGAACCTATAAGAAGGTTAGAAAAACTAAATTTGGAAAGTATTAAAAGAGGTAGAGGACGACAACAAAAGTGTTGGAAAGAAACAATAAAGAATGATCTAGCTTATTGGGAGTTAACTGCTAACATGGCACACGATAGGAATCTGTGGAAACAAAGAATCCATGTAGCTGACCCCGTCTAGTATGGGAAAAGGCTTAGTTGTTGTTGGCAAAACCTTTGGAAGAAATTACATTCCCGATCATACTCTGGAAGTAATCGAAATAGAAGAGATTGGATCGGGTATGACAAACTTCCCACTTGGTGGGCTCAAAATAGATCCGCCACAGATATAATCATAAGGCATCTTTTTCTCAACCTGTAATTTTGAATAATATTCTTAATCCACTTCAAAAGTGCACCCGGAGCATTAGTTCTGGCAGGGCTCTCCGACTCCGATGATGCAGGCAGCGAGCTCAATTCCTGGGGTGCCTCAGGCTTCGGTCTCCTGTTATAACCAAAAAAAGAAAAAGAATCTGTTTCAGAAATCAATCATTGGATGCAAATATCTGGAAACAGTTTTATCTTCCATATTACTTCTCCTTTGATTATGTATTGATTGCATAATGGTTAAATACATTGCGTCAAAACAAGATCAAGACATACCTTCATCCTGCATTTTTCCAAACATAAATTGTACTAAACAACTTTATATATGGAATGAGGATTCGGCACATAATTAGAATAAGACGAGGCACTTATTTTTCTCATTCTTTCCCTTACCTCTTGCCGACCTTTTTCTTCATTTCAAAGAGCTTTTATGTGCTTTGTTCTTCTTTATGATGAACCATATTAATAACAACATAATTAAGCCTTTTTCCGTACTTGATGAGGTCAAATACATATACGTGTGTTATTTTATACGTAGAATATATAAGTTAATTTTTCAGTTATTACATATAGATATATTTATATAGTATATTCTTATACATGTATGTATATATATAATATATATGTGTATGAATGACTTTCCATAATAACTGAAAACATTTTGAATATTTCTGTGTTAATAGAATTCTCTTCAATCATAGTGACGAAAGACAAGTCACAAATGATCTAACCTCAGAAGGACTCACCAATTACTATGAGGGACCTCTTACTCATGCCCGAAGTAAAACTAGTAACTCAACCCGGTTCGAACCCAAAACATTGCTGGGTGAACGAAGGATTAATGACTTTAGCAAACTCAAGGTTGATTGTTTACTCCACCAAGAGATCACTTAAGGGTAAAGCAACATTTAAACCAACTAAGAGATTCTCAACATCTCTTAAAATCAACAACTTCACTTGGCTCATTTTGTGGATAAACAATTTGAATTTAATGTTCATTTAGTAGTCTTAGCAATTTCCAAAACAACAATTATAGCAAAGCTCATGGATGGTTGAGCCTGCATCAACATTTTACTAGGTGATTGTCTATTTCTTAGGAAAGTCTTTATAGCTAATTCATAGGTAGTTGATCCTATATCAACATTTTACTAGGTGATTGTCTATTTTCTAGAAGAGTGTCTATTTTCTAGAAGAGTCTTTATAGCAAGTTAATATGTTTTAAACCTATCTCAGGGAGTTGTCCTGAGTATAAATAGGATCAGGTCTAAGGAATTTTCATTTGGTTGTTTTCCAACATTTCCTTCAAATCTCTCTCTTATCCTTAACTGGTGGCGAGTGAGTCGGTCTTTATCACTTTAGTGAGTCATATCCATTGTGGTGCAGATCTTGTGTGTAAGGAAATCAATAGTCATATCCACCGTGTAACAGACCGTGTCTTATCAAAACTTTCTTTGATCATCTTTCTATATGTTCAAACCATTTAATTTTTTTTCTTATTTTATCAAATATTGATGTAACTCCTAATTTGTTTCTAATAACTTTATCATGTATACAATCTTTTCTTGTGTGCATCTATCTCAACATCTTCATTTCTGTCATGATGAAGGACCAGGTACATTATCTAACCTCATTAGAAGACTCACTCATCGCTATCAGGGACCTCTTACTCATGCCCGGAGTAGAACCAACAACCCAACCCAGTTCGAATCCAAACATTATTGGGTGAATAAAGCATTAATGACTTCAACAAACTCAAGGTTGTTTGTTAAATTCACATTTAAGCCAGCTAAGAGATTTTCAACATCTCTTAAACTCAACAACTCTAATTGGCTCATTTTGGAGATACAATTCAAATTTAGTGCTTATTTAGTGGCTTTAGCAATTACTAAAACAACAATTATAACAAGCTCATAGATGGTTGAGTCTATATTAGCATTTTACTAGGTGATTATCTATTTCTTAGAAGAGTCTTTATAGCAAGTTAATATGCCTTAAACCTAGCTCAAGGGTTGTCCTGAGTATAAATAGGATCAGGTCTAAGAAATTTTTATTCGATTGTTTTCTAGTATTTGCTTCAAATCTCTCTTATCTTTAACCGGTGGTAAGTCAGTTGATCTTTATCACTTTGATAAGTCATATCCATCATGTGATAGGTTGTGTGTGTAAGGAAATAAATAGATGTGCGTGAATCCTCTCAACTCAAGTTTCATATCATTTGGTGCTTTCATTAAGATAGAGAGGATGGCAGGACAAGATTTCAATGCCCCAAGTACCACGAGGTATGACTCTTGATGAAGCTTAGATAATGGCACTGCAATGTAGATAGAAGGTACTCATAGCTGAGGTGGTATAGGTGACCCAAAGCCTTGAGGAATTATTGCGACAAAGAGCTCCTTCTCCTAACCGATCTAATACCAGTCACTATGATGTAGACCCAAACTCCTTGAGTTGGGCTTAACTGCACGAATGCACTAAGGGCAAGAATGGATCGATGAGACATGGATCACCAAGTTTGAATGGATACATCTCAACAAATCTAAGTTCCCACACAAGCGTCGATCTAAACTCATGCCCCGAGCCAATGGCCCATTTAAGATTTTGAAGAAGATAAATGACAATGCTTATAAGATAGATCTATCGGAGGGGTTCAATGTTTCTTGTTCTTTCAACATTATGGATTTTATTACTTACAAGGAAGATATTGAGAATCCATATTTGAGGAAAAATCCTCACCAACCCTTGGAGGAGGATGAAAGATCAGGCATTAATGATCTAACCTAATAAGAAGGACTCACTGATCGTTATAAGGGACCTCTTACTCGTACCCGAAGTGGAACCCAAAAACATTACTAGGTGAATGGAACATTAATGACTTCAGCAAACTCAAAGTTGTTTGTTTACTCCACTAAGAGGTCACTTAAGAGTAAAGCCACATTTAAGCTAGCTAAAAGATTCTCAATATCTCTTAAAATCAACAATTCTAGTTGGCTCATTTTAGAGATAGATAATTCAAATTTAATATTCATTTAGTGGCCTTAGCAATTACCAAAACAACAATTATAGCAAGCTCATAGATGGTTGAGCCTGTATCAGCATTTTACTAGGTGATTATCTATTTTCTAGGAAACTCTTTATAGCAAGTTCACAGCATTTTACTAGGTGATTATCTATTTCCTAGAAGAGCCTTTATAACAAGTTAATCTGCCTTAGCTCAGGAGGTTGTCTTGAGTATAAATAAGATTAGGTATAAGGAATTTTCATTCAGTTTTTTCTAGCATTTATTTCAAGTCTCTCTTATCCTTAATTGGTGGCAAGTGAGTTGATCTTTATCACTTTGATGAGTCATCCATCGTGTGGCAGACCGTATGTGTAAGAAAATCAGTAGGCATGCATAAATCCTTTCTACTCAGGTTTCATATCAAATAGATTCTTCCAAATAAAGTAAGTTGATGTAGTAGTTTTTTCCCTCTTTTTATTTTCTTTTTGATATATTTCTAGACCAGCAAAGCATACCTCTACCCTATAATCCAAAATCTATAAAATCATTTCATCTGTTTTAAAACCAACTAATAGGTAGAACAAAAGGTGACAGAGAAGAGATTGAATACGATTTACTGTTAAGTATGTTATAAGAAGATATGCAGATGATGAGTAATCCCCAAGGGATGTTATGACTAAAAACTTTTTCTTTTTAGTTTAAATCATGGGTATCGGGAAGCTCACAGGGAACCCTGCTATTCTCGATCAAGCGAAGTCAGCATGCTATGAAGGTAAAACCTTCTCATTGCTGGTTTTCTCCATTCACATGACTCAAACTAGGACCTTCCTTGGTGTAAACAAATACTGAACAACTCGAACCAACGAAGCTTGACCAATCTACAAAATCTAAAACATTGACACCATGACCAAATATCACGTCAGCAGTGGAACAATGTGAGTCATATAGCATGAACACCAACCCAATTTGATTTTTCATGTATGTCTCGGTTAGAAACGTAGCGTGTCGACAGGTACTAAGTACAACACATCCCATCACTATTTAAACACCAAAATCAAGATACTAGAAACTCGTTTTGTATATCAACCATATTTAAATAATGTCAGTGATTAAGTTAAAACCATCTTAACACTCGAATTAAAATTTCATAAGCATAGAGATGGGTCCACAACAGTACAAAAAGGCACTACTTGCAAATTGAAAGAGAGTTAATTGAACTAAATCATCAAAAGGATAAAAGGATTCAGTTTTAACCGTCGACCTTTCTCACTGTAAATGCAGAACGAGTTCTTGAATGATTTCAAGCTCTACCCTACTAAGGGAAGTTTGTCGCATGAGCTAGATTCATGCTTGTAAATCAAGATATGACAAGTCCAATTCGGTCTTCGACTCCAACTCTAGTTTCGGTTCACATGCAAGCTCAGCGTGGTTGACTTGTTATTAAGGGAGGTGAACCTCTTGATCAAGTTTGTCCTATCTGTTAAGACCAAGTTGTATCAAACACAAGGCAATAAATTTCTCTTTGTTGTACCCTTACTTTCTGCTCATGCATAAATTTGGAGAAGCGAAAGAAACAAGAAGACTTCTTCTTTCACGTGTAAAGGAGATCGGGGCAAAAGACTCTCAGATTACTTGATACAATTCTCCATGCTTAAATCTAAGCTCCATTTATTGGGGTTACTGGTGAACTGTTTGAACTTGAAACTGAACTTTAACACGCTTGGAATCCGGGTGACCTATGATCAACCTTTACTCTATCAGTGACAACCCGTAACAGGCTAGACGCAGAGACATGGATGGAATCATGAGGGGTGAAGGGCTTCCTGGAAACACCAAACTTACAAAAACATCAACTGTCAGATGTCAGAAGAATAGCTCTCAAATTCTTCTCCTCCTTGCATCCCTGGCAGCATCAGAGGAGTTCACTTTGTGCACCTTGACTCTTCACCAAACACGAGTTCTTGTATCACAAACCATGACACCCTTTTCTCAAGTTCAGTCTTCCGGGGTTTTAATCACTCAACAACTCAGTGGGAACCTCAATTTCCGGCTGCTGCCGAAGAACGCAGGCGGTGACGGCCAGGGCCACCCATTTCTCCCGCGGGTTCTTATGAGGAAAATCGGTTATCGAGCTTGAAGAGAACTTTGAAGTGATATGCGTTGTTTCTGTATTGAGTTACAAGTACAATGAGTAAATGAAGCCGTCCCCTTTGAGGCGTGCACGTGCATGGACCATGATCGAAGCCCGGTTATTGATTTCTCCGTTGAGGCTTTTTACGAACCTTATACTTTCGAAGTTGCTGACGCCATTGATGTTTCGAAGGTAACTAACAGATTAACCTCCTAGAGTTTTCCTCGGAGTTTCTTCTTCTCAGTTCTGTACTAAACTCGTTAAGTTACCAAGCTTTTCTAGTCTTTGTTTTACCTATTGAATGACAGGATAACAGAACAAATTGCATCTCTGAACTTTCAGGCAACCACTAAGGTACATCACTTTTTGCTTCCTTCGTAATAAATGCTGCTACAGTTAGAGGACCTTGATCAGCAAAGCCTTGTTCAATGTAAAGTAGGTGGAGCCGCTTAGATGCAGCGAACATCTCAGAAAGCCATACCTCATAATGAAAAAATCGAACTAAGCTGCCAGATATGCAAAGCCACTCTCCTCCCGTGACCAGGCTTGAAACCAATTACTGCTAAAACCTTATGAATTTGAATCAAGACAACCAGGAAAAGCACTCATTCCTTAATCTACCTTTCTGCCACGATATGAAAAACAAAGATTAACTAATCCATGCTAAGATTGATTTAGTTATTGGAAAAGGTTTCAGCTAAGCAAGTTGTTTTGGATTTTGGCAATGCCCACTGCTGGGGTGATATAATATTGGTAATGTTTCAGCTAGCGCTTTCATATGTTCGTGTACATGGTTTGTCTGCTTAGTTCAACGTGATAAACCAGTTTAAGAGAGACCTAGTAAAGACATGATTGTTGGACAGTTTCTAGGCCACCAACCAACAACTGACTAAGAGACGAGCCTGGGGCATTCTTGTCCTCTACCGCGGACTACTCCTATATTGCTAAGGGTCCTTCAAATTGGAGAAGTGACTTCGGTATTTTCGTTTGGACATTCCAAAGGAGACTCCGGATGCGCAATGGTTTGTAATGTATGAATAGATAAGCAGATGCTACATATGAAGGTGAAGGCCATTGCTCAAAATTCAAATAACTTTGTTGGGTAGACGAGGCTAAAATGGTAGAAAAGAGAAACTCTGTCTCTTCCCTCGTCCATTTTCATATCAGGCTATGAATAGTTTTACTCACCACTACTGTGTTCTATATGTAATTGGACATACATATTTCATTCTTATCCTTTATTCCTACAAGTAACAAAAGCTCTTTCTCCTCACTTCATGGTCAATTAGAGATGTTCATGGGAGCGTGACGGAACTGGGAACACAGTCCCTGCCTCCATTTCAAAACCTCAAGCTCATTCCCATCTCCATGAAGAACAAAAAATCCTCATCCCTCCATCCCTTATAGGTCCCTACAGAGACCCATTGAGAGGGAAAAGAGTGAACACTCAACACATATTGAAATTTTTAAACCAGAAATGGATTCTTCCTGAGTCGATGCCCAAGTGGTCAATGGGAATACAGCAAGAATAGAACACTTCAATGTGTTCTATACGTCCATGTATTTATGTACTTGCGATTTGTGAAGCCATAATAAATCTGAATATTCTTAAATCACCTCAAGGCTTCTTGATGCAGATCGGTTTGTATTATTAGATAACAAGGAGGATACGCTATAGGTGGAGGGACATTGATCGATTGACCTAGTAGGATAGGTGACTAAATAAAAGTGGTAGCCTCCGATATCTGAAATGTTCTCAAGTAAACATCTTCTGGGAATTCTTGACAATGTAGAAAAGGATGACATGCTACTAATCTTAAAATCTTAGCAGTAGGTGATATGTGTCACATAAAAAGCTAAATTTTGTCTGCTAAAATCATTAACATTGTCATGGAGTCGCTTAAAGATATGACAACAGTGAGAAAAATGTTGCCTGAAGAAGCTTTCAAGATAATCATGGATACACATGCGAGTTTTGGGTTCACAGAAAGTGTGAAATCACTGTACCACCAAGAAAAGCACGTCAAAAGGATACGATACATCAAGCACTTGATTTAGATGGGTTCACATGCGAGTTTTAGATGCTTCTCAAAGAAGGGCACAGAACTTTGGATGGAGCTTAGGTACTTCATTATGCCGTAGCAAAGTTTTGATGCAAAATCTACAACCGAACTACTCGATACTGGTCTTGATGATTTTAACTTTAGGTACCCTAGACGTTACACTGTGCTGCATACTGCAGCAGTGCGGCTTCTTATGGTCTCAGTTTTGGTGAAAGACCATAGACCAGATGGAAGGAACAATGCTTCAAATGTCAAAGAGGCTCATCAAGACAAACTCCTACCTAAGGACCACTGAAGAAGCAAATGCTACTGACCAAAGGTTGTGTATATTGGAGCAGGCTGAGAAAAGGAACCTGCTAATTGGAGAAGCTTCTGATTCTCTCGCAGTGACAGAAGGATCTGCGCTCAGAATTGTTATACCTTGAAAATAGAGGCGAGGCATTTACTATAATTGGAGAACCTATATAAGCTTCTAAAGAGGGCCCATATACCAATTCCGCAAGTTTTCCTTTTCACGTGCAAGTACTTTCTTGCTTCTTGTATTCCTACTAAAAGCTTTGCAATAAGCCAATCAGAATCTAGAAGACCTCCAGTTTCTAGAGGGGATATAATTTAGGGTTTTCTACCATCCTCATTATGCCGTAGCAGACCTCCACTTTAGGTACCCCTCAACATTAGCTCCACATTTTGAACTGGTGCATGATCCCATAGTTCCGGACTATGCTGTTGTAGTGTTGTGTTAGTGCTGTAATTCGCAGATCGTTCACACCAAAGTGAAGATATTTGTAAAACTTCCTTTGAAACGTTGAAACAAGTGTCCGTATGTTATGGGATTTGAAGCCTAACAGCTCGTGCAATTTGTTGTTGAATCATTACCTCCAAGTACCCACCTACAGTAGTTTCAGTTTGTCACTTTAATTTCATGAGAATTGCTGAAGATGAGACTGGTATGGGAAAAGGCTTAGTTGTTGTTGCTGCTGCTGAAGATGAGACTGATCCTTACGAAACTTTTGTTTCCCACAGAAGCCAAACTTGAACTGGATATTGCACAGGTTGAAGGTACACCAGAGTTCTCTTTAGATAACGCATACTTGAACGAGAACAAGTCACTTTTCACTGTGAAAGAAGAATGTCTAAGATGACAGCATTCTCAAAGACAGTTATGTTTCCTCATCTATATTAATTTCATTTTGTAAGGAAAAAACCTAAATTCCCTATACAATGGCATATTCTCCACAATTTTGCTTTGTTCTCACTCTTTCTTCTCTTGCTGAAAGACGCTTTGCTTATCAATGGTTCCGTGACTGATTTTGAGAGTGAATCCTTCAGCTGAGGAGCACAACCTTCCTTACCTAAAGCGGGAAGTTGGTGCAAAATCATTAGCAGAAACATTTGAAATTTTAGATCTAAATTTCACTGTTTCTGTTTCCTTGTTACTTATGATGCGAGCAGTCCTATATAAAATCTTCAGCTTGGAGTGCCGATTCAATAAAGGAGGTCTTTCACAAAATATTGCAGTACCCACCTCAACATACATGCTGAATACCAAGAAAGTGCTTGCAGTACCCACCTCGACGTACATGCTGAATACCAACAAAGTACCTGCATATGTATAAAAAATGGCGTACTCATCTCAGCAAAGTTAGACCGTTTACCCTATTCTCTGTAGAACAACTATTGTACCTTGCATACTCTCGAAACCTCCAAAAACCTTGTTTATATTTCATCACCCCACATCGACCTTCCAATAATTATTTTCCTCTTACCAAATACTGATAGAACATTTTTTGGAATATATTCATCTTGTTGATCCTGCTTCACAGAACTAGGCTTTATAATAACTTGAACCTCTTTGTTTTGATTTCATATGTATATTTTTATTTGCTTTTTGTACTTTTAGAGCAGCTTGTCATTTGGTGGTGAGTAGCTCAACTAGCAGCTTTTAAAGGTCAGTTGAGCAAGAGATTGAGTAGCTAGCTCTTCTCCCCTGAGTTTTCATATATCTTGAGACTAAAACCCCTCCTAAGCCAATGACTTTTCAAACCCCCTGAAGCGTTCTGTTATATGTACGTCTCAATAAGATAAATTAAACTTCTAATTTTACTGTCCTATAGCTTCAGTTCTGAGTGTGAGATTCTTCATCAAATGCTTCAAAAATAAACTTGCATTCTCAACAACTTGCTAAAAGGAAACGGGACCCATATTAAAATGCACACTTAGCAGATCTGAAACCCAAACTTGCCAACACTTGGCATACAACTTATGTGATCTTTCAGCACAAATACAGGGATCCCGTCAATACTTTTATATTTAGTAATATTTGCACAAAAGTAATACTAAAAGGACAAGGAATGGCTTGTTTCATATTTTTATTAGTTGGATGTCAAAGACTTGCCAGAGACTCGTAATTGTTAAGACCTACGAACTCTTCATGCTCCAGCCTCTACCTGATCAACCTACTGTTTGGATGGTTTAGTTAAGGTTCACGGCCATACACCTGTTATTTGCCGAATGGACCTTGTACCCAGGAAATAGATGAACAATGGAGCGCATTTGTTTTCTGAGTTCGAAATGTGACTGCTACTCGTGAACTTCTACATTAAGATTTATAGAATGGCTTCAGATAGCTGATCCAGATTTTTGTACCTTGGTTAGACACAAGTTTAGTGCTACCACTCACATACAAGTTTTATGCGTATATGTGCATGACTGCAAGACTCGGAGCGGCTAAATTTATGTGACGGTCATCTAACAGTTGAGCTAGCTGGACACTTCTTTCCACGATGTGTCCTCGAGATCATGGATGATAATATCTTGGGCAGTAGTTTGTTTGACCACAACAATCAAGAAAGAAAGACAGATATGAACTCCAAGAATCACCATCAGAAACATCTATTGAATACAAGGACGCAAATGATGGTTCCAAAGTATCATCTTCATTGTCCACATCTACAGGAGAATGCAGAGAGAGATTAAGAAGCTACATTCTGGCATGAAGATTTGTTTTGCTCCAAATGATCTCAATGGTAGCGAACAATATGTTTGATGAACATCTAATCAAAATTAGGACAGTTTATCTTGTACTTTATTGACAACGTCTCACTGTAAACATCATGAATACCAAATTAAAAGCCTAAGCAACAACTAGAGAAACCAAAGAAAAGAAAAACAGTGCAACAAGCAACACATTTTATTCTCAAAGGAACAAAAAGGGATAATACACAAACCAGCCAACCGTAATAGGAATGCCTCTCACTCACACCCCAGGTCCTCCATATGTGCACCACCACCTCACTGCAAACATCTAAAAACCTAAGAAACCATAAGAGAAACCAAAGAAACGATAACAGAAGAACAAAACAACATAATATTCTCAAAGAAAGGAATAAAAATGCATAAAACACAAACTAGCCAACTGTAATAGTTACGCCTTTCAGTGATACCCCAAGGCCTCCGGATGTGCACCACCGTCACATTGTAACCCGCTCACTCATAAACTTTTGATTCACGACTCTATTAAGATGACGACTTGAAAACGGAATTGTTCCAGACACGGCTTTATACAAGAACCTAAAACTTGTGAACCATACTAGATTTCTTTTTGGCTTTTCTTAGGAGATACATCTACACAGCCTAACTATAAAAGGACCAAACTAAAATCCTAAGAAGACAGGTTGCACGCATTCTATTTGATCAACCAGGACCTTCACATCATCTTCCCAGTCAAGATTGATCCTCATCAGATCTTCCCACCCTGCATCCTTTCCTGATTGACCCTCATCTTCGTGTGGAAGCTCCATGCCGTCCTTCAAGAGCTCTTCCCAAGCGTCATCACCGACATCATCATTATCATCACCGTGGACCTCCAAGCCGACCAAGCCAAGGCAAGAACTGTGAGACATTTGACTCTGACATCCTCGATTGGTAGAACTACTTGATTCATTGCTAAGCTCATAAGGGCGAGTTGCAATATTCTCCAACAGCTCATCGGCCGTCGCTCTAGCATGATAGTCATTACTGCCAACTTGTGGCCTCATATCATCCTTCGCGTCGACGACACCGTCGGTTAAGCTCATTTTTCTCTTGTTGCTGCTGCCTTCAATTGCCATCCTCTCAGTTTGTTGCTGAATCAAGCTAGCGAGGAATTCCGGGCTTTGGAGTGCGCGTGCTACACAGGACATAATGTGTTTTTGTTCCCTCTCTGTGTTACGGATCTTCTCCTCCATTGCAAGCATATGTGCCCGAGAGAGCTGCTGCTGCTGCCTCAGCCTCAACACTTCCGGCAGAAGCACGTTTCGGTCCCTTGTGAGCATCTCAATCTCCTGCACAAGGTCAAACTGCTCCAACGCTACGGAAGCGCCGCCGGTTACGTGGTGATTAACTTGAGAGGCTGGCCTCCGACGCTTGATGGTCTTCAAAAGATGCTTCTGACCTCCCAAGAACCCTTTGTTAGCAAACTCCCAACGGTCCGGATCAACCTTTCTAAATCCCTGTTTTCACAATCTTACTAGTCACAAATACCCAATCTTATGCTCCAATAAGCCCATTACACCATGAGCCAAGGAGATCTCTACTTAGTTGGAGTGACAAAGGTAAAAAAAGCCACATAACAGGTTCGACGTTCCCCATGCTTCAAAATCCGAGTGCGTGCATGCATGTATCATGCTATATATCTAACTGAATTGTGATCAGCTTATTCATTTACAGATAGATAAATCATGGGACCAACGTGAAACATCGTCATTTCCATTTATCATTTTTTATTCTTTGTTCTGATGATTCTTATCGCGGGTCGCTAAAATTGTCTTGAAATGTAGTATAATCAGCAAGTTCACAAGTATGCAGATGTCCTCTTAAGCTGCCGCACTCATAAATCCAAGAAGTTTGCAATGCCAAATATTTCCACCGTCATACAAATCAGCAAGTTTCCCTTTAGATCTAAAAGTTCGAGGTAAGTGAGGTGTTCATAATTTCCAAGGCTCTCTATGTGGGTTTTGGTACGCGAGATTAGATGACATCCTAAAAGAAAACCAGGACCGGTACTTGCTAGACCTATCCAGTTCCAAGTAAACCGGGACCGCCGATTCCACCAAAACCTCAAGCTGGAACTAAACCAGCCACCGTTTGGGTCCACTTCTGGTGTCGGTTCCGCCGGTTTCACATCCATTTTCCATTCCAGTTCGTATTTAATTCCAATTTTACTTGAAAAATGACGTGGGATTTGTTTTCTTTTCTCATTACAACGAGCAGGCTGAATCCCGTATGCTCGCTGGTTCTAACAAAGCCTCAAGCTGAAACCAAACCAGCCACCGTTTGGGTGCACTTCTGGTTTCGGTTACACCAGCTTCAGGTCCATTTGCTGTTCCGTTTTTTTTTTTTACAATGGGGAATATGCACAACCTACGAGTCGAAAATACTTGGGACTAGTGGAACTGGTGGGTCTAAAGCCACCAGTCTGGGTTTCGGTTCGGTGCCTCAGTTAGCCAAACCAAGACCGCATGGGGCCACGGGTTCCGATAATGGAACCCGATGGTTAAGGAGTTGAGAGGGTGCTACTTACGTAAGTGTTGAGCTGGCGGACGAAGCTGGAGAAGTTATTGTGCTTGAAGTATTTGGGGAGGAGCTCATCAGCAAAACGCTGGGGGTCCAGAACGACGAAGCTGCATAGCCCACGGCCCCATGACACCACGAGATCCGTGGCTGGATCCTCCACCATCTGGTACGTCTTCGTCAGGAATGGAGGCGGCCCCGGCTCCTGCAGCACCCCCATCGGCCTCGGCACCGCCGACGACGACCCCTCCTCGGTCGCTGCCGTCGCTTGCCTGCACGTCATCCCTTCATTTTCCTTCCCTTTCCCTGGCGCTGGATCCATCTCTGCCCAATCAAACAATCGCGTCAGATTACCTTCTTACAAAAATTCGAACGCCTGCTGCACTAGACTTCGGTTAGGTTCATTATTCACTCTCAATAAAATGCCCCACTCTCAATGCTGCTCTCTGGAAGTGATAGCAGAAGCAGGATAACTATGAGTAAGCGGAGAAGCCATCCGGGCAAGTAGCCGAAGTAGGAATTGAGTTAGTATGATGTATTCGAACAATTCTGTTCTTCTCTCCTTCGGCCAATTAGGCAACTTTTGCTTGGATGACATCTCGGGATCTTGGGGCATTGGCTCCGACAGTTGCTAAGGATCGAATATCGTTTGTAGGGTTGTGGTAGTGATTTGCTAAGCTTGAAAATCAGAAAAAATTGCAGCATTGCCGGGCTTCGCAGAGGTATAGCGTTTAACAGAGTGACGAAGATAGAAAGATTAGGTAAAAGATACATTTTAAAAGGGGGAAATGGGGAAATACCAGAGATTCAGATTCCGTTTTGTGGTTGAATCGGGGAGTTCGGATTCCTAGGCATGTACATGCAGATTTTTTTTATCTTTCTAGAATTTCCACAGAGAGAGAGAGAAAGAGATTCTATAATGAGTCAATGGCAAGAGGAATGGAGGTGATTTATAAAAGGGCATCCGAAAGCTTCTGGGGTTATTGCTACCTGAAGTTTCTGGAATCCTGTTGCTTAGAGCGGGAAGCTTCTGGAGAAGACGATGAACACGAAAGGGAGACGGTCGACGCTTTGCTTTGCTGCTTTTTCCTTTGTCAATTGTGCCCCCGATGCTGTTCAACGATGAGAACATTATGAGGTCAACACCTCTTCCTCTTGGCTGTGGAATGTTTTGACATGCTGAATTTGGTTTTGTTTGATCATATCCGCATTTTAAGGTTGATCAATTTAACTACGACTTCTATAAATCCCGTTCATTACGTTTCGCTTCTCAACATAGATCGGTAACACCGATTCAAGAAAGAAAACCGAGCGATAAACTGCTATTTTAAATTCTTCTTCACATTCTCAAACAAAGATGCAGCACGTAGGGCGTCAGCATCACAGGGCTCTTGACACAGGATGTGAGTTCTCGATTCTCAGCTACCTAGTTTGGGCCTCCTGTCAGACAACAACAATGACAATAAGGTACAGCATCTTCATCAATCTATAAAATTAAACACACCAGAAAATAATTATAAAATTACAGATCTGACACCACCGAGTGCATCGAGAATCATATTTGTGAAAGGGTTGTTCACCAACCGCTCACAGTAGCCGTGCTTACGTCTCCAAAACATGATGTTCGGGGGTCGGAGTACTTCGAAAGGAGGAGAACACTAGATAACACAAGTTACGCCAGCGTCGTTCCCTGCGGGGTAGACTAGACATTTGACTGTCGCCGCAATCGAGATCGAGGGCTTCGAGAACAAGAAGAGAAGAATGGCAAAGCCGACATTTTCAAGAATGTATCGGGAGAGTTCGAGCGACTTCCATAGCCGCGAAAAAGACCGTTGACCATCCAGAACAGCAAACGCATCTTCTAACAACTTCGAGAATCGCCGGATAACGAGCACGCGCGGGAGCTAGACGCTTAGGTGGACGCCACGAAGAGCATCTGCTACGTGCCTTTTGCACCAGTCAATATGCCTGAGAATCTGCACCGTCTGTGGCAGTCTCTCGTCCTACGGTTCACATTTCGCGAATGACGACGGATTTTCACCTGAAAGTGGAGGTTTTCTAGCTGTCCCGAATACTGGCGAGAAAGTATACAAAGAGGCGCTATACCCGATGCATGCGTGTGCTCTCGAACCGCAACGTTTCCGGATGATGGTTCAGATCTCTGATCTTCCTTCCTTTTCCAGAAGTTTGAAGAAGTATGGCTGCTTCCTCGTCTCCACAATCTGGATATCCACGTACACAAAATAATCACAGAATTCAAAAGGAACAAAGAATGGACAAATAAAAAACGCGGCAACAAAAGCACGCTATTTACTCGAATACGGAAGAAATCGAGAAGAAAAACCAGAGAGAAAAAGGGCACAAGCAGCCGAAAAAGAAAAAGATAAAAGGTTGTGGACATATAAAAAGAACGATGTGTAACTAATGAAACACCCCTACTGGTAAGAAATAAAATGTCCCAAGAGAATTCTAGAAAACTTAAAACTTATTAAAAAAAAAAACATAACTGAGCTGTACCACTCAAGACATATTTATGCACGCCCAGTTGAGACAGACTCGAGGAATGAGCCAAATCGAGTCAAACCACAAGCACCATGGATCGTTTAGGAGATTTTCGGCTCTTACCTTTCTTTCTTCTGGGTCACCGGAGTTTCAGTGAGCGCAGCAGATGTTGAGGTCGCGAGGTTTCCACACGACGGTTTTCTCATACGACTGTGAATCGGTGAATCAGTATATCTCTTAATTTGTTAAACTGTATTTCACCTTTTAAGTGGCTGCCTTTTTATAGGCACCCGCTCCCCCGTCGTCTGGCTTTCTCCTCTCGTGGCTTCTCTCGTCTGGAAGTAGTAATAGATGGCCGGTAACGGCTGTCTGTTACATATCCGGACTCTCCTCAGGCCAGTCCAGCCGTTACCCGAGCCGAGAATGGCCATTTCATTGTAACATCTCCCACTTGACCATTCGAGCCAAGTGTATCAACATACTGGTTTTCCTTCCACTTTCCCGAGGTTTTCACTAGTCATGTCGATCCATGATTACTATTGCAATTAGAACCTATTGTGTGGTTATTTCCCTACACAACAAATCACCCGTTGTATGGTTATTTACCTATACAACAACATATCTCAAACCCATGTTTCTAACATATTTTGAGAAGAGTTCTTTCGTTATGCCTTTGGTTAAGGGGTCTACCAACATGTCTTTTGTTGGCATGTATGAGATGAATATTTTCTTTCTTATAACCATATCATGAACATAGTGGTATTTTACCATTATATGCTTGCTTTTTGAGCAATCTGCTCCACTCTTAATAAGAGTAATTGCTGCATTGTTATCGCAATAGATAACCACCGGCTCATTTGTTATTTCTAGCTTCAAATCACGTATGAAGCAGCTTATCCAGACAGCACTTGTTGCAGCCATACAACAAGTAATATACTCAGCTTCCTGTGTATGCAATGCTACACAACCCTGTTTCTTACATGCCCAAGAAACAGCATCACCTCCAAATAAAAATATTTGTCCTGAGGTTGATTTGTTGTCATCTTTGCTCCCAGCAAAGTCAGCGTGTGAGTATCCAACAACTTCTAATTCATTTGCTTGAAAACATAGTTTCAAGTCCTTTGTTCCTTTCAGATATCTTAGAATCCTTTTTACAGCTATCCAATGCTGCCAACCGATATTACCTTGATATCTATTGACAAGACCAACAGCAAAGCTGATATCAGGTCTTGTACACAACATAGCATACATCAAGCTGCCAACAGCTTGAGCATAAGGAACATTAAGCTTATCGTCTCCTTCACCGGGACAATAAGCCTTACTTAGTTTCACCCCTTTTGCAACAGGTGTATCTGCAGACTTGCATTCACCAATTTTGAATTTCTTGAGGATATAGTTTATATATCTCTCTTGACTCAGGCATAAGAGTCTAGATTCTCTATCTCGAGAGATCTTTATACCCAGGATATAGGATGCTTCTCCCATATCTTTTATTTCAAACTTAGAGTTCAACCATGACTTGGTTTTGACAATCATTTCATTGTCATTTCCAGTCAACAATATGTTATCGACATACAAAGATAAGATGACAAAGTGGCTCCCACTGTTCCAAACATAAACATAGTGATCAAGTTTGTTAGCCACAAACCCAAGTTCTATAATGGCATTTTGAAAAGTCAAATACCATTGGCGAGGTGACTGTTTTAGTCATATAGGGATTTTTTCAACCTATATACTTTATCTTCTTGGCCTTCAATCACAAATCCTTCGGGCTGCTACATGTATATGATTTCTTCTAAATTACCATTTAGAAAGGCGGTCTTTACATCTAACTGATGTAAATTCAAATCATAATATGTAGATATTGTTAGGATTATAAGTATGGATGCAAATTTCACAACTGGGGAATACGTCTCAACATAGTCTATCTCTTCTTTTTGTGAAAAACCGTTTGCAACCAACCTCACTTTAAATTTGTCAATTGTACTATCGACCTTATATTTCTTTTTCAGAACCCATTTACAGCCTATAGCTTTTCTTCCTTTTGGCAAATCAGCCAATTCCCAGACTTAGTTTTTCTCAATGGATTCAATTTCCTCATCCATGGCTTTCTCCCAGTCTGTTGCTTCTGATGAATTCATTGCTTGCTGATAAGTCAAGTTATCAGTCAATTCATCTAAATCTAGCGAATTACACACTTCTTCTGAAAGATAAGTGTGATAATCCTTTAAATAGGATGGAGTGACTCTTGGCCTCTTATGTCCAATTAAGGTATCGGTAGTTTCAGGAAGTTCTTCTATGGGCTCAAAAGATGATTGGTCAAAATCTACCAAATCATCAACATACTCTTCATTGTTTTCCAGGATGTCATTATTAGAATTTTCTAAGAATTCAACATCTTTGCTTTCAATGAGTCCTTGGTCCTTATGATAGAACCGATATCCCTTTGAACCTTTTGGATATCCAATAAATATACACCTCAAGGATCTACTGTCTAGTTTATCTCTAGACTGCTCAAGGATCTTGACATGTGCAATTGATCCCCATCTCCTGAGACGACCTAGGTTGGGTTTTCTCTCAAACCATATCTCATATGGTGTAGTGAACACAGCTTTACATGGTACTCTGTTGAGCACGTAAACAGCTGTGCTTACCGCTTCTCCCCAAAAGACCCTTAGTAGAGAGGCATCAATAATCATAGACCTTGTCATATTCAATAAGGTTCTATTGTATCTTTCAGTTACACCATTTTGTTGAGGTGTTCTAAGCATTGTATTTTGTTTAGTAATACCAAAGTCTTTACATAATTCTAAAAATTCTGCTGAAGTATACTCCCCTCCTCTGTCTGATCTCAAGACTTTGATAGTATGCCCCAATTGATTTTTCACTTCTTGTTTATATTCTTTAAATGCTTCAAGTGCCTCTAATTTATGTACTAAAAGAAATATATACATATATCTAGAGTAATCATCGATAAAGGTTATAAAGTAACCCTTTCCTCGATGTGTCTTTACTCTGAAAGGTCCACATAAATCTGTGTGAATAATCTCTAACAGGGTTGTTGCCCTTTTTGTTTCCTTGGGAAAGACTTTCCTTGTCATTTTTCCTTGTATGCAAGCTTCACATTTGTTGAAAGTCTTTTCCTCAAATTCGGGTAATAAGTCAAAGTTGGATAATTTTCTCAACTTTTTCAGACTTATATACCCTAGGCGTTTATGCCACATATTCACATCAATAGAAAAAACACTGATGATTTTCATTATCGGATAACTTGAACAGTCCATGTTCTACATCAAATTCTCCTGTGAACAAGATTCTCCCATGTTTTCCCACAGTCACCTTGTTAGGTACAAACCTAACTTCAAAACCTTGCTTTACTAAGGCAGGGACCGATACCAGATTGCGCCTTATAGATGGCACAATTAACACATTGGTCAGTACAATTGGTTTGCCTTGTACAAATATCCTAAAGGATCCAATACCCAAAACATCGGAAAAAAATGGTTTCTCATGTACACACGATGTTCTCCGGGTTGATATTCCTTTAGATCAATTGCCCCTTCCTTGATTTTTGAGATGTGTCTTGTAGCTTCGAAGTCTATCCACCAACCTGTAACTGGGCGGTCCAAATATAGGCATTCTGAAATTACACAGATTATGTCCTGCTTCTCTGATTGTCCACGTTGTGGGTTGTTTCCTCCACCTTTCTTGTTGTGGCAATCCCTCTTATAGTGCCCCATCTTTCTACAGTTAAAGCACTTGATCCAAAAAGCGGTTTTCTGTGATTTCTTAAAAGCTTGACCGCCTTTCTTGTTTTTCTTGCCAAACTTTTTATTTGGTTTCTTTTTATGGTTGGATTTGGAGCTAGATGCCAACTCATCCTAGACTACTAGCAGTTTTTCCCTTTTGTTTTTGAGCATGTGGTTCTTGCTCAATTGCTAGCTTTAGGAGCAATTCTGAAAGGTTGATTTCAGGTCCTAACCTTAAGGCAGTGGTGACCACATTCCATGATGGAGGTAGACTGTTCAATATAGTTGATATTTGTATTGGTTCGGGGATGACTGATTTTACTACAGCTAAATCCCTAGCCATTACCAGCATATGATTTACATATTCTACTACATTTTCTCCTTCTTTCATTCTAAAGGAGTTGTATTTTTGTAATAGAAACTGCATATGCAACTTTGTAGTTGTATCATACTTAGCTGTTAACGAGTCAAACAGCTCTTTCGCAGTCTCAAATTCTTCAAAGACTCTAATCAGGTCATCCTCCATATAAGTTAACATTACAGTTCTTGCTATGGTATCGTCTTTTAGAAATGTTTTATATATTTCTAACTGTTGTTGATTTGCGTCTGGTGATGGAGGACACAGTGTTTCCTTTAACACATACTCTACACCTTCTAGTGTTAGAGCTAACGGGATTCTTCTCTTCCATGTCTGGAAGTTCAGACTATTTAGTTTTTCTATTTTTGCCAGTTCGGATACACATATCCTAAAACTCATTTTTGTTTGGCAAAAATGCTAAGCAAGCGGTCTTTTTCTTTCTAAAGGAAACAAAAGAAAAAACACATAGCAAGAAACACGTTAACTTGATGCATTATTAATAATTTTTCTAAGAGTTTTTTCTGCCTCTAAACCCTTAAACGAATACCAAGGGATAAATCTGTAATTTTATTTATTTGTCCCTTTTTGTATTTTTGTAAAAATCACAATGACAAACTCGTAAAATCACTATTTGGTATTCTTGTAAAATTCGCAACTGATCGGGGTTAAAATCATAATTTTAACTCTCAGGGCTAATTTGTAATTTTCCAAAAGAAACAGGGGTAAACCTGTCTTTTGACTGAATGGCAGAAATGATATTTTCCAAGAATAAAACCATATTTTTATCAAGGGTAAACTTGTCCTTTTACAGTGGCAATTAACAGCCCTCGGTTTTTTTGTAATTTTCAAAAATGGCCAAGGGTAAACTTGTCCTTTTACAGTGGCAATTTCGTAATAATCAGAAAATGATGGGGACAGTTATGTCTTTCTCTCTCAAAACCCGAGGCGCTTTTCTGAAACCACTGGCGGTTTCAGAAAACCGTTGTGGTTTTCGAGAAACTGACGGCGGTTTTGAAAACCGCTGGTTTTTCCCCCCGCTGTTTTCTGAAAACCGCAGTTTTTTTTTATATCTCTATAAAAGCGAAAAATAAAAAAGCTTTACAAATCTGGATTTTTCCAGAGAGAGAGGGAGAGAGAGGGGTTCGGCCGATGGCCAACCGTCGGCGTTGGCTATCGGCTGTCGGGTTCTTCTTCTTCCAGGCACTCCAGCCGGCTGTTGTTCGTCGCTTGGTGTTTCTGTCTCGCCTTCGGGCTTTTTTCAGCTTGCTGTTGTTTTGCCTTTTTGGGCTTTTCTCCGGCTTACCTCTGGTTTTGTTTTTGTGGCTATCAGTCGGCCTGCCTCTGGTTTTGCCTTTGGGGCTTTCCGCCTGCTTGTCTCGGGCTTTGCCTTTGGGGCTTTTCGCCGGCCTGCCTCTGGCTTTTCCTTTGGGGCTTTCCGCCGGCCTGTCTCGGGCTTTGCCTTTGGAGCTTTCCGTCGACCTGTCTCTGGCTTTGCTTTTGGGGCTTTGCTTGTCTGACTACCGACTGCCGACTTCTCTCTCTTTCTAAAAAAAAAAAATTTAACCCTCTTCTTTCTCTTTTCTTTTTTTGCAGGGAACCAGGCCTTGATACCACTGTAGGAGATTTCCGGCTCTTACCTTTCTGTCTTCTAGGTCGCCGGAGTTTCAGTGAGCACAGCGGATGTTGAGGTCGCGAGGTTTCCATACGAGGGTTTTCTCAGACGACGGTGAATCGGTGAATCTGTGTATCTCTTAATCTGTTAAACTGTATTTCACCTTGTAAGTGGCTGTCTTTTTATAGGCACCCGCTCCCCCGTCGTCTAGCTTTCTCCTCTCGTGGCTTCTCTCATCTGGGAGTGGTAACGGATGGCCGTTACCGGATTTTTCGGTAACGGCTATCCGTTACATATCCGGCCAAACCGGCCTCTCTGTTGCATTATGTAGGCATTGTTGAGCGTAACTGGAATTTTGGTGATTGTTGATGACGGGGTTTTGGGTCATGGAGTCACCTAGGTTGTTGAATCTGTCCCTGCCCTTGCTTTTGGAACAGGGGCTGGCCCTTCTCTTGCGTCCCTCACACATCTCAATCCTCGTCATACAAGATGTTAACCGTCACAAGGTGACATATTTCCTTTAGTAGCATCTTTTCACACTTCCCGGCCTACTCGCCAGACGCAACTCCGTGCACTAGACATCAATATGCTCTCCATTCGCAGCATGAACCAGGAAGAACCTCTCATTAGCCACATCATCTTACAGTGCAATCTTGATATATATATATATATATAAAGAGAGTGATTGGATCCTGTCCGCAAACATATTGCTTGGGTGACATGTTCTACTTTTTCAAAACCTCTTATAAATTTTAAAATTACCTTCATAGGATACATTATATATATATATAAAGAGAGTGATTGGATTTTTTCAGCAGTTTTGAATTAGATTTTTTCATCATTTTTCTAAAGCATAAGGATAGTAACACTATCCTTATTTGACATTAATGTCACTCAAAGCAACGAATAGAATCTAGTTTTTCACACACATATATATTATTTTAAAAATATATATGTATTTTTAAAAATAAGTGCACATGCGTTTATATATTTTACATTAAAAACGAATGTGAGCTATACTCAATAAATATATGTAATACTCAAGTGTGTAAAAATATTGAACTCGACTAGGATAAGTTCAATACGATCACCCTTTCACATCTTTAAAATACCCCTTCCTTTACATCTATAAAATAATTGAGTGTGAATATGACCCACCACCTATAGATAGGTAGAAAGATATATACATATAAATAATTACATAGCTATTTTGTGTTTGTTTATTGATAAACATATAAATAACTTTAGAAGCACATATATGAAAAGAACAAATGAGATCAAAACATTGATAGCTGCAAAGAGGCTCCTCTTGTATAAAAAAAAATGCTCAATACTTCAGTACGATGAGCGAACAAACGGGAAAGCAAAACAATAAACAAACATACTTGTATAAAAGAATGAAAAGAACAAATGAGATCAAAACATTGATAGCTGCAAAGAGGCTCCTCTTGTATAAACACATGGTTAACATACAGAAAAGATAAGACTGGATGAAGATAAATTAGTTTCATGTAAGCAAAACAACTCCATCCATACTTTCTCGTTTAATTGAACAGATAACTATAGCATCTATGGAGTCGGTCTGTACCTATATAAACTGCATTTATCGTGGTGATCAATTCATTTGAAGTGCAATTTCTTCTCAAAGAAAACTTTCTCGGGGAAGATCTCGATCTCTAGCAGCAGGAGCCACCATAGTTCCGCTAACGAAGCGAAGCATCAACTACCCTATCAATGATGCTGCTGCAACAAAAGGAACTTACAATTAGTAACAAAATCCGCAGTGGACATACTGGCGGTTGGAAAAACTCTGCACCCTAATTGCTAACACCCGATATGTTGGTACAGAAGAGAGAGAGAGAGAGAGAGAGAGAGAGAGAGAGAGAGAGAGAGAGAGAGAGAGAGAGAGAGAGATTGCATGTAGAATTTCGCTACAAAAAGAGGAGGAGATAGAAACCTTGAGGACCCTAGAAAGCTACTTTTACGAGATTCCCGTTTGTTCGCTCCTGTAGATGAGATAAAGCAGGGTTTGGATCTTGGAGACTTCGTGCGGTTTCGAGAACTGACAACGACAGATAATGTCCAGAAGACAGCTCAGATAACCAACTGGATCGGATCGAAAGTGAGTCCCAGACGGCCTAGATCTTGCACAGGGATCAATGGCTCATGCCGAAAGCGGATTCTTCTCAAGCTAGTTAGCCATTCCGGATATTGATTTCCCTGGAATTTATTGTATGAGTAGGACGCCACAAGATCCCACAACTTCTTGCTTCATCTGGACATTTGTAGAAAAACACGAGAGTCCAAAAGAATGATCAACCAATAATGCATGATCAGTAGAATTCAAGAAACGGAGGAGCCGCAGTTTAATTTGAACAGACATTTCAAGAGGTAACCGAGATTTCTAGACCTCCTGCGTTATCCAGAAATCTCATCAGACATTTCGAGAGAGTGACGGTGACTGCCAGAAGCTTTAGAGACGCGCAAAAGGCGTTGTTGAAAGTAACGGATGCATGAAACTTCTGTAATCCACTCGCAGGAATCTTCTGGAGAAAAAACCAACAATAGCATCGTCCCTCTCTTGATGCGTGGCTTTACCCTTTTCCTCCCTGATAACGACTCCTCTAAAATTGACCGGTTCGGTTAACTGCAAACCTAAAACCGAACCGAGACTGAACCGGTTCCTTATCTAAACCGTTTGGAACCAGGAAAATGTCATAAAAATATGTGAATTTGAAAAATAGATCAAAAGAATCGATGGTTTAGAACTTTTGGTTCTCGTTTCGAGTCATTTTCGATTCATGAACTGAACTGGGTGGTCTCCGGTTTCAGGCCTAGATTTGACTGTTTCAGTTTCTAGTCTAGTTCAGTCTCGTTGAAACTACGAATCGGCGATGTCTACCTAAACCCTCTCTGTCACACGGGCTCGAGTCGCGACCACAACCCGGCCCAAGCCGATGCCACGTGGCCGCTTCTCTCGCGGGCGTGATGGTGAGCAGTAACCAAATACAATACTAATTTAATTCAAACCCAATGAATATCTAATTGAAATAAATATCCATATCAAAGTTCTAAACAACACATCCAAAATGGTGCGGGGCCCACCTAACAATAACCCTAAATAAAAGACTTTCTAAATCAATCAATACTTATCATACCATCTAAAATAAAAATACAGCTCTATCAAACTCCTACTTTGCTCCGTGTGCCTTCGAAGTGCTAGCTTCAGGATGAACTATAAAACAATAGGGTGAGCTCCTATACATAGCTAAGTATGGAGGTTAAACATCTTTAAACAGAAATTATACTAAAAGCATGCATAGTTTCACAATCATTTCATAGCAAAATATAGTTACATTGAAATCATGATCTCAAATTCATACGCACACACTCACACATACGCACACATCATTAGTTTCAATAATTATAGCTCATACTATGTTTACCCCAAGGGCCACGGGAGTCATCCGGCCCTCCCTAACGTGACCTCGGTAACCCCATCCACGACGGTAACCATGCCAACTCTCACGGCAGAGTGACTAGGAACACACCCTATATTTTCCCCAAGCCGGATTGCCCGAGAGACCTACAAGTCTCTAAAGACCCCACACAAACCACACAAGTACGACTCGTATATTCACACAATTACATTTCTAAAACCAAATTCAGTTCATCACATTCACAAATCATATTCAGATCCACCATTATCCAAAATCAACCTCATATCCACACAACATTTAAACAACATATAAATACCATGTTCATACAACCCATGCACATCAAAACATGCTCTTTATCAAACAGTGTCATAAACATGTTCTATTTGAAAAGCATATCAAATAACTCATAATTGCGAATAACATTTTACAAACATCAATAAAACATTTATCAATCATGCACTTTTAAATCTATCTAAAATAGTAAAATCACTTCTAGCATGGTTCTGTAAAAGAATGCATAACCCCCTACCTGAAGGAGCACTAAGATCCCGTCCCCAAATAGCTGGGCCACTCTTATCACCACCAAATCCTCTAAATTTAATCTCTAAACAATTACAAATAATTAAAATATTAGAATTTATTTAACTATGAATCTAACGAAATAAATTGTATCAGAATCTGATCCCAAACCCCAATTTGAATCCGTTTAAGCTATCCGATATCCAAATTGATACCCAGATCCATATCTGATCGAAATGAGTAACATAATATGTAGCTTGTGTCACTGTATCAACACAGAACCTGTAACTACTAACACAGGTCTTATTCTTAACCTAGAAACCCATTTCAAGACGCGACCCAAACTTGACCCATTTCTAACACAGAACCTGTTTCTTAACACGCGACACAAGGACACGACACAAATCAGTGTCGGTTCATGACATTTCAGACACTACACAACACAGAAATGAGGGACATGCCCAAAAGGGCCATTTTTTTTTTGGCATAATCATTTTTTGACCAAATCGACTTACCTACTCTACCAAAACACTTAGTTCTACCTTAAACCTTCAATCCAAGCCCAAAACGATGATTTTCAACAAGTTTTTCATCAAAAATCAGAAAAAAAATTGAAAAATAAATGAACTTACCGGATTCCGACAACTCTTCACGTTTTCTGGTCGATTCTTGCATTTCCCGGCCGGTCTGAGGCTACCCCAACTCTCCTTGGAAAATAGGGCCATGAAGGCCTCTTTTAAAGGCCCTATGACTTGGGCGTTACTGCACAGCCTATGCAGTAACGCTTAAGCATTACATTCTGCCCCCTTAAAGAAATTCTGTCATCAGAATTTAGAAAGTACGTAAAGAGATATAGATACTTCTCTCGCATTTTATCCTCGAGCTCCCAAGTAGCCTCGCTCGGCAAATGATGACTCTAGTATATTTTAACTGTCCTCAAAGCTTGACGATATAATACTTGTTCTTTTCTATCTAAGATGGCTATGGGCACCTCTTTATAAGACAAATCTTCATGTATGTGTAGCGGCTCGGCTTCAATGATATGTGAGGGATCGAAAACATACTTTCACAACATGGATATGTGAAATACATTATGCACTCAAATCAATGACGATGACAAGTCCAATTGGTAGGCAACATCCTCAACTCGTTTCACAATTTGGTAAGGTCCAATATACCTAGGACTCAACTTACCCTTTTGTCCGAAGTGAGTCACTCCTCGAGCTGGAGAGACTTTTAAGAATACATAATCACCAACTATAAACTCTAGATCATAACGTCTCTTATCTACAAAACTCTTTTGTCGGTCTTGAGCTGCTTTAATGCGTTGATGAACCAAGTTCATCTTATCTAACTATTGTCGAAGTATTTCTAGACCTTTTGCAGGTCGTAAACCAAGAATATCCCAACATAGTGGAGTCTTACACTTTTCCCCATAAAGCATTTCATAGGGTGACATCCCAATGCTCACTTGGAAACTATTATTATATGCAAACTCAATCAAGTACAATTGGTTATCCCATTGGTCCTTACTGTCCAACACATATGCTCGAAGCATATCCTCTAGAGTTTGAATTGTACGTTCAGTTTGCCCATCAGTTTGTGGGTGAAATGGCGTGCTAAACTGCAATCTTGTTTGTAGAGTATCTTGTAAACTCTGCTAGAAATGTGAGGTAAAATGAGGGTCTCTATCTGAAGTGATGGTCTCTAGCACACCATAGAACTTAACGATCTCATCGATATACACAGTAGCTAATTTTGATAACGACATATTCTTCCGAGTGGGTATAAATCGTGAACTTTAGTAAGTCGGTCGACAATTACCCAAATAGCATCGTGCTTTTGTGAGGTGAGAGGAAGTCCAATAATAAAGTCTATGTTAATATGTTGCCATTTTCTTTCAGGAATAGGTAATGGTATGAAGGTTCCTACTGGTCGTTAGTGATCCGCCTTCACCTTCTGACAAGTCATACATCTAGTCACAAATTCATAAATAAACTTTTTCATTCCAGACCAATAATACTGTCGGCTTAGGTCCTTATACATCTTTGTGCTACCCGAATGAATGCTGAAGTGACGACGATGTGCTGCTTCTAGTATCTCCTTTCGAAGTAATTCATCTTTAGGTATACATACGCATCCCTCAAACCGTAAGGAACCATCATCCTCGCGTATCTCATATCTAGGCCAACTCCCACTATAAATCTCATCTATAATCCTCCTTAACTCAAGATCATCTCTTGGTGCACCAAGTACTCTAAGCCAAAGTTCAGGAGTTGCTCGAAAAAGAGTAGAACAATGAGCTACTGGCTCTTTTTCTTTTCTACTAAGGGCATTTGCAACTACATTAGCTTTTCCAGAGTAATAAATAATCTCACAGTCATAATCCTCGAAGAACTCAAGCCATCGCATTTGTCGCATATTGAGGTGAGGCTGTGTAAAGATATACTTTAAGCTCTTGTGATCAATGAATATCTGGAACATAACGCTATATAAATAATGTCTCCAAATTTTAAGTGTAAACATGACTGCTGCAAGTTCTAAGTCATGTACTATATAATTTACCTCATGTTTCTTCAACTGTCGTGATGCATAAGCAATAACTTTATATTTTTGAATCAAAACACAACCAAGACCTTTATTCGAGGTATCACAGTAAACTCTGAAAAAGGTAAACCAACATTTCTCTTTATCTTTGCACCTCAATTATTATTATCTGGAGGGCTACCCATGTTCCCACCTACTAGTTATCATCAAATCGAAGATGCTGAAGGTCCATGAGATCGTTATCAGTCCAGGTTTCGAGGACATCTACCTTTGAAAACATCCCAGTGCAACTTCTTGTGTGCTTGGAAAGCATCTCGTCTAAGAAGAAGAAGCTTGTGCACGTCATGTGGTGCTCTCACTTTCAACTGGCAATGCTAGTACTGGTGTAGAAGTTAATTTTGTCTTCAACTCTTTAACACTTAGTTCACACTCATCTGTCCACTCAAATTGAATATCTTTCTTTGTTAATTGAGTGAGAGGAGCTGCCATACTGGAAAAACCCTTAATAAATCTTCGATAATATCCATAGCTAATCCTATTAAGCTCCTGAATTTCTCATATGCCTTTGGCCTTTCCCCGTTGAAGAACCGTTTCTACTTTCGATAAATCTATTGCGATTCCCTGCCTTAGAAATCACATACGACCTAGAACCGAATCTCCATCCAACCAAAACTCATATTTTGACAAATGCTTGGCGTACAACTTCTTCTCAGGAAAAATCAACAACCATACACTAAGATGTTCAAAGATGCTCTTCCCTGGACTTCGTGAGAGTGTATCAAAATGTCGTCGATAAAGACAACAACAAATTAATCTATAGTATGGGATCGAGAAAGATCCGACTCATGTAATCCATGAATATGGCAGGAGTATTCATCACACCGAACGGCATCACCAGGCACTCTCATAATGTCCATAACGCATCCGGTAAAAGTTGTTTTAGGTATATCCATCCTCTACTCCTTACACGATAAATCAGATGATAGCCTCGATTGCAGCATCTATCTTTGAGAAGATAATGTGCCTCCTCTTCGCAATCGATCCATCGCATCATCTATTCTCGGGGAGTGGGTACTTATTCGTTTCCACTGTAATCTTGTTTGTGCGTACTGTAATCCACACATAACCGCAGTTCCATCCTTTTTCTTGACCAAAAGCACTCGGAGCTCCCCATGGAGAAACACTAGGTCTCACAAACCTCTTCTCCAATGGCTCCTCCCACGCTTGAGTTTAGCTAACTCGATGAGACATCTCGATATGGTGCCATGATATAGGGACTGTATCTTGGCACAATATCGATGTAAAATTCTACCTCTCTCAGAGGGCAAACTGTATATCATCAAAAAAGACAATAGGAAACTCATTAGCCACGGGAATACCATTCACTTTGAATTCACTCTTGACTTCTAAGGAAGACAAAAGTATGTATCCTCGAGCTCCTTCCCCTTAAGAAAGTTCGACTTGCCATGTACTATAAATGTTGACCTTGGAAAATGAAAGTAGTCTCTCGAGGGATAGAGAAAGTGATCTCTCGCTTCTTGCAATCAATCACAGCACGATTCCTAGATAACCAATCTATACCCAAAACTACATCGTAGTTCGAGATCCCCAACAAAACCAAGTCGGCTCTCAAGTCATGACCACCAACCAATACAGAATAATATCACAAAATCCGAAGCGACACAATAACATCACCATTAGGAAAACATACAGAGAATCTATCTAATGGTTTCGGGTCTAAACCCGTACGACTTACAAAAGTAGGTGAAACAAAGCAATGTATTGCACTAGAATCAAATAAAACACGCGCAAGCATACCACAAACTTATAAGGTACTAATAACCAAATGAGAGGTACTTGACTCTCGACCCTCTACAGCATAAACGCGGACTGGTTAGTTACTTGAGATTGAGGCAATCGAGGTGGTCCTTGTTGACGAACAGGTACCAGAGGACGAGGAGGCCCCATAGTGCTTCCTTGAACTGAAGAAGAAGGATAATACGTAGCTCATGGACAATCAACCTTACGATGACCGAACTCTTTACATATGAGACAACGACCTCTCATGTCTTCCTTCTGTACACTGCTAAATGTCTGAGCTTGACCTTGCTTAGAGTTCTTCTCTGAAAGACAATCTCTAGTTCTATGACCCGTGCCTCTACAATTATAACATGTGATCCCACGATTTTGTTGGCTATTTTGCTCACGTGAAGGCCCACTTCTCGCCCGAGTCTGACTACCCCTGTTTGTCCAATGATGAGCTTGGGTTGGTTTACTCTTCTTCATGCCTTTATTTGAGTTACCAAAAGTCTATTGTATTGTTCTCTTCTTATCCTTATAATACAAAATATTTATCTCTACATGAGTAGCAGCAATTTGTAATTCATCAATATTTGTATATATCTTTCCTCTTAGTGACTTACGGATCGGATAAGAAAGTCCCCATAAATACTTATTTGCTCGTGCCTTAGGAATTATCATACCCGGGTCCAACTGCGACAACCTTAGGAATTGGTTGGTATATTCTCTCATCGATAAATTGTCCTCCTATAGTTGATTAAATTCAAGTTGTAAACACATTCGATCATTATAAGAAAAGAAATGACTCAAAAATGCCTTCTTAAATGCCTCCCAAGTCCACGGAGTGCTACGAGTCCCTTTCTGTGCTCTCCACCACTGTTTTGCATTTTTTTCGAAAAGACTTGACGCCAACTGCACCATTCTCTCCTCATCGGTAGGAGCCCATATGTCGAAAG
The DNA here is from genome assembly GCA_036023115.1 of Brasenia schreberi. Lineage (NCBI taxonomy): Eukaryota > Viridiplantae > Streptophyta > Magnoliopsida > Nymphaeales > Cabombaceae > Brasenia > Brasenia schreberi. The sequence goes on along the minus strand of JAYKKT010000080.1, from coordinate 8,730,737 downwards.
TGTTTTTCAGTTTGTCAATCCACTCATAGGGTTCCAATGGGTCTGTAATTACTCCTTTGAACTCCTTACAACCGTTCTTTGTTAAGTGTTAAATGATTACAGTGGATTCTCTCAGAACATGTTGCAATAAGTTGATCATCTAACTAAGTAAAATCGTTGCATCTTGACTACCTTGCAAAATTGGAATATGTGGTGGTTGTATAGGTCCTTGATGTGTACTTGATGGTGCCTCTACTGTCACACCAGATCCGTACGATAACATTTTCTCGTTATCATCACCCATAACGCTTGGAGTTAAGTTAAAATCTAATCATTGTTAGTCCTATACATAAATACAACATTATATTTTAACAATTAACTCACTATTAAACATACTTTAACAACCTTAGGCTTTGATACCAAGTTGTCACACCCACTCGAGTCGCGACAACGACCCGGCCCAAGCCGATGCCACGTGGCCGCTTCTCTCGCGGGCGTGATGGTAAATAGTAACCAAATACAATACTAATTTAATTCAAACTCAATGAATATCTAACTGAAATAAATATCTATATCAAAGTTCTAAACAACACGTCCAAAATGGTGTGGGGCCCACCTAACAATAACTCCAAATAAAAGACTTTCTAAATCATTCAATACTTATCATACCATCTAAAATAAAAATACAGCTCTATCAAACTCCTACTCTGCTCCGTGTGCTAGCTTCAGGATGAGCTGTAAAGCAATAGGGTGAGCTCCTATACATAGCTCAGTAGGGAGGCTAAACATCTTTAAACAGAAATCATACTAAAAGTATACATAGTTTCACAATCATTTCATAACAAAACATAGTTACCTTCAAATCATGATCTCAAATTCATACGCACACACTCACACATACGCACACACCATTAATTTCGATAATTATAGCTCATATTGTGTCTGCCCCAAGGCCACGGGAGTCGTCCGACCCTCCCTAACGTGACCTCGGTAACCCCATCCATGACAATAACCATGCTGACTCTCACGGCAGAGTGCTCGGGAATACACCTTGTATTTGCCCCAAGTCGGATCACCCGAGGGACCTACAAGTTTCTAGAGACCCTATACAAACCACACAAGTACGACTCGTACATTCACACATCATTACATTTCTAAAACTAAATTCAGTTCATCACATTCACAAATCATATTCAGAACCGTCATTATCCAAAATCAACCTCATATCCACACAACATTTAAACAACATATAAATACCATGTTCATACAACCCATGCACATCAAAACATGCTCTTTATCAAAGAGTGTCATAAACATGTTTTATTTGAAAAGCATATCAAATAACTCATAATTGCGAATAACATTTCACAAATATCAATAAAATATTTACCAATCATGCACATTTAAATCTATCTAAAACAGTAAAATCACTTCTAGCATGGTTTTGTAAAAGAATGCATAACCCCTACTTGAAGGAGCATTAAGATCCCGTCCCCAAGCAGCTGGGCCACTCTTATCACCACCAAATCCTCCAAATTTAATCTCTAAATAATTACAAATAATTAAAATATTAGAATTTATTTAACTATGAATCTAACGAAACAAACTGTATCCAAATATGACCCCAAACCCCAATCTAGATCTGTTTAAGCTATCCGATATCCAAATTGATACCGAGATCCATATATGATCCAAATGAGTGACACAATAGGTAGCTTGTGTCACTGTATCAACACAGAACTTGTAACTACTGACACGGGTTTTATTCTTAACCTAGAAACCCATTTCAAGACACGACCCAAACTTGACCCGTTTCTAACACAGAACCTGTTTCTTAACACGCGACACGAGGACACAACATGAATCTGTGTCGGTTCATGACATTTCAGACACAACACAATACGGAAACGAGGGACAAGTCCAAAAGGGCCGATTTTTTTTTTTCGACATCGATTTCGCCAGTTTCCAACGAATCGTAATCGTTTCTCGGCCAAATAGACTTACCTACCCTACCAAAACACTTAGTTCTACCTTAAACCTTCAATCCAAGCGCAAAACGATGATTTTCAACAAGTTTTTCATCAAAATCAGAAAAAAACGAAAATATGAAAAATAAGTGATCTTACCGAATTCCGGCAACTCTTCACGTTTTTCGATCAATTCTTGCGTTTCCCAGCAGGTCTGAGGCTGCCCCAACTCTCCCTGGAAAATGGGGCCATGAAGGTCTCTTTTAAAGGCCCTATGACTTGGGCGTGCAGTAACGCCCTGTGTAGTAACGCTTAAGCGTTACACTCTCCCTCTTTCTGTTCAAAGTAAATGTTTGTTCATGATTCAAAGATGGATTTTTTAAAAATATTTACTGAAACTAAGAATGGCAATGTGGACCTGACCCGTAGGGCTCTAATAAAAATGGGACATAAAATACCCAACTTGATCAGATTTAGGTTTGAGTACGAATATAAGATGTCCTATTCCGTAGCCGATCCAAATCTTGCTCTGATATGTATTTACATGTATATATATAATATATACACGTGTACATGCATAAACAAATATGCATATATAGTTAATGGTAAATGCTCAAACCCATTTGCGTTTAAATTTATGCATCAAACATCTTTACAATTTGGTTAACATAATCAATGATGAAGCGTTGATCTAAAAATACTTTATGTTTTTGTATAACATATTTAATGCACATGTAGATAATGTAATTAATTCACATGCATAAATATTCATACACATATACATACATAATATATATGGGGATTATTATTTACACACTCTTTTTACTATCTACAACTTTTTTCTCAAAAATATTGAAATTACCCATCACTTTCTCCCTTCTCTCTCATTTAATTCTCGGGTCTCTTTTTCATTCGTTTTTAACCATCTTTTTCGCAGCTAGACAATACATATTGTTACAAATCTTACCAAAAAAGAAGAATCAAGGAAAAAATGAAACTAAACAACCATATCAATAAGAAAGAAGACAATAAGAATCAAGAAGAAAAGAAGAAAATCAAGAAAAATACAAGCATATTTTTATGAACATCACATGAATCAAGAAGAGACACAACTACCAACAGGGACTTGAGTACAAGTGCATCTCGCTCGCCAGGGTTTGCATCAGTGTCACATCTTGAACAAAATAGCGGACATCATTTTGGTTATGATAAAAAATGAAATCAATACATCAAATCAATGACATATCTCTAAAAATTAATGAAACCCTTCTTCAAATCGTTTTTTCTTTTTTCTCTTCTTCTTATTCTTCTCTTTTCGGTCATCTTCAAAGCATTATGAGATGGTGGATGGTTTAATACTCTGTGTTTGATTGAGTTTCAAGCTATAGATCACCAAAGAAATGGTGTGAGAAGATCTATGGTGAAGTATAAATCTGCAAGGAGAGCTCAACGATCCGAGGCATCATGAAATTTTTTAAATTTTAACAAAAACAAAATCAAAATCACATTGACAAAAAGATGTGTAGATAATAAGAAGAATGTGTCCATGTAAATTCTGATATATATATATATATATATATATATATATATATATATATATATATATATATATATATATATATATATATATATATATATATATGTTCCAAACCAAACTTATTATACTCACCCTATTAACGTTAAGGTCTCCAGACCCGCCTCATTGACATCGTTAGCAGGAATTAGTCTTAACAGTGTCATGCGAAGCCGTTCACATTACCAAAGGGAGCTTGTGGCGTAGCCTAAAATGTTGTTGGGATTAATAAATTAGCATTAATTGCTATTCAGCAACCAAGCCAAAAGTGTTCCATTCTCACATGAAGCAAACCGAATCGGAGGGCATACGATGATGATTATCGAACAAGAACAGACCAACACCAGAGAGTTCCGGAACCAAAGCAAACAGGTAAAAATCCCATTCTTGTTCACCAGCTTCTCCAGAAGGTTCAGCCATTCCCAACTTAAAAAAAAGCTTACCTCTCTCTCTCTGTCTCTCGAAGAACGAAAAAGATTGCTCGATCAGTTGCCCAGAAACCAGGAGCAGATTTTAACAGTATTATATTGGTGTTATTTGCAAACGATCTTATTCAGTGAGCCTTCTTCCATCTGTAACATCAACACGTCAGGCTTCGATGGTCAAAAGCGAGAGCACGATCTTAGATCCCTTTCTCCCTGTATCGCTATCCGGCCTCTTGCAAGCGATCCATGTTTTTGAACGAGAGAAAGAAGTGAGGATGGAAGAACTTCAGTTTAAAAAAATTAGCCTGACAAGAATTGGGATCAATTCAGGACTGTCTCTGAAAATATATAAAAGAGGAGTATGTACACTGATATAAGCAAGCCACAACAAATGTGAAGCGATACGACGAGCATCACTACCCTTAAATATAGCTTGCTCTTTTATCAGTGCTTCCGTACACATAATAGTTAAATAATGTCAACATGTCCTATAATTGGTTGGTTTTGTGTAACTTTTTGCATTCCTATGTGTATAAAACTAAGAAATATATATTGTTAAATACATAATATTTTTCAACACATAATTTTGTACGAAAATCATTCGACTTTAAAAATCAACAGTATAGATTTTTAATTACTTAACATTTAATGGAATGCACATAGTGCATTCAATACTCATGCAAAGTCATTATATATTTAGCACTATAAATATTATATATATATATATATATATAATATGTATATAAGAATGCGTGCTATCACTTTGAAAAATTGACTATAGGTATTTAAAACTTTCTTTATGAGGGATGTAATGTGTTTCAATCTTAATTTCTATATCCTCTGAAGTAACCAAATGATTAAACTTACATTTTTTAAATTATATCTTTATTCTACTAAGTCGAAAGCCTTTACTTTCTAATGTTTCTCTTCATAGTTCCAATTTTCTATTAACTTTTTTCTTAAACTTATCTACTAATACAATGTCATCTTCAAATAACATACACCAAGGTATTTATATACTTTTTTAATTTGGTTAACTCTCCTAAACTAAACCCATAATTTCTACTGACGCATTCCAAAGAATGAAGTCAAAAGAGGTTCTTAAACATATCAAGGTTGGTAAATATGTAGGACCAGACAATATTCCAATAAAAGTATAGAAAATCCTATAAGAGACGTTCATTACTTGGTTTACAAGACTATTTAATGAATAAGAAGAAACCAAAAGATGTCTCAAGAGTGGAGAGCGAGTACACTTATACCCATATACCAGAATAAGGGATACATCAAAAATTGTGTGAATTGTCAGGATATCAAGTTAATGAGTCATACTATGAAATTATGAGAAAAATATATCGAGTACAATAGAGAACCAATTTGGATTCATACTATTGAGTCCTATGAAATATTTTAGAATAAAAAAGAAGATTTTTCACATGATATTTATTGATTTAAAAGAAATTTACAGAGATGTTCTTTGGAGAACCTTCAAAAAGAGAAGTATCTTATTGACATATATAAATCTTGTAAGAGATATGTGTGATTGTGCAAAAACATGTATGAGGACTCATAAAAGAATGACAAACTTCTTTAAGTTAATATTGGGTTACATCAGCTATAGAAGTAATTTTTTCATCTATGTTTTATATCATCATTTACCACTAGAATCTTCTCATCCTCATCTTTGATGTATTTAACAAACGTAAGATCCTTAGTTTTCTTATCTTTAGTCTTAGCTATCCTAAAAATATCTCATTCGTCTTTTTTGAGTTAATCTTTTAATATAAATCATCCGAAATTTTGGTTTTTACTTCACTAACGACCTTTTTCGCTTTTGCCTTTGCTTTCTTTTAAGCCTCTCAAGTTTCATTAGTCTTTTTGGCATAATGCAATTCCTAACATACCCTCTTTGCCTTAATTTTATCTTGCACCACTTCACTCCACCACAAAGCTTCTTTGTGTGTTAGTATGCATCATTTAGATTTATTAACCCATCTTTTACCACCTTCCTAATATGCATAATCATATTGTTTCACATATTATAAGGTATACTTATTTAATTCTGAGCATCTCCTTGAGGAACTTTCTATTTAAATATATTTTCTTCTCACTTTTGAGGTTCCACCATTTAGTTTGAATAACTCTATGCAATCTTTTCTTCTGTGTCCACTTTTTTACCCAAAAATCTATAACTAAAAATCGGTATTAAGTAGTTAAGCTTTCTCTTAGAATTACCTTGTAATATTTAAACATGATTTATCTTTTCTCTACAAACAAAATAATCGATTTGTATTGTGACAAGCCACTCTTATAAGTAATTAAATGTTTATCTCATTTTTTGAAAATCATATTGGATATAATAACATAACATATGTCATAGCAAAATTTAAAATCTCCTTACCTTTCTCATTTAAATCCTCAAAACCATAGTTTTCATGAATACCTCGATATCCTAATGCCTCTTTACCTGCATGTCCATTTAAGTCTCCTCTCAAACCAATCATCTCCTTTTGTAGAATTCTTTGAATTACCTTATCTAACTCCTCTCAAAATTCTTTCTTTATGATATCTTCTAGTCCTACTTAGAGTGCATAAGCACAAACCTCCATCAATTTTTTTACTACTATAAAGTATTTAACTTATGTATTTAAACTTTCCTTTTGAGGGATGCAATATAAGTCAATTTTAATTTCTTATGTCATTTTTAGTAACCAAATAATCAAACTTATATTTTATGTATCCTGTCTTTGTTCTACTAAGTCGAAAGTCAATGTTTTCTAATGTTTCTCCTCATAATTTTAATTTTTTGTCGTCTTTTCCCTTAGACCTAACCACTTGTTAATAACATATACCAAGGTACTTCATGTTGAATATAATTTGTTTACTCGTCAATAACCATGGTTAATAAATCTGACTTAAAGTTTATCCTTCATATAATCCAATATTAACTTCAAATAAATATAGTGTTCCTTTTTAATCTTTACATATGCTTGATTACCATAATAAATATCTCTTGTAAGATTGATGAATGTGAATGGGATAATCTCTTTTCCAAAGAATATCTCTTAGTGTCTTTTGTAAGTTTTTTCTAAATCAGTAAATATTATATGAAGATTTATTTTTTGTTCTAAAATGTTTCATAAATATTTAATATCTTATTAATTTGCATTGTACTCGATACTGTGTATGACAGGATGCCCTATGCATGTAACACTTCATACTCGATGCCTATCCATTCTCTTTGGAGTATGCTTTGTCATATATTGTTCAAAGACATTTTTTTGTTACACTTTATCCTCATTTAACAATAGAGCAACATTTAGTTTATATATATCAGGAATGATAGGGAGAACCACAGTTTGATCACCCTTCAAGAACAATAAGGGATGACTCTAACAAGAGGTTGTCCTTATTACATGACTCCTACATTGTAAAGTGGGCATCTTGTTTAATGACAGACTCACTTTGGGGTAAGGTTACTTGAAACTTGAAAAATAGTAAAGGAGCATTTATAATCTCAAGATAAATGTAAACCTCATCTCGCCTAGAATTGTCGATCCTCACACTTGAGATTTAGAAATGAAAATGTGGCATGGTAAAAATGCATGAAGTTAAGCCAGTGAACTATAAATTTTAAAATTTAATCAAATTTTGGGTCATCACAAATGAAAACCCGGTCTAACAAACAAACCCAAACCAAAACAACAACAAAAATTTAGTAAATAGTTAGGACAAAATCTAACCTTTTACAATTCTAATCTCTTAATCTCCTTAGTCCTCCTAGCCTCCCCCAAGCTCCTCATTATTAGCCACCCAGCTTCAACCCACAAGGCTCAAGCTTCCACACTATAATCCACATGAGCAAACCTTAAATCTCACTTTCCATCTCGATGCACCATCAGTCCAATGTCTCTCCTTGTACCATCCATGCACTCATGCCACACAAACATGATGTTCATGAATGTTCATTGTATTCTAGTTTTGTTTTTTATTTTATGTTTGGTTGATTAGTGTTATTTGTACTTTTCTTTTTGGTTTGGGTGTATTCTTTTATAGTTATACTTATGAATCAACCATTAGCTAAAGATTTGTGGCTTTTGTCATTATAGTTTCTTTCCATTTGCTTATGTGGGAAATTTATAAAGTTTTCTTTTGCCTTAGATGGATTTATTGGTTCTATATTCTTTTTCATTTATGTTTTTTTCAAGCTTGGTTTTATTGCAAAGAAGATTACTAGTTTTATGTATCTTATATAATTTTTACATTTTTCAGTTTTCTTGAAAATTATTTTCATTATTTTTTTTGAAATACAATTAAACAAGTTCTTAATTTGAGTGTTATTTCATATTTTCTATCTATTTTGCTTTTTTATTAGCTATACAAATAAAGAGATTTTTTGAAAGACAATGTCACAAGGATTCAACCTTTGTTGTATCATTAATTAGACCAATAGGGTCAACAAATGGAGAAAATAAAAACAAAAGCAATCAAGTGACTGTACATATAAATAACAATTATATTGAATAGAAAACAGAAGAATTAATTTAAGACCCTGGTTTAGGTCCAGCAATTGCAAGTTATAATATCAATGACAAATATAGAATCCATCATGCATTTTTGTTGAAGGATCTGTATCAACCACAAGGTTACGAAATCCATGCAATGATAATGAAAGAATAAACAATATTTTGTTTTAGCTTGGTTTAAAGGGTTTGGTTGGTTATCTCATATTATTTACATCTTATCTTTTTCCAAAATCTATTTTTTATCTGGTATTTATTTCATAAGGAATTACATATTTCAAAGATAAGAAGAGATTAAACATAATGATGATAGTAGCATGTACAATAATTTTAGAAGAAAAATTGAAGCTTTTATTGGATGAAAGGTAATATATTATCACTAGTTTTACCATGCAATCTACAAAAGCAAAAAAGTATTAAATGAATTTGAATGCTTCTATTGATGTGATATGTTTTCTTCTACATCAATGTCTCTCATTTTATGGTCATCATGAATATCATGAATCATGAAATGTAGGTAACCTTCTAAAACTTCTTGATTTCCTGTCGCTAAGAGTAATATAGTATTGCATAATTTCTCTAAAAAACTGAAATTAGTTGTTCCTAAAATTTGAAAAGAAATTGTTAATGTGATTGTAGGTAAGACTATAGAAAAATTTGTTGACAAAATAGGAGATGATGCATTTACTATTTTAGTTGATGAATCTCGTTATGTATAGAAATAAATAACAAATGACAATAGTATTAAGATATATTGATCATAAAGGTAAAATTATTGATCATTTTCTTGGTCTTTTGTATGCCACTAATACTGCGACATCCATACTTAATGCAAGAATAGAAGATATATTATCTAAGGTTGGTTTGAGTACAAGTCAGTTGTACGATCAAGGATATGATGTACAGGTTGCATGAAAGATGAGTCAAATGACTTGAAAGCATTGATTATAAGAGAAAATTCTTGTGCTTTCTACATTCAATGTTCTCCCATCAACTTAAGTTAATTCTTATTTCTCTTCTACAAAAGCATATAAAAGTTGACAAATTATTTTAGTCATCTTGGTTGATCTTACAAAAAGCTTCATATGCTTAGAGTTTAAAATTTTAATAGAGCTTGCATTGAGCTAAAAATTGGTTCCATTATTAGTGGTAAAGGTTTAAATCAATCTCTTGAAACCAAAAGTGCAGGGGATACTTGTTCAAGCTCTAATTTGGTTACTTTTATAATTTGAGCAAAATGTTTTTATTTACTATGAATGTGCTTGCATTTGTTAGAGAAGAAGGTCTAGAAATTAAGCAAAGAGTCACTACAAATGCATGGTTAAACTCTATACAAATATTTGATTTTTTGTTCATCATGTACTTGAAAGAATATATTTTAGGGAAGACAAATGAATTGCATGAGGTATTGGAAAGAGAAGACTAAGATATTATACATGTCACGAATTTGGTAGATGTAGATATACAATTAAATAACTTCAAAAATGAAGAAATGCACAAGAATCTTTTCTCGAGTTAGTATGTTCACTTTCAATAAAATGTAATATGGAGGTAAGAGTATGAAGGGAATATGCACTAAGTCGAGATATTGTTCAACTAGACAAAGACAAAATAATATACCAATTTTTATCTTTATCATGTTAATATACCTAATAAAATCATTGATTTGGTGTTACCTGATATCGATGTCTAATTTAATGAAAGAAACACAAATTTGATTTTATGTGTTGCTTCTCTAGATTGAAGTGATAATTTTGTTGTAGTTGACAAAGAAAAATTGATTCAGTTGGCAAGTTTATATTCTTATGATTTTTTTATTAATAATCTTTGAGAACTCAATCAATTTTTTGATAGTTATATTATAGACATGTGTTGGCTCTAAAGACTTCAATTGAAAGGGTTAAGTAATTTTGCTAAGATGTTAAAACAATAGAAGAACGATAAGCTTTTGTTTGACCTATCAGTTAATAAAATTAGCAAAGATCTTGTCCTTGTCATGATGAGGGTAGAACATGCATTCTTTACCATGAATATCATAAAGAATTGTTCATAGAATAGAACTAGTGATGAGTATATGAGTGATTGTCTAGTAATGGTGTAAGTGAACATACATTCTCTCCAATTATATAACAGTTTCGAAAGATATGGCCTCGATGAGAGAATCTAAAATAGTCATATAATGATGTAAGTAATACCATTTTTCTATATCTTTTTGAAATATATAATCATAGATATATTTTATCTTATTTAAAGTTATACTTTCTTTGTTTAATATTTGTTTTTGTGTACATATGGTAGACTAAATAGTTAAGTAATAGAGAAAAAAATGTTAGTTTAAGAGGTTAAGGAGTTTTGAAGAGGATTAAGATTTGATACTTAATGTTATGTAGACATATTAGCTTTACTTAATACACTTCATTTTCTTTTTCACTTCAAAAAATACTCATTTATAGTTGGGTGTTATGGTGTTCTTTTGACCTCACTAAGGATTATATCAAATAGGGTTATTGGTTGAAATTGATCAAACATGCCTATGATGTACTTTGAAGTGAACTCTTACCATATCATGTACTTTTGCTAATTGGTATAGTTATTGTTGTTTGGAGTCATTTTGTATACCTTTGCTTTTGATAGATTGGTATAGTGAGAAAACCATACTTTAGTTTGATGCAACATGTGGAGTAAATTTTCTATGATTTAGTTTATACTTCATATTGAATTATTATTATTTCATTTTATGTTAATTTGTTAAGCTAGGTTCGTGTAGTTTTGAGGTACATTTTAGGAACCTATTATGATATGTACTGATATTGTCACCATAATTTGAGAGTATTAATAGTATCGTACTGTTTCAAATAGATAAGTTCTATGTTACAAGATCAATTGATCAAGTATATTAAGAACTTTTAAATAATAATATTTAAAGTGATTATATTATTGAGTAAAAAAGAAGTCACAATTCATACAAGTGCACCTCACCCCAAAAAAGTTAATAGTTCACTACTTACACCTTGTTAGTGTCCTTCCTAATTGTTTATCAGGGATGATCCAATGGATGGCTTGAGGGAGCATGTCAACCAAGTGGACCCTTATCATTCTCTCTCATTCACTCACACACACACACACACACACACACACACACACATATATAGAGAGAAAGTTGTATATGAAGACACTCCTCCATGCTCAAATCCACGTAATCATCTCTACTATTCAATTCCCATGATCAGCGGTAGAGATTTTAACTTAAAAGTGAAGTATCATTATATTTTTCATACAATGCATGTAATATACTATGTATTTAATACTTTTTACTTTATCACCTCAACCGTTCATCTCAAAAATCAAGCAATTGAGATGATAAAGGGGATTTGAGGGTGAATGGTGTGTTTGTGGACTATGCTCTCTCTCTATGTGTGTGTGTTTATAATTATTGTTTAACAACACATATTGCTTGATAGATCTATCTATATATATATATAGAGAGAGAGAGAGAAAGAGAGAGAAAGAAAGAAAGAGAAAATCAAATCTACAATGTTCTATGTCAAGTTGTTATAAGTTGTAACTCTTAGTATAACAATAAAAGCAAATAGTCATCCGAAATATGTGCATCAGTAATTGTATTAAATTCCTTTCATGATCATCAACTATTCTATCAAAAAAATAAATAAATGGGATAAAAGTATGTTATTCTACTATTTATTAAATATAATATATTTTTATGTATCTTTTACTTTTAAATATACTTTACTCAATTTTAGAAAATTGAATTACTTTACATTTAAAAGATATGATATATTAAATGTATGTATAAAAGTATAACGACAGATTTAACTCAAATCCCTACTTTTCATCTCAAAGATCAATACAGATGTTTATGACAGATTATGCATTAAAAGGGGTTACGGAGGATGCCCATATATATATATATATATATATATATATATATATATATATATATATATATATATTTGGTTACTACGAGAAGTGGAAGCCTAACTCATGTACCTCTCCGGTGAATGGAACGCTTGCTGAGCTACTATGAGTACACGTGCTTTAATAGTTTTACATACTCATGATGTGTATAATGATGGTAGATTGCTAGCAAGAGCCTCATAATGACAACAACAAGGAACTTTGCATAGATCTCATATTAATGAATACAATAATTCATAATTCATAATTTGTGAGTGAGGAATTCAACATGTTTATGCAGAGACCAGTAGAACCCAATAAATAGCGGGATTGTCGGGTCAAGAAAACACTAGAGATAATTGTCCCGTCCCCAAATCCCAGTAGTGGCTGATGGTGGATAAAACCGATCACTAAAACCCAGTTTCTTACTAGGTCACGAGCAAAGACATGTAAACAAATCGAGAGATCTAATATGGTCGAATATTATGATAAATCCACCTGGTTAAGGTAAAGATTATTTCAAGAACATTTATATATTTCACTAAGAATTGAAGATATAAAGCCTTAAGTTTTCACATTGTTGATATGGAGTAACAATTTTTATGTGGTGCTCCATTAAGTGATTATATTCAGAGATGTTGAAGCTTGGTAACAAGTTCGACACCAGTGATCATTGCATCTCAACCTACAAAGTAAAGGGATACTGCTTTAAAAGGGTGTTTTCTCAAAAGATTATGATCAAAACCCAATATGATTTGTTAACAATAAAACCTCTCTATTTCCTGGTCATGGAAGATTGATGGCAACATGATCATAGATTGATGAATGTTACAATCGTCGTGTATTGTGAACAAGCGATAAGCCAAGACAGAAACTTCTACGACGAGGTTTGGGGATTAAAGATCAGCGTTAGACCATCAAATGATTTTATTTCTGCCTATCAGGTATACAGCTAGCGATCCAATATGGTTCACGAGATTGAAGATCAAGGTTTGATTGGCGAAGATTTACAGTAACCCGAAGCTCAACCGGGCTCCAACATGCAAACCTTTTGGAGATTGAAAGGGAAGAAGTGTGCTACACTCGGTCCCTTCTTTCTAGGCTGCGCTAGCTGCCAGTGTAACAGACATTTTGTTTGTGCAGCAGAGAGCTCGCTACATGTGTTGGGAGAACAGCACAGCTGACATTAAATTGAGGCTCCATTGCACGTCCTGAAACATAGCGCAAATACGACGATGGGACTTTGAATTCACAAATGTTTTAACTTGCAGCTTGTCTTGAACCATGCTTTCGAGGTTTTGCTCACTACATGATCGTGGCAGTAATAACCAGAGTCTAACTACTCTCCCTCTCTCTCTCATCTGTATTTAGCAGTTTGGTTCTTTGGTTTCGAAGTGGAAAAGCTTGCCTTGTCCTTTAAACAAGAGGAGAGAGATTGAGCAGAACCGACTCAGGACGGGCTTCAATTGCATGCGTTGCAGTCAGAGTGTGAAAATGGAATCACTTGTCCGGAAAGGAAGATATCAATACGTACAGAATGTAGACTAGATTTTTGCTTTTCAAGAACTTTTATTCATTTAACTTTCTTTTAGTCTGGTTTATTATTTCCTGACGATGAGCTGGTGAGCGATGGCATAAAACAACAAAATCTATCTTCGCCTCATCGTGTCTCTTTGGTTTCTGCAACAAATAAGCGTCGAGCTTATCATGGTTGCAGGGCAGCTGCAGTTTAAGGTCAAGGCTTGGTATACTATGAGCATCATTGCCATCCTGCAGATCTTTGTATTTGTCACTGTTTCTAGCAGGCAAATGCTTCTTCCCAACCACAATATAGGTGAGTCTTAGATTAACTGCGCTCACTTTCATTTATTACGTTTATACCAGAAAAATAAAAAGTGGGCATATTATATTTAAAGGATTCAAAAAGAGTATGGTTGTAGACATGACCGATTTGGCAGTTCGAACAGGAACCAGACCACTGGTTAAACATAACCAGGGACTTCGGTATCCAGAAATTGATGTCTTCAATATCAATTGTCACCAATTGGTTGGTTGCTCAATGACAGTTCTTCTTGCCATTGTGGTAGGTGTGGATTTCGACTTTTAGAGAGCGTATTTATCTTTATTTTTCTTGAAGACAGTTCTTTTTAAATGGTTTTTCAGCTGTTTCAAAATCAAAACCAGCGGTTTAAAACTGGAACCAATCTTGAAGCGGTTTGGTTTCAGTTCCAAACAATCCGAAATCTATGGTTTGAAACCGTGAATTTTGGTTTATCCAAAACGGAGCATGTCTAATAAGATTCAGTCTCTCTCATAGGACTCAATCACACACACACTCTCTCTCTAGAGAGAGAGAGGGAGGGTGTTGTCCCTGCGCACACCCTATTCCTACGTAAATCGTGACAGTTGTTTATCGTGTTTTAAATAGATTTAATCTCAACCACTCAACAGACCAAGCAAAAATCGCTTCTGGCCACCCTTATCCACACCTCTTCCCATGCGTTCACTCCCTCCTGTTTGAGATCATCGTTCAAGTATTCTCCCTCTCCTCTCCATCACGTCTTCTCCATCTCCCTGGAGCGGTCTTGAGCTTGAACTGAATCCTAAATCAGAACCACGTCAATTGGGTTGCATTGAATTCACCAAGCTTGGGAGAAATTTTATCTTGAACTCGTTCATCTGAAGACCATTAAGATTTGCCACCATCACCGTTATCTTTTTGTATAGGTAGATGACTATCTGATTTGTCATTTTGTTTAGGTAGATTATCTGATTTGATATTGGTTTCACATTTCATTCATTTTGCTTTCTTTCATTTCTTGTGCTTGAAGAGTGAAGATGGGGATTTGATTGATTCCATAGATATTAGTTCAACCATTTAACTCATTATCTGCTTAAAAAACATAAAATCTAAGCTCTCTCATGCACACACAATCCACGTTTCTTAATCTTTATATTATGAACCATGGTATTGTGTATGACTATGAATATGATACCTAAACCATAATCCTGAGAGAAAAAGAGAAAATATTGCTCTTTTGTCAGGACTGACTTGCTCCAAACTTTTATTCAGATCATAGTTCTAGATCATTTAAGTACTGGCTCCCGTTTTACTGAATTTTCAAATATTGTTTTTATGATCACAAAACGGAGGAATTTTGGTGGCTGCACAAAGACAACAATTAGTGCAATAATTGCATCGTAAAATAGTTAACATTTTGTTTCCTTCCTGCTATACCTTTAATTTCAATATATTATTATTTATACATCTTCTTAGATACTGTTTAATAATCACGTACATGTTTTATATTACATAAGAATTGGTTATTTTTTATGAGGCTTATTTTATAATTATAGTTTTTTTGTAAGAAATGGAGGCAATTTAAGAAAACTTCTTTAAATATGAATGGAAGTCAAGTCTCGTCAATCAACAATGTAGCTCGAAGATTAGACATGTATTTTGATATAAATTCTCGAGGAGATAGGCCCTTTGAGGTAGATGGCAGTGACACTTTAATAGGGTTGAATGTGGATAAGGATGAAGAAGCAATGGGGTTGGATTTTATTGATGTTCATGTGGAGTTCAATGCAAACAAAATTGATGAAGCTAGGGAATTAAGTGAAGGTAGTAGCTACAATGTTGATGACAATGAAAATGAAGTAGAGCAATGTGATGATGATAGAAAAGATGTTGCAGGAAACTTGAAGCTGTTGACTCATTTCTGTTTGCAGAAAACTAGCCACTGTTGCCTCCCTCCATCATATTCGTAGAGGTGGATGACTTTTGGTAGGACATTGGAATAGACTGTGTTTCGGAGCAGAATATGTTTTCCTGAATTCTCTATGTATCAAATCAAAAACATGTTTTGAACTTGATACTTTTGGGCAAGTTCATTTTCTTGATGATCAGTGATCACCATTCTCAACCATGGCTGAGACTTTAAAGGGAGAGTGCACCGGCCTGGCATCTTCATCACGCATTCTCTGGAACAAAAACAATGATTTACTAATAAGTTTGTGGGATATGCACATATTTACTTTTGTCCTTTATTAACTGAAGATTGTCCCGGGAGACCCATTTCGAAAGGACTGTTAGTTGTGATTATGATTTGCAACGAGGATTGGTCCTGATAGCTACACACAAATGGCTGACATATCTTGTAAAATGGACCTTATCTTTGTGTTAGATTTGTCTGTTGATATTTGTGCTAGTTCAAACTAGCAGTAATAAGAGCCAATTATTAATTCGTTGTGTATCATTCCGGCTTTTCTTGTTAGCATGCAATTGCTTTCTAGATATGCAACCAGGGTGGATCGACTCAGAGGCCTGAAATTGGGCCATGAGAAGATTAATGAAGCAGTTTGTGAACCAACCAGCCATGATACAATCAGTCGAAGAAGTTATCGACTTGTTGGTTCTTTTCTTTTCTGAAGGAATATCGTCTTAGCTTGTTACTAATTATCAGTTTAGGATTCCAACAATACAAGTTAATTGACCATGTTTGTAAAACGATTCGCGCAAACGGATTCAAGCACTTTTGCTCTTTGGATTATTTGGTTGACGAACACAAAGCAGTTTCGAGAGTCGAGTATGCTTCGAGCGAGACGAAGGTCATGGTTGTGTTACTAAACTTGTGTGCTTGCTTAGAAATACTTGGTCGTGTTAATACTTTTACTTGAACAGAGTAAAAAAAGATTCAGCTCAAAGAACCAATAGCTCTCCTGGCCAGCGGGTCTTCTTGGAGTACTTGAAGCTCTTGAGGTCAATTCCCGGGGTGTGCATGGTGTTTGCCTAACCCCAGCTTGTATATAAGAAAATTTGTTTCTTTTGATTGAGGGCAGATATTACTTTTCTTGTTTTGTTAAACGACCGGTATTCGAATCCGGTATGAGCTGTGTTGGTGCTCTCTCGGTGCTGGTTTTCTTCATTCACAGGACTCGATCAAGCTTGATTAAGGGGAACAAGTGCATATCCACTTGAACCAACCACGGATTGGTGGACAGTGTGACATTTTGCAAGCATTGGATCTGAATTAATTCAAAGTTTGCATTCGCATATAGGATCACATTGGATCCTACATGGGGATCGATCCAATTTGGAGAAAGACATAATAGAAATATACGGTCTGGGAAGGTAACTAATAGTGAATATACAGTGGCTAGTTTGAATGAAACCTGATGTTTTTTGTTACTCGAATTCAGATCTTGTTCTTGAATCGAGATTTGCTTTTCCCTTTAAAGTTGTGATATAGATACTGTATAGTTTGAGTCCGACTCCACACCTGATTATAGAAGGATCCAATTAGGTTGGAGTCATAGCTTTAGGACCCGGGAAAAAAATCTAACTCATTGACATCCTTATTGATATGTTGTTATCATAATGATTTTGCAAATATAACACTAAATATATGATAAATTGGTGATTGTTATTTTGGTTAGAACAGACAGTAGCAAAATATGTCCCTCGGCAAGTGGGCATATTGTGCTTATCACAATTTCAATATTTGCAGTATGCCTCTGTTTTTATAAAAGACCAACAATGTTCCAAGGTATAAGTATCACTTAGTCAGTAGCAAAAGCGGAAAAAGAAAAAGAAAAAGATCTTGAGCGAAATGTTCAAAAGGATAAAGCAACAGAGGCTTTAAAGGGGGTACATTGGGCAACATTCTACCCAAAAAAGAAGGCAAAGATATCGAATCATGGAAGAAATTATTAGATCTGATAATAAATAAATAAAAAGTGAGAAGGTCATGATAGTTCGGAGCCAAATGTGCAAAAAGCAATAGCTCACTTGGTTACGGTGTTGACTCACAAGTTTGAAGGTCATGAGTTTAATGCTCAGGCCTCCCCATTGAAAATACAAAAGAAAATTTTACTATACAACACAAGACCCAGCATCATGGTGACTTGGATAGAATTCATACAAACCAACTTCACACTTGCTTATGCTTAGTTCTAGTTCTACCCTTTATTTTAGTTGTTTATTAAGAAAACAGTTTAGTGTGAATACATCGTATCACATATGAAAGTGTATTTTGAGTTTACTGTCATGTTAATAAGTAGTGGACTCTATACGGAGAAATACAATTGCTTTGTGGATGAAAAATACCACCTCTAAAGAATTCCTGAGTCTATCACTTAAAGCAATTATCTATTTTGGTGATCGGAGCAATTATCTATTTTGGTGATCGGAGTCCGTCACTTAAAGCCATTATCTATTTCGGTGATCGATTGCTGTAACTGAAAGATCCGTCTGAACAAGGTGATAGTCAGGTAGATTCAATTAAAGTTTCAGACCGGCACTAGAACTAAAACCATGACCGAAACCAATCGTGTACTTCTACCAATCAACATAGAGTCGGTCTACGGGTGAAAGTGACACCACCCGATATCCTATGAGTCAGTTGAATTGACGGCAGGAGCAGACCGGACACCCAGTTCCTTGGAGTCTTTTTTTTTTTGTTACAAGAAGAGACCAAAGCTTCTCTCTCTCACACACATAAATGCACCTTCTGGGAGTCGAACTCTCCGCCATCTCACTGCCGTTGAGGTAAGCTCTGATTCCGTTCCTTAAGAGTCTTTCTAGAATACCACGTGATTTGTGATTACGAAAAACGACTTAATAGACCATCCGGCGTGGTCCAGCAATAAGACTAAGTCATGAAATAGACGTCATGAACTCAAGCTTTTCGCATTCAATAAAGTGGAAACTAATAACTGCGTATCTTCTAGTCAAGCTATAATTCATTTATGCATGGATTCTCAAACTGTGAGTTAAAATAATAATAAGGCATCTAATAAATTAATTTTGTTTGGAAATCTATCAAAGTTATTTCGATAAAGCAAAATATACATTAATTAATGTTCAAAGCAAAATATATGATCAAATATGATAAGTAAGTTGGTATATGTTTTGGAGGGCATCTTAGCTGTATAATGCGGTGTATAATTTTGCACCAACATCTCCATCATTCTGGTGGAGATTTGCATATGTTTGCATTTAATGCATTAAATACAAAGTAAATTTGATTCAAATCTCCACCATCAATCTCAAAGATTGAATGATACAAATATTGATACAAAATTATGCACCGAAATGTATTATGCAGCTATGACTCCCTCTATGTTTTGTATATAAGTTACATTTTTAAGAAGATATCTAGCATTGTTGTTTGGCTAGAGGTGAGTTGTTTGGACCTTGCCCGGTGGCTTAAAGTGAACCTGAATTCGGATTCATTTCCACTATTAGGGAACCGAATTGAATACAAAACCATTAGTGTGATTCCAAGTCGTTTTTCGGTTTAGGTTTTAAAATCCTACTCATTTCATAGATTTTTCAAATGAAATTAGAGCCGTAACCATCGTTGGACCGATCTTAGCAACACCGAGAGCGAAAACCGTAACAGAAATCGAAGGGGGCCGGTTTGGTTCCAGTTCTAATTTCCAGTGGAACAGGCCAGGTCTAGCTAAGACAGTACAAGATACGACATGCCAACCCCACACTGCAGTTGTTAGTTTCCCAGTGTCGTGTTGTTATGACAATATAGGACACGATATGCGAACACCTACGAGAAATTCCAACTCAAAAGGTCTTGCAACCCGAAGTGACGTGGGAAAATCAAATCGTGTTTTCCTTCTGACACGAGCGCTGAATGACACGAATGCAATCACAACCAAGAAAAGATGAAACTGCTGGCAACATTGCGTTTTCAGTCCGTGTCCGCTTAAAGTAACACGAGAAAGACACGGTCGTGTTAGTATGAGCAAGAGAAAAGGTGAAGACACGACCCGGAACACGAAACTGTCACAAGCCAGCGTAGAATCGCGTTAACACGACGAGGAATTCGCCAAATTTTATACGATACAACGGCGACCGGGTTCGTGACCCCGAAAGGAAGGTCTCGCCGAGTCCGTTTGACAGAAAACTAAGTCTGGTTAACAACGTAGTGTACCTTTCATGGAAATGACCATAGTACCCCCACATAATTCGATTCTATTAGTAGATCGCCCTCCTAATTGATTATTTATTTTGTGTACTTGAACAATTACAACCATGTCCCTAGTTTTCGAGTTCGGGTTTGTTTTTATACTGGATCGGATCTATTTTCCACACGAAATCCTACTTCTTACACGATTTTGTGATGTATATTCGCATCACGTTTGGAGTATCACTGTTTTCTTATTTCCTTATTTTTGTTTTTTTGTTTTTGCTGTGTTCATGCAGGCTCATGTTGAACTCATTAACCTAGCAGCTCATCTCAACATGAGCTAGGCTCGCGATACATGAACAGTGGGATGAGAACAAACAGCCTTAACTTGGTGGTTTGGGTTATTTTCCAGACCCATACTAAGTTTAGACTTCGGTGCTGATATGTTTAAGGTCCAATACTGGATCCGTTTTAGAGGTTTTTCTTGATTTTGTATGGGTCAAAAAGAATTTGAAATACCTCGACTCCTTGAGAACAACTCGAAGTCACTTCTTTTTCGACTTAGTCAGTTCTTTGCTCGTTCACTTGGTTGGGTTGATTGAGGTAATGGAAGCAAGTCTCTCATAATCCAAACCACTGAAGGAGTTAGTCACGCACTCACTCACTTATCATTGTAAAGCTAAAGAAAAGTTGGAAGAAACATAGTGAAATATTACACATTGATACGCTTCCAATGTTGCTATTTCTCTCATTTGGTTTAGGGTTATTTACGAATCATGACCAAACATATTCATTAATTCACTTTCCTGCTAAAAGTATGTTATATTTTAAACACATGGCTGTTTTTCCATTCACACACGTAAGGTGTGCAAAGAACCTACTGCAACTAAGGTTGGCAATGGGTCATCTAGGGGACGGGTATACCCCGACCCTAACATTAATAGTGCGGGTATGTGTTCGGGTTCTCTTTTCTCCAACAGGTACATAGGTGGACGTGGGGCAAAATTGATATATATATATATATATATATATAACAAACATATGTATATATAATATATACACACAAGTATACATACATATATACCCACATATATATATATATATATATATATATATATATATATATATATATATATATATATATATGTGTGTGTGTGTGTGTGTGTTGTGTGTATGGGTATGTATGTATACTTGTGTATATATATATATATATGTATATATATATATGTATATATGTATATATATACATATATATATATATATATATATATATATGTATGTGTGTTGTGTGTATGGGTATGTATGTATACTTGTGTATATATATATAAGTGAATGGTTTAGTTCGAAGTTGAGTCCAAAACCATGAAATCCCCTAGTCTCTCTCTCTCTCTCTCTATATATATATATATATATATATATATATAGTATATATGTATATATGTACGCAAGAACAACTAAGTCTTTTCCATGTTAGATGGGGTCGGCTAAGTTTATTCTTTGTTTCCTTTCAGCACTCTTGTAGTCATCCTCTTCTTTATCTTCTTTTAAAATTTTTGCAACATAATTTTTATACCTTCTTATCGAAGCTTCCTTTGATCATGTTTCTACGAATTCAAACCATTTAATTTTTTTCTCATTTTATCATATATTGATGTAATTCCTAATTTGTTTCTAATAATTTAATCATGTATATGGTCTTTCCTTATGTGCATCTATCTCAGCAGCTTCATTTCTATCATGATGAAGGACCAGGCACTAATGATTTAACCTGGTCAGAAGGACTCACCGATTGCTATCAAGGACCTCTTACTCGTGCCCGAAGTGGAACCAGCAACTCAACCCAGTTCGAATACAAAGCATTGTTGGGTGAATAGAGCATTAACGACTTCAGCAAGCTCATGGTTGTTTGTTCACTCCCGCAAGAGGTCACTCAAGAGTAATGTCACATTTAAGCCAACTAAGAGATTCTCAACATCTCTAAAAATCAATAGCTCCAGTTGGCTCATTTTGGTGATAGATAATTCGAATTTATTGTTCATTTAGTGGCCTTAGCAATTACCAAAACAACAATTATAACAAGCTCATAGATGACTAAGCATGTATCACCATTTTACTAGGTGATTGTCTATTTCCTAAGGGAGTCTTTATAGTAAGTTAATATGCCTTTTCAAGGGGTTGTCCTTAGTATAAATATGATCAAATCTAAGGAATTTTTATTTGGTTGTTTTCCAGCATTTGCTTCAAATCTCTCTCTTATCCTTAACGGATGGTGAGTGAGTCGGTCTTTATCACTTTGGTGAGTAATATCCATTATGTGGCAGGTCGTGTGTGTAAGAAAATCAGTAGGCATGTGTGAACCCTCTCAACTCAAGTTTCATATCATTTGATGCTTTCATTGAGATTGAGAGGATGGCAGGACAAGATTTCAATGTCCCTAATACCACGAGGTATGTCTCTTGACCAAGATCAGATCATGACACTACAACGTGAACATGAAGTACTCACAGCTCAGGCAGCACAGCTGACCCAAAACCTTAAGGAATTGTTGCGACAAAGAGCTTCTTCTCATAACCAATCCAATACTAGTCACCATGACGTAGACCCAAACTCCCCTGAGTTGGGCTCAATTGTACAAATGCACTAGGAGGCAAGAGCATATCGAAGACATGTGGATCACCAAGTTCAAACCAAAATTTTCTCTTTCGCTAGATCAAGCTCACCTGAAGAGTTTCTCGACTAGGAGGAGTGGGTAGATAAGATCTTCGAGTATTATCAATACTATGAAAAAAGAAAATATCGCCTGAATGCTTTGGAGTTCACCGATTATGCTAATCTCTGGTGGAGCAAACTTAAAGATCACTGACGCAAGAAAGGAGATGGGGACATAACAAATTGGAGCTTGATGAAACAGATCATGCATAAGAGATATGTTCCCGACTACTACCGGCAACAAAGCATGCGACAAGGTGGGCTCACCGTGGAGGACTATGTAAAAGAATCCGATACGTTGATGATGTGTTGTAAAGTGCAGAAACCATGGGAGCAAGCCATTTCCCTATTTCTCAGTGGGCTAAACAAAGAACAAGCTGATGTTGTGGAATTACAACCTTATTTATTCATTGAAGACATTTTTTAGCTTGCCATTAAGGTCGAAAGATAACATAGAAAGACCCCTTCCCTTAGATATATGGTTTCTAAGTCAACCCAAAACAAGGCTTTCCAGGTACATCCAGTACTTCCCAATAAATTAAGAAAATCGAACCTGCTACAACAATGAAACCTCGTCCAAATGAAGAGGTAGTTGAAAACCCCCGTGCTACCTATTGTAGCCATGACATTAAATGTTTTAAATATCTCAGCGATGGGCATATCACGTCTCAATGCCCCAACAAGCTTGTGATGGTGCTATGTGAGTTTTCTGAATCACTAGATAATGAGGATGAAAAAACCCTTTAAGATGTTAAGACAGAAACTATTGAAGTTGTAGATGAAGGGAAACTTCTGGTCATAAGTAGGGTCCTGAACTCTTAACTCACTCCTGAACATAAGCATCGCGAGAATTTATTTCATTCTTGCTACACAATTCTAGGCAAAGTTTGCTCACTCATTATCAATGGGAGCAGTTGTACTAATGTGGCCTCCACAAAATTAATCAAGAAGTTGAGCTTACCCTCCATAACTCATCCACATCCTTATAAGTTGTGTTGGAACAACTATCAAGGAAAAATTTTGGTTCAGTAGCAAGCTATCGTGCTAATATCCATTGGTAAAACATATTAGGACTCCATTGTATGTGATGTAGCTCCAATGAATGTAGGTCATCTCCTACTGGACTGACCATGGCAGTTTGACCGGCGATCCTTCCATGATGGGTACAAAAACATGTATGCATTTATAAACCATAGAAAGAAAATCACTTTGGCCCGTTAGCACTACAACATCTCTCTCCAACATCAACTACCAAAGAGTCGCAAGCCAAAAAAAGTTTGGTACTCACGAGAAGAGAGGCTGAGCTAGCCATCGCATAAGCTGGCATGGTATACTTAGTTGTAGCTAAGGGAGTAGAAACCAGCCTTCCAACATAGGAGCATCCCCTACTCACTAAGCTATTGAGGGAATTCACTGATGTGTTTTCTGACAAGCTTCCCTATGGTTTGCCTCCAATTCGTGATATTGAGCACGACATTGGTATGCTACCTAGCGCGACTCTTCCAAACAAGATGGCCTATGACTGCAACCCCAATGAGGCTAATGAGTTGTAACACTAAATCAAAGAAGTGGTCGTCAAAGGGTTCATGAGGGAGTCCATGAGTCCGTGTGTAGTACCTGCCTTTTTGGTACCTAAGAAAGATAGATCGTTACGAATGTGTATTGGTAGTCAAGCCATCAACAAAATAACTATCTAATACCGCTATCTCATTCTTTGGTTGGACAACATGCTGGATGAACTCAAGGGATCAAGATTGTTTTCAAAGATTGATCTCAAGAGTGGTTACCACCAAATTCAAATCAAGGAGATAAATGGAAAACGATCTTCAAAATGAATTTAGGGCTATTCGAATGACTTGTGATACCATTTGGCCTATCAAATGCACCCAACACCTTTATGTGACTCATGAACCATGTGTTGCGAGAGTTTATTGGCAGATTCCTCATTGTATATTTTGATGACATTCTGATTTATAGCCGTGAAATGGATAAACATATTATACACGTTCTAAAGGTTGTAGAGGTTTTGCACCATCAATGACTCTATAGTAACCTTAAAAGTGTCAATTTTGCTAATCGCTGGTGTAATTCTTTGGCTTCATCATCTCTGAGCAAGGAGTTGCGGTTGATCCTAAGAAAGTAAAAGCCATCCAAGACTCTCCAAACCCAACCAATGTGGCCGAGGTACGCAACTTTCATGGGTTGGCCTCATTCTACCAAAGATTCATTAGAAATTTCAACAGTATTGCAGCACCATTAACTGATTATATCAAGAAAAATCAAGAATTTTAGTGGACTGCAACATGCAAGCATGTCTTTGATGAAATAAAAGTCTAGCTAACTGGTGCACCAACTTTGGCTCTTCATGACTTCAACAAAACGTTTGAACTTGAATGTCACACTTCAGGAGTGGGAATTGGAGTCGTGTTGATGCAAGAGTAATGACCCATTATATTTTTTTATGAAAAATTAAGAGGACCTAGTTTGTGCTACTCTACTTATGAGAAGGAATTCTATGCATTAATCTGAGTATTGCAGGCATGGCAACATTACCTATGGCCTAAAGAATTCATGATTCATACCGATCATGAATCTCTTAAGCATCTTGAGGGCTACAACAACTGAATAGAAGATATGACAAATAGGTCAAATTCCTAGAATGCTTTTCCTACACCATTTGATAGAAAAAGGAAAAATCTAACATAGTGGTTGATGCCCAATCACAAAGATATTTGTTGGCTAGAGAATATTTTTACTAGCCAAAAATAAGCAGTCATGTTCATAGGATTGAATTGGCTAAAGGGAGAGGGACAAACCAGGGACTCTATATGCCTTTACGGATTCCTACCAAACCCTAGACCGACGATAGCCTAAATTTTATTATGGGCCTTCTTAGAACAAACAAAGGACGATATTCTATCCTAGTTGTAGTAGACAGGTTTTCTAAAATGTTGCATTTTACTCCGTGTTATAAGACATACGATACGGTTCATGTTGCAGATTTTTTTTTAGAGAAGTCGTAAAATTACATGGTATTCTCAAAAGCCTCATGTCTAACCATGAGTTTTTTCTGGAAGACTCTCTGGAAGCTACTCAGAACAAAACTCCTCTTTAGCATGGCATGTCACCCTCAAACTGACAGGCAAACTGAAGTAGTTAATTGCACTCTCACCACTCTTCTTTGAGCTTTTATCTCAAATAATCTACGAACTTTGGAGGAGGAGCTTCCTTGGATAGAATTTGCCTACAACCGCTCAGTTAACAACACTACGGGTCATTCTCTCTTTGAAATAGTCTACGGGGTTAATTCTACAACCCCCTATACTTGGTACCCATACCCGAACACGTTGAAGCAAATTTTAAGGGAGTAAGTGGAGTTGAATCTATCAAAGCTTTACACCAACAAGTAAAGCAACAAATAGAGAAACAAACAATAGTCTATACCAAACAAGCAAACAAAAGTCATAAATCCATTATCTTTGCTCCTTGGGACCTTGTTTGGATACATCTCAACAAAGATAGGTTCCCACACAAGTGTCAATCTAAACTCATGCCCCGAGTCGATGGCCCTTTTAACATTTTTGAGAAGATAAATGACAATGCTTATAAGATAGATCTATCGAAGGGATTCAATGTTTATAATCCTTTCAACGTTGAGGATCTTATTCCTTACAAGAAAGATACTAAGAATCTAGATTTGAGGACAAATCCTCACCAACACCAAGAGGATGATGAAGGACTAAGCATTAATGATATAACCTGGTCAGAAGGACTCATCGATCGCTATCAAGGACCTCTTACTCGTGCTAGAAGTGGAACCAGCAACCCAACCCAATTCAAACTCAAAACATTGTTGGGTGAATGGAGTATTAATGACTTCAGTAAAGTCAAGATTGTTTGTTCACTCCAGTAAGAGGTTACTCAAGAGTAAAACCACATTTAAGCCAGTTAAGATATTCTCAACATCTCTTAAAATCAACAACTCTAGTTGGCTCATTTTGGGATAGATAATTCAAATTTAATGTTCAGCTATTACCAAAACAACAATTATAGCAAGCTCATAGATAGTTGAGCTTGTATAAGCATTTTACTAAGTGATTGTTTATTTCTTAGGAAAGTCTTTATAACAAATTCATAGATGGTTGAGCCTGAATCAACATTTTACTAGGTGATTATCTATTTTCTAGGAGAGTCTTTATAGCAAGTTAATATGCCTTAAACCTAGCTCATGGGATTGTCCTGAGTATAAATATGATCAGTTCTAAGGAATTTTAATTCGGTTGTTTTTCACCATTTGCTTCAAATCTCTCTTATCCTTAACCGCTGGTGAGTGAGTCAGTCTTTATCACTTTGGTGAGTCACATCAATTGTGTGGCAGGTCGTGTATGTAAGGAAATTAGTAAGCATGCGTGAATTCTCTTAACTCAAGTTTCATATCATGTCATGAACATCTTTTGTATATGTTAATGATTAACTTTCTAACACTCATAACCATAAAACATAGAAATTCTAATTGTTATTGTATAATATTTACATTTCAATTTTAGTGGTATGTTCCCATCATATTCTATACACACCTCTCTCCCTTTTAACCAACCTCTATTAATTTTATACATAATATCCCCATCATTTTTTCATTGCTCTCAAAAACTTACCATAAGTATTTAAAACTTTTTTTGAGGGATGTAACATGTGTTAATCTTAATTTTTATATCATGTGAAGTAACCAAATGATCAAACTTTTATTCTATATTCTCTGCTTTTGTTCTACTAAGTCAAAAGTCTTTATTTTCTAATATTTCTCTCGATAGTGCTAATTTTTATTAACTTTTTTTAACTTGTCTAATAATACAATGTCGTCCATAAATAACATACACTAAGGTATTAACTAATACCAGAAATTGAACAGCTCGGCTCTTGAAAGGTCCCATTAGAAAAACAAAACTGATCTTTCTCTCCACAATGCATAATTGAGAATTATCAGTCATTTGACTGCTTTGTCTTTCACCATCCTCCGTAGAAAAAGGGAGCATCTCATCTTTGGTTTACCCACGAATTTAATTTAAAATCTCACCACTACATAATCTAAATGAGGTTCCAAGGATAACCGGAACTTCTCTTCTTACTAAGCATTATTTATTTTAAATAATCTTTAACTAAATGAATTCTAGCTTAAAAGTACTTTAATATCATGTTTTTATTGATTAATGAGAACAACTTGTAGACCGAGTTATTTTTCTATTTTTATGAGTATTATTATTATATAGTATAATATGTAATATTTAGATATATTGTAAGTATATGTGCATTTTTGTGGATATAGGACTTTTGGATATGTACAATTCTCTGAAGGACTGGCTGAGCTCAACAAAGCTCTCTTTTCAGATCCTCAAAAATCAAAAGTAGATAAGTTTTTGAAAAGATTCTTTTTTAATATACTTCGTTTTCTTATTACAACGTGTACCCTTTAAACGCATGACTCTTCGATTTAACTTGTCTAGTGTTGGACTTATCGATCTTTATATTAACTTATCAATAAAAAATTCTCTTCTCTTTTCTTTATTTTATATATATATAAAGTAATAAACTCTCGTTCTCTCTCTCTATAAAAGAAATACATACCATACGTTGCCGTGACGGGAGGCCAATAACATAACCTCAATCGACCATTGTGGCGAATGGAGAAATTGGAGGAATTGAATAATTCAACCCTGACAAAAATTAGCAACAAGAAGGTCGTTGTTTTGTTTCTTGACTAGTACGGTTAGATTCAGAGTTGACTGATAAGAGTACACTCAGGAAAGGAAGCACGGATGCGTTCACTTTCAAACTCACTGTGGCAGAGAGAGAGAGAGAGAGACGTTTTTCTCTGTTCCTCCTGCCCATGTTAAGTATTTGATGGTTTGAGATGAGGGAGAATTCGAATGACTACCTTAGTTTGGTCTTCGTGTAATTGCATCTTGTTGGTTAGCTTAACCTCATTGGAAGTGTATATAAGAGAGTCTGTGCGACGGCCATAAGGGACAGAAGAAGACCCTTGTTTCTGATAACGGATAGAAGATATTTGCTGAATAGTTGAATGTTTTATTTAATCTGCACTTTTTAGGTGAGCCCCAGACCAGCTACTCCTTTCATCTCTTTTCCTTTCTCTGTTCGATACTTTTAAAGTTGTGGGATTCTGATGCCTATGTTTAAAAGGTCCGAGTCTTATCATCCATTTAATGACGGTTCCTTTATGTTTTCCTTAATTTCCTCTATCTTGGACACTTGGGTATGCATGAATTCAAACGATCAATCTTCTATATGCAGTTCTTGAGTTCATGATGCGCTATGAGTGTCACCCTAGCGCGTCTTTCCGGTTTCTGGGAACTGCGTGCTGCATTATTCTCTGGTAAAGACAGAAATGATAAATTGGAGTTTCATGATTTGCAGATGTCTTTCAGTCTATTCTGTCTAGTTTAATTTCTGTTAGAACCAATGTAAAGGAACGAAGAGGAGCAATGGTATGTCTGGTTTACTAGTTCCTTGCTCCTTTCTTATTGGCTTCCTAACGCAATCTTTTGCAATTTCTTGAATTAATCTCTGTGTGCTGAACATCCAAGTTTTTTATGTATAATGGACTTTAGAATTAAAGGCATTAACATTTTACCTTGTATATTTTACTCCAACTCTCAATCAGATTTCTCCCTAGCGATTACTGATTGCACCTAAGAGTAAGCTGCATTAGCTGACTGGTGGGTAGCTGGAGTTGTTTCGATGGTGGTGTCTCCGACTTCAGTACCATCTGAACGGGAAAAGATTGGAGATGAAGGAAGCATCATGGTGAGGTCGATCAGTTTCAGTGGGAAGGATGTAGAGAAAATATTGAGACAAGTTAGCTTCAAGGATTTGGACACAAGGAACATGATTAGTTCTGAGGGATCAGAAAGATCTCCGGTTACGGAGGCAACCAGTTTCAAGAGATGGGAAGCCAAGAACCTTAAAGTTGAAACTGCACTGCCCTCATGGACTCGCAACCCATTTCTAGACAATGATGAGTCCTTCAGTTTCATACCTGCTGGTGGTTGCAAGTTTCCACCAACAAATCAGGCCTTCCATGGCGCCGAGAAGTCAATAAACTCTCCGTGTGATAGGGATGCTGCAGCTTTGAAGCTGCAGAAGGTGTATAAAAGCTACCGGACTCGAAGAAATCTCGCAGATTGTGCCGTTGTGGTTGAGGAGCTCTGGTTGGTCTGCGTTCCCCTTTTCTGATTTTGAATTAGTAATTGAGAGTTCCTTTTACTCTGATTTTTTTTATCATACTGTGATGTAATTAGGTGGAAAGCATTAGATTTTGCTGCCCTCAAGCGTAGCTCTGTTTCATTCTACAACATTCAAAAGCAAGAGTCTGCTGTCTCATTTTGGTCTCGAGCTCGAACAAGAGCTGCAAAGGTATTAGTCTTCAACAGTTTGATGTAAATATAAAATTCCTTTTAGGCTTACATTCTCATTGTTAGTGATATGGATGGTTTGAGCAGGTTGGTAAGGGTTTATCTAAGGATGAGAAGGCTCAAAAGTTGGCTTTGCAGCATTGGCTTGAAGCTGTAAGTTCATATGCTTCTAGCTCTTTCCACTGTTATTTTAAGCCATGCCAAAATTGGCGGTTAAAACAAATGTTTGCTATGGGAATCTATTTCTCAGATTGATCCACGCCACCGTTATGGACACAATCTCCATTTCTATTATGATGTGTGGTTTGATAGTGAGAGTTGCCAGCCATTTTTCTACTGGTAATCTTTCAACTTACGGACTCTTCTCTACTGTAATCCACTTGGCCTTTTATGAAATCCTTTAACAAAATCTGATTTTAGGTTTCAATGTTTGGCTTTGTCTGCAAAATCACAGGTTAGATGCGGGAGATGGCAAAGAGGTGAATCTGGAAATTTGTCCTAGAGCTGACCTTCAGCGTCAATGCATTAAATATCTTGGCCCGGTGAGCCTCACAGATAATAGAATATCATGGTTTCATGCATCTCTGTAAACAAAACCATGCATGTGGTTCTAGTTTTCTTTAACAACTGTCCCATCTTAATCTTCTCTTTTTATGATTTCCAGAATGAAAGGGAAGCCTATGAAGTGATAATGGAGGATGGGAAGCTTGTCTACAAGCAATGCAGGAGATATGTTGACACTAGTGAAGGGAACAAAGGCATCAAATGGATATTTGTTCTAAGCACATCTAGGACACTATATGTTGGGCAGGTACATATATTCTATGACTTACCTTAATGTTTTTCTTCTCTCGTGTTTTAGAGGCAGATTCTTAAAACTATACAGAAGACCCGTATTAAAAACTTATGAAATTCCTTCAATCAACACAGTTTTAAATGTTAAATATACATGTTGACATCTCACAAGAGTATTCGTAGCAAAGTTTAGTACTTCTCTTGTAAGTAGAATCACTCCTTTTGATTTGATCTGTTA
Source organism: Brasenia schreberi (assembly GCA_036023115.1). NCBI lineage: Eukaryota > Viridiplantae > Streptophyta > Magnoliopsida > Nymphaeales > Cabombaceae > Brasenia > Brasenia schreberi. The sequence continues at coordinate 8,699,255 of JAYKKT010000080.1, read as the reverse complement.
TGGTGTTGGCAGAAGAAGAAGGGAGAATTCCAACATTCAAGTTTTCTTGCCGGAGGTGCAATATCATCTGCCGGGAGATTGGTTGTTGATTCTGGTATCCTCAAGGTATAACACTGTAATGTGCTCATTCACAGAATAATCAGTTCAGAATTGAGTTATATATTGTTAACCATATTTCTGTCCTGATATTAATATTATTCGTGGATTGTAGTTCAATCTGTGCTTCTTTGCATGTTGAAAAATGGCCTTATCGGTATATCTACAATTAAATGCAGGCCATTTGGCCATATAGTGGTCACTACCGTCCCACTGTGGAGAATTTCAAGGACTTTGTTACCTTCCTTGAAGAAAACAAAGTAGACCTGAATGATGTTAAGGTAGCAGCTCTATATCCATTTTGTCCCATTCAAATTACATATATATATATATATATATATATATATATATATATATATATATATATATATATATATATATATATATATATATATATATATATATATATATATATACTATACATGTATGTATGTATGTATGTATCAATGTACATATGTATGTGTTTGTATGTATTTATGTGTGGATCCACTTGATATTTACTTAGTAACTGAGATTGATGAGTAGATGAAAATTATATCTACAGCTTCACTTGATATTTACTCACCTAAAAATTTCAGAGCTTCATATCTTAAACATATTTTTATGTGTAAATGCTTTCAAATTTGTATGCTTAACTTTCTTATTTATTTGCTGTGCAGAGGTGTGCCATTGATGATGATAGACCCCCATCAAAAACTAATAAAGAAACCGAAATCAAGAATACAGAAGCCTCACCAAGAAGCAGCGCACTCCTTGATGTGGTTGCAAAGGCCAAGGAAGCCCAAGGCACCATCCAACTCGGCAACCGGCTGTCGAGCAAGTGGAGCACGGGTGCTGGCCCTCGCATCGGGTGCGTCAGGGACTATCCTGCTAATTTACAATCCAAGGCACTTGAACAAGTTAACCTCTCACCTAGGGTCATTCTTTTGGGCAACACTGGCCCAATTCCTTCACCTCGTCCTAGTCCAAAGGTCAGGCTTTCTCCTAGACTTTCCGGCATAGGCCTCCCTAGCCCAAGGATCCTCTCTAAAGCTTGATTATTAATCATATAAATTAAACAAATAAAAGAACAAATCGTATACTTAATATTTCCAAATAGCAGTTTAGTTAGGTACACAGGAGCTCCCGGAGTCTTGTGAAGTTCAGAAATAGAACTCTTTTCCTGTAAGAATTTTGGTGTAACCTTTTGTAGGCTTTGCATTTGAAGCTTTTAGGTACTGAGGTCCCCTCTTAGGGTAACAGAAAGGTTGTTGAGATCTTCATTCTGTAGAAAGAGAATACATGCATCGACAGGAAGCCAAATTGTATTCATTGTTTTTATTAAATTACAAATTGTACTCATTGGTTGATTTGTTCACTTGTATTTCTAGATTTTGTTGAGTTAACTGCTAACATGGCACATGATAGGGCTCTGTGGAAACAAAGAATCCATGTAGCCGACCCCATCTAGTATGGGAAAAGGCTTAGTTGTTGTTGTTTAGTTGTTGTTTTGGTTGATTTATTCACTTTCAACAGAGCTTCAACTATCTATTGTACTTTAATTTTGATTGCATTACACCACCATGTCATGCTTTGTCTTCATTCCAGAGAGATAAAGACAGACACACACACACAGAGAGAGACCACTGTGGGAACCTACCATGATACTGTCATATAATCGAGACAATGAACAAGAATCCAATTCAAAACTTAGGAAAGTGCAAATCGACTAGTAAGAATAAGGAGATAAATAAGCAATGAACACATTGTCCTTCACAAGGTTAATATGTCAAGCCTACATCTACAGGCAGAAGGAGAGAAACTTTTACTAAAATGAGCAGCAGTATTCCAAGACAGTTTACTCTCTTACGTCCTCAACTCGAAACAGAAACTTTGTTCCTTACAGCAGCTTATCTCATATATTTCATAAGCTGTAGAGTATTTATAATAGAACAACAACAACAAACAACAACTAAGCCTTTTCCCATACAGTATTTATAATAGAAGAGAAACTGAAAAAAGAAACAAATAAGTTTCCTAATCAACAAGTAATCCTAACAAAATAAGAGACCTAGCGGGAGTACTAGACAAACTCAACAAATACTTGTACTGCAAAAATAAGAAAAGGTCTGTACTGTCTCCTCTTCAAAAGCCTGTTTACTCTCTATGTAGAATTGGTAATGGAATTCAAATTTTAGCACAGTTGATCATGCAGAAGCCATATAGGGTCTTAATTGTTCTTGCACGAACGTCAATTAGCTAAGCTCTCCAAACCTGATTTGCTGAAGACTTGGTTTCCTTAGGTGGTTTGAAAAACAGGGTCTTATACAATGGCTCTCCTGGCTAGTGGGGTGTACTCAAAAAAACCTTTGACTTGGAAAATCACAAGTTCAATAACCGATGGTGTGCATATATGGTAGAGGTCTCCCAACCCCTGCTTGCCTATCAAAAAGGAAAATCTTAAACCAGTACTTTTAACTTGTGGATGGCAGTTTGCAAGGTTGAATAAATAAATGGTTGTGAGATGAAAGGAAGTGGGATGGGAACTAATTGTTTGGCATTGAGCCTAACAAGATTATAAACCCTCCGAAAGCCACTGGAAACAATCCCATTCGGCAGTGTTTGTTTTTATGAAAAATGCACTTGATTCGCCCCCCGAAACAGAAAACATATGGTGGTTATGATCATGAAATGTTTCCAAGATGAAGAAAACAATGATGATCTACGTGACCCGTTTTAGAATAGGTTTCCTTAAATGTTTTAGATGACAATCAATGAAGCAGTTTTCCCTTGGTAGCACACGAATCCTATTTTAAACTATTTGTGGGAAAGCCTCACAAAGGGGAAACACCCATATAGAGTTCTGACAATTGAAGTACTTAATCGAAATCTAGCTTTGGTTCACCAACTGAAGAACTCGAGTGGAGCATGGAATAAAATATGATCCCTTCAACTTTCACTCCTGATGTGGCTGATCTAATAATGCAATTACCACCAAGAGGACGACCCAATATCCCATCATGGTATTCTTCTACAATATGGGGTTAAATTTGGTTATGATGAAAGTTCCAACTTCTTTCACCCCTCTCCTCCTATTCCAAACTACGGACTAATGTTTTCAAATAAGCAACTATGACAAACAATTTGGAAATTAAGAGCGTTGCCCGTGATGGAGAAGCTAAGAAGGAGAAGAATGACAACGGATGAACTGTGCTCATTATAGCAATCGGTATTGCATTGTGTTCTTTATGAGCGTGCAAATTAAGTAAACATTATATTTCCAGCTATGATGCGGTTTGTGAATGGGAATGGACAGTTTGCTGAACGGTGGGGAACTCTTCTAAATAATCACAAGCAAAGGGGTTAGATGGCAAGATAATTGACACCGGTGGCCTTCACAACAACTACAACTAAGCCTTTTTCTCATACTAGATGGAATCAGTTGCATGGATTCTTTATTTTCATAGAGTTCGATCATGTCATGCTAACTATTGACTCAACGTGAGCTAACTATCTTCTTCTTTCTTTTTTAATTTTCTTGTACCTATTTACTAAAGCTTCTTTTGGTGGTCTTTCTATGTCTTAAACGATTTTTCTTCATGTTGTTATCTATTGGTATCACTCCCAAATTTGTTTCTAATACCCTCGTTATGTCATTCACCTCAGCATTTTCATTTCTGCTATAGACATCTTTTGTATGCGTTTATAATTAACTACCCAACACTCGGAATATACAACACGAGGTGTAATTGTTGTTCTATAATATTTATCACTCAACTTTAATGCAATCTTCTTGTCACATAGAATACCTTATGCTCATCTTCATTTTAACTAACCTATACTAATTGTATGCGTAACATCTTCATCAATTTTTTCATCATTACAAAAAACTATTCAAATCACGGGTAGTGCCCTATAAAAAATTTGGCTAGCAAGAACAAATGAATCTTCGAATGAAAACTAAAGAAGCATTGGAAATCACTAGACAAGCCATTGAGGACTTGGATACATATCGCTTAGCTCTTTTACTGGGTTCCTTGCTCTTTTACTGGGTTCCTTAATGTAATTGTCCATTTCTACTTAATGTGCTTTCTTCCTACTTCGCTCATGCCAAGATGGACAATAGTCATTGGGCTCTATATGTTTTGCTGTTATTGCATTGTAATTAACAGGTACTGCGATACCCAGGTAAGAGAGGAGCATGCGCTGCTCTATAAATACAAAGCATCACAGTCAAGAGATACATACAATCATCAAACATCATCAAAATACCGAAAACCCACTTCTTCCCAGGAAAACCCCACTAAGAGGAAACCTCAAACAGATAAACCACATACCTTTGTTCTTCTGCTAAAAACATACTTGAGAAGCAACACGGCTAGGAACCGGAGGTCAACGAAGAAGCACTAGAGGTTGACAGAAGCTGGAATCTGACAAGAAGACAATAGAAAATGCCACATTTGGTATCAAGGCCTCGTTCTTGACCCTGCAAACAAGTATGCCTTAGTCTACATAAAAAAAATCGGGAAGAAGAGGAGAGCTTCCTATCTTTTTTCAATGGTAGAGAACTCGATCTGAGTCGAGACAGAGCAGAGGGCAAACCCTGCTAGAGTCAGACAGGGCAGAGATCGGTCGAAAAGAAGAAAAAAAACAGAAAATCCGCAATGGCTTCGGGTGCCAAAAGCTAGTAGGCCAAAGGACACCTGTAGGAGAACAGCGACAAGGGTCATGGGTGGCCAAAAGGGACACCCGCAGGAGAACAACGACAAGGGTCACGCGTGGCCAAAAGGACAACCGCAATAGAACATCCAACCGCAAGGGCCGTGAGTGACCAAGGGCCAAGAGGCGGAACAACTGAAACCAACGGCAGAGGGCCAGTGGCCAAGAGACGGAACGTCGGGCCACTCTCTCTCTCTCTCTCTCTCGGTGTTTTCCATCCTCTCACTCTCTCTCCTCCGCTCTTTTATAGCGCCCAAAAAATCGCTAGGCGGTTTTAGAAAACTGTGGGCAGAAACCATTAGCTTTTCGAAATTGCTGATAGTTTCTCGGGAAACTGCCTTGGGCAGCGGACTAAAAAGTTCGTTGTGCCCCCACTGGTTTTTAAATTTTACAAGACTGTCATTGGATAAAATTATGAAAATATCCAGATGAAAATATCCACATATTTTTGAGTAAAAAAGATTGTTTTGCCCTTATATAGGAGAAAAGTTGATTTTACCCTCCAGTAGTTTTTGGAAATTACAAAATATCGAGCTATTGATTTACATTACTGCCCTTCCCGATTTAGTTTATTACAATACTGTCACTATATCAAAAGACAAATTTATCCCTATCCTTTTTAGAAAATTCCATATTCAGATTGGCAAAATTACAGATTTACCCCCAATCAGTTACAAATTTCACAGGAATACCAAAAAGTAATTTTACTGGTCTGTCCTTGGTTGTTTCTGAAAATTACAAAAGTGGACAGACATTTAAATTACTATTTTACCCCTGATATTTTTTAGAAATTATCAAAGGCAGAAACATTTTGAGAAAATTATGAATTTATCTTAGGTTGTTTATATATTAGAAATGAGTTATTTTCAGCTCATTTTTACGATATTCTGCATCGTTCTAATAAGATTCATGCTATGTGTGTTTTGTTGCTTGTTAAATGTTTCTTTTTTATACTGTCTAATTGTTATAATTGTCAATCACATAAAAATGAACTCTAGAATATCTGTGTCGGAACTCACAAAAACCGAAAAATTAAACAGTCTGAACTTCCAAACATGGAAAAGAAGAATTTTGCATGCTCTAACACTTGAAGGTATTGAGTATGTCTTAAAGGAAACTGTGTGTCTGCCACCACTAGATGCAACTAAGCAACAAATAGAAATATATAAAATATTTCTAAAGGATGATACAATAGCAAAAACTGTCATGTTGACATACATGAGGATGACATGATTAGGGTCGTCGAAAAATACAAGACCGCAAAAGAGTTGTTCGACTCCATAATAGCTAAATATGATACAACTGCCAAATTGCATGTTCAACTGCTACTACAGAAATACAATTCCTTTAAAATGAAAGAATGGAACAACGTAGTAGAATATGTAAACCACATGTTGGTAATGGCTAGGGACCTAGATATGAAAAAATCAATCATCCCGAAACCTATACAGATATCAACAATTTTGAACAGTCTTCTCTCGTCATGGAACATAGTCACCACTGCCTTCAGATTAGGGCCAGAAATTAACCTTTCTGAATTGCCTCTAAAACATATGAGTAAAAACAAGAAAGAAAAATTGCTAGTTGTAAAAGATGAGATAGTGTCTAGCTCCAAATCCAACGAAAAGATAAATAAATCAAACAAAAAGTTTGGCAAGAATAACAAAAAGGGCGGTCAATTTTTTAAGAAAACACAGCAAACCGCTTCTCGGGTTAACTGTTTTAGCTGTGGAAATATGAGACACTATAAAATAGATTGCTACAACAGGAAATGTGGAGGAAACAATCCACAATGCAAACAATCAGAAAAGCAAGACATAATTTGCGTAATATCAAAATGTCTCTATATGGATCGCTCGATGACTAATTGGTGGATTGAGTTTGAAGCTAGTAGACATATTTCGAAGACCAAGGAAGGGGCAGTGGATCTAAATGAATACAAACATGAGAATATCGAGTGTACATGGAAAATAATATTTTCTTAGATGTTTTAGGTACTTGATCCTTTAGAATTTTTGTAAAAGGCAAACTGGTTGTACTGAGTGATGTATTGATTGTGCCATCTATAAGGCGCAATCTGGTTTCGGTTTCTGTCTTAATAAAGAAAGGTTTTGAAGTAAGGTTTATTCCTAGCAAGGTGACTGTGGGGAAACATGGGAGAATATTATTCTTTGGAAAATTTGATGTAGAACATCAAGGAAAGTTTTTCGCAAAGAGTCAAAAAGGTCAACAACTCTGTTGGAGGTCATTCACATGGATTTATGTAAACCATTCAGAGTAAGGTCACATTGTGGAAAGGTTTATTTTATTACCTTTATCGATGATTACTCGAGATATACTTATTTATATCTCTTGGCACATAAATATATGGTACTTGAAGCTTTTAAAGAATACAAGTAGGAAGTTGAAAATCAACTAGGGCATTCAATCAAAGTCTTAAGATCAGATAGAGGTGGTAAATATACCTCTGCAGAATTTCTTGAATTTTGTAAAGATTTTGGTATTGCAAAGTAAAATACAATGCCTAGGACACCTCAACAGAATGGTGTAACTAAAAGATATAATAGGACCTTACTAAATATGACAAGGTCAATGTTAATTGATGCTTCTTTACCAAGGATATTTTGGGGAGAAGCAATAAGTACAGCGGCATACATACTTAGTAGAGTGCCATGTAAGATTGTATTCACTACACCATATGAGATGTGGTTTGGAAGAAAATCCAACCTAAGTCATCTTAGGAGGTGGAGATCTATTGCACATATTAAGATCCTTTATTGGTCTAGAGATAAGCTAGACAGTAGGTCCTTGAGATGTATATTAATCGAATATCCTAAATGATCAAAGCGATATCAGTTACGGACTGATAGAAAGTAGAGATATTGAATTCTTAGAAGATACTAAGAATGACATTCTGAAAAATAATGATGAATATACTGACGATCTAGTAGACATAGATCAATCATCATTTGAACTCATAGAAAACCTTCCTCAAACAACCGAAACTTTAAGTGGGTATAAAAGGCGTACGGTGACACCCTCCTACTTAAAGGATTATCACACTAATTTTAAAGAACAAGTGTGTAATTCGGTGGATCTAGATGATTTGACTGATAACTTGACTTATCAACAAGATATGAACTCATCGGAAGAAACAGATTGGGGGAAAGTTATGGATGAGGAAATTGAATCTATTGAAAAAAACCAAGTATGAGAATTGGCTGATTTGCCAAAAGGAAGGAAAGTTATAGGCTGATAATGGGTTTTGAAAAAGAAATACAAGGTCGATGGTTCAATTGACAAGTTTAAAGCGATGTTGGTTGCAAAGGGTTTTTTCGCAAAAAGAGCAGAAGATTATATTGAGACATATTCCCTAGTTACGAAATTTGCATTCATAAGGATAATACTCGTAATATTTGCATATTATGATTTAGACTTACATCAGTTAGATGTAAAGACAACTTTTCTAAACTGAGATTTAGATGAAATCATATATATGCAGCAGCTCGAAGGATTTATAGTTGAAGGTGAATAAGATAAAGTATATAGGTTGAGAAAATCCCTATATGGCCTGAAACAGTCACCTCACCAATGATATTTGACTTTTCAAAATACCATAATAGACCTTTGGTTTGTGGCTAATGAACTTGATCTTTGTATATATGTCTGAAATAGTGGGAGCTATTTTGTCATTTTATCATTGTATGTAGATGACATATTGTTGATTGGGAATGACAATGAGATGATTGTCAAAACCAAGTCATGGTTAAACTCAAGGTTCAAAATGAAGGATATGGGGGAAGCATCCTATATTATAGGTATAAAATCTCTCGAAATAGAGAATCTAAACTCTTATGCCTAAGTCAGGAGAGATATATTGACTATATCATCAAGCAGTTCAAAATGGGTGAATGCAAGTCTATTGTTACACCCATTGTAAAAGGGGTCAAAATAAGTAAGGCTGATTGTCCTGGTGAAGGAGACGATAAGCCTAATGTTCCTTATGCATAAGTTGTGGTTAGCTTGATATATGTTACACTATGTACAAGACCTGATATTAGCTTTGTTGTTGGTCTTGTTAGTAGATATCAAAGTAATCCTGGATGATAGCATTGGATAGTTCTAAAAAGGATTTTAAGATATCTGAAAGGAATAAGAGACTTGAAACTGTGTTTTCAAGCAGATGAACTGAAAGTGGTAGAATACTTCGATGCTGACTTTCCTGGGAGCAAAGATGATAACAAATCTACTTCGGGACAAATATTCTTATTTAGAGGTCGTGTTGTTTCTTGGGCATGCAAGAAACAGAGTTGTATAGCATTGCATATATAGGAAGCTGAGTATGTGGCTTGCTATGTGGTTGCAATGAGTGTTGTCTGGATAAGCTACTTTATATGTAATTTGAAGCTGGAAATAGCCGACGAGCCTGTTGTCATTTAATGTGACAACAATGCAATAATTACTCTTATCAAGAGTGGAGCTGATAGCTCTAAAAGCAAGCATATAATGGTTAAATACCACTATGTTCATGATATGGTTATGAGAAAGGAAATATCCATTTCATACATGCCAACAAATGATATGTTGACAGACCCCTTGACTAAAGGCATTACAAAAGAGTTTTTCTCAAAACATGTTGCGAAAATGGGTTTGAGATATGTTTGATTGTTGTGTAGGTAAATAACCACACAATGGGTAGTGATTGCAATAGCAGTCATGAAATGATATTACTAGGAAAACCCAACAAAAGTGGGAGGAAAATCAGTATGTCAGTTCACTTGGCTCGAATGGCCAAGTGCAAGATGTAAGGTAGTGGCCATTCTCAGCAACCCAGCAAAAAAATGGTTGGACTAGCCATCCAGCCGTTATTTGTGGTCAGGGTTACAAAAAGGATGGTCGTAACGGCCATAAGGGTGAAATCGCCGGACCGTTACAAAATAACACGGTAACAGTCTGGATATAGGGGCTCCTGAAGAGGAAAGCCTAGTGAGATAAACCGGGAAGAGAGGGGCACGCGCTGCTAAATAAATACAGAGTAGCGCGGTCAAGATATATATACAATCATCAGACATCATCGGAATACTGAGACCCAACTTCTTCCCAGGGAGACCCCACTAAGAGGAAACCTCAAACAGCTAAACCACATACCTTTGTTCTCCCGCTGCAGACATACCTGAGAAGTAACACAGTTAGGAACCGGAGGTCGATGAAGAAGTACCAGAGGTCGACAGAAGTCGGAATCTGCCAAGAAGACAATAGGAAACACCACAAAACCCCCATAGGTTGTGTCATGATCACATTAATTAATAGTTGCTCACATCATAAGATACAAAAGTCCTGAGAAAGTAACGACCACACTCCAAGGCAGTACTTTACCCCGAGCGAAAACCTCCATCAGTTCCAGCTTGGCATCACTGACACTTCAACTAATCGATTTTTCTGAAGATAAGTTCTAGGTTTCAGTGAATTTGACAAGAAATGTTGATATTATCAGTCACCAGAGCTTCTTATGTGGTGAATCATCGAACTTTTGGTATAGACTTGGTGGCAAGTTTGATTCATCTTGACCAAGGGGTCAGGTTGGTTTTGTATCTCATCCAAATCTGGCTTGGTGAAGGCTTGGTTTGGCTTTGGGTTTGGATCAAACAATGGAAGGGATTCAGGTTTTATGGTTAAATGGGTCAAATAGTTATCAAAAGAGGGCTGTCGAATGGATCGGGAATGAACTAATCAGACCCAAACTAATACCTGAAGAGGGGACTCGATGGTCTTCCAGCAATGATTTTTCCAGGCCTTCTTCCCATAATTTTCAATTGGTCTTTGCTTCTAAACTTATCGGCCAGATGAATACACAAGTAGATTTTCAAGAAAACTGTTGGACCGGCTGGTTGAAAGCTGTCTAGTTGTCCGACATTGTTTATTCATGCCTCCTCTTTATTTTTGAGGAGCACGAAGATAATAAGAATGTTTTTCATAATTTTTGTCAAATACTTTAATAATTTTTTAAATGGTATTGATGCTTTAAAGTCGTAATTCACAGTGCATAAGAACCAATGTTGGTCGCCATGGCATTTGATGCTTGATTCTCTCTTTGGTCATGGTTCACCCTTCTCTGTTAAAAAAGAGCCTCATGGTGATGAAAAGGCACGTCAACTTCTGCGAAAAGGACCATCCCCTAAGGCATAAAAGTACATAGAACAAATATGAGAGAAATAGCAAAGACTTAAGTAATATGATAAAATTAATTTATTTTAAAACGACTCAATCTTACAAAGTAATATGAAATGTTTCAATAAAACTGCTTTCAACTTTTTCAAAATCCTACGAGCAACAATGCTGTTCATTATCATGAATTATGAATAAGTTTTCGGTCACTATCAGCATCAACCATGCATATGTTGTGATCTAGCCCTTTGAAATGGCAACATGTCCTTCCTCTTATTGATGTAGTTTGCTTTAACCTACATGGTTTTAATTTTGTAGCATGGTATGTATTGGGGTGTACCTAGTTTGTAGGTTTGATTCACCTGGCTTGAAGGATGTGATTCGCATCGCATCTAAATCTAGCTCGGTGAAGGCTTCGGTTGGATTTTGATTTGGATCAAACATTGGAAGGGATTCAGGCTTTGTGGTTGAGCGGGTCAAATGGTTAGTAAAATAGGCCCGACGAAAGGATCTGAATCGAACTAATCAGACCGAATCCAAGACCTGAGTAAAAGAGGAGAGGGAGTGGATGGTTTTCCAGCAATGATTTCAGCAAACCTTCTTCACATGATTTTCAATTAATTGTTGCTTCTATACTATGATACCGAGTTTCATCCAGATGAATACAAAACCAGACTTTTAAAGAAAAGCGGCTAAAGGAAGCTTGCTGAAATGGCTGTGGCATCATTGTGTGCAAGCTGCCTGGTTGTTCAATGGTGACAATGGAGGCTGTGTGAGTTATAAAGTGGCTTAAAGGAAAGCTGGTGACTGAAAAAGATGGCCACGGTGATCATAGGTGGCCGATTGACAGCAAGAATGCTTGCAGGGTGGCTTCACTGTGGCACCAACCTAACTCAGTCAACAAAATGCGGTTGTTGATGATTTTATTGATGCATTCTTCCCCACTAAGTTCACAACCAATGGAGAAATTCTTGATAAATATGTATTACATAACCATGCCATCAACATATATTAAAAAATCAGGACATCAACATCAAATTGAACATAAGTTGCTCTATTGTTGAGCATATCTTGTTAACCACCATGTGCACAACCAACAAATATTATAGAACCAATACATATGTGTTTATATAGGGTCAGGCTTAATAACATGATCCAAACCATTTTGGTTGATGTGGCAGCTGACTAGGCTTAGCTGCCACGTCAATACATCTAGACAGGATCCATATAGGATGAAACTGATGGTGTTACTCAAGAGGTCTCTTATTTATTAGCAGAAAAACCTACACTCTCTGATTTATTGCATGAGGATTAAGATTCAAAAGTGTCGAGCAGAATACCATGTAGTAGTTTTGTGAAATTTTCTCTTGATTTTTTTTTCTCACATCTTCTAGTGAAATAGTGTCTTTCATGTATAGCATAGTATCAAGAAACTTTTCATGAGAGGCGACAATGAATATAATAAAATCAAGGCTTGATCTTCGTTTTCAATTTTAATATTTATAATCTTGAGACGTGTAATGAGCAAATTTTTTACTCACATCTTCAAGTGAAATAGTGTCTTTCATATATAGCACAGTATCAAGAAACTTCTCATGAGGCTGACAATGAACATAACAAAATCAAGGCTTGATCCTCATTTTTTATTTCAATATATATAATATTCAAATCTATAATGAGCAATTTAAATTAGTGAAGATGATTTTTAATGGGCATACTTCAATCATCTTTGAGATTGTATAGCCTTTTCTTCATATATAACCAATTTGTCAATAATTTGACACAACATGGCTACTCTAGTTCCTTCTATGCTTTTGCCACATTATCAAAAGTTGCCACTCGATCGACTCGTACAATCTGGATGATCACGATCATCACAAGCAGTTGCTCAACACCACAAGCCTTTAAAGTGTTAGACTCACGATAAGTTGTAAAATGAAGGGTGAGCACAAGCCTATTGTTCCATAGAAAGATAAACACACCTTTAATGAAATCGTATTAAAAGCTTGCATACCTCCCAATAATCATATAACCGGGAAAACAGTTGAGTTCCATCTAATTCTTTCAAACCAACACACATATGTATGCGTTGGTGGTTCCCCATTGTCCCTCAAGCCATCGAAGTCTCATATCACCCACCACCCAAAGGAATAGAGTGAAACCAGGAGTCTGGAATAAAGAAATTCGAGCATAAGGGCAATTTCTATAGAAGGCACCTGGCTAGGGAGGTTGAAGGTTGTGAGTTTGATCAGGGTGGCTGCATTGTGGCACCATGCATTCTTCCTCGCTTTTACTTTTGAGCTGAAAATTTTCAAAATTCAGGAATTTCGACTCTATATTCTTAAAATGTTTTCAGAAGCCCCTTGTTTTAAATAGTTTTGCTTTTAATGGAAGTTTGAATTGTTTATATATTGGTTGTTGCATCATATTCCATATATTGAAGCATCAAGAGTGAATACTGGTGTAGGTTTCAAAAGCCATGAGCCAAAAGTCATCTTTCATAGCATCCTTGAACCTAGACATGGCCTGTTCGGAACTGGCCTGGCTGTTTGAAGCGGAACATATCGGAGCCAGAAACTGGTCGAAGTGATTCAATCCACTTCATGAGTTTTCTTCAAAAGTTTTCATTAGAACCAGAGGTTGCAAACAGTAACTGGAAAAGAGTGGATCCTGGTTCATTCACGATTCCAGGCAAACTGGAACTGAAGATTTCGAATGACCAAGCTCAGTTCGCCCCAAACCAGCCATGTCTAATTGAACCTTTAATACAACAGTCCCGTTCGACTATGGATCTGCAACCTAGGTGTCACATTGTGCCAAGTATTTATCAAAAGGGCCTGAACAAAAGGCACATCAAGTTTCGTGAAATGGAGCCCTTCTAAGGCATAAAATATATGAACAAATAACAGAGAAATAGCAAAAGACTTCACTCGTACCATAAGACTTTTTTTTAAATTATTCAACTTTTGAAAATTATATGAAATGGTTCAACAGAATGCTAACGCTGTTCACTGTTCAGCCCTATAGGCGGGCTTCAGTGGCGTTCTATTTATAAGAAACACCTGAAAGGCATTAACAATCTTACCAAATATAATACAGTTGTTGTACCCTGTTAGTTACCTAAGAATTTTGGCAACAAAGCTAGATTTCCTCGCAGGAAGCCGTAAGCATGCCTAAGCATAAATTCACAATGCAATAAGATTTACAGCAGTAACGATGTTTTGTTGTGTTCCTCTACTTGATAAATAATGACATGTGATTTTCATATTCAGAGTACATACATAGAATGAAGGAATCCTTTACCTGTTGGTTACAACTATACAAAGTTGAAATACAAACTCAGAGACCCAGTCTTTTGGGCGGTCTCAAGTATGTAGATGGCTGCCGCGACCCGGGCATTGCAATTTGCTGCTGCTGCTTTGCCCGCTTTGCCTTCTCACTCTCCATATCCTCTCTTTCCTTTTCCAACTGCATCTTCTTCAACACCTCCATCTCTTCCTCCATTGATGACTTTTCCTCTTTTTGCCTCTTTTTGTGCTCTAACATCGATGTATCAGACTCTTTGACAGAGAAAAACATGGGGCCTAGCTCAGCTAACCATTGTGGCTCCACGGCCGTCACACACTGCATGTACTCCTTCGTGGTTAAGATCACCTCATGGTACACCACATGATCCGGCGTGTATCCTAGGCCATAAAGTGCATTACTCGGGTGCACATACCACTTCTGCAGTTCACATACTCGCGGATGCCCTTCAACCTGGCCGCATTATGAAAATAAGCAGAGCATATCGCTTTTCTCACAATATCCCAGTCCGGGCTGCACGAATTTAGTGGTATTTTCAACGTCTTGAGAATGTCCAAAAGCTGAGACCTCACCTCTCTCGCTTTCCTAAGTCCCTTTACATGAAGGAAATGATCGTTGCACCAGTCACCCCTATAATTGTTAGCCTTCCATTGTTGATACACATTTAGAAGTGTTAGATGATCAGATTCAGGTACAAAGAACTTCTCCCTTGCTGCATCACTTTCTTCAGCCCGGTCTTTCGGTCGAAAAAAAACTGATGGCACTGATAGCATTGAGACAACAGTGAGTACCTCATTGATACACTCGAGCTCCTCCCCTTTCAACAGCATCTTTGCCAGCGGAGGGTCCAATGGGAATTCCACCATTTTCAATCCAAGATCTGTTTGCTAAGAGCGCCCAAGACCCATAACTGGTACATAGAATTAAGGATGTTCTCCTGCGGAGGAGGATCCATGAAATCAAAATCAAGAAGGTTTTCAATCTTCAGAGACTTGAGCAGTAAGACAACATTTCCGAGATTAGTTAGCTGAATCCCGGGCACTGGATTTGGTAGCATTTCATTCTGATAGGCAGTTTCAGTGTATAATCTATAACATGTACCTGGCCCTGTTCGTCCTGCTCGGCCTGCCCTTTGGTCAGCAGCAGCTCGGCTGACTGGAAATACTTGTAATGCATCCATACCCATTCTAGGATTGTAAACCTTCATTTTACCGTATCCTGTATCTATAACATATAAGTTGCCATCAACCGTGAGAGAAGTCTCAGCGATGTTTGTTGCAACAATACATTTACGGGTACCCTCCTCAGCTTTCTGAAAGATTTTGGCCTGAAGGTCTGCAGGGAGTTGAGAATAGATAGGAAGGATCGAGAGTTTGGGAGCAGCCCTTTTTGCATTGGCAGCAAGCTGATCCATGCGTTCCTGAAGTTCATAACAGGTCGCCTCAATTTCATCTTGGCCTGTCATGAATATGAGGATATCGCCAGGAGGGCAAGTGATGTGCACAGTCACGGTCTGCTTCACAGCTGCTTCTACATAGTCCTCTCATGGAGTTTTACTGTACAAGATGTTTACAGGAAATGTCCTCCCAGGAATGTGGAAGATCGGAACACTGCCAATAAATGAACGACTAATGTTAACAAATAATCAGAAGCAAGATAGATCAGAATGTCGAATTTGCCTGAAACTGAAACCTAAAGGAAAAGAGACCGGTTAAGCATGTTAAGCAGGCTTCGGAGTTCAGACTACTAGGAATCATATATCTTGGTCAAGTTTAGGCATGAGAAATTTGAAACTAAAATTAGCAACACACGCACGCCATGCAGCTCAATATATTATCACCTGGGTCCAGGTTCCCATTACATTTTACCATGAACAACTTTCTGAGGTTTGATGCAAAATATTTGTCAAAGATTCTGCACTCTGATGGTACTAGATAGCCATTATTGAGCATTAGAAGTTTTTCTTTCATACTCGATGTAGAGGACCTTCTTTTGTCAAACTTGGTGAAAACTCATACTCTTGCCATCTAACTAAGCACCGTCTCCAACGTGTGTCAGGCCAATGGTCCAGGAAAGACCCTCTTGTCAGAGCCGAGGGAAAATCGGAGTATGTGCATGGTTATAACCATCAAAATGGATTCAAAGAATTACACTGATTATTCAAGGGTCCACAGATGCTTAGAATAACGGATATATCCTTCTGAGTACATCGTGTCCACGCAGAGTCTAAACTTATACTAAGCAAAAGTCATTCACCATCCTGTAGGATTGGTTACTAGAGGGAGACCCTGTGTCACTAACGTCATAAAAGAGTTTATTGTTAAAACAAGAAATCCGTGACTGCAAAATTCCATGAGGCGTTCCCAATGTTGGTGATACCAGAAAAACTATATAATCGATTGGCCGCAATAGGGTTATAGCATTCATAGTGGTGGATTTAACAAACTGGCACAATACGGTTCCTGCACATATATGCCTTCGATTTCATTGATGCATTTAATTTGTTAATTTTAGTATTTTTAGCAGTCACGACTCATGGCCTATTTAGGCTGTTTTTTTCTTTTTTAAGAATCTTACTATCCTTAATGAAGATTCAAAATGCTACGATGGTATTGCATTAGAAAAAAGAAACATGAAATTGACATGACCTCATTTTTCATAATCTCCTTTTGGAGAGAAAGAAAATGGAATCTTAAAAGAGGGCTTGCACTCATAAATTTGTGGAAATGGCTTGGGGGCGTTCTCCAAAACAAAAGATAAAATGAAATCTTGATTTTGTGACAAAACAAAAATTTCAGAACTCCTTAATGGTGACTACCTGTAATATGTTCCATGT
Organism: Brasenia schreberi; assembly: GCA_036023115.1. Classification (NCBI taxonomy): domain Eukaryota; kingdom Viridiplantae; phylum Streptophyta; class Magnoliopsida; order Nymphaeales; family Cabombaceae; genus Brasenia; species Brasenia schreberi. The sequence continues at coordinate 8,682,154 of JAYKKT010000080.1, read as the reverse complement.
GCAAGAGATCTAAACTACAAAACCTAACAAATCAAGAACATGACACTATTCAAACATTGGTAAGCTAATGTATTTTACTCGTGCTTGATTAAAGGACTGCAACTAACAATAATAATTGTACCTTCCAAAGAAATTAGAAAACTTCTGGGCATTTAGAGTTGCAGATGTCACAATAAGCTTGAAATCACGCCGCCGAGCAACCACTTTCTTTAATATGCCAAAAAGCACGTCTGTGTTTAGTGATCTTTCATGAGCTTCATCCATGATTACCACACTGCAGAAAGATAGTTATCAATTTGAGATATAAAGAGAGAGTGGGAAAGAGGCATAGGAACTTCTACAAGATATTAACATAAACAAACACCTCATTAGATTCAATAAATAAAATAGAAAATATATAGTACGACCTTCTCCAGACACGTCCTTCTCCCTCAAGTGCACATCAGTTACCACCTTACAGCACGTTAGTGAACCTAAAAATTCGAATATAATAATCCCATCCTAGTCTCTAATGTTTTATTTAATCATGCCAAAAGCCATCCATGTTTCTCTTCATCAACAGCAGCATGCCAATGTAAAAGTTTTCCATTGCTTCAAACCACATTGAAGCATTTGCTAAACCTTGTTTATATCATGCTAAGAGAGCAATCACTCGAAAGTCGAATCACGAAGCTTTCAGGGGCTGAATCATGTGCTTCTTTCTGTTGTAAATCAACATATCTTTATTGATTGAAAAAAGAGGAACAATGGTGTGAAGGAGGGCAGGCGTCTAGACGCAGACATCATGGTGTTGCTCTCTCTCTTTCACTTCTTCCATTCTCTTACAGTTACACGATAAAGATAGGGTTATTCAAAGAACACATATACATAAAAAGACTAATCTATCCCTATACTAAAGAAAGTCTGCCTTATGGCTCCTATAGAATCAATACATGATCCAATAGAAGTAGGATTTAAACTAAAGTCTCTAACTTAAGTAGTCAATAGTGTGCTATAGCGTTATAGCGGATGAAAAATCGCTATAGCGGTAGCAGGCATCCCTCTAAGGTGTTGTTAGCAGCGTTAACAACATGACTCGCTATAGATGTTTTAACGTACAGAATTCTTGGGTCGGATCGATCCAATGAATATTCATTGGATCGACCCGAACCCATTAAATAAAATGACCTAACCCTATCTCTCGCATATCTCACACGTCTCTCACCTCTCGCGCATGAAGGTTTCTTTTGGGAGCCCTAACACCACCGCTCACTTGGCCTCAGCTTTGCACGTCGCAGCACGATGACATTTCTCTCATGTGTCTCTCTCCTTCTCATCTCCTTCAGCTTTTCACGTCGCAGCACGACGGCATTTCTCTTATGTGTCTCTCTCCTTCTCATCTTCTTCTTATGTGCAAGTTTGGTTTTCATTTTTGTGGGGAGTGGGGGAGAGAGCTCCAAGAATGCTTATGAACTAATCTAGAAGTACGTATAGACTAATCGAGCTGAATTTGTCTGAGAGTTGTCTAATATTACCTAGGATTATCTTTCTATACTTGTGTGTACTTAAATGTAGTTGTTTTCTAAGTTTTGCAGCCTGTTCATTGAACTTGTTGCCTCCCAATCTCTTGTTGGCTGCTCATTTTCCTATCTTATCCATGTGCACATGTTCGCTTATGATTTTTTCCGTGGGAAATTCGTTAAATTTTTATGGTACCTATGAATGTGAATGGTGATGAGTGGTGCACTGTCATTGTAGGTTTTCCTCAAATAGATTCTGTTTTGTCATAGTTCAAGGAGTATTCGTTCAAAATCAATTCCATCCACTCTTGTTCAATACCATCCTACTTGACTTGTCAGTGAAGCTGTCATCATGTTGCTACTCTTATTAAAACCATCAATTCAGGACCGACCTTAACCCAGTGTTACTATTTATGAAGAAAGTGCGGTTGAATCCTCATGAAAAGATGCCCATTCATTTTCTCTTCATTGCTGTTATTTTCAGCATACTGATATTCAAAACGACTGAACAAACTTAAGTTTGCATAAAAGTTCATGAGATGATCTTAAGCATTAGGAATGACAATCACTCTCCTTTGTTCAACTCAGCCCTGATTCGAATAAAAGAATCGGATTGTAAAAGAAAATACACAGCCTTGATTTGGCTTCAACGCAATCTTATTATTCTTCATGGGCAACTAGTATTTCAAAGTAGTATCTTGGGGCACAGTATGAAAAGTCATTTGCATTATGGGGCAGTATCATATTTTTAGGCATATTATGTAATCATCTTTTTTTATTTAAACTTCAACACACACCTACACACACACACACACACACACACATATATATATATATATATATATATATATATATATATATATATAAACTTAAACTTAATGTTTGTGGGTTTTTCTTGTTAGTCTTGATGGCAAAATTGTTGGTTTCACGGGCAAAGGTAATAAAGAGTCGTTTGAGGAATGGCATTAAAGATGAAAAGTGGTGGCTAGTAGTGAAAGATGAGTCAGTCTTACTGGTTTAGTTATAGGAACTTCTCCCTTGCTTTTGTTTTGTTTTTCTTTTCTTTTCTTTGGGAGATTGGGTGATACCAACAATATATTCACTTCAGCCTAGCGTTACTTATTTAATGTTCTATTTCTTGTATAAGGTTGGAAAACTCAAGCTGAGTAGTTATTCTTATTTTTTGTAGTGAGTATGGAATCATCAATAAGTGCAGCTGCATGTTCTCCAAGTGACAGTGGCAGTGGCAGTTGTGGCACCGGCACTAGTAATACAATTGGTAATCGGTTTTCTAGTCTAGCATACAATTACAGACCCCCAACTTCTAAGGATCCAGGATGGAATTGGAGTTTGACAATATCTAGGACAGATAATATATTAGTGTTTTGTATATTATATGGTCATGTTTCTACCAGTAGAATAACAAGATACAAGGACCATTTAATGAGAAGGAGCGGAAATGTAGCAGCTTGCAAGAATGCAACTAAAGAAATAAAACAACAACAACAACAACAACAACTAAGCCTTTTCCCATACTAGACGGGGTCGGCTACATGGATTCTTTGTTTCCACAGATCCCTCTCGTGTGCCATGTTAGCAGTTAACTCCCAATAAGCTAGATCATTCTTTATTGTTTCTTTCCAACATTTTTGTGGTCGTCCTCTACCTCTTTTAATACTTTCCAAATTTAGTTTTTCTAACCTTCTTAAAGGTTCTTCTTTTGACCTTCTTTCTATATGTCCAAACCATCTTAATCGATGTTATCTCATTTTATCCTCTATTGGTGCCACTCCTAATTTGTTTCTAATAACCTCATTATGTATACGGTCTTTTTTTGTATGACCACTCATCCATCTCAACATCTTCATTTCTGTCACAGACATCTTTTATACATGTTGATGATTAACTGTCCAACACTCAGAACTATAAAACATGGAAGGCCTAATTGCTGCTCTATAATATTTACCTTTTAATTTTAATGGTATCTTCTTATCACAAAGAATACCTGATGCTCCTTTCCATTTTAACCAACCAGCATTAATTCTATGTGTAACATCTCCATCAATTCTTCCGTCACTCTGAAAAATTGACCCTAGGTATTTAAAAATTTCCTTTTGGGGAATGCAATGTGTGCCAATTTTAATTTCTATGTCCTCTGAAGTAACTAAATGATCAAACTTACATTCTATATATTTTGTCTTTGTTCTACTAGGTCAGAGGCCTTTGCTTTCTAATGTTTCTCTCCATAGTTCCAAATTTCTATTAACTTTTCCCTTAGACTCCTCCACTAATACAATGTCATCTGCAAATAACATACACCAAGGTACTTCATCTTAAATATGTTTTGTTAACTCATCCATCACCATTATAAATAAGTATGGACTTAAAGTTGATCCTTGATGTAACCCAATATTAACTTCAAAGAAGTCTGTCGTTCCTTCATGAGTTCTCACACATGTTTTGGCACCATCATACATGTCTTTTATAAGGTTAATATAAGTCAATGGGATACCTCTTTTTTCCAAAGTTCTCCAAAGAACCTCCCTCGGTACCCTATCATAAGCTTTTTCTAGATCAATAAATATCATATGAAGGTCTTTCTTTTTTGCTCTAAAATGTTCCATAAGACATCTCAAAAGGTGAATTGCTTCAATTGTAGATCTGTCTGGCATGAATCCAAATTGATTCTCTGTTGTACTTGATACTTGTCTTAACCTACGTTCGATAATTCTTTCCCATAATTTCATAGTATGACTCATTAACTTGATACCTCGATAATTCGCACAATTTTGAATGTCTCCCTTGTTCTTATATATGGGTATAAGTGTACTTGCTCTCCATTCGTCGGGTATCTTTTGGTTTTTCCATATTTCATTAAATAGTCTTGTGAGCCAAGTGATTCCTATTTCTCGTAGTATTTTCCAAACTTCTATAGTAATATTATCTGGTCCTACCGATTTACCACCTTTCATATGTTTAAGAGCCTCTTTGACTTCATTCTTTTGAATATGTCGGTAGAAATTGTGGTTTATATACTTTTCTGACTTGGCTAAATCTCCTAAACTAATACTAACATCTTTATTTTCATTAAAAAGATTATAAAAATAGTTTTTCCATCTATTTCTTATATCATTGTTTGCCACTAGAATTTTTTCATCCTCATCTTTTACGCATCTAACAAAATTAAGATCTTTAGTTTTCTTATCTCTAGCCCTAGCTATCCTAAAAATATCTCTTTCACCCTCTTTTGAGTTGAGTTTTTTATATAAGTCCTCTCAAATCTTAGCTTTTGCTTCACTAACGATCTTTTTCACTTCCTTCTTCGCTTTCTTATAAGCTTCTAAAGGTTCACTAGTTTTCTTAGCATAATGTAATTTGTAACATGTCCTATTTGCCTTGATTTTATTTTGTACTACTTCACTCTACCACCAAGCTTCTTTTTGTGCCGGTACACCTCCCTTAGATACCCCTAACACATCTTTCGCCACTTTCCTAATATGTATATCCATATTCTTCCACATATCACAGGGTGTGCCAACATAATTCCAAACATCTCCTTCAAGCACTTTCTGTTTAAATATATCTTTTTTCTCACTATTGAGGTTCCACCATTTAGTCCGAATAGCTCGATGCACTCTTTTCTTCTTTGTCTATTTTTTTATTTATAAATCCATAACTAAAAGTCGATGTTGGGTGGTTAAGATTTCTCTTGGAATTACCTTACAATCTTTACAACACGCTCTATCTTTTTTTCTACAAATAAAGTAATCAATTTGTGTTTGTGATAAGCCACTCTTATAAGTAATTAAATGTTCACCTCGTTTTTTGAAGATTGTATTGACTATAAAGAGATCAAATGCCATAGCAAAATTTAAAATCTCCCTACCTTCCTCGTTTATATCCCCAAAACCAAAGTTTCCATGAATCCCTTGATATCCTAATGCCTCTTTACCGACATGTCCATTTAAATCTCCTCCTAAACAAATCATCTCTCTTTGTGGAATCTTTTGAAACACCTTATCTAACTCTTCCCAAAAAACTGTCTTTATACTATCTTCTAGTCCTACTTGGGGTGCGTAAGCATAAACTATATTCAAAACCTCTGCTCCTAACACTAATTTCAATGTCATGATTCGGTCACCATATCGTTATATGTTTACTACACTCTCCTTTAAATCTTTATTTATGATAATACCAACTCCGTTTCGAGCCTTTTCTTTACCTGAGTACCATAATTTAAAACTTGTATCCTCTATCTCTTTTGCTTTTTCTCCAACCCATTTTGTCTCTTGTAAACATAGAATATGAATCTTTCTCCGAATCATAGTATCTACCACCTCCATTAGCTTACCCGATAATGCAACTAAAGAAATAAATAAAATATTTTATGATTATGTGCATAGTACATCGAAGAAGAAGGTCGAGAAAATTTGATTTCCATATGGAGGAAAAGCTTCTAATATGGAAGCTAACATAGCAGGAGGTGCCCAATGTTTTTCATCGTTATTTGGCTCACGACCACAGCTTTTGAAGGGACCCATGGATTCATTTGTTCGTTCATCGCCAGACTCACTGCGACAAGCTACATTCAAAAATCGATATAAGAAAGAAGAAAGAGAACGAGTATACATATCTATTAGCAGGTGGATATATCAAAATGGAATCTCTTTTAATGTTGTCAAATCTCCTAGCTTTCAAGCGATGGTTAGTGATATAGGGTTGTCAAATCTCCTAGCTTTCAAGCGATGGTTAGTGATATAGGGTTGTCAGATCTCCTAGCTTTCAAGCGATGGTTGGTGATATAGGGTAGTTTGGACTTGGAATGAAGGCCCCATCATACCATGAAATAAGGAAAACATTCTTAGAGAATGAAGTGGGAAGAGTAAGAGAGTTTACAAATGGATTTAGAAAGCATTGGGTTACATATGGATGCTCTATTATGTTAGATGAATAGACGGATAGAAAACAGAGAACACTAATAAAATTTTTAGTGCATTGTCCTCAAGGTACATTGTTTCTTAAGTCCATTGATGCATTCCATGAAGTAAAGGATGCAAATAAATTGTATACATTGTTAAAAGAAGTAATCTTAGAGGTTGAAAAGAAGAATATTGTGCAAGTAGTCACAGATAATGCAACAAATTATGTTGCAGCGAGTAGAATGTTGATGGCTGAATTTAATCATTTGTTTTGGACACCATATGTTGCACACTATATAGATTTGATGCTTGAAGATATTGGAGATACAAAAACACTAAAAGGCATCTTCAGTAGGGCAAAGAAGCTAGTGACATTTCTGTATACTCATGGACAAATATTTATATGATGAGACATTTTATAGGAGGAAAAGACATACATAGACCGACTGTGACCCGTTTTGCTACTAGATTCTTAACTTTAGACATACATTCAGTCGAAAGAAGCTCTAAGGTCGATGGTTATTTCTGAACAATGGAAAAAATGCCCTTTATCAAATAGTATTGAAGGAAAGCAATCTAAGACCATAATTTTACAACTTAGATTTTGGAAGGACATTAGTTTTTCACTTAGATCAATGGGTCATTTGGTAGATGTTTTACGTATGGTCGACAATAATAAAAAACCAGTCATAGGCTACATCTATGAGAAGATAGATCGTGTAAAGGAATAAATAAAGGTATATAAATATTTCAATTTTATGTGTTATTAACTTATTTGTTAATCTTTACTTCTTAACCTTATAATAACATTTAACTTCTTGTTTTATAGGTTAATATGAAAAACAAAGAAGAGCAATATGCTTTTATTTGGGCGATCATAGACAAAAGATGGGACAGGCAAATGCATAAGTCATTACATACTGCTACATTGTATCTGAATCCACGGTTGTATTATGATTATGATGAGATAAAATCTAATGTTGAGATTGAAGGTGGTTTGTTTCAAGTTATAGTTATACTTGTATGAAGTAAGAAAGAATAACAACAAATCAGTCAGCAACTTATAAGTTATCGAAGTGAGAAAGTAGTTTTGGACTAGAATTAGCTATAAGTTCAAGGAAAACATGTGCACCAAGTAATTAACTCAAGAATTGATTTCTTAATTATTTCATTATTAAGATATGATTTAGGATTTTTGAATATGATTAATTTATTGTTTACACATGATTTTTAACTTTTTGTAATAGCTGAATGGTGGATGACCTTTGGTTATGGATGCCCTGAATTGCAAAATTTTGCTATACGGGTTATGAGTCTTACTTATAGTGCTACCCCATATGAACGCAATTGGAGTACCTTTGGTAAGAAATTAAGAATTATTTTTTTTATTTACACTATAATTAAATGAAAGTTTTTTTTATTGAGTTAACGACTTACCTAAATTTTTTCTCTTATCTTAGATTCATACAAAGAAAATGAATAGATTATTACATCAAAAGCTTAACAATTTAGCTTTTATGTAATATAACGAAAAGCTAAGAAGAAAGTACGAAGAGATGAAATCTAATGGAGTAAATTTTGACCCCATCATATTGGCATTGGTTGAAGATCACGATGAATATCCTGATGATGAGTTCGTTGGTGACGATGATTCTCTTACATGGCGAAATGTGGATATAGCATCCGAAGCATCAAGAACGGGTGTTGTTTATACAAGATCAAGGACATGAAAGTGATAAAAAAGTAAAAGCAAAGGAAAGGATAAGATGCCTATGAAAGATGAAGAAGAATTTAATTTTGAAGAAACAGATGAAGAGGAAGAGGAAATAGAAGAATACGGATCTTTTTCTGAAAATGAGTGAACATTACCAAAACAATTAAGTGTGATTGTAAATTTGTAATTGAATTTTGATGGATGTTATGTACTTTTTGAATTAGCTTATTGGCATTTATGTACTTTTGATGGATCTTGTTTGCTTGATGGTGGCTCTGGGAATCTCGTGTCACTCATGTGCATTTGATATGTTTATCCAGATGTTATTGCCTTAATCATTCATTATTTGAATTATTGAACATGTTTGGGAATCTCGTGCTTTTTATAAACTGATGGCACATTTGTTATCTTTTGTTCTAGGTGATCCTCGAGTGGCAAGCAACTGAGCAAGCATCTATAGCAACCCTCAAAGCATCACCCTTATTTTTCACGGCCCCTTTCTTGTCTTATTATTGAATTTGGTTGTCTTTCTTGTTCTAGGTTATTTTTTACCCTTATCTTTTTGACTTATCATTCTTTTCTTTTATGCAGATATTACGTAAAGGATTTAGCATATTTTGTTATTGTTGTAACACTGAGGTACTTGATATATTCTCTCTGCTTTATCTTTGTCACGTGATGCATTCACACGTGTACATTGAATGTGTAGCAAAATCTCAGATTGGCTAAACTTCAAGAGTTCATTTTTAGGTCAGCCCCTTAGAGTTTGAAGCTCATGCTGGTTGGGCATCTTGTCGTAAATAGTGAGTTCCTATTATATAGACAACTTATTTTAGTTTGTAGTATATCATATGTTATTCTTATGCATTTAAGGTGGTTTATATTAGAGACAAGAAAGCATAATTTATTGTTTGTTTCCTTAGAAGTTAGAAGTAGAATTTGTTTATTTAGTTTGATTCGTATTTATTAAAGAAGTGGTTGTATTTTTTGATATTTCTTAGAAATTAGAGAATCTATTATATATAAAAAAAAAAATTAATCGTAAATAAAAGTATACCGCTAAATCCGCTATATCCCCACTACCGCTATATCAAGGTCAACCGCTAACAACCCGCTAACCGCTATTGATAACATAGTCTCTAATACGCCCCCTCAAGTTGGAGGTAGGAGGAGGTTGGTTACTCCCAGCTTCCTAAAAGCTCTCTTCAAACTGCCTATCATCACGGGTTTGGTCAAGATATTTGTCGGTTGATCCTTTGGGTGTACATGTATGAGTTTGAATATTTCTTGAGTTATCTTCTCTCTAATAAAGCGACAATCTATCTCAATATACTTAGTTCTCTCGTGGTATATAGGGCTTGAGATAATTTGTAGAGTTGCCTTGCTATTTGTAAAGAAATTGGCTGGGATATTTCTTTCAATAAAGATTTCTTCCATAAGAGATAACATTGATAAGCTCTTACACATACTAAGGGCAATAGCACGATACTTGCTATGTATCTTCCTCTATAAATAGTGGGCAAACCTGGCTAGCACTTGCAACAGTCATTCAGTTGTCCCTTTTTCTCTAACTTGCTATGTATCTTTCTCTATAAATAGTGCATCCACTTATCAATAAATCTATGCTATCTTGCACAGCTTTTGTTTATAGTTTGACTTACTTCTGCTCTCTTGTTAAGTTATTTGTGTGACATCTATATTCGGATGTTTTGAGATTTTGGCGCTTTGACAAGTTGTATCGTGGATGATTCAACCTTCGATTATCAACAATAATTTACATGGTATCAGAGCCTCGTATTAAAGAATCTGAGCACACTGGGAAGCGTGCCACAATTGCAAATTTCAAGAAATCATTCTAAATTTGAGGTTAGTCTAAATCTTTTGATTTTGCATGAAATGGAAAGCAAGAATGAGTCCTTTAGATGCATCATTGACCCAAAAAGCTATCAAAGTTGGGTAAGGACCATGAAAAAATATTTTTTATCAAAAGATTTTTGGGATTATATCGATGGTATGATAAAAGAACCGATTTTAAACATTGATGATTTTGATGATGATGATATTGTTAAAGCACATGAAAAATATAAGCAAGATTTAAAAATTTGGAAAAAAATGAATGCAAAAATAACTTGGATTATTTGTCAAAATATTAATGAAAAACATAGAAATAGAATTAGTGTTTTCGAAAATGCTTTTGAAACATGAAAATACTTAAAAAAGCTTCACTCTTAAAATGATTTTGTCTTTCAAATTGATTTAATAGAAAGGATGATAATGCTTAAGCAAAGAAACTTAAGCATTAAAGATTATCATAATGAGTTTTCGGAACTATGGACTCAACTTAAAAGTTTTGATAAATTCAGAAAACTTCAAAAATTAGATGAATTTCAAGAGTTTTTGAATAATCAATATTTCATTTGTTTATGCGTAGTTTAAGAGACGAATTTGAAAATATTAGATCAAACTTAATACATAGAAAATCTAGACCAAAAGGAAACTCGTTTTTGGCCGACCTTGTTATGGAGGAAATAAGGTTGAAAAATATCAATATTGTAAAAGAAGTTATACTTGTCACCTCCAAACTGAGAGCTAACATGAAGATGTACAAGCTTCCGCATGCAAAAAACTTCGAAAGGAACAAACAAGAAACCCACGGGACCATGGCCAATGAAGGACACTATATGCCATCATTGTAAGGAAAGTGGGCATATCAAAACCACTTATCCTCTTCTTCGAAGGAAATTTGGAAATGTGGGAGCCGTTGAAGATAAAGAAGGAGGAGTCTTGCCTAGCAACATCAAAGCATATATAGAAGAAATGTTTAAGGAAAAAGTAAGTATCTCCGAAAATGCTCTCTCTACCTCTCAAGGTATGTCTTGGTTTTTAGATTCGGGTGCTTCTTTTCATATGACTCATTGTGAAAAATCCTTAAATGAATCTCATGACATTATTAGAAAGCATATATTTATGGCTGATGGTACAAAGCTTCAAATTTAAAAAATAGAAAATTTCAAAAAAGAAAATTTCAAAATTCAAAATATAAGCTTTATACCTAAACTCAATTTAAACTTACTTTCGGTTGCTCAAATTGTGATAATGATTGTATAGTCATTTTCTTATCCAAGCATTATGTGGTGTAGGATCACCTATCGAACAAGGTGATTGATCAAGGTCATAGAGAAAGCAGATTATACAAAATAGATTACTTAGTTATGCCAAATTTTGATACTTGTAATGTAGCCCAAGATGCTACCTTTTGGTGAAAGAAAATATGTACCCAACAAAGCTTTTGAATTAATACTCTGATGTTTGGGGTCCTGCCCCTACTGTTTTTTAGGGAGGTGTTCAATACTATGTGATATTTATAGATGACTTTACTCGCCTTACTTAGATATATCTTTTGAAGCAAAAATCGAAAGTGTTTGAAAATTTTGTAATCTTTTGTAATATGGTTAAAAATTAATTTGGCTCCACTATTAAGATTTTTAGATCTGATTCAAGAGAATATATGTCAAATGAGTTTCAAAAGTTTGTCGAAACCAATGGAATTTTACATAAAAAATCATGCACCAAAACCCCTCAACAAAATGGCTTGGCTAAGAGAAAGCATAAACATATCATAAAAACATACCGCACTATATTAATTATCAGCAATGTTCCTAAGTTTTTATGGGCAGAAGCTACTCTTACTGCGGTGTATCTTATTACTAGAATACCTTCATCCAAACTTGAAAATATTTCTCTCCTTGAAAAACTATATCACCTTCCTCCTTGTTATGAAAGATTAAGAGTTTTTGGGTGTAGTTGTTTTGTTTATACGGATAAAAATGATAAATTATCTCCTAGGGCCATTGAATGTGTATTTCTTGGTTATGGCATAGAAAAAAAAGGTTATAGATGTTTTGATCCTTTCAATGATAAATTGTATGTTCCTAAAGATGTAAAATTCTTTGAGAATGATCCTTACTATAAGTCTGAATCTGTAGAAAGTTTTGAATCATATATATCTCAAGACCTCTTTGATCTAAAAGAAGATGATTATAACCCTCAAGATCATCAAGATAGTCCTCTAGGGCGTGATAGTGTCCAAAATGAAAATGATGATTACCAACCCATCATTGAATCCTTCCCATTACATTATACACAACGTCATAGAGAATCTAATGACACATGTCTAGAACCTAGAGTCTCGAAACCTCCCCAACGTTTTGTTTCCTATTAATCCTTTGAACCTCAACACAAGAATTTGATTTCAACTCTTCATTAAATCAAAGAACCCAAGTTTTATCATCAAGCTAAAGGTATTTTTGAATGGAAAGATGTTATGATGGATAAACTTAGAGCCTTAGATAAAGCTCAGACATAAACAGTTGTACCTATGCCTAAGGATAAGAAGGTTATTGGATGTCGATGGGTCTACAAAATTAAAACTTACAGCAATGATCATATTGAGAGATATAAGGCCAGACTGGTTGCAAAGGGTCATGCTCAAGAGTATGGAATTGACTATGATGAAATATTTGCTCCGGTTGATAGGATGACCATAATTAGAATTTTCATAACCCTTAGTGCCATTAAAATTTGGGACATATATTAACTTGATGTTAAAAATGTTTTTCTAAATGGTTACTTGACTGAAGAAGTATATATGACTTCTCCTCTCGGGTTTAATGTTCCCGAGGATCATGTTCTTAAATTACAAAAAGCTTTATATGGCCTGAAACAAGCCCCCAAGGCTTGGTTTGATCGATTTGAAAAATTCATGCATTTACATAATTTCATATCCTCTTATACTGACACTACTTTGTTTATACGAAAGACAAAAACAGGTATTGTTATTTTGCTCTTGTATGTGAATGATATGATCATCACTGAAAGTGATAAAGAGGATAATTTATAGGCATCCTCTTATCAATAAATCTATATTGTCTTGCACAACTTTTGTTTGTAGTTTGACTTTGTTCCGCTCTCTTGTTATTTGTGTGTGACATCCATATTTGGATGTTTTGAAATCTTGGCGCTTTGACAAGTTGTATCGTGGATGATTCAACCTTTGATTATCAACAACAATTTATAGGCATCCTCCCATTCTGGAATGCTCTTAGCTTGATGGTAGAACCAAGGCTCTTTTACTTATAAAAGGGTGGCAATCAAGTTTTTTCGTTGAGAAAAGATTCATAAGATACAAAGCGTTAAGGAGGTTTTGAAATTCTAAGTTCTAATCGTGAGGTGTTTTGTTCCCTAGATCTTCTAGTGTAGTGCAGCAGAAAATGCTTAAGAATATGTTGTGTGTCTTCAACATCATTCTCATCATGTTGGATAACATCAAGATTGTCTTCAAGATCACTATCATCAGTTTTACTATCCTCTAAATTGAAAAAATCATATGAAGAAGATTCTTTATTATTTTCAATAGAACTAGATTTATAATAATAGTTATCTTTAAGAAATTTCACATCCTTAGAAACATATAATTTATCGTTGATAGGATCAAAACATCTATATCCCTTTTTGTTGATTCCATATCGAAGAAAAACACATTAAATAGCTCTAGGGGATAACTTATCATTTTTATGAGTATAAACAAAACATTTACGACCAAAAACCCTCTTTCATAGTAAGGAGATAGATTATACAATTTTTTAAAATGAGAAATATTTTCAAGACAGGTTGAAGGCATTCTATTAATGAGATATATGGCGGTAAGAGTAGCTTACGCTCATAAGAACTTAGGACCATTACTAGTAATTAAAAGTGTTCTAAAAGTTTCTATAAAGTGTTACAAAATTTATTTCAGCAAAAGGTAGATGATGCATTTTCCAAAGGATACATTTTTTACAATCAAAATTATGAATCTTATTTTTCTTTAACAAAGAAAAATTACATAATCTATGCATATTCAAATGTCCAAGTCGTTTATTCCAAAGAGTAATATCATGAACTACATTATAAGATTCAAAATTTGGCATAACTAAACTATTCATTTTGTATAGTCCACTTTTTGTATGGCCTTCACCAATCACCTGTTTCGATTGGTAATCCTCCACCACATAATTCTTAAATGAGAAAGTGATTATACAACCATTATCACAAATTTGAGCAACCGAGAGAAGATTTAGATTCAACTTAGGTATAAAACTTACATTTTCAATTTTAAAATCTCTTTTTTCAAAATCCTAATTTTTTTAATCTAATGTTTCATATCATCGGTGGTAAAAACATATTTTACAAAGATATGTTCAGAATTTTTCAAAGATTTTTCACTATGGGTTATATAAAAAGAAGAACCTAGTCTAAGAACCAAGACATACCTTGAGAAGTGGAAAGAGCATTTTCGGAAATGCTTGCCTTTTTTTTAACATTTCTTTTATATAAGCTTTGATGTTGCTAGGCAAAACTCCTCCATCCTTGTCCTCCATGGCTCCCACATTTCCATATTTCTTTTGAAGAAGAGAACAAGTGGTTTTGATATGACCACTTTCCTTGCAATAATGGTATATCTTGTCCTTGTTCGACCATGATCCCATGGCCTTTTTGTTTGATCTATTTCTTTGTCCTTCGAAGTTTTTCATATGAGGGACTTGTATGTCCCAACTTAGAGGTGGCAAGAATGATTTCTTTTGCAACATTATTGTTTTTTAATCTTGTTTCCTCCACAACAAGATCGGCCAAAAACGAGTCTCCTTTTGGTCTAGATTTTCTATCTATTAAGTTGGATCTAATATTTTCAAATTCATCCTTTAAGACATGCATGAACAAAAAGAAATATTGGTTGTATAAAAACACTTACAATTTATCAATTTTTTAAAGTTTTCCAACTCTATCAAAACTTTTAAGCTGAGTCCATAATTCTGAAAATTCATTGTGATAGTCTTTAATACTTAAATTACCTTGTTTAAGCATTATCATCATTTACATAAGATTAATTTGAAAGACGACGAAATCATCTTTAGAGTGAATTCTTTTTAAGTACTCCCATGTTTCAAAAGCATTTTTAAAAACACTAATTTTATTTTTAAGTTTTTCATCTATATTTTAGCAAATAATTGAAGTTATTTTAGCATTCATCTTTTTTCAAGTTCTTAGATCTTGCTTTGTATTTTTCTTTAACATCATCATTATCCAAATCTTTAATGTCTAAAGTTGGTTATTGAATCGTCCCATCAACATAATCCTAAAAATCTTTTGACAAAAAATACTTTTTCATAGTTCTTACACAACTTTGATAACATTTTGGGTTAAGAATACATATAAAAGATTCATTTTTGCTCTCCATTTTAGACAAAAATCAAAGGTCTTAAAATTACCTCAAATTTGGAGTAATTTCACGAACTTTACAATCTTCACACTCTTCCCGATGTGCTAGAATTCTTCAAAATGAGACTTTGATACCAAGTAAATATTTGTCGATACTTGAATGTTGAATCGACAAAGTTGTAAAATGTCGATATGTTGGTGAAATCGTCAAGATATAAAAGCATTCAAATATGGATGTCTCAAGTCAAGAATACAACAAGAGTCAAGAGTTAAGAGAAAATCAAATCACAATTCAAAAGGTTGTGCAAGACAGCTTATGTGTTTATTGATTGATGCTCTATTTATAGAGCAAACATTACAAGTGAGAGAAAAACAGATATAAGATACATACTCCCTAGACCTCACATTTCAATGTAGAGAAGAGCATTAGCAGCCACTACTACAGAAGAAGAGATAAGAATTTGGCATAGTTGGTTAGGTCATTTAAAATTCGAGAGTTAGTTCCTTTTGTAATCACAAGTGATTTACTCATTGAGTGTGATGTATGTTAGAGGGTTGAACATCATAGAGCTTCTTTTCCTAGTCGGAGTATGTGGCATAGAAATTTTGAATCTCTTTTGCTATAATTCACCTGTGAATGTATACGGGACCTTGTCGTGTTATCTACGACATTAGGATATCAAATACTTTGTAATTTTTGTGGATGACTATTCAAATTAATACTTGGTTATGCTTTAATGAAAAATAGATCCAAGTTATTCTCCGTTTTTCTTGAGTTTTGTTATCAAATCCAAACTCAATTTGGAGTTATTGTTCATACCTTAAGTAAGTGACATTGCGTACGATTTCTAATCTTTTGTGGCTTCTCAGAGAATTGTTCACTAATCCTCTTGTGCTCACACCCCACAACAAAATGGGGGTTCTTTGAAAAGAAAAAATAAATACCTAATTAGAGACGGCCAGTACCTCCTTATTCACGGTGTTAAAGCAAAGTCTGCATTTTAGGGTGATGCGGTTCTCACTTTAGCTTGCCACCTGCATCAACCGTATACCATCGTCATCGTGGTTTTCCAAAACAAAATTCCCTCAACTCCCTATTGTTTTTCCTCCACACAACCTTTTCATCCTCTTCCACCTCTTCAAGTCTTTGGGCCTACATGTTTTGTTCATGACACTCCGTGAGGCTTGAAGATAAACTGCACATCCTTGATCCTTCAAAGTGTGTCTTCCTTAGATATCTCGTTCTGAGATAGATCTTTTCTCGTTGACCTCAAAGGTATAGTGATTTACCGTCTCTCTTTCACCTCAAGAGATATGTGATTTCTTGTCTCTATCGATGTTATTTTCTTCGAGTCAATCCTCTTTGAGTCCCACTCGATCTCCTACGAAAAAACCACATTTTTGAAGTCTTGCGCCTATTCCTCCTTGTCGTTACCCCTCTTGAGTCGAAGTTGATCCGAACTTATCATATAGACCCCGACACCACCTTCATATAGACACGACACTAATACTTCCACCACCATCAGTTCTTGACTTATCACATCGCCGCCCACGGCGGAGTCAACCTTACGGACAAACTGCGGTTGTGCTCTTGAGGCCCCGGTGAAGCCCCTGGTGATGACTCACATCCTACTCCAACGTTATCTCCCAGCATTCGGACCTTCCCGAGTGGGTCGATAAGCCCTATATTGCTATGCACAAAGGTATTCGTTCTTACTGTAACCATTCTCCTCACTATGTTACCCTTTTCTTACCATTTATGCGCTTGAGCTACCATTATCTTCACCCTGAGTTATGCATTCCTCGTATCCTGCTTTTTGGATTCCTATGCCTCTCCTTAAGAATATAGGTGAAGCTCTTGGTCTCAAATCAGGGAGACAAGCAATGATTTGCAGGAATGTCAGGCCACTTGAGCCAATGGGTACTTGGGATCGCCGTCGGTCTTCTTCCAAACACAAATCCATTATTGGTTGTCGGTGGATTTACACGGCAAGTGGGTCCCGGATGGTTACATTGATCGCCTTAAAACACTATTTAGGTTGCTAAGGCTATACTCAGAATCAAGTTTTGTCTTAACTATGCAGTGATACATTCTCTCTTGTTGCCAAAGTAGCATTTGTTCATCTTTTTTTATCCATGGATGACATCCATCATTAGCCCCCTTCTGACTAGATATTAAGAAATACTTTTCTTCATGGTGAGCTATAGAAGAAGTCTATATGGAGCAACCGCCGTGAAGCTTTGATTGCTCGGGGGAGTGTTACGGACATGTGTGTCATTTACGAAAATCTCTGCTATGGCCTCAAACAATCTCTCCACGAAGCTTGGTTTGGTCGCTTCATACTTGGGTGCAACAATTTGGTATGACTCGTGGTGAAGCCGAGATCATTCGTTGTTCTACCACCATTATTCAAAGGATGTATTTATCTAGTTATATATGTTGATGACATCGTCATCACACAGAAATGATCATCCCATAGCATTCAAAAGAAACTTAAATCAATTCCTCTTCAATCATTTTCAGACAAAAGACTTGGCAAAACTTCGATATTTTGTGGGAATTGAAGTTGCTTACGGTCTAAGGATGGTATTTCTATCTCACAACGTAAAGTATACTTTGGACTTGAAATTTATATAGATGTTGATTGGGCAGCTTTTATAGAAGATAAAAAATCAACTACAGAATATATAACTCTAGTTGGAGGCAACATAGTATCATGAAAGAGTAAGAAGCAGTCAGTTGTAGTCAGGTCGACAACTGAGGCAGAATATAGAATAATTGCATAGGGAATATGTGAAGGGAAGCAGTTGCATTCTCTACTAATGAAAATCGGTTTATTTGTAGAGAATTTTATTCCTATATTTTATGATAGTAAAGCAGCAATACAAATAACTTCAAATCTGGTTCACAAGAGAACAAAATATATTGAAATAGATTGTCACTTTATACGGGATAGCGTATATATTAAAGAATTTTGGCTGGAACATGTGAAGTCAGATAGTCCATGTACAGACATGCTAACTAAAGCTCTTAATAGGAGTCTATTGCTCAGGCTATGTAGCAAGTTGGGTGTAATATCTATCTTTCACCCAACTTGAGGGGGAGTGTTCAAACTCATAAGATAATCGACAACATCAGAAGATGGTTGCAGATTGCTTGCAGAACTAATCCAGATTCTTAGCTTTTAAATTTCTGTTTTATACATCTTAAGTACGTTTTTAAAGGTAACTTTAAATAAATCTCATTAATGGCAAATAGGTAAATTAGACTTTGTAATGTTGATATTTAAAGGGGTGAAAACCCTATCAGCAGTTAGAGTTTTTAGTAGAGACAAAAAGAAAGTGAATAGAGGGCAGCATCATCAAGGCAGCCGACTGCACCCCTTTCATCTTTTATGTACAAATTTCTTCTATTATTGCCGAGTCATTTTTGTGTTTGATGAACAATATTAAAGTTATTTGTCTATTAAGTAAGACGTCTTATAAAACATTTCAAAGCAAAAAAGAACATTTATTAATCTAAAAAACCTTACAATAAGATACCAAGAGATGTTCTTTAAAGAACTTTAGAAAAGTGAGTGACTCATTTGACATACAACAATCTTATAAAAGATATGTATGATAGTGCACAAACATATGTTAGGATCTTTGAAGGAATGACAGATTTCTTTGATGTTAATATTGGATTACATCAAGGATCAACTTTAAGTCCATATTTATTTGTATGTCATTGGCAAGCAAACAAAACATATCCAAGATTAAGTTCCTTAGTTTATGTGATTTGCATATGACATTGTATTAGTAGATGAATCTAAAAAAAAAGTTAATAAGAAATTGGAATTATGGAGAGAAACATTAGAAAGAAAAGACTTGCGACGTGATAGAAGAAAAATAGAATATATGAAATGCAAGCTTGATCATTTAGTAACTGCAAATGACATAGATTCACACACATTGTATCCCTTATAAGGAAAGTTTAAAATATCTAAGGTCAATTTTTAAAAGTTATAGAAAAATTGATAAAGATGTTATACATAGAATTAATGTAGATTGGTTAAAATGAAGAGGTGCATCATGTATTTTACTTTAAAAGGTAAATAGTATAGAGCAACAATTCAACCCACAATAATTTATGATTATGAGTGTTGAGTAGTTAATTATGAGATGGTTGAGTGGTCACACAAGAAAAGTTTGTATACGTAATGAGGTTGTTAGAAACAAATTGAGAGTGGCACCAATAAATGACAAAAATAACAAAAAATCATTTAAGATGCTTTAGTGATGTAGAAAAATGACCGAAAGAAGCTCTGGTAAGAAAGTATGAGAAACTAAGTTGTGAAAATGTTAAAAGGAGAAGAGAAAGACTATAAAAGTGTTGAAGAAAATAACAAAGCATGATTTAGCTTATGTTGAATCAACGGTTAGCATGGCATATGATCGAGCTCTATAGAAACAAAGAATCCATGTAGCCCACCCCATCTAGTATGGGAAAAGGCTTAGTTGTTGTTTGTTTGTTGTAATGTTTGAATTTTGAAATAATTCTGAATTTCCTGGTCCGTGAATCTAATGCATGGTTGGGGTGATGTTCTTCAAAAAACACCCATCCATGCCTTATCTCTATTTTCACATAAGAAGAGACCATTTTTTGCAGCTTTTTGACATAAAGACCCAAGGTTTATATTCAATTCTAAAGAAATTTCAAACAGAAAACTTCTACATCATGGTGCTTATATAAGGCATGTATCACTACTTCACATTGATTTGTTGTCTAAAGAAAAATAATTTTTCACTTTCATCTTATAACAACATTTGTTGTCATCTCTATATGACCTAAAGCATTGATAAGCATCTTCGATACATTGCATGGATACAGGTACGAGGTGTGTGGTTTCAAAAAGAAACTAAGGTATAGGTATGCCACTATAAAAAATATAATAAAAGGATAAATTTACACAACTAACTATAAGTGAAATACCAACTACAAGTATATCATATCAAAACAAGAAAGTTTTATTCAATAACATTTTCAACTTTATACATATAACTTTGATATCAAAATTCTAAAAAATAGTATCAGGCATCTAAAAAACACAATATAGTATGAAAATGAAAAAGGCTAAAGCAAAGTGCACATACACCCACATACACATAGTATCCAGTAATGCTAATTAATGAGTAATACAAAATACAAAATATTTCTTAATGCAACAAATATAAAGAGAAAAAGAAGAAAAACTTAGCACTTACCAGTGAACTCTTTTGTGAGTCACATCACTCAAATCAAATGGATTCTTGTAAACACCCAAAAGTTTTCCAAAATAATTTGATCTTTTAGAGATTTTGCCTTTTAGAAAAAAATCATGATTTTGGGTCTTTTAAGGTTTTTAAATAAAGACACCTTAAAAGAACTCATTTCTGTACCAAAATTTTGTGGCAGCCTCAAAATGATGATAAATGGCACCCCTCTCAGAAAAATCAAATTTTGACAAGGAGCCAAAAAAATGACTGCTTTGCCGTCAAGCCCAAAGTGACAGCATTCTACCTGTTCAAATGATTTCATCTAAAGAAATGATGGTTTCAAACAATTTTCTTCAAAGAAACAAATAGAAATGAGACATTGGGAACCAAACCCAAAAATGCTTGCTAAATATCAAGTTTATCAAAACTCTCTTAAAATCAAATTAAATTCAAATCAGACCTCAGAAATTCGTCTGGTTTAGAATAGTCTCATTATGGGACTTGATACCTAGGGTTAAAGTGGTTTGATGCCCTACACCTATTAAAGTGGTTAAAGTGGTTCGATACCCTACACTCGTTGAAGTGGTTAAAGTGGTTTGACACCCTACACCCATGAAAAGGGTTAAATGGTCAAAGTGGTTATAGACCGACACACGGGACGAAAGCAGGTCGCCCATACAAACAAACACTGGGAATGGAACTCAGTTGTTTTCAATAATATTTGAAGATTTTGACAAAACTCAATATTTTCAAATATAATTTCAAGTAAAATAGTTTTAAATAATTAAAAAAAATATTTGAAACCATTAATCTGAAATCAAGCGCCGAATTCAAGTCTGATTCAAGGATAAAGCTGCGAACCAAATCCAAGTGAGAGTAAAGAATGAGATAAAGACAAATTGGCAAAAGCAAGGCCGATGATTCAAGGTCAAACCTAGCCAAGGACCCATGAAGAAGGGCACCTAGCCAGACCAATGGAGAAAGCTGAAGGGATGAAGCCCAGAGGATAGAAACAAATCAAGATGGGAGCAAAGATCAAGGCGACGGTTGAGCAAAGCCCACATCAAGCCAAGATCAAGGTTGTGTAGATCAAGATACGGATCAAGGAAGTGGATCAAATCAAGTCAAGGTAGGGCCCCATCAAAGACCAAGCCAAGAGGATAGCCTCACCAACCTAACCAAATTGAATTTGATCAAAGCCTAGACTCAATTCGCCTAGGCTAACCATGATTCATGGTCTAGCTCTAACCAAGTGGCCTAAACTAGACCGAATTGGACTCACCTTAGCCATATTCACCCTACATTCTTTGGCTAAACTACAATTGAAATCCCCATTACCTAGCCTTAACCGAACCCATCTCAATTAGCCTGTCTTCTTCATTGAGTATACCCATCCTAGCCTAGGCGATGGAGCTCCAAGGTGGCTCGAGCCAAGACCTAACCGGCCCACTTGGAGATGCATTGGTTGGTCTAGCCTTTACCAAATGGGACCACAAGGCCATGTGAAGACCAAGTTATGGGTTGGACTTTGGTCCATGGAGCACCCGCCCCAAAGAACCATCTAGAGAAGGCCCCCCCTTGGCCTATAAATAGAGGCCAAGGGAGATGATTTCCAGCATCTTAAGTATTGAGTGGTCATCTTGGCATCCTTGGCTGAGGCATTTCATGAGTCTCCTCTAGGGAAGAGTGGAGAGAGAGAGAGTGTGTGTAGAAAGGTAGGCAAGTGTTGCAAGATTAGAGAGTAAGAGTGAGAAAAGAAGAGAGAAAAGAAAGGAGAAGGTGAGGGTCGTGTGCTTCATTTGTAAGCCGATTCTTGGAGGTAATCAAGTAAGTATTCTTCATCCATTATTCCTCTTTATTCTCTTCTTAACATTCAATTTAAAAGGGGTTGTATTAATGGAGCTTTGTCTCCCCCCATGATATAATAAGAAGTAGATTTGCTGTAATTTTCGATTCTTGTTTATACACTCTAATTGTTTGTGTTCTTGATTCTACCTCTCTATATGTTATAAAAATCCTATAACTCCTAATCTCCTCTATTCTTAAGCTAATCTATATATTTTCATTCATTTTCCTTCAGCAATTTACTTTGGGATGTTGTGTTGATGCAATTTAAATTCGGGTTAATTTGCATCACGTATGTTGTAAAAAACTAGAAAATCTGATTTTAGCATTCCTGCATACATTGATTATTTTATTTTTTATTCATAAATCATTGCTTTGATCAACTTGAAATTTGGCACGCTTTATCTACATATACAAGCCACTTATAATAAAATTTTCAAGAATTTTAGGGCAGTGCAACTATGTAATAAAAGGTGCATAAGTTCAAGAAAAATCTAGAAATATTTCTATCAAAATTGTTTTCCTACAACAAAGCCTAGGTAATCATCTCATAACTCTGTCTGTAGTTTTTCAAATTTAGTGAAATTTGATTCATGTCCACCGAGATACAGGCATTTCTTTGGGTCTTTATATTTCTGGGATAGAATAGTTCTAAGTGTCTAAGAAAGGATACTTCTTCGATTTAATTTTGGATCACCATAGCCCCCAAAAATAAGACAAAAATAGTTTTGGAAGCTTCATAGAGGTATTTGATCACTATTAAATTTTCATGATTTTTAGAAATTTGTAAGATACTGAAATAAAATCAGAAATCAAGCTCTAAACAGAACCAGTTTCTGTTTTTCATAACTTGACGAAGACTTATCTTCCAAAAACACTTGGTGCATAAGTTGGTTCACATTTTCTCGGGTTTCTTTTGAAGTGAATTTGAAATCTCACCTACAAATCCTCAAAGCGCTTAGGCTGACTCTTGAACATCGATTCAAAAAGGCCTAAAGTGAAAATATTTCGCTTAGCCACAATCGCCAAAGTCAGATTTAAAACTTTTGCTAGTTTTTTAAAACTAGTTGGTACGCTCGTGCAACGAAGTAGTTTTGAAGAGTTTATTTCAAGCCTCTACATAGGCTTGGAGTGAAATTTTCATATCTACAATTCTCAATTACTCATGGTGCCTGAGAATTGGAATCTCACGAGTGCCGAATGGGATGCCCTGAAGTCCAGTGAGAATTCATGACCAATGTAGTGTTCAGTTGTTCACTGGGAATTCAACCATGTTTAATCAATGACCGGCCTCAAAACTCAATGAAGTGTACATTAAAAACACGATCAATCTAGCATGATTGTGTACATCTAAACATCAGGATTAATGGATGATTCCTCACCTAAAAACTCAGACAGAGAGAAGTGACAGCCTTCAAAATCTCCAGATGATCATTACCTTGGCGGTGATCCCACAGGTGAATGGTCACCCGTCGCCCGCCAGTGATAGCGCAGTGTGCCAGAGAGAACACTGCATCCAGGCACAAAACCGAATCTTGAATGGGTTTAGAAATTAAGGGGTTTACAACCCTTATTTTGGAATGTGGATCAGGTCGACCTATATGGATACCGAAACACGTATCGGTACGGGTACGCAGCCTTAACTATCGTACCCGTGCATGAGAGGCCACACACACACCAATGTAAGAAATGAAGCACAAATAGAGATCGTGAAAACCGTGAAGCAAAGAGGTTTGGGAATACCATTCGATGGAGCATCATGTTGTTTCTCAAGAAATATGTTTTTCCTAGAAAAAAAATAGTCGGCACTCAGCATCGGGGACTTCCATTTCTCTTTTTTTGAACGAGGAACCACGATATTCCCAAATATTAATTTACTGTTTGCGTTAAACGGGAACCAGACTCCGTAAAGTCCAGTTTTGCCTAACTTTTCTGCTACAATTAAGTGGCAAGGGAGCTGGATCCACAACGGAGAGAAGAAAACAGCAAGAGAGGAGGGGAAGTGTTTGGCGAGCAGCCGGCCCTTCCACCTTCCGCCGTGCAGCAACATTACCCATTGGCTCTTACACTCGCTCTGGCAGAGCGATCAACCACTGAACGTCACAACAACAACTAGCGAAACAAAGAAAGAGGATACTTAGTGGCCGGTTATTGGTCGCCCTTGATAGAGGAGAACCACAAAAGAGAGAGAATGGATCAAGAACTGAGAAGAACTATGAAACAGGAATTGTAATATTTTGAGCAAAACTGAAATAGAATCGTTTGAAGATCCGAAAGCTAGCGATTTGAGACACAACAAGAATTGGGACACTAACACGACGGCGAAAAATTTATCGCCTATTCATTTAGGATTTAACTGCGTCATACAACAACAACAACTACTACTACTAAGCTTTTTCCCATATTTAACTGCGTTATGACTCGTTAAAAAAAACTAACCGAGAAAACAAGATGCACGAGTCCAGTTCAAACCGCTTATTTAATTTCTGAAACATTATAAGAGGTGAAGGACGCCGTAGGATTTGAGGCATCGTTTGAGATGTTCACCGCCTTCCTCCCATTCCGTCGAGACCGACGTTGGACAGGTCGGAACGAACCGTACACATACATCCAAAATAAATCATAATCAAGTCGTAGCGAAAACAAAAATAGAAACAAAAATAAAAAATTTATAGATTTAACTCTACCCTTGTAAGAGATTATCCTTGCATTTTCGGTCTCAAGCCCGAATAAATGAGGAGGGTTGTGATAGGCTTTCGATCGTCAGCTTAAAACTTTTTCGGATTTTTATACAATGAATATCACAAATTATGAGTATTGTTTTAGGACGTCCCTACCTAGCGACGTGCTGGAGAACCCGAATGCAATGATAAGTAAACAAGGGTCACTATATTTTCGCTCGAATGTAGTGAATAAATTCCAGAGAATGTCTCCGCATTTTCAATATTGACGAATACGAAGGGTAAGGAAGTTAGTCCTACATAATAAAATTTGGATTGGTTCTTAAAATATCGAAACATTATTCGGTAAGCTAATCGATGTGGTAGATACTATGATTTGAAGAAAGATTCATATTCTATGTTTACAAGAGACAAAATGAGTTAGAGAAAAAGTAAAAGACATAGATTATAAAGGTTTTAAATTATGTTACTCAGGTAAGAAAAATGCTCAAAACGGAGTTTGTATTATCATAAATAAAGATTTAAAGGATAGTGTAGTAGACATACAACGATATGATGACCGAAACATTACGTTGAAATTAGTGTTAGGAGTAGAGGTTTTGAATATAGTTTGTGCTTACACACCCCAAGTAGGACTCGAAGATAGTATAAAAACAACTTTTAGGGAAGAGTTAGATAAGGCGATTCAAAGGATTCTACAAAGGGAGATGATTTGTTTAAGAGGAGACTTAAATGGAAATGTCGGTAAAGAGACATTAGGACATCAAGGTATTCATGAAAACTTTGGTTTTGGGGATCTAAATGAGGAAGGTAGGGAGATTTAAAATTTTGTTATGGCATTTGATCTCTTTATAGTTAATATAATCTTCAAAAAACAAGATGAACATTTAATTACTTATAAGAATGGCTTATCACAAACACAAATCAATTACTTTATTTGTAGAAAAAAAGATAGAGCATGTTGTAAAGATTGCAAGGTAATTCAAGAAGAAAGCTTAATCACCCAACATCGACTTTTAGTTATTGATTTATAAATAAAAAATAGACAAAGAAGAAAAGAGTACATCGAGCTATTCAGACTAAATGGTGGAACCTCAAAAGCGAGAAAGAAGATATATTTAAACATAAAGTCCTTAAAGGAGATGTTTGGCATTATGTTGGTACACCCTGTGATATGTGGAATAATATGGCTATACATATTAGGAAAGTGGCGAAAGATGTGTTAGGTGTATCTAAGAGAGGTGTACCGGCACAAAAAGAAGCTTGGTGATGGAGTGAAGTAGTGCGAAATAAAATCAAGGCAAAGAGGGCATGTTACAAATTACATTATTTTAAGAAAACTTGTGAAACTTTAGAGGCTTATAAAAAAACAAAGAAGGAAGCGAAAAAGGCCGTGAGTGAATCAAAAGCAAAAATTTGAGAGGATTTATATAAAAAACTCAACTCAAAAGAGGGTGAAATAGATATTTTTAGGATAGCTAGGACTAGAGATAAGAAAACTAAAGATCTTAATTATGTTAGATGTATCAAGGACGAGGATGAAGAAATTCTAGTGGCAAATGATGATATAAAAAATAAATGAAAAAACTTTTTTTATAAGCTTTTTAATGAAAATAAAGATGTTAGTATTAGCTTAAGAGAGTTAGCCAAATCAGAAAAGTATATAAAACACAATTTCTACCGACGTATTCAAAAGAATGAAGTCAAAGAGGTTCTTAAACATATGAAGGGTAGTAAATCAGTAGGACCAGATAATATTACTATAGAAGTTTGGATAAAACAGGAGAAATAGGAAACACTTGGCTCACAAGACTATTTAATGAAATATGGAGAAACTAAAAGATGCTCAAGGAATGGAGAGTGAGTACACTTATACCCATATATAAGAACAAGGGAGACATTCAAAATTGTGCGAATTATCGAGGTATCAAGTTAATGAGCCATACTATGAAATTATGGGAAAGAATTATCGAATGTAGGTTAAGACAAGTATAAAGTATAACAGAGAACTAATTTGGATTCATGCTAGGCAGATCTACTATTGAAGTGATTCACCTTTTCAGACGTCTTATGAAACATTTTAGAGAAAAAAAAAAAGAGCTTTCACATGATATTTATTGATCTAGAAAAAGCTTATGATAGCATACCGAGGGAGGTTCTTTGGAGAACTTTGGAAAAAAGAGGTATCCCATTGATATGCATTAACCTTATAAGAGACATGCATGATGGTGTAAAAACATATGTGAGGACTCATGAAAGAATAACAGTCTTCTTTGAAGTTAATATTGGGTTACATCAAGGATCAACTTTAAGTCCATACTTATTTATAGTGGTTATTAATGAGTTAACAAAACATATTCAAGATGAAGTACCTTGGTGTATGTTATTTACAGATGACATTGTATTAGTGGAGGAGTCTAAGGAAAAAGTTAATAGAAAATTAGAACTATGGAGAGAAACATTAGAAAGCAAAGGCCTCCAACTTAGTAGAACAAAGACAAAATATATGGAATGTAAGTTTGATCATTTTGTTATCTCAGAGAACATAGAAATTAAAATTGGCACACATTGCATCCCCCAAAAGGAATGTTTTAAATACCTAGGGTCAATTTTTCAGAGTGATGGAAGAATTGATAGAGATGTTACGCATAGAATTAATGTTGTTTGGTTAAAATGGAGAGGAGCGTTAGATATTCTTTGTGATAAGAAGATACCATTAAAGTTAAAAGCTAAATATTATAGAGTAGCAATTAGGCCTGCCATGTTTTATGGTTCTAGTGTTGGGCAATTAATCATCAACATGTACAAAAGATGTTTGTGACAGAAATGAAGATGTTGAGATGGATGAGTGGTCATACAAGAAAAGACCGTATACATAATGAGGTTATTAGAAACAAATTAGGAGTGCCACCAATAGAGGATAAAATGAGAGAATATCGTTTAAGATAGAAAGAAGATCAAAAGAAAAACCTTTAAGAAGGTATGAAAAACTAAATTTGGAATGTATTAAAAGAGATAGAGGACGACCACAAAAGTGTTGGAAAGAAACAATAAAGAATGATCTAGCTTATTGTGAGTTAAATGCTAACATGGCACACGATAGGGATCTGTGGAAATAAAAAATCTATGTAGCCGACCCCGTCTAGTATGGGAAAAGGCTTACTTGTTGTTGTTGTAGTCATCCTTGTAGATTTGTCTTAGAGAAATCAACACTCTACTATGAGTACGTATGGGTACCTATATTTTCTTCTCAAGATTAACACACACACAACTCGAAGAACACATACTTTACTTTGAGTCGACCCCGAAACCGCCTCAATCGCCTACGATTGAAGCAAAAAAAGACTAATCACAGATACAGACACTGGAGCAACACCATGGGAAGAGGGAGAAATAAAGTTGTTAATCACCTATTTATAGGGTACGTGTGTGGATTATAGATCCGATCTAAATAATATACTGCTTTATCCACAACTGCCCCGTCTCATTCGAAATCGTCCCACCTTATCCTTATCTGTGATCGTGCAAGACTCTTGATCGTTAGATCAAGAGTTTTTCGTACAAAAATATACACCTAAACCCAAAATCAAGCCACAAGCTTAAGTTTGTCACACGCGTGTGTGGTCTAGCATGTTCTCCCCAAGCTCTTTCAACCAAGTTTAATGATCTACCAACTATATAAAAGGGTATGTGGGTTTCTCACATTCTTCAATATGAGACTAAACTTTGTCTCCTCTTGGTTATCACATGAATTAAATATTTAGGGATACTAACATGAATTAAATATCATTAATATACATTAAATTCAACGAACTCTGACAAAATCTTTAAGTATAAAGTGTCATCTTAACTCAACCATCATATTATGCTTTCACTAATGGTACATTCAGTTTTGAATTGTTACATAAGTTATCCAATATTACTCTTAGAGGAACTAGGTAAACATAGGTTTAAACCTAAACCTTGAGTGTAAAGGTATCTATTGGTAACAACATAATAAAAGGATATGACAAGATTTATAAGGGTGATGCATTAATGATCATGCATCCTTATCCTATATCATGATTGACTTTAGGGAACAACCTAATTCTCCTATTACGGTGACACAATGTCAATCACTTAGTTGGGCATCTGCAATGATGTACTGCTAATATCCTATCCTAGGACTTGATCCCATTCAGAGAATAATCTCTTCCTAAATTTCCAGTCACAACACTTTAGGTTTAAAAGGGACAGACACATATATATTAAAAGTATCACGTAATACAAAGTGTCATCTTATTTACTCAACAACTTGTTCCTACCACATTAAAGATACTTCGTGGGATTTTCATTGAAGTAGGTTGGGTTGCTATTGTTTGTGAATAAATCGTAGGTTTCAATTTCATTCCCAACATGGATTTCTCAACTAAGGCTACTAATAAATCTTTAGTCAAAAGATCAACTGTTTTACTTTTATATCTAACAAAATCTATAGTTATGACCTATCATACACAAGAGTTCTTACAAACTTTAGTCCAACTTAGATGTTTCTTCATTGCTTTTGGTTGTACTTATAAGTATTGATCTTAGCAATTGTAGCAATGTAGTCATAATGCACTAAAATTGTAAGAAAAGACTTTTTTATCATAAATAAACTAGATATAAGTCACTTGAGTCATTTAACTTTCAATCCAGTCACATCCAAAGCACATAGTTTTGCCTCAAAGGTAAAACGAGCCAAAATAGTTTATTTCTTAGATTTTCATGTAATAGCGACACCACTCACAAGAAACACATATTCAGTAACCCCATTACTCCTAGAGTTTCTTGGTATTCAACTAACATCACTAAATCCTTAAAGAACCGAAGGATGTTTACGGTAATATAGTCCAAGGGAAATCGTTCTCTTTATATAGTGAATCACTCTTTCTAGAGCTTTCCAATGAGTTTCATCTAGACAATTAGTGTATTTACTCAATTTACACACAACAAATGCAATATATGGTCGTATACAGTTAGATACATCAAACTACAAATAATTTGAGAATATCATAATTGAGACACAAGAATATTATTTTCATTTGTATACAAAGCCTTAAATGAGTTATATGATGTCTTAAGAGGTTTATAGTTTGTATATGCAAATCTCTCTAAAACCTTCTCAACATAGTGAGACTAAGAGATTAAGATACCATCAGTAGAACCTTATTATTTTAAGCCCTAAAATCACATCAATCATACTCATGTCCATCTCAAACTTACTACATAAGAATAACTTAGTCTCATTTACTATTCTCATATCGAAACCAAACAACAATATATCAGCTACGTATAAGCAAAGAATGATGAAAGCCTTATTCACCGACTTGTAGTAGATACACTTATTAAAAAGATGATATTACATAATCAAACTTTGCATGTCATTATTTAGGGACTTGTTTCAAACCATATAATGATTTAAGAAGCTTATATACCTTTGACTCATTCCCACAAGCCACAAATACCTCCGTTTGATCCATACATATTTCTTCATGGAGGTCACCATGAAGGAAAACAGTCTTCACATCCATCTGATGGAATGTGAGGTCATATATGGAGGTCAGTGTTATAAGTACTCGGATAGTGGTCATCCGAGAAACTGATTAATAAGGATAAAAATAATTTATTCATTTCTTTTGTGTGTATCCCTTGCAACTAACCTAACCTTGTACTTATTGATTGTTCTGTCTCTATTAAGTTTCTTTTTAAAGATTCACTTGCAACCTATAGTAGGACCATCATCGACATTGAAAGTAACAAAGTCACTTTCCAACTCATTTGATATCATATGTTGTTTACTTCTTCTTGTTCAGTTATTTTCTTAGAGTCATCTTATATAGAAATAACACAATCTGGGTCACCCTCTACATTTGTCATCATTTGCAAATGATCGAAAATAAAACTAATAGTAAGATCAAAATATCTAAAAGATATACTTTGAGAAACTCCAGACTTTATAGAAAACATATTCTCAAAGAATGTAGCATAACGGAGCTCGATAATTGTATTGATGTCTATGCTGGAAACATCAGATCTGATATTCAAGAATCTCTACGCATAGTTTGTCTCCACAAAACCTGAAAATATAACATCCGCTATTTTAGGTCATAATTTCTTTCTCTTGTGTTTAAGGAAAAATACTTCCGCAAGACACCTCCACACTTTGAGATATTTAATACTAATCTTTCGACACTTTCAAAGTTCAAAAGAACTACTTTTCTTATACTAATAGGAAACTCTATTCATAATATGATAAGTTGTATTCAAAGTTTTTCTCACATGTAGGTATGTAACCTAGAACTTTAAAGTAAACCATTAACCATATTGCACAGGGTTCTATTCTTCTATTCATCTGTCTCATTAGATTGAGGAGAGTACGGAGCAGTAACCTCATAAACAATATTATTGTTTTGATAATATACTTGGAAAAGGTTTGAGATATATATTATCCTCTCCTATCAGACCTTAATCGTTTAAGTACCCTGAATGTTTGAGTTTGTGCTTTATTTTTAAATATTTGAAACTTTTCTAAAGCTTCATATTTACTTTTAGGTTAGTAATATAATAGTATATAATACAATCATCAATAAACGTTATAAAATATCTTTTGTTATCCCTTGTAATCATTTCATTGAATTCACAAATATCAATATGCACTAAATCCAAAATCTTGGATTTCTTTTCAACTATATCGAAAGGTTTCTTAGGTTACTTAGCTTGTACACATATACCACATTTATATTTTCTATTTATAATAGTTTTAGAGATAAGATTTAAATTTATCATTCTTTTCATGTAATCAAAGTTTACATGACTCAACCTAACATGTCATACATCAGATGATTTAACATTGCACACAGAAGAAGAAGATAAAACAGAAGTAGAGACTTCATTGTCATTAAAATTCATATAAGAGTAAACAATTAGTTACATATGAATTTTAAATAGATCCTCTACATCACACAAATAACACTTCTCAAAGAAACAACATTTACTAAGTCGTGTATTGATAACTTTATTATATTTACAATTTAACCTTAATCCCTCCCTAACTAAAGCAAGATCACTCACGATATTCTGGTGAAACATTGGAATATGACTAACTCCCTCAAGAGTTAGAGCCTTTCCCGAATGAAACTTTAAGTCCACGTACCCTTTGTCCTTCACTTCAGCAATCGAATGATCTTCTAAAGTCATTGTTTACCCACAAACGGCCTAGTAAGATACAAAAAAAGACTGATCAGCACAGACATGCACATTATCCCGAGTGTTTACAATCTAGTATTGTGGCTTATAAATATAAAGAAGATGGACTTTAAGGGATAAATATTCGTCACTAGCAGGTGAAGTGATTACCACCATGTTGATCATAGCTCTTTCAGTAGCCAAAGGTTTTTTTGCTTTTTTTTATGGACAATCCCTCGCCCAATATCCAACCTAACAACAAAACTAGCACAATTTGTTTTAGAGTTTCTTTTAAATCTTGACCTTTCGTTTATGCTTTTTCTATTTTTCATTAAGATCACTAGGTTGTTTCCTTCCAATCGTTAGGTTAACCCTAGAGTTGTTGTCTACAAGTATAACAGGTTTCTAAATTCTATGCTTTTTCTCTATTGTTATGTTTACCACTAGATCATCAAAGGTCATTTTACCCCTCTTATGCTTGAGATCTAGGACGAAACCTTCTCAAAACTTAAGAAATTTCTCAATAATAAACATAACAATAAACTTATCAGGAAGCTCAATTTCGCCTTCCTTAAGACCATGACATAAAAATTGAAACTCATGAGATTGTTCAGTCATAGATTTTCCTTCTACCATTTAATACTTAAAAAAATTGGTTACGAAATACTTTTCAAGATAGATATCTTTAGTACTGTATTTTCGATCCAAGACAGCTTACAAATCTTTCGTTGTCATGAAAAAAGATTAATTATATACATCAAATAAAACATTTGCCAGTGTCGATAAAATACAATAATGACACAAGGTGTCATTCTCCTTCCACTCGACCATTTTATCCGAGCTTCTAGGGTAAGTATTGTCGGTTAGAGGATAATCCAACTCGATATAATGATGCAAACTTAATATGGTTAACTAAATTTTCATACGTTGATGCCAGCATTTAAAATGAAGACCGATAAACTTTTTCGGCATCAAGGTGAAGTTGACCTTATATCGGAGGGTAGCAGTCGTAGACATATTCATTGCAGTAAATAATGATTTCTCTAAGACTGTTGGAACGAACAATAGACATACATGTATAATAAACCAATATGCAACAAATGTAAATATGCCCCAATCATAAACAACAACCATAAATCCAAAATAAGTCATAATTAAGTTGTATGGAAAACAAAAGCAAAAATTAGAAACTTATTTGTGTGAGTCGACCTTGCAGACTTGCTTTAGAGAAATCAATGCCCCGCTATGAGTATGTACGGATACCCACATCTTCATCATAGGATAAAACACACACAACTTGAAGAGCACATACTTGACTTTGAGTCGATGTCGAACATGCCTTAATCACCTATGGTTGGGGCAGAGAGAGACTAATCATGAACACAGTGACTAGAGTAGCACCACAAGCAAAGAGACGATAAGAGAGAGAGGGAAACTGTGTGTTTAGGGAGGACCCTTAATCACCTATTTATAGGGTGTACGTGTGGATCACGGATTATGGATTTGATCCAAACAGTGTACCGTTTTATGACAACCGTCCCGTCTTACCTTATCCCTATCCGTGACCGTGAAAGACCGTTGATCATTAGATCAAATGTCTTTCATGCAAAAATATAAACCCAAGCAACAAGTCTGACATGCACGTACACACATGTGTAGTCTACCATGTCCTCCCAATACTCTTTGAACTAATTATGAGTTACCAACTATATAAAAGGACATGTAGGTTTGTTACATTCTTCAATATCACACTAAATTTTGTCTCCTCTTCGTCATCCAATGCATAAGTCTCGTATGTTACTTTTTATATTTGAAGACTTTCACATGTATATCATTTAAATATTTAAGAATATCAATAAGAATTAAATGTTTAAATCCCAACAGTACTCATCGGCATGAGGATGAAAGAAGGATGTGATTGATCGCTTTTCATATGACCACACTAATCATGAGCTACAAGGGATGCAATCATAGTAAGCTAAGAAAGTACCTCTAAATTTCTCAAAGTCCATCGCCATGCTAACTGCTGCTCTGGCCATCATTTCTCAAACTTCTTGACGTCCGCTAGCTGGTCTCTCTCTCTCTCATACTTGCTCCGTCCTATTTTATTTTGACATATGTCTAAGGCAGTCAGGTTGTTTTAAATACAATCTCAATGTGGTTGTGCTTCGGCTGGGTGGGGTGGCAAATGGCAATCGACGTTGTATTCGTGTTCAAAGCAGGTTGAACCGAATACAAAACGTCCATGTAGGCACCGTGTTCGTGTCCAACGCAAATAGATATGCCGCAATCTCTGGATTTTCTTTTTTGGGTAAAGGGGAACGAAGAGTTTGGTGAAGCATTCAAGCTTGCTTTCCATCACCAACCTTGATGATGAAGATCGACCACCCGATTCTCTCTTCTTCTAGGTAATAGGCTGATATAAAAACGTTAAACACATCATAATTGTTGTTACAATTAAGGGATAAATAACTATGTGCACATTACTTCTACTATTCACATACCTCTTCTTTCAAAAAAATACTAAAATTACTCTTCATCGCTTTCTCTCTCTTCTTGCATTCGATTCCAGCATTTCTCTCTCCTCTGCCATCCAATTTCAGAAAAGGTCTCTCAAACCGAATCTCTTTCCTTTGACGATCGACCTTTCAATCAGTTTTAGTTTTGTTGTCTTTTTCAACTCAACCATCCATGTTTTATTACACTCATGATGAAAATGACTCTTTACTTTGTCTTTCATTTTTTTCAAGACACTTAATTTTTTGAAATTATACTCTTATTACCTTTTCAATTGGTGACCATAAGGGAGCATGCCAGAGGCAGGTAAGACCAGTTTTTTCTCACTCTCCCTCTCTCACCTCTCTCTCTCTATATTATATAATATCTTTGAGTACATAATCTTACTACATAAACATTTTTATTACTCGATCTTTGACGTGAATAGGGAGATTTGAGTTAAAAGTATTATTCTACCATTGTACTTTATATTTAGTATATCATGTGCATTAAATCCAAAAGAATTCAATTCTTCATTTTTTATCTAAAAGATCAAATCACAAAGATATTTTAGTAAGATCATACAATTTAAATATTATACAACTGCTACTCCCTTCATATATATATATATAGTGAGTGTACATGGTATGTATATTTTACACATGTATTGCCTACAAAAATTCTATAAACATGCAAATGCACATGTGCACACACACATAAGTATGTTATAGTACATATAATGAATAGACACTTATGTAGGAATAATATTATATATATATTATTCAAGTAAATATATATAAGATATATACAAGTATTAGATATGAATATGTAGTTATATAGCAAACAACTTGTATACAAACTTTATCAAAACTATTTGATTGAGGGGTTATAAATTGTTGAGATTAAAAAATGAAAAATACATTTTGAACCAATCTAAGTACCTTTTGAAATGTATATGTACTTTTTTACTTTGGATTTTCAATCCTGACCCATTTATTTGACAGTTGCTAATGGTTTTGGTGGAGTTAATGGTTTGTATTCTCCAATTTTCTTATATATATTATATTAGATGCATTTTATATATATTGATTCGACCCGAAGTTGAATCAAACCTGACTGGAAGTCAACCTGGGTGGACTTCGTGTTCAGAAATATGACCCGAACTTTGAAAATCGATCAAATCCTTGTGGGCATATTTTGACCCAAAGCTGAAGGTAGCAGACCCAATTTAACACCCCTATGGACCTCACACAAGGTGTTTTGAACCCTGAAACTAACACATACTTTACATGTCATGTCGAATTCTACCCCTATTGTTGTGTCGGGATTGACCTGTTTTGGACACAAACACAAAGTGGACGCCCTAAAACATGAAACTGCCACCCCTAAATTATTCCAGAGATTCTTGTCTTATTGAAATTTATGTAAAGAGTGTTGAGGATGGCAATATTGATCCGATCCACGCAATCTCAGCCCAATCAAGTTTGGGTTAAGGTACCCCGGTCTGATACCTGACCTTTATATATATATTGACACACACATATATGTATGTAGTATACACATATAATAGACATGTATATACAGATACATATGCTCCATCCCTGTCCCATACCTATTGGAGAAAAGAAAACCCATACCCACCCCATTGAGGTTTGGTTTGGTTTGGTTCTGGGCTGGGTATAGGTATACCTGCTCCTGACCCGCCCAATTAACATCCTTATCGAAAATTATAGCAAGTACACAATCGAAATTTATAGAGGGCCAATAGTATTTTTAAAATTTGGGGTGATCAGGCTGCCTAATGCTGCGTCGGACTCAGAGTAGGTCATCCATTGTATATGACCCACTTATAAGGTGGAAACTTTATCAGCCATAAACCTTTGCATATATTTTATAAGATAATTTTTTGATGGAATACAATCTCGAAGGATATTTGCAGTTTTTTTAAATTTTCAGCAAACTAACATTAAAAATAAAAAAGTGCATTATTCATATTTGATGCTGGCACATGGGATAATAAAAGTTTTTGACGAAGTACTTAACAGAACTAATTTCTTGAGTTGGGAAATATAATAAAGTATGCAAATAGATTTATTTTGCCTAGAAAATTTTTGGGATAAACATATACTATATAGTGATCATGCATTTAATCGGCACATGGATTATATTTATGATTGTTAAATTGATGGATATTGAGGATTAGAACTTAATTCAAAGTAAGTTTATTTTGATCCATGATGTGGTTAGGTATACTCTTCATCCGAAATTCACACCTGCCGAGGAGTGGGGACACATGGTGCAACGTGATTGGCAACTGCAGGCCCTATTTTCACCCATATGTGATAGGTTGAAATAAGCATGGCCGATTTGGAACGGGCTTGGCGGCCCAAACCGGGAAGGACCTGGTTCGGTTTCAGTTCTGAGTTGTTCATGAGTTATTTGAAAGTGGTAAACGTGGAAATTCTTAATTGTGAGAAATATTGTGGAAAAGGTAATGCGATATGTTGGGAATTGATAATGAGAAGTACTCGGTTAATATGATGTAAAATTATTTTAAAATATAAGTACACGAAAATATGGTCATAAACTAAATAGTGTGTTGTGTCCAAGTAAATTGTTCATTCACTTAAATTTTTGGAAATTATGAGCATTTTGCTTCTTTTTGCAAGTTGTGATGCGTGCTACTTTAAATTTGATGCATGCTGTTTGAATTTGTATGCTTTTTTCATAAACCCACTATATGTATATATACACAATCACTTCTTGGAAAGGGTATATTTGCATGCTTGGTAAATTCTTTTACTCACTCTGTTTTAGGATAGTAACTTTAGAGGTTAGGAGAGATTAGGGATGACAATCTCTACCCATCCGGTGGGTACCTATCCCTTACCACACCTACATGGGATGGGTTCTCAAGGAAAAAACATGGCATGTTGTAAGGCGGAGCAAGACAAAGAAGACATGCAACCTGGGTGGGGTAGGGTTTATGGTATACCCACCCTGAATGTGTGTGTGTTTATATAAGATACACGTGAAGAAGATAGGGAGATTTAAAATTTTGCTATGGCATTTGATCTCTTTATAGTCAATACAATCTTCAAAAAACAAGATGAACATTTAATTACTTATGAGAGTGGCTTATCACAAACACAAATTGATTACTTTATTTGTAGAAAAAAAGATAGAACATGTTGTAAAGATTGCAAGGTAATTTCAAAAGAAAGCTTAACAACCCAACATTGACTTTTAGTTATGGATCTACAAAAAAAAATGGACAAAGAAGAAAAGAGTGTATCGAGCTATTAAGACTAAATAGTGGAACCTCAAAAGCGAGAAAGAAGATATATTTAAACAGAAAGTCCTTCAAGGAGATGTTTGGCATTATGTTGGTACACCCTGTGATATGTGGAACAATATGGCTATGCATATTAGGAAAGTGGCAAAAGATGTGTTAGGTGTATCTAAGGGAGGTGTACCGACACAAAAAGAAGCTTTGTGGTGGAGTGAAATAGTGCAAAATAAAATCAAGGCAAAGAGGGCATGTTACAAATTACATTATGCTAAGAAGCTAGTGAAACTTTACATGCTTATAAGAAAGTAAAGAAGGAAGAGAAAAAGGCCGTGTATGAAGCAAAAGCTAAAATTTGAGAGGATTTATATAAAAAAACTCAACTCAAAAGAGGGTGAAACAGATATTTTTAGAATAACTAGGGCTAGAGATAAGAAACTAAAGATCTTAATTATGTTAGATGCATCAAGGACGAGGATGAAAAAATTCTAGTGGCAAGTGATGATATAAGAAATAAATGGAAAAACTATTTTTATAAGCTTTTTAATGAAAATAAAGATGTTAGTATTAGCTTAAGAGATTTAGCCAAATTAAAAAAGTATATAAACCACAATTTCTATCAACATATTCAAAAGAATGAATTCAAAGAGGTTCTTAAACATATGAAGGGTAGTAAATCGGTAGGACCAGATAATATTACTATAGAAGTTTGGAAAATACTAGGAGAAATAGGAATCACTTACAAAGAACCAATTTGGATTCATGCTAGGCAGATCTACTATTGAAGCGATTCACCTTTTGAGACATCTTATGGAACATTTTAGAGCAAAAAAAAAAGACCTTCACATGATATTTATTGATCTAGAAAAAGCTTATAATAGAGTACCGAGGGAGGTTCTTTGGAGAACTTTGGAAAAAAAAGGTATCCCATTGACATACATTCACCTTATAAGAGACATGTATGATGGTGCAAAAATATGTGTGAGGACTCATGAAGGAATAACACACTTCTTTGAAGTTAATATTGGGTTACATCAAGGATCAACTTTAAGTCCATACTTATTTATAACGGTGATTGATGAGTTAACAAAACATATTCAAGATGAAGTACCATGGTGTATGTTATTTGCAAATTACATTGTATTAGTGGAGGAGTCTAAGGAAAAATTTAATAGAAAATTAGAACTATGGAGAGAAACATTAGAAAGCAAAGACCTCCGACTTAGTAGAACAAAGACAGAATACATGGAATGTAAGTTTGATCATTTTGTTATCTCAGAAGACATCGAAATTAAAATTGACATACATTGTATCCCCCAAAAGAAAATTTTAAATACCTAGGGTCAATTTTTGAGAGTGATGGAAGAATTGATGGAGATGTTACGCATAGAATTAATGCTGTTTGGTTAAAATGGAGAGGAGCATTAGGTATTCTTTGTAATAAGAAGATACCATTAAAGTTAAAAGGTAAATATTATAGAGCAACAATTAGACCGTCCATGTTTTATGGTTCTAAGTATTGGGCAGTTAATCATCAACATGTATAAAAGATGTTTGTGAAAGAAATGAAGATGTTGAGATAGATGAGTGGTCATATAAGAAAAGACCATATACATAATGAAGTTATTAGAAACAAATTAGGAGTGACACTAATATAGGATAAAATGAAAGAATATCATTTAAGATGGTTTGAACATATAGAAAGAATATCAAAAGAAGAACTTGTAAAACGATATGAAAAACTAAATTTGGAAAGTATTAAAAGAGGTAGAGGATAACTACAAAAGTATTAGAAAGAAAAAATAAAGAATGATCTAGCTTATTGTGAGTTAACTGCTAACATGGCACACGATAGGGATATGTGGAAACAAAGAATCCATGTAGCCGACCCCGTCTAGTATGGGAAAAAGCTTAGTTGTTGTTGTTGTATACGTGTATCATGTATTATATATGTATGTAATATATATATATATATATATATATATATATATATATATATATATATATATATTCACTTCTAATTTAATAACATGGAATACCCGGAAGTAAATTTTGTTTTATGTAAATATATGATATTCACTGATTTTTAAAACAAAGCTTTTGGAGGTTTGAAGCAGGACATGGCAGGACGAGTTATAACAAAGCGGGTGGAGGGTGGTTGTGGGGTTTGAGATCCATGCTCAAAGGGTATGGCGGGGTGTAATGGGAGGTTTCTAGTGAGAAGTAGGTGTGGGTGCGGCAAAAACCCACCCCATCATGCTCCATTGAGATCCCTAGTTTAGATGCGCTTAGGTGGGCTTAATATGGCAATTGTATGCCTAAAGGATTGTACTTGCTTGTCATTAATGTAAATTTTTGGGTATAATATAAAAGAAAAACTTCACAAAATTACCGTCAATTTTCATTTTGGTCTTTATAATTTGAAAAGTTCTTTCTGTTACCCTATGGTTTTGACCATTATTCAAATTAATGACAAATACCTAACATTATTATGCTTAACTCAATGTTGCACGTCAATTATCACTAAGCTTGTATTAATTGATTAAGCTATTGACTCAACATCATTATCACGCAGGTCATATGACACGGTCTTTCATGTCATCTTCCGGTGATGCCTTTGTACGTGCTTGTGATTAATGTAATTTGTTGGCTATATAATATAAAGAGAGAAAAAGTACCCCATAGTTTCACCATTTCCCATTTTGGTCTCTATAATTTGAAAGTTCAATGTCATAGGGATGTCATTATTAATCAAATTTGCAACAAATGTCTAACATTATTAACTTTAACTCAACTCGATCTTACATATCAATTGTCACTCGATGTATATGAGTTGATTAACATGCAAACCTCAAAAACAAGTTTTATCAAATATAAAAGTAATTTTTGTTTGTAAGATGAAATACAACAACAACAACAACTAAGCCTTTTTCCATACTAGGCGGGGTCGGCTACATGGATTCTTTGTTTCCACAGAGCTCTATCATATGCCATGTCAGCAATTAACTCACAATAAAAGTTGAGTTCTATCAAGTTCCTAAGAATTTTCTTCAAGCATCACAACATGAACACTTGGTTGAAGCCAATGCAATCTTAGCTTCAAGCACTTGAGAAAAATTAGACATGGGAGATTAATGATCTACCACCAAGCAGAAAAGCAGTCAGTTATAAATGGGTGTATACTATCAAGTTAAGGGCACATAGGACATTAGAGAAATATAAAGCGAGACTAGTAGCTCTTAGCTATAGTCAGTCATATGGGATTGACTATGAAGAGACATTTGCCCTAGTTGCAAAGCTCACATCAATACGAGTTATCATTAGTGTGGCTACCCAAAAAAATTGGATCATGTGGCAGCTCAATGTGAAAAATGCTCTTTATGTTTTTCAGTCAGATTTTTGTATGAAAAATACGAAGATTTAACAATAATACGTCAGAACTTGAGTGAAGATGGCAAGGGTGTAGTAAGCAACCTTGGTGTTGCAATCCCCTTTCTCTTTGTTCCTTTTTTTTCAAGATAACTAACTATTGTTGATAGGGTTTTCAACCCTTTAAATATTAGCATTACAATATCTTAATTTACCTAAATGTCATTAATGAGGCTTATTTAAAGCTATCTTTAAAAACAAACTTAAGATATATAATACAAAAAATAAACACAAGAAACTTGATCAGCTTCGCTAGCAGTCCATGATCCTCTTATGATGCAGTCCACGATCCTCTTATGATCTCCATTCTCTCAACACTCTCCCTCAAGTTGGGTGAAAGATATATATTACACCCAACTTGCTACATAACCTGAGTAATAAATTCCTGTTAAGAGATTTAGTTAATATGTTTGTACATTGACTATTTTACTTCACATGTTTAAGCTGAAACTTTTAGTATACACGATGTCTCGTATAAAATTATAATTGATTTCAATATGTTTTGTTCGCTCGTGATATATAGGATTTGAGACTATCTGAATTGTTGTTTTACTATCACAAAATATAGGAATAGGGTCTTCTACGAATAAACCAATTTCTATTAGTAGAGAACACAACCACTTCCCTTTACATATCATGAGACAATTGCTCTATATTCTGTTTTAGCTATCGATTTGTCCACAACTGATTGTTTATTACTTTTTTTATAATACTATGTTGCTTTCAAATAGAGTTATATATCCAGTAGTTGATTTTATATCTTCTAAGGAGCCTGCCCAATCAACATCTGTATAAATTTTAATCATTGTGTAACCATTGGCTTTATACATTATTTCATGTCCCGGAGTAGTTTTCATGTATATGAGTATATGAAAAATTGTATCCATATGGTACTTGGAAGGTGACTGCATAAACTAACTTACTATGTTTATTACATATACTATATGTAGACGAGTGATAGTCAAATATAGTAGTTTTTCAACCAGTTGTTGATATCTAGTTGTATCAACTTTATCAGTTCCATTCTCCATTTGCAACTTACAACTTATGGTTAACATCCATGGGAGTATGGATTGGCTTACAATTTTCCATCTTAATGTCTCGTAACAAGTCTAAAGTATGCTTCTTTGATAGTACATGAGTAAGCTAGTTTAGTGGCCAAAAAGTAGTGTAGCCTTATGAGGCCCTTGATGTCGAATAGCCGATGGAGATCTTGCTTTAGTCTTGGGATTTCCACAATGTCATCCCCTGTCACAATGATGTAATGAACATATACTAGTAATAATGTCAACTTTTCTCTCTTTTTAATGAATAATATATGGTCACTCACACTCTTTTTATACCTTAAATTGATAATACTTTTGTTGAATTTCTCGAATCATGCTTTAGAAGACTATTTTAGCCCATTAATCACTTTCTTTAATCAACATGCTCTATTTCCTAGATTTGGGTAATCAGGTGGCAACTCTCTATAGACTTCTTCTTTAAGTTCCCCCTGCAAGAATGCAATGTATATATATGCATTATAAATTGATGAATTCTAGGGTTACAAAATTCTTTATTTTAGGCCAATAAATCTAAAATAGATAATCTTGAACTACAAATGTCCCTAATGCCTAGCATTGGGTAAAGATAAATAAACAATAAATTACATTCAAGTGAAAAAGAGAACCTATCAAGTAAGAGATAAAGGAAGAGAAAAGAGTGGTGATAGTGAGAGAAGGCACAGAGGTGAAACGATTCTATCACAAGAAGAGTGAAAGGGAGAGAGAACAAAAAAGGGGAGAGTGTGAATACCTGCGTCGGAGGGAAGGCACACAAAAGGGTGGCGGATGTGGTGGTGACCATCGGCATATGAGGGGTGGCGGAGAGAGAAGGCACAAAGACGAGAGTCGCGAGACCAAAAAAGCGTTTTTGAGCCTTCAACATGTCAAAGGTGATCAACATTGTGTTAGTGTCACACTAACACAGTTTCGGGGTCACACCCTGTCGGCGCCGACACCTCACCTCCTAGAGGTGTTTGTGACATAGGCTGGAACAATCTGTTGTAGATTTTGGTGGTGCCCCTCGCTCTTGAATATGCATGGATGATACTGGCACAACTTTGAAGTTTAATAATGGGAACATAGAAGATCGTCTAAAACCAAAACACAAGCTAGAGAGGCTTAAGAAATAAAACGAGGTTGGTTACAGTGAGAAAGAACATTATTAGCACTAGGATATCTGCCATACCTGTAGTTATATTGAACCCACATTGCTCAAGTGC
Source organism: Brasenia schreberi (assembly GCA_036023115.1). Classification (NCBI taxonomy): domain Eukaryota; kingdom Viridiplantae; phylum Streptophyta; class Magnoliopsida; order Nymphaeales; family Cabombaceae; genus Brasenia; species Brasenia schreberi. The sequence continues at coordinate 8,638,315 of JAYKKT010000080.1, read as the reverse complement.
TCGATCCTCTTCTAGTCCAAGTTGTGAAATCAGATGTGATGAAAGCTCTCCTGATTTCCTCTCCTGCAACAACATCCACTCCCATATACAGCAATACTCGTACGTCATTCAAAGAGAACAACATCACTAGACCCAGTTACATGAACTCGACAACAGCAATGAAGGCAAAGCAAAAATCATGCAGTTACCAGAGAGAACACAAACATGCCTCTAATGATTTCCAGCAACACAAGAAATCTTTTGGTGTACAACAACAACTAAGCCTTTTCCCATACTAGACAAGGTCGGCTACATGGATTCTTTGTTTCAACGGATCCCTATCATGTGTCATGTTAGCAGTTAACTCACAATAGGCTAGATCATTTTTTATTGTTTTTTTCCAACACTTTTGTGGTTGTCCTCTACCTCTTTTAATACTTTCCAAATTTAGTTTTTCATAAATTCTTACAAATTCTTCTTTTGATCTTCTTTCTACATATCCAAACTATCTTAAACGATATTCTCTCATTTTATCATATATTAGTGCCACTTCTAATTTGTTTCTAAGAGACATGTACGATGGTGCAAAAACGTGTGTGAGGACTCATGAAGGAATGACAGACTTCTCTTAAGTTAATATTGGGTTACATCATGGATCAACTTTAAGTCTATATTTATTTATAATGTTGATTCATGAGTTAACAAAACATGTTCAAGATGAAGTACCTTGGTGTATGTTATTTGCAGATAACATTATGTTAGTGGAGGAGTCTAAGGAAAAAGTTAATAGAAAATTGGAAATACGGAGAGAAACATTAGAAAGCAAAGGCCTCCAACTTAGTAGAACAAAGACATAATATATGGAATGTAAGTTTGATTTGGCTAACTCTCTTAAGCTAATACTAACATCTTTATTTTCATTAAAAGCTTATAAAAATAGGTTTTTCATCTATTTCTTATATCATTATTTGTTACTAGAATTTTCTCATCCTCATATTTGATGCATCTAACATAATTAAGATCTTTAGTTTTCTTATCTCTAGTCCTAGCTATCCTAAAAATATCTCTTTCACCCTCTTTTGAGTTGAGTTTTCTATATAAATTCTCTCAAATTTTAGCTTTTGCTTCACTCACGGCCTTTTTCGCTTCCTTCTTTGCTTTCATATAAGCCTCTAAGGTTTCACAAGTTTTTTTAGCATAATGTAATTTGTAACATACCCTATTTGCCTTGATTTTATTTTGCATTACTTCACTCCACTACCAAGCTTTTTTTTGTGCCGGTACACCTCCCTTAGATATACCTAACACATCTTTCACCACTTTCCTAATATGTATAGTCATATTGTTTCATATATCACATGGTGTACCAACATAATTCCAAACATCTCCTTGAAGGACTTTTTGTTTAAATATATCTTCTTTCTCGCTTTTGAGGTTCCACCATTTAGTCTGAATAATTCGGTGGACTCTTTTCTTCTTTGTCTATTTTTTTATTTGTAAATCTATAACTAAAAGTCAATATTGGGTGGTTAAGCTTTCTCCTGGAATTACCTTGCAATCTTTACAACACGCTCTATCTTTTTTTTTACAAATAAAGTAATCAATTTGTGTTTGTGATAAGTTACTCTTATAAGTAATTAAATGTTCATCTCATTTTTTGAAGATTGTATTGACTATAAAGAGATCAAATGCCATATCAAAATTTAAAGTCTCCCTACCTTCCTCATTTATATCCCAAAACCAAAGTTTCCATGAATACCTTGATATTTTAATGCCTCTTTACCGACATGTTCATTGAAGTCTCCTCATAAACAAATCATCTCCCTTTGTGGAATCTTTTGAATCATCTTATCTAACTCTTCCCAAAAAGCTCTTTATACTATCTTCTAGTTCTATTTGATGTGCGTAAGCACAAACTATATTCAAAACCTCTGCTCCTAACACTAATTTCAACATTATGATTCGGTCATCATATCATTATATGTCTACTACACTATCCTTTAAATCTTTATTTATGATAATACCAACTCAGTTTCGAACCTGAGTACAATAATTTAAAACTTGTATACTCTATCTCCTTTGCTTTTTCTCCAACTCATTTTGTATCTTGTAAATATAGAATATGAATCTTTCTCCGAATCATAGTATCTACCACCTCCATTAGCTTATTGGATAATGTTTCGATATTCGAAGAACCAATATGAATCTTATTATCTAGGACTAGCTTCCTTACCCTCCGCATCCGTCCATATGCAAAATGCGGAGACCCTCTCTAAAAATTATTCACTACATTCGGGCGACAATGTAGCGGGACTAACTTTTTTACCCACACCCATCAGTGTAAGAACCCTCTTTGCAATTGATTCACTACATTAGGGCGAAAATGTAGTTGCTCTTGTTTACTTATCACTACATTCGGGCGTAGGCGAGGACACCCCAAAGCAATACTCATAATTTTTGTAATATATGTTATAAAAATCCGACGAAGTTTTACGCCTGTTGTGAGAAGTCTAACACAAATCTCCTCCTTTATCTGAGCTTGGGTCTGGCAATGCAAGGGTGACCCCTTAGAAATCTTTTTGGTGTAGATTCAACAAATATCTCATGGTCCCAAAATTTGATGAAGCAAAGTGAAATGCGATCAATGCCTACTGACGGCAAAGGATGTCTCCATGTTGATTAGTGATTTATGCGTATCAGCTTTAGTGTGCAACTGCTTGTTGTTCTGTACCACTGTGAGGTTATCCAAAAGTTGCATCTGTTTTAATCAAATGCAGCTTGTAATTTGAAAGGACAATTCATTTTGTTGTTTTAGCTCCACCCAGCTTGTTGTAAGTGGAATCTCTATTGGTTGTTTAAATCTCATCACTGCAGTTTCTTGGGAGTACTTTTTATTAAAAATAAATCCAGTTCATTCTGCTGTTAACTTCTTGACTAACTTCCCCTTATACATTGCCGATTTTGTGGACCTCTCTACACTACCATCCGCCTTCAACTTCACTGTGAACACCCACTTGCAGACAATTGTTTTTTGCCTGGTGATAAGTTCAAAAGTTCCCACATGATTCTTTGTCAGTTCCTCCATTTCATTTTGCATGGCTTTCCTCCATCTCGGAATCTGCAGCGCTTCATTCACACAGAATTGGATGAATATCAACATCAGCCACAAACCTTATAGTAAGGTAAGGAAATCCTTGGAATTGTTAGAATATGAAACATGCATAAAATGTATTACTTTGGCTCCAACGATCTCTTTTCTGCAAAGAACAAAAGATAGAAAGGGAAAATGTATGAATATCAAACTGGTTTTATCGTGAAGCTACTGAAATACAAAGGGCTCCCAAGGGCAGGTTGTGGCGGGTGTGGGGTACACCTGCACGACCCGCTCTGAGATATTATTAGTTCTTGTTTGGTAACTCTTTCAGAATTGAAACCGCACTCTTTTTTATAAATACTTTTTCTCTCCTTTCTATTTCTTTCAATCAGTATGATTCCAACGTCACTATTGACATGTTCCGGCAACTTTTTGAAGCTTCTAACAACCGATCAAAGTCTTTCTTCCTTACATTTTAAGATTATCGATCTATATTTGATATTCAAAAAAGAAAAACAAACGAATCAAAGAATGGATAAACTAATGAACCTTTAAAATAATCAATATTCTCATCAAATCGAAAAGGAAAAAAGAATAAAATCTATTGGGTTTGAGATTAAGTTGTTGATTAGACATAAAAAAATACTTTTTTTTCATTGAATCGTCATAGTCGAAAGTCGAGAGGCAGTTGAGTCATATGATGTAGTTGAACCACATCTCTCCACCTAGGGAGACTGCACAGCTCAGCGACATTTCTACCCAACTTGTGATTATTTCACGGTTGCTAGATCAACGTCGTCAAATAGAAGAAAAATATACTTGAATCCATTAACATACTTCTAAAAAAAATGTCTCATTGAATCAAGGGTGCAAACCTTTTTTCTTTTCTTCCTCCTTTTTTTTTCATACAAGAGAGGATAACGGAACTCTAATGGAGTTCAGTTATGTATCATCTCTCATATAATTATAGAACAATGTATCTAACTGTCGAACAAATCATCAATATCAATAAAAGAAAAAGAAAAGAAGAAGGGAACTTACAACAAAGAAGAGAAGAAATGACAAAATAGAGTTACAATAATGTGAGAATTTTTAAAAATAAATGGAGACAATTTTAGAATTCGTGAACAAATGATGTATGTAATAATTTGGGGTATGCAAATAGTAATCCCAATGTCTTTTTAGTCTCGGATTGAAAGAAAGAATAAACTCAGGAGAAATAAGGCATCATATGAAATTGAAAAGTGATGAGAAATAGTATAACTTTTTTGACCTTTTGGCCAAGATCAATTATTTTTTAACATATAATATTAATTTCTTTTCTTTTGAGAGAAATACTTTTGTACCCAACCAGGTCGAAGCAGGTGAGTTCAGGTTCTGAAAATTGTAGTAAATCGTATAGGGTTGTGGAGCTCTGTGAAACATGCGGGGTTAGGCAATTTCTATATTCTTTTCTATTATAACTTTAGTGGTTGCACTTGTGAGTATCAATATTCAGGGCATGTATACCTTGATTCGGCCTCCTCAATACATATATGCACACTATAGTATATGTATATATATATATATATATATATATATATATATATATATATATGTAAGTGGCCTTTCTTTAAACTTTTTGTCACACTCAGTGAATTAATAATTATATGAACGGTGACAAATTCGTCTTCATGGCCCTACATGAAGCATTTTTTCCCATTAATCTTCTTGGTGAGGTCTTTTCTAGTCGAGCACAGCAAACAACCCCCACAAAATAACAATAGTCTAAGGGTATCTAGGCCTCAAATGTTCCACACAGCATCATGAAAGAAGTGACAAAAGGGACGACAAAGATCAAGTGATATTGTATATGTAACCCTAGTGGATGATACTGAATATCAACCGCAGATGTGACTTGAAGCCTTGCATTATCCTGGGATTCGCGAAATCGGGTCACCCCGGGTCTCCATAACGCGAGAACAGTCGAGATGTACGGTGGAGATTTGGTATTGCCAATAGAAAAATAAGATACAATATGATGTACTCTCTAAAAGAGAGGATCCATTGGAAGGTTATTGGACCTTTAAGTACTGGCCATTCAAGGCTTCTCTTGCATCATCTTCAAGCTATCAAACTCCTTTTGGGTGTGCATGGCAATCATGGCGGAATCCTTGGTGTCACAAGTTTATGCATGGCTACCTTTGGTGGTGGGCGCTAAATATTCTGGTTTGTTCACTGTACTAGCTATTCTAATATGCAGCCTATTTACTTATTACTATGCACCTACATGGGCTGTGAGGCATGTCCCTGGTCCTCCTGCAACTCCAATCGTAGGGCACCTGCCTTTGTTTGCCAAGCATGGCACGGACCTCTTCATTCAGCTCACAAAGGAGTACGGGCCGATATATAGGTATGATAATGCTTGATATTTCTCCCTCTTTCTTTCTTAGATGTGTGTTCGATCGCGTGTTCGACGGATGTAAGAAGTAGCAAACCTTCACTCCAAAAGATCACAACCCAATGCTTGAAAAAGTGACCAGTGGATCATGAAAGGGAAGATTGTAATGGACCAGTTTCAAGTGTGGTTTCAGCATGTGCCAAGCTTAGATCCAACTCGAACGGGGCAGGGAATACCGGACCTGATCATTTTCAGGATCTATATCTATATCTGTATATATATATATATATATATATATATATATATATATATAGATACACATATTATATATATACCCCACTTTTGTCACGTACCTGTTGGGGAAAAGAGAACCCGAATCTGTACCCGCCCTGTTAAGGTTTGGGTTTGGGGACAGTATAAGGACCCACCCTATTGCCATCCCCATCGTTTCTTTGTCTGTGTGTGTGTGATGTTGGTTATCACAATTCGAACATATGCATGTCCGTAGTTATTATGGACACTTATCTAGATGAGCTTATATGAGCTGAACTGTTTAGTTGTATATAGAAGTTCATCTTTAGTTCAGTTCATCTTGCATAAACTTGTTTAGTTGTATATAGTGACTTTAATGTACATATATGCTAGAAACCATGTTAACCCAACTACTAAGTGGGTATAATGTAACTACAATTATCAAATCTTTCAATTTCGCAAGAAAATTGTAAAGCAACAAAATTTTGCTTAATTTCTTATAAATGTGCTGAAATTATATATATATATAATCACATTCAACTAAACATGCAGTCTGCGTTCAGCTCGTCTAACACACTCATGTTCATCTTAGCTAGAAATGAGCTAACTACCCGAACATATGTGTGCATGCATGTGTATATGTATATATAGAGAGAACATGATAAATATATACTTATTTATATCCACACATCCTTAAAAATCTTAACCGTTTGATCAATTAAGTTTTCTTAAAAAGCAAAAAAATGCTATTATACTCTTTGCAAGACGTACTTATATTATTTTGCTCTCAAACATTGATCTCAAGGACGAACAATTGAGATCTTTAAGTAGATTTGAATGGGTATAAACTACTCTCTCTCTCTCTCCCTATATATATATATATATATATATATATATATATATATATATATATATATATATATGTACGAGCGCACATGTGCACCTATAGACAGGGGCATATCGTTTCGAAGGACACATCAATAAGTATAAGGAAGGTCATGTAGCCCCTAGCGACCAAATGAACGTGGGTGGAAAGTGGTGATTCATAATGCCTCCAGATCAAGTTGTTTCCAATCTTGTCATGCTTTTGCTACTTTTACAACATAATAATGCAGCGTACTTTCGTTGTCGACCTGCTAGTTTAATTCTTATTGTTAAATTAAGAGAAATCATCTTTTAAGGGGTTTGAATAGCATAGCGAAATGCTTCAAGACCTATGCTAGGTATTACCTTTTCTTGGGTGTGTTACAACTGCCAAATATTAAAGGACAAACCTGTTAAATTCAATCCTTGATTAAAACAAGCTCTCCGTGTGTGTGTGAGTGTGTGCACGCACACGTCATTGATCTTTGTGTTGATGGGATCATTGCTGGCATGTGTGTGGAAAATGGGTAGGAGGTGAGCCTTTAGAGGGGCTGCATCAGAAAACCTAATATTAAAGTAATTGTTTGTTAGATATAAGTATACATATATGACACGATTAAATTAGTAGATATTTTGAATTGGTTTATTTGACAAAATTAATGTTTAATTACCAACTCTACTAAATAAACGTGTTTCAAATCTCTCAAAAAGAAAAAGATGTTATAGTACAGAATATGTCCTGCGCATAACAAAATTACTGTAAAGTAAATTTGTATATAACATAGAATGTGACAAAGTATGCTTTCTGAATGAGCCCGCATGCATACGTCCACCACACACACACACATACACATACACATGTAGTTGAGAGAAAGTTATTTATTGCGTTAATGTTTTATGCAGATTTCAGTTGGGGAGGCAGCCATTGATAATTGTGGCGAGTGCAGAATTGTGCAGAGAAGTTGGCATAAAGCAGTTCAAATCCATGCCCAACCGAAGCATTCCTTCCCCCCTAGCAACCTCTCATCTCCATCTCAAGAGTCTCTTTCTTTCCAGGTATGGAATCTCCTGCACCTTCACCATCATCTATATACTAGTATATAAATGTAACATTAAATACATATATTCTTTTTTCCTGTTACAATGGGAGGCTGAAGTCTAATACACACACACGCACATATGCAACCCTCTGGAAATCAAACTTACCACCTGCGAGTGGTGGGCGTCAACCAGCGCTACCAGTGAGTTGATGCTCTGGGTGCTACATTAATTACATATTTAGCCCATGCATGCATGCAATACACAATGTGTGAGCGTGATCTTTCCGAAAAGAAGAGAGGACAGCACGCAAGCACAACAATATAAATATGTGTGCGAGACACCATGCCTAAAAGTGAGCATAAAGCACTGGCTACAGATAGCTCTTTGACGAGAGATCGAGTTCGATAACCGAATTTGAGAGTATCTTGTAAGTCTTAGGTATGAACATGTCAGATACCTGTGAACACTGTTCTTATATATCAAAAACTGTCTTACTGTTCTCGTGTTTCTATATATGCACTAGGCTGGCAATGTAACACACTCCACAAAAACCTGATAAGATCATGACCCAGAAAGTCTGTGTTTGTTTCTACCCAAAGTAACACGAAGATCAGGTCACATTTTCGTCGTTCTGTTTATGACAAACATGGAATAACATGACAGGAACATGACCGAAAACATGGAATTGCATGGACACAAACCAGAAAATCCATGCATCTGTCCACCTACAGTAACACTGAAAAGAAAAGGAGTATTCTTTGGGTTCACATATTTCTTCTAATTAACACGAACAGGAAATGGCATGGCACAAACACAGAGAAAACACAAAACTGCCACCCCTAATGTGCATTCCCCAGATATGAAGCATGTGACCTTCAGTCCAAAATCTCGCCTGAGTACACCCCCTTGTCAGAAGAGTCATTTGCATGCATCCCTCCTCAGAGGTGTGGTTCTAGTCCCCAAGGCCTTGGTACCTCTACAACACGCAATCCATATAACACATTAAACACCTTAATATGTACAATCCATTCATGGTTTCTAGTAAACGCAAAGATCTGCATTTGGTTTTCATGCTTTGCTTGCTTCCAGGAATACAAGATGGTCTACAATGAGAAATGCAATAACTTCAATTTATCAACCCTCTCATATTGCAAGCTTGTCACCAGCAATGAACCACATCATACAGAATGCAGCGCTCAGCTTCATCAACAAAGAAGACGGTGACATCGACTTCTCTGACTTCTCCCTCAAGCTTGCAAATGATGTCATTGGAAAGACTGCATTTGGCGTTGATTTTGGGCTCACAAGCAACAATGTTAATGTTGAGGAAGAAATATCAGGGTTCATCAACAAGCACATCTTTGCCACAACATCACTAAAGATGGACTCTCGTGCATCATTTTCAGCATTCATAGGCCTTTTCCTTCCAATTCTTCAATACCCAGTTAAAAGGATCTTCGAGCTCATACCGGGAACAGCTGATTGGAGATATAGGTTGACCTACAGCAGTCTTAGCCAAGAACTGAACAACATTGTAAGTAAGAGATCGATGAACCAGAACTTGGATCAACGGGACTTCTTATCGGCTATACTAGGTGATAAGAAATTTAAGAATGACTCTAAGGTTTTCACGCAAGACTACATCAGTGGCCTTGTCTATGAGCACCTCTTAGCCGGAACAACTACTACTGGATTCACTTTGTCGAGTGCGGTGTATTTAGTTGCAGCGCACCCTGAGGTAGAGAAGAAGCTATTGGCTGAGATAGACTCTTTTGGCCCTCCTGATAAGATTCCAACAGCTGCAGATCTCCACAGGTTTCCGTACCTTGACCAGGTAAGAAACTCTGTACCTGCATTATATCTTCTCATTCACTTTTCTTACTCCAGTTATCGTTGTGCATAAGGGTAAAATGAAAAAGATTCTAATAAATTTATTTTATTCTCTCTCTCTCTCTCTCTCTCTCTCTCTCTCTCTCTCTCTCTCTCTCTCTCTCTCTCTCTCTCTCTCTCTCTTCTTTTATTTGGTATGCACATGAATCTTCCAACCCAAGGAAACCCAAAATTTTGCAATTAACATGATTGAGTTCTCTATTTCCTATCGAGTTTTTCCAATCAAATTGTTTGCTTTGAAGTTTTCCATCTTATTTAGTAGGGAACATGTTCTAAATTACGACCTTGGATATTTGATTTGTATTTAATCATGTTAGAATCTCACAATTACATCAAAGCTTTGTGTTATAATATCTTAAACACAGTATCATCCATAGCTTTCATGTAAAGAAGTGTCTGAATGTTGAAAAACAGCCACATAAAGCATGTGCAGGATAAGGTCTAAATAGTAAATACTGAATCTTCATAGCAAAGTCACACCATGGTTATCAATTGTGGTTACCTAATGAGAAAAGGTTGTGGTTAGGACACACGCACATGATGGTTCGAGCATGAATGCTACTACTGCAAGTTAATGTTTCTGGCATTGCAGGTTGTAAAAGAGACCATGCGGATTTACGTTGTTTCTCCACTTATTGCCAGAGAAACATTGGAGGAGGTGGAGCTTGGAGGCTACAGACTACCCAAGGTATGAACTCCTTTACTAAATTCCAACTTCCGCACTCACATAAACAGAAGGGATACCCAATTCAGGTAACTGCCAAGAATTACGAGGCAAAGTAATCCCATGTTTTGAAGAAACAGGCTGTTCACGATTCAGTCCAAATTGTAGTCATTTTAGGTTTACCCACAATGCATAGAGAATTCGCCCAAAAAGACAGCACACTGGCTAGGAGAAATTGCACTTTTACACTAGGTCAGGAGTTCAATACCCAGGTGTGCATCTGAAGGGATTAACTTACCCCATATTGCTTATCAGAAAAAAAGAGAAAGCATACCTGAGAAATCATTCCTAAGTAACGAATCAAATATAATATATACTAATTAAACATAACATATCCTACATTTTACCATGTCTATGCATTCTGGCAGTACATCTACCATAAAACTAAGATATGTTTTGGATGACTACTGTCAATTGGTTCTATATTTCACTCTTACTTATTTTTCATTTTTCGGATCAAGTCAAGATACTTATTTTTCTATATGTTGGTCAAAGAAAAAAGGAAAAATTCCAGCCCTGTGCACTATGATTGTTGCAGCTTTCTTTACAGTTCCCAAACCCAAAACCTTAATTGAGCCCTTTCATTAAGTGGGGTTGGCTACATGGATTCTTTGTCAGCGTTGTGCTCGATCACGTGACATATTAACATTTAACTCCATTAAAGTAAAGGCATCCCACACTTTTGAAGCCTTCCCGTACCTCTTTGAAGTCTTTGGCATCCAATCTCTCATGTCTTCATATCAGAGCTCTGTTTAGCCACCTTTCTGAATGTCCAAACCACCTAAATCTTTGCTAATGACAATTATGCTGAAATTGCAGGGAACATGGATTTGGATGGCGATAAATGTACCAGCTCATGATCCGGAAAACTTCCCAGAACCAGAAAAGTTTAAGCCTGAAAGATTTGATCCCGAGTGTGAGGAGGAGAAGAATCGGCATCCATATGCACTCATCCCCTTCGGGCTTGGGCCAAGGGCATGCATTGGTGCCAAATTCACCACACAAGAGATCAAGCTGGCGTTGATACATCTCTACCAAAGGTTTGTTTTCAGGCATTCCCCAAACATGGAAAACCCTCCAGCTTTTGACTTTGGCATCATTGTGAACTTCAAGTATGGGGTTAAGCTTCGAGCCATAAAGCGCTTCCCTCATTCCTAGAGTTTGTAAGACTGCATGCAGAGTTGTTAGCTGTTAGGCCAGAACCTTTTGCACTGGTGTGGCTTTCTATATGTGAATAGATAAAATTATTTCATATTTCTGTGTATCTTGTGGTTATGAACAGCAAGCAAAGGTCCCCCCTCTCTCTCTCCTAGAGTTTGTAAGATTGCATGAAGTCTTGCTAGCTATAAGGCTGGAACCTTTGCGCTAGCATGGCTTTCTATATGTGAATAGATGAAACTATTTCATATTTTTGTGAAAGTAGTGGTCATAAATAGGAAGCAAAGATTCCTCTCACTCTCTCTCAACTGGATTTTCTCTTCTTTGTCATAAACATGGCCCCGTCTAGTATGGGAAAAGGCTTAGTTGTAGTTGTTGTAGTAGTAGTAGTAGTTGTCATAAACATGGGAACCTAACATTCAGTATTAGAAACGATGATATGCAGACCTACACATGAATGTCTTTTTTCCACAACAAATAAGACTAATTTCTGCATGCATGGATGTAGTAGATGGTTACATTCAAAGCAGGCTCAACACCTTCAAGGAAAGAATGAAAGCTAAACTGGAGATTTTTTTATGCAAGATGGAGCAACAAAAATAGGAATAATGTCCAAAAAGAAGACAGATGGGGTGACATGAAGGAACATTGAGCAACTTATATTTCTATGCTACCTGATTTTCTAGAATGTGTTCTACGACTTATTTCAAAGACAAGGCTTCAACTACCAACCCAATCACGGTGCCCTTATGCCCACATAAATTTCCAGAGGCAGATAAAATTAGTAAATCAGAAGACCAGCAGTGAAGCCTGCTTTCAAACTCACCAAGGCGCTCTATATCATAGAAGACCACAACTAGTCAGCTAGGTAGCTTGGAAGGATCAATCAAGAGGCCATATGTGAAACCCGTTTTAGAAGTGCTGAGAGGAGACACTGGGAAGGTGATCTTCCTTGTACAGAGAACTTGGTTGCATATTCAGAAGGGCACAGGTAACCGCACAAATCACATCATTCAACCCTAAAGCACCAAAATTAAAATGCTCTCGAAACATAGAAAACACCTAACAATGACGTGCCACCAAAAGATGCCCCCTGAGATTTCTACAGTAGTTCCCACGGATCCTAGGGATAAACTGGAATGTGTAAACCAACTGCTAACATCCCCATCATCATGTATAGCTCTTACAATGAGATTTGTTTTTTATCTAGGAGCAAAGCACCTCCAGCTACCAACCTGGAACTTCCAAACAGCAGTCAAGTCTGGAACCTTTCAAATTTTCTTATATCTTACACTAATGTGTTTACAGATACCAATTAGTTGTCCTGATGCATAGCATATCTTGTTAGAATTTGATGTTGACATGGGTTTAATTAAATAGACTCTAATGTAATTGGCAAATGGGACAAACTTCTTCTGTTTTGGTGGGTTAGATAACTCAACTTTCAGTGTGATTTACATAGATTAAGGGAAATGTTAACTCATCTCATAGATAGCTTGGGTGAGGTTAAAGTCCATTGATAGATTTGAGCTGTTTGGTGTCCTAATATGATTAGGAATCTTCATAATGTAGCAAAATCTATATATAAATGAATATGGTCACTGCAATTGAACAAGTTCAATGTCGATATGTTACATTTGTATTTCTTCAATTCCAAGGGGTACTAGAGGCATGCTCAATTCGGCAACAAATTAAGTTGGTCAAGGCCATGATACAAGCAGAAGACCAGAAAGATCAATTTCTTCTGCATGATATCGTGTGATGATTGTGAAGATAGACAATCAATTTATTACTGCTTTTGGCCCAGCAACAGAAGATGCTTAAGATATGTGAGAGAGGCATGCAAGAAAAGAAGAAGAAAATAAAAAATTTAGTGTAAAAAGTCAGTTTGCTTAAATAGCTATTTAGCTTATTGAAAGCAGGCTTTTGCAGGCTTCAAAATAGAATGCTTGCAGGGAGATGATGACAAGATTTGTGGCCAACATGACATTGGTAAAGTCAAGAAATCAGCATATGTGAGAAGTTTTTGCGATTGTTGGAAACTTGGAATTCATGTTCAAATTGGGATATGGTATTAGTTTGGTCTTTGAACATATGCAAACAACACTACTTGAGAAATGCAAGGCCCAGGGATGGCGCTCTATTACTTCACACTCTTCAAGAATTGATCGTAGAGGAGCATAAACAAAGTAAGAGTAAGAATGGAATAAGGGACTGCTGGGTGAATTCCAAAGACCAACAAATAAATGCAAAGAATTTTCCTAGCAATCACTCTTCCCCTCTCGATACTCACTTGCAAGGCAGTATAACACGCACCCTCGGCTATGATAAGTAGGCTTGGTTGTTGGAAAGTACACCTGCACTTTCATGAATTCTGTGGCAGACACGATTGGTCATCTGTGGTTGCAAAATTGATAAGTGAATTTCCTCCCAACCTTATGATTTTGACACAGCAAAAGATAATCTCAGAGCACGGTGGGACTGAAAGGTAACAAAAATGCAACATCTTTTTTATGGAGCATATATAATGAATCTGAAAATATCTTCTCAGAAGAGATTCTATGAGCATGATGCATATTCTAGGGACAACAATTTTACGTGAACCTTAGATTCCGGTGTGACACATGGAATTGGCTATCACAATGCCAAAGTGGATGTTTGGTACAACATACCTGCTACACTATCTGTACTCCTCAGGCAATGGATTATGAAAGAGGAGCAGACACAGAGCAAGATTTGGAACCAAGAAAGGGATGATAGGGTGAATTCTTGACAACCAACGTTTCCGGTGTAGTATTTTTCTAGCAAGTTGTCTTCTCCTCTCCGTATTCAGTTGCAAAGGAGCAGGCTCTACACCATTGGCTATGATTAATGGAGGTGGCTGTTGGAAGGGGCACTTGCACCTCCAAGAAGTCTCTGGTAATCCAAGTCTTGACAATCTTCTAAGGAATATAGAAAATCCATATTGAAGATGAATAGAAAGCCAACCGTTTCTGTTTCTGTTGCAGAAGGTAGGTGGATAATCCCAGTACAGATAACAAGGTATCAGTCTCGAGGTGAAAAACTGAGAGTAGAGGGAGGGTTGAGTTGTAGGTACTGTAAGAATGTGGGCAAGAGCATGGGTTTTCTCCTCCCATGTAGTGTCCTCCAAGCCTACATCAAGCAAGAAAAGTTGGTCATTTATTAATTGATGTAAGATCAAAGCGGATTAGCAAAACATTAACGAAACTACAAAATAAAACAACAGTATATAATAATCTACTGAAATTAATGAAAAACAACAAAAAATAGCAAGTAAATCAAACTCAACATCGATTTCCATCATGGGGTTCTATTGGACCCTCACGTAAGAATGAAACCCGGGAAAAATATAAGTTTCACCTGAAACACAAAATCTTCAAGCAAATATGGAAAAATGGCTACCCTTAATAGCGTCTTCAATTATTATCTACTGATACAACACGAAATGTCAGAAATAAGATATGCGGATAAGTAACTTCTGTTGGGCCTGTATCCTTCTTTTAGGTTCACTAGGAACACAAAACGGTTCCATCAGTTCAAGATAATCTTCTAAATTCACAATAACGAACCAGGCCTCAAATTGTAGCGTGGAACTTCCAAGAAGAAAGACGAACAACTTTAGCGTTCATTTTCGACTTCAAAAAGAATCCGCACCGAGCAGTAACACAAGAAAATCATATGAGCATGGACATCAAGATGATGAATTCCCACGAAAACAAAAGGCTTCGTGAAATGGACAATTGGAACCGACTTCTCTTATATTAAATAGAACTCTACATCTTGAGTAATACCCATTGAAGAAACGTAAGAAAGTGAAATTACTGATTTTACAGTGCATAATCAAATAGGAATTCGAGTTTTGAGGAATACCCGACCCACGTAAGGAAATCCAGACAAAAAAGGAAGAACAAAGTTCTTAATACTACCAAATGTGGAGTATTACCGTTTATCCCTCCCTTCATTCCCCACAAACGGAAGAAAGCAAGTTTTCAGTGCAGATAAGGTTCGGAACCAGTAAGTAGCCCTCTTTTCTCTCGACGTTCCCCTTATTCGGCGATAGGATTCTCCGCTCGATAAGACAACAAATTAAGGTAGCTTTTCTGCAAATGAGAGAACACGAGTGGATATCCAAAATTAAGCATTCAAACTTAGACTAGAGGAGACAATTGTTAGATTTAATGTTAATTAAGGTTGGGTAAATTTAACCCAGGTAATTCATCATTAGCATCCCCTAAATATTAAATTGATGCGAGGGATTTGTGCACGTCAACATTAAGAGAAGACAAAGTTTAGTGTGAAATTGAAGAATGAGTTCTAATATATATCCATGAACCTTACTTGAAAGAACTTGAGGAAGATACTCTACACCTATACTATGCATGCGGGGCCAAGTCACGTTGGGCTTGATGATTGTCTTTGCTATATCTTTTTATATATAAAACTTTTGATCAAATAGTCAAAAGTATACGAACCAAGAGGTACTTCGTTTGGATTGGATTTATAATCAATTACGCAACCTATAAATAAGAGATTATGATTCCCTAATATGTACTTATACTAAAATTCCTCTCTTTCCTCTGTCTATACTCTACAAGAGTTTTCTCTTACCATCGTGTTCCCTGCTCATGGTGATTGCTCATTTTATCTTTCCTCTTTGGCCAAAGGCAACTAAGGCAGAGTTGAGGTCAACTCTAAGAAAGTTATATTGCTTTTAATTGTATTTGCATTTTATCTTATGAGGGAAGCCTACATACTCGTACGTACTTTGCAACATAGCACTAATTTCTATAAAACAAGTCTGAAAAGGTGATTTTATAGAAATAATCATCAATAACAAATCATAGATATAAATAAGTTCCCCTTTTAATTCCTGTTTACTAGTGTTTTTCATACGATTTGTTTATGGCTTACTTTGGATTTATGATTGTTATTGATTGGAGCATGTTTATAATTATTATATATTGGTCATTATATATGTATTTCTATAGTATTTTCAAACAATCTTATAGAAATCACTATTAATCGTAGTAAATATGTCTTCGCTTGCGACCCTTCGATCTAAGGTTGACTTGATGTTGGTGTTGAAAAAGTTTTTTGTCCCTATTTCAAATATTGGCAGCAACGTTTAAAAATCGTGTTAACCATGTTACACTTGCATTTACATATCGAGTCAAATTGTCCCTAACCCAACGATAGTGACACTAAAAGCCTACATAAAATCATCGAGTGAAAGGAGGACATCCTGTATATTATCAGTATTATTGAATATTTTATTCAACATTTATAGTTCTCCTTCTACGACAGTAAAAGATCTAGGAGTTGCCTTAGATCAAAAATATAATATTGAAGACCTCGATGTTGAAAAATATTGTGTAGTTAAGTTTCTCAAGTATCAATCGGTAGATGAGAAATTTGTGATTGAATAGGCCCATGAATTTGAGTTTTTATGCCATTGTTTGAAGGAAGTCGAGATAGAGTTTCTTCACAAGTTTATTATTATGTTTATTATTAGAAAATTTCTTAAGTCTTATGAGGATTTCGACCCAGATCTTAAGCATAAGAAGGATAAGATGACCCTTGATGACCTCATAATAAATATAACAATAAAGAAAGAGCATAAAAGTCAGAAATACGTTATGCCTATAGACAACATCTTTAAGGTTAACCTGATGGATAGAAGGAAACAACCTAGTGATACTAAGGGAAAATAGGTAAACTATAAACCAAAATCTAAGATCCAAAAGAAACTAAAGAACAAACCATGCTAACTTTGTAGTCAGGTGAGATATTGGGCGAGGAATTGCCCCTCAAAGAAAGGCAAAAAGCTTGTGACATATGAAGGAGCTAGGATAAATATAGTGACCACTATGCCTATTAGTGACAAGTATCTATCTCTTAAACCCCATCTTATTTTTATTTATTAGCTATAATACTTGATTATAGACACTGGGCAAATATATACATTTATGTTGATCAATCTTTGTTTGTGTCTTACCAAGCCGTTTGTGGCAGAACTGTGACCTTAGGAGATCATTTGACTGTTGAAAACAATGGCGAAGGACATGGGCAAGTATCAGTGGATTTTTAAGAAAAAACTGAATGCAGACAAAATAATCAACAAGTAAAAGGCTAGGATAGTTACGAAGGGTTACACACAAAAGGAAGTAATATATTACTTCGATACTTATTCCTCAATTTCTCAAATGACTATCATTCAAGATCTTATAGCACTAGCATCTATATATGATCTCACAATTCATCACATGGATGTGAAGATTGCTTTCCTCACAATCCCTCACGCAACCTATAAATAAGGAATTAGGGCTCCCTCCTAATCCACACTTATATGAAAACCCTCTCTCTCCTCCATCTATGCTCTGCATGAGTTCCCCCTAATAGTGTTGTTCATGCTCGTGGTTGTTGCTCCTTTCATCTTTCCTCTTTGACCAAAGGTAACTAAGGCATAGTCAAGGTCAACTCTAAGCAAGATACATTGCTTTAAGTTGTATGTGTTTTATCCTATGAGTAAAGCACAAGTAACCATACGTGCTTTGTAGCAGAGCATTAATTTCTCTAAGGCAAGTTCGAAAGAGAGACTCTCATAGATAAACTTCCTTCTAATTGTTGTTTGTTTGTATTTTTTATACGATTTATTTATGGTTTACTTTAGATCTGCGATTGTTATTGATTGGGGCATATTGGTTTATTATGCATGTATTTTTATGATATTTTAAAACAAAAACTGCTTGGCCAACATTGTCAATAGATTGGACTTCACCCCATCCAATCAAATGTGAAATAGGCTACAACAAAATTGTTATTAGTATTGAACCCAAAGTTTCTTTGGGAAGGAAATTACTGAACCCAAAGTCTTGTTCAAGTAAATCGGAACCTTCAGTTCAAACTTCTTATTCAGATTTTGCCGAAACCTGAATCAAGAACCTAAACTAGCCTTTCTTCCTTTCCAATTTTGATTTTGACGATCATGAGTCTAGTTGTAGATCTGATTTTGGTTTCAATTTTAGTTTCCTTTAGGTGTTCATTTTATTTGAAAAAACCATGCAACAAATGTGTGCTTTTGATTATAAGGCCTAGATCGTAATCAAACGCAGCCTCAACACTTAACAGGTAAATCAGTAGCTCACCTGAGGGGTGGGTTGTTGGAACTAGATCTAGAGTTTCAGTTCTATAGTCCCGGACTTGCAATCAAACCCTCTCTTACTGGCGAAATCATTGCCAAACTGGGGCTTCTGCAGTTTGGTTTCAATTACCCTTACCCTGGTCCTAGAAGTGGTTTCGGTTTAGTTCTACCCAATAGGCAAGATCCGAACCTGGCTATATCTAAGTGCAGCTTGATTGGGTGGTCTACACATGGCCCACACCAGCATTTTTTAACAATAAAAAGTGTATTAGAAAGAATATTTAGAAATACAAAAAAAATTATAAAGGGAACAACTAAAGCTATGCCCTCTTTATTAAGGACACACATAATAGAATCACCATATTATCTTTGTTACAAGAACTAAACTTTTTCTTTATCCTACGCTCAAGAAGATACGTTTCATAGGTGTTTCTTATATAAAAGAGATGCATGAAGTGTGGGAGACACACTCATGATATGCATCTCTTATGAAAGAGATATGTCAAAAGTGTTTGTTTTTTTCTTTTCTTTTTTTGGAGTGAAAAAATGAGGATAAAAAAAGAGGAGAGTGAAGCAATGATTGGGTTGGACGATACGAAAGAGTGGAAAGAGTAGAGAGAGATGAAAAGAGAGACAAGGACAACCGACGATTATCAATGGCAAGAGGAGAGAGGGAAAAAGGAGTGCTGAACTTTCGTAGCCAATTTTGGTTATAAGAGAGAGAGAGAGAGAGAGAGAGAGAGAGAGAGAGAGAGAGAGAGAGAGAGAGAGAGAGAGAGATGGGTGGTAAGTAAACATAAGCATTTATGAGAAAGAGGGGGTCGTTAGATAAATTGGGTGTGCACTTCGTAACTATAATTTATAGATCAAAGGGGAATGCTAAGAACCTTTTAAACTACATCCAATTCTCAATTTTTTTAAGTTGGGAGCAACTTAATTTTAAACATTGTATGTTAGTTAGGGCTGAGTAAAGGGTCCAACTAGATCCAAATCATATTTGAATAAAAAAAATCCAGCTTGTCCGGTCATGGCAACTAGAGTATATAGAGTTCAGGTAAATTCAAATTTGGATTTCATTGATGCAGTTTGGTAACCGTATGCAGATGTGTCATAGAATCTGGCTCGACATTAGATTTGCCATTTAAGATCATATTATGCTTTTATATACAAAATTCTTATTATGTTGGATGCAAGTAATAGGTGGATCTCAGTCAAGTTCAACCCATGTTTACACTATATGCCAATTGATCCAACATTCAATTACCTGGATATGGGACTACAAATCATTTTGTTGTTAACTTCACTTAATTATAATAACAAGTAATTGCCTACAAAACCCCAAATAGAAAGATAGCTTACACATCCTTAATCCTTATAGTGAATCATGATCCAATGGAAATAAAAATTGATGATACAACACAAATAAAATACCATCAAGCAATTAATAACTTGGCTAGGGGGTTCAACTCACAGGTTGAAGGTCATGAGTTTGATATCAGGGGTATGCATCTATCTTTGACGTATTAATCCTACCCCTCCGAAAAAACTTATCCAAGTGGAACGATACTTGGGTGGAGTAGTAGCCTAGTAAAGCGAGACTTAGGTAATGAAATTCCAGTATCAACTAATGATATCACAAACCGCTACCATGGACCTCTCATACGAGCTAACTAGTCCATTGTGGGTTTACTCTTGGGAATGAAAACTTGGAGCAAGTGGAAAATGGCAGGGCCACCTATTGTCAAAGCCATGTGCATCCTCCAACAACGAAAGATTCAAGAAAAAATTGGAGTAAACATAGGTTGTGTCCTTAATTAGAAGGACAACTGATGTTGAACTTCAACTAAGAGTTCCTAGGAAGTTTCAAGCTAATTTTTGTGGAATTTTTGAAAAGGTTCAATTAGTAGTTAATGTTGCATGGTGGTAACTATTTTTTGGAAATTCCTAGCTAGTAGTTTCCAAGGTCCTTTAATGCATTCAACTGCAAAGCCTAGGAAACAACATAAAATCATAGGGAATGAGAACAATCCACCTAGTAAATTATAGGGTGTTAATATTCTTTTTGAACTCAACTCAAAGAGTCTTTTCTAAGTATAAATAGATAGATTCCAGAATGAAAAATTAGATTGTTTTGGCTCAAGAATTTTACTATATCTCCCTATCTTATCCTAAATAGGTGGCAAGTGAACCAAGCCTTATGATCATTCCCTAGTGTGGCGGTTCTGGTGTATGTGTGTGGGACTTGGTTCCACAAGTGAACACGAGAGCGTCAATAGTTACTCGCACATAATACTTCTCGTCTCTCAGTAAATTAGCTGAGTTCACGTCCTCTCAACTCTGTCTGTTTCATATAAGTTTGGTGCTTTCATTGAGATTGAGGGAATAGCTGATCAGAATTTCATTCCACCATTAGTGTCAATTGGATTATCAATGGAGCTAGCTCAGATCATGGCATTGAAGTGAAGCCAAGAAGAGTTGAAGGTGCAAGTGGCATATCTCACTCATGCCATTGACAGCTTGCTGCGACACCAAGCAACCCCGTCCAACCCATCTCATCATGGCAAATTTGAGGAAGAAGCGAACCATTCTAACCTAGGATGAGGATTCGGAAATCCTCAGGATGTATAATTCGAACGACGGGAAGGAGACCACCAAATATATATAAAAATCCCTTCGTTCATGGGATCCAGTTCTCCTACACAATTTCTTGATTGGGTTTTGCGTGTAGATAAAATTTTTTATTATCATTACTCCGAATAATAAAAATGTAGGCTGGTTACACTCGAGTTCACTAACTATGGTTATCTGTGGTGGAAAAGGCTTTGGGACCAACAAAGGAGAGAAGGAGAAGGCATGACGTAAGTTGGGGTGTGATGAAGCAGATCATGCGTAGGCGAGTTGTACCTGATTGCTATCATCCAAAACTACCTCAGGTTACAAAGTCTATGTCAGGATGGACTTAACGTTGAGGATTATGTCAAAGAATTCGAGACCCTCATGCTACGATGTGAGATTCAAGAACCAAAGGAACAAACAATCGCTCGTTTCCTTGGAGGTTTGAACAAAGAGATCGTCGATATCATAGAAGTACAACCCTTCACATTTATTGAAGATGTTGTTACCTTGGCACTCAAAGTTGATAGACAACGAAAGAAAGGCCCTTTTAAAGTTGTTGCTACGGTGTGAGATTCAAGAACCAAAGAAACAAATGATTGTTCGTTTCCTTAGAGGTTTGAACAAAGAGATCACTGATATCATAGAAATACAACCCTTCACGTTCATTGAAGATGTTGTCACCTTGGCACTCAAAGTTGAGGGACAATGAAAGAAAGGCCCTTTTAAAGTTGTTGCTCCAAAACTGTTCCTTGCTACATCTGATCGCAACACCAACCAGGCTGTAATGGAGGGCAAAAAGGCATTCTCTTCCTCATATGGACAGTCTGGTAGTAAAGCCAAGGAGTCAACTGAGACCGCCAAGTCTGGCTTCCATAGTAGAGACATCAAATGCATTAAGTGTCTCGAACATGGTCACATCACCACATGTTGCTTGAACAAAAGAACAATGGTCCTAAACGGAACATCCAAGGAACTCGAAAGTGACTATGAAACACCTCCCCATGATGACAAAATCACTGAGCATATGGAGTATGCTGATGAAGGTGAATTGTTTGTCATCCGACGAGTTTTGAACTCCCAAATCACCCCCGATTCTGGACAATGGTAGGCTATTTTCCAAACTCAATGCACCATCAACAACAAGGTTTGATCGCTTATCATTGATAGGGAGGTTGCACCAATGTGACCTCCATGGAAGTTGTAGAAAAGCTACAACTACCCACGAGCGTAAGCCCCCCTACAAGCTAAGGTGGCTCATGGCCTCCACGAAAGTTGTAGAAAAGCTACAACTACCCACGAGCATACACCCCATTCCTACAAGCTAAGGTGGATCAATGGGCAAGGAGAGATTCTGGTGCAACGCAAAGTCTCGATCTCTTTTACTATTGGGAAATCCTATAAGGACACCATCTTGTACGATGTGCTACCCATGAGTATTGGTCATATTCTATTAGGATGCTCATGGCAGTTTGATCGAAAGGCCATACATGATGGATACTAAAATACGTATACCTTCTTCTTGAATGATAGACAAATCACATTGGCTCCATTATCAACTCAAATAACTCTTGCACCTCAAATGTTAGAAGTAGCATAGTCCAAGGAGAGTTTGTATCTTTCTAAAAGAGACCTAGAAAGGTTCCTAAATTGGGAGGGAGTTGACTACGCGTTGACTTACAAAGAGGTAACAATCAACTCACCAAGTTCATGCCCACCCCTACTTGAGCAACTGCTCACCGAGTTTACAAATGTATTTTCAAAAGAGCTTCTAAATGGAATACCACCAATTTGGGGCATAGAACATCACATCGACTCATTCCAGGCTTACCACTTCCAAACAAACTGGCTTATCGCTGTAACCCTGATGAAACAAAGGAGTTACAATGCCAAATCAAGGAACTAATCGCTAAGGGTTTATTCGGGAATCAATGAGTCATTGTATAGTTTCAATCCTCCTAGTACCCAAGAAGGATGGGTCGATATGGATGTGTATAGATAACTGAGCTATCAACAAAATTACCATCAAGTATCACTATCCTATTCCGTGATTGAATGACATGTTTGATGAGTTGAACAGGTCACAGGTCTTCCCAAAATTGACTTGAAAAGCAACTATCATCAAATCTGAATCCAAGAAGGGGACGAGTGGAAGATGATATTTAAAACAAAATTGAGTCTGTTCGAATGGCTGGTAATGCCATTTGGAGTTACAAATGTACCCAACACCTTCATGCGTCTCATGAACCAGGTTCTATGTAAATTCATTGGCCAATTCGTTGTCGTCTATTTTGATGACATTTTGGTTTACATCAAAGGAATGGAAGAGCATTTGATTCATATGAGAAAGGTTGCTTCAAACAAGGACAAGCGTCGCAAGTGCAACACCTATTTGGTAACCTAAAGAAGTGCAACTTCGAACAACCATGAGTTCAATTCTTTCGATTCATTATTTCCAAATGTGGAGTTCAAGCTGATCTAGAGAAGATTAAAGCAATCCAAGACTGACTGGTTCACGCCAATGTTTCTGAGGTACGAAGTTTTCATGGTCTAACTTCATTTTATAGGTGATCCATAAAGATTTTAATAGCATAGTTGCCCCCCAACTAACTGTGTCAAGCAAGGATGAGAATACATCTTCATGTCAGTGTAGCTTTGATGAAATCAAGACTAGACTTTGTTAAGCTCAGTTCTTGTACTTTCATATTTAAGCAAAACCTTTGAAGTGGAGTGTGATGCTTCATGCATGGGCATAGGGGCAATGCTCATGCAAGGAGGAAAACCCACACATTTTTCAGCGAAAAACTCAAAGGCGCCAGCTTGAACTACTCCACCTATGAAAATGAGTTTTTCACATTAGTGAGTGCACTACAGACTTGGCACTGTTACCTAAGGAATTCGTGATTCATATAAATCATGAGTCCCTTAAACATCTCAAAGGCCAACGAAGGTTGAGCAAGCATCATGTCAAGTGGGTCGAGTATTTGGAAACTTTTTCCAACACAATTCAATATAAGAAGGGAAAAGCAAACATAGTTGCATATATACTATCGCGAAGGCACTCGTTGATCTCCTTTCTTTTCCTTTTGAATACTCGGGTTTGAAGTACTCAAAGAATAATATGCTCAAGATCCCGATTTTCCTTTAATCGCTGCCATTAGCTGTGAAAAGTTTATGGATGTGTATTATCAAATTAACGGATACTTGTTTCATAAGGGTCGATTGTATGTGCCAATGGTTTCCCATCATGAACTCTTAATTAGGGAGGCCCATAGCAGGGGTTTAGCCAGACATTTCGAGAAAAGGAAGACCTTTGAACTATTAAATGAACACTTTTATTGGCCTCGAATATCCCCAGATATTCATAGAATTCTCGAAAGATGTATTGCTTGCAAACTGGCCAAAAGTAGGGAAACCAATCAAGGTCTCTACCTACCACTTCCCATTACTAATCGACCTTGGGTTGATGTTAGCCTCAATTTCATTTTGGGACTTCCTCGAATTTGAAGAGGCAAAGATTAAATTCTGGTTAATGTGGACAAGTTTTGAAAGATAGCACATTTCATACCATGCCACAAGACCGATGATGTAGTCAAGACACCAAATTCATGAGTTATTTTTGGAAGACACTTTGCAAAAGGCTAGGAACCAAGCTATTGTTCAGCACAACATGCCATCCACAGACTGATAGTCAAACCAAAGTGGTTAATCATATGTTCACAACTCTTCTTAGAGTTTTGTCTCCAACAATGTGCGTGATTAGGAGGATCAACTTCTATGGGTAGAATTCACTTACAATTGGGCTACCACCGACCAATCTCCATTCAAAATTGTTTATGGTGTTAATCCAACAACACCCATGGATTTAACTCATATTCCAGAGAAAGATGGAGTAGCTACAATAGGGAGTACTCGTACTGAAGCCATTCAAGTTTTTCACAAACAAATTAAACAACAAATCAATAAGAAATCTAAGATCTACACGAAATAAGCAAACAAGAAGCATTAAACTGCCTGATTCGAACATGGCGACCTTGATTGGATACACTTGCACAAAGAGCATTTTCCCCACAAATGTCAATCCAAACTCAAGCCCCAAGTAGTGGGATCATTCAAAATACTCGATAAAATTAATGATAATGAATATAAAATCGATTTGCCTAGAGAATTTAATGTTTATAACACTTTCAATGTTAGGGACCTTACTCCTTATAAAGAAGATGCCAACAACCTAAATTTGAGGTCAAATCCTATTCAACCCCGAGAGGATGATTGAATCCAAGTATCAACTAATGATATCACAAA
Organism: Brasenia schreberi; assembly: GCA_036023115.1. NCBI lineage: Eukaryota > Viridiplantae > Streptophyta > Magnoliopsida > Nymphaeales > Cabombaceae > Brasenia > Brasenia schreberi. Next base: position 8,612,853 of record JAYKKT010000080.1, on the reverse strand, counting down.
CTGCTACTAGAGACCTCTCACATGAGCATGAGTTAATCAATCCATAAAGGGGTTGTTCCTAAGAATGAAAACCTAAGGCAAGTGGAAAACAATGGGCTCATCTGTTCTCAAAGTTGTGTGTCCTCCAACAATGGAAGATTCTAGAAAAAACTTGAGTTAATGCAGTTCAAGGTCTTAATTAAAAGCACATATGATGTTGAACATTACCTAAGAGTTCCTAAGATGTTTTAAGTTGTTTTTTGTGTAATTAGTTTAATTAGTAATTAATGTTGTATGGTGGCAACTATTTCTTGAGAATTTATAGCTAGTAGTTCCCAATGCCTTTTAATGCATTCCACTATAAAGCTTGGAAAACAACATAAAATCACAGGGAATGAGAACATCCCACCTAGTAAATTGTAAGCTTTTTTAACTCAACTCAGAGAGTCTGTTCTGAGTATAAATAGATAAATGGTTTTATTTAAGTTTTTTAGATGGTTTTGGTAGTGACAGTAGTCATTTTGACTAATGGAAGATGGTTTTGAGCAATAGAGAAGTAGTAGAAGATGATGAAAGGCATTGGGTGGTGGTTGAAATGGTGAAATTATGCAAAATGAGTCATTGAATATGATTTTAAGTATTGAGTATGCACTCTTTCCAGTCCCATCTCTCTCTAGTGTGTGTGACTTTCTCTATGTTATATTGTTATGTTGGGGTAGAGGATGTGTTTTTGAAGGACTTGTGAGAGAAAGAGTGATTGAGCTTGATGTACATGACTAAAATAGCTTTTGCTTTATACATTTTATCAATCAAAGAAAATTATTCTATGCATCAACTTTTGCACCTTCTGCTACTTATGATTGACATCAAGCTTTGGCTCAATGCTAGATCTACATTGAGACGAGGTGTGCCATCAACCCCCACTAGTAAGTTCTTGAAAACATGGAAAAGATATAGTTGAAGGTTGCATGGTATCCTTATTGCACCAAGTAATAGCATTCACACAAAGAGCAATAGCTTACCTAGTTAGGAGGCGACTCACAAGTTGAAGGTCACGAGTTCAATACTTGGGGTGTGCATCTGGCTTCAACCTTCCCATTGTACCAAAAGAAAAAAAATGAAGTAGTGGCATCCTCTAATTTCTAAATTAAGCCCTAATGACATTAAACTTAATTCATAACCCACTCATTAAAGCTATAATCAGATCGAAATTCTCGACATAGAAAACTAATTTTCTGGGCTTTCCATCTTTTGAAGCTCTTGAAAGTTGAACAATATCATCTATACAAGTGATTGAGATTCCCTTCTTTAGGGGGTGAGTTGACAGACAACGGTTTTACTATGGCCTATACCGAGTCTTAGTTAGGCTATGGTTTGAGCTATGGACTATAACTCCTTAATTCATCCTTGAACTATGACAAATTTAAAGGTTTTATTTACAAAGGGATTGTAGGCCAGTAAAATAGGAACTTTGAGCTACTTCATAAAAGGAAATGAAAGCATGAGAAGAAGGTTTACTTCAAAAGGAGTTTGTCATTGAATGAATTCATGAGCTCTAATCATAGTCCACACCTTAACCCGTGGCTATTTATTGAACACAGTAAACTTTTGCCATATGAGTTTCTTGGTATGACTATCTCTCATTAGTAATGTGCCTTTTCCATGCTTTTATCATTAGAAATGACCTCCTTTTAATCAATCTCGGGACCTTGAAGTACTTGGGAAGGTGTTTGCATTATGAGGTCTGGGACTACAAAACTGAAACTATAGTTCCAGTTTTCCTCATAATCAAAGTGGGCCTCGATGTGTGACTCCGATCTTTACTTGATCATAAGGCCAACTGGTGACCCATCACTACTGGCTAGTTTCGTAATCCCGAACTCGTAATCAAACACCCCATAGATAACATATGGATTTGCTGTCATCGCATTCTTCTTGTGTGGCTTAGAGACCATACATTAATAAATTTTTCTTATGACGTTGAAATTAGTGTTAGGAGCAGAGGTTTTGAATATAGTTTGTGCTTATGCACCTCAAGTAGGACAAGAAGATAGTATAAAAATAGTTTTTTGGGAAGAGTTAGATAAGGTGATTCAAAAGATTCCACAAAGGGAGATGATTTGTTTAGGAGGAGACTTAAATGGACATGTTGGTAAAGAGGCATTACAATATCAAGATATTCATGGAAACTTTAGTTTTGGGGATATAAATGAGAAAGGTAGGGAGATTTTAAATTTTGCTATGGCATTTGATCTCTTTATAATCAATACAATCTTCAAAAAATAAGATGAACATTTAATTACTTATAAGAGTAGCTTATCACAAACACAAATTGATTACTTTATTTGTAAAAAAAAAAGATAGAGCATGTTGTAAAGATTGTAAGGTAATTCTAAGAGAAAGCTTAACTACCCAACAACGACTTTTAGTTATGGATTTACAAATAAAAAAATGGATAAAGAAGAAAAGAGTGCATCGAGCAATTCAAACTAAATGGTGGAACCTCAAAAGTGAAAAAGAAGATATATTTAAACAAAAAGTCCTTCAAGGTGATGTTTAGAATTATGTTGGTGCACCCTGTGATATGTGGAACAATATGGCTACATATATTAGGAAAGTGGTGAAAGATGTGTTAGGTGTATCGAAGGGAGGTGTACCGGTACAAAAAGAAGCTTAGTGGTGGAGTGAAGTAGTGCAAAATAAAATCAAAGCAAAGAGGGCATGTTACAAATTACATTATGCTAAGAAAACTAGTGAAACTTTAGAGGCTTATAACAAAGCAAAGAAGGAAGCAAAAAAGGCCGTCACTAAAGCAAAAGCTAAAATTTGGGAGGATTTACATAAAAGAACTAAACTCAAAAGAGGGTGAAAGAGATTTTTTAGGATAGCTAGGGCTAGAGATAAGAAAATTAAAGATCTTAATTATGTTAGATGCATCAAGGACGAGGATGAAAACATTTTGGTGGCAAATGATGATATAAGAAATAGATGAAAAAACTATTTTTATAAGTTTTTTAATGAAAATAAAGATGTTAGTATTAGCTTAGAAGAGTTAGCAAAATCAGAAAAGTATATAAACCATCATGTCTACCGACATATTCAAAAGAATGAAGTCAAAGAGGCTCTTAAACATATAAAGAGTTGTAAATTCCTATAGAAGTTTGGAAAATACTAGGAGAAATAAGAATCACTTGGCTCACAAGACTATTTAATGAAATATGGAGAAACCAAAAGATACCCGAGGAATGAAAAGCAGGTACACTTATACCCATATATAAAAACAAGGGAGACATTCAGAATTGTACGAATTATCGAGGTATCAAGTTAATGAGCCATACTATGAAATTATGGGAAAGAATTATCGAACATAGGTTAAGACAAATATCAAGTACAATAGAGAACCAATTTGGATTTATGCAAGGTAGATCTACTGTGGAAGTGATTCACCTTTTGATGGAACATTTTAGAGCAAAAAAAAGACCTTCACATGATATTTATTGATGTAGAAAAGCTTATGATAGGGTACTGAGGGAGGTTATTTGGAGAACTTTGGAAAAAATAGGTATCCCATTGACATATATTAACCTTATAAGAGACATGTACGATGATGCAAAATATTTATGAGGACTCATGAAGGAATGACAAACTTCTTTGAAGTTAATATTGGGTTACATCAAGGATCAACTTTAAGTCCATACTTATTTATAATGGTGATTGATGAGTTAACAAAACATATTCAAGATGAAGTACCTTGGTGTATGTTATTTGCATATGACATTGTGTTAGTGGAGGAGTCTAAGGAAAAAGTTAATAGAAAATTGGAACTATGGAGAGAAACATTAGAAAGCAAAGGCCTCCGACTTAGTGGAACAAAGACAAAATATATGGAATGTAAGTTTGATCATTTGGTTACTTTAGAGGAAACAAAAATTAAAATTGGCACACATTGCATCCCCCAAAAGGAAAGTTTTAAATACCTAGGATCAATTTTTTAGAGTGATGGAAGAATTGATGGAGATATTACGCATAGAATTAATGCTGGTTGGTTAAAATAGAGAGGAGCATTAGGTATTCTTTGTGATAAGAAGATACCATTAAAGTTAAAAGGTAAATATTATAGAGCAATAATTAGGCTTGCCATGTTTTATGGTTCTAAATGTTGGATAATTAATCATCAGCATGTACAAAAGATGTTTGTGATAGAAATGAAGATGTTGAGATAGATGAGTGGTCATACAAGAAAAGACTGTATACATAATGAGGTTATTAGAAACAAATTAGGAGTGACACCAATAGAGGATAAAATGAAAAAATATCGTTTAAGATGGTTTGGACATATAAAAAGAAGATCAAAAGAAGAACCTAGAAGAAGGTATGAAAAACTAAATTTGGAAAGTATTAAAAGAGGTAGAGGATGACTACAAAAGTGTTGGAAAGAAACAATAAAGAATGATCTAGCTTGTTGTGAATTAATTGCTAACATGGCACATGATAGGGATATGTGGAAACAAAGAATCCATGTAGCCGACCCCGTCTAGTATGGGAAAAGGCTTAGTTGTTGTTATAGTTGTTGTTGGTTGTGTAACCAGGCTCATGCTTGAGAATTCCCTAACAACCTTGTACTAAGTCGTGAGTTTTCACATGTGACTAAGAGTAATGAGTTTCGTATTCTGGATTGTAAGCATGTTACCAAGCTACCATTTCTTGCTATTAATACAATTACTTTGCTTTTTTTTAAGCTATTTGATATGTTTTTTTTACTCTTTGTGCATGCCATGCCTTTTGCTTTTGATAAAGTACTCCAACCTTGGTGAAGGCTGACCTAGCCCATGACATGATACTTGCTACTTTTGCCACTTTACTATTTGGTTATTAGCGAGGGATTGGATTTCATAACAAATCATTGCTAATTTGCTACAAAGGAAATACTTTTTTTGCTAAATTTGGCTACGTAGTTTAAGATTTTCCTTGTAGTCTAAAAATGGATGGAAATGCTGAGGTCAAGATTCCTCATATAGAGTCCCCATCTTTTAATTTTCATGGTTGATTAGTAACCAAAATTAACACCCTCACTAAATTAAATCATTATTTTTTATAATTTTCTAGTATAAAGTTATATATATATATATATATATATATATTGGAACTTACTTACCTTTGACATGCTTATTCATTGCTTTTGAGTGGTACGAGTTAATTTTAATTTTGTGAAGGGGTTTGAAAATGTACGAAAAACATTATTATTATTATACTCATATTCCAAAAAGCAATGGTCGAATGTGAATAGATATGGTGAGTGATGGACAAAATCCAATCACTCTCCCTATATGTATACTCTTGTATATATATATATATATATATATATATATATATATATATATATATATATATATATATATATATATATATATATATATATATATGTATGTATGTATGTATTTTTCAATATCCCTCATGGAGTCATGATTTTCTAATTAACAAGGTTAATTAAGAACCAACCTCATGGTCAACCTTGCCATATTCATGCTTTCTTGCTGCCCAAGGATGAACACATATGGAAAAGTCACCAACCAACCCTTAGTTTATTCAAGTGGTTCTTCCTTGCCCTAGTTTGAGTCCTGTGAACGGAGAAAATAACCAACAACAGGAGAAGTTCACACCGAAGTGGGTCAACCTGACTCCAATAGGAGGGGTCCTTGTGGACTTTCGGATACGAGTGATTTAGACCGAAAAGAAGGAAAAGTCACCACCTCGTGTGTGTGTGTGTGTTTGCAGGCGCGTACATGCGTGTGCTTGAAAGAGTTTCTCTTAGTGTCATTGCATCAAATACTCTTGATTTCAATGAGATTTGAAGCTAAGAAATTTGAAAAACTGAAATAATGGAATAATATATATATATATTTATTTATTTATTTAATTTCGGATCCTTAAGTTAGTGATCCGGGCCCAATGAAACTCGAAACCTTTTTCGTTCTGATTTATCTATTTCCCATGCTTTACGAATCGCCACGTTTACTATTTTGGATTGAGCATAAATGCAAATTTGGGTTTGACACGAGTTTTCATGTTATTTTGGGCGGTCAGGAATGGAAGCTTGTTGGGGGGTCGTGTTGATGTCGGATTTCAGTAACATGTCATGTATTTACCAGTGAAGTTTCCATGCCATAGCTGGAGGACAAAGAACAGCTTATTCATTTTTTTTTTTGTTTTGGGTACAATGGGGAGGCCAAAGCCGGATACACACCCCGGATATCGAACTCATGACTTTTAACCTGCTAGTCAATCCCTTAGTCAGGTGAGCTATTGCTTGTTGTGCGACTGCTCATTAAATTTAAGAAAAAGTTATTACAAAATTTCCAAAATGATTACGTGAATTACATTGAAGACAAATTAAGCATTTGTTTTCAAATATAATTTTATAAAAACTGTTATGCACGTTGAGTTAAATGTTGGCATGACATATGATCCAGTTCTATGAAAACAATAAATTCAATGCATGCAACCAATGTGAAAGGACTTGATTGTCATTATTGTGTTTGCTCAACTGCGAGGGCTCGCGTGTTTGACTCCCTGACGGTTCATTTGTATGTGTGTTTTAGGCCTTGGCCTCCCTTTAATAATAAAGAGAGCAAGACGCACGGAGAGGTTTCGAGTTTCATTGGGCCTCTCCAATTGTCGGTTTTGGTTCTAATTTCGATTCACTTTTATGATAAGTAAAACCAAAACCATGTCGTCTTTGGTTCGGATTCAATTCAGGTCATGGATCCACTGATTCTGGTTCCAAGCAGGTACTGGGGCGGTTTGGCTCCAGTTCAACACGCTGGGCCGAGTCCAAACCGGCTTGTGTCTACCCTATCCATTAACAAACAGCTCATCTCCTTTTTCAACTTTTATTTATAGAACAATCTGCACAATAAATAGATTTTATTTTAGCTAGGTTAATTGAATAAGACCGAACATCCCAGAGCGTTAGCTCAACTAGCTGGCTCTCTGACTCCCATGCTGTAGGTGGTTAGTTCGATTCCCCGGAGTTGGGTTGTATGGGTGCCTGTGTAAGAGATCGGTTGAAGTGAAATAATTTTATTAATTTATTATTTGTGTTTACTTTTAAAAGTACCGCTCGATCGTCATGATGGGCGTCGTCCGAGGGGTGTTGAAATCTTCCAATATTCCTTTATTGCCCCTAATTTCATAGCTTGAGGAACAACGCAACGTTCAACCTTCCCTTTTTTGGCCATTTCGCCCAACTATGCTACAGAAAAATCAAGAAAACCAAACCCGCCCGTATCAGGCTCCGCGTTGTTTAGAGAGAGAGAGAGAGACAGTCTCTGTCGTCTGCTCCTCTTTCATCCTCTTTCCTTCGTTCCCGTTTCCATCTCCGCTGTCTTCTAGTTCGACTTCGGGACAAGCTAGATCCATCCTCTTCCGCCCCCTTATCGGCGACCTTCCTCCGGTTACCGGCCGATGGGCGTCCATCGAGCCGCATTAGCGCCGATTCTGTTCCAAACTCCCTTTGATCGGGTGGTTCTCTTCAGCATCGTCCAAGCAATCGATTGAGTGTCTCGTTGTCTTCATCTCCGTTCAGTTCGCCGATTTGCAAATACATATAGATAGGGGCAGCTTCTCCTTTAGGGTTTGAGTTCTGTACTTAAGAATTTCGTGTCTTGGTTGAGAGTCGAGATGGAGCCTCGCGTAGGCAACAAATACCGTCTTGGTCGGAAGATAGGCAGCGGCTCGTTTGGAGAGATCTATTTGGGTTATTACATATTCTCCTTTTGTTAACTGCCGTTTTTTTCTTTCATGTTATTGTTAGGATAGGGTTTTTCATTTTGTTTATTTTATTTGTTGCAGGGACGAATATCCAGACGAATGAAGAAGTCGCCATCAAGCTTGTAAGTGTTTTCTGTTTGGTTAGTTGTATAGGTTTCTTTACTCATTACTATTTTGGTGGATCTTGAGGGTTATGTGCTTGTTCTTGTATCATCATTCGGTGGACTTCTCCCGTGGATCTTTTGTAATTGTTCCCTTATTTAGGTATTGCTACAATTACTGATGATGCTTAACGTGGTGTGTAAAAATTGCTCTTTTCGTTGTCCCTGTCTTTCATTGGCTATTGCATAGTTCACATGACCCTTAAACTTATTTGTTGCTATTGATAAATCAAATCATTTGAAATGTGGATTATACATTTTATGACGTTCAACAAATTTAGCTTACTTACTTAAGTTACCATTTCTTTTATCCCCTTGGCTTTGTTGTCACATTAATATTTCCATTTTAGTTTACTGAGGTTATGTAAGAATTAATCCTTTCGCAAAGTTTTTGGCTTAAAGTTTGCTGACATAAAGCATCTTTTGGAAGGTAAACGAAGCTGAAGCACCCCCATAGATTTATTACTGAGGGAGGCAACATCATATCACCGTGATCCTTGTTGACTGGCAAAATATATTTCCGATTACTCTCCATGTGCATAATTGTTTTATTACTTCAATATGTTGATTTTGTACTTTACAAAGGAATAATTGTCTTAACCTTTTCATTGTTAATCATCTAAAACAAAGACTCATTAATTGCATAATCTCAACTGAAAGAGCAAAATGGGCTTTTGACTACTTTGAGTAAATGAGTGTTAAGCAGATGGAAGTGCAGACAAAAACAGTTGAATAGCTTGTCATGTCCTGCACATATGGGAAGTTAGGGAATATAAAAATGATTGATCCTATCAACCATGGGTGATGCATTTGTGAATGAATCTAGAAGGTATGACCATTGCAAGTAGATTCATTATCTGCCAAGTAGATATAATCTGTCCCAGAATATTACTCTTACCAAGTGGTAAGATACTTAGTTACTTGCTATCAAGTTGGCATAATGTGTTTACCTTCAATCTAGGAATATAAAAAACTTAGACAAGTGAGTACAAGCATTAACATATGCCTATATTATCAATAGCGGTTAGCGGGGATATATTGGATTTAGCGGTATACTTTTATTTATGATTAAAAAATACTATAGTTGTATGCCGGATTAGAAAACCGAATATCAATTGTACTACTAGTGCCAGTGCCAGTGCTACCTTTACCACTGCCACTTGAACAACAAGCAACTGCACTAGCTGATGATTCCATACTCACTATAATAAAAATCAGAATAATCAAATTATAAAAAAGTAAAAAAAATTCAATATGAAATAACTTGATGAAGAGAGAACTTGGAGAACATAGAAAGGGAGAGAGAGAGAGAGAAAGCAAAGAAGACAACGATAAAGGGAGAGAGAGAAAGCAAAGAACTCATAGAAGATGATGATCAGGAGCATATTGCCCACCAAAGAGAAAGAGAGAAAGGGAGAAAGAGAAAGAGAGAGAAGATGGTCAGGAGCATAGTCGCTCATTGAAGAGAAAAAGGGAAGAGAGAGAAGTTGATCTCCCACCAAAAGAGAAAGGGAGAGAGAAGAGAGAAAGAGAGAATACTAGCATTGAAGGCAGAGAGCGGTGGAGCTGGTGGTGGCTGTCGGTGGAGAGAGCAGGAGCAGAGGCAAGAGAGAGGAGCATGCACGAGAGAGGGAGACTTATATTAAGTTTGGGTAAGGTTGATCCAATGGATATTGGATTGACTTGACCTAGTGTACTGCTATACCGCTATAGAGGTGTTCGCTCCGCTAATAGTGGTTAAGTGGGTCGCTTGCTAAGCCACGCTATAGCGTTATTTGGTCCGCTAAAATGCTATAGTGTGCTATAGCAGGCGCTATAGTGTGCTATTAATTACATAGACGTATGCTGATCTGCCTTATATGATGTAAGGAATCTGTGATGCAACATAATTCCCTTGCATGATAGCTAATGGTACTTTTGATCTTTTGATAAATGGACATGCAAACTGTTGGTGTCTGCATTTTTTTACACTACATGGATATATTATATGCTATGTATGTTGGTCGTATGAGGACCTTTTACAACTATGGAAGTCCGAAGTAAGTACAAAACATGGATTTGTTGTTTGTGAGTTCCGAACAAGAAAGGTTTGAACTTATGGGTATCAATTTTTAGTTTTCAAAACTAGAGAAAATTGTGAATTTTAAAGCTTCAAGTAAGAGTAAGATTTAAAAGGTTGAGTTTCTTTCTTATATGCCTACCTGTTGATTGCTCACATCATTTTCACTTAATCAGATGTAACAAAACGGCTTCTCTTTCATCTAAGCTTTTTCCTTGTCTAACATGTATTGAAGCCACTAGCATGTTGGTACTGCTAAATTGTTAGTTTCTAAAAGAAGACAAACAATCATAGGTACTGATAATCTAGTAACTGGTTTTTGTTTTTTTTTTCTTCTGGAAGAATTGAAGATTTATTACATCAGCTCTAGTTACAAAATAATGCAAAACAGAATTAGATCTTATTAATTTGTTACCAAGGTTAGGATCAAGCAGGAGAGAGGCCATCTGAATTATTGGGTAGCATCAAAATGTCTTCAGCCAGTTCTGATTATTCATATGCATTTCCTGTGCACGCAATGTCTTAAAACCAACTCACAATGTGTTTAGATACCACCGTGCAATCTTTCAAAGTTGACCAACAAAGGCTAGTGTTCTGCCTGAAAGTTGATAAAACTAAGCTGGTACCATTCGTTTCCAAAATGCTAGCTGTTTCTCTAAGAGGCAAGTTGTCAACTAGTTTTGTTTCTTTTATATTCTTGTTTTCGTTAATTAGTAACTGTGCACACTGTACAGGTACCTGTTGACTGTCTATTAGATGCATTCACATTACATTATATAATGGGCATTCATTTTCTACTTTCCATTTCTAGTACTTTTGGTGTATCCTTTGGTTGGTAAACCTGCATGAATTTGATGCCATCCGTGCTAATGGCTGTCTTTCTTATGATGTCTTGTGTTTCCTTTTATTTTGACAGGAAAATGTGAAGACAAAGCATCCTCAATTGCTATATGAGTCAAAGTTGTATAGGCTACTTCAAGGAGGAAGTAAGGAAATATTCATTCTTTTTTTTTCTGCTTCCCTCTTTCTTTTCCTTTCTTTCTTTTGTTGTATTTATGGATTTCAAAATTTTGTATAGCCGGAATCCCGAATGTTAGATGGTATGGAGTTGAAGGCGACTATAATGTCCTTGTGATGGACTTACTGGGACCAAGCCTTGAAGATCTTTTCAACTTTTGTAGTAGGAAGCTTTCACTGAAATCTGTATTGATGCTTGCTGATCAGATGGTATGGCTTCAATTTGATCTTTTGAAGTTGGACATTTTTCTTTGAGTAATTTGACTCCTAACTGTTTTCTTTTCTGTATTAGATCAATCGAATTGAATTTGTTCATTCCAAAAGTTTTCTTCATCGTGATATAAAGCCTGACAATTTTCTTATGGGCCTAGGAAGGCGAGCAAATCAGGTAGACTCTCAGGGAAAACATACATTTTCCTTGTCTGATGGGCAAAATAACACAATAACATGCTGCAGGTTTACATTATTGATTTTGGCCTTGCAAAGAAATACAGAGATCCTACAACGCACCAGCACATCCCTTATAGGTAGGATCCATATAAATTCCATTTTCTGATGTTCACACCTATACCATCATTTCCTCTGTGCTGAAGATCTATGTCTTCTGATTGATTTTTCTTGTCAACTCACATTTCTTTAGGTTATTTTCTTGTTTTTGTGTCACTATGGTCTTAATGGTAATTTTGCACCCTTTTAGACTTAGACAGTTACACAAAATTTTTTTTAAATGCAATTGAAGATACAAATTCAGTTTGGGGAATGCACTCATCTAATTTCAATAATAATGAAATTGGAATCCTAGATCTTGACATCTGTGGAAGTTGCAAGCATCCTGAAGCTTTCGAGCTAGACTGTTTGGAAATCAAAGAAAACCCTGTTAGTTTCTTCCTTAGAGGTTAGGCAATCCAAGATATTTGACAGTTTTTTTCCTTACCTTCACAAAAGTATTACTGGTAGTTACTTCAGGAATAAGGCATGCTGGAAGTGCCTAACATGTATTTTTCACATGCTGTCTCATCTTTAATAAGATGCAAAACTGTCTGATACTGTTTTTCACAGCTTATCCCAATATTATAACAGAAGAAACAAAATATTTTAGACGAATTGAGATGGATCACAGGAAGAAATGTAGTTACGGAAAACATATCTGCATTGTTGTAATGTACACAATACTTATTCAAATCAAAATCTCTATTCAGCTGTATCACAATAATGCGGATAGCTCTGTATCTTAATACTGTCCGATACTGTGTTGCACAACACACATAATTTTTTGGAACCAAATCTTTTATATTTTTCAGTTTTCTATCAAGTATTTTTTATAGTTAATTAAATTTTCCCTTTAACCTTGAAGTTTTTTTTATTGTTTAGAGTTTTTAAGGATTTTTATTTTTTTTGAATTTTTAGGAACTTTTCCATCATTTTTTGGGTTTAAAAAAAAGGATGCAGGCAATATGCTATGATACATATTGCCCGTATTGTCTCCCTGGTGAAAATGGTATGGCCATGGGTACGTATTGATTTTTTCAACACTGCATCTCCAATCCAGAACATGCAGCACCACATTGATAATGTTGCATAAGAATATGTATATGCTAATGTACTGGGTAACTGGACATATCAAAAGTATTTAACAATTTCAGACAAGATGCATGCATGAACTAACTTCTGATTAATATTTAACCATTTTCCAGTGTGACCATGTAAAGAAAGCATGTTGATTATGTCTGCTTTGTAATGTCCATGCCAGAGTTGGACTCCTGCGCATGCCAAGTTCAGCGAGACCTAGAGTTGGACCTGGTGCTAGCACTTGACTATGGATTTCTGTGGGCATCCATTTTGTGAACGTGATGTTGAGTTTTTGCTATTGTAATTGGTTTTATGAATTTGTGAAGTCTATTTGGGAAGACCTCTTTTACATAAATTTTGTAATGCTTAGCCTTGAACTTCCATGGATTGTCAGAAGCTCTGTTACCTTTGTACATTTGCTTCATTTGTGCCACGCTCTACATTTGCTTCATTTGTGCCACGCTCTCAAGATTTTGTCCTCTGCCTTATGTTGTAGAGAAAATAAGAACCTGACTGGAACAGCAAGATATGCAAGCATGAACACACATCTTGGCATTGGTAGGCATGCACTTTGAGTTGGGTTTCTCGTTTCAATGTCATTCACATACAAGCCATGTCTTTTGTTTTGTGGGTGACACTAGTCTTCCATGGCAGGGTTTGAAAGCAGGTACTAAGAAGCAGAAGTATGAGAAAATCAGTGAGAAGAAAGTTTCTACTTCTATTGAGGTAAAACTGTGATAAAATGGTGTTTTTGTACATATTATGTATGGTTTTTTTACCTTTTCTATCATAACAGAATGTGGCTTGCTTCTTTGTTAGTCTCTTTGTCGTGGCTATCCCTCAGAATTTGCTTCATACTTCCATTACTGTCGGTCACTGCGGTTTGATGATAAACCAGATTATGCTTATTTGAAAAGGCTTTTCGAGACCTTTTCATTCGTGAAGGTTTAAGCCTTTCTGTTTTCCTATTTATATTTTACTTTGGATGTACCGCAGTCCTTTATAACTAGATGGTTATGTTTTAATGCCATTTCTGTGTTTTGGCTGCTGTTCTCTTCTTGGTCCAGGATTCCAGTTTGATTATGTCTTTGATTGGACCATTTTGAAATATCAGCAATCTCAAATTTCTTAAGGACCAGTTCTTGAGGTCCAGATGTTGGCTTGTAGCATAGCAAATTTGATCAAACCTGTAGGATCTGAACACAATTAACTCAAATACCTTACCATATCAAGTAGGTAATTGTGCAACGAGACAATGGGTGGAACCACACCTGTGGGAGTTCGCTGAGTAGATTTAGTGGAATCGAGCTTTTATTTCACTGTTTGCATTTTATAGTAACTTGTGGCAGTTTTTGTTGGTGTATCGTAATGATATTACGGCTATTAACTTACCAACGCTATTAACTCAAATACCTTACCATATCAAGTAGGTAATTGTGCAACGAGACAATGGGCATCTGTGGGAATTCGCTTAGTAGATTTAGTGGAATTGAGCTTTTATTTCACTGTTTGCATTTTGTAGTAACTTGTGGCAGTTTTTGTTGGTGCTTCATAATGATATTACGGCTATCATACCCTGATCAGGTCGTGAAGAAGGCAGAACAGCTGGTTGGTCAGCACTTGATCCTTCTCGCAGTCGAATGTCAGGACTTGCTGGAAACTCCGGAAGTTTACTCAAGCAGAAGAGTCCAGTTGAAAATGATCTAATGGTGAGTAAATCGATGATATTGATGATGAGTCTCGATTGTTAAAAAATTATTATTTGATTTTCATGATTCATGTTTTCTCCATTGTCGTGAAGAAAGTTCAGTTTGTTCTGTACATAATTATGATTTAAAACGTGATCTAGCTCTATTGGACTTAAATGTGGATACGGCCAAGATCGGTCACAATGATGACTACATTCATTAAGCAATGGAAGAGTTTTTTTTGGCCTTCTGTTTGGAAAGTATGCATGGTCTATACAGGGGCTCATTATAACTACAATCTTCCCAAAAACCTCAACTTATTTGAAGCTGGAGATTTAGGTGTGGGATCTATAGTCGGCTCCCCTCTCTGGAAAACATAGCTCTAACTTGTCTTGAAGCATTAGCTATTAGGGCTTTTAATTGTTGTTGGAGGAAAAAGAGAATGACGCTGAGTGTTTTGTACGTCTGAGATCATAGAATGGCTATGTGATGACTTGTAGGAAACAGCTTTATTGAGCTTTTCTAGTTTGAATTAACTCAACATTCCTATGTTGCACGCGTCGGTACTGGAGTTTGCTTTGCCTGTGTTGTAGGCTTATTCTTTTGTATGTTTATTTTAATTGTACACGAGCAATTTATGTCATGAAAGTATGTATGACCAACTAGAGGTTGTTAACTTGCATAGCAAGTTTTTGCCTCATGTTAGATGTGCACTACTTGGCAGTGCTTTCTGAAGTTACTTCCAAATTTTGAGAACTATTTGCATTTTTTTGGGTTTTCCCTTGAAATCCAGAGGATGTCAGTTCAAGTTTGATCTGCAATACAGCCAACAAACACTCTGTAGAGTTGCTTGATATCCTAGTCTTTTGGCCGGTCTTTTATTGATGTAAACTTCCATATAAAATACAATCCTTCGATTAATTTGGCTGTGACCATTGTAGGATAATAATCTGATTTTATGCATAGTTTATTTTGCATCTTTGAACTTATGTAGTAGTTGTGTCGGTGTCAGTGTTTTTACATATTGCAGCTTCTTTTTCATGTAAACTTTGGAAGGGATATGACATACCCCGATAGCTTACACGATATGATATATCCCCGTTTCTTACCATATGGAGGTCTTTACCTATGGTATGCAATTGCTATCAATACCATACGTCCAGTGCATTCGCAACACTGTTTAGTATGCGTGATGGAATGGACTTAGTTTGGGATCACACTTGAGGTTCGCATGCAAGTCAAATTTGGTATAATTTTATTGATATGTAGGAGTACGTAGCATAAAATCATCTGATAGCCATTCTAAGTTTTCTTTTTAACTTGCAGCTGTCCACAAGTGGTTTTATAGGAAAGTCTGGGGGCTTGTCAAGGCGTGCTGTTGTCTCAAGCAGTAGAGGACTGTTGGCGAGTGAAGCTGATCCTACTCGTCAGACAACCACGGATGCAAGTCCAGGTTCACTCCGCCATGTAGTCAGTGGACAGAGGAGTTCTCCAGTTGGTTCATCAGAACCAAAACGCTCATCATCAGGCAGAAACCCCTCCAACACAAGAAACTACGAGTCAGCTCTTAAAGGCATTGAGTATCTGCATTTCGACACGGAAGAAAGGCTCTACTAGCACCAATTTAACATGCCCGTTTTCCGCATTCTGCACAAGCAGACCGTAGATCTTACTGGTGTAGTATATTCGTACGGTGGATTCTTCTCTTTATTCTTTGATATCTTTCCATTTTGTGTGAGTTGTTGTGAGGGAGATGGTTTAAACATGGACATTTTATTAATTCGGCTGCAAAGCCCTCTATGAAATAAAACACTGAATAGAGGGAGAGAGGTCTTATTATGAGCCGATCAAAGGTATCGTTCATGTACACTTGAATTGTAAGCATAAATTCTGCCATTTCTCCAGAATCTTAACTCCATCTTTCAGCATTCTTGTGCTTCCAGGTTCTCTCTTGATGTTTAAACATAATTTATTTGTACTGCGTTTACTTATTAGGGCGTTTTTCTTGTTTTAGTTTTGTTATAATTCATGTTTCTGAAAGAGTGATTCTTATCGAGGAAAAGGAGCAGTGACAGAAAAGAGAAAGGTTTACTACCCTGCGGATTTTATAAGTTGCATTTTCTTGGGGTTAGTCTGTTTTTCTCTCTGATGCATTGTCTAATGGTTGCATCAACCAGGCTTTGCTTTAGAAGGGTCCTCTTAATCTGATCTGGGTCTCGATTTTTTTTTTTTTGGTTACAGGAGGTGGCCGAAGCCTAACACACGTACACCCTCGGGGAGTCAAACTCCCCACCAGAAGTAATGGCGCTAGAGCGCCCTTCTGTTGAGCTAACGCTGTGGGTGGTTTTGCAGATTTGTTTGGAGACCTCCAAAATAATGTGGTGGGGACTGAGTACAAATAGGGACCTATCTTTGTTGGACATGCTAGAAGATGCCGTCGGCTAATGGTCCCTTTCGTCTTTGTAAAGAAATAGCCATCTTTTAGGGTTCAAGTGGTGCTTGTGTTGTGTCATTTCGTGCTTGTTTCATATCCATTTTGTTTTGGTTACTCTGGTGAACACGAACACAACATGAAATATACATACTCCTGGCAAACATGGACCGTTCAGGTTCTGTCCTAGGTGGGCTTTTCGTGTATTGTGTTGGCAATTTTATGCTTAGCGTAATGTTTGTGTATAAAGATGTTAACCCCAACATGACCTCGTTGTGTATTTTACATTGGGTGGACATGAACCTAAAACGTCATACTTATATATTCCTAGCATGGACGCTAAAGGTTTTTGAGTCGTGTCTAACGGTTTCTGGCTTTCAAGTCGTGTTGTATCTTGGAAGCGTGGTTTTGTGTAATGAATGTACGGGGCTGTTTTCCATGGAGTGGTTCAGCGGATGGAGGGAATTCTCTAGGGCTAGACTTCCTTGACTAGCTCTCTCTCTCTCTCTCTCTCTCTCTCTCTCTCTCTCTCTCTCTCTCTCTCTCTCTCTCTCTCTCTATATATATATCTATCTATCTATCTATCTATCTATCTATATATATATATATATATATATATATATATATATATATATATATATATATAAAAGAAAAGTAATAAATGCATATTATTTTTTGGTACACACTCTTGTATAAATGTTTTTACGGTTCGATTTTTTAGATCAATTTAGATTAAAAATATCGTTATACATATATCATATACAATGAATATAAGGTAATTTAAATTTTTATTATTAATCTTAAAGAGCGAATAATAAGACCATGCAATTTAAACATTATACAACTACTTATATATATAGAGGGTTTTAAATGTAACATTTTCTACTCTTTGATCTTTGAGAATAATTATAGAGATTTGAATTATTTTACGTTACACGCTATGCATTAAATATAATTGTTCAATATAAGTTATAAATATACAACAATACTTTTAATTCAAATTTTCATCAGTGATTTCAAAGATTAAACGATAGAGATGACAATTAGTTGAGTGTTGCTTCTCGATGGTCCCTCTAGCTCGTGTAAATTTTCTCTTCAAGGAGGTCAAAAGTGAGTTAAAAGCAGGATTGTTCTCTCAACCACGGGTGCGTAAGAAATTCGAGTTGGAATGGCACTCAAGAGTGTTAGCAGGGCTCTTGACTTGCATTATGTTGGCTGGCGAGGTTGAATCCGAGGGCATGAATACATGGCCTCAGTCTCAATTCAATAATCAGTTTCTTGGCAGACAACAAAAAAACTGATTATTAGATCAACTAGGAAGGATGTAGTGGCCACCAAATAATGCCAGGGACGGAGTTCAGCATCGACCAAGGATGGATATTAGTACAAGGAGTGGTTTTTTGAAGCTTGATGAGGTACTGCCAATAACTGACGGTTGGTCAAAATGAGAGCCAACGGCGGATCTACATTGAGCCTTCACTCCATCCGAAACAATTCTAAAAAAAAAATCTATAGCCCATGGAGAGATCCATGGGCTATTACTACATAGTTAGCCTTACAAGAAACCATTCAAGAAACTATTCATTCCACTCCAAAAGAGTTTTTAGATCCTCCATTGACGGGAGTACTTGGTAACGACTACTGTTGGAAGGAGAAGTCACGGGAATGACTTCCTTCACTTTTCACTTTATGTGGCGGCAGTCATTGAAAATATAGGGGGTTTGCCTAACAGAGAAAGATACTCTCCGCAACTTCTTAGTTTGTTTGCATGGACCCGGCTTGATCTTTGAGAAAGGAGGTTTAGGTGATAAAATAAAAAAACATTTAACACACATGTATTAATGTAAACTATAAAGTTCAACAACACAATTGAGGTGACAAATAAATACTTGTAATTCAAATTTCTATTATCGATGATGTTAATCAAATGGTGGAGTTGTTTCAGTAGATTTGAATATTGGTGAAAATTAAGTAATTACCATTATAATATATCACATATATATATATATATATATATATATATATATATATATATATATATATATATATATATATATATATATATATATATATATATATATATATACAGAGAGAGAGAGAGAGAGAGAGAGAGAGAGAGAGAGAGAGAAGAGGGAGGGAATAGTGGTAAATGAATAATATTTTTGAGGCATGATCTTTATAAACATTTTCACTATTCGATCTTTGAGACAAATAAAATAGATTTGAATTAAAAGTGTTTTTTGTGTATATATATATATGTGTGTATATATATATATACATGTATATATGTATATGCTTGCTTGTTATCTCTTGCATATCTTTACATATCACCATTGCATGATCTGGTAAGGTTGAACTAAAAGAACAAAATGAAAAAGGTTGTATTCCTTTGGATATTCAGAAAAAAGATGTTTTCTTAAAGTTAGGTATAATTTTGCACTTTCTTCTTACTTGTTGATCCCAATTCTCCTTCTTTTTAAGATGTCGAAATGTGTAAGGATATAACAAGCATATGTACCACTCCCTCCCCCCTCCCTCTCTCTCTCTCTCTCTCTCTCTCTCTCTCTCTCTATATATATATATATATATATATATATATATATATATATATATATATATATATATATATATATATATATATATATATATATATAAAGAGAGAGAGAGGTATATGCTAGCAACCTTAAGTGCTAACAAATCCAAACAAATATCAATTTAAAATATATAAAAAAGAGTCACTCGTGTGTATATATATATAAAGAGTTACTGATTTAAAAAACCAAAAAAATACTAAACCATAAGAAACCCATTACAGTCATTCCCATCATTGGATTTTCTACCACTTTTGCCATATATATCTATATATTTATGATTGGATCCTCTAACCTATGAGTACATGTGTACTCTCATGCAAGTTGTTTACTTTTAGAGAGAATTGTAAGAAGAATATCTTTTATATATTTGAAACACTTATAATTTTTTAAATATCATTATACCCTCACAAAGTGGGCATGAATATGCATTTATCACAGGCTGGTTATCTTTGTATGTGTATAAACTAAAAGTAAATTAATCCGAAAAAGGTACCTGGGATTTAGTACGTATTACAGAACTATACTTATTTCATATCTTTTTTAATTCCGTTGATATAGTTGACTTCAGTTTCAAATACAAGGAAATTTCGAGAATGCTTTGCTCACTTATTAAACTTGACAATGAACACTTATTTTAAAGCTATTTATGATGACCTATATTTTGACCAAATGCAAGAAATTATGCACTTCAATTTGACATAAACAGAATTTTTAATCGCCTAACTATGATGCACATTCCAGTTGATTGCAAAGGAAAGGTGATTCATACAAACGATTTTTTAATTTTGAAGCTTAATTAAATCACTGTTACGCATCAAAGTTCAATGACGAAAGTGTTCTCCTTTGGATTGCAATGGGTGGCCGAAACCTAATACACACATACATGCACACCCTAGGAACCGAACTCTGGGAGTCCGAGAGGCCTGCCAGATGTTCTAACCCGCTGCATGAAAAGATTATTTTAAATAGAATTTGCTGAAGAAGACAAGCTGAGTTTCTCATTGGCTTTCATTTTCTTTTGAACACAATGCCCTTGTAAACCTGATTTTGAATGGATGATATTTGCATTCAGTGTGGTTTCCCCCATTCAATATGAAATTTAATCGTTTGTATTAGAAATTAAACAAGTCTCTCTCTTTCTCTCAAGCAAGAAGGAGACGTCAGAAGAGAACATGGACGATTTACTAATTCCGGATTTGGAGAATGTTGTTTAGACTGAGCATGTAACACTTCATGTTACCATTACCCTTTCTAAGTAACTGAAAAAGAAAAGTGCTGTTTTTTTTTGAGATCTCAAATGCAAAGGGTTCAAAGAGTGTTTATATATATAAAAGAAGAGAGAGACATTTATAACCACAATGTTTTTTACGAGCTATACGCACAGGTCGGAACCAGAAGTTTCCGTACATTTCCCTGAAAAAATTTGCGACGATCTTTGTCATAACAATGCAAGTTTCAGAATCAAGATTGAGTTCGTGACAGGTGCAAAAATGAATCCAAAACATTTATGAAACTATTACATCACAAGTTCAATTCTTTTGAGGATAAAAAATCCGTGATCATTTTAATTACAATTAAATAAAGGTTAGACAGAGAGAGAGAGAGAGAGAGAGAGTTTCGATCATGAGAGACTCAAGAATTGATGGCAGAGGTGTCAATGACAGAATTTGAACGTGATACCGGCAGGGATCTCGGCGTTCTCGGACGATAAGCAGCAACATTGTTTCCTTTATCATAAAAAACCGCGTCATCTTCATCCTCCCCTCCATGTGGAACCTTACATCTCTCCCCCAAGATGATTTGCTTTTTCCATATCAGCTCACCCTCATTAAACGTCGTCGAGATCGACTTCCCGCGAATTCTATGCGTTTCTCTCTTTGTCCAACTCCTCGTCAGCTTCTGGCTCAGGCTCACCATCAACCGCCTCTTGCCGCCGTCATGGGCGACGCTGTTGTTCCTATAGAGGTTCATCGGAGGCGGCGGTGGAAGAATTCTTTGTTCAGATGGTGCCATCAATGGTGGCGACGGTGGCAGTTCTCCGCCGGGTGGTGGCGGAGATGATGATGATGGTCCTTGAGGTTGTAATGGGGATGATGACGATGATGGTGGTGGTGATGATGATTTTTTACGAGAGCGGGGGGCGCACAAGAAGAAGACTAGTGCGATGGACGTGTAGATGATTGAGAGGGTGAGGATTCCATGGATAAGAGAGGTGATGATGATGCTTTCTACGGGGATGATGGGGTGCGAAGGCATGAGTCTCGCCATGCTTTGCTTTTGATCATGGTGGTGCAGAAATGAAGGGACATTTCACTCTTTTGTTTACTTTTTCTTCTTTAGGCTTTCGTTCGTTTTGTACATGCTGTTTCCGCGCTTGTGGAGCTGGTGGCTGGTGTTTTTCTTACTCAAGTTACGAATATACCCTGCTTCTTTAGGACAAATTTTGGAACCACTAATCCTGTATTTGGTTGTATCATGAGATACGATTCATATACTGGTACGAGTATTATATAACATAAACCAGTATAGAGGCCAGTAGACCTTATATCAGTCATATCTTATGGATCAACACTTAATTCATACGACAGATATTATCAATCCTAGCTAGATATTTACACTATTAATTTCTCAAAAATATAAGAATATATCTTATAATTATTCTTTTAAGATATATATATATATATATACTCAGGCTACCTTTGGTAACTTCTTATGGTGTTTTCACTTAAGCATCTTCATTTTTATCATAAATATCTTTTGCATATAATGATGTTTGGCAATCAATAACATAAGTATTATTGTATCGATGATCTTACGCTTTATGATGATTTTGTTTGGGGCACCTAATGACTTGAAAGAGAATGATCTTAACCTGGTCATTGGTGGACAGGAAATCCGGGTAGAAAGACCAATTTAGGATGCTTAGAGCGTTGCTGACGGTATAGTTTCACCACACAATGGTTTGATGGTTTTAAACTGGAAGGAGCAGGGGTATGTAAGTAATATTCCATCACGAAGCACTGATTCCGTTGTTTTAGGAGGTACAGATGAGACACGAAAGAATCGAACAGCTGTCGCATGGAGGTTTTGCAAGCTCTTCTTTTTGTGCTCGCAGTAGAGGTCGACGGTTTACAAGAATTCCATTTTGTGGAAGTTTTGCAAGAATGCAATTTCACACACACGCACACGTAGTATATATATATATATATAGAGAGAGAGAGAGAGAGAGAGAGAGAGAGAGAGAGATTCTCTCCTGCATACCCTTTCGACACATGTATATTCATGCGCAAAATTGCATACTTGTGTGAAATTTCACACAAACATACAAATTTTTTTGCTTTGGGGACATACATATCATTTAAAAAGTTATACGTATTTAAAAATATAAAAAATAACTTTATTATTCAGAATCTAAGTTTTTATTTTATATAGTTGGTTCTCGATTTCTAGCTATAGAATTAAACCAAACCAAACCATCCGTTTGAATTTGGTACAGTTCCAAGCACCCATTTTCTTACATTTCGACTTTTGTGTCACTTATATATATATATATATCTTTGTTATGATGGATTGACTGATCTCATCATGGTTTGGTTCCAACGGCGAACCACAGATTTGTTTCTTTTTCAAATTTAACCAAACCAAAGCTTACATCAAAAGGAACAGAACCAAACCACAGATTTGGTTCGTGCATGCCATCTATAACTATCAAAAACAAATATTGTCTATATTTAAAGTTTAAGCTCCCAACATTTTATTGCTTAGTAACCCGGTTCTCCGAACCAGACCACATGACTCCCAAATAAATATTGAGGATTCAAACATCTTAGAATCTCCACACTCTAAGGTGCATAAGTATCAGGAATTGTGGTGGCATAGCATAACTTACCGCTTAAATTGTTTAGTTTAGTTTACACTAACTAGGGATGACAATATTGACCTGACCCGACCCATGACCCGAACAGGTTTTGGGTCCGGGTATGAAAATAAGGTATCCCAACCCCATACCCGAGCAATACGGATATGCCCTGTTCATGCCCCATTACCCCCACCATCACCAGTGGAGAAAAGAGATCCCAAACCCGTGCCCGCTCCACCGGGTTCAGGTTGGGACCAGTTTATAGGTATACCCGTCCGAGATCTATTATTACATAATCAAGCTTAATAAATGTTTTTGGTTTACATGGCCCTAAGAAACCTTTTTAGTTGGGTGGGATAGCGAGGCATGAGCCATATGCACGCCCTGACCATCGAACTCGTTGCCTTCAACTTGTGAGTCAACCATCCGGACAGGTCGCTTGTGCTAAAAGCCATTTGTTGCTCAATAGACTAGACAAAGAAAATCTTGGTTTTGTTTACCAAAAGAGGAGAACAATCTTGATTTTCGTGCAAAGCTCCTAGTTTCAATTCCCGTCGTCTAAGCGATTTTTTTTTTTTACAAAAAATACGCCTGTGTAACCACGTCAACGATGGAGTTCTTCGTTTAATGTACAATGAAACTTGAAACTGCGATCACCAAAAATCAAAATTTTATAAAATACCCTAAGCGCATTTGAGGCATCAGGTTAGAAATCATTTGTTCGAGTTATCAAGATCCCACTTTGAATTTAATATGTACAAGGGCAATATCTTATAATCAAAGAAATTGGTTTGCTAAATTATTTGTGGAAAGCACAACGTATGAGAAGAACGTTGGCTAACATCATGAACGTGGAACCCGTCTACAGCATGTTGGCTTGAAGAATTAATCAAGCCAGTGGGCTCCTCTAATTTGAGGCTTTAACTTAAAGGAATTCTTTGACGAATTCAAGCTACAACACCTTTACTAAATAGGGGTGGCCAATTGGGTCACCGGTCATATTCGAGCGAGGTGATCCACTATGCAGGTCAAATCAGGTTGACTCAGACTAGTCCCTATCTTTGACTGGGTCCATTATCAAGACCTGGGTCAGGTTCCGGATGAGTTCTGGTCTATCCAACCAACCCTGTGAGTGTGTTTGTGTAATATAGGCACACATATATTCTGGGTGCTTATATAATTATACTATGTGTGCCTGTGTGTCTATTGGGTTGGATGTGTCCACCCGGACAGGACCCAATTTTTATTGGATCAGCTTGGAAGAACCCATACTCGACCTGCCACATTGTAGGTTATGTCTAGAATTGTCACCATTAATAATGAACATCGTCATATTAGAATAATTGGAGTTTATGAAATATTTTTACTAGGTTTCTTTAGCTTTATTTAATAAATTGGAGCTCAAAGATATATTTAATGTGGTATTGTTGTTATAAATTGCATAAACTTAAGTGTTCTAGTTGTAAAGAAATGTTTGCTACCATAATTAAGAAGCTATGGATTGCACCCATAGCGTTAGGTCAATGGCAGGATGCTTTAGTGCCGTTGCTGCTGGTGGGGAGTTTGACTCTACGAGGGTGCATGAGTTGTGTTAGGCTTCGGCCTCCTTTTCTAACCCAAGAGAAGAAGAATGAACGGACATCTTCACTTTGCCGTACCTAACACACACCAACGCATACCTCTGGTTCTCTGCGTCAATATTGTACCGTTGAGTCTTTGTTCCCATCTTCTTCCAGGTACTTTTGTTTCAACATCAAATCAGAGTGAAGATGCTTCATCCTCTGCTTGCAACCCACCGGTGACTCATTGGCAAAGTGATACCGTATTTTTTTGGGGCATTACATATGATCAACCTCTTGCATTTTGTAAGTGGTTGACCATCAATTATATAGTTACTTGGATTAGCAAGTGGAGTCACACACATATTCATGATTCTCGTATTGAAAAAATGAATAACTTGCTATATGGATACCTCATTAATGGAGATATTAGAGCGTATGAACATCATATTATTTAACAAATAGGTCCAATGGTTTTTGAGCTCATACTAAAATGACAAGGCAATCTGTTTCATATAACATGGAATTATTAGGGTCACATCCACAAGCTTATTGAAAAGGTGGGTCAGACGAAATATATCATTAGCTATTTGGCAGGGATCTTTGACTCACATAATATATATGTGTTGAGTTTCGGGAATGCCTATTTGTGTGTTAGGATTCGGCCTCCTGCCATTACCAAAAAGAAAAAAGATCACCCAGATATATTAAAATGTCTTCGAAAGACTTGGTATCTTGGCATATATATATATATATATATATATATATATATATATATATATATATATATATATATATATATATATATATATATATATATATATATATATATATATATATTTTGTGTGTTGATGTTATCTTTGTTGTTTTTTTTATTGGGGACGTAGTTTGCTTCCTTTCTTGCACTCTGTTTTTCATGCTTTAATAGAAGTTCTATTGTAGAATTGAGAATGTGGTTATCTTCGTTGGTAAATGAAAGAAAGATTATTTACATCACGTGACTTTCTCTTAACATGAAGATCTCTAAAAAGATGAAAATGCATGTTGATAGTCATTCAGTTTCCAACGAACCTATCTCGGAAGGGAGGGCCCATGATATTTCAACATGCTAGCAATAATCTTCATCAAGATTGTCAAGGCATATTCTAGACCTATCTGATTTGATTTCTTTTCAAAATAGTTTTGAGTATGAGTATTATGGTTGTAATGGTTTCTTGATTGTTTTGATCTGATTCGTCAAGACTGTCATTGAACCTATCTCGGAAGAATACACTATCATGGTTTTTAGGCTAAAAATATTGTTAATAATTTATATATATGCTTCTTTGTTTAATTATAGATGCTCACTCTGGTTCTTTTATTGAGGCATGAAAGAGAAAGGAGCCGTTGTGGATTGTATTTAACATTTTTTTGTGTGATTCACTTGTCTTCCGATTTGAGAATATCACTTTGAAACTATTGGTAAAGGCTTCCAGCTAAAGACATGTGAGCATGTCATTATATGCAATCTGGAATTTGAAGGTGGCAGAGGACCATATGCTACTGATATTCAGAAAAAACTAAAAATAGGCACATATATATAGATAGATAGATCTTTGCAGTTTAAGTAACTACTACTACGATGGATTGATTTGATATCAAGATGTGCAACATGAACGTGTGCATGTGGTATAAGTCAGCAGGTTTTGAAGCTAATTATATATCTTTACAATGTCTATGGTTTCCTTTTAATTGCATATCTATGTTAGTCTGTTAGAGCTAACTAGATATTCTTGCTTCAATGTTGCGAGCAATATAATATCAGATTTCTTTATGACACATTATCTTTTAGACATTTTTATATCTTTGCTTCTTTTAGTAGTTGTTGCTTTGCTCAACACGTTTGTCATAGATGCATCACGATGATATTCATCACTACTTATTTGATGAAACTCACAAAAACGTTAGATTCTTAAGAATTCATCTATACAATAACTGCAAAAGAAACTTGGGCATATATGCGTGCGGAGCGGGACGCGACGAGAAAAAAAAATTCATATTGGAGTGAGGTCGGGTGAAGCTCCTACACGCCCCATTGCCATCCCTACTAGGTCTTCATTGTCATTGCCTCATGCTCTTGTGTCTCTGCAAGCTCTCGCTCCAATTGCTTCTCGCAATGCTGGTCGCACTAGAGAAGCAATTAGAATGCACACCCCTTGTGGCACAATAAGGGTTAGCTCCAATTGCGAACTCTCCTGCGATCACTTTTCTATATTGCTCGATTCGTCCACCACACTTTAGGCCATCAGCAACAGTCTAAACCATGTTGTCCTCGCATCATGGTGCATCCTCCTGTGCAATTATCGTCTCTGCAAGGTCAACCTCCCTCGATTCATCCTCTAAGTTAAAAGCCTGACAAGTAAGCTACTGCAAGTTGTCCTTGAATTGTAAAAATTTGTTTGTCAAAGCTCTTATCCAGGTCACATCCAAGCTTAGGCTCAATCACATACACCACCAGACCTCCAAAATGTGATGTTTATCCTTAGGAAGTCGTACCCAAGGATCATACTAGTTCGGTCGCAATCAGGTCCAAGGTGCAATACATACACCCAATGTGCGTCTAGTTCACTTCACCATCCTCGTAATCTTGTGAGCATGGGCGTTCGCTGTCTTTAGACCACTATTTGAAGGAGTGGTCCGCACCCCAAGCTCCTCGCGCAGTTTATTTATAAGGTAGAATAGGTGGCACCACTATCCACCATAATGCTCACCACCTATGTACACACCTTCACGTGGCGATGATTGCTCCATCCACGCCATGTTCAGCACTCATTGCCACTTCGTCCTCAGCCAAAAAGACGTTCAACGTCTCGCGTTTCAGAGCAGAGGCCCACTTGTGTGTGTCATCTTTTTCAATCCCAAGGTCTGTCCCTAGACAACTCTATTTGAGGTTATAGAGGTACCGCCGGCCAAGCGGTTGATCATGGCTTTGCTTTTTCTGTCGGATGATGTGAAGTTTCGGTAATACATGAAGCAGTCGGTGGTGGATGACCATGGTCGTTCGACTATTTTGAGCAGATGCGTGAGGGACAATTTATGCTCATAGATTGGAAGGCACATGAACAGTTGATGGAAATGAAGCATTCAGGCAACTGTGAGAGTATGTTTGTGGATTCAACATTGTCTTGCTAAATGTGCATGGCATGTTCGAGAAAGTCCCAGTTTGTTCACGGATTGAAGCCTTGGGTAATGTATGATCTCGAAGCCTGAGGTGGACTTCTGTGGGTTGAATGCGAGAGAGGTGATGAGTCGACAAAGAGAAAGATTTACTCATCAGACGATATAGGCCATGCAGGCGATATATCACACTGCAAGCACGGAGGTCGTTGAGAGGAGCGAGCATTATTTGGATATAACCGAACTGAACTGAACCAAAATTTCTATTTTGGTTCGGTTCTACTAAGATTCTGTTTAAACTTTTAAAAGGATTCATGGTTCGGTTTACAAGGTTTGAAAAGTGAATATGTATATATGTTTATATGTATATGCATATATATAATATTTATATTTATATGTATATATACATATACATACAATACCTATATATAATACATATACTAATATACATATATATACACATGTACATAATATAAATATGTGTATATAGTGTATATATATATGCACACACACACACACACACACACACACACACACACACATATATATATATATATATATATATATAGAAGAGAGAATTCAGTGATAGAGGGTAAACCGAATAAAAGAACCAAATCGAATTCGGTTTGGTTTTCAGAATCAAAAGAAATTTTGATTCGGTTTTCAACTAAACCGACCCATGCACACTCCTAGTCGTTGAGGCAGGCATCACCAGATTGTGGAGGTGCCTGTCAAGATCCAACTTCCACAACACGATAACATACCCTTTCTAGAGATAAAGAGAAGCAGGTGCAAACCCCCCCATGATGTACCAAGAGTGGATTGCTTCTATATATATAATTACAGCTTTGACTCTGGTTTAACCACTTCCCATTCTTTGGTTTGGTTCCTGTTAGAACCACTGGACTTGCTACAAAGAATATGGAGAGGCTTGAATCATTTGGAGATAAAAGATATTTAAAACTATATCATTTTAACTTTTCTAAATACACGTGAGTTTTTGGAATGCCTTCCTAATAATTTGCTGACATGTCAAGCATCGACCCATGGAACTAGTGTTAACCATGTTGTCTTTGCCTGGTCGGAGTTCTTTCTCTCTCTCTATATATATATATACATATACATATACATGTATATATATGACTGGTTCTTCTATATAAATGTCAAAGAAGCAAAATGGTTTAGTCTTTTCAATGGGTTCTAATACTTCTTGATATAAAAATTTAAGCATTTGTAATGTAAGTGAAGTTGAAACTAAAGAGTCTGTGACATTCGATTCCGAACATGTGTGGAAGCCGCATGAAATCGGATCTGTGATGGCATTATTTGACGCATTTGAACAACCAACCCGTAAATGAATGTGAGCCCCTTGTACAAATAGCACACTTGTGTTGTCCGGGGAAGGCTTTTTTATTCACACGGAGAGTTGAACAACAGTTGCAAACCTCTGAGTTTTATATGGCCCCACTCGTCGGAATCTCAAGGAGGAAGAAGACAGCGGACTGACCTCTTCCTGCTCTCTCAATCTCTCTCTCCCTCTCAACACGTTAGAGCATGCTTCTCAACACGGTAGAGCATGCTTGTATATGTGCATCACAGAATAAAAAAAAACTACTAGATCCTGGATTCGGAGGCTGCAACCGGTGAACGAACCAGAACAAATTATCTTTCTCGGACATGCCTTGCGCATCTAGCAAGGCAACGCTGAATCACTTGACATACTCTCACTCTGTCCATATGCTTCAGGTCTATCAATTGCTCACATGCATGCTAATCTAGGAAGGAAGACAAATTATCTTTGCAACTCCTCATGCATCTGCATCCAAGTTGAAACAATTGAACGACCTTGCTCATGTGCCACAGACGGCTTCGTGTACTACCATAATAGCTTCACATCATCTAAAAGAAAAATCAAAGATCAACCTCTTTACTTACAATCTTGTTGTTACAAGCTCTCTCAAAGGTCTAAGATCAAAAACCTTGAGCTCCTGAAAGAGAGACACCAAAAGAGCCTAAAGGGCATCCATCTTGCAATCAACTAAGTAGTCTGCTCACTGCTGGTACTGACCGATGCCTGAGCGATATTTGAAGCCACCTCAAGAGACTCCAAGCATGCGGTTAACATTATAATTTACTCCTCAAGCGCAATCACACATCTAACATCGGAGAAGTGTTGGATATTACCTTCCTTCGTTTCGTTTGCCTGGAACGTCGGTATGCAGCGGAACTCGGATATGTGCATGGACAGTGTGATCACTTTTCTTTGGTTGAAAGAAGTAATTGGTTGAAATGATATATGGTTTCCCACATACGACTTTCTTAGGAAAGATTTCTTTCTTTATTTTATGTACTTCTCGATTCTCTTTTCTACATTATTTATAGAGTGATCACGGTTTCATCTTCCTCGTTTTCTTGTATGGGCTTTTTGTTATAAGCTATTTTTTGTTTTTTATAATGTATATATTTAATCTCATATACGCTTTTTTGTATTTAGCATTTTTTCTCGGATTCACAGTTGAGAGTGGTCATATACAACATTACATCTCCCACTTGACTATTCAAGTCAAATATCCATCGGTTTTGCTTTCTACTTTTGTAGGGTTTTCTAAGTTATCATGTATGATTGTTATTTTAATCATTACCCATTACCTAAACAACATTCAAAACCTATCTCAAACTCATGTTTGTAATATGCTTTGAGAAAAGGCCTTCTATTATAACTTTTGTTAAGGAGTCTACCAACATATCATTAGTTGGTATATATGAGATGGATATTTTCTTTCTCATAACCATATCATGAACATAGTGGTATTTAACTATTATATGCTTGGTTTTGAAGTTATCAACTCCACTCTTAATCAGAGTAATTGTTATATTGTTGTCACAATAAATAACAAATGACTCGTTGGCTATATCTAGCTTCAAATCACGTATGAAGTTGCTTATTCAAATGACACTAGTTGCAACCGTACAACAAGCCACATACTCAGTTTTCTATGTATGTAATGCTACATACTCTGTTTCTTCCAAGCCTAAGAAACAACTCTACCTTCAAATAAGAATATTTGACTTGAGGTTAATTTGTTGTCATTTTTGCTCCTAGCAAAGTAAGCATCTAAGTATCCTAACACTTTTAGTTCATCTACTTGAAAACATAGTTTGAAGTCTTTTGTTCCCTTAAGATATCTTAGAATCCTTTTCACAACTATCCAATATTGTAATCTAGGATTATTTTGATATCTACTCATAAGACCAACAACAAAGCTGATATCAGGTCTTGTACATAACATAACATACATCAAACTACCAACAACTTATGCACAAAGAACATTATGCTTATCGTCTCCCTCAATGATACAATCAACTTTACTTAATTTGACCCCTTTTGCAATGAGTATAGATGTAGACTTTCATTCACCCATTTTTAATTTCTTGAGAATATAATCAATATATATCTCCTAACTTAGGTATAGAAGTTTATATTCTCTGTTTCAAGAAATCTTTATACTCAAGATATATGATGCGTCCCCATATCCTTTATTTCAAATCTTTAGTTTAGCCATGACTTGGTTTTGACAATCATCTCATTGTCATTCCAAGTGAACAATATGTCATATGCATATAATGATAATATGACAAAGTGACTTCTACTATTCCAAACATAGACATAGTAGTCAAGTTCATTAGCAACAAACCCAACTTCAATAATAACATTTTGAAAAGTCAAATACCATTCAAGATTTGACTCTTTAAAGCCATATAAGGATTTTTTTTAACCGATATACTTTATCTTCTTGGCCTTCAACTTTATATCTTTGGGTTGATGCATATATATGATTTTATTTAAACCTTTATTTAGAAAAACATTTTTTACATCTAACTGATGTAAATCTAAATCATAGTATGCTAATATTATCAGGATTATTCTTATGAATAAAAATTTTGCAATAGGAGAATATGTCTTAACATAATTTAACCATTTGCAATCAACCTTGCCTTAAACTTATCGATTGATCTATTGACTTTATATTTTTTTTCAGAACCCATTTGCAGCCTGACTTTTCTTTCTTTTGGCAAATCAATCAACTCTCAGACTTGGTTTTTCTCAATAAATTCAATTTTCTCATCCATGGCTTTCTCCCACTTTTGATTCAGATGAGTCAATGGCTTGGCGATATGTTCAGTTATCAATTAACTCATTTAAATCTACCGAATTGCACACTTCTTATGCAAGGTAAGTGTGATAATACTTTAAGTAGGACAGTGTGACTCTAGGTATTTTATGTCCACTTAAAGTTTTGGTTCGATTAAGAAGATTGTCTATGAGTTTGAACGATGATCGATCTACATCTACTAGATCATTAACATACTCATTATTTTCAAGGATATTATTTTTAATATCCTCTAAGAATTGAACATCACTACTCTCTATCAACCAATGGTTCTTATGATAAAATCGATATCCTTTAGAGCCTATAAGATATTCGATGAATATACATCTTAAGGACCTTTTGTCTATCTTGTCTATAAACTAATTAATAATCTTTACATCAATAATAGACCCCACCTCCTGAGATGAGCTAGATTGGGTTTTCTTCTAAATCACATCTAATATGGTGTAGAGACTATAACTTTACACGGCATTCTGTTGAGTATATAGACAGTTATACTTATCTCTTCTCTTGATAGAGAGACATCTATTAATATGGATCTTATTATACTCAGTAAGGTTCTGTTATATCTTTCTGCTACACCCTAAGCATTGTATTTTGCTTAGCAATACCAAAGTCTTTACAAAATTCTAAATTTTTTACAGAGGTATACTCACTACCTTTATCCGATCTCAAGATTTTTATTGCATGCCCCAATTGATTCTCAAGTTCTTATTGATACTCATTTAATGCTTCAAGTGTCTCAGATTTATATGTTAAGAGATATATGTATGTATATTTCGAGTAGTCATCAATAAGGTTTATGAAATAAATTTTTCCTCGATGTGATCTTACTCTAAAAGGTTCATATTGTAGACGTGAAATTTTTACTCCAATCCTATGTAGAGACTTGAATAAAAACTTTCAATTCTACTTCGTGCGCGAGCATGCCATATAGTTTTTAAAAACTAGCAAAAATTAAATTTAACGGGTGATTGTGGCTAAGCGAGCTCTTTTCACATTAGACTTTCTTAAACCGATGCTTAAGGGTTAGTCTAAGCTCTTAGGGATTCCAACTAAATAGGTGACACTTCCAAATTCACGTGAAAAGCAAAGGTGTTGAGAATGGAAAACAAGTGCACTTGATATAAAGTTTTAAAATGAACAAGTTCCAAAAAACAAAAAACTTTGTTTTCAAGATTTGATTCCCAAGTCTTTTTAAATTCCTTTCAGACATCCAAAAATCATAAAAAATTTATAGGACTAAGCCTGAGATGTGGAGAGTCTGGGACATCTTTCAGATTTTAATTCAGAGTTATGGTGTTGCAGAATTAAATCAAGAAAGTGCATTTGCTCAGGCACCAGAACTGTTTTGTCATAGAAATATAGAGACTCAAAGATGAGCCTTTATCTCAGTGCTCAGAATTCCAAATTTAATGAATTTGGTCTTTCTAGAAAGCTATTGATTCCAGCTTTCCAATGAACTAAAAATCATCAATTTAAAATACTTATAGATAGAGTTATGGGATGAATATCCAGGCTCTATTACAGAAAAACTGAAGGGACAAACAGTTTATAAAAATTTTCTTGACTTTGCACAGTTTTAATTACGATATTGCATGGCCCTAAAATTCTTAAAAATTTTATTAGGAGTGGTGTGTAGAAGAATTGTACAAAGTTTCGGAACAATTGGAGCAAACGTTCGAAAATTAAAAATCAAGCAATCGACGTATGCATAGATGATGAAAACCATATTTCAGGTTTTAAAACATACGTGATGCAAACTCACATGAATTGAAATGCAACAACACAACATCACAAATTAAATTGTTGAAGGAAAATGAATTGAAATATACTTAATAGCTTAAGCATAGAGGATATTAGAAGATATAGAGTATTTATAGAATATAGAGAGGTAGAATCAATAACTCAAACACATAGAGTACTTAATCAAAAGAAAGGAAAATTTTAGCAACATCTACTTCTATTACATCATGGAGAGAGACAAAGATCCATTAATACAACCCCTTTTGAAATCGGCCTCCAATATAGTGGTCGGCCCTCACTTGGCCCCTTTCCCCCTTTGATTGATCACTCAACTCTCACAAAACTCTTGGCCTAGATCCTACTCTCCCTTCCCTCTCTAAGCTCTTCTCTAGTAGCTTTCAAACTCTCACAAGAACCCAAAAGTTGCAGCACCCTTGATGGCCTCCCCAAAAGCACTCTCAAGATGGGATTCACGCCCCACCCTTGGCCTCAATTTATAGGCCAAGGGTGGGTCTTCTAAGCCTTTCCTTGGGGCGGGTGATCCAAGGTCCAAACCCAGCCCCAAGGCCTTCAATTCCACGTGATCTTGTGGTCCCTCATGATCAAAGGTAGACCAGCCATGTGGGTTGGGCCTTGGTTCCATCCATGTGCCTTTTGTCCTAGTTGTTTGGGCTTAGATGCAACCGGCTAGGATCGATGCTAGGCCTTGATCAACTTTCTTTGTGGCTCGTATTTTCTTGATTGATTTAAACTTGGTACATAGGCTGGATATGGCTTGATAAATCTTTAGAATCAACCCGAGGTTTAATCCGTTCCAATTTGAAAAAGTCAGTCAACCCTTATTGAATTGTTGTATTTGATTCAAACAAGTTTCTTATTCGATTTGATAAGCAACTCGAGTTGCCTTGATGTTGGCTCATTTGATTTGATTTTTGCTAAAGATGTGCTTAGACGTGGTCAACTCCCTTGCTTCGAGACTTATCCTTCGTGATCTCGATCATAGCTTGAAGTGGGCCCCACCTGTTCGCCTGATTTACTCAAATCATCCAAGCTTTGTCTCTTTTACTTTAATTTAAAACCTTTAAAAGATTCAAAACCTTTATTTTAAAGCAAAAGGTTTTAAATCATTTGGACTTTCGAAATTTGGAATGTTTGAAAAAAATTGATTTAGGGTGTTTACAAATGCCCCTCTTTGGTATTTTACTTCCCACAATATCTTGAGAATATGAATGTTTCTTCATTTCATAAAATTTGTTTCTTGGATTATAGATGAGGGGATTTTAGCCAAAGGGGACTTGACCTACATTGGGTGTTTGTCCTAAACATGATCATGCATGGACGATTTTGGATGCATACATGGTGTGTGATGCACATGGAGT
This sequence comes from Brasenia schreberi, assembly GCA_036023115.1. Taxonomy (NCBI): domain Eukaryota; kingdom Viridiplantae; phylum Streptophyta; class Magnoliopsida; order Nymphaeales; family Cabombaceae; genus Brasenia; species Brasenia schreberi. The sequence goes on along the minus strand of JAYKKT010000080.1, from coordinate 8,577,714 downwards.
GTGAGGTTTTAGAGACTCACTTAAGACATGAATGAGCTTGAGGAGAAGCCTATGAAGGCCAATTGCCCCAAGTAAGATAATCCCATGTCATTTTGATATTTTGGATTTTCAAAATTTATTTTCGAAGGGAACTCCTTTTAGTTTCTATCAAAAGGACTTCTGATTTTTCATATTTCTCCTTATTTGAGTTTCAATATCCATTACTTAGTAGAGGTTTTGTAGTAAATTATTGGAAAACATTTCAAAATTCCATTTCCCACCCAACAAAGTCTAATTCTCAAACAAAATGAAATCCAAATAAGTAGATTCTATTCCTACTTTAGGATTTTCATGGATAAACCTTTTTCTATTGAGATAAGTTGTAGAGATTTGGGAAAGAGTTACTATGGTCCCTTCTGAAGCGTCTCATAGTTTAAGGCAAAGAAATGGAAAATTGCTCTTTTTGAGCTTTGACTTTTTCTTTTCAATCAACATAGAGGGCCTTCTTTTTCTTTTTCTTTTTGGAGGATTTTTTTTTTTCATATTCCCTCTTTTCTTTCATCCAAAGAGAAGACTTCTTTCGGAGAAATTTTTGTATTCTCTCTTTCTATTTGAAGGAAGACCTCTTTTTGGAGGAGTTTTTGTATTCTCTTTTTTTTTTTCTTTTTTTTCCATTCAAAGAGAAGACTTTTTTCAGAGGAATTTTTGTATTCCCTCTTTCTATTTGAAGGGAACACCTCTTTATGGAGGAGTTTTTGTATTATCTTTTTCTTTTGAATTTTGTCAATTTTCCTTTTGGGAGAGAAGTAAGATGGGAGAAAGCTTATCCCTTTGGCTACTCGATTCAACCAAGATTATCCTATTTCATAATAGCATCTACTATTTGAAAATATTTTTCTATATTGAACAAGTCTCCATTTTTATTTTTAAAATGTTACCACATGATTTTGAAAACTCTACTTTTCATAAAGCACCAATTCCCTTATTCAGGGTCATACGATCAACCTTGATCATTCTTTTAAGAAGTTCAAAGGAGATCCATTTTAAAATCTTTTCGAAAGAAATTTAACATAGACCCTACACATAATATTTTTTCAAATACTGGGCATTTATAGGGTCTACTAAATTTCTACCCTCAATATCAATCAACCAATATGCATTGTTTGTGGTTGTTCCTCTTACAACATAGGGATCATCCCACTTGGGCCGCTACTTTCCAAGTGGATGTGGGCCACGATGGTGGATGATTTTCAATACAAGATCTCCCACTTTGAAGTAGCGAGCCTTCATATGCTTTTCATAATGTCGGGCTATACTTTGCTGGTATGCATGTGCATGATTCATGGCAAGGAGCCTCTTCTCATCTAATAAGTCAAGCTCAGCCATTCTAGCATGTTGTAAAGTCTCTAGAGGTAGGTCGAGTACAAGTGAGGTATGAAATGAAGTGCAATTTGGTATGAATGGGGAGATGAGTCTTATGATGTCAAATGCCCACATAGTGAAGGTGCATGGGCTCACAATGGAATGCAAAGTGGATGATGGGATATGAATGACATGTCCATGATGGGATATGAATGGCATGTCCATGCACTTGACATTGATGACATTTCCTAACATGATCATGACAATCTTGCTTAAGGGTCGATAAAAAATAACCAGCCCTAAGTATCTTCATGGCCATCATATTTGCATTGACATGGCCTCCACATTCTCCATCATGGAATTCATGTATTATGGTCCTAGCCTCATCAAGGTCTACACATCTCAACAAGATGCCGGTAAAACTCTTTTTGTAAAAAATCTCTCTCAAAATTATATATTAGGTTGAAAATTTTCAAATAAAAGCTTTATCCTTGGAAGAAGCAAATTCGAGAAATTCTCTATTTTCTAAAAATTTTTAATGTCTTAAAACCAAAGTTTTTCTATGAAATTTTAGTCATTTTGGCAAAACTCCAAATCGTGAGTGGATGGAGTGGGTGAGTGCCAAATTTCTAAGGATTGAGCTCCCATGATTGGGTCGACTCTTAGGGATGAGCCTAAGGATGAGAGGGCATCTGCTATAGTGCTGTCCTCTCTACCTATATGGGTGAGTGTGCATGATTTGAAAGAATTGACCAATCTAGTGGCTAATTTGTGGTATGGTATGAGTTTTTCATTTTTGACTTGCCAAAATTTTGAAACTTGGTTTATAACAAGCGTAGAATCTCCAAAGACTTCAAAACACTATGCCCTTAGATTTTTCAAAATTTTTAGGCCTTGTATGAGTGCTTCATATTCAGCTATATTATTTGAGTATGAAAAATCTAGTCGAATAGCAATTGAGATTTCTCCCTTTTCAGGGGATATGAGGATGATTCTCATACCTGCTCCTTGTTGATTCTTTGTCCCATCAAAATAAATTCTTCATACTTGATCTTCATTAAAACAATTTACTAAAACATGGTTTTGGAATTCATTTGCAAATATGCCTTCATCGGGCATTTCATCAAGTATAGGATATGTATCTTCAAGAGGCAATTCAGCCACATGATCGGCTAGGGCTTGTCCCTTAATGGAGGTTTGATGGTGAAATTTTAAATCATATTCTATTAAGATGAGCTACCATTTACCTAACCTACCCGTTAGGATAGGTTTTTCAAACAAGTGCTTGATTGGATCAAGCTTAGACACTATCCAAATTTCATGATCTAGGAAATAATGTCTAAACTTTTGGCAAGCCCATACCAAGGCCAAGCACGTTTTCTCCATGGCTTGATAATTTCTTTCATATGCCAATAGAGTTTTCGAAATATACTAAATAGCATACTCCTTAAGACTATCATCCTCATATTGAACAAGTAAAGCACCCAATGCATTCGCATGAATAGAAATATAAAGCAATAAAGGTTTCCCTTGCTTTGGAAGTTTTAAAATCGGAGGATTTACCAAATAAATTTTTTATCTTTCAAAAGCTTTTTGACAATCGGCATCCCATTCAAATTTAACCCATTTTCTCAAAATCCTATTGAAAGGTTCACATCTTGTTGTTAAATTGGAGATAAATCTATTAATTGCTTGGAGTCAACCTTGGAGGCTTCGGATTTGGGTCAAGTTGGAGGGTAGAGGCATGTCTATGATGGCTCGATACTTTGAGGGGTCGACTTATATGCCCCTTTGGCTTACCATGAACCCTAAGAGTTTGCCCGATTCTACACCAAAAACACATTTTTGAGGGTTTAGATTCACTTTATAAAGCCTAAGTCTTTTGAAAATATTTTGCAAAGATTCTATGTGTGTGCATCGGGTTTTTAATTTTACCAAAAGATCATCTGCATATACTTCCAAGAGCTCATGAATTTGATCATAAAAAATGGTAGTCATGACTCTTTGGTATGTGGCACCGGTATTTTTCAAACCAAATAGCATAATCGTGTAATAGTATGTGCCCCAAGGTGTAGTAAAAGTAGTTTTTGCCTGATCTTTTGGTGCTAACTTGATTTGATTATAACCCAAATAGCCATCCATAAAAGAAAACATTTCATGATTTGCAGTGCTATCAACTATCAAATCAATGTTTGGAAGAGGAAAATTGTCTTTTGGAGTGGCAAAGTTCAAATTTATAAAATCAATGCAAATTTGAACTTTTTCATTGGATTTTCGAACCACAACAATATTTGAAAGCCATTCTGAATAAGTAATGGGTTTTATAAATCCAACTTTTAAAAGATCTTCTAAACCCTCTTTTACTTGAAAGTGAACATCGGAATGGATTTTTCTAAGTTTTTGCTTCATGGGTTTTGCATTGGGTTGTAAGGGTATGCTCCACGATCTTAGGGTCTAGACCCAGTATGTCTTCATAGGTCTATGCAAATACATCAACATAGGATTTCAAAAATATAATGAATGATGCTTTTTCATGCTCATGCAAACATGCATCTATTTTGACATATTTTGGGTTAGACTCACTCCCTAGGTTGATTTTTACCAAATTCCCTCCTACGGAATTTGAAGATTTTTCCAAGTCAAGGATTTTATGAAATTCAGGAAGCTCGGAGGCTTAATCTTCCTCATGAATGAGGGGATTTTACTCCTTGCTTTAATCATTCTCAAGGACTTTAATTTCTAGGGAAGTGTTAGGCAAGAAAGGGGGGTTGTGAATGATAAACTTTGACGATTTTGGTATGAAATATATACAAGCTTGGAAGAACTTGAAAATGAGTTTTGTACATGGTCAATGTTTTTGGAATTTTCGAATTTTTCAATTTTTTTGTCTTTTTTGAAAAACAAAGTAGAAGGATGAATATACAAGACTTTCTTTTTGAGATTTTGAGATTTTTTAATTTTTTTGGCTTTTTCCAAACAAAGACTGGGAGAAGAAACATAATCAACTTTCTTTTTGGAATTTTCAGATTTTTCAAATGTTTTTGAATTTTGGGAGTTTTCTAAATTTTTTTGCTTTAACAAATATATAATTTTTTTGGATTTTTGTATAAGGAGGGGTCTTCCATCAAACCTACAAAGAAAATACCATGAATTAGGCTCTAAACAAGAGGTCTAAGTCATAGGTTTCGGTGTTAGTGGGTTATAGGGCACCCTTGACCCAATTGGTCTTAGATAGTGGCTCAGGGGGTATGAATGGGATGTAGCCCAATCCATATCGATTTGGGTTAGGTGTAGGTAGGATGGGCTCTAGCCTACCTCGGCTCTTGACTCCTAGACCTTGGTAAGGTGTGTATCCCATGTTCAACATCATATTCTAAGGCTTCTTGAGTTTTCTTATAAAGTGGATGGCCTTGAAACATGGTATCGTCCATGTCATAGATGTATACACGATTTATTTTGGTTTTGCCTAAGAGTTGGGAGGTTTGGATGGTGAAAGACTTGGAAGAGTTGAACTTCCCTAGGGGATACACGACCCTAGGTTTGGATGGCTTGGGATTGATCTTGGGTTCCTCTAGGAGATGGATGACCTTGGCCGGGTGTAGCTCTGTTTCTCCTAGTAGGTGGATGATAAGGGGATGGATTCTAGGTGCAACTCAATGTGCCCCTAGGAGTGGACAATTTGGGTTTATTTGGATGCAAAGGGAGAGCATGTTTGATCCCTTGCAAAGTTGAGAGGTATGAGTTCCAAGGGAAACCATGATCGGTCCCTTGGTGGGTTTGGGATGTTGGGAAAAATCATGACCGTAGGTTCGGATTCATGATATAAACCTAGGCTCAAAGGAACATTTTTGTTCATGGTAGGGTTAGGTGTACCTAGGATGTCAATGCATACCTTAGGAATAACAATGTCTACCATATTTTGAACTTTTTTTGATCTTCTTTTTTTTTTGAAATTCTTTTTCTTGGTGTGGGACATTCGGCGCACCTTGGAAATCCACATTCTTGTCATCATTGAGTGGGTATGTGGGTGCATGAGTGTGATTCGATGCATCTAATGTATATGAATGATCTACTGATCCTACACTAAGAAGGGAGGATCGAGTAGGGAGTTTGTGGGAGAATGAGTTTTGGACATACCTTTTTCAAGCTTGTCTACCTTTTGATGGTAAGAGCAAGCATCCTTGCAGGCGTCCTAAGGTTGCTCTAGCTCATGCACGGCTTCGAGCTCCCGTTGCTTTGCGAGGACTTAGATTTCATCCTCCAAGCCTACGTGTGTGCAACACTCATTCTCTTATAAAGTGGTGCTCATGGGATTGAAACCCATCGGAGCGAATATTTGTGGAACATGTGGAGTGATGTGGGGGAAGTGATCCTCATACCCCACTCCGCTTATATGCCTAGAAACGTGGGCTTCACTTTCAATTTTTGAAATTTCAAATTTTTGATTTTCAAATCTTTTTTATTTTAGAAAATTTTCCAATTTTTTTTTATCTTTCCAAACGTAAAAAACTTTTTTTGGTTTTTCATTGAAATTTTGTTCATCTTTGGGCAACCAGGTAATTTCACAAGCTGATTTTTCATAATTTTCAAAAACTGTCAAAGGACCATTTTGTCTTTTCTTCGATAAGGGCAAAACTATCTTTTTACGTAAAAATATCTGGATTTTTTTGTAATTTCGTCAAGTGACAGATTTGAAAAATTAAAAAATATTAGGGGTAGAACGAATTTTTTAAGTCCGTTGTCCAAAGCACGCTCATTGATTCGCTCCTCGTGGTTTTGAAAAAACCGTTGGCGGTTTTGAGAATCCTCGAGAAGAGAAAAGAAGAAGGAAAAGAGAGAAAGCGGAGAGAGCTAGGAGAACGAGAGAGGAGAGAGGCGACAGGGGAGAGAGGAGAGGATACAACAAGGGAGAGAGAAATACAATAGGAGAGGGAGGGGAGAAGGAGGGCGCCCGCTACTTCGTGCTTCCTTCATTTTTTAGCGTTTTTGTCTCTCTGCTCTTTTGGCATCTCGCCTTTTAGATGTTATTCTGAGCATCTACTCTTCTGGACTCTAGCTTTGTGGGCGTTCTTTTGGCCCTATGCTCTTTATTTTGTTTGATATTCTTAAATGTTTTGTAGGTTCTAGACGAACCATACCCTAATACTACTATTGGATATTGTCGTGTTTCGGTTCGTTTGACTGAAACGACGGTCTACAACTGAACTGGGATCTGTGCAGGGACAGGATGGTCGCCTTTCTTTGGTCAAAAGAAGGAATGGGTTCTATACATGGTTTCCCATAGATGGGTTTTTAAAGAAAGATTTTTCTGTTTATTTACTTTTCGATCCTCTTCTCTAAAGTATTTATAGAGAATGATCAAGACTTCGTCTTCTTGATTTTCTCATCTAGACTTTCCGTTATAAGTCATTTTTCTTTTTTTATAACATATACGTGTAAGTTTTTTATATGTAATTTTTTTCTCGGAATGGTCATTTACATATACACGGTTACAACTTACAAGAAGGACCATGCTGTATATCATGGGTGCCGCCTGACTGATTGCGAGTAGGCCCTACGAAAAAGAAACTTCGTTTCTCGCAGTCTCCGGAAGCTCTACAATAAAGGAAAACACAAGCGTAGAAGCATCCGAATAAGGAAAATCGTTCCAAACAAACTCAAGAGAATTGAAATCGGTCAAGGGAGTTGCCGGCACACCCCATCTTCGGCCTTTCTCTTCACTGTTTGAATATGATCCAAAATCAGCATTAGCATGAAACGGCCGAAAGAGACCGATCAATCCAACTAAAAGTAGCCTGAAACGGTCAAAAATTGCACTGGACTAAAGAAACCTTAACATTGTTTAAAAAAGCAACGTTTTGCGACAAATTTGTCCATGGCCTCCATGTTCAACCTACAATCAACCAAAGACAAAATCCACTTTTTGATTCCATTTTCGACTAAGAAATCCATCAAGAAAGTTTATTTGGGGCAAAACAGAACCAAACAACGTCAAAATATTGACGAAAAAGAGAAAACAAGCCAACTGAAATCGCTTTTCCGATGTTTCTACACAACTGAACGACTATCAATTAATGGTGATTATGGCTGCAATTCACAAGCAAATCATGAACATATCCATGCAGAGCCTCTATGGATCAAAATCAAATCTTAGAGAAAATCACGTTAAAACAACTTATAGAAGACGAACCTCTCTGTTAATGTTGACTGCGCAAAAATCAGCTTCTGCAATCTGTTTTGTGTCTCGAATATCTGTCAAATAGAAGCCTAATCTCTAGTGCAAGATTTTTTCTTTGAAAAATAGGTTGGAAATATGTTTTCCTACGAACAGACACCAACATCTCTATCCAGTTTCCGTTGATTGATTATGGCTGCAATTCACAAGCAAATCATGAACATATCCATGGAGAGCCTCTATGGATCAAAATTGTGTCAAATCTTAGAGAAAATCACGTTAAAACAACTTATAGGAGACGAACCTCTCTGTTAATGTTGACTGCGCAAAATTCAGCGTCTGCAATCTGTTTGTGTCTCGAATATCTGTCAAATGGAAGCCTAATCTCTAGTGCAAGATTTTTTCTTTGAAAAATAGGTTGGAAATATGTTTTCCTACGAACAAACACCAACATCTCTAACCAGTTTCCGTTGATTTTTCGGCCACGAGATAATGATCATACACACGTGAATCCTCACAAACCACGCTCGGATACTGTGTCAGATTCCAAACACTTTAGGACACTCGTGAAAGCAACATGCAATCGGATTTGTGATGAGTAAAAAAAAACTATTGGATCTTGGACTCGGCTACTACAACATGATAATTCTTATACGGATCTAGATACCAATACAATCTCTAAGATCCAAAAGATACCAATCCAACTAAACCAAAGACCCGCTATCAAACCAACCTCATGACTCATAGCTGAACACAACCATGGATGCCGAAATGCCCGGTTTACTGAAGCACAAGTATGCATAAGAGATTCTATCCGGAGTCATCGTGTACAGAGTATGAATGCCGAAACATGTATTGATGACAGAGTCCCACTTCTAAACGTGTGATACAGATGCCAACATGACCAGTAGGTACCTAACCGTCCCCCCTCGCGTAAGGGGCTTGGGTAAGTTGGAGTGGGTCTGAGACGTGAGGTGGGTCAACAAAAAAAAAATATATATATATATATATATATATATATATATAAATATATATATATATATATATATATATATATATATATATATATATATATATATATATAAAGAACTTTTGTCTAGATCCAGCTCTGTCTTCATATGTGGGACGGTGGACAGGTTTGAATTCCTCCCTAGATTCTTCTATAAAGAAAGACAATAAAAAGAAAAAGTAGAAGGTCCGGTGAGGAAAACAAGAGAAGAAGCCTTTCGTGAGTGCATGTACCCATGCTTGCTCATTAGCAGGGATAAAACTCTCTTCATCTGTATCGTTGTCTTCCCTCTCAACCCCCGAGGAAGGACTGGTTCTCCATTTGGTTCTTGGCTCTTTTGGCACACCGACAGAATAATCAAGAGGCAGCTTTTTGTGGGTTGCCATGGATGAATGCAGATCACGGTCGCATGCAGGTGGGAGGGCTGAGATTGAGTGGTATGACAAAAGGCATCCTTCTCCTCCTGCTATGCATGACACAAGAAGCCATAGTGGATCGTCCTATGGATCTTATCCTCACCCAAGAGATATGCAGGTGGAGAAGGCGAAGAATCCAGGTGGGTCTTCATCCAAAATTTGGGGTTTTAGTGATCCTGAATTCCAGAGAAAGAGGAGGGTTGCTAGTTACAAAATGTATAGTTATGAGGGTAAGGTGAAAGGATCCTTTAGGAAGAGTTTCGGATGGCTCAAGGAAAAATACGTAAGGATCGTCTATGGATGGTGGTGATTTGTACTCATCATCGTCATGGTCAACATCATTCTGATTAGCCTTTTATTTCTCTGGGGGTTGAAGGGTAAGTACGATGGCTATTTCCTAGTTAGTACCCATTTATACTTTGGCTTAATTTGTCACTTTAGGCATACATGGAAACTGATATGAAACGCTGATTGTATGCACTTCTGTATTTTGGGGGTTTGATGTTTGTAGATGTTGTAAGCTTTTTTTTTTATGAAGTTTAATATTGTGGGTTTGTAAAGATGGTTTATGCAACCTTCTGTTTTACAAGGAAATCTTATGTCGCTCATTGATGGAGTTGTTGTTTTGTACAAAAGTTTCATTTTCTGTTCTCCCATTTCACTAATTTTGTACGTCTGTTGTGATGAATCTTTAGAGAGCCTGGTGAAAAACCTCGTTGTTGTGCTATAGTATTGCCATATGCACATCAGCTGCCTAGAGATGTTTAACGCATATATCCTGTCAGCATGAATGACATGATTTGGTTTTGAATAAGCGATTGGCGTTTAATGTCTCAGAATTGTCTTGGTTATTTGTTTAAGCTGTTAAGAGTTATTAGTCATCTTTCTCAACCTTCACATTGGGGGTGTGGGGTTGAATTTCACAACGATTTTCTATATTCATTGGACTTTTCTAGCTTCATATTCATTGTGGAACAGACAGTTTTTCCTGGCTTAATTGCTAATGGTAAATTATTTTAGGGAGAATTCGCAAAATAAGAGAACAAATTACATGGTTGAACAATTATATTGGTATCTCTGGACAAGTATTTGGCTTTCTTCGTATGAGTTCCAAGATGGATATCCATGTCATGGCTAAAAATATTCGTTGAACAGTTCCAAGCTGTGGGACTGCCAGCACAATTGAAGAGCATGACCCTATCAGCTTCTTTGCTTGCTATGGTAGTTTGAATCTTTTAGTACTCGTATTATTGTTGTGTGACCAATTGCACAGGCACTCCTTGTTTTTCTATTGATATAATCTGCAGTTTGTGAAACAAGTTTTCTTTAGCTTTAGTACTTTATATTCTGCTATTTGCCATGTGTTTTTGCTGAAAATTTATGCAAAATGGTACTACTTTTAAGACAGATGAAAGCAATTTCTTTCAGAACTTTTAGTTCCAGCATGTAAGTGTCTCTTCCACTGAAGGTAAACCACTCTCAAGATCATTCTCGGTTGAATGAATATTTAGTATATTTTGCTTCCATCCATTTTTCCAAAATCCAAGTAGTGAGAAATATAAAGCTTCAATAATATAGGACAACACTGATACTTCAAAACAATGAAAAAGAAGTATGTGATCGGATTGAGCCTTTGTGCATGGCTCCCCTCTGACAGACTTCCAACATAGTGTGTCCTCCAAATAAATTTTGGGTCATAGAATTTGGATTCTTGTATCATCTTAAACTAGTTTTTGAAGAATGAGTTTCACAAAGTCTTCAGATGGTTGCACCAAGCTGCGCTTAACTTTCAGAGGTGCAGCACTAATTCTTTTGCTTAAGAAGGATGCGCTAGGGAGTGGACCCTCGTTACAAGGTTTTGTAGACTTCTCTTTTCCCATTTCAGGATTCCGTCCGTATCCAAGAGCATTACTAAGGGGCTCTCCCCTTTGGATTGAATCCTGTATGTCATCCTCTGATTGCATAATCTTCAGGAACTTTAAAAACTAAAATTTGGAACTTTAGGTATATGCCAGGTTTGAGAAGTGTGATATTCAAACTCTGTGCTGTTTGGAAGGTTGGCAGATTATTTCTGCATTATTTCATTTCACATACCAGCGTAAAACTTCGTCGGATTTCTACAACATGGATTACAAAAATTATGAGCATTGCTTTGGGGCGTTCTCGCCTAGCGACGTGCTGCAGAGCCCGAATGCAGTAAGAAGTAAGCAAGGGCCACTACATTTTCGCCCGAATGTAGTGAATCAATTGCAGAGAGGGTTCCCACATCATGGACGGGTGTGGGTAAAGAAGTTAGTCCCGCTACATTGCCGCCCGAATGTAGTGAAAAATTTTCAGAGAGGGTCTCCGCATTTTGATTATGGACGGATGCGGGGGGTAAGGAAGCTAGTCCTAGATAATAAGATTCGTATTGGTTCTTGGAATATCGGAACATTATCGGGTAAGCTAATGGAGGTGGTAGATACTATGATTCGGAGAAAGATTCATATTCTATGTTTACAAGAGACAAAATGGGTTGGAGAAAAAGCAAAGGAGATAGAGGATACAGGTTTTAAATTATGGTACTCAGGTAAAGAAAAGGCCCGAAACGGAGTTGGTATTATCATAAATAAAGATTTAAAGGAGAGTGTAGTAGACATACAACGATATGGTGACCGAATCATGACATTGAAATTAGTGTTAGGAGTAGAGGTTTTGAATATAGTTTGTGCTTACGCACCCCAAGTAGGACTAGAAGATAGTATAAAGACAGTTTTTTGGGAAGAGTTAGATAAGGTGTTTCAAAAGATTCCACAAAGGGAGATGATTTGTTTAGGAGGAGATTTAAATGGACATGTCGGTAAAGAGGCATTACGATATCAAGGGATTCATGGAAACTTTGGTTATGGGGATATAAACGAGGAAGGTAGGGAGATTTTAAATTTTGCTATGTCATTTGATCTCTTTATAGTAAATAAAATCTTCAAAAAACGAGATGAACATTTAATTACTTATAAGAGTGGCTTATCACAAACACAAATTGATTACTTTATTTGTAGAAAAAAAAATAGAGCGTGTTGTAAAGATTGTAAGGTAATTCCAAGAGAAAGCTTAACCATCCAACTTCGACTTTTAGTTATGGATATACAAATAAAAAAATGGACAAAGAAGAAAAGAGTGCATCGAGCTATTCGGACTAAATGGTGGAACCTCAAAAGTGAGAAAGAAGATATATTTAAACAAAAAGTCCTTCAAGGAGATGTTTGGAATTATGTTGGCACACCCTCTGATATGTGGAACAATATGGCTATACATATTAGGAAAGTGGCGAAAGATGTGTTAGGGGTATCTAAGGGAGGTGTACCAGCACAAAAAGAAGCTTGGTGGTGGAGTGAAGTAGTACAAAACAAAATCAAGGCAAAGAGGGCATGGTACAAATTACATTATGCTAAGAAAACTAGTGAAACTTTAGAAGCTTATAAGAAAGCAAAGAAGGAAGCAAAAAAGGCCGTTAGTGAAGCAAAAGCTAAGATTTGGGAGGACTTATATAAAAAACTCAACTCAAAAGAGGGTGAAAGAGACATTTTTAGGATAGCTAGGGCTAGAGATAAGAAAACTAAAGATCTTAATTATGTTAGATGTATAAAAGACGAGGATGAAAAATTCTAGTGGCAAATGATGATATAAGAAATAGATGGAAAAACTATTTTTATAATCTTTTTAATGAAAATAAAGATGTTAGTATTAGTTTAGGAGATTTAGCCAAGTCAGAAAAGTATATAAACCACAATTTCTACCGACGTATTCAAAAGAATGAAGTCAAAGAGGCTCTTAAACATATGAAGAGTGGTAAATAGGTAGGACCAGATAATATTCCTATAGAAGTTTGGAAAATACTAGGAGAAATAGGAATCACTTGGCTCACAAGACTATTTAATGAAATATGGAAAAACCAAAAGATGCCCGAGGAATGGAGAGCAAGTACACTTATACCCATATATAAAAACAAGGGAGACATTCAAAATTGTGCGAATTATCGAGGTATCAAGTTAATGAGTCATACTATGAAATTATGGGAAAGAATTATTGAACGTAGGTTAAGACAAGTATCAAGTACAACAGAGAACCAATTTGGATTTATGCCTGGTAGATCTACTATTGAAGCGATTCACCTTTTGAGACGTCTTATGGAACATTTTAGAGCAAAAAAGAAAGACCTTCACATGATATTTATTGATCTAGAAAAAGCTTATGATAGGGTACCGAGGGAGGTTCTTTGGAGAACTTTGGAAAAAAGAGGTATCCCATTGACATATATTAACCTTATAAGAGACATATATGATGGTGCAAAAACATGTGTGAGGATTCATGAAGGAACGACAGACTTCTTTGAAGTTAATATTGGGTTACATCAAGGATCAACTTTAAGTCCATACTTATTTATAATGGTGATGGATGAGTTAACAAAACATATTCAAGATGAAGTACCTTGGTGTTTGTTATTTGCAGATGACATTGTATTAGTGGAGGAGTCTAAGGAAAAAGTTAATAGAAAATTGGAACTATGGAGAGAAACATTAGAAAACAAAGGCCTCCGACTTAGTAGAACAAAGACAGAATATATGGAATGTAAGTTTGATCATTTGGCTACTTCAGAGGACATAGAAATTAAAATTGGCACGCATTGCATTCCCCAAAAGGAAAGTTTTAAATACCTAGGGTCAATTTTTCAAAGTGATGGAAGAATTGATGGAGATGTTACACATAGAATTAATGCTGGTTGGTTAAAATGGAGAGGAGCATCAGGTATCCTTTGTGACAAGAAGATACCATTAAAATTAAAAGGTAAATATTATAGAGCAGCAGTTAGGCCTGCCATGTTTTATGGTTCTGAGTGTTGGGCAGCTAATCATCAACATGTACAAAAGATGTCTGTGACAGAAATGAAGATGTTGAGATGGATGAGTGGTCATACAAGAAAAGACCGTATACATAATGAGGTTATTAGAAACAAATTAGGAGTGACACCAATAGAGGATAAAATGAGAGAACATCGTTTAAGATGGTTTGGACATATAGAAAGAAGATCAAAAGAAGAACCTGTAAGAAGGTTAGAAAACCTAAATTTGGAAAGTATTAAAAGAGGTAGAGGACGACCACAAAAGTGTTGGAAAGAAACAATAAAGAATGATCTAGCTTATTGGGAGTTAACTGCTAACATGGCACACGATAGAGATCTGTGGAAACAAAGAATCCATGTAGCCGACCCCGTCTAGTATGGGAAAAGGCTTAGTTGTTGTTTGTTTGTTTGTTTGTTTATTTCATTTCACATACCGTCAACTATGATTTTCTTGGATTAACCTAATGGCGGCTAAGGTTTCTCCCCAGTACTCGTGGCTACTCCATTGTTGACGAAGTAGCATTCAACATCTGCCTTGCTATTAAGAAACTTATTCAACCTCTTAGTAAAACTGTAAAACAATGATGACTGCTTGGTGGTAGTTAATCCTATTCTGATAAGTCCATCTGTTCTGCAGTTAAGTTGTTAGTAAGCTGTATGATTCAAAATGTTGAAAGGTTAACAATTTTCTTTCGAATTTCTCTTTTGGTGATGCAACAACTGGAACTATTGTTTCTTAGGAATGACCTCTTTTGAGCCTGAACATCATGGTAACAGATAGACCTAATGATCTGTTCCTCGTCAAAATTGAGCTGCCCGTCAAAGGCCAGAATATCCTTGGTCTATTTATATGATTTCCACTCCACCTAAACGCTTGTAAAGTTAATAAGGTGTGTGGTTTCCCATGCATCTCTCAGATAAAAAATTTTATGGCTAATTTAAAGGCAAAATGTGCTGCTTTAGGATCTTGTTAAAATGTTATTACCTTTAGCTTTTCTAGTCTACTATTTGTCCTGATATATCTGAACTGGGTGCATTATCCTTAAGGTTGGTCCCTGTTTTGTCATAAAACCTTCCTCTCACTTTTGACGTTAAGGAAACAAAGAACCCACTCAGTTCACACCCTGTTTACTATTGGATATTGCTTGTTTTTGTATACCAGCAGTGATCTTTTTTCATTACATTACATCTATGCTCCTTTTTAGAAGTCCTAATTTGTGATTGGCTTCTTGTTTCATTTCAAATATAAAATGGTTCTCAAATCAATAAATATCATCCATTGAAGAAATGGGTTCTAAAATAAAATATCCTGGTCAACAAATGGATTGCTTGCTGTAAAACAGCAGCTGCTACGAATATGCTATCCACCCTTGGCGATGGAACACTACAAGTGTCGATATCATTCACATTTATACCACATTTTATGCTGACCATGTCTCAGTGGCCCTACAGACGTGAACAACCTGTCCTTATTTAAGTCAATGACGAATATTGCCCTTTATTTTGTTTAATTAGATGATCTTGCAACCATCATCTTTTGGAAAATATTTATTTGATTTATTACCAATATTGGGCCACAGAAGAAAGATTTAAAGGAGATGGTAGATACTATGATTCGGAGAAAGATTCATATTCTATGTTTACAAGAGACAAAATGGGTTGGAGAAAAAGCAAAGGAGATAGAGGATAAAAGTTTTAAATTATGGTACTCAGGTAAAAAAAAGGCTCGAAACGGAGTTGGTATTATCATAAATAAAGATTTAAAGGATAGTGTAGTAGATATACAACGATATGGTGACCGAATCATGACGTTGAAATTAGTGTTAGGAGCAGAGGTTTTGAATATAGTTTACGCTTACGCACTCCAAGTAGGACTAGAAGATAGTATAAAGATTGTTTTTTGGGAAGAGTTAGATAAGGTGTTTCAAAAGATTCCACAAAAGGAGATGATTTGTTTAAGAGGAGATTTAAATGGACATGTCGGTAAAGAGGCATTAGGATATCAAGGGATTCATGGAAACTTTGGTTTTGGGGATATAAACGAGGAAGGTAGGGAGATTTTAAATTTTGCTATGTCATTTGATCTCTTTATAGTCAATACAATCTTCAAAAAGCGAGATGAACATTTAATTACTTATAAGAGTGGCTTATCACAAACACAAATTGATTACTTTATTTATAGAAAAAAAGATAGAGCGTGTTGTAAAGATTGTAAGGTAATTCCAAGAGAAAGCTTAACCATCCAACTTCGACTTTTAGTTATGGATATACAAATAAAAAATGGACAAAGAAGAAAAGAGTGCATCGAGCTATTCGGACTAAATGATGGAACCTCAAAAGCGAGAAAGAAGATATATTTAAACAAAAAGTCTTTCAATGAGATGTTTGGAATTATGTTGGCATACCCTGTGATATGTGGAACAATATGGCTATACATATTAAGAAAGTGGCGAAAGATGTGTTAGGGGTATCTAAGGGAGGTGTACCGGCACAAAAAGAAGCTTGGTGGTAGAGTGAAGTAGTACAAAATAAAATCAAGGCAAAGAGGGCATGTTACAAATTATATTATGCTAAGAAAACTAGTGAAACTTTAGAAGCTTATAAAAAAGCGAAAAAGGAAGCGAAAAAGGCCGTTAGTGAAGCAAAAGCTAAGATTTGGGAGGACTTATATAAAAAACTCAACTCAAAAGAGGGTGAAAGAGACATTTTTAGGATAGCTAGGGCTAGAGATAAGAAAACTAAAGATCTTAATTATGTTAGATGCATAAAAGACGAGGATGAAAAATTCTAGTGGCAAATGATGATATAAGAAATAGATGGAAAAACTATTTTTATAATCTTTTTAATGAAAATAAAGATGTTAGTATTAGTTTAGGAGATTTAGCCAAGTCAGAAAAGTATATAAACCACAATTTCTACCGACGTATTCAAAAGAATGAAGTCAAAGAGGCTCTTAAACATATGAAGAGTGGTAAATCGGTAGGACCAGATAATATTCCTATAGAAGTTTGGAAAATACTAGGAGAAATAGGAATCACTTGGCTCACAAGACTATTTAATGAAATATGAAAAAACCAAAAGATGCACGAGGAATGGAGAGCAAGTACACTTATACCCATATATAAGAACAAGGGAGACATTCAAAATTGTGTGAATTATCGAGGTATCAAGTTAATAAGTCATACTATGAAATTATGGGAAAGAATTATCGAACGTAGGTTAAGACAAGTATCAAGTACAATGGAGAACCAATTTGGATTCATGCCAAGCAGATCTACTATTGAAGCGATTCACCTTTTGAGACGTCTTATGAAACATTTTAGAGCAAAAAAGAAAGACCTTCACGATATTTATTGATCTAGAAAAAGCTTATGATAGGGTACCGAGGGAGGTTCTTTGGAGAACTTTGGAAAAAAGAGGTATCACATTGACATATATTAACCTTATAAGAAACATGTATGATTGTGCAAAAACATGTGTGAGGACTCGTGAAGGAACGACAGACTTCTTTGAAGTTAATATTGGGTTACATCAAGAATCAACTTTAAGTCCATACTTATTTATAATGGTGATGGATGAGTTAACAAAACATATTCAAGATGAAGTACCTTGGTGTATGTTATTTGCAAATGACATTGTATTAGTGGAGGAGTCTAAGGAAAATGTTAATAGAAAATTGGAACTATGGAGAGAAACATATTAGGAAGCAAAGGCCTCTGACTTAGTAGAACAAAGACAAAATATATGGAATGTAAGTTTGATCATTTGGTTACTTCAAAGGACATAGAAATTAAAAGTGGTACACACTGCATTCCCCAAAAGGAAAGCTTTAAATACCTAGGGTTAATTTTTCAGAGTGATGAAAGAATTGATGGAGATGTTACACATAGAATAAATGTTGGTTGGTTAAAATGGAGAGGAGCATCAGGTATTCTTTGTGATAAGAAGATACCATTAAAATTAAAAGGTAAATATTATAGAGCAGCAATTAGGCCTGCCATGTTTTATGGTTCAGAGTGTTGGGCAGTTAATCATCAACATGTACAAAAGATGTATGTGACAGAAATGAAGATGTTGAGATGGATGAGTGGTTATACAAGAAAAGACCGTATACATAATGAGGTTATTAGAAACAAATTAGGAGTGACACCAATAAAGGATAAAATGAGAGAACATCGCTTAAGATGGTTTGGACAATAGAAAGAAGATCAAAAGAAGAACCTTTAAGAAGGTTAGAAAAACTAAATTTGGAAAGTATTAAAAGAGGTAGAGGACGACCACAAAAGTGTTAGAAAGAAACAATAAAGAATGATCTAGCTTATTGGGAGTTAACTGCTAACATGGCACACGATAGGGATCTGTGGAAACAAAGAATCCATGTAGCCGACCCCATCTAGTATGGGAAAAGGCTTAGTTGTTGCGTTGACGATTAGTTTTCTCATATGCTTGCTGTTGACAATCCTGGTGTCTTATGTGTCAATCTGTCTCAATATGAATACATGGATGTATTGAGCATGGTTTGTTTGTAGGATCGAGGACTTCAGGTTTTTTAAAAACAAATTGTAGCGGCTGGCCTGCTTAGGATGATAGCAGACACCAATGAGTTAAAATCGACGTTAGAACACTGACGCACGGTTGCAGGGCCCAATGCCTTACCGCTGCCTTGTGCCACCAGATTGTTATGGAGGACTTGCGATTGTAATGCCACCAAATCCGTTCAGCAACATTCCATTTTCCCCATACTTTTTGGACAAAAAAGCTTTCTTCTGAAAGGTCTTCAATTTTTTTATAAGGAAAATGAAACCTGATCCTCGATTTTGAAGTTGAATGTTAATATGCACAAGATAGAACACAGAGAAACCGGTAGCCAATCCCATTTGGCGGGGAATAAGTCTCCTGTTGGAACAGAGAATATACCTACCCTCTTCACTTACGGCGGTTAACTTCACCACAATTCAAACATTAACAACAACAACAACTAAGCCTTTTCCCATACTAGACGGGGTCGGCTACATGGATTCTTTGTTTCCATAGAGCCCTATCATGTGCCATGTTAACTCTTGAATCTTGAACTTTGTGGATACATATCAAAATAATAAGGATGACCACTGAAAATAAATGTCATTTTTAAATAGAAAGCACTCTTCCATATGAAGAAGAAAAGGCCAAACAATCAATTTCTGAAAAGCATAAAATACATACCGCATGCAAATCCACGATAAAGAAGAGTGTTTCGTATGTATTCTGAAGAAAAGTCCAATTAGAAAATTTAAACATTAACTTTTGAAATAGAAATAGACTGGTTAAATCAGTGATAAACCAGTCTACAGAATCTGATTGGTGATAACAGAGACTAAACTTTTTTGGTTTCATGCAACCACAGCCGCTGATAAGCATTTGCATACCCGCTTAATTAGGCCCTTCCTACCGAATGTCAAAGATTTCATTGTTGGAATCAGAGCAATTGATTATACAATGCCCGTTCAGTGAGAAATATGTTATCATCAATAATATAACATTTAACCACGCTTTATCCTACCAAAAGAACTGAATCCCTCAAATATCTCAACCATGCAATATTAATGTCAATATTTCAAGCATCAACATATTAATCTCACACGAGGACTTTTGAGTTGCCAGTTAGGATTCACAAGCTAAACTTATTGGTTCGGATTTTTTCTCGTACGCAAAGCCAAGCCACGCTGCCCACAAAACTAGACTTGTCAGTCGTGCTTCCAAAATGTTATACATGAAACAAGAATAAATGTGAGCATATACCTATACCACAACAACAACAACTAAGCCTTTTCCCATACTAGATGGGGTCAGCTACATGGAATCTTTGTTTCCATAGAGCTCTATCATGTGCCATGTTAGCAATTAACTCACAATAAGCTAGATTATTCTTTATTGTTTCTTTCCAACACTTTTGTGGTTATCCTCTACCTCTTTTAATACTTTTCAAATTTAATTTTTCATACATTCTTACATGCTCTTCTTTTGATCTTCTTTCTATATGTCCAAACCATCTTAAACGATATTCTCTCATTTTAGGTGTCACTCCTAATTTGTTTCTAATAACGTCATTATGCATTCGGTCTTTTCTTTTATGATCGCTCATCCATCTCAACATCTTCATTTCTGTCACAGACATCTTTTGTACATGTTGATGGTTAACTGCCTAACACTCATAACCATAAAATATGACAGGTCTAATTGCTGCTCTATAATATTTACCTTTTAACTTTAATGGTATCTTCTTATCACAAAGAATACCTGATGCTCCTCTCTATTTTAACCAACCAGTATTAATTCTATGCGTAACATCTCCATCAATTCTTTAATCACTCTGAAAAATTGACCCTAGGTATTTAAAACTTTCCTTTTGGGGATGCAATGTATGTCAATTTTAATTTCTGTATCCTCTGAAGTAACCAAATGATCAAACTTACATTCCATATATTTTGTCTTTGTTCTACTAAGTCAGAGGCCTTTGCTTTCTAATATGTTTCTCTCCATAGTTCCAATTTTCTATTAACATTTTCCTTAGACTCCTCCACTAATACAATGTCATCTGCAAATAACATACACCAAGGTACTTCATCTTGAATATGTTTTGTTAACTCATCCATCACCATTATAAATAAGTATGGACTTAAAGTTGATCCTTGATGTAACCCAATACTAACTTCAAAGAAGCTTATCATTCCTTTGTGAGTCCTCACACAGGTTAATGTATGTCAATGAGATACCTATTTTTTCCAAGGTTCTGTAAAGAACCTCCCTCGGTACCCTATCATAAGCTTTTATAGATCAATAAATATCCTGTGAAGGTCTTTCTTTTTTACTCTAAAATTTTCCATAAGACATCTCAAAAGGTGAATCGCTTCAATAGTAGATATGCCTGGCATGAATCCAAATTGGTTCTCTGTTATACTTGATATTTTTCTTAACCTACATTCGATAATTTTTTCTCACAATTTCATAGTATGGCTCATTAACTTGATACCTCAATAATTCACACAATTATAAATGTCTCCCTTATTCTTATATATAGGTATAAGTGTACTCGCTCTCCATTCCTCGGATATTTTTTGGTTTCTCCATATTTCATTAAATAATCTTGTGAGCCAAGTGATTCCTATTTCTCCTAGTATTTTTCAAACTTCTATAGGAATATTGTCTGGTCCTACCGATTTACCACCCTTCATATGTTTAAGATCCTCTTTGACTTCATTCTTTTAAATCTGTAGGTAGAGATTATGGTTTATGTACTTTTCTAATTTAACTAACTCTCCTAAGTTAATACTAACATCTTTATTTTCATTAAAAAACTTACAAAAATAGTTTTTTCATCTATTTCTTATATCATCATTTGCCACTAGATTTTTTTCATCCTCATCTTTGATGCATCTAACAACACTAAGATCTTTAGTTTTCTTATCTCTAGCTCTAACTATCCTAAAAATATCTCTTTAACCCTTTTTTGAGTTTAGTTTTTTTATATAAATCTTCCCAAATTTTATCTTTTGTTTCACTGACAGTCTTTTTTGCTTCCTTCTTTACTTTCTTATAAGCCCCTGAAGTTCCACTAGTTTTCTTAGCATAATATAATTTGTAACATGCCCTCTTTGCCTTGATTTTATTTTGCACTACTTCACTCCACCACCAAGCTTCTTTTTGTGCCGATACACCTCCATTAGATACACCTAACACATCTTTCGCCAGTTTCCTAATATGTATAGCCATATTGTTCCACATATCATAAGGTGTACCAACATAATTTCAAACATCTCCTTGAAGGACTTTCTGATTAAATATATCTTCTTTCTCGCTTTTGAGGTTCCACCATTTAGTCTGAATAGCTTGATGCACTCTTTTCTTCTTTGTCCATTTTTTATTTGTAAATCCATAACTAAAAGTTGATGTTGGATGGTTAAGATTTCTCCTAGAATTACCTTACAATCTTTACAACACGCTCTATCTTTTTTCTACAAATAAAGTAATCAATTTGTGTTTGTGATAAGCCACTCTTATAAGTAATTAAATGCTCATCTCGTTTTTTGAAGATTGTATTGACTATAAAGAGATCAAATGCCATAGAAAAATTTAAAAACTCCCTACCTTCCTCGTTTATATCCCCAAAACCAAAGTTCCCATGAATACCTTGATATCCTAATGCCTCTTTACCGACATGTCCATCTAAGTCTCCTCCTAAACAAATTATCTCCCTTTGTGGAATTCTTTGAATCATTTTATCTAACTCTTCCCAAAAAACTGTCTTTATACTATCTTCTAGGCCCACTTGGGGTGCGTAAGCACAAACTATATTTAAAACCAATGCTCCTAACACTAATTTCAACGTCATGATTCGATCACTATATCGTTGTATGTCTACTACACTATCCTTTAAATCTTTATTTATGATAATACCAACTCCATTTCGAGCCTTTTCCTTACCTGAGTACCATAATTTAAAATATGTATCCTCTATTTCATTTGCTTTTTCTTCAACCCATTTTGTCTCTTGTAAACATAGAATATGAATCTTTCTCCGAATCATAGTATCTACCACCTCCATTAGCTTACTGGATAATGTTTTGATATTTCAAGAACCAATACGAATTTTATTTCTAGGACTAGCTTCCTTACTCCCCGCATCTGCCCATATTCAAAATGCAGAGACCCTCTTTGAAAATTATTCACTTCATTCGGGTGGCAATGTAGCGGGACTAACTTCTTTACCCACACCCGTTCATGATGTGGGAAAGAAACAATAAAGAATGATCTAGCTTATTGTGAGTTAACTGCTAACATGGCACACGATAGGGATATGTGGAAACAAAGAATCCATGTAGTTGACCCCATCTAGTATGGGAAAAGGCTTAGTTGTTGTTGTTGTTCCATTTGCAGTTTGTACCAGTCCTCAAGTTACATGCACACTTCCATATGGGTATGGTTCGTTGGAGCTAAATAGCTCTTTCAGATAAAAGCTGCATAAGAAAAGAAACTTATATCATATTCTCATATTCTCGCCTATGATGAAATAAGAAAGTTATTGGAAGATCATCCGTTTGGCTCCAATCAACTGTTCTTGAAGGCTGCCACTCCAAGTGTCCAACATGTCCCAACTGATGGTGCACCAGTCTAAGTATGTTATAAGTGGCAAAAACCTACCGCCCATGCCTATGTTCTTGGATACAGCTGCTTTACATGGAGTGGCAGAGCTATGACTACTCATGTGTCAGGAAGTGCTGGCCAGAAACTTGGCTCTTCATAATTGTGGTTAAGATGGTCTACTAACATTTAATGGGAGAAATACATAAATTGTGTAGTTTAAGGATCGGTTGCAGCATATAACATTTTAAACATCAGAGTCCTCTCATAATCTCTGGGCAAGTCAATTTGGCAGCATAGTAATGAGACCATTGCTCAAGTCATTTATCTTACAGAAGGCCCAGCTTTTTCTTTGTTTTTTTTCTCTAATAGGAGATCCTCAGTTTGTCCAGAGCAACACTGTTCATCTGGTGGAGCATAATAAGACCAACTTCAAGCTGATAATTTCAGAAGTTTGATACCAGAAGCGTGGGCTTTTCTCATATCTGCCTACCCCAACTTGTGAATAAAAAAAAAAGCTAAAGGGAACGGAGTTTTGACTTTAATTATTAGAACATCTCATGGTTTTCAGCTAGTAAAGTAATTTTACTACAAATTCAGCATTTTACATACTTTTGAATCAGATGTCCCCGACTCCTGAGAAACCTAAAGCAATCAGATCCTAGAAAAGGACTTTTACAATTTAAAGAAATATAACTGTAAATGCATGTACTATATTATAGAAGAAAGGAATAAAGCAAATGCTAGAACAAAGTTGGTTGCACATTCACTCGAAGCTTGGTATTGAACAATGGAGGATACGTACCATATTCCACATTCTCCAATACTGCCAACAGCATCAGGCAAGGAAATGAAAAGCTTGTAAGAAGATCTTCAATTATTGTAAAACAGATTGGGGAACAGAAGTTAACAAATACAATTCCCGATAGTCAAACACTTACCTCCTCAACAGTTCTTGCATTCCACCAATCTTTGTAGAACTCATGATCACCAAATCGCAGAATCTCTGCAAGTATATTCAACCTTCACAGTGGAAGTTATAGAGAACATTAACTTCCCATGCATGAACAATAAATACATCACGGTATGAAATAAAAATTAATGAAATAAAGTTGCATGGTTTACTTAGTAGTGTTACATGAAAGACACCAATGACCGGTCCCATTTCTTATGGTTCTGGAAAACAGAACTGAAAAATCTAGAAAGCCAGATGTTCACTTTGATGGGTAAAACTACAACTTCGCTGAGTGCCATTCGACGCCCTGGGACATTGACCCAGCTTAACTCAAAACAGATTTTGGATTTGCTGGTTTATATCATATGCCTATCTAGGTCCACAGTATGTGTATGTATGCTTGCAGACATGCATGATATGCATACAGTACATTTTCATATATGTGTATATCCTATACAGGATAATTTATTAGACATCCTTATGTATCACACTTGTTGCTTTTTTATTATTTCCTTTGTGAGTGACCTGGCTGTTATGTCTGCATGTGACAAACCATATGCAGTAAAACACTCAGATGTTCAAATTTTTTTCAACTTAACGTGTAAATGTAACTTAGCTTTAGTTTAGCAAGATGTTTTCCATAAATTGTGTTTGATTCACAAGATAAACACATGATAAGGGTTTTCCAACACAGGATTTTAAAATATTTTCATTAAAGTTATATGGAATGAGGCACCGGAATCAAGAATCCAAGAAACCGTTCCTTGAACTTGGTTAGTTGAAGAAAAACAAACCGCACATATTATTGCTTTGTCTTTATTTGAGCTAAGTCTTTTATCTTTTCTTCGAGTGCAACGATAGAGGATGAGCCTTGTTCTTCAACTAATGCCACATTTCTTTTTAACTTTGGGCAATTTGGCCTTATATGTCCGGCCTCTCTATAATGGTGGCAAATAATATCTTTTCTTTATTCTTTACTTTTGAAATGAGGAGGTCGGTAAGCTTTCATATTTGCTCCGAGTTTTGATGTGGTCAACGCGGTGTCTCTTTAAAGTCTAACTTCATTCGTTCTTGTTTCCACCATTTGGATATCGGTAAGAATCTCTTCATTTATATAGAAAGTTTTCTATGAATGAGAGATGATCTTACCCCTTCAAATTATTTTCGGAGACTTCTTAAAAATTGGCAAACAAAATCCTCATTATCTTCACATTGTCTCTCACTAAGACATTGTGTGTATTTCCTTTTGTAATCATATAATTGGTTTCAAACATTAAAGTACTCTCCAAAAAATTTCTTTACCCTTTTATCTCCTTGTCTAAGTGAGACCAATTTATATCTTAATGTCTTCCTATGAGCCACATCACTTTGAATATGGGATTTTTTTAAATATTCTCATGCTTTTTTAGCATTAGTAAAATCTGCTAAAGTGTCCCTAGTATGCTCATTTACATTATTCATGAGCACCCATAGGATTGTTATGTGACCTCCTTCATGTTCCTCTTTTTGCTTAAGTATGGCATTGATAGATGGCTCCACCTTCGAATCACTTATATGGTCCTATAATTTTTTGAAATATAGGCAATTTTCATAGATTTGGCACATGTCTTTTAGTTCAAGGGTGTTAGACGAAATTTGAATCCCCTTTATCATCAATATTTTAAGAAAAAAACTAAAGAGGTAAACTTATAAAATACAATCGGCAGGTTTCCCGAGACGATAATAATATTCTCATAATCGCAAAATGGCTCTGATACCATGTAATGAAAATAATGTTTCAATATGACGATGAATATCACCTCAAAATATCACTCGCAAAAACTTTAGAAAAAAATGCTATAATAAAACGTATGCAACAAAGACATAATAAATTTATATATATATATATATATATTATTTAACCACAAAAGGCTTGAAATAAAAGTATGTATAAGAAAAGGTATTTATAGAGTACACGAGAAAGAAGAGAAGACAAGAGAGAAGAAGTGAGAAGAGGGGACTGAGAGGGGGCAGGAAAAGGGGCAGACAGCCCCCTGCCAGTCCCCAACCGTTACCCAAGTAGCCGTTGGGGGCTGGCCCAATGGCTATCCAAGTAGTCGTTGCTGCTCCATCCCCTTTTAACAGCACATGTTCCCATTTTATTGAAGGTTCTCAGTAAGACAGTCCTCCAAATACCCACGATTTGTCTCGGGGCCCAAGTTTCAGGCTCAGATGTGAATGTCAAGACAACTTTCAGTAGCTTCTGGCAGTGTGAGCTTGAAACCGAGCCACAAGCTCATACACTTTTTGCACTTACTTTTTATGCAACAAAGAGTCCATAGTTGCAGGAAGGAAGAACTTGTACTCCGTAGTTAAGATTTCAACTTTACTAGCACCTATCTAATGTCAGGTCAATCCACACATAGCATTGGGTTCGCTGGCAATGGTGACATCCGTAACTTCCATAGAAGGCCTCAGCATGTAGCAGTCTTAATAGAAAACTTTAACAAATTTACTGTAACCCCATATCTATCCATGTCAGCGAGTATTTATCATTTCCAGCTACACATCCATCTTTCTTTAACACTCATCTCACTAACCTAGAAAGAGCTCAAAAGGAATTTAAACCCTTAAAGTTGCAGGCGTGGACACCTATTACGATCATTAGGGTTTTCAACCACAGAATTTATTACGAATTTCCAAACATACTACAACTTACAGAACTATGGCCATCCACCAAAGGGATTACTTGAAGGAGGACGCTTGGACGTACCACAGATGGAAAAAGCAATAGAACATGCAGAGCCACACATACAATGTTGGCACGGACAGCTTCAAGACCCTCTCCACCGCATTCAAAAAGTTTCCTTTCAATGGATGCTGAGAGTTCTTGATGATTGGATTCATGTACTGCAAAATTAGACCAGCAAGGCTAATTTATATCAAAAATGGATTTGAGATGTAAATCAGAAGAAACACATAACTGCAACAGCTTACCTGTTCTATGATAAATCCCATTACACCAGTCAAAATAACCAATTTATATAGTTGGTGAATAACCCATTCCCTCCGAATAAAGGCAGTCTGAGGATAGCTAGGCTACAATAATAAGTACCTTATAAATGAGCATACAAAAACATGAATATACATGGGAAAACGTCAAATGTGAATATCCACTGAACAATCTCAGTATCTTGAGCATAAAAGTCGTTACTATCACTAATTGTGAAATAAGTGAATGAAACAGCTAAAGATAACACAAGAGCTATGACTATGTGACATTATCTTAACCAAGGAAATCCTACCCTAGTCTAGAACGGGCAAAAAAGAAAAACTTAAAAAGAAAAGAGCAGAATTAGAAACAAAGGAACCAACCCCAATATTGCCATATCTCTCCACATGGTTGACTTAGGCTTAACCAAGCCTCTTTCCAACAATAGATGGGCCCACAGAGAGGGTGCATGAAAGGATTTTTCACAATCTCAATACTACTTTCACTCAACCATGCTCAACAATGGAAATTTGATGGGATTGAGTTCAATTACTACCACTAAAAGATCCAACAAAGTTTTACAAACTCAATCTTCCTTTATCCAGGCTTCAGAAAGTACAAAGCCCTATAATAGGTCGTCTATATGTTCACATGACTGATTTCTTAATATTGTAACACACTGATCACCACGAGCAATAAAACAAACAAAAACAGTTTTGTGAAGGAACAGACAACAAAAAGAAGACTAATTTCAAGGAGGATCTTCCTGCTGGAAGAATTCTTATTTTTGTGTCCATAACATGTAGAAAAACTAAACATTTGTTAATTTTTCAAGTTGAAATTCCAGGTGTCCAAGTTCCCTATGGTATAGATATAAGATATCAAGAATTATATACCTGGTAACATAGTGTTGGTACTACCATGAAATATGCCAAACTTCTTATATTGATCTGATATGGAAATTCTAGCTTCAATGGGAATGAAGATCCTTCTCCCTGAAATGAGAAAAGGAAAAGGCACTAGTCACAGACAGAGAGAGTACAAATTGCACTATTTTGTAATAGAAAATACTGGAATACAGCGTCTTTGTGTAATAGGTAAATCTCAGTTCCATACTTTTGAGAAGAATATGAACAGGCTGATACTTAAGCACACATAAAAAAGACTGCATACAGAATCTACGACACAGACAAGAACAGAAGCTGTATATATATTATAACAGATTCTCATAACAGATAATGAAGAAAGTTCATACTGCATATGAAATAATCAGCATAACATGCAGAATTGGTCACCCTCAATGAACTTAAACCAATTTATTAGCTTACCTCTATGGTAAATCATGTAGCAATAAAAACAGAGAACAAGTCCCATCTCTGTAACAGCTTAGTACAAGACCAACCATGGGTCCTGTGCATCAGTTGTGACTAACTACACCGTAAGGAGGCATACAAAAAATGGATGTGATGGAATATTCTGAAAAAAAAGGTCATGCTGACTTCTGAGATCTCGCACAAGGGTGACCAGAACCAAAACTGATAAAATGTATCAAGGTATTTCATAAGAAGTATAAATACATATTTGAAGAGGGGAAGAGAGAGGGTGGTGGTGGAGACCGTCATTATCACCACTGATGGTATTGGAGAGGGGTGCAGGAAGTAGAGGAATGTGGAAAGGGCAGTGGAGGGTGTATCAAGGGGCAGAACGTGGTGGCACGCACCAAGTGCACATGAAACTAAATGTGTATACTCAATCTTCTCCAATACTGTTTTCATCTGAAATTTTTGAATTAATTGTGCATATAATGCATATAGCAGGAGCTTCAGATCAAACGTACAAGTATGTGCACGTAGAATACAGTGGTACATTATATGGTATATCAACACCGGAGGTGATAAAACTGCAGTTATGTGGGTCAGTTGCTATTTGTTCAAGACATGTACATGAATTAGATGGAACAACTCAAATGGAGGATCATTAAAATTATATTTCACAACTATGGGATGCGATTATTTTACAATTTTGCAACCGGCAGTTATAGTCAAAGGCATCTGTGGGATCAAAATGAAATATGTATTAACGAAGAGATGACATTAATTTGTATGAGATTACAAGTTCCGAACAAGAAGTTGCTTCACCTTATCCTTCAACCTGGTTAGGGTCCTTAAATCATAATTTGTGTGTGCATATGAAACCAGCTTCAACCAAACAATGCTAGCACATAGCATCAAAGTTTTGCCAGATAGTACCACGGAATCAGACATGCAAAATAAAATTATGATTCTCATAAAGCCATCCAAAACATCATAGATGAACTGATGTATGTCTTCAAAGCAGTGTTATCCGTATCGTATCGTCAGGACACTATCGTAAAAATGAAGTTATCGTGCCGTATCGTGCGATACGGCCCATATCGCACGATACGGCACGTATCGCCCGTATCGTACCCAGGGACCCTGGTGCTTCTAGCATACAGGGTTTATGATGATAGAAGAGGGGTTTATGATGATAGAAGAGGAAGCTCAGGAAGGAGTAGAGAAAGAGTTGCTTCTAGCATACATTCATTTTTCCCTCCTACCACTACACCTGGTGCTCAACCTGGAATTCGTGCTGCTATGACTTCAGAACAACTGCATGATCAAGCAGACCTTACAGTGGGCAGATGGTTTTATGATGCATGCATTCCATTTAATGCAGCAAATAGTTTTCATTTTCAAGCAATGACATATGTAATTGCTAATATTGGTCTAGGATACAAGATGCCCTCTTATCAGAAATTGAGAGGAAAGATCTTAGATAAGACCGTCTTTGAAGTGCAAGAATATTGTTCGACTTTGAGAGAGTCATGGAAGGAGACAGGATGCACTATCATAACAGACGGATGGACAGATAGGCGAGGAAGGACCTTGCTAAACTTTCTTATCTACTGTCCTAAAGCATTTATGTTTTTGAGATCTCTAGACATGTCAAAGGAGAGACATACTGCAGAGATCCTACGACAAGAGTTTAATAATATGATATGCGAGGTTGGGCTAGAGAATGTAGTCTAATTGATTACAGATAATGCAACTAACTACAAAGCAGTTGGGAAGGAGTTAGCAGATACATATGAAACTTTCTATAGGACACCATGCGCAACCCATTATTTAGATCTCATCCTTAAAGATATTGGTGAGATGGATGAGATAAAGGCAACAACTGAGTGTTAAGATATCCCCAAATTCATCTACAACCATGCATTTGTATTATGAATATAAGGAGATATACAGATGGTGCAGAGCTTCTTCGTACAGTTGCAACTCGGTTTGCAACTAACTTCTTATCTGTGTAGAGTATTGTGAGATAAAAGCAAGCATTACAGAGAATGTTCTCCTCAAATGAGTGGTAACAATTTGTAGAGTTACCTCAAAATAGAAGAAACAGAAAGTTGAATGAGATTTGACAGACAAACTTCAGGAGTACATTTTGGAATGTATGTGTTAGATTGTTGAGGATTACATGTCCTTTGATGAAGGTTTTGAGATTAGCTGATAGCAAGAAAAAACCATCTATGGGCTACCTTTATGAAGGTATGGATAGGGCAAAAGAAGCCATTAGAAATAATTTTAATAGAAAAAAGATGGATTATGTGCCCGTGTGAAAAATTATAGATAATAAATGGAACAAAAAATTGCATCAGCCTATTCATGCAACAGCATATTATCTAAACCCATCATTCAGGTAGTCAGCAAACTTCAAAAGGGACGGTGAGGTTAATCGAGGCATCATTGATTGTATAGACGGATTAGTCCCTAATGAGAGTAGGGAAGATGCTATACATCGAGAGATGGAGATCTATGATAATGCTCTTCACTTGATGTGTTTGCCAGTAGAAATTCACAATCGCACTACTATGCGTCCAGGTAAATTGTTTATCTTCGTATTTAAGTTTCTTAAATCAATAAATCTTATATTATTATGGATTATGTGATGTCCCTAATGTTTGCCTTTTTCTACAAATGTTTGGTGGAATAGGTTTAAAAGTGATTGCCCAAACCTTAGGGATTTTGCAGTCAGAGTTCTGAGCCAAACCTATAGTGCAACGGGTTATGAAAGGAATTGGAGTGTCTTTGAACACATCCATACAAAAAAGGGCAACAGGTTGGAACATAAGCGGTTGAATGACTTAGTTTGTATTTGTTGTAACATGCGGCTTTACGAAAGGTAATCTTATATTAGGTAGTACTTAAAGATTCAATTCAATATATTGTTTGACTTCAATTGTTAATATTATTTACTAATTGCTTATCTTTGTTTCTTGTAAGAAATTGAAAAAAGTAAATAGAGAATAAAGCCAATTTGATCCAATAAGTTTGGATAATTTTGATATATTAGAAGACTGGATTATAGAAGATAGTGAAGAAAATGCCCTCCTAACTAAAGAAGACATTGCATGGATTAATTTGGAAGGAGCACAATAACATTATTAAGGAGATGAAGATTTTGATTTTCAAGCATATGGTGGTGATGATAATGATGATGATCTTCAACAAGGAGAAGATGAAGATTATTTAGTTGATGATCCTAATTACAATATGTAAAATGTAAATGTATTTCATTTTTTGCTACAAAATATGTAAATTTGGATGCAATTGTTCAATGTTGAATGTTCAATATGTATTAAACTTTGCATTATATGAATTCAAAGCAATTACCAGATTTTTCCTGATTTTTCCTTATTTGTTCTGATTTTATTTGAATTTTTACTAATTTTCTTGAATTTTTAAATATTTTTTCTATTTTTTTAATATTAAAGTATGATACGTATGATACGATATGCCCGTATCATAGAGCTTAGCGATACACGATACAATAAGCATCATACAACACTGCTTCAAGGTTAAAAATCCCACAAACACGGACCATCTCTTTCAACAACTTTATCCATTATGTCCAAAGCCTGGAAGGAACAATTTCGTGAGAAGAAAGGAAAAGGAAAATTGGGTACCATTAGTTTCTTAAAAGTTGAAAGTGTCATGATCAAACTCACGACCCGAGAGTAATATAACAGAGTAAAATGGCATCAAGAAGGAACTTTGTCCAGAATCAAACATATCTA
This sequence comes from Brasenia schreberi, assembly GCA_036023115.1. Taxonomy (NCBI): domain Eukaryota; kingdom Viridiplantae; phylum Streptophyta; class Magnoliopsida; order Nymphaeales; family Cabombaceae; genus Brasenia; species Brasenia schreberi. The sequence continues at coordinate 8,545,753 of JAYKKT010000080.1, read as the reverse complement.
GCCATGGTTACGCAGACAGAGGCATAAAGCACTCTTGAAAGAATGACTGCAGACCAACAAGTCAGGGCTCCATGGTCCAAAATTGCCAAAAATTAGAGTAGGTGATAATGCAGAAAATGAAAAGTACAAGAAATGCCTACAGTGATAATGAAAAGTAGGTGTTTAGACTTTAGACATCAATCGGGACGCACTTTAACCTTTTAGTTCAGTTAAGTGTACCAGTGTGAAGGGGTTGTATCAAAATGTCAATATGTGCTTCTTGCACAAGAAATCCTGCTTGCGTTCATTTTCTATTCAATCATATTCTAGTGCACGGTTTATATATCTACATAATCACATATTGAAACTTTTGATGCAACAAAGAGCGCTACAAAATGAAAAAACAAAATACAATAACAAACCTAAGTATCACAAGCACTGGATATAAGATGACAGATGTTGTAATCATTATGTGAAGCAAAACTACAATCTGCACAAGAATAAAACTGTTACAGGAGAGATCAGGAGTATATCTTCTAGAACTTTGCCAAAAATATGAGAAAGAAACAATATGAACAGAAAAGTTCTAAGAAGCCAAAATTCCACTATCTGAAACCAAAATGCATGATCATTCAAAAATCATGCAGCACAAAAGGCATACTTCACCAATGACCATAATAACATGGATGGAGAGCACATGTCATACTTCTGTTTGTGCAAGTACTTCTTAAGTCACTAACGCAACAGAAAGTATTACAGTAGCCAGAGTTCAAGCAACCAGAGATCCAGTAAATATGCACTAAAAGCTGGTAAATTTAAGATGACAAAACACAGGATCTATTTTAGATAGTATGCAGTATGGTAAGAAGGGGATCATTATATGCAAATATATATATATATATATATATATATATATATATATATATATATATATATATATATGTGTGTGTGTGTGTGTGTATGTATTTATATGGGTATTTGTGTCTCTCTCTAAGAGGACAAAGCACGGGAACCATGTTACATGATTGTGCATGCCGGTGCGGTGACTTGACAACTTCAAAATTCATAATGCGAACATAGGTAAAATAAGCTGTTCTATATTGACAACGTAAGTCAAAACACACAAAGAAACGTTGGGTGCTAAAAGAGATTGTGGCAGGCATTCATATGGGGAAGAACATCAAAGACAATAGAAGGCATAAGGCAGTAAAAGTTATAGGAGAAACGACAAGTTAACTAGCAAAAGAAAAAAAAATACCAGAAGAAACAAATATCTATAATGGTCTGTCTTCGACTTTAATTGATAAGAAATTAATTTTTCAGAAGAAAATACAAGAAAGCTTGCTATAACATGAAATATGTTAGCATTTGGGTATTCAAACCATACAAAGTAGATAACGTACATATATTAGTAATGTGGCAAAGTTCCATTCACCTGTACTTACTGGTTCAAAAATGAATTTATGCTGTGCAAGCTTTTCAACCATGAAGGCACACAGTGAGAAAACCGGCAAAGTGAGGCTGCATATACACAAACATGTGAAGAGAAATTTTGTCAATATAGCTTCTCATTTGCAACAAAGGACTAGGAAACATGCAAAATTTGTAAGTTCACGAACCATTACCAGCACATCAGAAGAGGCCAGTCTCTAAGATGAGCTGAACGGAACCAAAAACCTGCCCTAATTAACAAGCCATACTGCAAAAGAGAACCCGACATCATATTCACAATCAGTAGCACTGGCATTTCAAGGAAACCTAGATAAACACAAAAAGTTCCTAAAAACAACATAACAGAAGATGTCATTTCTGACTACAATTACAGAAACAGGCAACCAGGAAATTGAACTCCCAAGCAGACAGATTCCAGCAGTACCTTCATTACATTCTCGATTATCCGCCTGCTGTTAACAGCGATGAGCACGATGATGCAAAGGTTAAACAGGCCAGCATGACTCTGTGATGACACTTTTAAAATTTAGTATTACAAAAGAATCTCTTGAAAATAAAATAGAAAGGAAAACACGGTTCACATAAACACAAACACAAGCATACGCACACATATATACATGCTAACAGGCGCACAAATACAGGTAATGAGCTACCCGTCTGACAATGGAAACGAGTTGTTTTCCATCAATAATGAAAAAGAGTACTACGTGAATGGTTCCAATAAAACTGCATGACGTTGATTTTCGCCAGGAGTTGTTCCCAAAAGAAACATTTTTGAACCATTTGTGGAGATAAGTTGGAACATCGTTTCTTTTGTATTTAATCGCAACCCCAAGTTATCCCAGTTTTCTGCTTATAAGTTGGCAAAATACGTTCTAAAACCCGCATTCTCCCTGCATGCATGCGACGAAATTCTCCTCGAAGGTTCGGCAGCATCTATTAAAAAGAGCCCTATCCAACTACATAGAAGGAATTTCCACACGCCCAGAGTGAGAAGAGAGAGCCGCCGGAGGTTGAAGGAAGGTAGCAGTCAAGGAGTGAACGGTGGGACCCCCACCAGCGGCGATGAGAGAGAGAGGAAATGAAAACCTTTTGTAAGAGAACGAATCGTTCGTTTAACGTTAGATATGGGTCCGATTGAACTTACGATGTATTGGATCGGATTCGGATTAATTTCCTTCAAGGCACGGGTTGTAATCTTTTATCCGACCCAAAAAGGTCGTGCTGCGGTGCCGCTGGGGTCGGGGGTTGGGACCCTTGGGTCTTGAAAATGGACCCCAAAATATCCGGTTGGGTTCGGGTCCAAATAACCTATATATAAATATTTGTATGCATTGCACTGAGAGCATTAACTCAACAGCACGGCGCTCTAACATAGTTGCCTCTGATGGAGAGTTTGACTCTCAAAAGTTGCATAAGTGTTGCACGTTAAGCTTGGGCCTCCTCTTGTAATCAAATATATATATATATATATATATACAAAAGTATATACACATTTATAAGCAGGGTAGGTAGTGCTGGAACCGAATCATGGTCCTCTTTCTGGTTTCTTTGGTTCGGAGGAGGTTTGTATTCCGGTTCAACTGCCCGGCAGAGTCCTAAGAGACCTCTACCAATATAAATTCTTAATCATTAGAAGGGGCTGTCCTGGTTTCCCCATATACTTTTTTGTTTTCTCAATTGCAATCAATCTTTGATCGAGATTGTTTTGGTTAGAGTTTGCATATAATGGGTTTACATCATAAATCTTTCCCCACATATATATGGAGAGAGATTCCCTAAATCATTCATGTTAATCCCGACCATCAAATTGGATAGATGAATAGTCTAAAATAGAAAGAGAGGCCATCAATCTTTTTAATTTGAATCCAAAGATTTAAGATTGACATGGATAATATGAAAGGGAGTCTAGCATCTCTCTCTCTCTGAGAAGACAAAAATGATATTCAAGCTAAACCTGACATGAAATTCCCTACCAAATAAAGCTGCAAATGAAAATAAAATCTTTCCTAAAGTGCTTGTTTGCCACGGAAATTTGATGTGGTAGCTAAAGTGGTCGTTCTTGGAGTTAGTGATATTATTTCTTCGTTTAGGCGTCATCATACTTGGACAAACGTAGTGTGGTTTCTAGTAAAAGACAAAAACCAAAGCTCATCTATAAGGAGCAAACTAACGCCTTGGATCTTTTACGTAACATCAATGGAACTGCTTCTGTGGTACTGTAATATATCATTTTTTTCCATAATAGAACGATGCGTTGGACACTTCTACTGTGCATTGAAAGAGGGAGGGCAGGAACAGGGGTGGGGTCGGGCTACGAATGATATACCAATACCCGGACCTCAATATTGTGCCACATACCCGTTTGCGTTACCCGGCCCTCGTCGGCCTCAAGATAAGGCTCGAATCTCCAGCAACACGACTTGGGTCAAAAGCGGGACGACCCAAAGGGTACACCTTTGTTTTCTCACATGATCAATCTGCACAACCCTAAACTGACCCATCTGGTTCCGCTGAGCCTGTCCTGTGCCATCTTTAACAAAAAACAGAACAGGTTCTTATACAACAATAACTAAGCCTTTTTTCATACTAGATGTGGTCGGGCTACATGAATCCTTTGTTTCCACAAAGCCTTATCATGTACCATGTTAGAAATTAACTCACAATAAGCTAAGCTAGATCATTCTTTATTGTTTCTTTTCAACACTTTTGTGGTCGTCCTCTACCTCTTTTAATACTTTCAAAATCTAGTTTTTCATACTTTCTTAAAGGTTCTTCTTTTGATCTTCTTTCTATATGTCCAAACCATCTTAAACGATATTATCTCATTTAATCCTCTATTGGTGTCACTCCTAATTTGTTTCTAATAACCTTATTATGTATACAGTCTTTTCTTCTATAAGCACTTATTTATCTCAACATCTTTATTTCTATCACACACATCTTTTCTACATGTTGATGATTAACTGCCCAATCATGACAGGTCAAATTGTTGCTCTATAATATTTACCTTTTAACTTTAATGGTATCTTCTTATCACAAAGAGTACCTGATGCTCCTCTATATTTTAACCAACCAACACTAATTCTATACATAACTTCTCTATCAATTCTTCCATCACTTCAAAAAATTGACCATAGGCATTTAAAACTTTCCTTTTGGGGGATGCAATGTGTGTCAATTTTAATTTCTATTTCCTCTGAAGTAACCAAATCATCAAACTTACATTCCATATATTGTCTTTGTTCTACTAAGTCGGAAGCATTTACTTTCTATGTTTTTCTCCATAATTTCAATTTTCTATTAACGTTTTCCTTATACTCCTCTACTAACATAATGTCATCTGCAAATAACATACACCAAGGTATATGTTTTGTTAACTCATCAATCACCGTTATAAATAAGTATGAACTTAAAGTTGATCCTTGATGTAACCAATATTAACTTCAAAGAAGTATATCATTTCTTCATGAGTCTTCACACATATTTTTGTATCATCGTACATGTCTCTTATAAGGTTTATGTATGTCAATGGGATGCCTATTTTTTCTAAGGTTCTCTAAAGAACCTCCCTCGATACCTTATCGTAAGTTTTTTTTAGATCAATAAATATAATGTGAAAAAATTTCTTTTTTGCTCTAAAATGTTCTATAAGACGTCTCAAAAGGTGAATCGCTTCAACATGCATGAATCCAAATTGGTTCTCTGTTGTACTCGATACTTGTCTTAACCTACGTTCGACAATTCTTTCCCACAATTTCATAGTATGGCTCATTAACTTAATACCCCGATAATTTGCACAATTCTGAATGTCTCTCTTATTCTTATATATGGATATAAGTGTACTCGCTCTCCATTACTCAGACATCTTTTGGTTTCTCCATATTTCATTAAATAGTCTTGTGAGCCAAGTGATTATTGTTTCTCCTAAGATCTTCCAAACTTTATTGGAATATTATGTGATCCTACCGGTTTACCACCCTTAATATGTTTAAGAACTTCTTTGACTTTATTCTTTTGAATACGTTGGTAGAAATTATAGTTTATATATTTTTCTGATATGGCTAACTCTTTTAAGCTAATACTAACATCTTTATTTTCATTAAAAAGCTCATAAAAATAATTTGTCCAACTACTTCTTATATTAACATTTGCCACTAGAATTTTCTCATCCTCGTCTTTGATTTATCTAACAGAATTAATATCCTTAGTTTTCTTATCTCTAGCCTTAGCTATCCTAAAAAAAATCTCTTTCACCCTCTTTTGAGTTAAGTTTTTTATATAAATCCTCTCAAATCTTAGCTTTTGCTTCACTGACAGCCTTTTTCGCTTCCTTCTTTGCTTTCTTATAAGCCTCTAAAGTTTCACTAGTTTTCTTAGAATAATGTAATTTGTAACATGCCCTCTTTATTTTATTTTGCACTACTTCACTCCACCACCAAGCTTTTTTGTGTACCCATACACCTCCCTTAGATTTACCTAACATATCTTTCCACACTTTCCTAATATGTATAGCCATATTGTTCCACATATTATAAGGTGTACCAACATAATTCAACGCATCTCCTTAAAGGACTTTTTGTTTAAATATACCTTATTTCTCGCTTTTGAGGTTTCACCATTTAGTCTGAATAGCTCGATGCACTCTTTTCTTCTTTGTCTATTCTTTTACTTGTAAATTCATAACTAAAAGTCGTTGTCGGGTGGTTAAGATTTCTCATCGAATTACCTTACAATCTTTACAGTACGCTCTATCTTTTTTTCTACAAATAAAATAATCAATTTGTGTTTGTAATAAGCCACTCTTATAAGTAATTAAATGTTCATCTCATTTTTTGAATATTGTATTGACTATAAAAAGATCAAATGCCATAGCAAAATTTAAAATCTTCCTACCTTCCTCATTTATATCTTCTTTTGGGGTTTCACCATTTAGTCTGAATAGCTCGATGCACTCTTTTTTTCTTTGTCTATTCTTTTACTTGTAAATTCATAACTAAAGTCGCTGTCGGGTGGTTAAGATTTCTCATCGAATTACCTTACAATCTTTACAGTACGCTCTATCTTTTTTTCTACAAATAAAATAATCAATTTGTGTTTGTAATAAGCCACTCTTATAAGTAATTAAATGTTCATCTCATTTTTTGAATATTGTATTGACTATAAAAAGATCAAATGCCATAGCAAAATTTAAAATCTTCCTACCTTCCTCATTTATATCTCTAAAACCAAAGTTTTCATGAATACCTTGATATCCTAATGACTCTTTACCAAGATGTTCATTTAAGTCTCCTCTTAAACAAATCATCTCCCTTTGTGGAATTTTTCGAATCACCTTATCTAACTCTTCCCAAAAAACAACCATAAGAATCAAGAAGAAAAGGGAAAAAAAAGAATCAAGAAACAACAACAACAACTAAGCATTTTCCCATACTAAACAGAGTTGGCTACATGGATTCTTTGTTTCCAGAGAGACCTATCATGTGTCATGTTAGCAGTTAACTCACAATAAGTTAAATCATTCTTTATTATTTCTTTTCAACACTTTTGTGGCCGTCCTCTACCTCTTTTAATACTTTCAAAATCTAGTTTTTTTTGTACCTTCTTACAGGTTCTTCTTTTGATCTTCTTTCTATATGTCTAAACCGCCTTAAACGATATTCTCTCATTTTATCCTCTATTGGTGTCACACATAATTTATTTCTAATAACCTCACTATCTATATGGTCTTTTCTTGTATGACCACTCATCCATGTCAACATCTTCATTTATATCACATACATCTTTTGTACATGTTGATGATTAACTGCCCAATACTCAGAACCATAAAACATGGCAGGCCTAATTGTTGCTCTATAATATTTACCTTTTAACTTTAATGGTATCTTCTTATCACAAAGAATACCTGATGCTCCTCTCCATTTTAACCAACCAGCATTAATTTTATGCGAAACATCTCCATCAATTCTTCCATCACTTTGAAAAATTGACTCTAGGTATTTAAAACTTTCTTTTTAGGGGATGCAATGTGTGCCAATTTTAATTTCTATGTCCTCTTAAGTAACTAAATTATCAAACTTACATTCCATATATTTTGTCTTTGTTCTACAAAGTCAGAAGCCTTTACTTTCTAATGTTTCTCTCCATAGTTTCAATTTTTTATTAACTTTTTCCTTAAACTCCTCCACTAGCATAATGTCATCTGCAAATAACATACACCAAGGTACTTCATCTTCAATATGTTGTGTTAATTCATCAATCACCATTATAAATAAGTATGGACTTAAAGTTGATCCTTGATGTAACCAATATTAACTTCAAAGAAGTCTATCATTTCTTCATGAGTCCTCACACATGTTTTTGTATCATCATACATGTCTCTTCTAAGGTTTATGTATGTCAATGGGATACCTATTTTTTCTAAGGTTCTCCAAAGAACCTCCCTTGGTACCTTATCGTAAGTTTTATAGATTAATAAAATATCATGTGAAGGTCTTTATTTTTTGCTCTAAAATGTTTCATAAGATGTCTCAAAAGGTGAATCGCTTCAACAATAGATCTGTCTGGCATGAATCCAAATTGGTTCTCTGTTGTAATAGATACTTGCCTTAACCTACGTTAGATAATTTTTTCCCCCAATTTTATAATATGGCTCATTAACTTGATACCCCGATAATTCGCACAATTATGAATGTCTCCCTTGTTATTATATATGGGTATAAGTGTACTTGCTCTCCATTCCTTGTGCATCGTTTAGTTTCTCCATATTTCATTAAACAGACTTGTGAGCCAAGTAATTCTTATTTCTCTTAGGATTTTCCAAACTTCTATAGTAATATTGTCTTGTCCTACCGATTTACCACCTTTCATATGTTTAAGAGCTTCTTTGACTTCATTCTTTTGAATACGTCGGCTTAAATTATGGTTTATGTACCTTTTTTATTAGGCTAACTCTCCTAATGTAATACTAACATCTTTATTTTCATTAAAAAAACTTATAAAAATAATTTTTTCATGTATTTCGTATATCATCATTTGCCACTAGAATTTTTTCATCCTTGTCTTTGTTGAATCTAACATAATTAGGATCTTTAGTTTTCTTATATATAGCCCTAGCTATCCTAAAAATATCTCTTTCACCCTCTTTTGAGTTGAGTTTTTTATATAAGTCCTCCCAAATCTTAGCTTTTGCTTCACTAACGGCCTTTTTCGCTTCCTTCTTTGCTTTCTTATAAGCTTCTAAAGTTTCACTAGTTTTCTTATGTTAAAAAAATATTCAAATAACAAAGGGCAAAAAAAAGAAAGGTCTAATCATTTAATTAAGAAGCTTAAAAGGAAAAAAATTAAAGAAAAAGAATTTCAATAAGAATAACTGGCATATATTAAGTGACATGCCCAAAAAACTGTAAACTAAGGAAAATTTGAAATATATAAGGTTGGGTTGAATTTATCCAGTGCAACCTGACTCTTGCAAGGTTGCTTTGTGTCGATGATCTATTGTACTCCCCAATACTGGAACACAAACAGAGGTGCAATACCTGCTTTCCACAAAATGTGGATAAAAACGTTGTTTAAATGTGGCAGGTTCAGCTCCTTGACTCATAGAAACGATAATGAACAAAGAAAGCTGAGCAGTAACGAAATTAACCCACACGCTGAGCCAAGGGATCCCCCCCTCTTGGTTTTGGTGGTACCAAGAGATCCCTATTGGAATTTACAAGAACTAGAATTGTCTCTCAAGTCCCAACAATAAGTGATAACATTGTACGAACTTTGTAGATCATTATCTACTGTCGAGATGTTCTGCAAGTAATACAGATGCCTTTAACAGCGTTATTATCTTTCTATCAAGAATATGAGTTGTCCAAGACGAAGTTCTACATGCTAGAACCATAGACCCATAAGAAAAGTCTATAAAAGCCTATACAAGAACTAATAACCTGAAAGCCAACATGCACAGATACAACGAAGAATGCTTGCTGCACTGCCAAGGGAATTGGAAGGTCCCAGAAAGCAAGTAATCCACACACAGTACCAAATTTCGATGGTACAAGGACGGCTTACGCCATACCAAATTTCAATGCTTGAGTTTAAATATTTTCTCAAAGTTGGCATCTTTCCTAAAAATCTCTATCTGCAATCATTAGAAATGAAAGTAATTTCTGCAAAATTGTTATAATTGCAGCAATAGCGAATGCAATATTTTCATTAGAAATGAAAAGCTAAACAGGTATTCAGGATCAACTAAAATCGCATTCTCTACAACAACAACAACTACAACAACAACAACAACTAAGCCTTTTCCCATACTAGACGGGGTCGGCTACATGGATTCTTTGTTTCCACAGATCCCTATCATGTGCCATGTTAGCAGTTAACTCCCAATAAGCTAGATCATTCTTTATTGTTTCTTTCCAACACTTTTGTGGTCGTCCTCTACCTCTTTTAATACTTTCCAAATTTAGTTTTTCTAACCTTCTTAGAGGTTCTTCTTTTGATCTTCTTTCTATATGTCCATACCATCTTAAACGATGTTCTCTCATTTTATCTTCTATTGGTGCCACTCCTAATTTGTTGCTAATAACCTCATTATGTATACGGTCTTTTCTTGTATGACCACTCATCCATCTCAACATCTTCATTTCTGTCACGAACATCTTTTGTACATGATGATTAACTCCCCAACACTCAAAACCATAAAACATGACAGGCCTAATTGCTGCTCTATAATATTTACCTTTTAACTTTAATGGTATCTTCTTATCACAAAGAATACCTGATGCTCCTCTCCATTTTAACCAACCAGCATTAATTTTATGCGTAACATCTCCATCAATTCTTCCATCACTCTGAAAAATTGACCCTAGGTATTTAAAACTTTCTTTTTAGGGGATGCAATGTGTGCCAATTTTAATTTCTATGTCCTCTTAAGTAACTAAATTATCAAACTTACATTCCATATATTTTGTCTTTGTTCTACAAAGTCGGAAGCCTTTACTTTCTAATGTTTCTCTCCATAGTTTCAATTTTTTATTAACTTTTTCCTTAAACTCCTCCACTAACATAATGTCATCTGCAAATAACATACACCAAGGTACTTCATCTTCAATATGTTGTGTTAATTCATCAATCACCATTATAAATAAGTATGGACTTAAAGTTGATCCTTGATATAACCAATATTAACTTCAAAGAAGTCTATCATTTCTTCATGAGTCCTCACACATGTTTTTGTATCATCATACATGTCTCTTCTAAGGTTTATGTATGTCAATGGGATACCTATGTTTTCTAAGGTTCTCCAAAGAACCTCCCTTGGTACCTTATCGTAAGTTTTATAGATTAATAAAATATCATGTGAAGGTCTTTATTTTTTGCTCTAAAATGTTTCATAAGATGTCTCAAAAGGTGAATCGCTTCAACAATAGATCTGTCTGGCATGAATCCAAATTGGTTCTCTGTTGTAATAGATACTTGCCTTAACCTACGTTAGATAATTTTTTCCCCCAATTTCATAATATGGCTCATTAACTTGATACCCCGATAATTCGCACAATTATGAATGTCTCCCTTGTTATTATATATGGGTATAAGTGTACTTGCTCTCCATTCCTTGTGCATCGTTTAGTTTCTCCATATTTCATTAAACAGACTTGTGAGCCAAGTAATTCTTATTTCTCTTAGGATTTTCCAAACTTCTATAGTAATATTGTCTTGTCCTACCGATTTACCACCTTTCATATGTTTAAGAGCTTCTTTGACTTCATTCTTTTGAATACGTCGGCATAAATTATGGTTTATGTACCTTTTTTATTAGGCTAACTCTCCTAATGTAATACTAACATCTTTATTTTCATTAAAAAAACTTATAAAAATAATTTTTTCATGTATTTCGTATATCATCATTTGCCACTAGAATTTTTTCATCCTTGTCTTTGTTGAATCTAACATAATTAGGATCTTTAGTTTTCTTATATATAGCCCTAGCTATCCTAAAAATATCTCTTTCACCCTCTTTTGAGTTGAGTTTTTTATATAAGTCCTCCCAAATCTTAGCTTTTGCTTCACTAACGGCCTTTTTCGCTTCCTTCTTTGCTTTCTTATAAGCTTCTAAAGTTTCACTAGTTTTCTTAGCATAATGTAATTTGTAACATGCCCTCTTTGCCTTGATTTTATTATGCACTACTTCACTCCACCACCAAGCTTCTTTTTGTGCCGGTACACCTCCCCTAAATACCCCTAACACATCTTTTGGGTAATGCAATGTGTGCCAATTTTAATTTCTATGTCCTCTGAAGTAACCAAATGATCAAACTTACATTCCATATATTCTGTCTTTGTTCTACTAAGTCGGAGGCCTTTGCTTTCTAATGTTTCTCTCCATAGTTCCAATTTTCTATTAACTTTTTCCTTAGACTCCTCCACTAATACAATGTCATCCGCAAATAACATACACCAAGGTACTTCATCTTGAATATGTTTTGTTAACTCATCCATCACCATTATAAATAAGTATAGACTTAAAGTTGATCCTTGATGTAACCCAATATTAACTTCAAAGAAGTCTGTCATTCCTTCATGAGTCCTCACACATGTTTTTGCACCATCATACATGTCTCTTATAAGGCTAATATATGTCAATGGGATACCTCTTTTTTCCAAAGTTCTCCAAAGAACCTCCCTCGGTACCCTATCATAAGATTTTTCTAGATCAATAAATATCATGTGAAGGTCTTTCTTTTTTGCTCTAAAATGTTCCATAAGACGTCTCAAAAGGTGAATCGCTTCAATAGTAGATCTGCCTGGCATGAATCCAAATTGGTTCTCTGTTATACTTGATATTTTTCTTAACCTACATTCGATAATTCTTTCCCACAATTTCATAGTATGGCTCATTAACTTGATACCTCGATAATTCACACAATTCTAAATGTCTCTCTTATTCTTATATATGGGTATAAGTGTACTCGCTCTCCATTCCTGAGATATTTTTTGGTTTCTCCATATTTCATTAAATAGTCTTGTGAGCCAAGTGATTCCTATTTCTCCTAGTATTTTTCAAACTTCTATAGGAATATTGTCTGGTCCTACCGATTTACCACCCTTCATATGTTTAAGATCCTCTTTGACTTCATTCTTTTAAATGTGTAGGTAGAAATTATGGTTTATGTACTTTTCTAATTTAACTAACTCTCCTAAGCTAATACTAACATCTTTATTTTCATTAAAAAGATTATAAAAATAGTTTTTTCATTTATTTCTTATATCATCATTTGCCACTAGAATTTTTTCATCCTTGTCTTTCATGCATCTAACATAATTAAGATATTTAGTTTTCTTATCTATAGCTCTAACTATCCTAAAAATATCTCTTTCATCCTCTTTTGAGTTGAGTTTTTTATATAAATCCTCCCAAATCTTAGCTTTTGCTTTACTAACGGCCTTTTTCGCTTCCTTCTTTGCTTTCTTATAAGCTTCTAAAATTTCACTAGTTTTCTTAGCATAATGTAATTTGTAACATGCCCTCTTTGCCTTGATTTTATTTCGCACTACTTCACTCCACCACCAAGCTTCTTTTTGTGCCGGTACACCTCCCTTAAATACCCCTAACACATCTTTCACCACTTTCTTAATATGTATAGCCATATTGTTCCACATATCACAGGGTGTGCCAACATAATTCCAAACATCTCCTTGAAGGACTTTCTGATTAAATATATCTTCTTTCTCGCTTTTGAGGTTCCACCATTTAGTCTGAGTAGCTCGATGCACTCTTTTCTTTTTTGTCTATTTTTTTATTTGTAAATCCATAACTAAAAGTCGATGTTGGGTGGTTAAGCTTTCTCCTGAAATTACCTTACAATCTTTACAACACGTTCTATCTTTTTTTCTACAAATAAAGTAATCAATTTGTGTTTGTGATAAGCCACTCTTATAAGTAATTAAATGTTCATCTCGTTTTTTTAAAATTGTATTGACTATAAAGAGATCAAATGCCATAGCAAAATCTAAAATCTCCCTACCTTCCTCGTTTATATCCCCAAAACCAAAGTTTCCATGAATCCCTTGATATCCTAATGCCTCTTTACCGACATATCCATTTAAATCTCCTCCTAAAATCGCATTCTCTATTGCTGCAAAACTGTTATACAGTCTAGACTGTCTGAGGATGAATGCAACAATAGACTTTGGTGATCCAGAAACATAGCGAACACGGACATGGGTTTTCTCACCTTTTCATGATCTATCCATATATTGACGGATGAAACATGAGATTAAATAAGCAACGTGACCGACAGGCGTTGCCAGCATGCTTCTGCTACCGTCCCTACATCAACTTATCCATATATTGACGGAAGAAACATGAGCTTAAATAAGTAAACACGACCAAGTTCTCCTTGCTAGATGATCATTTCCTTGCATAGTCAACTCGTTCAAAATGTTACAATTTTGCAGTCCATAAAGAGATGCGGCTTTGCACTAGAAATACACTAACATTCCCTCGCAGCAACGACCAAATTTTTGAACCATAGATAAAAAAGGGACCTCCAAATAGAAAAAGCAGATCATGAAAAAAGAGCACAAAGCAATAAGAATGGTTCATGCATGTCCCATGATATACGGAGAGATATGAAGCATTACCACGGATTACAAAAGAACATGCCCAAGCTCTGAAGGCTTTAAAGAATGCCTTATTCGGTAATTATATAGATAGTAATGAAGTTGTCCATCACCTGGCCCAAACTTAAGTTCTCTCAAAAATGATTCATTCTGCATGACGTCCAGTGCATTAAAGACATCATAGTCCTTATTGGCAACAATAAGCGCATCGTTCATAAGCTGCAGCAAAGGGGTATGAGTAGAAACATTGTAATAAGAATACGCTGCCTTCAGTGTTGAATGATTCGGATTTCCTAGAATCGAAGATGGAAAGGTGTAAAAGCTACAAAAGTCCGTAACCTCATGCGAATCTGGGCTCTCAACCACATAACTATCAACAACATTCTCCTTTGGGAGGAGCCAGTGCTCAACATCATCTTCACTGAAATCTGGCACAATCACAAACTGAGAAGGATAATCACTCAGCAGCAGCGTGACCGCAGGTATGTCACGCAGCTCCATCACCCGAAAACCCGGGGTTGCCGTTGAAGCAGGCAGCTTGTATAGCTTAATCGTCCTGCTCATTGTCATCTTCGGACCAAGCCTTGAAAATCCAATATCGATAAGCTTCTTGGGGTTCAATGACCTATGCCAATACTGGCATGTTGTGATAGGAGTTGGAAGCACAACCCCTGCTGTATATGCAGCATGACATATATTTTCCAAATGCACCCTCCGTAACTTCCTTTATCATCACAGGGGAAAGCCTTTTTCGATCGAAGCTTCTTGTGAACACAAAGAAAATTGATCTCTGCCATCAAGACGACCTGATCGCGGACTCGAATCTTTGCAGGCACACCCGTAATGAATGCAACAAGCTTCCCTGTTTCCTTCACCCTCACACCAATGTGCCAACTCCTGAAATAGCCCGGTGGGCGCAGTGCCCACCGGACAAACTCTTTTGAGTAATTGAACCTGAACATATTCTCATCATCCTCGACATAATTGTTCATCAGGAGGGTGTAGGCCTCTGTGCAGATCGCTTCAGAGTCCATGTCACAAGTGCTCCATTCGTAGGGATTGGGGACGTTGTAAGGCTCCTGCTTGACCTCAGAGAGAGGCGCCGGAGCCTCGATCGGGCCCTCGTGCAGGCTAGTATCTCCAAGATACTTGAATTGCCCAACCGGCTGGGTCTCCCAGAACTTGTGGCGCTTGCCTAGAGAGAGGGCGTCCTGAACCCTCCGGCTAATAGCGTCAATATCATTTCCTCTGTCTGCGTTAGCCGGCGGCGCGGAATTCTCCTGCGGCAAATCATCCACCGATCCAGACGATGGGTTTTCACCGCTCATTTTCGGAACAAAGACCCGATGACCTGCTGCAGAAGAAAGAAAAAGGCAGTCCCGTAAATACCTGTCGATTCGATCTATAAGAGAAGAACTTCTTGACTGAAAGAGGAAGAGGGAGGTGAATCTGAGTCGATCCTCGTATCTTCTCTCTCACGCTTCTTGGTAAAGAATGATTTTAAGAAATTTGGCCGGATCACGGAAATATTACAACCCTAAATTGAACTTTGACTTACGGATTAGTTTTTTTCGATTTTAGCCAGATACTCCGGATGCAGTGCAAACGGCAACATTTGAGTGTGGTAACGAAACAGAGACTAAAAGGCGACCTTGACTGGGACTGACACAATCGTACCCTGAGTAGAACGGGACCCAGATTTTTTAGATTGTCAGGTGAAGTCCAAAATGGCCTCCTACCTATTGTATTGGTTATCTTCTTCTTCCTTTCTTTTTCAAAAAGTTACATATTTTTTTTAAGCACTAACTGATCTCTCTTTATATATATCATAGAGACATCAATCTTTGCTTTAATCTATGTCAACCATTGAATATCAATAGTTGAGATCTCTAACTCAAAAAAACAAATATTATTGGGTACATTTATTACACTTGCAAAAAGTACCAATATACTATTTTGTTTTGAAATTTTAATTTGAAACACTGATCTTGTGGATTGTGGATAGGATGATTGAGATTTTTTAGCCTCTTTAAACATTAATTATTTTGATATTTACTATTCAATAATTAGAATTGCATCCATTAGAGTCTTATTACTCATAGCATCTATACATAATCTTATTGTACATCAAATGGATGTGATAATTGTATTTCTCAATAGTGATATTGAAGAAAAGATTTACATGAAAAAATTTGGAGGATGTGATTATGGGAAGAAGAACAAAGTATGTTAAAAATGTTACTAATTAATATTTTTTTACCAATTAAAATCTGCAAGCAATGACATTCTTAGTTTAAATTTGATAGTCTCATGATATCTTCATAGTACATACTGACTTATGAAAAAATTGTTAGAGGTGCATATATAACAATATTTGATAATGATGTAAATATTGATCAGCTAAATTCTTATAAATTTTGATAACTATGCCTTGATTATTTATGAACAAAATATAGAAAATTAGTGAATAATTTTAATTAATATTTCTTTCTTCTATATTTGATATGAATTTAGAAAAAAGTGAACAAAATAACAAAAAAAATTGTTGATTAGCTTGGCAGTGGCCGACCAACAGCATTACGAGAATGAAGTGTAATACAATTTATTTTGTCTCAATCACATTATGTTGAAAATGCTTAAGAGATTTGGATACTAAGCCTTTTTCATACTAGACGGGGTCGGCTACATGGATTCTTTGTTTCCACATATCCGTATCATGTGTCATATTATCAGTTAACTCACAATAAGCTAGATCATTCTTTATTGTTTCTTTCACTTTTGTAGTCGTCCTCTACCTCTTTTAATACTTTTCAAATTTAGTTTTTCATACCTTCTTATAGGTTCTTCTTTTGATATTTTTTCTATATATTCAAACCATCTTAAACAATATTCTCTCATTTTATCCTCTATTGGTGCCACTCCAAATTTGTTTCTAATAACCTCATTATGTATACAGGATTTTCTTGTATGACCACTCATCCATCTCAACATCTTCATTTATCTTTTGTACATGTTAATGATTAACTGCCCAACACTTAGAACCATAAAACATGGCAGGCCTAATTGGTGCTCTATAATAGTATCTTCTTATGACAAAGAATATATGATACTCCTCTCCATTTTAACCAACCAGGATTAATTATATGGGTAATATCTCCATCAATTCTAAGATAATAACTGCATACTTAATAAAAAGGCATAGGCGTCAACATTGAAAATAGAGAGGGCTTAACTTTTATTGTAAACTCAAGCATTGAAAATAGAGAGGGCTCACCTGGCTAGGGCTTCAACTCACAAGGTCGAAGGTCACGAGTTCGATCCTGGAGTGTACATCCCTCTATGCTCTCTCCATAGTAACAAAACCAAAAGAAAAAGAAAAAAGGAATTACCTCTATGCAATAACCTTTATAGAAGCAAGGAACAAAAGTACGATAGACCTATTGGGGTGATATTGCTCATAATCATTTATATGATTCTTTTCTCCATTTGGACATGGATGTTCCTTTTTGTTGGGCATCTTCAAAGTGAACCACTTATACCGTGGCGGATCCACATCGTAGCTGGGTGGGGTGACCCTGCACCCAAAATTCTGAAAAGTTTCAATAGACTTTGGAAAATTTTAAAGCCCGACCTAAACATGAAGTCTGCCTCACTTCAAACAAGTTTTTGGATCCGCTGTTGTATTTACCGGCTTTTCTTTCTTCATTGCTTCTACATCAGGCTCTATTAAGTTTATTCTTTCATTCTAAAATGAAGGAATTGCACCTTCAAACTTGGAATACATCCAATCCGTAGAAAGGATCCAACACCTTCAAGACGCCGACTTTTTCGCCGGAGCTCCATTGTAACTTACTAAAGGATGAAGTTCAAGCACTTCCCACCATCTTGCCAGTGTGAACTACCTACCCTTCACTATAATTATTAAAAGAAATGGTTTCATCAAGCCGAGATAAGAAGATTTAGGTTCTTACTAAAGAACGTCTTATGTGTCAACCTTTGGACCCGCGGGCCCTGCCTCAGGCTCGTGTGTCATGTCGGGTCGATCAACATAGGCTTGGCCAAGGTGGTGCCCGTGAATCCACACCATGTGGCATGCTCCATTTCGGGATTTGATAAAGATCCTTTTCTCATGATTGGAGCTGCGATTAGTTTATTATTATTATCTAAGAACTTTTAGAATCTCATGCCTCCTCAGATTCATGTTGGATGGGTTAGTGTAGGGTTTACTGACGTGAACCTGTGAACCCGATATATTAAGAGTGGAGACGGGTGCAATTAGGGAGGGCTGTGTATCGGTCAGTTCGATCCAATAACCGAACCAAATTGAAATATGTATGTATGCATGCATGTGTACCCGATCTGAACCAAATTGAATTATTTCGGTTTGGTTAGGTTCTGTTATATATATATATATATATATATATATATATATATATATATATATATATATATATATATGCATATGTATGTATGTATGTATGTATGTATGTGTATGTATGTATACTGGTATATGCATTATATATAGTTATGTGTATGTATATGTATGTACACACACACACACACACACACACACACACACACACACACACATATATATATATATATATATTATATACATACATGTAATATGCATATGTACATATATACCATATAGACATTATATATATATATATATATATATATGCATATAGATATAAACATATACATTTATTTATTTATATACATATATATACATATATAACTGAAACCGAAATTTTGGTTTGGTTTGATTCGGTTATACCCAAATAATGCTCAGCCCTAGGTGCAATATGGCTTGGTTCGATCTTGAAATATAGCCTATCATGCACTTTACCCACGACAACTGTTTTCTTTGATCAAGTGTTCTCTATTTCATAATAAATGGAAAAATATTATTTCACAGTTCAAAGAAGAACTAGTAAGTTTATTACTAATATCATTCAAATTGAATTAGGAAAAAATACAAAATGAAGGATATGGTCAAGCATTAATCTTGGGTTCAATAAGAAGCATTGGGTACCTTAGATAGTTTAGATGAAGAATAGGTTCCTGACGCAATATAATGATGCAAAGGTGCAACATTTCCATTGATGTCAAGGATCCAAAACATGAAGAAAAAGAATACACTCACAAGGGGATTATTTGATACTTTGACCATTAATTTACTCGACACAAGAAAAACTTTTTAGTGTTGTTCCACTAAGCCACTCAATCAACTTGAGAATGTAAATCTGTTTTGATTCACTGGCATTTTCTAGTTGACTAGTTTTACAAGATATTACCAATAACATATATATAATACGTGTCCCTAGTCATGTCTCGCACCCATGATTTTCGAATATTACGGTGTCCGCAGCCACACCAGCATCCATGAACAAAGTAGTTGAAACATTGTGAGCTCTCTCATTATGGTATATAGATATACAATCCACACAAGATACAGTATACGATGTTTATTTACAGCAACTCATGACATAAATATCACAACATACTAAAAATATTTGGCTCCACCAGAGCTTTACCACCATGTTTAACATATTCTAAGGAACTAGTCCTGAATATAGAGAATAATCAACCAAAGTGAAATGAAAATCCTTCAGTTGACAATCATCATTGGTCATAGAAACTTTTATTATCTTGCCTCCTCCTCCTAAATGCTGATGTATTTCATCATCTGTCCCAAAGTAGAATGTTGATGTATCATGCATGCACTCATCACCTTGTTTGATTTCGAAGACAACCCCACTGCTCGCCATGACTTGAATGCAGATGCTCGTGCGGCAGACATTGGATAGACTAAAATCACACGTGATCTTGCGCTTTCTAATGGGAACTTTTGGGTAACCAAGTAGCAAATCTCCTTCATGAGCCCAGCATCCAGAGAGACTCAAGAACTCCAGGTGTTCATATGTAGCCTAACAAGAAATGTAATGGTTTCGTGAATGACAGCAGAAAGGGTTGGTGAAATATATACCACTGCAAGCATGGGAAGATGGAATGCAAATCTATACCATTTTCAAGTTCTATTGATACAAGAGATGTATTATCATGCAAATCAGACTTGAACGGCAAAACCAGAAGTAAAATTGATATTCAATGTGATCATCTATGCAAATTAAATGTTAATCTGCAGTAGATCAATGCTACAAGAGGGTCATGCCCTGGACTGGAGAGCCTATCCATCAAGTTAATAAAAGATATTGTATCAAAATTAGATGATTTCTGAGATTTGACGTACCCTGGAGAGCCTCTCCATCAGATGATTACTGAAGAGTGGTAGGTTCATGAGAACTAGGTCACGCAAGGATTTCAATTTCTCAAGGCCTGGAACATCGACAAGCCTGGTGCAGTCTGACAGATTCAGGAGCTCCAAAGCAATCAAGTTGGAGACATCTGATATAGACTCCAATGCAGCACAGTGATAGGCATAAAGATCAACTAAGCTACAAGGAAGCTGCGGGATTGATTTGAGATTTTCACAATCATCCAAGTGAAGCTCTTTGAGTCGGCAAAGGCTAGCAATACTTGAAGGCAACATCTCCAATGAGTTACAACCCCTTAAAGATAGCTGCTTCAAATTGGTTAGCTCCCCAATGCCATTGGGTATGCAAGTTAGACATTCAGAGAAATCAAGGGTGAGCTCACTTAAACCTTTTAGCTGTCCAATAGTATCCGGGATTTTTTCTAGAAAAACAGAAGAAACCACTGAGAGAAAGCTGAGGCTCCCCAAGCATCCAATAGAAACAGGAATAATTCTAATTTTGCTCTCAATGAGGATCAGTGTTTGTAAAGATTCCAAATCTCCAACAGAATCAGGTAAATCTTCTAGTGGGCACTGTTGTAAAGACAATTCATTTAGCTTCTTTAGTCCTCCAATTGAATGTGGCAGCTCTGTTATTGGACATCCATCAAGGAGGAGCTCCTGTAAGGACTCTAACATACCAAGGGAACATGACAATTCTCCTAGTGAGTTGCAGTAGCGCAATGACAGCTTACGAAGGTTCTTGAGGTTCCCTATTGAGCTAGGAATTTGTTTCACCTTTTCACAACCATCAAGGTTGAGCATTTCCAAATAAATCAACTCCCCAATAGAATTTGGCACCTTTATTAGTGATATACACCTTGAGAGTGAGAGTTGGCAGAGTTTGTGCAGACAACCTATAGACTCAGGTAATCCTCCAAGTGAGTCACAATCATCAAGAATGAGATCCTCTAGTGACTTCATCCTTCCAATGGACTCTGGCAATTCTTTTAATAATTTGCACCTATTTAGAGACAGCCTTTTAAGGCCATTTAGTTGTCCTATGGAATCAGGAATTGTTTTTAGGGGGTTGTGATGAAGGTCTAGCTCTTGTAGAGACTCTAAATTTCCTATCATATTAGGCATGAAATCCAGTGAGGAACAACTCAAAGACAACCTAGAAAGTTGCCTTAGGTGCACTACAGAATCAGGCAGTTGTTTTACGCTGGTGTTATCGAGCAGCAAGTCTCTCAATGATGTCAAATTCCTCAGTCCTTTTCGTAGAGCAGAAATCTTTGTACATCTTCTTAGATTAAGGAATTCAAGAGAACTCAAGTGACACATACTACCTGGGAGCTTGCTCAATGATATGCATCCTTGCAAATTCAAGAACACTAAATCTTTAAGGCATCCAATGGATTCATCAACCTCACATAGGCTATCACATTCTTGAAGTACCAGCTTTGCTAGGCCCGGGAAGGAAGCGAAATCAGGTGTCCTAATGAGATGTCTACAGTAAGAGAGATCAAGGACTTTCAACCTGTCAAATGTCTGGCACCATTTTTATTTCATTAGAGAATACAAGTCCAACAAAAATATGAACTACTGAAAACAAAGACGCGTGATCTTCTTTACCTTGTTCAATGGTAGTTCACTAAATGGGCCATGTCTTAGCTTCAGCACAACAATTTCTGCAAGGTTCAGACTAGGAAATGATTGAGATATGAAGCACCACCAATCCGAATAAAGTGATTTTAGATTCTTAGGCGAAGACATGAGTTCATTCTCTTGAAAATAGATGTGGTCAAGTTGTAGTAGTCTTAGTTTGGACATTGTTGTGTTCATGCTCAAATCTGTCTCCGTTGAATCACAGCTCAACCTGACTCCCTGCAGATTCTCCACTCCCTACATGAAGTACAAGAAAACGATTAGTTTTTAATATTTCCAAATGCTTCACATAAAACAATCTAGGTCTAATTCTTTGCAGAAACAGGGAAATTAAAAAATATATATATATATAAACACAATAAAGGAGGGAGAGGTGGTCTCTAAATATGGAAGGAAATAGCTTTGTTTTCTTGGAGCTAATGCTAATAAGTACAAGATTGAGCTCGATAAAAGAATTCATGCTTATTGTGGGCAAAGGCTTGGTTTTGGTTTTGCTTTCCGAGTTGCTTTATTTCTCAAATAGAATTGTGAACTTCTTGAAGACTCATGCAACAAGTCAAGTGAAGTTAGAAGTAACACGTAATGAATACATACCTCAGGGCTATCCAATTCTGAAACAACTTCATCACTGTCCCATATCCTGCTGCGCTGGCTAGGATTTAAGAGCCCCTGTTGTTGAACAATCTCTCTTCCCATATCTCGTATCTCATCATGCATCTCGAACTGATTTTTGCCATTGATCTTAATCAAGGATTGATTCAGCAGGGTCTGCACTGACACATGCGGTGCAAAATGACATTCCTTCCACATATAGAAAGCTTCTTCTTTGTTCTTCCCAATATAAAAGCAGGCAATATCCAAGAATACTTGTTTCTCTCTATTATCCAGCTCATTATAGCTTATTCGCAGCCTTTCACGAATGTCTCTATGTTGATGCTTTCTTATTTCTTCCAATAAATGTTTCCACTCTTTCAAGCAGTCATTACCATAAAACAATGAGCCAAATACCTCAAGGATTAGTGGTACTCCATTAGAAGTTGCTACAACTTCCTTAGACAATTCCTTGTACTCCTTCAGTGGCTGGCTATTAGAAAATGCATAATAGCTAAAGATCTGAAGACTGTTCCTCACTCAAATTTCTAACTTTGTAAATCTCTTGCCTTTCCCATCTTGATTCTTTCAAGATATCTTCATCCTTCGATGTGACAATGATTCGACTTCTTGGACCAAACCATTCTTCACAATCCGCGAGTGCATTCAACTGTTCTCTGTTGTCAATATCATCAAGAACAAGGAGAGTACGCTTTTTTCAGAGGAGTTCCCTTATCCATTCCCCCCATAGACTTCATCACGTACATGAAGGTTACCGTCTTTTGAGATTTCAGTAATGAGACGTTTCTGAAGGGAGAGGAGGCCACCATATTGCTTGGATACTTCCTTTATATTGGAAATGAAGCCGCTAAACTGAAAGGTTGATGATATCTTATTGAAAATGGCTTTTGAGAGAGTCGTCTTTCCGATGCCGCTGACACCAAGAATTTGAATCATTCTTACATCATCTTGTTCCATATCCAATAACTCCAACACATCCCTCATACGATCATCAATCCCAACTGGGTATTCAATTGCATCAAAAGTAGTTCTGTTCAGCTGATACAAAATTCTCTTGATAATAATTTGATTGAGCTTTGTCTCGGCACTGTCAAAAGGAAGGGTGCATGTTAGAGTATATTGATCTTCATCTTAATATAACGAATGCACAGTTCACCACTTTCGTGCAAGTTTGACAGATGGTACCACATAATTATTATAGATTATGAAGCACAAATTGCAATATAAATTGAACATCATCAAAAGCAATAATAGCAAATTCAAAATTTAAATTGATGGATGAAAAGGAATAAAAATCAACTGATGCATAAACTTTGAATCAGGCAAATTCTTTTCACATAACAAACACATAAAACAGATAAACTAAATATACTTAAATGTTGAGACTACGATAGTGGGTTAAACATTCAGAAAAGGAGAAGATCTTATGCTTTATCCATTACCAATACTATTTGACAACCTGCATAGCGTGAAGAAAGTATCTACTAAACATGGCTCTGTCCTGCTTGTTACAAGCACGTACAAAATTTCCACCCCACAAAAGGCAGTTCACTTGAGGTACCAAAACAGAAAGTTGTAGAATATCTTTGACATATACATATATATATATATATATATAGAGAGAGAGAGAGAGATAGATATATAGATATATATACAGAGAGAGATGCCAGCCAACCCAGACTTGAGGACTACGTCAGGCGCTCATGACTCCAGAAATGATAAGACCAAAACATGAACCAAGCATTCCCCTGCACTAGGTGGGTGTCAGCTACATGGATGCTTACTCGCCATCGTGCTAAATCTTGTAAGCAATGATGGGTGATGAAAAGAAAAGAAAAAACAGAATCCATCCTTTCTCATTGTTCCACTTTCTTTAATTAATTGTTACTCCATTCAGAATTGTGCGAATTATCGAGGTATCAAGTTAATGAGTCATACTATGAAATTATGGGAAAGAATTATCGAATGTAGATTAAGACAAGTATCAAGTACAATAGAGAACCAATTTGGATTCAAGCTAGGCATATTTACTCTTGAAGCGATTCACCTTTTGAGACATCTTATGGAACATTTTAGAGCAAAAAAGAAAGACCTTCACATGATATTTATTGATCTAGAAAAAACTTATGATCCGAGAGAGGTTCTTTGGAGAACCTTAGAAAAAAGAGGTATCCTATTGACATACATTAACCTTATAAGAGATATGTATGATGGTGTAAAAACATGTGTGAGGACTCATGAAGGAATGACAAACTTCTTTGAAGTTAATATTGGGTTACATCAAGGATCAACTTTAAGTCCATACTTATTTATAATGGTGATTGATGAGTTAACAAAACATATTCAAGATGAAGTTCATAGATGACAGTTAGCGGAGGAGTCTAAGGAAAAAGTTAATAGAAAATTAGAACTATGGAGAGAAACATTAGAAAGCAAAGGCCTCCGGCTTAGTAGAACAAAGACAGAATATATGGAATATAAGTTTGATCATTTGGTTACTTCAGAGGACATAAAAATTAAAATTGGCACACATTGCATCCCCCAAAAGGAAAGTTTTAAATACCTAGGGTCAATTTTTCAGAGTGATGGAAGAATTGATGGAGATGTTACATATAGAATTAATGTTGGTTGGTTAAAATGGAATTCTTTGTGATAAGAAGATACCATTAAAGTTAAAAGGTAAATATTATAGAGCAGCAATTAGGCCTGCCATGTTTTATGGTTCTGAGTGTTGGGCAGTTAATCATCAACATGTACAAAAGACATCTGTGACAGAAATGAAGATGTTGAGATGGATGAGTGGTCAAAGAAGAAAAGAGCGTATACATAATGAGGTTATTAGAAACAAATTAGGAGTCACACCAATAGAGGATAAAATGAGAGAATATCGTTTAAGGTGGTTTAGACATATAGAAAGAAGATCAAAAGAAGAACCTGTAAGAATGAATGAAAAACTAAATTTGGAAAGTATTAAAAGAGGTAGAGGACGACCACAAAAGTGTTGGAAAGAATCAAAAGAAGAACCTGTAACAAGGAATGAAAAACTAAATTTGAAAAGTATTAAAAGAGGTAGAGGATGACCACAAAAGTGTTGGAAAGAAATAATAAAGAATGATCTAGCTTATTGTGAGTTAACTGCTAACATAGCACACGATAGGGATATGTGGAAACAAAGAATCCATGTAGCCAACCCCGTCTAGTATGGGAAAAGGGTTAGTTGTTGTTATTATATACCCAAATACGACACAAGGTATATAACTTTTGTTTCAACAAATTAACCAGCAGAGCACATGCATTAGATGTGTTGAGAATAGACATGTCCGATTTCGGTTTACCTTAAATTAGATCTAAAATAGAACCATAAAACGTGTCATGACTAGTTTGACCCTTGAAACTACTGGAACTAGTTTTAAATTTTGTTGGATTTTTATACCATAGATTACACAAATTATAAGCATTGCGTGAGGGCGTCCCCTCTTAGTGACACGCTACAAAACGCGAATGCAGTAAAAAATAAGAATGGCCACTACATTTTCGTCTGGATGTAGTGAATCAATTGGAGAAAGGGTTTCCAAATCATGTACGGGTGTGGGTAAAGAAGTTAGTTCCACTACATTGCTGCCCAAATATAGTGAATAAATTATAGAAAGGGCCTCCGAATTTTCAATATAGATGGATGCAGGGATAAGGAAGCTAGTCCTAGATAATAATATTCGTATTGGTTCTTGGAATATCAGGAAATTGTTCGGTAAGTTAATGGAGGTGGTAGATACTATGATTCGAAGAAAGATTCATATTTTATGTTTACAAGAGAAAAAGTGGGTGGGAGAAAAAACAAAGGAGATTAAGGATACAAGTTTTAAATTATGGTACTTAGGTAAATAAAAGACTCAAAACGGAGTTGGTATTATCATAAATAAAGATTTAAATGATAGTGTAGTAGACATACAATCATATGGTGACCGAATCATGACATTGAAATTAGTGTTAGGAGCATAGGTTTTGAATATAATTTGTACTTATGCACCCAATCTTTTTATAGACATTTTTACTGTTCGAAAAAGAATTGAGGTGATAAAACAAATGATATTTATGGTATATATAAACTATAAAAAAATAATAATACTTTATTATTTGTTAATTCAATATTTCCAACAATAAACATATATACCAATGATCGTGTACCAAAAGATATGATATGTTTATCACTTTATATATATAGGAAGTCTTAAATGCATCTTTTGATGCATAATTTTGCATAAATATTTTTAGAGATGAAGATTTAAATTAAAAATATAATTTTAATTTTATAACCTTTAAATATTCATGTCAAAAAGATATGGATGAAAATGCTTATGCAACATTATACACATAAGCATTTACAAAATATATGGAGAGAGAGAGATACTTGATTGTCTCCGTATCGAGAACATAACTAGCCATTTCCCCAACCTGCTTCAATGCATTCCTCCACTTTTTCACGCCCTTGCTGTTCTTATAGCTCTTGAATGCAGCCTCCAAGGGTCCAGTCTGATTCCGGAGGTGCGAAGGATCGACATCCACCAAAACTGGAAGGATCAATTTCCCGAGCTCCACCATCTTGGCGACCTTCATCAGAGACCATTTAGATTCGGCATATTGCTTCGAGAAGATGGGCACGAAGATCTTCGTTTTCTCAATGTACTCAAGTAACTCGGCGGAGATTTCTCCGCCGGCGAGTGTCGACTCATCCAAGAAGGTGGATATGCCTCTAGCCTTTAAGGCATTGTAGAGATGGCCGGTGAAGGTCTTGCAAGTATCTTCATCTCTAAAACTAAGGAATACATCATACTGGAATCCCTTGTTGTCTTCATCGGAAAACAGGGGTGGCGATGGCGGGGATTGCCGCTGCAGCAGGATTTTCTTGTAAAATCTGAAAATGGTGACGACGATGACGATGAAGATGGAGAGGAGGGCTGCAGAAAACGCTATCATAATTTTCTCAGACAGATCAATCTACGTTTTATGGTGAGGAAGCAGAATCGGTGATATGCCTGGATGGTGCAACCCAACACCGTACTTAAGAGGAAAATCTTGAGAGGTCACATCAAGACTTTTATGGTCAATCATGGGTTTGGGTGGTGGAACCCACTGCAAGTTCATGACTTTTTATGATCAATCAAGAGCCTCCGGCGATGGGATCTACCAAAATATATATATATATAAAGAAAGAAAAAAGAAAAAATAAGTTTCATCAGAAAAATTGTAAAAGAAAAGTAAAATAAGACAGGCTTGTTATACTTATCCCTCAAATGTAAAGAGAATATGAGAATATTGTGTTAGAAGTGAACATCATCTTATATCTTTTCCCGGTTTTTCTCTCTTTTTCTTTATATATATAAAAATTAGTGATTACTATTATATATATATATGCTTTTATTCTTATAAATTAAGTCATTCAATGAAGTAGATGGATGATGGAAATACTTATACTTATACTTTATAAAGAAAGTATTTTTTATTTAATCTCAATAATCTATTTCTTTCATTAGATAATTTAAATTTATAAGAATATATATATATATATATATATATATATATATATAAAGAGATGAAATCAAAGCCACAATCTAATTAATTTATGCAGTGGGTCCCACTAGGAAAACTCTGATTGACCATGGTTTGAATCTACAACACATTTCGTTTCTTATTGACCATGGTTTTGGGTTGCACCAAATTACCGTAGAAGTTTGCAGAAAAATACCTATACATATCGACCTGAATCATGTCCGAACTGTTAGTTGGTCATAAAAGAATAAACCATACTTACTCCACGACCCGACTTGGACACGAAGTTCAGTTTTGGTTATAAAAGTTGTCAAACACAGGTGCAACCCTTGCTTACCTTACAACGTTGAGCTATATGGCTTTCTCATGGTAAGGTAGATTACGACACAGACTCAGATTTGGCACAAGAATATCAAATGGATCTCGGACCAAGACTTACATGGGTCCGGACTGAATCCAGATCCGTTGACACCATATAAACGGTGGCTGTTTCTGCACGAAATTTTCTTTTTTCCCGTTTTGATGCATCATTTGAACCGCTTTTTTTATATATAACAAAATTAACAGGCAAGGGAAAATAAAAGATCGAGAATGAAGGAGAAAATACTAAATTACAGCCGTGTAGGGCATGAATGACAAAAGAAAAGATTCCACCATCTGAAATATGATGGCTGGCGTCCTCCATGAGATCATAGGTTTCCAATTAAATATGTTTAGAGGTTAATTAGGGTTAACACCAGAGAGAAAGATTTCTACCCGCATCTGACATGTGATGGCTGACGTCTCAGATGAGATCATAGGTTTCCAATTAAATATGCTTAGAGGTCAATTAGGGTTAACACGAGAGAGAGATTTCTACCCGCATCTGGCATATGATGCCTGACGTCCTGTACGAGGTCATATATTCCGTTTAAAAGAAACAAGCTTGATTAGGTTTACCTGCACCTAGCCTTATGCTGAAGATGACAAGAAAATCACGACCTCTAAGAGTACGGGTGGCAAATCGTGTCTATGGATAGTATTCGTGTGAAAACAGGTTGACGCTGACTTCATCGGGTTCATTTTTCAGGTCAATATGCAGAAGACTAACTCTACCTGGTCCCGTTCGAGTCAACCTGACCCTACCTGATTAAAAAGGACCAATGTAAAAATATTCGGATAGGAAAGAAACTGATAATATAAATATGAAGAGAGAGAGATTCTATCATGTTTTTTTTGTCACAAGAAGATATCAAAATCTAACACATGCACCCTCTGAGAGTCGAACTCCCCACCACCAGTATTCTCAGTTCTGATCATATATATATATATATATATATATATATATATATATATATATATATATGTGTGTGTGTGTGTGTGTGTGTGTGTGTGTGTGTGTGTGTGTGTCGAAGGGGAGATAAAGGATGAGTTGCGGTAGCGGATGGTCGATGTAAAGGATCTTTTACCATATGTCGTAAAACCTTGGGCTAGTGTGATTCTTTCCATTGATGGAGAAGTCTCAAACGGTTGCTACCTGGTGGGGTGTGGAAATGAGTTGTTCGGGCGCAAATACAACTGCACTTCAGCCTTTTCTTTTATAAAGAAGATCACTTATATCTTCATCTTTTATTTCGAAATATATATGGTTACCTAAGAATAAGATCATTAAATTTCAATGGTACAAGTATAATTTAGAAAATATAGAGTTTTAAAAACGATAAACAATAATATTATTACAATAATATTCTCAAAAAATAATAATCAAATATAAGTGAACAATCAATGGTAGTCGCATGTGCGCGCGCACACACACATATATACATATATGTACATATATACATATATAAACAAAAGCAAGAAGAGAGTACAAGGCAAGTGCCCATTTTGGTGCCTTGGGTCCTCGCACACACACACACACACATATACACAAATACATATATGTATACGTATACATACATACACATATATACATATACATACATACACATATATACATATACATATATATATATATATAAACAAAAGCAAGAAGGGAGGACAAGGCAAGTGCCCATTTTGGTGCCTTGGGTCCTTGTTTTCTGCTTTACAAGAGTGAAGCTCCGTCTCTCCTACAAATCAATGTGCTGAAACTATCGTTCTTGGATGGCCACAAACTGAGCAAGGTCAACCAAGAGTCGTGGGCTGCCTCAACTAATCCTCCAATACGATGACCATGAGTTGAACTTCCAATCAAATTGTGAACATGGATGGGTTGTTTGAGCCACGATGTGGATCCATCATCCTTAAGATGCGACTGACCAATATTGTAATACATATGTTTCCTTCTCGTTCATGGATCCCCTATCATCTTGCTTTTCTGGAGTTAAATGGTTTATAACAAAGAAAGCAAAATAGCGACATAACCAACCCACAATATGTTACAGCGTTGAGATCGCCACTCCATTGGCGTGTATGGAGATGCTCGTAGTATTGAGGATGCTTTTATTTGATAAATATTTGGATTCAACTTATATATTTTAGGTTTCTTGTTTGGGTTGCGAGTGACTTGGGGGTCTCGCATGGATACATGTGGGTTGAGTCCTTGTTTAGATGAGTTGGATCATGTTGGATTTATTAGGGTGTCTTAGATCTAGGATAATTAGTGTAGGAGTCTACTATGGGACATCCGCTCTACACTAGGATCCGTATACCAGTTCCATAGCCTATATAAGAAACCTACTATAACCTATATGAGGGTTGGATCACTCGAGCTTTGAGAGAGGAGAGGGGAGTTGAGGACTCTATTGCTGGTCGATATTTTCATTGATTTCTTTAGGGAGTTGAGCCGGGTAGCACAAGGATAAAATCATCGGGCAGCGCCTTGGTGTTATTGAATGATCTCCTCTCTTTATTGCTTTGTATGATCAACCAATTGAGTAAGAAAGACACTCTTTTTATAGTATTTGATATCTCTTGTGTTCAGGTATGCATGTTTATGCTTCCACTTGTTATTGAAAAATCATATCTTTGTATAGTTTTTTATCGTTAGTATTTTGAAGGGCTGGTTAGTGCTAGGCACTGACACCGGTCACCAGAACTCACATAGTGACAAAGTATAGGGTAAGACATAGTTCCGGATTTAGTTTCACAATGTTCCTCTTCATATATGCTTATAAAGCATTTGATTTTGGAATAAATTATTGAGAAAACATCACTTTTGTACTTTGTAGTTAGCAAAATTTTCATTTTAATAGCTTGTGTTTTTGTTGATATTTCACTATGTGTTTCCTCTTCATATATGCTTATAAAGCATTTGATTTTGGAATAAATTCTTGAGAAAACATCACTTTTGTACTTTGTAGTTAGCAAAATTTTCATTTTAATATCTTGTGTTTTTGTTGATACTTGGTTTATGCCGATACAATACTTAACAGGTAAAGCCTTTTGCTTTTCCCAACGTGTCGATAGTTTAGTGCTACGTGAGCATTTTTTTTAGCCATT
Organism: Brasenia schreberi; assembly: GCA_036023115.1. Lineage (NCBI taxonomy): Eukaryota > Viridiplantae > Streptophyta > Magnoliopsida > Nymphaeales > Cabombaceae > Brasenia > Brasenia schreberi. Next base: position 8,514,153 of record JAYKKT010000080.1, on the reverse strand, counting down.
TTAAGCTGACATGGAATGCATGCAATGATCTGGAGTTGACATATAGAATGATGTGGCCATCACATAAGAGTATTGATGATGAAATGTGTTACCTGTTGGCACTTAAGTACCATATTGGTGCAATTGCTATAAATGATACAAAAAGTGATGAGTTTATTAAGTTATTTTTCCTCATGATACAATGGGGAGGCCAGAGCCAACCTATACATGAATGAACAACAAAATGATACAGCTCAGTGTATGGTACCAAAAGGAGACTGATCATGGTGGGAGGAAAGGCACTTGTGACTAGACGTGTGATTCTGGTCAGGGCCGGTTCCACTTTAGTTTCGGTTCAAGCTGGCAGGCTGATTTCGAATCGGTCATATCTACTTCTGACCTACTCTACCTAATGATAAGAAACTAGAAAAGGTGATGAATGAATTGAAGAAACACTATGTTTTGAACACCCACTTTTCCTACCACTTTATAAGTCATTTATTTTTCTAAAAAAATGTATCATACGCAAACCTATTATCCATGATCATCATGGTTATGAATATTTGAAAAAGTTAATGCCTCGAGAGGGAACAAGTTATGTAGAACTTAGTATGATGATGTTAGAACTTAAATCTTCGCTAAATAAAAAAATACTCAAAGAATCAATGCGATTTATACAAAAGACTTAACATGGAAGCTATGGCATTTTTTTTTTCTTTACTATTTTTTTTATGTTGCTATGGAATCTTAGTTCAACCAGTGTAAAACTTTATCAGACTTAACATGGATTCTACAAAAGAACAAAGAATTCATGTAGCCGACCCCATCTAGTATGGGAAAAGGCTTAGTTGTAGTTGTAGTTGTAGTTGTAGTATGGAAGCTTAGTTGAGCATCTCTCGTGTCCAATCTTTCTAATGAATGAACCATAGCTTCTCATTCTCGGAAAATGAATTAACCATAGGTTTGCTGATATTGAACAGATGCTATTATTCTCTCTTCAGCAAAAAGATGTCATCAGGTTGAGATTGTACTGTCCAATCCAACAAATAGCGCTAGTACTAGAATCTGCCTGCAGATTCTGTAACACATTTTCTTACATATGGAGCATGATATCACTTATCATGACCCTTAAGTGAAAACCTTTGCAACATGCCATACTAAGTATGTCCTTGAGGCTTGATTTGCTAATAAATCGTTAAACTATGCAATAACTAGGTGGCTTGTAAGAAGGTACACGTGAATGTAAATCTCTCTCTCTCTCTCTCATGTGTGTATGAGTGTGCATATATATGTGTCTATATATTATGTGTATATACGTATTTCTGGGTGCGTGAGTGACCTTTGTTCAGTTGTAACCCAATTTATTGTTCAGTTTTGTTCCTCAAAACATAACTGATGCTCAATAGCTTCGAAGTCCTTAGTTTTTACCTTTTGTCTATGTCACACGCACACCTCTAGGAGGTGAAGTGTTGGCACTGACACTGATGCAACACTGACACAATGTTGTGCAGCTTCAACACGGTCAGCATGTCAAAGGTGCTTTTTGGGTGCGGTCAAAGTGTCGAAGGCCAGAACCGTCCATTTTTGTGCACTGCCTTCGACTACCTCCAGTGAGCCCAAAGTCAATCCAGCAGCTCAAGGTCAATTTCCTCCGAGTCTTCGACTACCTCCTGCCCCTTTCACTTCTAGTGATTGGTAAGTTTTTCCATCATTTCTCCCTTCGATTAACTTGCTCTCCAACTTGGCTTGTGTTTTGATTTAATTTTCTTGGTCTTCCATTATGAGCAATTGGTTTCGATTTTCATTTAGGAACAACAATAACAACTAAGCCTTTTCCCATACTAGATGGGGTCGACTACATGGATTCTTTGTTTCCACAGAGCCCTATCATGTGCCATGTTTATTTTCATTGGGGAAGGAGGGAAATTTGGAGTTTTGATTGGTGGGAAAGACTAGGGTTTGGTGTTCTTCTTTTGCGGAAAATGAACTTTGACGTAATTGTTGTGCCATTTTTGTTTTCCTTGCTGGTGTTTTGCGGGTGTATGATTTTGTGAGCACTAGAAAGGGTCCCGTGATCTAGAAAGAGGCATCACAACTATACCCTGCATTGGAGGGTATTGCTCATATGGTAGCCACCTTTGATGTTTATTCGGCTGCTCATAAAAAGATCAATGATGAGCTAGATTGGTATAAAATTCTGTGTAAATGTAACGGCCAACGATGAGACTGTGAGAAACAGTACATGAAGCTAGATCTTATGCGCCACCATGATAAGAACAAGTCTATCAGTGCAGAGGGGGCGTTTAAGCTCATCTCTGAGGCATGGAGTGTGTTATCAGACAAGTTATGTAGATCAGCTTATGATCATGATTCATAAGAGGAATTCCAAGCAAAAGGTTGCACATTCAAGTAGGCCCTCAAGTCCCCCAGGGTTCATATGCTCATGCATCACATACATTTACACACACAGTATGTCTGTTTTTCAATCAGATTATAATGCAGGTTCAGGTTCATTTAAGGTACAAGTTCATTTTATTTATCAAACAATAAGATTTCCTTTTGATGTTCACTTATGTTTACAATTATGATGAAATTAGTAGTTTTTTACTTGTTTAGCTTTAATATAAAGTTATATAGTTACTATTGTCATATACTTATATTAATTGATGTCTCACTTAACTCTGCCTATTTAAGGGATCACTTTGCATGGCCAGTCTCAAGCCCGGATAAAGGAGGGTTGCATTAGGCTTCTGACAGCAAGTGTAAAATTTTGTTGGACTTTTTTACCATGGATTCTATAAATTATGATAGGACTATGTGAAAACAAAAAATCCATGTAGCTGACCCCATCTAGTATGGCAAAAGGCTTAGTTGTTGTTGTTGAATTGATGTCTCACTTGCTCTAGTTTAAATATTATATATATAATATTATATACCTTAGCCACGTTCCGCACTCAATATTTTTGAATTTTGCCATATCTCGCACCTGCATCCGTGTCTGCACCCGTACCCGCACCCGTGTCATAGCCTTTTGTAATATTTCAGGGGCAAGTGCTGTTTCTGGCTTCTTTGCAGCGGCGTGCAGTCTACCTTTTGATTATGTCAAAACCCAGATACAGAAAATGCAGCCAGATGCTACTGGAAAGCATCCATATACTGGTTCCTTTGATTGTACAGTGAAGACACTGAAGTCTGGGGGCCCTTTCAAGTTCTACACAGGATTCCCTGTTTACTATGTTCGGATTGCACCACATGTCATGGTATGCTGTAATTTACGGTTGTTTTGTCATCTGTTTGTGGATGAATCAAATATAACTAGCAAACTCATAACAATTCTTGTTTGTCACCTTGTATTTTTTCTTTTGTTTGCAGATGACATGGATATTGTTGAACCAAATCCAGAAGCTCGAGAAGGCTGTTGGGTTGTAAGGGCATCCATTTGTTTGCTCCCTTACTAATTCTTGTAACTCTAATAGAGGTTGTTATCAGATTAGAGGAAGTTATTTGATTTCTGTTGCCATTAGCTGTGCCCAGGTTTTCTCGTCTGTGGCATTGAACTTTTCTGGGGGTGCAAAACTAACTAGCCTTGTCTGTAATAAAACCCTCACCTGGGCGTTTCTGGCGTAGCTGCACTTAAAGTAGAACCCAGCTAAACCTTTTTGGAGTGATTAATTGCCTAATCGATCTGTTTGATTCGGTGACATATGACTATGAACAGATGTGAATTAAGTTTCCAAGCAGGAAGAGCAGCAGTATAATGGGAGAGGACCTTGTCTTTTGCCTCGTTTTGTTACTGTGTTTTTCACTGGCTGCTCTACACACGATTGTATTCGGTATAACACTGTAATGAGCTTCTTGTTTATTTCTCACAGTGAAGAATTGGAATTATTGAATCGTCATATTTCTTTATGGAAGTTAGTTGGTAACTGAGACATTTTTAATGTGTTGCTAAAATAGGATTGCTCTTGACAAGAGTACCAGATCTTGAATGCTAAATTCTTAACTATCTTGCTTTCTCAATGGTGGGATTATAAGGAATTAGGAAAGGGTAGATCACTAAAAGAAAGGTGTATTCCGTATGTCATTGATGTATCCTTGCAGTGGCTGACTGATGGGCGACGTGAGGATCTGTCACCCGAAATCTGACCATATATGAAAAGATCTGTGCAGGCTGGTGTGCACTTTTCAGAAATTGCTTCCGACTGCCTCACCTGAATTTCACCCCACTGAACTTTGCCTCACCCCAGAAAATTTTCTGGGTGTGCCAGTGTATACTTGAAATGTCATTTACAAGTCATTATCATCAAGTTGGACTAATGAATATGTTATTTTTGTCTTGAGGTTTCAAAAGGAGGACAAAATAATCAGGTCATTCTTATCCTGGTAATCCTTTTTCTGTTGAGTTGTTAAAGATAAAATGGAACTTAGTGCTTTGAAAGGAAAGAGTAGAGAGAAATGCAACAGAGGGTGAACTCAAGAGACCTACCCGAGGGTGAGTTACTTTTACCTTTCAAAGGATATTATGAAGTAGACAAATTTAGGTTGACAAGCCCTTGAAAACTCAACTTTTTCTCTATAAGCAGCGAAAGCCAACTTCATTTACTCTAATTGCATCCGAATGATGGACCAAATAACAGGCATCTTTGAGCAGTTGAATGTCTCTCAAGAATATCGTGGCGTTGCCACTGCATGCACCACGCAATTTGGAAGGAATTACATTCCTATAACAGGTGTGGACTGTTTCATTCAAGCTTGTTTTACATTAAACAACTGGTATAGCACCTTGCTGATCTATACATAGGAGGCAAAGAGAATCCCGGCAACAGTTTTTCATAAGCTTACGAGTTCCTGATGATCAAAAACTGAATTGGTATAGTGAAACAGTCTCAATCGTGAATAATTTTCTTTTTATTGTTGTTTCGTAAGCTAGCTGGCATAACATCGTCAGATATCAAAAGATGGTAAGCACAAATATGGGCAGATGAAGAGTCCGGGTGCAAAACGAATCAGAGATAAGTCTCCTGTTTTCATTTTGATTCAGTGGGAAGCTGAAGCCAGATGTACACGACGGGTGTCAAGCTCATAACTCTCAACTTAAGCTCATAACTCTCAACTTGTGGGTTGACCCCATAGCCAGGTGAATTACTGCTTGCTGTGCAGTAGCTTCCTCTTGTCATGTTCTTTAAGGGTGTGTTTGATTCACAGTACCGAGCCTTTGGTACCAAAAGTACAATTCAGGCTCATATAGAACTTAAAATCATGGTACGAATCAACCAGTTCTGTGTTTGATTCACTGATGAAACTAACACTTAAAATCATGATTCCACATTTGTGATTTGTTCATAGGAGTGTTATCCATATCGTGGAGCTCCACGATACACCATAGTGTATCACAATGTGTAACTTATTGGGATGTATTATGCGATACAATACGATACAACCCATATCGCTTGTATCATACGATACAGGCAATATGGTTAGAGACCTTTATAAAATGTTCCTTTTCAAACAAAAACAATGGGTTTCTGTTGAAAGCTCCCACGGTGCTCTCTGGTGGCTTCCAATACTCTTAGGGTGTTCAAGGCTCCCAAGGTACTCTACGACGTTTGTGTAAGGCTCCCAACCCACATTATGGTATACTTTTTGAGTTTTTCGATTTATTTTTGTATTTATTGTTTTTTGTGTTATTTGTTGCTCATATCTACGATACAAACGATATGACCAGAGACCTTTATAAAATGTTTTTGTTCGAACAAAAACAGTTGGTTTCTGTTGAAAGCTCCCAAGGTGCTCTCTGGTGACCCCCAATACTATGAGGTGTTGAAAGCTCTGAAGGTGCTCTATGGCATCTTTGCAAAGCTCCCAACCCACATTATAGTACACTTTTTGAGTTTTTAGGATTTTTTTTGTATTTATTAATTTTTTGTGTTTTTCTTTTTTTGAATGACAATATATAAAGTTATAAAGTGCATGGATATAATTTTTATTGTATTTGTGAAGTGAGAGATACTCTATTTGAGTGTTAAGTGAAGATTGAGGATTATTGAAGTGTTTTTATTTTTAGGTTTTTATTAGATTGAAGTGTTCAATTGAGATGGTAAGAATGGGTGTTAGGGACTCTCAATCTCGATCCGATGATTCGGCATGACAATGGGGTACATCAGTTAAGGAAAACAATTTGAAGATAAAATATTTATTTTGTAAGAAGGTGGTTAGTGGTGGAATTTCACGATTGAAACATCAATTAACATTGACTAGGAAAGAAGTTGTTCATTGCATGAACATATCTAGTAAATTGTCAAGCTATTAAATGACAATGTCTATAAATGATTGAGAATATACTTGAGAGGAGACAATAAAAAGATGATTTAGAGATGTTTGAGGAAGAGGATGATGTTGTTAGATTAGGTGATAATATTCTTTCTAATGATAAGACAAAGGTTGATAGTAATAGTTCTCGATCATCAATCAGAGGAAAGAGGGTTGTTAAATAGGTTGCAAATAAAAGTGATAGAGGAGGAAGGAGTAGAGGAAGAGCTTACTCTAGTATACTGTCATTTTTTTCTCATAGCACTACACATGATGCTCAACTTGAAATTCGTGTTGCTATAACTTTAGAGTAATTATGTGAGCAAGTAGACCTTGCAGTGGGCAGATAGTTTTATGATGCATGCATTTCATTTAATGCAGTAAACAATTTTCATTTTCAAGCAATGACAGATGCAATTGCTAATATTGGTCAAGAGTATAAGATGCTCTCTTATCAAAAGTTAAGAAAAAAACTATTAGATAATACTGTTCTTCAAGTTCATGAGTATTGTTTTACCTTGAGAGAGTCATGAAAGGAGATATGATATACTATTATAGTAAACGGATAGACAGATAGATAAGAAAGAACTTTATTAAACTTTCTTATCTATTGTCCTTAATCACTTATGTTTTTGAGACCCTAGACATATCAGATGAGAGACATACCGTAAAGGTCTTAAGACAAGAGTTTCACAAAGTAATATATGAGGTTGGGCTAGATAATGTAGTCTCATTAATTATAGATAATGCAACTAACTATAAAGTAGTTGGGAATGAGTTAGAAGATACTTATGAGACTTTCTATTGGACACTATATACAACCCATTGTTTAGATCTCATTCTTGAGGATATTGGTGAGATGGATGAGATAAAGGCAACAACAGAGTATTACCAAAATATCACCAAATTTATCTACAACTATGCTTTTGTATTATATATGATGAGGAGATATGTATATGGTGCATAACTCCTTTGTACAACAACTCGGTTTCTAACTAATTTCTTATCTATACAAAGCATTGAAGAGAATGTTCTCTTCATATGAGTGACAACAATTTACGGAGTTATCTCAAAATAAAAGAAATAAAAAGCTGAATGAGATTTTAGAGATAATCTCTAGAAGTATATTTTGGAAATCTTGTGTTAGACTATTGATGATTACATGTCCTTTAGTGAAAGTTTTGAGATTAGTTGATAGCAAGGATAAAACATCTATGAACTATCTTTATAAAGCCATGGATAGAATAAAAGAAACCATTAGAAGCAATTTCAATGAAAAAAGAGGGATTACATGCTCGTGTGAAATATTATAGATAACACATGAAACAAACAATTACATCAACCTGTTCATTCAACAACTTATTACCTAAACCCAACATTAAGTATTTTATAAACTTTAAAATGGACAATGAGATAAAATGAGGTATCATTAATTGTATAGCCAGATTGATCCCTATGAGAGTAGACCAATACATCGAGAGATGGAGATCTACGATAATGCTTTTCATAATATATCAAGAGATGGAGATCTCCGATAATGCTTTTTACTTGATGGGTTTGCCTGTAGTAATTCACCACCGCACTAATATGTGCCAAGGTAAACTATTTTTCTTAATATTTAAGTTTCTTAAATCTTATATTTATTGTGGATTAAGTCTTTGATATTTTTCTTTTTCTATTAGATGTTTGGTGGAAAAAGTTTGAAAGTGATTGCGTAAACCTTAGAAATTTTATAATAAGTGTTTTGAACTAAACATGTATTGCAATGGGTTATGAAAGAAATTGGAGCGTCTTTAAATACATCCACAGAGGCAATGACTTAGTTTTCATTCGTTGTAATATGCGGTTGTGACATAGGTAATCTTGTATTAGTTACTACTTAAATATTTAATTTAATATTTAATTTTACTTAAAATTTTAATATTATTTACTAATTACTTATCTTTCTTTCTTATAAGCAATTAAAAAAGTTAAGTTGGAAAGAAAACCAATTTGATTGAATAAGTTTGGATAATTTTGATATTTTAGATGAGTGAATTATGGAAGATAATGAAACAAATACACTCCTAAGCGAAGAAGACATTGCATAGATTAATTTGGAAGGAGTGTAACAACAATATCATTAAGGGGATGATGATTTTGATTTTGAAGCATAATGTAGTGAAGATCTTTAGTAAGGATAAGATGAAGATTATTTACTTGATGATACTGATTACATGTAAATGTATTTTTGTCAATTATGAAAGTTGTATTTTTTTTCTAAAGATGTCATGTACTGCTTCAAAATATGTAATTTTTTTTTCAATTATTGAATGGTGAATGATGAATATGTACTAAAATTTTGAATTATATTAATTCTTTACAATTATTATATTTTTTCTATATATTTTTCCTATTTTTTAGTATTAAATTATGATACGAGGCGATACGATATGTATCGTGGACCAAAACGATACACGATACGATACAATACACATCGAACAACACTGGTTCATAGAACTAGTACTTTAGTTCTAGTTTTATAATAGTTTCAAATTTGATTCTCATATAATTGAAACTTTTGTAATGTTTTATTTTCTCCAATATTATGTTTCAACACTCTCCATATGAGTTTCAATGCATGAACAATCGGACGTCCCAATTACCAATGAAAAGCAGGTGGAGAGGCCACAATTACCAAAATGTGAAAATTCCATGAGAAAACTATAGCCCAAGGTTGAACACATGGGCTTAACATACAGTTTGTGCTGCCTTAACCCTCAAACTTTTTGTGCATTCCAAGTATCAGCTAAAAGCTTTATTGCTTTTCAACAAGAGCCCGCTCACTCTTGATATGAACTCTCTATCCAACTATACGTAGGTTGCTTAAATCCCCTCTTTATTATTAATCTCCATAATTTCTCAGTGTCAAGCCTATTTCACATATATGCTCAACAATATTGCATAGTTTGCGGCATTTTTTTGGTTCTACACTGAAAGCTTATATGGTAACTTGGTTTCACAATGAAACCTACAAGCCCCATGCATATGGCATTGGCTCCGGGCATCCACATTTTATCATTACACCAAGCATCTACATCTTTAGGAAAAACCATTATATATAATTTCCATTGTAAGGACCATCAGTGAGCTCCATACAACAACACCAAAATTGTTACTTTTTAAAAATAAGTACAGCAAGTTGCATATCTCCACGTCTTAAATGCATGTCTAGCAATGCTACCATACTTTGGTAATCTGACACAACCCATGGATCTCTTTTCCTTTAACTAGAACAGCACAAGCAAGAACCACAATAAGAAAACTCACTCTATTCAGTTTAACCCCAACCACAACAAAAAATCACTCTTCGACAATCCTACAAACAGGTTTGTAGGCAAGTAGCTTTCAGTCAGCAGTCCCACAAAAAAAATGCTCGAGATTCCAATATAAACAGAGGCTCTTTGGTAATTAAACTATATTCCACAAGAAAGAAGAAAAAGGAAAGTATGAGAGAAGAAAAAAGGAGAAGAAGAGAAAGAAGGTTGAAGAGTGGATTAGAATAAAGATGTGGAGAAAATTATATTTGGGTGGCAGAGAGGTGGTGATTAACAGTTGGGATTAGCAGCTACACGAGCTTAAGGGCAATGAAGAAGAAGAGAGCTTCATAATAGAGTAAAGGAGAAAGTACAATGAGTGCGAAAACCTGAGCGATTTTGATCGAGGGTTAAGACTCAGTTCATATAGCTCACCTCCCGACATGGGCCATATTTTGTGTTATAAAGTCGGCCCATGGAACTACAGTTCCATTAGCCAAAAAAGTTCTCCATTTGTTTTGTATTTGGTTATGGTACCACAAGACCCAAAAAAATAGGGTCCTACCCAGCTGAGACCATGAACCAAACACACCCTAAGGAACCCAACCATATCTATTTAAGGATGGTAACTATGGGAATAAAGCAAAAACTTTTGCTATGCTCGTTCGAATTTCCATGTCATGATGAACTCATGCTTGATAAAACTATAGCTTATGGTGCATCCTCTTCTACTTTGTATGTTTGAAGAGGACGATTTCTATTGTGCACAAGCCTCACTGTAGGCATGTCAGAGGGGATTTGAAACATGGATCTTTTCTGTTGGCCTTGCTTTGGAAGGGTTCACACTAACAGTGAGAATGGTCTGCACGGCATGATTGATGCTAAGCGCGCGAAGGAAGGCAACTTTGTCCTTTCCTACCCGGCACCTCTCTCTCTCTCTCTCTCTCTCTCTCTCTCTCTCAAAAACACACATACACAACGTCAGCCAAGGATGCCCGAGGATAATGAGCATGGCTGCCTTGACGGCTTTGAGGACCCTTGTCAGGCTAACAATAACTTTGTTATAGTTGACAAAAATCATGTGTGTTTATATGTGCGGGTTTTTGCTCTCTCTCTCTCTCTCTCTCTCTCTCTCTCTCCCTCTATCTATATACACACAAAGACGAATGCATCATCCTTGAAGAAGCTGTTGCTTCCGTGGCCAGCCAATTAACACAACAGAACCTTCGAGTTGAGCGTCATGAGATTACTTCAATTATTAGTTTATGCACATGAATAGGTACGGATCCAACGTAAGCATGCATAGCACCTCATTTTAAGGTTTTGGATTTAATCTAAGTGGTTAGAATCTCTCTCTCACACACAGACGTCAACGTATGCATCACCACATTCATTCATGCACACATATCACTCATCTAAGCAAAAGGCAACCTTTTCAAATCATGTTTCCCATGCTTGTGTCAATATTTTCAGTTTCGTTTTAAGACAAGACGTCTTTAAGAGCGTTAGCTCAAATGGCAGGGCGCTCTAGCGCTGTTGCTTAGGGTACGTGTGTAGGTGTGTGTTAGGAACAAACGAAAAACTTTTATCATCATCATTATGGAAGTCTTATATTCAAGATGTTTATGACTAACCCTTCCATTGAAGATTCTAGTAGTACTGTGGTCAACAATGTTCAGGTAGTACAAAACATACCTGACATCAGTGGCATCTTGAACACAAGACTTTTGTGTACAATAACAGCTTGATACTTATTAAGGCTCGTGTTGGCATCTTGAATAATCAGGTCTTTTGGGTTATGTATCAACCTGAAGAAGTGACCTGAAGCACCCACATCCCCGACATAAGCACAGTCTTTTGGGTTATGAGTTCTTGCATTGTGCGGTATATTCCTAGAATAGGCTCTTATTTCTTGTTCTGGGTCATGCTTGTTTCTTGCTATTCTGTGTTCGTGTCATAAGTAGGTCTGCATGAACACGACCTGATCTTTTTCCTTACTTTGCATGAACTGTCACACAACATCAAATACATTTCCTACCATCATAGCTTGACAGAGGTCTTTATCCCCCAAAAGTTAAACTCCTTATAGTATCGAAGTTGTAGAAGGTCCCAAACCTTTTTAGACTTGGGCTTCAAAATTTGTATGTGATACTATCCCTTTTTTGCTTTAGGCCTTAACTTGTGTTCTACTCCTCTCGATGGCATCGGGTTTCCGTGTCGTGTTTTATATTGCGTCCTAAAATGTGCTGGTCCACCCTGTTAGTGGGCTTGCACCACTTGAAACATAATCATAATCGATCAACCGGAACAAGGTTAGTAAAAATCAACCCATAATTTTGCTGAAAGAGAAAAATAAAAGAGTGCCTAAAATTCGATCAAGGGAAAAAGAAAAAAAAAGGAGTGTTGAGGTTTTGCATATTTAGAGAACGGGAAATACCACCAGGACAGTTTTTGAACCAAATAAAGTAGTGTGGCCTCTGACGCGGGTACCTTCGATTGCTCATTTTTGGCGACTTTGGTATCGCGACGCCCTTCCTTTTATTAACGAGCGGGAGGGTCGAAGCGAGACTGAGGAGGCATTGACGAAAGAAGTAGTTGGTCGGTCGAGAAAATGTCTGAAGAAGTTCCTTCGTCCAACCATCACACTTACATTCCTCTTCCTACAGATTCTGGTAAGTTTTAAGCTTGTATTTTCTTGATCGATTCTTTTTGGAGACGTTTGTTGCATTGACTTTTGTGGGTGTTGCTTCTTTTTAGAGATTTTGGTGTTCTTGAGATTGACCACGACTAACGAACCTCAATTCGTTTTCTGAGTGGGACGTCTTGTCGATTTTTCTCATTTATTGATGAATTCAATCAGAGTTGCTTGACTGAGTATGACACTTCTTGTTTGTTTTTCCATTGAAAGATCTTGTTTCTTCTTGATGATCATTCTCGTTTGAATTCGATCGAGAAGAGAAGATCTTTCTTGGTTGTTGACGTTTCTGATGTTTCTTGGGCGAAAATGTGTGACCTGGGAGTCTCTGATCAGGGGTTAATTTCGAATTCATCTAACCTTTTCGGCTCCAAAATTTTTCAGGCGTATCAAATTAGTGAAACGATGTGACTTCTATTTGGTGCATTTCTGGGTTATGTTTATTCATCAAGTCTTTCTTGGTTCTTGGTGGAGAAATCATACAGTTATTTTGATCGATCGGAGCTTGATGTTCAAGACTTCTTTGTTATGTTCTTGTCGATATTTATTTTTGATTTTATGTTGTTGGATTCCTCCGTGACAATTGTATACCAAATTTCAATTCGAGTTTTTCTTCTTTCCTGAGTAACGAGCTTTGTTTGTGGTACTTCTCAAGTTAATTTTTCATTCTACATCTCCTATTTTTATATGCTAGATGGAGTGTTTATTCGGCAATTGTTCGTGATTAACACAAAGTCTTTCTTGAGGATTTTTGCTTTAAGTTCCTTCTTTTGTTCATTTGGTGTTTTTCTGATGATTCAAGGCGTTCTATAAGAGAATGATCGATACTCTATGTTCTATTTCTTTTTGAGTTTCATCGCTTTCCATTATTCTATTTGATGATGTTGTTTGAGTTGGCGTTATTGTTGTTCTCTTGGCTTGCACCGTATCAAAGTGGTCATCGTTTCTTTTTGAGAATCTGAAAACCACTTCACTGTGTTTGGCAGTTTTTGGATTCTTTTTCTCATTTTCTCGGTTTTTGTCTATTAGAAATTTAGAAAGCCTTATTAAGTTAAAATATATAAATACTAATAATAAAATTACAAAAAGTTTGATTTATAGCAATTTGCTGCAAAAACATGAACCAAAATGTCCAGAAGTAAGTTCGAAAGAAGAAAGTGTACTTGTAGACATTAAAAATCACACAAAAACATAAATGATGATTGATATTTAAATATCTATCCAAATGATTAAGTGGCTGAAATCATAATTGCTTCACTTCATTACAAAAATCATAATAAGAGCTATTTTTGAACACGAGTAAGATTCGGAAGCAATGATGGAAATCATGGTTCTCTTTTTCCCATACGAAAGAGAAAAGTAGAGTGAACAATAAAGCTACAAACCTTAAGTACAATTGATATCCGGATTCTTGAGGCTGTTTTACACAGAAAATAGCAACGTGAACTCAGAATAATACGTAAACTCTTTTCTGGTAGCCTCTCTTCTCTTACTAATGGCACAACACGCCAATATTTGCTAATGGATGAGACCTTCTTTAAAGGGATCTAACACCAGCAATTCGTGTAACCTCATTTCTAGAAAATCTCTGAGGTCTGTTCTATCTAACCTGATTCGTTAGCCTTGTTTTATTTTTTTTTATGAACTGAAGTGTTCATCTTTATTTTTATAACCTTCTTGTGTCAGTTTAAGAAGGCATTTGCATACATCCCTTGCAGTAGGTATGAAAAGGTCAATTCTCAGTTAACGTTCTTCTCCCTTTGATGATTCTTTCATGATGGAGCCTTGTTACTTAAAAGGGATTTTAGTTTTCTTTCCAGCATGCTAGTGGTTGTCACTCTTGGTCTTTCATTTTAACTGCTTTAACGTAATCCTCTTTTCCAACAAAATATTCTGTTATTCACTCTCTACTCCCACCACCTTTATTCTTGTTCTTCTTCCTTTTCATCCATTTAATTCAGAGTTCAGACCTAGATGGAAGACTTCCTGCACTTTGTGATGCCACTGAAACAGCAGTCAAATTCTTCTACAATCTAAGGAAATGAAGAAACTGGTTGAGGTTAGGGACAGTGACTTGGATGATCCTCCAGTGTGGAGGAATCTGGTAGGTTCTTAGCACTAGAGGGTTCAATGAAAGGGTTGGGGAAAGAAGAGAAGAGTCGAGAACCCTATTGCTATTCAAAGAGTACCTTTGGTTTTTGGTATGTTTAATTAAAAAGCACAAGTACTCGAGAAAACATAAACCATGAAAGAGAACCAGAAGAACTTTGGTCCGTTTAAAGTTGTTTCTCTTTTTTCTTACAAAAACATTTATCCCTTATTCAAGCAGCACCCTCGAAAAGCCAAAGGAGATTTGAATCCCAATGATGATGAAATAAATCCAACTTTGTGTGCTTTAATAATGCCATTTCTTTCTCAAAAGGATTGTGATTTGTGAGAATAACGTTCCCCTTTTACCTCACAAATCTGCAGATCCTTCTTAAACAATTGGTGCCACTCAAGAGTATCATGCAAAGAAACCAAATACCTTTGCTTCAAACAGGAATTCCATCATCAATTTCAACTAAAACATAAGCAGTTATTTGCAACATTTCTTAACAGTACATAGATGACAATTTAAGCTTCGCACATATTTCACACTCATATCCAAAACACAACAAAACCTTTCATACGCCAAATCAGTGTTGTTCGACGCGTATCGTATTGTGTATCGTTTTGCTCCACGATACAGGCGTATCGTATCGTACTTTAATATTAAAAAATAGAAAAAATATACCTTTCAAATTAATCCATGCAATGTTTTCTTCGGTTAGGAGTGCATTTTTTTCGTTATCTTCCATAATCCACTAATCTAATATATCAAAATTAACAAACTACTATCTTTGTACATATAGTTGGCACATTTGCTAATTTTCATATGTGAGCAAAACGATGAGCTTCATTTCTTTGATTATTGAGTCTATGATACCCCAATGATATGATATTGTTACTTAATGATATCCTCTTTTTTTCTTACCGGAGACTAGCTTTTTAACTAATGCTTGAAGTGGTTTGAAACTGAAGGATGATAGATGGATGTTGTGGGTTAAAATCATGTAATCTGATTACTTTTGATCTCACTTCACAGATTGAGTTAAGCCTCACACACGCTGATCATGTTCAACTCAATGGAAGTCACGTAAGGTGAACCCTAAAATAGTGAAGTTGTGAAATGCCCACTCAATGAACTGAGATAACCAAATTGTTCTTCATTGTTTGCGATTTCATGAAATTAGAAATTGGTAGCAGAAATATACCTAAAAGTTGGCAACATAAAATGAAATGATTTTGTCACAATTTTTGTTTGTTCATAAATTATTCTTATTCAATAAATTTCTTATAAACTAACCCGAATTTAAATGTTACATACACAACTTGCAATCCCAAACAAGCATACCGGAGGATGTCTTGGAGAGAAGTAAAGAGAGGTCATAAACCTGCAAAAGAAAAATTTGGAAAAAAAATTATGATTTTTTTGGGGGCGTATCGTGCGATACAACACGATAACCTGTATCATACTATCGTATCGGTATCGTGATACATACGATACGGTGCAATATGGATAACACTGCACCAAATAATGGCTCAAATATGCAATTTGCACTTACCTGAAATTGCTAGTATGATATTTAGGAATTTCTTCCACAGATAAAAGAAGACCCTCCTTAGGAGCGATTGAGCCAATCAGGTCTCCACAAACAACTTCTAACCTTCAAATCTTAAGAAAGTCCAAAAATTTTATAGAGAGAAAAGAACCTTGCAAAAAATTGTTGTCTCCCTTGATACAGCTCTGAATGAACCAACACTTGTATCATTCTTATGATATTTTAATATTCTAAGTGCAATCAAGGCCCAAAGCCAGCCAACAACCATATCCGTGGCTTTTCACTACAATAGGTACTGTTGGCCACTTCAAGATGAAGTCCCCTGCTTTTATCTTACTGAGCTGCTAATGCTGCATTGCATTCTCAAGATCAAGCTAAGTCCATCCTCTAACTTGCTCTGAATTTTTTCCAAATGTTTTTTTGAACATGTCGAAGTTAAGATCGGAAGGCGAGAAGCACATAAACAGGGCACAACACAATCATCTAATAAGACAGCAAGAGGTTACATATCGTGAAGGAATAATACTTCGCTTTTTGGTCACTCTCTGTGTAAAGGACTGGACAAATGTGCCCTAAAATTACAGACATGAGATGGTGAACTAGACCTGTTTAAACCTAGTGACAATTTTTACATGATAAAAAATTTAAGAAATTTATCCTTAATGCAGTTCTCTATGCTAATATACTGGATTGTGTTTTACATTGACATCAGGTAATGCATGGCATCTCACAATAGTTGTTGTTTATGCTATCATTCCAGTGACTAGTGTAAGCATGAAAATTTTCACCCTCAATTTGTGAGACCATAAATGAACCTTTTCGTGCCTAAGTCGTTTTGCGAGCGTGCCAGCTAGCTTACTCAAACTAGCGAAGGTTTTTGAAAGATTTCTGACTTTCTAGCGATTGTGGGAAAGCGGGATCTTTTCGCTTAAACCTTCTTGAACTGATGCTCAAGGGTCAGTTTAAACGCTTAGAAACTTCGATTTTTCAAATCAAATACTAAACTTCGAAAGATCAGTGTTTTATGAATTCGATGTATGCCTTCTTTGTAATTTTTATTACGACTGTTGGACGACCCTAAGTCTTTTGAGTTTTATCTATTAGGCCTGATATGTGTGTGAATATGTCTCACCTATTTTCAACGTGGTATGAGCAAGGATTCGGGGGCTTTTGAAAGCGAGCGAATGTAAGGATGCAGAAATCCTTTTCAGGTTTTGAAAGCGATGATGTGAGCTAGGCTCAAATTGAAAGTGCAACTCACACAACTTTCACTAATGTAAATACCCGAAATGTAAGGCAACTCATGCGACTTAAATGTAAATCCACACAAAGGGAAATGCAACTCGACTTCCACTAAAGTAAACTCACATGACTTAAAAATATATAAATATGTTTTATCCTAAGAACGAAAAGGCTCAATGTGTGTGAGTGTAAAGAGCGGAAAGGCTCGAGTGCTTTGTTTCTCGTGTGAAATTTAAATGACAACTCACACAACTTAAAGTAAATCCACCCAAAATGAAATTGCAACTCACACTGCTTTCACTAAAGTAAATACCCAAATTGAAGTATATACGTTTAGCTTAAGAGCGGAAAGGCTCAATGTGTGTGAGTGTGAAGAGCGGAAATGCTCGAGTGGTCGTGGGTGTTCTTGTGTGAAATTGAAATTGCAACTCACACGACTTGAAATTAAATCCACCCGAAATTAATTGCAACTCATACAGCTTTCACTAAAGTAAATACCCAAATTGAAGTATATACGTTTAGCTTAAGAGCGGAAAGGCTCAAGTGCATGTGGGTGTCCTTCGTGTGCAGTTAAGAGCGAGAAGGCTCGAGTGCACGTGTGTGGTTGTGTTTCATACACAAATATTACATCTCGGGGGAGACTTCGCTCCATTATTACAATCCCGTTCCGAATTGAATTTAATTTAAACGAGTAATGTAAAACCGAATGTAAATGACACTTACAAGTGTTCGGTTTTGCCTCTCGAGTCGCTCGGGTCTTCCTTTGTTGCAGCCGCGAGGTAAGCCCCTTTAAGTGGGTTCCAAGGGGTGGCTTGGGTATGGGTCCACTTAGGCGCAGCCAAGTGGGAGTGGGCTTGGTATTGGCTGGGTTCGGCCAAGGTAGTCTTGGTTAGGTTTAGGATATGGTTGGTCGAGTCCTAGCTATGTCTAGGTTTTGGTTTAGGAAGATGGAAATGAGCTAGGTGCAGCCAGCACCTAGCTTAGTTAGGGTTTATAGGGGGTAGGTCGAGCCAATGGTGGCTCGAACCAAAGTGGGTCCTAGGATGGTAGCCCAAGCTAGGTCTAGTTGGGGGTGGAATTAGGCCAGCCAAGGGCAGGCCGTGGGGTATGGTGTCATGGCTTAGTGCAGGCCAACAAGTTTTGGCCGAGGGCTAGGTGCACTCGACTGATTTAGGGTGCGGGTTATGGGAGGTGTTTTGGGACAGGCCTAGGGCAACAAAGAGGTGTGGTCTAGGTCGGGTGTGGGTCAAGTTCTGGGTCAAGTGCAGGCTAGGGTGCGGGTTAGCCTAAGGGCCGACCAGTAGGGGTGCAGGCCGTGGGGGGGGGTGCGCGGTTAGGTGGGGCGTAGCTGGGGCGCAGGTTGGGGACAGACCGAGTGCCAAGTGCACTCGGTTTTGTAGGGTTCAAGGGTGCCAAGTGCACTTGTGGTAGGTCGAGCCAAGGTATGGCCGAGTGGGGCTGGTTTAGGTTAGTTTTAGGACAGGTTGTGGGTTGATTTAGGGTTAAGTCGGTGGTGGTTGGGTTAGGTTTAGGTGGGTTATGTGGCTGGGGCAGTGGAGTCGGTTTAGGGTGGAGTCGGTGGTAGCTGGGTTAGGTTTAGGTGGGGTTGGTTGTAGCTAGTTAGGGTGGAGTCGGTTGGTGGGGTACAGGTCAGCCAAGAGGGTGTAGGTAGTGGCTAGGTTAGGTGGGGTGCAGGTCAGCCAAGGGCCTTGGCCGAATGGGTGCAGACCGAGTGCCAAGTGCACTCGGTTCTTGTTTGGTGGATGGGTGTGTGGGGATGGGTTAACCTAGGACAAGGTGGGTTAGGTAGTGTCTAGGTTAGGTCTAGGTTTAGTCGGTTTAGGGTGGAGTTGGTGGTGGCTGGGTTAGGTTTAGGTGGAGTCGATTGGGTTCAAGGTTAGGTCTAGGCGGTATGGGCCGAGTGTAGTGGCTCAAGGTGAGGATTTGGTTAGGGTGTCTTAAGGCTAGGTTTAGTGGTATTTGGGTTAGGTCGGTTAGGTTAAGTTGGCTAGGTTTAGGCTAGGTTCACGGACTTACCTCTTGGAGTCGAGTCCACCTTGTGCAGCCATAGTTGCAGCCCATGTCCACGCCATTTGTAGCCGTGTTGTTGCAACCCCAAACTAGGTCTAGGTCTACAAGGCTTGAACCCACTTCACTCTTATTTGAGCCCACATGGCTAAAGCCCACCAAAGTTGACTTTTCCACCCACTCTCTCCCTCTCTTCCCAAGCCTTCCCAAGGATTCACGTGAACAATTTCACCCCCCTTGGTCCTATTTATAGGCCAAGGGGTGGGTCTTGGGTTTCGATCTTAGATTTGGTTTTTGAGATCCAAATCCGATCTAAACACTATTTGGATCTAAATCTGGATATTTTTGTCCAGATCCAATCCAAAATCTTCTTTCATCAATCCTTCATGGTGTTTTGAAACGGGTGGTTTTGAACGGGCCCTGGTGTCGCCAGTGACTCGTTTGGACTGGGTTTTCCCCAGTCTTCTTGTTCGACCATCTTCTCACATTCCGAACTCTATTTCATCTCATTTTTTATTTTTCAGGCTTCGGGTTTCTCCTCTAATAGTTTCATCGGAGTTTTGGTTTCGTCCTTAATATTTTGAGGCTGAAGTCTGATTCTGGTTTGGATGCTTGTTTCGCTTTTTTGGCCTTGTTTTCAACCGATCGGGTTGAACTTTTGCTTTTTTGACCTGTTCCAGAGCTGCTTTTTGATCAGGCTTCACCTGCTTGTTTCAGGCGCTTTACAA
The DNA here is from genome assembly GCA_036023115.1 of Brasenia schreberi. Taxonomy (NCBI): domain Eukaryota; kingdom Viridiplantae; phylum Streptophyta; class Magnoliopsida; order Nymphaeales; family Cabombaceae; genus Brasenia; species Brasenia schreberi. The sequence continues at coordinate 8,494,232 of JAYKKT010000080.1, read as the reverse complement.
AATTTGGGTTTTGGCCCGGGTTTAAGAACCTTTATTTTGAAGGATTTTTAGACAAAAGTTTAAAACTTCGCAACTCCGGGGTTTTTGAAAGTTCAAAATTGGTTTGAAAATGGTTTTTTAAAACTAGGTGTTTGTTTGAAAATAATCCCATTTTTGGGGTGTTTACAACTAGGAAGGACTATACTAGTTAGTTCAGAGTCCTAGTTGCGTCTTTTATTTGACAACACCACCATTTTGATTTGAAGCCCTAAGGAGTAAAATAGTAACTTGATTTCCTTCTAGGGGTTCCAGTTTCAACTGGTTATGATCATCTATGCTGAGAGAACATATCTCTTAGCCTTTACAAGAAGGAACCAGATCTTGCATTGTTTGGCATAAAAGTAGTGTGTCGGAGGAAGTGGCTGTTGTGATCACGATGATGGTAAGCTATATTATTTGGAGAGTAACATGTTAATCTTTAAACATGGTTACTTATTGAGTTTGCAACCACTGATTCCAATGACAGTTTATGAAACAATATTTTACAAAACAGTAATAGATTGAATTTTGGTAAAGTTAACTTTTTAATACTTCTCTCATTTAGTATACATTTGCTATGCATATCTTGTGCCAATATTTATTAAGTATTTTCTATTGCTGTGGTGGCTGTGAAAAGTGATATGCTTTCTTTTTCTTGTTCTTTCTTTATGCACATATTTTGTTCTTCTCTTTGGCATAGATTGATCGTTTTGGAACTTCCATTATGGTCACAGATGCCTGTTGCATTTTTTATTTTTAAACTGCCTCTTTTGGTTTATCAGAGTTGAAGAATTTATCTTAGTGGTGGTGATTTTTGATGGAATTTATTGATTGTAGCCCCTATGGTTGACTTTCTAAGTACTTCAAGCTCTTTTCCATGTCCCTTGTTCTTGGACGATTCTTAGATTCATGACTCTTTGTCCATTTGCCAAAAAATCGCAGGCAGTACTCCAGAAAATGAAGCCGAGTTTCCACAAGCTCCAATCTTTATTGTTACCCATGCATCTCAACTCCCATCCTCATTTTTGGAGCCCTCTGGAGATACTCAACTGATTGTTGGTTTTGACTGTGAGGGTGCTGATCTTTGTCGAACTGGTGCACTTTGTGTCATGCAGGTACTGTGCATATTTGACTTAATATCTTGCATGTGAACTTACATTTATGAATATGGTTCTTTCCATGGTCCTGCTACACTTTTTACGCTATTCTCTCACACTTAGTTTTCTGTACAGTATAGATTAGGAGAGAAGTTAAAAAAAAATCTGTAACTCACTTCATGTTTGATTTTATAAATTGCAAAGGAAAATGAGTTATAACTGCTCTTCATTTTAGTGAGTGTACGTACGCTGTTGACAAAAAATAAAAGTTGAATTGCTAAATATCCACTGCTACAGACCAAGTTGCTTATCTGAAAGAATTGGAAAGAGATACATAACTCTGGAACCACATATATTTGTAGAGATGCTGCAATAGTTATGTATAGAGAGTGCCAGATAATCGCTAATGCGTGTAACTAGAATTATTCTCATTGCAGTATAAAAATCAGACCCCAAAAGCTGCAGGTCGCTGTCAGTAATGTCATTTCTGTATGATGCCAAGCATATCCATGCGTGCCCTCTACTGCATTTATGCAACATGGACAAGCTCAGATTCTCATATGAAAACCTAATGTCCTTTTCTCCTGCCTGTTATATGAAAACCTATTGTCTTTCTCATATGAGAACGTAATGTTTTTCTTGATATTGCAGCTAGCATTTAAGGATGCAATATACTTGGTGGATGCTATTGAAGGAGGGGAGCTGCTTATTCAAGCTTGTAAGCCTGCTCTTGAGTCAAATTATGTCACAAAAGTTGTTCATGACTGCAAACGGGATAGTGAGGTTTGCTGGCTTGCATTGTGTTGTTTTGTATTCGTCATTGACTGTTTTTTATTGAAATAATCATTGAATGCATGAATTCCAGGCGCTGTATTTTCAGTTTGGCATCAAATTGCAGAATGTCATGGATACCCAGGTGGGCTCTGATTATTGATGTTCAACGAATGTATCCGTGGTAGTTCCTATAAAAAGTTTGTTGCAATCAATTTCTTTTTTCTGAAGAATTTCTTTGGTATTGATCTGAACTAGTGTTATCACGTAATGTGTATTGCATGATACATAGCTATAAGTAATGTCTCAGCCAATAAAGTTTTCGATATGATACTATCTTTCATCTCAAATAGCCTCTGTATTGTAAAACAAAAGACCGTATCAAGATACTGGGACACACTGTACCTATATTATAGATATATCATACTGTATCATAAGATATGGAAGACATATCGTGTTTGTATCTTAGAAGGTTTCTTTTTCTTTTTTTTCTTCAGATAAAGGTATCCATGTGGGTTGTATCATTGAACCTTTATGATACATGTTCTGTATAAATACTTGCAAATTGATCTGAACCTTCCAATATGGCTACACTTAACGGTTAATGTTTTATGTTGTTTGTGAGCAAGTTCCATGAGACATTGTATGGATTGGCGCTTTTGAGAACCATTAGAAATTACTGGAAAGAAATGTATAGATTATGCATGGGTTTGTCAAAATTTTCATTACTCTATCGCCTGGATATTCCTCTTCCGACAACTTGTGTGTTTAGGAATCAATCCATTCCTCATCAATCAGAAAACAGGTCAAATATTAGGTTATCGATGCATGGGAGTTGAATAGGAACAAATATATATATATATATATATATATATTATATATATATATATATATATATGCATATATGTGTGTGTATATATTGGCATGCTTTTTTACTGGCTGAAATTTGGATGAAAAATTTTCTTGCAGATTGCTTATACTCTGATAGAGGAGCAAGAAGGAAGGAAGCGATCCCCTGACGACTACATTTCATTTGTTAGCTTACTAGCAGACCCACGCTATTGCGGTACTTATTCTTTTCTGTTTTCCTGTTCCATTTATATCGAAAGCCGAAACTACGATAAACATACTAGTTCCCTTATTTTCTCTTTCAGATTATGTTTTACTAATATTTGTCAGCTGCATGTGAACTTATATCTTCCATTCTTTTCTTGTTCTTCAAATATGGGACACTGATATTAATGAGTCTGGAAACTGTGGGTCTTTTTATTCATATTCAAGCTTGAGTTGTTTTATTTTACTTTTTTATTGGCAAGCTGGGTAATCCATATGAATTATGCCCTTCTGAGCCTGTGCATATTTAGGTTTATGAAATGGTAAGTAAGAACCTTTTCTCTTCGTTTCCTTATGGGCCACTGGTGGTTCTCTTTCACTTGACAAGATTCAATTTATTTACCTATGAAGATGGTAGTTACCATCCTTTCCATTTTGACAAGATGATTTATGGCATACTATCTATGTATTTACAACTTTTGTTTTTCCTACCATAAACAAATTTCATGCCCATTTTCCAGCCATGATTTAGGTACCGATTAGGGAATCAGAATTGAGTTTCAGCAACATTTTAGTATTTGCAAGTTCAGTTTCAAATTCCTGCTTAATATGGCATATGCATATTGGCATCTTGCGAAAAATTCCTTTTTTTGTTTATAGAATTCACCGTTCTCAGACAAAAAAGAGACGTCAGTCAAATTTCATCAGACAAAACTAGTCTGATAATCCCTCATAGGACATAATTGTTCTACTCAGGAGCTCCAATTCCCCTTCTATTTTAGGCTTGGACTTGGAGCATAGGATTATTGTTGTTTGTGTCTTTATTCAACTATGCACCGCCATGATGCTACAAACAACAACTAAGCCTTTTCCCATACTAGATGGGGTCAGCTACATGGATTCTTTGTTTCCATAGAGCTCTATCATAATTTGTAGAATTCATGGTAAATAAGTTCAACAAAGTTTTACGCTGGCTGTCGGAAGCCTAACGCAACCCTCCTTTATCCGGACTTGGGACCGGCCATACAAGGGTAATACCTTACATGGGATGTTTCTAAATAGTGGTCTTCTGTTCTCATCATTTGATTGCTTCAAAATGCTTTTGTCCTTTTCTCCAAGCATAGAATGGATATGCCATTTGAACTTATGTGATTTTGGCTTTTGATACTCATGTCTCCAGATTGATACGCTTGTCATCTTTTGATGGTATGATTGTAGGTATATCATACCATGAGAAGCAGGAAGTGAGGAACCTTCTTCGAAAGGTCAGTTTTATAGACTTTGAAATATTGCATAATAGCTATTTTGTTGCTAGGTTAAGGTGAACATGGAAACATCTGAACCTACTGTTATGTTGTCATGCTTACACTTATATCATATTATTAAACAGGAGGAAAGCAAAATGAGATGCTCTATTCTGTTCTCATGCACTCTTGATATTGACTACACGTCATTCTGGTCATTTCACATGCAATTTATAAGGATGATTGGATTTTGGATTTAGATTATCGATTCCAGCTTATCTCAAGTGTTTTGACTTTTGAGTGTTTGAAATTTGAATAGTTTCTTTGTAAGTACAAACAAGCGACATTAGCACTTGTAAAACTTTAGCAGGCATTCAGCCGCACTACTGTGCAATATAGTGCGGCCGGTCAGTAGGCTTATAGTAGAATCCTCTCAGAGATTTTTGTGAAAGAGGCACAATCTAAAAGCCATGCCTTGCATTGTTAGATGTAGAGAATAATGCATAAGCTGGTGTTTAACTAAAAATTAGTTGTTCCTTGAAGTTGTATATACTGATGCTTCTAACGATATGAAATGTAATAGTGTTTTTTAGTCACTTAATAAAAGATTAATTTATGTTCCATAAGTTTCATTTGTTTATTTGGATCTCAAATTAATAAAATAACATGTCATCTAGACCACCCTTTTTCTTATAAAGATGCTTTCCATGATCCGTTCCAGGACCCTGGGTTTTGGAGTTATAGACCACTGACTGAGTTGATGACCCGTGGGGCTGCTGATGATGTTCGTTTTCTTCTTTACATCTATCACAAAATGATGGAGAAGTTAGACAAACGATCCCTATGGCATCTCGCTGTCCGTGGTGCTCTTTATTGCCGCTGCTTCTGTATCAGTGATAATGACTTTGCAGATTGGCCTCCTCTTCCATCTATTCCAGGTTCTTATGTTGTTGAATTTGTTTATAATTTGGTTATTATGTGATATTGTGTTCTCTTCATAAGTGAAGTTGGTAATCCTAGTCCATTAGCTATGCTTTAGATGTTCTGAACAGTTGCTGAGAAAGCAATAAATCATGATCTTGTTCTTTTGTACTTAAATGATAATATGTCACAAAGTTAAGCTCAATGTTGGCAAAAATTCCATGTCTAGAAAAAGCTTATGATAGGGTACCGAGGGAGGTTCTTTGGAGAACCTTGAAAAAAAGAGGTATCCCATTGACATATATTAGCCTTATAAGAGACATGTATGATGGTGCAAAAACATGTGTGAGGACTCACGAAGGAATGATAGACTTCTTTGAAGTTAATATTGGGTTACATCAAGGATCAACTTTAAGTCCATACTTATTTATAATGGTGATGGATGAGTTAACTAAACATATTCAAGATGAAGTACCTTGGTGTATGTTATTTTCATATGACATTGTATTAGTGGAGGAGTCTAAGGAAAAAGTTAATAGAAAATTGGAACTATGGAGAGAAACATTAGAAAGCAAAGGCTTCCGACTTAGTAGAACAAAGACAGAATATATGGAATGTAAGTTTGATCATTTGGTTACTTCAGAGGACATAGAAATTAAAATTGGCACACATTGCATTACCCAAAAGGAAAGTTTTAAATACCTACGGTCAATTTTTCAGAGTGATGGAAGAATTGATGGAGATGTTACGCATAGGATTAATGCTGGTTGGTTAAAATGGAGAGGAGCATCAGGCATTCTTTGTGATAAGAAGATACCATTAAAGTTAAAAGGTAAATATTATAGAGCAGCAATTAGGCCTGCCATGTTTTATGGTTCTGAGTGTTGGGCAGTAAATTATCATGTACAAAAGATGTCCGTGACAGAAATGAAGATGTTAAGATGGATGAGTGGTCATACAAGAAAAGACCGTATACATAATGAGGTTATTAGAAACAAAATAGGAGTGGCACCAATAGAGGATAAAATGAGAGAACATCGTTTAAGATGGTTTGGACATATAGAAAGAAGATCAAAAGAAGAACCTGTAAGAAGGTTAGAAAAACTAAATTTGGAAAGTATTAAAAGAGGTAGAGGACGACCACAAAAGTGTTGGAAAGAAACAATAAAGAATGATCTAGCTTATTAGGAGTTAACTGCCAACATGGCACATGATAGGGATATGTGGAAACAAAGAATCCATGTAGCCGACCCCGTCTAGTATGGGAAAAGGCTTAGTTGTTGTTGTTGTTGTTGTTGATAAATGTGAACACCTATGCTGTTGATTCTGTTTCATCTGTTTTGCCAATATGTTGACATGAAGAACACCATGGTTGTTTCATGAGTTTTCTTGTGGCACTAATCAATGATAAGACGTTGGGACCCTGAAGGCTGGTAGGTTTTAGACAAGCAGTTAGTGACATCAAGAGCCTATGTTCTTCTGTTCTGTTTCCTTCATGAATGCGCTACTAGCATCAATGGACCTTGCTCAATGTTTAATTGCTTTTTACAACCTTGCATGTCTTAAAAGTAGGGAACAAAATTTGGCGTTACCTGATTCCAGCTACTTATATGAATAAACTTTCCTCGTCTGATAAATTTATGGGATAACAATTCATGATAATCATGCTGTGTTCTTCACTTGTCATGCCTTATGTTGTGTCAATTTTCATCAGATAGTAATCATGGTGCTTACCATTGATAGATGACAGTTTCAAAATATAACCATGCTGTGTGTAGTAGTTGGTGTCTCATTTGGTTGTTTCAACTTTCTTCATATAATTGTGGTGTTAACTGTTGATACGTGTTGTAAATAAAATTCCTAGTCTATGGATTGACTTGAAATCTGATTTATAAAACAAAGCGCGAGCGTGCCATCAACAACAACAACTAAGCCTTTTCCCATACTAGACAGGGTCGGCTACATGGATTCTTTGTTTCCACATATCCCTATCATGTGCCAGTTAACTCACAATAAGCTAGATCATTCTTTATTGTTTCTTTCCAACACTTTTGTGGTCGTCCTCTAGCTCTTTTAATACTTTCCAAATTTAGTTTTTCATACCTTCTTATAGGTTCTTCTTTTGATCTTCTTTCTATATGTCCAAACCATCTTAAACGATATTCTCTCATTTTATCCTCTATTGGTGCCACTCCTAATTTGTTTCTAATAACCTCATTATGTAAAAAGACCACTCATCCATCTCAACATCTTCATTTATGTCACATACATCTTTTGTACATGTTGATGATTAACTGCCCAATACTTAGAACCATAAAACATGGCAGGCCTAATTGCTACTCTATAATATTTACCTTTTAACTTTAATGGTATCTTCTTATCACAAAGAATACATGATGCTCCTCTCTATTTTAACCAACCATCATTAATTCTATGCGTAACATCTCCATCAATTCTTCCATCACTCTGAAAAATTGACCCTAGGTATTTAAAACTTTCCTTTTGGGGGATGCAATGTGTGCCAATTTTAATTTCTATGTCCTCTGAGGTAACCAAATGATCAAACTTATATTCCATATATTCTGTCTTTGTTCTACTAAGTCGGAGGCTTTTGCTTTCTAATGTTTCTCTCCATAGTTCCAATTTTCTATTAACTTTTTCCTTAGACTCCTCCACTAAGACAATGTCATCTGCAAATAACATACACCAAGGTACTTCATCTTGAATATGTTTTGTTAACTCATCAATCACCATTATAAATAAGTATAGACTTAAAGTTGATCCTTGATGTAACCCAATATTAACTTCAAAGAAGTCTGTCATTCCTTCATGAGTCCTCACACATGTTTTTGCACCATCATTCATGTCTCTTATAAGGTTAATGGATGTCAATGGGATACCTCTTTTTTCAAAAGTTCTCCAAAGAACCTCTCTCGGTACCCTATCATAAGCTTTTTCTAGATAAATAAATATGATGTGAAGGTCTTTCCTTTTTGCTCGAAAATGTTCCATAAGACCTCTCTCGGTACCCAAGTAGATTTGCTTGGCATGAATCCAAATTGGTTCTCAGTTGTACTTGATACCTGTCTTAACCTACATTCGATAATTCTTTCCCACACTTTCATAGTATGGCTTATTAACTTGATACCTTAATAATTCGCACAATTTTGAATGTCTCCCTTGTTCTTATATATGGGTATAAGTGTACTTGCTCTTCATTCCTCGGGCATCTTTTGGTTTTTCCATATTTCATTAAATAGTCTTGTGAGCCAAGTGATTCCTATTTCTCCTAGTATTTTCCAAACTTCTATGGGAATATTATCTGGTCATACCGATTTACCACCCTTCATATGTTTAAGATCCTCTTTGACTTGATTCTTTTGAATACGTTGGTAGAAATTGTCGTTTATATACATTTCTGATTTGGCTAACTCTTCTAAGCTAATACTAACATCTTTATTTTCATTAAAAAGCCTATACAAATAGTTTTTCCATCAATTTCTTATATCATCATTTGCCACTATAATTTTTTCATCCTCGTCTTTTATGCATCTAAGATAATTAAGATCTTTAGTTTTCTTATCTCTAGCCCTAGCTATCCTAAAAATATCTCTTTCACACTCTTTTGAGTCGAGTTTTTTATATAAATCCTCTCAAATTTTAGGTTTTGCTTCACTCACGACCTTTTTCGCTTCCTTCTTTTCTTTCTTATAAGCCTCTAAAGTTTCACTAGTTTTCATAGCATAATGTAATTTGTAACATACGCTCTTTGCCTGCACTACTCCACTCCACCACCAAGCTTCTTTTTGTGCCGGTACACCTAACACATCTTTTGCCACTTTCCTAATATGTATAGCCATATTGTTCTACATATCACAGGGTGTACCAACATAATTCCAAATATCTCCTTGAAGGATTTTCTCTTTAAATGTATCTTCTTTCTTGCTTTTGAGGTTCCACCATTTAGTCTGAATAGCTCGATGCACTCTTTTCTTCTTTGTCCATTTTTTATTTGTAAATCCATAACTAAAAGTCGATGGTGGGTGGTTAAGCTTTCTCCTAGAATTACCTTGCAATCTTTATAACACGCTCTTTTTTTTTTCTATAAATAAAGTAACCAATTTGTGTTTGTGATAAGCCACTCTTATAAGTAATTAAATGTTCATCTCGTTTTTTGAAGATTGTATTGACTATAAAAAGATCAAATGCCATAGCAAAATTTAAAATTTCCCTACCTTCCTCATTTATATCCCCAAAACCAAAGTTTCCATGAATCCCTTGATATCCTAATGCCTCTTTACCGACATGTCCATTTAAGTCTCCTCCTAAACAAATCATCTCCCTTTGTGGAATCTTTTGAATCACCTTATCTAACTCTTCCCAAAAAGTTGTCTTTATACTATCTTCTAGTCCTACTTGGGGTGCGTAAGCACAAACTATATTCAAAAGCTCTGCTCCTAACACTAATTTCAACGTCATGATTCGGTCACTGTATCGTTGTATGTCTACTACACTATCCTTTAAATCTTTATTTGTGATAATACCAACTCCGTTTCGAGTCTTTTCTTTACATGAGTACCATAATTTAAAACTTGTATCATCTATCTCCTTTGCTTTTTCTCCAACCCATTTTGTCTCTTGTAAACATAGAATATGAATCTTTCTCCGAATCATAGTATCTACCACCTCCAATAGCTTACCAGATAATGTTCCGATATTCCAAGAACCAATACGAATCTTATTATCTAGGACTAGCTTCCTTACCTCTCGCATCCATCCATAATAAAAATGCGGAAACCCTCTCTGAAAATTATTCACTACATTTGGGTGGTAATGTAGCAGGACTAACTTCTTTACCCACAACCGTCCATGAAGTGGGGACTCTCTCTGCAATTGATTCACTACATTCAGGCGAAAATGTAGTGACCCTTGCTTACTTATTACTGCACTCGGGCTCTACAACACGTCGCTAAGCGAGGACGGCCCAAAGCAATGCTCATAATTTTTGTAATCCATGTTATAAAAATCCGACAAAGTTTTACGCTTGCTGTCGGAAGTCTAACACAATCCTCCTCCTTTATTCGGGCTTGGGACCGGCAATGCAAGGGTGATCCCTTATATGGGCGTAGTTGCGAGCGTGCCATCAAGTTTTCTTAAAACTTATAAAATTGATTTTCCGACTTCTTTGGCGATTATGGATAAGTGAGTTCTTTTCAATGTAGGCCTTCTTGAACCAATGCTCAAGGGTTAGCCTAAACGCTTATAAGTTCTCGAAACAAATTTTTCAATTGAAAAAAGCTTTTCAAAATCCTGTGATCATTCCCTACAAAATAAAGTTCAATTATGAAAAACAGAACCAGTCATGTTTCCAACTACGAATGTTTATATTTTTTTTGGTATTCCAATAATCCTGAAAAATTCACCTAAGCTAGGCCCAGATGTGAAGTTTATTAAAATATTTTTGTTTTGATTTTTGGTTCTTAGGATAACAAATTAAATTCGTGAAGTTCCCAACCTTTGGAACTTGGGACTGACTCTATGACAGAAATACAAAGGCTTATAAAATCTTCTGTATCTCTATACGTAGACCTTAGAATTTTATAAAATTGGTTAAGTTGAAAAGCTTGAAAATCAACTTTCCAACAAAACCGTTTTAAGAATTTTTGGATCTCTATAGACAAAGTTAAAGGAGTTTTAACCAGGCTCTGTTACAAGATATGTAGTGCAGTCAGGTTCTGTCTCGGTTTTAGTTCAGTTTTTCGTAATTTTATTCAGGGCCTTATCCACACCTAAAATTCTTGAAAATTTTATGGGATGTTGGCTAGTGTGAGTGAGGTTTGGACCGATTTTCAGAATTTTTCGTTCACAGATCAGGGCTAAAAAATTCAGCGATCAGACATATGCATCATGCTAAAAATATAGTTTTCTGATTAAGAGACTAATGAATGCATCTGGTTGATCTTTAATATGTTAGTGATCATTCAAAGAAATTTTGGTTGAGGACTTGTGTTTGTTTGGGGAGGTAGCTCATCTACGTATAAAATCACGGGACATCTCTCTTAAAGAGGATAAGTCTGATGGATATATATGCGATCATAACTCATTGCCAGCCCTACACAATCTTATGGACCTTTAATCCATCACAAGAGCGATTTACATACTAATATCATTGCATATGAAACTTGAATGCTAATGTCCCTCTTATGCCTTCGTATTTTATTAAGGAGGAAGTGCAATAACAACAATAAACAACAACAACTAAGCCTTTTCCCATACTAGACGGGGTCGGCTATATGGATTTTTTGTTTTCATAGAGCCCTATCATGTGCCATGTTAGTAGTTAACACATAATAAGCTAGATCATTCTTTATTTTTTCTTTCCAACACTTTTGTAGTTGTCCTCTATCTCTTTTAATACTTTTAAAATCTATTTTTTCATACCTTCTTAGAGGTTCTTCTTTTCATCTTCTTTCTATATGTCCAAACCACCTTAACTATATTCTCTCATTTTATTCTCTATTGGTACCACACAATTTATTTCTAATAACCTCATTAAGTCATTATGTATACGGTCTTTTCTTATATGACCACTCACCCATCTCAACATCTTCATTTCTATCACAGACATCTTTTGTATATGTTGATGATTAACAACCCAACACTATGAACCATAAAACATGGCAGGTCTAATTGTTGCTCTATAATATTTACCTCTTAACTTTAATGGTATCTTCTTATCACAAAAAATACTTGATGCTCCTCTCTATTTTAACCAACCATCATTAATTCTATGTATAACATCTCCATAAATTCTTCAATCACTCTGAAAAATTGACCTTAGGTATTTAAAACTTTCCTTTTGGGGGATGCAATGTGTTCCAATTTTAATTTCTATGTCCACCATTTAGTCCGAATAGCTCGATGCACTCTTTTCTTCTTTGTCCATTTTTTTATTTGTAAATCCATAACTACAAGTCAATGTTGGGTGGTTAAGCTTTCTCCTGGAATTATCTTGCAATCTTTACAACACACTCTATCTTTTTTCTACAAATAAAGTAATCAATTTGTGTGTGTGATAAGCCACTCCTATAAGTAATTAAATATTCATCTCATTTTTTGAAAATTGTATTGATTATAAAGAGATCAAATGCCATAGCAAAATTTAAAATCTCCCTACCTTCCTCATTTATATCCCCAAAACCAAAGTTTCCATGAATACCTTGATATCCTAATACCTTTTTACCGATATGTCCATTTAAGTCTCCTTCTAAACAAATCATCTCTCTTTATGGAATTCTTTGAATCACCTTATCTAATTCTTCCTAAAAGAACTATCTTTATACTATCTTCTAGTCCTATTTCGGGTGCGTAAGCAGAAACTATATTCAAAACCTCTGCTCCACTAATTTCAATGTGATGATTCAGTCACTATATCATTGTATGTCTACTACACTATCATTTAAATCTTTATTTATGATAATACCAACTCCGTTTTGAGCCTTTTTCTTACCTGAGTACCATAATTTAAAATCTGTATCTTCAATCTTATTTGCTTTTTCTCTAACCCACTTTGTCTCTTGTAAACATAGAATATGAATCTTTCTCCGAATCATAGTATCTACTACCTTCGTTATCTTATCGGATAATGTTCTGATATTCCAATAACCAATAGAAATCTTATTATCTAGGACTAACTTCCTTACCCCCCGCATCCGTCCATATTGAAAATGTGGAGACCCTCTCTGTAAATTATTCACTACATTCGGGTGATAATGTAACAGGACTAACTTCTTTACCCACACCCGTCCATGATTTGGAAACCCTTTCTGCAATTGATTCACTACATCTAGGCTAAAATGTAGTGTCCCTTGCTTACTTTTTACTGCATTCGGGCTCTGTAGCGCGTCGCTAGGCGGGGACGCTCCAAAGCAATGCTCATAATTTGTGTAATCCGTTGTTGGAAGCTTAAAACAACCCTTGTTCTTTATCCGGGCTTGGGACCAGCCATGTATGGGTGATCCCTTACTTGGAAGTACAATAATCAAGGAAAATTAAGTGATGGAACCAAAAAGCAAACAAGGACAATCTTACCGATTGCGATGAAAATTTACGACACTTTTCCTCAAATATTACAATGCTTTGGGGACAACTACCCCTTAATTACAACTTGAATTGAATGAAATTGCATAAAGGAAAGAGAAGGAAAGAAAATCGACCTTGATCGGATGCTTGTAAGATGGACTTAGCAAGCGATGGATGTGGGCAGCACTTGGGCTTCTTGGGGATGATTTCCCCCCTCTTCCTCTCCTCTCCTCTCTCCCTCTCTCTTTCTCTCTATTTGCTAGGATTTGTCTTGATTTTTTCTCCTTCAAATCAGTCCTCCAAGGGCTATATTTATAGCCTTCAAGGGAACCTTCCAGAGGAGGACTATTCTCTTGACATCTTCTATGGGCTTCCACGAGTTGGGAATGGGTTTGTTTTGGCCCAAATTTGATCCAATCCAATGTAAAGGGTGCTAGTCACATGGCCTCATATGGGAGTACATGATGGTTCCTCTTCTTGGTCAAGGTTGGTATCACACACTTGGTGCGGTTTGACTGGGAACAACTCGGCCCTTGGTATAGTCCCTAACTAGGAATGGCTCACCCCCTTGGTGCAGTTCGTGGCCATGGTCTTTATCATTCTTTGGTGCAGCTTTGGGTCCCATTTTGATGTTGTTTTGACTTAGCCTAGGTCTTGACCTGGCTTGACTTCTTGTCTTAGTCCAGCCCGTGACTTGATCGGGTGCTAGTGCAACTCCTTGGTTGGTTCTTATTTGATGAGTGTGGTCTTTGTCTTAGCCACTTGGCCATTGTATTGGTTTTGTATTGACTTACTTTGATCGAACACACACCTTGAAGTTGGACTTGATCATCTTGGTTGAATGTAACTAATGCCAACCTGGGCTAGGTTGGTGCGCCCTTCCCTCCCCCGATCGAGTCTTGATTTCATCTTGAATTGGATTCGGCTTGCAACTTGACCCTGAGTTGAATTGGGCTGATCCATGGGCTTGACCTGGGCTTGCTTTTGCTTGAGTCTGAATCGAATTGGGTCGGGTCTGCTTTCGTGGCATGATCCTCTTGCCTTTTAGAGACGCTGCTTATCTTCACTTTTTCCGAAAAAATCGTTCCTTCCTTGCTTGATCCAACTTTGGTTTCCAAAATTTCCAACATTTCCTTTTGAAAAGTGTGCTTTTAAAAATCATCAGGTTTTAAAACAATTTTGAAAATAATGATCCTTTGACAAAATTTTGAATTTGAAAAGGTTTTGCATTTGGGAAAATTTTATTTACAAAATTTTTGAGTGTTTACAATACGTAACCAACATTCACTTCTTACTATTAGGCACATAGTCACATTGCTGCTTCTGTTTCCTCTCTCTAATAGTGTTTTCTTGCTGCTGTAATGGGTGTACCTCTTGAAGAATGATCAATACTTTGGTTACCAGAAATGATTTGATGTAAAATTTAATTACTTCACACATGATAGAACTTTGGAAAATTTAAGAAAATTCAAGATGAAGTACCTTGGTGTATGTTATTTGCAGATGACATTGTATTAGTGGAGGAGTCTAAGGAAAAAGTTAATAGAAAATTGGAACTATGGAGAGAAACATTAGAAAACAAAGGCCTCCGACTTAGTAGAACAAAGACAGAATATATGGAATGTAAGTTTGATCATTTGGCTACTTCAGAGGACATAGAAATTAAAATTGGCACACATTGCATTCCCCAAAAGGAAAGTTTTAAATACCTAGGGTCAATTTTTCAAAGTGATGGAAGAATTGATGGAGATGTTACACATAGAATTAATGCTGGTTGGTTAAAATGGAAAGGAGCATCAGGTATTCTTTGTGATAAGAAGATACCATTAAAATTAAAAGGTAAATATTATAGAGCAGCAATTAGGCCTGCCATGTTTTATGGTTCTGAGTGTTGGGCAGTAAATCATCAACATGTACAAAAGATGTCTGTGACAGAAATGAAGATGTTGAGATGGATGAGTGGTCATACAAGAAAAGACCGTACACATAATGAGGTTATTAGAAACAAATTAGGAGTGGCACAAATAGAGGATAAAATGAGAGAACATCGTTTAAGATAGTTTGGACATATAGAAAGAAGATCAAAAGAAGAACCTGTAAGAAGGTTAGAAAAACTAAATTTGGAAAGTATTAAAAGAGTATGGGAAAAGGCTTAGTTGTTGTTGTTGTTGTTGTGGAAAGTATTAAAAGAGGTAGAGGACGACCACAAAAGTGTTGGAAAGAAACAATTAAGAATGATCTAGCTTATTGGGAGTTAACTGCTAACATGGCACACGATAGGGATCTGTGGAAACAAAGAATCCATGTAGCCGACCCTGTCTAGTATGGGAAAAGGCTTAGTTGTTGTTGTTGTTGTTGTTGTTGTATTCATGAAATAGGTTGAACTGAAAGTATTAGAATCACTATCTGGGTTTTGTCCTTTCCATTTTCTTCAATTTTTTCTAAATCACCAGAAAAAGAAAGTGGGACTGTGCGACATGCAATGAGTTTGTTTATTCAAAAAGAGTAGGGTTTGTTTTGCCCTTAGCAAGATGAACTCTGAACAAACTTGAGAGTCGTTTGAGCTTGAAGGGTTTCTTAATGCCTTCCACCATATATCTGTATACTAATGAAAATGTGCCCGTCTATTTGTATTTAAGTACATAGGCTGTGATTTGGAAATGTCTCTCCTCAAAATAAATTCATCACCTTCTCTCATCATTTATGTTCGAATCAGGAGATGTTAATTCTCTATGTGCATGCATGAATTTTGATGAGGGAATTGTTTCTTAGATCTGTTCTTTTACCTTGGTAGATGACCTAGTGGCTGAGGGTGATGTTCCAGAAGAGGAAATTCTTTCTGTTATAAATGTGCCTTTGGGGAAAATGGGACGGATAATTGGACGGCGTGGGGCATCTATTCTTTCAATCAAAGAATCTTGCAAGTAAGTTGCATGTTTTTAATTGGGTGGAGGATTATGTGCTGCTCTCATAATCTAATAGGAAGCAAGGATTATGTGCTGCTTTCATAATCTAATAACGAGCAACAATGTTCCTAACTTTGACCTTCCTTTCTGCAGTTCAGAAATTTTAATTGGAGGTGCTAAGGGCCCGCCGGATAAGGTAATCAGCGAGCATCTTGAAGTTAATTAACTTATTTGTAGGATCTTGTTCCTGAGATCCTGGTACTGTATGTCAAAACGCCAAATACTTTCACAGAGAAATTCCTAACGAACTCTATGATGGTTAGCAGTGCATCATCTTATAATTGAAAAGATGCTTTATAGTTTTCAGATGGTTATTTGTGGTTCGTCTCCTGAAAAGCTTTGGATTAGATCTTGGTACCATGTCTGTGATTCAAGGAAACTAGGGTAAATTCTCCAGTAGTTGATAAACCAAATGTCATCCATATTTACAATTCTTCTATGGTAGTTGTCAATCCTTGTGTTTTAGATTATGACATTGTAAAAACTTGTTACGAGTCATTTCTAGATGATGGGCTTCATATTATTGACCTGTTTCACAAATCAAGGACAAGAAACATAGGATACGGTCAAATTATCAGCACATAGCTGTGCTATGCACGATGCCTTCGTTAGCAAAATGTAAAACAATCACCACCACCAAGCGTTTTCCCACACTATGTGGGGTCGGCTACATGATGGTAGTCATGGCAATCATGAATAGGAAAATCTGTATATGAAGTCTTGAATACGAAAATCTCTATATATTTGGCCACTATTGAGGTTTTCTAACTTGATTCCAAGATTCTATGCAATATAATATAGTTTAAATTAAAATTGTATCCTATTGATCAGTTATATAATAGTACACATTTCTGCTTTTCAAAATGTGAGGAGGATAATGAGGTTGCTGGGAGAGTGGACATCGTTTTGTTTTAGTTAGAGGCATGTTGAACACCTTGGAAATGACCCATAGTTGGGAACTTTAAGATCTGCATTTCATAGCAGGAAACGCGTGCCTTTTGTTGAAGAAAAAGCAGAGAGAAGTTTGTATGAATGGTCATGGCCAGGATTGATGTATAATAAACATGAGCTCATTGTATTGTTCAGATATCATGGACACAAGTCCTTTATATCAAAAGAAGCATGCACTCACGTGCGTGCCCTACAATGTGGCCTGTTTTTTTGTGTTTCAGTCCACGTTGCCTCAGCACTGTTCCTTTGCTTTTTGTTTGCGCAGATCTTTGTAATAGGTTCCGTGAAGGAGGTAAGGAAAGCAGAAGCCATAATTCGAGGCCGGATGCTGGACAGCTGGTGACTCTGACGTGGCAAAATCTGCTCATCTTACCTGTAAACGGCCCAGCGACTTGGGCTTCGTGTGGTTTTCATGTAATGCATTCTTCCACTCAGTAATGCATCTGCACCTGCATCATCTGTGATTCTCATATCCAAGGATCTATATTGGTTCTGCATGCTCGCGTTGTTGTCTGCGTGCGTGTGTGTGAGAGAGAGAGAGAGGGAGAGAGAGAGGGAGAGAGAGAGAGAGTTCCACATTTGCTTATGGTCTCGCATTAGAAGGCCTCCAGTTAATAGTTTTACATGGTGGTGGTTGTGCAACCGCAACTTCTAACCCATAATGGTTATTATCCTAACTCCTTGTCTATCAGAAGAAAATCGATCTCCTACTGACCTCCCAGAAGCAGAAGCTGAATCTGTGATTTACAATACCTGTTGGATGCGCCTATCAAACTCATGCAAAACACTTTCTTCTTGCCATTCGATTAAAAGAGATCAATAGTGGTGATTGATGCAAAGAGTACCCTCACTGTTTGAAGTCTAGAAACACAAGTATTCTCTGCATTGTGATTTTGTTGAGGCCCCAAACATCATAATCATCATGGGTGTGGAGAAGCCTATTATAAGGAAGAACGTTGGAAGGCACTTTTAACGTGCCGATTGGTCAAATTGTCAATCCCATCATCCTCTTAACGAACCGGTTATTCATTGACAATGCTAATCAAAAGATCGTTTCGATGAGTCTTTTGCATCTGTGTGCCGCAAAATCCTCAAGATTTTGCCGTCGACAACTTGTTATGGCATTGAATGGCGACTAACCGGTTCGAGGAGGTTCTCGGTAGTATCGAGAATGTGATGAGAGTAGGCGGCTGGTGCACCTCAATTCCCAAATACAATTTCAATAGCAAGGTCACTGGCCCCGTTAATAGATCATATAGGAAAGGCTAGTTGCTAGTAAGATCATATAGGAAAGGCCCCATTAATACACACGTGCTACAGAGTGAACACATTGATCCTTTACACATTGGGATCTTAGGTACAGTAGCCACGCAATAGAGCTTAAGAGAATGCATTTAAAAATTTGAGACATCTCTCTCTCTCTCTCTCTCTCTATATATATATATATATATATATATATATATAGAGAGAGAGAGAGAGAGAGAGAGAGAGAGAGGGGCCGAATCAAAACAATTATCAAAGCAACCTAAAATTAACGATCTACATACTCCGACATCATTTGATCACCATGGTCAACAGATTCATAGATAAAGTTGTTGCCTGCATGTTTATCATTAATGAAACTGTAGAGACTACTAAGACGCATGCTAGTAAATGAAAGTCAGCTATGCACTTGAAGACAATTAGCTGCAATTAGAGCACAAGCAATCGTATGACAGTTAAAAAAGTTACGGTTCCCTAAGCATTTCACCGTTCATTTTCTTTTAAGTAAAAATCAGTCCGTCTCTAGCCGTGATGAAATGGAATACTTATTATTATGACCTAAATTATGGTTGCAGGAAAACTGTGTTTTGTTTCTACACATTATTGAGTAATTACTTATCATATAAAAGATTTCGTGGGAAATATAAATGAAGATATTGAGATAGATGAGTGATTACATAATAAAAAGTTATATACATGATGAGGTTATCAAAAACGAATTAAAAGTGAAATCATTAGGTAATAAAATAGGAGAAAAAAGATTACATGCATGATAAGTTTATTAGAAACAAATTAGAAGTGATACCAATAACTGATAAAATGTGAGAAAAAAGATAGTGTACATAATCAAATTATTAAAAACAAATTAGGGGGGACACCATCATCTATAAAATAGAAAAAGAACTTATACATAATCAAGTTACTAGAAATAAATTAAGAGTGACACTAATAAATATAGAAAAAAGATTTAAGATTGATTTGAACACGAAGAAAATAACCAAAACAAGTTTTCCTTAAAAATATTAGAAACTAAAACAACAACAAAAATATAAAAAAACAATAAAGAATAGTCTTAACTTATGCTGTACGACACATAACCACTGTTGTAGTTCCGATTGATTAGAGTGGCTGCGTTGCGTTGTGTTCCTTTTCTTTTTTTCTTTTGTTGTGTGTTCGACGAACTGCTTGTGTGATTGTGAGGTCTCCGAATCCTATTTACTCAGTCGGTAACAATAATCAAGATGGAAAACAGATTACTGTTTGATCATGATTCGCATACGTAGATTGGTACCGGCCGTGTCGTCCTTTCCTTGCATTATTCTCATACAGATGAAGTTTGTACCTGAAACGTAATGTGATATTCCTTTTAATACGTTTGTTCAGTTTAACTTTTTGTACGTCGTGACTGTAACATGACGGAGTGCATGAAATGCAGAAACATCCAAAATAGGCTCTGGACTTTTTGCAGATTGTTTAAGTCTGACTTATCCCCTCTTGTGCAAGTTGTCCCTCACCAATTTGGACGCATTCATGAATTGGACGGGTAATATTTGATATAGAAAACAAGCTAGCGTATGAGATAATAGCTAAAGATTAGCTACTGTTAAGTTAAGAGTCTGTCACTGTTACGAAGATCGATTCTATTCTCTACATCCGGAGAGAGAGAGAGAGAGAGTGTGGTTTTCTGTTGATGAAATGACCAATCCTTAAAGTGGTCTCTGGTTCAATAACCAAGGTGCCTTCAGTACTGCATAATTTTGTACTACGTCAGATGACAAAACAGTAGTTTCAGAGACTGGCTTTGGCAGATGACCGCTGAGTGGATGTGCATGTGCTTTCCATGAAAAGGAGGTGCAACTAAATCTCAGTATAAGATCTGGCTCCAGTACATGGTATGTTGTTTTCTCCTTACAGAAATTTACCCCTCAATTATTGGTTTTTTCCTTTGTATGCGCAAAAAGACTAGCTCAAGACATAGATGCTTGCTGTTATGTGAGAAAATCCATACAATAGATCAAAGCTTCACATAAGATTGATATCAGAAGCACAAATAAGTCATTGTGCCAGCTGCAGACTGTGCCTTGCCTTCTTATGATGCTGAGTGACTGCTTTGGCCGTCACCACTCTCTCATTGTTGTTGCAGTTTCTTTTTTTCTTCGTTCATCGTACCACCTAAAGTTTTCATCCATCTCAGTCTCTCCTTTTCGCAAGACTACTTATTGGTTGCCTATCATATCTGCTCTTTGCCTTTCGTGTAGAACTTATTTTGCAGGTTTCCTGAAGAATTACCGATACTGAATAACAATTCATAAAGAACGCAATAATTTTATTTCGCTGAGGAAGTGTTTAGCTTGGAGATGGAGGAGTTTGGCTCGCTGAATCCATCTGCAGCTGCTGCCCTCTTGAATGTAACAGGACTTCCTCCATCCTTATGGAATATTACGGCCGAGGATTACCGCGACTTCATAACTTTGATGAATGATGGTGTTCACGATAATAATTCACAGCCAGAAGTTATCACTAATCCAATGGAATTTCATATGGAGGAGCGATCAGAAATTGGTGAAAGGATAACCTTCGACAGCAAATTCATTTATTCTGTTCCTGAATTTGATCATCTGATATCTTATAATACGAGTTCAAGCTCCGAAATCAACAATATTGTTCAGCAGGAGTACTTGAGGCTACCACAGAAGACACTAAGTGGGCATCTATTTCTTCCAGAAGAGAACTTTCGTCCTCAACTTCAGTCCTCGGATGAATCTTCAAATCGCTTTATTTCTGTATCAAACATGAAAGCGAATGCATCAAATGAAGACGACGGAATTTCTTCTCAATTTCAAAATATAGAACAGAAAATCTCCATAATCTCGTCAACCAAGAACCTCCCCACAATGAACTGGGATCATGGTGGCTACGGTGCAATTTCATCAGAATCAAACGAGCAAGATGAATCAATTTCTCTATCTTCTCACCAAAGCAAGAACATAAAATCCTCACAAGAAAATCATTCTGGTTTCGGACTCACAGGCGAGAATTATCTTTCTTTCGACTCGTTTGGTGCCGATTCTTCAACCGATCAGACTGGCTTCAGGCTCACCAAGGAGAAGCCTCCGAAACAAAAGAAGCCAAGATCAGAAAATCCGGGAAAATCATCAAATATCAATTTCTCCAACTCCGATTCTCCTATGATAGAGCCTGACATAGAAGCCATTGCTAGAATGAAGGAAATGATCTACAGGGCAGCAGCTTTGAGGCCTATCAATGTAGGAAGTGAGGTTATAGAAAAACCAAAGAGGAAGAACGTGAGAATCTCGACTGATCCACAGACCGCAGCAGCAAGGGAAAGGAGAGAGAGGATTAGCGGCAGAATAAGGATATTACAGAGATTAGTTCCCGGTGGCACGAATATGGATATCGCATCTATGCTCGATGAAGCTGCAAATTATCTCAAATATCTCAAATCTCAAGTTTCTGCTCTTCAATCGCTAGAGGCTACCAAGAACGCTAAAATGAATTTTGAACACTTTCAATCACCATCATTGACCACGCAAAGACCTTAATCCATGTGTTGGATTCAGCGGTAAGTGCCTTTCCGTGTGGTGTCCAAGGGAGGGTTTGAAGAATCATGCTCATTACTGTTACTAAGATCATGATGGTGGG
Source organism: Brasenia schreberi (assembly GCA_036023115.1). Classification (NCBI taxonomy): domain Eukaryota; kingdom Viridiplantae; phylum Streptophyta; class Magnoliopsida; order Nymphaeales; family Cabombaceae; genus Brasenia; species Brasenia schreberi. The sequence continues at coordinate 8,472,203 of JAYKKT010000080.1, read as the reverse complement.
AAGATGACAATTTTTTCTTCTGGTTGGACTTTTCGGTGCATTTTGTTTTGCTCATCGACAAATGTTGGTGATCCGTCTCGAACTCGCTTTCGACTCTGAGAGATATTCACCAACCAAGCTCATGGAATCTTGCTGCTCCCAGTCATCCTTTGTTGTTTATAGAAATATTCCACATTCCTTATTACTCTCTTAACGAGAGAATAATGTCGTATCATTGTTTCATACAATGCCACCGTGTTGATATTAATCGAAACCCCACTATTGATAATCTGTTTTCTGGGTCAACGGCTGCCACTGAGCTTTATCTCGTATCATATGAGCATGTAACTCCAGAAAAGCGGGATAGTGTTCTAGTGCTTCCTTCTAATATTTAGAAGCCTTCGTCATTCTTATACTTCTCATCGGAGCTTCACATGGCTGTCTTTTCAAACGTTCAAATGGCCTTACAGCACTCAACCATGTATTTCCTAATGAAAAAGATTAAACATAAAAGTGAGCGTCATTATCTACGGACAGATTTCATGCAAGTCAAATAAACAAACAAGCAGCACAAAGAGCGATAGTTGGTCTAGCTAGAGGTTTGACTCCCAAGGTTGAAGGTCAAGAGTTCAATACCGTATATGCTACGGCGTCCCCATTGTACAAAAAGAAAACAAGCAAAATATATTGAATTATCTTATTATCATCGTCCATCAACCACTCTTTCTTTTTACCTCTTTCTCTTTGTTTTAGGTAAATGTTTGAAACTTTTCTCTGGTGAGGAAATCAAGAATTACTACCATCATCATTATCAATTTATCACCAGAAAACTAAATACAGAATCCTGTCCTACCCATCTAAAAGAAAAAGCTTAATTGTTTCCTCAAACGGTTCACGATGACTTGAAGATCATCTTCAATTAAACTATTTCCTGCTGAAGGACACAGTTGTATGTTTGATTTGATTTCAAACGATTAATGGAGCAAATCCCTTGTGGGACCGCATTTATTTCGCCACCTTTCTTTCCGCAGTAACTTTTGTGACCGTGAATTATTTTTCGCGAAATGCAAATTTTTACGCTCTCTTTGTACTGTATGAGGGAAAGCGTGGTCGGAGCGACCGTCTCTCACTGCCAAACCAGGCCTGCCCCTCGAAACTCTACCGTGAAATTCCATTGAAACGCGAGAAGCATGTGATATATGACAGAGATGGCAGGTGCACAAGCAAACGTGTAACTCAATATCTTAGTTGGCACAGACTTCCATGAGTGGTGCAGCTGGACATTGCGCCCTTAGAATAATATAACCCAGAGTCCCTAGTTTTTTAATCAACAATGGATCAACCATCAGAACAAGCACAACCATCAGAGCAAGCATCATAATAGGTACTGACCTTGTGCCTCCCCTACTTTCTCTCCACTAGTGCCTTAATACAACAACAAGCAAACCTTCTCCTATAATAGCAATGGCGGATCAGCGTTGAGCTGAGGTGGGACGTTCGTCCCATCTAAAATTCTAAAGTTCAAAAGAAAAACTGATTTTACATTTGATAGTGTGGGCTTGAAACACACTTCGCCTCACCCTACATAATTTTTAGATCCGCCACTGTATACTAAGTCGATTTTAAGTTCATGAATTCTTTAGTACGTGTTCTATAAGTTAAACTTTCTATGCTTAATTGTTTTCTTTTAACATTTTTGTGGGTTCCCTCCCCTTTGTCAATTAAATTTCTATTTTAGTTTCAAATTATGAGAGGAAGCTGCACGTTTTTTGGGTGAATGTTTTGATCAAAACATTATAGCTCTAGCTCCTTTCTCTTTTTGATTTTAACAAAGAGAATAATTTGTACATATAGGAAATGAGCAGAACTCGAGCAGCCCGTGTTCGATCGGTTCATTTTGGCTTGTTTACCAGTCCTACCTACATTTCAAGTATGACACAAAAAAGAGGTGTGTCATGGAAAATCCCAAGAGCAAAACAGGTCTGAACTTGTTGTGCGTTGATGGATGCCTCAGGGGGGGGGTCCTTTCTGAAAACATGCGCGTATGCACTCAAGAAACAAGGATGCTCAGTCCAATGCCTATACTCCATGGCAGAGCCACTTTAGGCACCCAAAATCTCAAAAATTCTTGGGTCCAAAACACAAGTACTCCTCAACCCAAAAGAATATTTGGGTTCGTCATTACCTGTCGGTCAGTGGTGGATCAAGAATTTTTTGTTGGCTATTCGATCACGTAGGATGGGGTGACCTATTATGTATCGTAGCTATAGATTTGATCGTGCCCTTTAACATCTAGATCTGCTGTTGCTTGCGGCACACTCTTATTCTTAGCTTTTTGCATGAAATAAATCGTGTCCCAAGAAGTCCCTAGGAGTTCGTCATAGATGCGCTTGTGTACAAGTAACATAATTAAAATGTATAGGTAGGAAATATATATTTAATAGGACAGTGATACATATGATATGAATGGCACGTAAACGAAGCTGATGATTATAGCAAGCTCTAGAGTTAAGGTTTTCTACCTAATATGTAAAATCATCTCGCTCTCTCTGCCTGTGTGTGTGAAGTCATCGACTTGTTTTCTTCTGCATCGATTGGTTGAAAAGTGGGGTTGATTGCGCATCGGCATGAGGGTAAGATATTTAGTTAGGATTCGTTGCTAAAGATAGAAATATTTGATGTAAGGGAGGCGGATCCCTCGCTTGGCATGGCGTGCAAGATTTCTTGCACCAACATTCTCCTTGAAGCCTTAAATTCAGAATCTGGTGCTTAAAATTCATTACCAAAGATTAAAATAATATGACACAGCACCTTTTCTTCGTTGAATTGACTACCCATCATTTTTCTCATTCTCTTGGTATTTACACACGCCCCAGGTATGGGACCTTCTAACCGGTTCGACTGTTTCAATGGGAACCGAATTGGGTCAAGAACCAATTGAATCTGAAATCAGAATCGGGTCCAAAACAGAAACCACCCGACTTGGTTCCGGTTTTACCTTTTATAAAACTAGAGCCTCAACCAAACTGAAGTAGGCAGTTTCAAACCACCGGTTTTGTTTTTTTAATTTTTCTATAATTTTAACTTTTAATAAAATTACTAGTTTCAAGCAGTTCCAGACTCAAACGGAAACCGCTTCAGAATCGAGGATTCTGAAACCATAATCGAGATCGGTGGCAAGCCAGTTTTAGTTACGATTCCAGGTTTTCAGTTAACTGGAATCGAACATGTCTAGTTTGAGTCGCCTCACCAGCCGGAAGAGGTGTTGCTCGTTGGTGGCCCTGACACTAAAAACCGCCTCAAAGGGCCCGGTTGCTCATATAGCTCACTGGTTAGGGTGTCGGTTCTACGACAAGTGGTCAGGAGTTCAATATGCAACACTGCATCTGCAGGTAGAAACCTAATGCTTAATCTTGATAGAACCTGTGTTGCTTCTCTTTCTAGATTTAAGAACACGAGAGAGATAATTGTAACACTTTGAGGCTTGGACTAAGGCTGGTCATTGACGAACTAAGCTGAAGGTAGATCGGCTCGTAAATTGATATTGTTGTAAACTCATAAGGTGGCCTAAATCTTCTCTATACTTCTAGGTTTTCACTGTTTATAGTAGATCATTTACAAGTGAGATGCATATGTTCCTCTAGACAATACGACGATATCATCTCGAACATGAGCTAAAACGAAGAGTAAAAATGAGCTCAAATGAGTCCGACCTCCGAGAGCTGAAACGAGTCCAAACTCGGCACATTATGTTCGAGCTCAGTTTATTATGAAACGATGAACAGCTCATTCTAAAGTAAATTGTTCCTAAATATATGAATATGAGCTAGCTCATATAGGAATCAAGCTGAACACAAGCAAGCCGTGTTCGGTTGGCTCAGCTTGTTTACCAGCCCTACCTAGGACGAGTTCACGCGGCATGTGAGATGTGCATAAACTTAGACACAAGCGGTGGCAGATCTATAAACTTGTCTCGGGTGAGGCAAACTTTATGTTCGGGTAGGAGGGCTTTAAAAAATTTCAAATTCTTTTAAAATTTTGAATATGTAATTAAAAATTTCGAAAATTTCGTATGAGGCAGTTGCCCTACCGCGCCATAATATGGATCCGCCATTGGGAGCCAGAGGCCACCGTATCTACAGTGACCCTCGTGGAGCAAATGCACAATCGCTTCTTCATAAACAAAGACACGATTTGTTTTAATAAGGGTGTGCACTTTTCTCCATGTATGAATATGTTTTCTTTTCCATAAAATTCAAGTCACGGATATTTCAGTTTGAGTTCGGATGACTTCTTACACGTTCAATTATTAATGATAAAATTCTATTTGTTGAATATGAAAGCTGTTTTCTTATATTGATATATGATAAATATATTTTTGAATGATCGAAGAAATCACAAACCTTTACTATTCTCTAAAGAAAGGAAGAGAACATACATCAGGAATAGTGAAAGAATGTCCCGAAAGATTTCCATCGTAAGTATGTCATGCATGGTGGGGAACCATGATAACGGAGAGACAGAGAGAGAGAGAGAGAGAGAGAGAGAGAGAGAGAGAGAGAGAGAGAGAGAGAGAGAGAGAGATTTTATGCTAACAACACCGGTTCAAAGTGCGTTCTCTAATAGAACTAGGAGTTTGGTTTGGATCTAGCCTCAACCTCAAACCAAACAGCTATTCACAGTTCGTAATATTTAGAGAACAGAACCAAGCCGTGGCATGATTACAACCGAACCAATGGTTCTGGTTTGGTTTGGTTCTGAACCACAACTCTGCTTATTTGGTGCGTGGGTAAACATTGAGTATTATGTCATCTTATTATTTGGATCTACGGTTCAAATTTAATATGTATATGAGGTTATAAAACACACACATATATATAAAAGCTTATAAACTTATTAGGATATACACACACACACACACACATATATATATATATATATATATAGATAAATAGAGAGAGAGAGAGAGAGAGAGAGAGCTGCTAGACAACCTCTCATGCTAGATAGTGCTTGATCATCACCACTATCCGTGCGATCAATCGGATGGTGGTGATCAAGGCACCTATCCTGCATAATCATATTTAATACACCTAATACATTAAATGGTATCGATCCTCGTGTTGATATTAATGGGACAATCAATCTGTGTCATCAATACAATCATATGAATGACGCATATCATTTAATAGAGTCTCACATGGGAGGAAGTCTAGCAACTCTTAGTTTTTCTATATATATATATATATATATATATATATATGCACATATAAAGTTTATGAAAAATTGAGAGTTTTAAACACCCTCCGATACTAGACTCTACTAGATCGTTGTTCGTGCAATCGTATGGATGACACATATTGAATTACCCTTCAATATTGATACGAGGATCAATGCCATTTAATGCATAGTATATGATCAAGTGCACTAAATGTGACGCGGGATGGGCGTCTTGGTCACCACCGTCTGATTGATTATGCCGATGGTGATGATGACCAAGCAATGTTTAGCTTAGGAGGTTGTCTAACAACTCCTACCCTCTTTAAAGTTTATATGCTAGTATACATATAAATCTTGATATGTTTATAAGTTTATAAGCTTACACATAAACTTATCAAGATCTATATGTATTAAGCATATAAACTTTATGTATAATATACACACATACATGTAATGGTTGGGTTCGGTCCCAACATTGAAACCGTAAACCGAACCATCAATCTTCCTATTATAACCAAACTAAACCAAATTGCTTGATATCTAGAACCAAACCAAACAAAACTGTTTATATGTATTAAGCATATAAACTTTATATATATACATGTAATGGTTTGGTTCGGTTTCCACATTGGAAACATGAACCGAACCATCAATTATTCTTTCTGTTAAAACTGAACCAAACTGCTTGACATCTCGAACTAAATCAAACCAAACTATTTATATGTATTAAGCATATAAACTTTGTGTATATATACAGACACACACATGTAATGGTTTGGTTCGGTCTCAACATTGGAACTGTGAACCGAATCAGCAATTATTCTTCCTATTATAACCAGATTGCTTGACATCTAGAACCGAACCAAATCTCCAGTTTTGTTTGGTTCGGTTCCGGTGGTTCTTTGAACACCCCTAAATAAAATTATAAGACAAACTCTCGTACAAGTATCTGTTCCCAAGGAAAAGAAGAGATCATTTTCAGGGTACATAAATCAACAAAAATATTACGTATAGCCACCTCAAATGGAAACAGAAACAATATACATGTAACATACGGGTGCACTTGAGGCGAGACGAGCTCAAGTACAGCCAACCTTGACTCAGCTTGTTTAGGAAATGCTCAACTCGAACTAGATCAAGCTCGAATCTCCATGGCTTGAGCTCATCTTGAGCTATATTCAAGCTGCTCAAGCCTAAACTCGTTAGGCTTGACTAAGCCCATTGGCTTACAACAGGAAAGAGGGAGAATGAAGAGCGTAAAAGGGCTCTTGAGCTACGTTTCGAGCCAATTAAGTACTAGTCAGTTGAGCTCAACTTGTTTACACATTAAGCTTAACCGGGCTGAGCTCGAGCTCAACAAGACTAAAGCGAGATCAAGTTATCATCAAGCCGACATCAAGTGGCTTGCTAGTAGTTCGGCTAACGTACTCCCTTGCCCTAACATCAGTTTTGGATGGAACGAAATGGTCTCCTCAGATTTAAGGAAACTATATAAGTATTCGTTATTTCTAAATACGTACTTGGAAACATCTCCCAAATTGCACCTAGAGTGTTAGCTCAACGCAGGGCGCTCTAGAACCGTTACTTCTGGTGGGGTGTTAGACTCCCAGAGGCTGCATGTGTTAAGGCTTTGGTCTCCTCTTGTAAAAAAAAAACCTCACAAATTTCATCGATAAATAGTTGAGGCATAATATTATATCATTAGATGAGCAAAACTGTGGGCTTTGGTAGTGCAATAACGCAGTCTTAACATGGGATGGAGAAAGCTCAGGTAAAACATGGGATCACATGACTAGATGGTAATGCGAGTGGCAATTCATGAAGTAATGGAGTTTGGATTCTTGATTTATTCCATCATGTAAGATGGAAAAGTTGATGGAAATCAAGTATCAATAAATGATATCACAAACAGCTACTACGGACCTCTCACACATGTACGAGTTAACCAATCTATTGGGGAACTGCTCCTGGTCATAGAAGCCTGGGCCGAGTGCACATGATGGGTCCACCGAGTGTCAAAGCAGTTTGCGTCTTCCAACAACAAAAGATTCTAGAGGAAACTAGAGTTAATGCAATTCATGACTTTAATTAGAAGCATAACTAATGCAAAACTCTCCCTTAGAGTTCCTAGAACGTTTTAAGTTGTTTTACCATTTTCTAAGTAGTTTTAACTAGTAGTTAATGTTGTATGGCATCATTATTTTCCTGAGAATTCCTAGTAGTTTCCAAGGCTTTTTAATGCATTCAACTGCAAAGCCTAGGAAACAACCCAGATTTAAAGGTAATAAGAACAATCCACATAGTAAATTGTAGGGTATTAATGCTTTTTTAACTCAACTCAAAGGGTTTGTTTTAAGCATAAATAGTCATATTCTTGAATGAAAAAGTAGGTTTTTTGCTCCTCAATCCTCTATTTCTCTCACTCTTATTCTTTATAGGTGGTGAGTGACCCAAGCCTTATCACCATCTCTTTGGTGTGGCGGTTCTAGTGTATGTAGGAGTCATCATTTTTTCAACGTATGCTCGCACATAGGGTTTCTCAGCTCTCACTAATGAGTTCAGTTCACATCCTCTCAATTCCATTTGTTTCACATCAGTTTTGGTGTTTTCATTGAGATTGAGGGGATGACATATCAGAATTTCGTCCCTCCACCAATGTCACATGGATTATCAATGGAGCAAGCCCAAATCATGGAGCTGGGTAGTTGAAGGTGCAAGTGGGGCAGATCACTCATGCCATTGGCAACTTGCTACAACACCAAGCAAGTCTGTCCAACCAATCTCATCACAGTGAGTCCGAAGAAGAAATAAACTATTCTTACCCAGGTTCAGAATTCTGGAATCCTCGTGATGTACGAACCGAATGGCAGGAAGGCGGCCACCAAATACGCATCAAAATCCCTTCATTCAAAGGATTCAATTCTCTTAAAGAATTTCTTGATTGGGTTCAACGTGTGGTTAAACTTTTAAAATACTATCGGTACTTCGGAGAGCAGAAATGCAGATTGGCTACACTCAATTTCACTTACTATGTTAATCTATGGTGGGAGAGGCTTCAAGAACAATGAAGGAAAGAAGGAGAAGGCAACGTCATCAACTAGGGTGTGATGAATCGGATCATGCATACATGATTTATACCTGATTGCTATCGTGAAGAACTATACCTCAAGTTACAAAGTATACGACAGGGTGGACTTAGCGTCGAGGATTATATCAAAAAATTCGAGACCCTCATGCTACGGTATGAGATTCAGGAACCAAAGGAACAAAAGCTTGCTCGTTTTCTTACTGGTTTGAACAAAGAGATTGCTGACATTATAGAACTACAACCCTTCATGTTTATTGGAGATGTTGTCACCTTGACACTCAAAGTTGAGAGACAACGTAAGAAAAACCCTTTCAAAGTTGTTGCTCCAAAACCATTTCCTACCAAATCCAACCTCAACACCAACCAAGCTGTAATAGAGGGCAAGAAGACATTCTCTGCCTCATTGGTAATAAAGCTAAGGAGTCGGTTGAAACCCCAAGTCCTACTCCCGTAGTAGAGACATTAAATGCTTAAGTGTCTCGGGCATGGCCACTTGTTGTGCAGTGCCCAAAGTAAAGAACAATGGATCTGCATGGTATATTTAAGGAGCTCGAAAGGACGATGAAGCTCCTCCCAACGATGACGCAATTTATGAACATGTGGTTGATGAAGGTGAGTTGGTCCTCATTCGACGAGTTCTGAATTGCCAAATTGCACCCGATTTGGGATAGCGGCACTATTTTCCAAACTTGCTGCAGCATAAATAACAAGGTTTCTCACTTATCATTGATGGGAGAAGCTGCACCAACGTGACCTTTACGAAAATTGTAGAAAAGCTGCAACTACCCACCAGTGAACACCCCACCCTTACAAGATAAGGTGACTCAACGAGCAAGGAGAGATTCTGGTACAATGCCAAGTCTCAATCTCTTTATTATTGGGAAATCCTATAAGGATACCATCTTGTGAGATGTGGTGCCCATGAGTGCTAGTAATATATTATTGGGGCATCCATGGTAATTTGATCGAAAGACCACACATGACGAATACTATGTATACCTTCTTATTGAATGGCAAAAAGATGACGCCCTTATCAACTCAAATAACTCATGCACCTAGACTTTCAGAAGTATCATCGCCCAAAGAAGTTTGTATCTTCCCAAAAGAGACTTAGAGAGGGTCTTAAAACAAGATGGAGTTGCTTTTGTGTTGACCTACAAAGAGGCAACAATCAACTCACTAAGTTCATAACTGCCTCTATTTGAGCAGCTACACATCGAGTTTGGAGATGTATTTTCGAAAGAGCTTTCAGACGGACTACCACCAATTCGGGGTATAAAACATCTCATTGATCTCATTCCAAGTTTATCACTTCTAAACAAACCAACTTATCGTTGTAACCTTGATGAAGAAAAGGAGTTATAATGCCAAATCGAGGAACTGGTATCTAAAGGATTCATTTGGGAGTCAATGAGTTCGTGTGCAATCTCGACCCTACTTGTACCCAAGAAGGATGGATTGATGCAAATATGTATCATTAGTTGAGCTATCATTATCCTATTTCGCGATTGGATGACAAGTTGGATGAGCTCAACGGTTCACAGGTCTTCTCCAAAATTGATTTGAAAAGCGACCATCATCAAATCTGAATCCAAGAAGGGGATGAGTGGAAGATGGTATTTAAAACAAAACTATGTTTGTTTGAATGACTGGCAATGCCGTTTGGACTCACAAACACACCCAACACCTTCATGTGTCTCATGAACCAGGTTCTATGTGAATTCATGTGTCTATTTCGATGATATTTTGTTTTATAGCAAAGGAATGGAAGAGTATTTGATTCATGTAAGAAAGGTTCTAAAAGTGTTGCAAGCGCAACACTTATTTGGTAATCAAGTGTAACTTCAAACAACCACAAGTTAAGTTCCTAGGGTTCATTGTTTCAAAACATAGAGTTGAAGTTGATTTAGAAAAGATCAAAGCAATCCAAGACTGGTAAGTTCCAACCAACATTTCGGAGGTACAAAGTTTTCAGGGATTGGCTTCACTTTATAAGAAATTCGTAAAGGATTTGAACAACATAATTGCCCCTTTAACTAATTGTGCCAAGCAAGGGTGAGAATTCCACTGGACACCTCCATGTCAACGTAGTTTTGATGAGATCAAGACTAGACTTTCTTCAACTCTTATTCTTGCACTTCTAGATTTCAGCAAAACCTTTGAAGTAGAGTGTGATGCTTTAGGTGTGGGCATTGGGACTGTGCTCATGAAAGGAGGAAAATCCATAGCATGTTTCAACGAAAAAGTCAAAGGAGCCAATTTGAACTACTCCACCTATGAAAAAGAGGTCTTTGCACTAGTGAGAGCACTATAGACTTGGCAATACTATTTGTTACCCAAGGAATTTGTGATTCATACATATCATGAATCCCTTAAACATCTCAAAGGCTAAGAGAAGCTGAGCAAGCATCATGCCAAGTGGGTCTAATACCTAGAAACTTTTTCCTACACAATTCAATATAAAAAAGGAAAAACAGACATTATTGTAGATGCACTATCGCGAAGACACTAGTTTATCTTCATTCTTTTCGATCTAATGCTCACGTTTGAAGTACTCAAAGAACAATATGCCCAAGACCACATTTTTTCCCCAATCACTGCCATTAACTGTGAAAAGGTTACTGATGGGTATTATCAAATTGACGGATACTTGTTTCAGAAGGGTTAGTTGTGTGTACCAACAGGTTCCCATCGCGAACTCTTGATTAGAGAGGCTCATAGCGAGGCTCTAGTTGGACACTTCTGGGAAAGGAAGATATTTGAGTTATTAAAGGGGCACTTCTATTGGCCTTGAATGCACCAACACATTCATAGAATTCTCGAGAGGTGTGTTACTTGCAAACTGGTCAAAAGGAGAAAAACCAACCAGGGTCTCTACATGATTCCTAATCGGTCTTGGGTTGATGTTAGACTGGATTTCATTTTGGGGCATCCTTGAACTCAAAGAGGCAAGATTCAATTATGGTTGTTGTGGACATGTTCTCCAAGATGACACATTTCATACTATGCCACATGATCGATGATGTAGTCCACATAGCAAATTTATTAATTTGGGAAATAGTAAGGCTTCATGGTATTCTAAGCAGCCTCATATCAGATCGAGATGCCGAATTCATGATTCATGAAATATTTCTTGAAGACACTTTAAAAAAGGCTGGGAACCAAGCTATTGTTCAGCACGACATGCCATCTACAAACCAATAGCCAAACTGAAGTGGTTAAACGTATGCTCACAACTCTTCTTAGAACTTTTGTCTCCAATAACATGCGAGATTGAGAGGATCAACTTTCTTGAGTGAAATTCGCATACAATCAGGCTACTCATAGCACCACCAGTCAATCTATATTCAAAAACATTTATGGTGTTAATCCAAGAACACCCTTAGATTTAACTCTCATTCTGGGGCAAGACGGAGTGGATACAACTGACAATACTCATGTTGAAGCCATCCAAGCTTTTCACAAACAAATTGAACAATGAATCAAGAAGCAAACCGAGATCTACAAGAAACTGACTAATAAGAAGCGTCAGACTGCTACATTCGAACCTGGTAACCTCGTTTGGATACACTTGTGCAAGGAGCATTTTTCCCACAAACGTCGATCCAAACTCATGCCCTGAGTAGTGGGACCATTCAAAATATTGGAGAAAATCAATGATGATGCCCATACAGTAGATTTGCCAGGAGAATTTAATGTTTTTAACACTTTTAATGTCACAGACATTACAAGGAAGATTCTAGCAATTCAGATTTGAGGTTAAATCCTAATCAACCTGGGGAGGATGATAAAAATCAAGTATCAACAAATGATATTACCAACAGCTACTATGGACCTCTCACACGTGCACGAGTTAACCAATCTATTGGGGTACTACTCCTGGCCATATAAGCTTGGGCCGAGTGGAACATGGTGGGCTTACTTGGTGTCAAAGCGATTTGCATCTTCCAACAACAGAAGATTTCAGAGGAAACTGGAGTTAATGTAATTCATGACTTTAATTAGAAGCACATCTGATGCAATTCATGGCTTTAATTAGAAGCACAACTTATGCAAAACTCTCCCTGATAGTTCCTAGGAGGTTTTAAGTTGTTTTACCCTTTTTAAAGTAGTTTTAAGTAGTAGTTAATGTTGTATGGTGACATTAGTTTCCCGAGAATTCCTAGCTGGTAGTCTTCAAGGCTTTTTAATGCATTCAATTGCAAAGCTTGGAAAACAACCTAGATTCATAGGAAATGAGAACAATCCACCTAGTAAATTGTAGAGTATTATTTTTTTTTTAAACTCAATTCAGAGAGTCTGTTTTGAACATAAATAGACAGACTCCTTAATGAAAAAGCAGGTTGTTTGCTCCTATGTCCTCTCTCTCTCACTCTTATCCTGCATAGGTGGTGAGCGACCCAAGCCTTATCACCATCTCCTTGGTGTGGTGGTTCTAGTGTGTGTAGGAGTCATCATTTCTTCAGCATGTGTGTGTTTGTGTGTGAAACTTGGTTCCACAAGTGTGTACGTGAGCATTTTCATGTGCTCGCACACAGGGTTTCTCAACTCTCTCTAATTAGTTCAGTTCACATCCTCTCAACTCCATCTGTTTCACATCAGTTAAACTAAGTGCTCACCAATCATCACCAAAACAAGACTTAATTCTATGAAATATGTGAATAAGTTGACAAGTGATTTTAATAATAGTTAATAATACTCAAAATGCATTTCTATGTTGATATTTGTTGATGTGGCTTGAGTTCATGATGAACACAGATTGCGACCCAACTGGAAAAGCTCGTGGCACAAACCGAATTGGACATGAAAACTAGAGGTTCATGTTATAAGGGACTTTTTTTTGTAATTAACTCTGCCTGATATTTCGAGAGAGAGCATATTTAAGGGATGTGCACAGAGGTTAAGGTTAGAGATTTTGTAAGAAATCATAGTAATGTGCACCTCTTCATCATAGTGAAAATCTTCTTCCTATCTTCACCATGGAGTCTACATCATTATATGATGCGCCCTCTTCCTCATAGTGAAGAAAAGCTATAGTACCCCACCCCTCAACAACAACCCAACTCAACAAAACACATCACCCTGACACCCTAACATTCTTGCAATCAACCGCACAACTCAACACTATGACCCGCCAACCCAACAACTACAAAACCCAACAAAACACATCCACCAACCCGGGAACCCTAATACTCCTGCCACAACCGTACTCCCCAACTCCGGCATCTCTAGGTGCACCACACACAAGCCTTATATGTTTCTTTTTCTTTCCTGTTCTTTCTCTTGACCTTGTGTTTCTTCGAACTCGTTTCTGCAATCATGATTGGTTTAAACCATACTTACACAACAGTAAACTTGGGAACATGTTCTTCTGAAGAGCATGAAATTAATTAAAGTCATCAAGTCCTCACATGTACTTGTGAGCGTCACGAACTATAAATCTCATATGACATTTGTTGAGATACATATTATAACATGAATTATAATTATGCAAAAAGGGTTAACTACAACAATAATGCATGTACATCAGAATGCATTCCTAGCAAAGGCAGCATGATATGAAGCAGGTTTTATATATTGATCAGTAGTTTATGGTGGTTCCATAAACCAGTGAAAGAACACCAATTTGATGGTTGGTAAGATACAGTTTAATCTGAGGCATTCGAAGGAGCCAATTAGGGCCAATTCTCCAAGGCATCTGAAATCGGGTACATGTAAGAGTAGACTCACATTTTCCAAGGGAAGAATGTTGGATTTTGTTGGTACACTTCAAGAGAGAACATCCAGGGGAAAGCTGAACTGCTTCAGTAGGTATCGTTGAGCCTTTTTTCGTGTTATGCTGTGTAATCCGAGGCTCAGTAGGCTGGTGGATTCCGAAACGACACTGCAGAAGGCTTTCTTGATAACAAAAATGTACGCTTGATGACTGTCCATCCCCATAAGAAAGCAGTAGCACCACCTCTAAAAAAACTGTCCACAAATTATCCTCCCCTCCCATTTCACGTATTTGATAGTCTTCAGTAAATGGTATTCTCCCTCCCATGATTAAACATGAACCATAACTCAATTCATATCAGTTCTACCCTTTATTAATGGCTTGATTGCGCAGAGCTTTCGCCGCAGTTAAAAACCATGTCAAGATCATATTCTAGGATAACCAAGGATAGAACAAAATCCCAGTCAAGCCCCACAAAGAAACTCGATTTTCAGGAACTATCATGTGCAACAGAACAGTGATGTTAATTTGTAGATGTCGAAAGACTGATCCTGAACAATGCAAATCACATAGTTCACGTCAGTTTGCTAAATAGCTCATTGCTAGCAGTACTCACACTTCTCATGCAAATCATCAACTGCGACTCAAAGGGTAAGTAGAAAAGTATCTTTGGCGCGCCATTGAATTTTCTGCGCAAAATATAATCACCATGCACGACTAATAGGTATGAACACACCTCATGAAAAGAACCAAAAGAACTCCTTTCTGAATGCATGTGCACTAAGATAACCAGTAGCTATTCTACTTGTAGATTGATATTTGATAACTGACATCATAGTACAGTAAACTGATTCATATCTTACATTTTCCGCGGAGAAACCTGGGATATACTTTATGCCAGGCACACTAAAAAGAATTAGAGATACAATACAATATTCACAGGATACCGAGAAAAGATGCATGAGACTCGCTAAACAGAATATGGTTTACCGTTTCAAAACTATAAAGCTCCCAAAAACTAAAGATTAGACAGAATCGTAGCGTTGTTGACGCTCTTTCTGGATCGATCGGAATATTCTTGCAGCAGACTCTGTTGCGGATCTGGCGTTGTGAGGTACCACCTTGATCACCCCGCTTCGATGCTCATGGTCTTGTGCATGATTGGGATCGGAATTGCCAACTGGTGGAGTTAAGAAAAGTTGCAATGAGCGAACCCTTCCTTCAGATGTTTGACTCGCCCCCTCCTGAACCCTCTCGCAATAACTGCTTGGGGTACTGGCAGTGCTTCCCTGGAATTCACTGTCCTTGGAGCCATGGAACTTCAAGACATGATACGAGGGTGAATCACCCTTTTGGACAGACACGTTGCAGGAGTCAACAGAAGGAATGACCGGATTAACATCTGCTGAAGAGAACTCCGCCTGACCATGTGAGTTGTTCGCGGTTTGCACATCAGGCCGTTCAGAAGCCATTCCGCCAGAAAGAGTTGGGTTGACCACGTGAAGGCCACACGGAGGAAGGTAGCCAGGGAAACCTGACAAAACAGGAGCACCACCATGTTGATTGAACGCTGGAAATGCACAAACTGATTTGGAAATATCTCCAGCAACAGCAAGAACACTTGCTGAATTGCAGGAATCATAATGTGAAGCCATCAAACCACCATTTGGTGAGCGTGGACCGGGAACAAGCTTGTAGATAAGTCCCTCTGAAGGAGACAAAACGGGAACCAGCCATTGACCACCCGGGCATGGAAAGCACCAAGGAGTATTGCCGTCAGTGTGCACGGGTTGGAAATGACGAGTGTCACAATGTCCACAGTTCGGTGCTTGAGTAGAAATTGCTTTCCTTGAAGTGCAATCAGTGGATGAGACGGGTTTCTGCTGCTGATTGTCAGATGTCCTTTTGACATTCGGACTTGTTTTCAGTGGCTCGTCTTTGTTTATCACCTTTGATACCTGTGGTTCTGAAGGAGGGAACACTTTACCTCGTTCAATCTTTTGCGAAGGCATTGCTGAGTATGCATCATCAACTAACAGGTGTGGACTGCCAGCGAAAAACTTCTGAACCTATTCAGAATAAGCATAGCTTGATAATCAACTTCCTCGTTTCAAACAAAAAAATGAGGAAGCAACATGAGTAGTTTTACCTCAATAAGTCTGTGCAATTCAAAAACTTGAACTGAAAAGATCCGTTGCTGACTGTAAGAGCAGATGAAAAGACATCAAATCAGGTCTGCTGCTGTAAGCACTTCCGGAAGGGAAAAAAATGTTATTTCTATCATGATATAAGAGCACGTTCAATCATCAATGATCCAAAAAAATATAAAATGCAAATATCTAGGAACACCAGCCTCAAATCAGAAAGTAAAAACTTCAACGGCGTGGAGTTCAAGAACGCACATGGCGTTATGTAAAAGAACTACTGAAGTGAAACATCGAAAGTTGCAATTAGTTGAACACGTTGGATCAACCTAGCACAAAGAACGATCGGTTGCCATGCAGACGCTCCCCCAAGTGAATCTGTGAAGATTTGGAAGCTCAAGTACGTGGCTCCATAATAAACTATAGAGGAAAGTTTGCAAGCAAGATTCATAGATCCGGAAGCTAATCAATATGTTAACACCAAAGATTTTCTGGAGAATTAAGAAGTCCACTTTATCATTCTAATCATATTTGCAAGACAGGATGCAAAGCTTTTCCAGGAACTGTTGGAAGAAATGTTGCCGGAATCATAGTGAATCGCTGAATGAGTCAAATAAGTAGCAAAACAGGTAAACTGAGCATGATCTGTTTCCCACTTTTAAAATTTTTAATTAATTGTGGCATTTTTTATTAATTGTAAATTCACATATCTGTAAGTTAGCATACTTGATACTAACTGATTCTCAAAATCTGTTAAAAAATTCAGAACATTGAATGCGGCAGTACTTGTTTAAAATGTAATTGCACATTTGTGCATGCTATGTAATTGTGCATGTGCGCAATTTTGTTTCTTTTTCATGTCTTTCTTTTTCTTTTTATTATTTTCTGTTTTCTTGAGAAGGCACAGCATCAAAAGGGTCCCAACTACTAGAATTCTAGCTCTTGAGAACAATGATGTAAAAATTGTATACGAGTTTATGATGCACGTTTACTAAAACGATACGGTACAGATAAGTATATTGTATTTGACCAATTGTCAGGTCGTATCGTACGATACAACACTATATCATACAATACGAGCTGCATCGCATGAGTCGGTATCGATTTTTCTTAACTTTGGTGTTTTGCATTTTTCCAAACCCTTTCTTACCACCTGTATTTTCTTCCAAACCTTTTCTCTATTTTTCATTTGCTTGATTTCGTAGAGAAATCACACGTTTTCCTCTCAAATTCCTGAAAATCTATGGGGTTTTTATCAAATCTGTGGTGTACTCCCTTTCCTTCATTGTTAATCCTTTCTCAACGATTTTTCGGTCGAAAAATTTGAGGTTTTCATAAATTCCAAGATTCCTCACCTTTCTAAAACCTTTTTCTTGTTGTGGTTTATCTTTGCTTAACTTGATGGTGTTCGATCTTGCATGAAAGTATTTTACCCCTATAAAGGTAATAGGCTTATGAATAGTACATGTTCTATAATGAAGTTAAGTATGAGGGTATTTCCTACATTAAACAACATCTTACGAGAACAAAAAAAGATGAAAATGCTTGTCATTGAGTGCCCAAAGCTATAAAATATGAAATTCAACAAGTTTTGAAAATTACAAAGGAAGAAAAAAGATTACAATAGATAAAAAGAACAAAAATAGGCAGTTGGAATAAACGGTTTCAAAATGCTTCTCGAGAGATATATGGTGAAGAAGTTCGTAGTATGGCTGAAGAAGAGGATTAGAAAGCTAAAGAGACAAGGAGAAGGCGAGATAAGAGAAAGAGTGCAAATTTTGGTGGGAGTAGTAGTGGGGTTAGTTCTTGTTTTATTGCAAGAGCCCTTGTTTGCCTGACGACTACGACAGATGGTAGAAGGGGTCTTAGAGGCAGTGGAATATATTCATTTTCCCCCTCACGTATAACTCCTTGAGTTCAACAAGCATTAGATCAACTATGACTTCAAAAGAGGTAATTAACTATGACTTTAAAGGAGATAATTGAAAAAATAGATATGAAGGTTGTAAAGTCTTTTTTATGAAAATTAGCTCTATTTTAATGTTGTAAATTCATTTTTCTTTCAAAAATATGGTAAATGCTATTGCTAGTGTATGATTATGTTATAAGATCCCTACTTATCATGCTTTGGGAGGTAAATTACTACAAAAAGGGTTGATATGATTCATGAATGGAGTTTTGAATTTAGGAAGTTGTGGAATGTTAGTGGTTGTTCTATTATGGGTGATGGTATGTGTAGAACTATAGATCATTAGTGAACTTTTTGGTCTACTCTTCAAAGGAAACATTATTTTTTAAATTATATAACTTGTCCTATATTGATAAAACTATAGATAATTTGCTCCCTATTTGTGAAGATGTTGATTACGAAAATGTTGTTCAATTCATTACTGATAATACTAATACAAGTTTTTTCTTATCTAAAATTAGTTCGCTAATGATGCGGTTACCAAATAAGGACTAACATATGCTAAGATAGTGGAGACATTGGAAGTGTTTAACCAAAAAATAGAGACATGCAAATAGAGAACCACTTAGTGATCCCACCTTGTATTGAAAGATGGTTGGAGCTTTGACTTATTTTACTATCTCTTGTCCTTATATCACTCATGTTATTCACATAGTAAGTTAATTCCAAGATGCATCTACTAAGTGCATATAAGTGCTATCATGCTATAGTAAAATATGTCAAACATATCACTAGAAAGGGAGTTTTCTTATCTTCATCTTTAACGCATGATATCAATAGCATTCACTCCATAACTACCTATTGTATTTTCCTTGATAACTGTATTATATCATGGTTAACACCACTATAGAATTGACTTGATATGACCCTAGTCCACTCCCCTCATGTATTGTGATAACAAGAGTTCTGTTATGTACGTAGCTAATAACACCACCTTCTACAAACGTAAACTAGCTATTGTATTATTTTGCATGGTAATTCTATTATCTCATTGAGGTGCAAAAAGCAACAAAATGTGTCTCTCTCCTCTATTGAAGTTGAATTCAGAGTTATAACCACCACCACCACAAATTAACTTGATATGACTCTGGAGTTAACTCTTCTCATGTATTGTGATAAGTGTTATCTGTATCGCACCGTATCACGTATCGTGGGCAACCACGATACGATACAACATCCCATATCGTGATTCAGTGAGTATCGCTCCGTATCGTGCGATACGGGGCATACGTCTAAATTTTTTTTTTAAGGTTTCTGCCTCTCTTCACTTCTCTCTAAGGCATCCTTCAATATGCTTGTTTGAGATTATAAATTGTGTATGTAACATGTAAATTTCGCTAGAGAGAAGCTTAACTAACCAAATTGCCAAATACACGATATGCCTGTATATAAAGAAATATCCATCATATAATGCATGTACCAACCAAATTTATGTATCAAATATGAATAATTGCCTATTTGTTGACAGTATTCAAGCTGTTGCCAAATAGGTTTGCTGGAAAAAGTTTAACTAACCAAATACAAATTCATCAATCTCAGTCCACATTCATCGTGACTTGAATCGAGCTTGCTGTTGCATTAGAAGAGCTGAACCCAAGCAGCTCATATATATATATATGTATATATATAAAGATCATTTCTGATATTTTGGCTTATTTTCAATTATTGTTTCTTGAATAGTATACGTGTAATTTTAAAATTTGTAAAAAATTATGAAAGATAATATTATTATATTAATGTCTACACTATAAACTCTTAGGAATTCTACTCTCGATCAACCGCATTGAATCAGATTGTCATAATAAAGGAAAAAGTTTGAAGATTAGTTTTTCATCAAACCACATAGGTTGTTACGTCACTGTCTGATGTTTGGAATGGACTAGCAAGGCCCGAGTTAGTTTAAGGTGATAACGAAATTGACCCATGGGTCTTGCATCACATCAAAAGACTACAGATCAATAGAATATTATTACTTTTCATGAAGATTTTTTACTAGATTTTTAAAGCAGTCGAAGGATGCCTTAGAGAGAAGTGAAGAGAGGCCAGAAACCTTCAAAAAAATTTTGAAATTTTTTTTTTTTTGAATTTTTTAAAAAAAAAAATTGACGTATCGCCCGTAGCCCAGCGATACCCGATACGATATGCGTCAAACAATACTGATTGTGATAACAAGAGTGCTATGTACATAGCAAATAACAACACTTTTTATGAGCAAATAAGCACATTGAAATTGAGTGCCACTACGTATGAGAAGAACATCTCCAGACACTTAGCTCTCCATTTTGTATACTCTGAATCTATGTTATCAATAGCATGCTATAGCGTTTTAGTGGTACTAAAAGCGTTGTTAGTGGGTCAAGATTCGACCCGCCCATTCAAACTTAGCGTGGTCCGCTATAGCGCTGTAAGCGGACATACTGCAATTTTCATTCGGATCGGATCGGGTCGATCTTGACTTGACCCAAAGGTTATAAAGGGACGAAACCCTTGTTCGTCCCTGTCTTGCCTCTCTCGCCTCTCCCGCCTCTCGCCACCACTCCAAGTAGCCTCTCGCCACCACCACCTCCAGGTATGCCCATGTCCCGCCTCTCTCTCTCTCTCCCACCTCTTCCTCTCCCGCAACCACCTTAGTTTCCATTTTTGGTTAACTATAAGGAACATATGAAACGGATATACATTTCTAAAAAGTGGAGGGATGACAAGATATCAAATGCTAACGGTGTTTATTTAACTCCAATTAGTTGTTTACAAATTCTTACTATAACCCACATTCAGTTAACTAGATGTGGCTTCTACATTTTTTATACACGCAATGGTTATCAAATGTTGTGAAAGTAGCACCCAAAGCATTAGCTCACTGGTAGGGTTATCTGACTTCCTCTTGCAGGTGGCTAGTTCCACCGCGACAGCGATGCATGTGTGTGTGTTAGGCTTCGGCCTCCCATTGTAACCAAAAAAAGATTGTGGTCACAATATGACAAAGCTTTACTACATGAAAATCAACATCCGATTATTGAGTATCGAATTGCTTGGATGATCCAACAATACCTATATCCAACCCAAGTTAGATTGTTTACTTCCCAAAACGAAATGAACAAATAATTTAACCCCTCTTCGGATTCATTGGCTCCTTCTGTTGCCTCATTCCAAATGGATTTCCATAATGGTTGTAGTTATAGTTAACTAGTTCAATGTGTGTAATGTGTAGACTCATCCAAGCTAGTCTTTATGCATATAGCTGGTGGAAAGGATAATAATTTACGCGATTAGTTAAAGAAAGAATTACTTCGGCCTTTAGATGGATTATAAAGTTGATTCTGATAAGCTAACTGAATAGTTATTCTTTTTTTTATAGTGAATATGGAATCATCATCAAGTGCAGCTGCTTGTTGTGGTAGTGGAAGTGGGCCAAGTGGTAGTAGTTGTGGCACAGACACTAGTAATACAATTGGTATTCGGTTTTCTAATCCAGCATACAACTACAGACCCCCAACTTCTAAGGATCCAAGATAGAATTGGGGTTTGACAAAATATAGAATGGATAATATGTCAGTATTTTGTACATTATATGGTCATATTTCTACCAGTGGAATAACAAGATAGAAGGACCATTTAATAGGAAGAAGCGGAAATGTGGCAGCTTGCAAGAATGCAATTGAAGAAATAAAAAAAATAATTTATGATTATCTGCACAGTACATCGAAGAAGGCAGAAAAGATTTCATTTCCATATGGAGGAGAAGTTTCTAGTATGAAAGGTAACATAGTGACAGGCACCTAATGTTTATCATCTTAATCATCATTTGGCTCATGACCATCGCTTTCGAAGGGACCCATGGATTCATTTATGCGTTCATCGCCAGACTCACTACGACAAGCTACATTAGAAAATCGATATAAGAAAGAAGAAAGAGAACGAGTATGCATATCCATTAGCAGGTGGATGTATCAAAATGGAATCCCTTTTAATGCTGTTAGATCCCCTAGCTTTCAAGCGATTGTTAGTGATATAGGGCAGTTTAGACCTGAAATGAAGGCTCCATCATACCATGAAGTAAGGGAAATATTCTTCGAGAAGGAAGTGGGAAGAGTAAGAGAGTTTACGAATGGATTTAGAAAGTATTGGGCTACATATTGATGTTCTATTATGTCATATGGATGGACGGATAGAAAACAAAGAACAGTAATAATTTTTTTAGTGCATTGTCCTAAAGGTACAGTTTTTTAATATAGTTTGTGCTTACGCACCCCAAGTAGGACTAGAAGATAGTATAAAGACGGTTTTTTGGGAAGAGTTTGATAAGGTGTTTCAAAAGATTCCACAAAGGGAGATGATTTGTTTAGGAGGAGATTTAAATGGACATGTCAGTAAAGAGGCATTAGGATATCAAGGGATTCATGGAAACTTTGGTTTTGGGGATATAAATGAGGAAGGTAGGGAGATTTTAAATTTTGCTATGTCATTTGATCTCATTATAGCCAATACAATCTTCAAAAAACGAGATGAACATTTAATTACTTATAAGAGTGGCTTATCACAAACACAAATTGATTACTTTATTTGTAGAAAAAAAGATAGAGCGTGTTGTAAAGATTGTAAGGTAATTCCAGGAGAAAGCTTAACCACCCAACATCGACTTTTAGTTATGGATTTACAAATAAAAAAATGGACAAAGAAGAAAAGAGTGCATCGAGCTATTCGGACTAAATGGTGGAACCTCAAAAGCGAGAAAGAAGATATATTTAAACAGAAAGTCCTTCAAGGAGATGTTTGGAATTATGTTGGCACACCCTGTGATATGTGGAACAATATGGCTATACATATTAGGAAAGTGGCGAAAGATGTGTTAGGGGTATCTAAGGGAGGTGTACCGGCACAAAAAGAAGCTTGGTGGTGGAGTGAAGTAGTACAAAATAAAATCAAGGCAAAGAGGGCATGTTACAAATTACATTATGCTAAGAAAACTAGTGAAACTTTAGAAGCTTATAAGAAAGCAAAGAATGAAGCGAAAAAGGCCGTTAGTGAAGCAAAAGCTAAGATTTGGGATGACTTATATAAAAAACTCAACTCAAAAGAGGGCGAAAGAGATATTTTTAGGATAGCTAGGGCTAGAGATAAGAAAACTAAAGATCTTAATTATGTTAGATGCATAAAAGACGATGATGAAAAAATTCTAGTGGCAAATGATGATATAAGAAATAGATAGAAAAACTATTTTTATAATCTTTTTAATGAAAATAAAGATGTTAGTATTAATTTAGGAGATTTAGCAAGTCAGAAAAGTATATAAATCACAATTTCTACCGACGTATTCAAAAGAATGAAGTCAAAGAGGCTCTTAAACATATGAAGAGTGGTAAATCGGTAGGACCAGATAATATTCCTATAGAAGTTTGGAAAATACTAGGAGAAATAGGAATCACTTGGCTCACAAGACTATTTAATGAAATATGGAAAAATCCAAAAGATGCCCGAGGAATGGAGAGCAAGTACACTTATACCCATACATAAGAACAAGGGAGACATTCAAAATTGTGCGAATTATCGAGGTATCAAGTTAATGAGCCATACTATGAAATTATGGGAAAGAATTATTGAACATAGGTTAAGACAAGTATCAAGTACAACAGAGAACCAATTTGGATTTATGTCAGGCAGATCTACTATTGAAGCGATTCAGCTTTTGAGACGTCTTATAGAACATTTTAGAGCAAAAAAGAAAGACCTTCACATGATATTTATTGATCTAGAAAAAGCTTATGATAGAGTACCGAGGGAGATTCTTTGGAGAACATTGAAAAAAAGAGGTATCCCATTGACATATATTAACCTTATAAGAGACATGTATGATGGTGCAAAGACATGTGTGAGGACTCATGAAGGAACGACAAACTTCTTTGAAGTTAATATTGGGTTACATCAAGGATCAACTCTAAGTCCATACTTATTTATAATGGTGATGGATGAGTTAACAAAACATATTCAAGATGAAGTACCTTGGTGTATGTTATTTGGAGATGACATTATATTAGTGGAGGAGTCTAAGGAAAAAGTTAATAGAAAATTAGAACTATGGAGAGAAACATTAGAAAGCAAAGGCCTCCGACTTAGTAGAACAAAGACAGAATATATGGAATGTAAGTTTGATCATTTGGCTACTTCAGAGGACATAGAAATTAAAATTTGCACACATTGCATTCCCCAAAAGGAAAGTTTTAAATACCTAGGGTCAATTTTTCAAAGTGATGGAAGAATTGATGGAGATGTTACACATAGAATTAATGCTGGTTGGTTAAAATGGAGAGGAGCATCAAGTATTCTTTGTGATAAGAAGATACCATTAAAATTAAAAGGTAAATATTATAGAGCAGCAATTAGGCCTGCCATGTTTTATGGTTCTAAGTGTTGGGCAGTTAATCATCAACATGTACAAAAGATGTCTGTGACAGAAATGAAGATGTTGAGATGGATGAGTGGTCATACATGAAAAGACCGTATACATAAT
Source organism: Brasenia schreberi (assembly GCA_036023115.1). Taxonomy (NCBI): domain Eukaryota; kingdom Viridiplantae; phylum Streptophyta; class Magnoliopsida; order Nymphaeales; family Cabombaceae; genus Brasenia; species Brasenia schreberi. The sequence continues at coordinate 8,447,585 of JAYKKT010000080.1, read as the reverse complement.
GAGGTTATTAGAAACAAATTAGGAGTGGCACCAATAGAGGATAAAATGAGAGAACATCGTTTAAGATGGTTTGGACATATAGAAAGAAGATCAAAAGAAGAACCTGTAAGAAGGTTAGAAAAACTAAATTTGGAAAGTATTAAAAGAGGTAGAGGATGACCACAAAAGTGTTGGAAAGAAACAATAAAGAATGATCTAGCTTATTGTGAGTTAACTGCTAACATGGCACACGATAGGGATCTATGGAAACAAAGGATCCATGTAGCTGACCCCGTCTAGTATGGAAAAGGCTTAGTTGTTGTTGTTGTATTGTCCTCAAGGTACAGTGTTTTTTAAGTCTATTGATGTATCTCATGAAGTAAAGGATGCAAATAAATTGTATATATTGTTAAAAGAAGTAATCTTAGAGGTTGAAGAGAAGAATGTTGTGCAGGTGGTCACAGATAATGCATCAAATTATGTTGCAGCTGGTAGAATATTGATGGTTGAATTTAATTATTTGTTTTGGACACCATGTGCTGCATACTGTATAGATTGATGGCTGAATTTAATCATTTGTTTTGGACACCATGTACTGCACATTGTATACATTTGATGCTTGAAGATATTGGAGAGATAAAAAAACTAAAAGGCATCTTCAACAGGGCAAAGAAGCTAGTGACATTTATGTATACTCATGAACAAATATTGCATACGATGAGACATTTTACAGGAGGAAAAGACATACATAAACCGACTGTTACCCGTTTTGCTACTAGATTCTTAACTCTGGATAGCTTGTGGCAGTCAAAAGAAGCTCTAAGGTAGATGGTTATTTCTGAACAATGAGAAAAATGCCTTTTATCAAATAGTATTGAAGGAAGGAAAGCAATCTAAGGCAACAATTTTGCAACTTACATTTTGGAAGGGCATTAGTTTTTCACTTAGAGTAATGGATCCTTTGGTAGATGTTTTACGTATGGTCGACAGTGATGAAAAATCAGTCATGGGCTACATCTATAAGAAGATGGATCGTGTAAAGGAATAAATAAAGGTACATAAATATTTCAATTTTATATGTTATTAACTTATTTGTTAATCTTTACTTCTTAAGATCTTATAATAACATTTAACTTCTTGTTTTATAGGTTAATATGAAAAACAAAGAAGAGCAATATGCTTTTATTTGGAAGATCACAGACAAAAGATGGGACAGGCAAATGCATAAGCCATTACATACTACTGCATTGTATCTAAATCCAGGGTTGTATTATGATTATGATGGGATAAAATCTAATGTTGAGATTAAAGGTTACAAAGTAAGGAAGAAACAACAAATCAGTGAGCAACTTATAAGTTATCGAAGCGGGGTGTGTGCTTTTGAACTAGAATTAGCTATAAGTTCGAAGAAAGCATATGTACCAGGTAATTAATTCAAGCAACTTTGCTTTCTTAATTATTTCATTATTAAGATATGATTTAGGGTTTTTCAATATGATTAATTTATTATTTACACATGATTTTTAACTTTTTGTAATAGCTGAATGGTAGATGACCTATGGTTATGGATGCCCTGAATTGCAAAATTTTGTTATACGGGTTTTGAGTCTTACTTATAGTGCTACCCCATGTGAACGCAATTGGAGTACCTTTAAAATGGTAAGAAATTAAGAATTATGCTTTTTATTTACACTATAAGTAAATGAAAGTTTTTTTTATTGACTTAACGACTTACCTAAATTCTTTGTCTTATCTTAGATTCATACGAAGAAAATGAATAGATTATTGCATCAAAAGCTTATCGATTTAGCTTTTGTGCAATATAACGAAAAGCTAAGAAGAAGGTACGAAGAGAGAAAATCTAATGGAGCAAATGTTGACCCATCATATTGGGATCGGTTGAAAATCACAATGAATATCCTACTGATGAAGAGTTCGTTGGTGACGATGATTCTCTTACATGGCGAAATGTCGATATGGCATCCGAAGCATCAAGAATGAGTGTTGTTTATACAAGGTCAAGGACACGAAAGTGACAAAGAAGGCAAAGCAAAGGAAATGATAAGATGCCTATGAAAGATGAAGAAGAATTTAATTTTGAAGAAATAAACGAAGAGGAAGAGGAAATAGAAGAATACGGATCTTTTTCTGAAAATGAGTGAACATGACCTAAACAATTAAGTGTGATTGTAAATTTATAACTGAATTTTGATGGATGTTATATATTTTTTGAATTAGCTTATTGGCCTTTATGTACTTTTGATGGATGCATAACATTATGTACAATCTTTAAAGATGTTTTTTAAGGCAATTTTTCCTGCTTTATTGCAAATTGTTGTTCAATGAAATTGTCATTGTCTTTAATTAGTGGGTATGATCAAAATAATGTAATATGTTATCTGTAGTTGCAAGTGATCATGTTGTTTATAAACTGATGGCACATTCGTTATCTTCTGCTTTAGGTGATCATCGAGTGGACATGGTTAATATATAGTTCGGACATTAAAGCAGAAAAGAAAGGCAAAAGAATATCAGAAACTCCTATCACCAACATGTTCAACCGTTCAAATAATGAGAGGTTAAGGTAATAGCACCTTGATAGACATATCAAAGGCACACGAGATTCTCAGATGTTTCTGAATTTGTTAGATCGCATATGGAATGCACCATTCTGGGGTAATAACTTGGGTCAACAGTCCTTTGAAGTGCATTCCATATGCTGACTTCAAACTTTCAAAGGATTCTTAACCCAAGTTATTGGCCCACAACGGTGCATTCCATATGCTATCTAGCAAACTCAGGAACATGTGCGAATCTCGTGTCTTTAATATGTCTGTCTAGGTGCTATTGCCTTAATCTCTCATTATTTGAACATGTTGGTGATAGGAATTTCTGATCTTCTTTTGCTTTTCTTTTTTGCTTTAATGTCCGAACTTTCATGCACTTTGACTGGAGATGAGGCATACTACAAATAATATGGGCTAGATATGTGGCATTCCTTCTTTACTACTTTTTCCTGTTCATTAGTGAGTGTTTTGCTCAGTGTTTCTGACATGTATCGTATCGGGTATCGCTGGGCTCCACGATACGGGCGATACGCCCAAATTTTTCTTTTTTTGAAAAAAAATCAAAAAAAGAATAAATTTTCAAAATTTTTTTTTGAAGGTTTCTGGCTTCTCTTCACTTCTCTCTAAGGCATCCTTCGACTGCTTTAAAAATCTAGTGAAACATCTTCATGAATTTCTAAGAGTTTATACTGTAGACATTAATATAATAATATTATATTTCAAACAATTTTACAAATTTTAAAATTACATGTACACTATTCAAGAAACAATAATTGAAAATAAGCCAAAATATCAAAAATGATCTTTATATATATATATATAGATATATATATGAGCTGCTTGGGTTCAGCCTTCTAATGCAACATCGAGCTCGATTCAGGTCAGGATGAATGTGGACTGAGATTGAAGAATTTGTATTTGGTTAGTTAAGCTTTTTATAACAAACCTATTTGGCAACAGTTTGAATACTGTCAACAAATATGCGATTATTCATATTTGATATATAAATTTGGTTGGTACATGCATTATATGATGAATATTTCTTCGTATACGGGTAGATCGTGTATTTGACAATTTGGTTAGTTAAGCTTCTCTCTAACGAAATTTACATGTTACATACACATTTTGCAATCTCAAACAAGCATATCGAAGGATGCCTTAGAGAGAAGTGAAGAGAGGCGAAGAGAAGGCCAGAAACCTTCAAAAAAAAAAGATTTTTTTTTGAAAAAAAAATTAATTTTTTTGGGCATATCGCCCGTATCGTACGATACAGGCGATACGCTCCGTATCATACGATACGGCCCATATCGCACGATACGGTGCGATATTCACCATTTTACGATACGGGATAGTGTATCGCACGGTACGGTGCGATACGGATAACAATGGTTTTGCTCGTTCATTTATTAAAGAATTGGTTATGTTTCTTGATATTTCTTAGAAGTTAGAAAACCTATCTTATATATATAAATAATTTTTTAATTATAAATAAAAGTGTACCGCTAAATCTGCTATATCCCCGCTACCGCTATATTAGGGTCAACCGCTAACAACCCGCTAACCGCTATTGATAACATAGCTCTGAATATCAACTTGTGGATATTTTTACTAAGTCACCCTCAACTCTAATATTATAAAAATCATATCGTACGATACAATATGATTTTATCGTGTATCGTATGAGTATATGGTACGATACAAGCACATGTATTGCAATAAACAATTTATCGTGTCATATAGTACGATACGAGACTATATCATATATAAGTCAATGCTGATTTTTTAGGTATAAATTTTGATAATCCAAAGTTGTGAAAATCATTTTTGTTTCTTCTCAAACCCCTTTTTACGTCATTCCCTTGCTCTCAAATCCTTTTCTCATCCTTGTTCTTGTTGATTTCATGGTTTATTCACAAGATTTTCAAATGTTTCACCCAATCCAACTCTCTTCTCTAGGGCTTTTTGTTAAATCTATGACATAGTCCTTTCCTTTTGCATTCTACTGATTTTTCACTTGAAAAAATTAGGGTTTTTACAGATTCCGTGATTCTTAACCTCTAAAAGCTATTTTCTTCTTTTTGATTGTCACTCTCATCTTAATGGCTTCTGATCGGGTCTATACAACATAGAAATATTATACCTCAGCGTACAAAGGCAATAGGTTTGTGAACAAGTGCATATTTTGCACTATAGTAAAGTATGATGGTATTTCTAGTATGAAACACTACCTTGCGGGAACCAAGAAGGATGCTAGTACTTATTCTCGGATTTTCGAAGCAGTGAAGTATGAGATTGAGCAGGTATTAGAGGATTCGAAGGAGAAGAAGAGATTAAGGGTGAGAGAGGACAGAAATAGGTGGTTGAGATATGTCTCAACCATTTGAAGATGCTTATGAAGGGATCTATGGTGATGAATTTCATGGTGTAGTTGAGATGAAAGAAGAGATTGCTGAAGAGGGGAAGAAAAAGCGAAAAAATGAAAAGAGTATAGGTTCTGGTGGTAGTAGGAGTGGAGTTGGCTCTTGTTCCACTGCAAGAGCTCCTACTCGCCCGATGCCTATAAGGGGTAGAGGAGGAGCCAAAGCTAAAGGTAGTGGGATGTCTTCATTTTCCCTCCATATACGACTCTTGGAGCTCAGTCAGTCATTAGATCAGCTATAACTTCAAAGGAGGTAATTGGGAAAGTAGATTTGAAGTGTGTCAATTTTTTTTATGAAAATTACCTCATTTCCAATGTTGTAAACTCATTTTCTTTTCAAAGTATTGGTGGATGCTATTGCTAATGTGTGATTGGATTATAGAGTCCCTACTTATCATGCTTTGGAGGGTACATTATTGCAGAAATGAGTTGATATTGTTAATGCATGAAGTTTTGAATTTAGGGTGTCGTGGAAGAGCTCATGGTTGGACAGATGGTCAGCGTAGGTCTTTGGTGAATTGTCTGGTCTATTGTCTCAAGGGGATAATATTTTTTGAAATCATATAACTTATCTCATATTGATAAAATTGTAGATAATTTACTCCTTATTTTTTAAGAAGTTGTTGAGGATGTAGGTGTTTCAAATGTTGTTCAATTCATTACTGATAATGCTGTAAATTTTAGAGCAGTTGGTAAAATGCTTGAGGTGATCCATCCATCCTTAATATGGACTCCAAGTGTTGCACATTGCATAGACTTAATGCTTGAAGATTTGAGTGCAATGGATGAAATAAGAGGGACTATAGATGAATGCAGAAATGTCACAAAGTTTATTTATAATCATTCTTCTATATTGCATTTGATGCGAATCCATATAGGTAAAAGGGAATTGATTAGGCTTTCATTGACAAGATTTGCTACGACTGTCATTAATGTGCAAAGTCTTGTCATAAAGAAAAATGCATTGAAAAAAATATTTACATCATTGTCATTAATGTGCAAAGTCTTGTCATTAATTGATTGACTTTGAGTGTTTCTTATTAATCATTATCGTATTTTATTTCAGATAAATGGTGGGCTCACTTTGGTGTAGATCCACCAAACTTGGCAAGGTTTGCTCGACGTATATTGAGCCAAACATGCAGTTCGAGTAGGTGTGAGAAATTGAAGCTTTTTCGAACATATTTACACGAAAAAGAGAAACATACTAAAGCACGCTCGACTGTGTGATTTGATATACATTACATATAATATCAAGTTTTGTTGCCTAGTTTTTTCTTATTAATAATGAATGATTGATGTGATTATATTTTATTTGATATTCTTTATAATTTGAATATTTTTTATTTTCAGACAAATGCAAAAGGATGCAAAAAGGGCAAGAAATGTGTCATATGACCCGTTGAGCTACGAAAATGTTTATATTCTTGATGATTGGGTCGAAGAAGAGGAGCCCCATCAATTTAGAGGATGAAAACTGGAGGGCACTCCAAGTCGAAGCAGAACAGGAGTTAGAGACGATGATGAAGATGTTGGATGAGTAGATCCAATGGTGGAGGAGGAAGAGGGAGGAGATGATGATGGTGATTATGACCTTGGCTATATCGATTACAATGCTTTTGTTGATTATGATCCACATTGTGGATGATTATTTTAACTTTTAGTTGTAACTTTGTAATGTTCTCGTGTGGATGATTGTAAGTTGTAACTTTGTAACTTTGTTGTTTATTAATTAAAGGTATTCAATATTCACGTTATGGTATGGATGCTTGTTCATTATGAGATGTTATTTAACTTTGTTATTCTCTTCTCACAATCTCTCTAACTATTTTTATCGCGTATTATACAAGAACACATTACGATATAGATACATATATCGCAATAGACATGTATCATACCCATATTGTACGATATGGATATTGTATCGTACGATATATTTCGTATCGCATGATACACTATATTGCAATATGGTATGATTTTTACAATTTTTTATGATTTTTTTTTATATTTTTATATTTTTCAATATTTTATTCTACCGTATCATACGATACTGTAAAATTATCATGTATCATAGTCCTATATGATATGGGCACTGTGGCAACCATCGTTGAGGCACTTAAGGTGCTGTTTCCTTCTATGTTGCACGGGTATGCTAGATTTGGCGTCGTACCCATATCCAGTACGTACTAGGTACGCATACGGGTACGTCCGGTACGTACCCATACGCCGATTGGCATACCAAATTTTTTTTTGCGTACCGGTACGCGTACCCAGATTTGGGTACGTCACGCACCGGTACTCGATACGTGAATGGATCGGGTTGACCCATACAACCCGATCCAATTCAAAACCAAAGGTATAAAATCCATGAAAAACCCTAATCCCCTTCTAGCGTCTCTCTCTCGGTCTGTCTCTTCCGTGCATTGTTCTCAGGGAAATCGTCTGTCGTCTGTCTCATGCGTGTGTGCATCTCTCCTGAGCTTCCTTTTACCTCTTCATAAAGAGGGCTCAAGCTGGCTATCGGCCCTCAATGCGGGAGCGTCGCCAATGTCAGTCTCTCTCTCGGTTTGTCTCTTGCGTGCGTTGTTCTCAGGGAAACCGTCTGCCGTCTGTCTCCTGCGTGCGTGCATCTCTCCTGAGCTTCCTTTTACCTCTTGATCAAGAGGCCTCAAGCTGGCTATCGGCCCTCAGTGCGGGAACGTCACCAACATCAGTCTCTCTCTCGGTCTGTCTCTTGCGTGCGTTGTTCTCAGAGAAACCGTCTGTTGTTCGCTCTCTCGGTGGTCGTTGGTGAAGAGTTGGTGAATCGGTAAAAATCAGCATTCCTACTGATTACTGATTAGGGATCCCGGATCCCAACCCCCATTTTGTCATTCGCTCCCCGTGAAATATATGTGGGTAGCTGTTTTCCTACTGATTTCTGATCACAATTAGACAAATTTCTTCCTCTTTTCTTGCTTCTAAATGGAAAATAACACTCCGTTCATCTTCTTTTTATTGAGGTCATGCCTTGCACGTCGATTTCGATTCCTGTTTCTAGTGTATGGGCCTCTAAAGTGCTGGCTGGTCAGGCTCACACACACATATATGTATATAGTTTTTTTATTACATGTGTATATGGCTTGTTGAAGGCTGAAATGTTGTGAACTTGTGATTGGAACCAAGAGAGAAGCCAGCTCTACAACAGTACCTTTGTTTCTTTTGCAAGATTTCATTCAACCTTTGTGATTACTGACTTCTGTTGTTCTAAACTTTTAAGGATGTGTGTAATGCATAATACCACTTTCTGCTGTTAGCCTGTTACTACCATCGACATGTTTTTACTTTTTAATATCACAACTTGTAGTAATGTTCAAGTAATGTTAACCTTTCTACTGTTAACCTTTGTGATTTAACCTTTCTGCTGTTTACCTGACATATCACTTGAACATTTATTAGTGATTTCATTCCTCTTTTCTAATGTTCAAGTAATGTTAACCTTTCTACTGATAACATTTACTTAGAATATGAATTTTGATACAAACTTGAAACTTGTAACTTTTTTTCTATTGATACGAATATGTGTAATATTCTGCTGGAATGATATTGTTTCATAATTCATCCACGTTTGTGTTTGGTGAACTATTTAATATGAGTTTGTGTTTGGTGAACTATGTAATACGAGTTTGTTGTGAGTTTATGTAATATGTACGAAGACAGTGCAACGAAGTATGTATTGGTCAACTATGTAATACGAGTTTAAAACAGGTACATATCATAATCACCTTAATTTTATTACACCTTTTTCATTGATTTTGAGCTAACTTCATGACAATCGTTCATATAATCTTAATGGATGTGCGAGACATGCATAGCTTTGAATCTGGTTCATTTGATGCTGTGATTGACAAAGGTCTCTATCTCTTCATTACTTCTTTTTGCATATGTTGGTCTTTGCTTATATGTTGCTGTGACTTCATTATTCCGATTTATGATATTCTTGAAATGATGCTTCTTCAAGAACTCTTTATTCTCTTATGGTAAGCGCTGCAATGATGGGGATCATATTTTATGCTGGTTTCAGATCTTTCCTTGCAAATTCAATTGACGACTTCTGGTATGTGTTTGTTGTTTACTTGTTCTTACTTTGAAGAAGAATATAAATGACACTAGAGGGTGTTTATCTAGTTTCACATTCTTATAGTTAGAATAAAATTATTCTCAAACAGGAGAATGCTCTATATAATTGTGTGTGTGTGTGTATATATATATATTTATGTAATGTTTTTATATTTTTTAATAGTGATGTACCCGTACCTTAGTTTTTTATAAAATTGCGTACCCCGTACCCGTACCGTACTAGTATCCATGCAACATAGGTTTCCTTAAGGTATTGACAGAATGACAAGTGAAAAAAAAGACTCATAAGGAACCAAAAATTGATCGAGAAGCAAAAGAAAACTGACAAGTGAAAAAAAGACTTAGATAAGGAACCAAAAATTGAACAAGCAGCAAAAGAAGAACAGAATAAGAACCTAGAGAAAAAGAAAAATAGAATAGATGGTAGAAGAAGCTAGATACACTATGCTAATTCACTAGATGAAATCGTCTAATTAATGATAACAAAATTTAGCAAGTCAACAAAAGTTACAGTAACAAACATGGGAAAACTAATCACGAAAATATGGGCATTCTCCTTTTATGCAGAAAAAGGTACCAAGACAATGCCTTGTCATGAACGGTTAGATCTTAGGTAAGAAAAGAGAGACTAAATGAATAACAAGAAAAGGAAGGGAAGTAAGATGAAAAAGAGGAGATAAAGGTCGTCCATCCAAAGGAAGGGAACAAAGGTCAAATATGAAACTGTGCTAAATTGACACATAATTATACACAATCACATTCACATTTCAAGAAATGCCAAAAGAAAAGGAAACATTAGCCATACGCTGCATGAATTCTTAAATAGTGTCACAAAAGATATGTGGAGTGACAGGCTCACAATTAGAGAAAAGCTTGCACACGAGGTTTGGCAAAAGAGAGGTACTCACTTCACTATCGCCCTTCTGGCTTTACAGAAGTGTTTTGGACCAATGACCTCTACAACATCATCAGGAGATATTTTCAGGCCCAAAACTGAGTCCACCATGGATGTCTCAGACACATCATCATCATTCGCCCCATCTGAATGTACCTTCCCATTTCCAAAGTTCTCATTAGGACCCTCACTATTCTTTGTAGGTGATTCTCTGAAGTTGAGTTTTTCTCTTGCTCTCTTCAAATCGTCTCCTTTAGTGACAACATCACTTATGCACCGAGACTCAGTTTTAACTTCATCACTGTTACCTGACTGCAACACAGGATTAGACTGTGGATAGACACCTTTGCTGGACTTGCACAAAATCGCAACACCATTTAGGGAAGGGCTTAAGTAGGCTTGATCTAAAGCGCTCTTCGCATTTCTTGCTTGCTCCAATAATGCTGCTTCTCTATTTGTAGAGGATTTGATCTCCCCACTGAATCCTGACCTTTTCACCGATTTATCTTCAGACTGGTTAAGCTTTTCCGACCAATTGCAGCCACTAACTGCATGTCTCTGTGAGGTACCTGCAGCAGACTGGTTGGAATGGGCTGAAATGGTACTGTGAATCAGTACCTTCTCTTTGTTCATGGTTGTTGCGATTCCCAAATCAGCAGATATGGGAACCATATAATCATCTTCATCTCTGTGTTTTCCTCTATGGAAATCCTTGGTGTTGAAGGTCTCGCACGGATAAAAAGAGATAGACTTGGCAGCCATGGATAACTGAGCGGGTATACTTGATGCCTTCGAACTGGCGTCTTTAGCAAGTTTTGGTTCCGGATGACTGTATGGTACATTAGCATTTATTATTCCATCAGATGATCGCGACCGAACCTTCTCAGTTGAGTATGCAGGATTTTGCTGGAATGAAGTGATGCAAAAGACATCAGTTTTTAAAAATACTAACAACCAAGAAGTAGCACAAAAAAAAATACCAGATTTCTAAAGCATAACTTGTATTTGGTTTACAACATGCACCATGAGAATACCTAAAACGAGTTATCCTTAAGCAGGACTAAACGGTATTTTGGTTTACAACAGTTGAAAAACGAGCTTCCATTGAAACAAAACCATCACAATTCATGAAATATTGAGAAAAATAGTACCACGACAGGGGTACCAACAATGACAGCATGCCAAGTTTCCCCAAAATTCCCATGAAGAATCTGAAATAGTTTTTCCAAGGACACGGTGAAAGAAAACGATAACGTCTGATTCTCATATCTAAAAACTAAAAGCAGAAGTAGAACCCAACGAACTTCATCATATGAAACCAAAATCAAAATTCACAAGCACTAACTTAAAAATTCATACCACAATGGATCGCCAAAAAAGAAAAGACCACCTGGCTGGAGGCTGAATTAGAAAGCATGGCAGCGCTGTTGTGAAGGAGAAGAGGAGCCGAACGCGCCGAAGATGTAAATCTCTGTGAAGAGGGAACACTGAGCTGCTCATACAGAGCCATCTTGTTCCTTGGGGGTGCCCTCGGCCCGCTCTTGTCTGCGTCGTTCACGTGCAGACGAGGAAAGAGAGGATCTCTGATTAGCATATCCTCTTCCTTACCGCCTTTCATTCTTTCTTCTTCTAAACCAGAAAAGCCCACAAAGGGGAACTCTCATTCAAAATACAGAACAATAAGAGGGAATATCGGTGATTGGTGATTGAAAATCCTGTTAAACCAGAAAAAGCCACAAAAGGGGAACTCATTTTGGTAGAAACGAAATCGCACGGTCGTGGTGGAGAGAGAGAACGCTTGCTTCGAAGTGTTTAACGTGGTTCAAATCTGCACCGTCGCCGAAAAAGGAGATATGTTAATTTGTGGAGATGTGTAAGACGGAGCAGTTTGTGGGCCACCTACACCGAGAGAAAGAGAGAGAAGAGAAGAGAGCTGATAATGATTCGGCATATTGCTTTATACCGGATCGGGTCGTTTATTGCATACACGATTATGACTTATTTAATATTTAAACCAGATGTCATCAAACAGTTAAGCCAAAACAGCGAAAAAACTATAAAAGAGTTAAAAAGGTTTATATCATAACTTTAAGAAGTTATTCTCACTTTTTGAGTCAATGTACTATATAGACTATAAATTACTTAAAAAGTTTATCTAGTATGATAAAATAAAATGATCAAGCACTAGTTTTTATCATTTCTCGTACTCACTCATATCAATCATTCTTTTCGTAAGAATGAGGGTAATAGTTTTTTAAAATTTTATATTTTTAAATTATTCTCGTGCCACAAAAAAATGAGTGAGCATTAGTGAACATGTCAAAGATATTATCATTTAAAAACATTTATAAGATCATTTATGATCATATACATCATACAAACTCAATCAAAATTATATCTAGCATGTATCTCAAAGAAAAACAAATCTACCTACATGAATGTTTCTACTCAAGACTTATTTCCTAAGTTATCAACCATCTCCAATCATTCTTTTCACCCACCAATTTGATGTCAAAAACTGTTTTGTGGCTGTACTGGCCTTCCTCTATTTGAACCTCATCTTGTATACTATAATTATGCATGTGTGGGATAATAACATATATAAAAGGATTATTTCATTTTTGTATATATACATATATGTATATGAGATTGTGCCTACGTGCAAACGTCTATATTACCTACAATTGAGAAATCATTTGTGAAGCGGTCTTTAGTCATCCTTAGGAAAATTGAAGCCGAGACTTGTGCTTAATCTATTTTATTTTAGGAAAAATTGTTGCGGAAGCATATTTTGCATTCTGATTGGGAGAGTGATCACGGAGATCTTTCATTATAAATTGGAGAGTGGGGAAGACTAAGCGGGTGAAGAGGCTTCAACGTCCGGATTGTGATCGGTGCCTTGCCTCTTGCGACGACCCCTTTATCCGATTCGTAAAAATGGTTCGTAAAGATGCTTGATGGTAGCAACAATCACGTTCGGTCGCCTAAGCTTTGTTTCTCTTAAACCCAAATACACTCAATGTAAGTCACATATAACTGCTTATTACATAACCAAATAAATATAAAAAAACCTCCAAACAAAGCTACCCAAAAGTACACCAACAATTCCTATGCACTAGCCTCCCATGCGTGACCTTCTGCTCTCAAGGTCGCAACTCTCAGAAGGACCTACACCCTTGCGATTCTTGGCAACTCCTTTCCGCAACCAATCACTAAGGTCACTAGCATCACCCAAGGATCCACCTCTCATGGACCTCTTTGGCTAATTACCACGACCACCTCTCATACCACTAGAGGTCTATCTCAATTTGTCCGAGTTAATGGCCATGGCCTCCACCATATTCATGAGATATGTTACCTCAATTTAGCATGCGCCCAAGGCTAAAAACATGCATGAAAGTGGAATTTTTTGTCATCCTCACTCTTATTATGAATGCCAAGAAGAATACTACTGAATTTTGGCACCTACTTATTTATGTCATCATTTTGCTTCGGCTAACACAGGTGCTCTTTCATTCTCTAACTAAAATTCTTAGGAGAGAATTGCTTATGAAGCTTGGTTTTCAAGTGCACCCAAAAGATATGTTGGGCATTCTCGATATAATTGCCAAAGATTGTCGGGTCCTCCAATGCTTTATGTTTTTGAAAAGAAAGAGATTTACCACAATTAGTTGGTCCTCTTTCGAAATCTTCCTTGCTTGAAAATAAAATTTCATGTCACGAAGAAAAATTTTCATTAACTTAAGATCATGACATACTTCAAACTTCTTCAGTTCAAAAACTCAAACCTTACGAATAACATTATGGTGGCCTTGGGAACCATCTCTCACAATACCTATACTAGGGGAGCCATGTGAAGTCATGCCACTAGAAGAGGCTAGGAGTTATGCAACACTTGGATCTGTCATTGTAAGTTGTTGTGGTAATGGCTTCCCGGAGTGCGTGGATCTCTTCCTCAAATCGATCCAGCGTCTCCAACCTTTGAATGAGCTGCACCAACATGGTCTCAAATAAGTGTGTCAAGTTGTCCTCCTTAGGAGTAAATAAATCTCAAATAAATGTGTTATGGCATGTCTTAGATAAATAAATCTATGATAAAGTTTTCTACCTTAAAATGAATAAATATATAATAAAACTTTATTTTATAAAGTAATATTATTAAAAACTAAATATGAACTTGTCAATCACGCCTAAGCCTCCAAATGTGGTTCATTCTCTTGCAGCCACACGAACCAAGTGGGTCGAGCACACTTGCGAACCTAAGTGTGGACCAAGCCTCACACGCAACAAAAAAGTCTCACAGACCAGACAATCAGCATTCAAACCTGGAACCAATTCGGCCAACCACAAGAAGTTGATGGATAGATCTACTTCGTCGGCTTCTACCATGAGTTGGCTGACTTCTACCATGTTACACCACCATCCTAAATTGCTACACTTTCTGTAGGATGGCCTAGAGATACTACAGCAACCAAGAATATCTCGTTGCAACTGATTGCATGCGGTAGAACCTAAAATTATCGAAACAACTTCATTTGAAAGCAATTGAGCCCCAAACCATTAGAATTGGTTTCCGTGCTTCCTCTAGCAACTTTTAATACTAAAAGCACCATCTTAAGCTACCACACATAGCCCAAAAGTTTTGATATCAAATTGTCACCACCCCTCTATGAGCTAAAAGTACCCAATAATGGTGAAAATCACACTCGATTGCCTTAGCCTGCTTTCTCCCAACACTAAATAAACTAAATGTGAGTTGCATATGATTGCTTATTACATAATCAAATAATATAAAAAACTATAAACAAAACTATCTAAATATTCACCAAGGACTTAACCGAGTGTGCTAGCCTCCTGCACTCCACACGTTACGTGGATGTGGACCTCCTAAAACGATCTTGTAACGCCTCTCACCAATGAGCACATAGAGAAGTTGCTGGCACCAACGTCTGAAGATGAAATGAAGCCTTTGGAGGTGCCTAACTAGGACAGTTTATTGCAGCCTTCTTAAAACTCGGTGGGATCGTGTGAAGGTCGATCAAGGAAGTGTTGAATTCCATGGACGACCTAAGACCTGTAAGTCTTTTGCCGGTGGTCTAGAAGGTTTTGATGAAGGTAAAAGTGCTACCTAACTGACTGGAACTTCTCCTCCCCTATCTCATTGAAGAGACACGATCTAGTTTTATTTTGTTGAACAAATTATTGATAACATATTGACCGTGCAAGAAGTGATTCATTCTATACAATGGATGGCAATGAGTCGGGTCTGGGATAGGTATACCTATACCCGGCTTGACCTGAACCTTAACAGGCTTGGGTTCACTTTTTCCCAACAGGTACAGGATAAAATCAGGTTGTATATATGTCATATATATGAATATATGTCTGCACATATACAAACATATACATAAATATATATAATGTGTCTACGAATTGGTATATATATACATATGTTCAAATATATATGTGTGTGTATAGGTCGGGTACAAGTTGGGGCAAATATTGGGTTAGGTATGGATTGGGGTATCTTATGCACATAATGACCCAATTGAGTTTCGGTATTCCCACCTCATTCTGGCCGGGTCAGGTCGGGGTTGAACCCGTCGGATCAATATTGCCATCCCTACAAAGGAAGCAAGGAAAAATGGGGTGGATGATTCTAAAGAGGCGCCTTAGAAAAAGCTTATGACTAACTACGTTGGGATTTCATTTCCTACCTCAGGATTCCCTCCAAGCTCTCAATGTGTGTTGCTTCATAGTTGGTCATGGAATGAGAATCTTTTAAAAGCATTCAAGCCATGCATAGGAGTGAGGCAATGCATGATGAAGTGAATTATTGAATATCTGTCATACTTCCAGCTAACAGAGAACCTAGGTATCTAGTTAATGTTGTAAATAGCGTATTAGTGATCATATTATATAGGGTACTGATATGCATATATCATATTATATTAGACGATACGGCACGATAATTATGTATTTTTTGATTTTTTTAAAAACTATTAAAAAAAATCATTAAAAATATCAAATGATTTCATAATATGCATAATGTCATGCATTGCATACGTGCACAAAATATAATACTATTACATTACGAGAGTTATAGATTACCAAATTTTTAAATATAAAAATAAATAAAAGTTAGAAAAACTAGCTATTTTCTTTATTCCTAATATTACGTGTTCTTCTCTTCTCGTTTGTATATCTGTTTTTAAACATTTAAACATTGACTTGTTAAGGCACAATAAAGTAAGACGTACATTCATTCCGATTCCAGCTAGATAATGTCTTAGCCGACTAACTCCATTCTTCACGATCTCGATCATTAATGGAAGGCAATGAAGGCACTTTTGCATGGCTGAAGGAGAAAGCCAAGAGTAGATTGGAAGGCCAACACACTGACTCTAGCAGATAGATTACTCTCTGGTGAATTTGGCAATCACGTCTCTCCCTTTGTTCCTGATGCGATCGGTGGTGATACCACTCCAGGTATTCGATAACATTCTAAAACTCTATAGGCAATTCTTATTTGGTGAAGTGAGACATGGTGAATCGAGTTATTCGTCACAGTAAAAATCTGGGTGTTCAGAAGCTCATAACAAGATTTTGCCATTCTCTTTTCTTGTTGTGGTGAATATATTTTAACAGGGAAAAAACAGATCGATTTTGCAACCAGACATGTTAACAAAGATGATGTGTGCTCACAGCAGAAAGGGCATTAACTCACCGGGCAAGGCGGTCGACTCACATGCGCTGGTTACCACGGCGTACATATGCTTTCGGCATCAAAGTGGAGACAAGGTAGAAACTTGTCACGGTCGCCTCCTTACGTTTTCCTAACACATACCTCATATACTCCTCTCTCTCTCTCTCTCTCTCTCTCTCTCTCTCTCACGCACACGCACCCATAGACAGGCATAACAGAGGGCTGTTATCGGTTTCTTTATACCCAGATACAAACATGGTGCGTGCATCTTTAGAGCGTTTGCCTGTGTGTGAGTGAGAGAGAGAGAGAGAGGAGGAGGGGCGTGGGGTTCCATGTGGCCCCTGGTGGGTCAATTTGTCCTTAGCGTCAAGAGGCCAAACAGAACCCCGTGGCTCCCCAAATCACCGTGGGACAAAAGGAAGCCTTTTGGACCCACTGACGTCTTTTCTCCTAATCCCATTTATGTTCTAGCTGGCTACTTGATGAACAGCATCTTCAGCACAACAAATGGACGGCTGAGAAAAAAGCTAGCATAGACTATCTTTGGATGCGATTTAAAGAAAAAAGCTCGCACAGACTATCTTTAGATGCCATTCAACAGTTGCGTAGAGGGAACGTATAGTTGGTTTTAGAAAACTTTTCACAAAGATGAAAGTTGAAAGCATGCTTTCTCAACTTGTTTTGCCCTCTACTATGAGGTCATCAGATTGGTTTATTAGTTATTACGATGCATAAGCCTTGAGCACCATCTATACCTAGTTCTCAGCGGCACACCTAGAAAATTTTCTGATCTGAGACAAAGTCTAGTTGGGTGAAATTCTCGTGCAAATGTTTTCTGTAAATTTTCAAAAACATTCACACAGTTTTCCTTGTTTGGACTTTTCATATATCAGGTGAATGGCTGCATCAACTCAGTGACTCGGGTTCGAACAGTATGCCACGCTAATGTGCATTGGTATTCCATATCATTACTTAAAAACCTATATGTATATATATGGTTGTAGTGGTTTCAAGAGACAAAAAGCACTTTTCAAGAATAGATTAGTAGTAAAAAGTGGGTGAAGACAGGACTCGATGATAGGGTTGGTGAAACCATACACAGCCTGCAGTCCGACTTCCTCTCACCAGCCCACCATCTAGCATACTCTCTACCTCGAAGTCCCATATCAAAGGTAGCTCTAGGTGCTGGGTTCGAGCCCAGTTGTGCACGAACAAGAACTCCAAGGACTCAGTCATGCAGCCCCAACACAGCTGGGCCGATGCATTGTAGACGGTCGCGTTGCCTGGCAAAGTATCAACAAGTGCTGGGCTAGTTTGCGAAAGGAAATCTCGAGCGGAGGCGATCATGGTCAGGGTGAGCAAGAAGAATGGTGCGAGCTTGTGCAGAGCCATGGTGTGTATGGTTGGCGGGGTTTCTGATCTTGGGGAGACCTCGTGTCATATGTACAGTAGTAAGTACAATTTTAAATATAGTTGAAATAGGCAATGTCTAGAATGACCTTAGGAATAATGGTCATATCTCTCCGAATTGGTTCGAAGCCCGAATTGGATCGGCCGACCCGAGTCAACTCGAACTGACCTGCTTGAGCTAAAGTTTGGTTGTGCTAAAAAGTCTGAAAGTAATTTAAAGTACGATAAGAACATTTATCGTCGGGTAATTCGGGCCTAAAATAAATCAGTTCAACCACTTCTTAAATGGGTTAATTGATTTGGATCGGGTGATACCTACACTTTGAAAGCATTGGAAAAGGACCGACCGATGTTTCTGATATTGTATGTTCTGCTAGAATTGCGCCAATCAACGGCCTTCTAGTTTGTGTCTAGTGGTACCCAATAGTTGTTTAGTTTAAAGGTTCTGGGTCGTATTGGATTCGATCCGTTTTAAGACTGCAGTTTTCCTTTTAGTCACTAGGTAGTCGATTTGGTCCCAGACCAAGAAAATCTGGGCACTATAGTAATTTGAGTTTAGCGAATCATGACCAATGAGATCGCTATCTCGTGAAGAACTTGTCAACGCAACCCGTGATCTTCTTCTATTGCTCTGCGCTGAAAGAACTCGTGAACCACGTAGTCAAAACCGGTTTCTTCTGAGACTCGGTTTTGTAGAATTGGGGACCATCAACAATCCCTGACCTACCAGGGCACGTCCCGGGTGACCCCAATTGACACCTCTACCGGTATTGAACTCATGACCTCCAACAGTTCAACTGTGAGTCGTCCCCGAGACAAGTGATCTAACGTTTTTTTTATGCATGTTACGGTATTCTGTAACTGGCTACCGGCCACCTGGCCGGCTTGTGCCGTTAATTCCCCAAATTCCTGCCACATACAATCTTGCATTGTATCAGCTGCTTCCCCCCAGCTGAGTTCATAATCGCGGCATCCATTACTGATTCCTTTTCAATTATGCTGGGAAGACCCCTTTGTCACAGTATCAACTGTGAGTGGAGGCAAGCGCATCCCTGGACCTTGAATCTTTTTTCCTGGAGTGAGTTAGACTCCGCTTGCATCATGAAAAAGTGAGGCAATTTATATAAATTTAAATGTATATATACATTCATATTTACACACAAACACATATATATAAATTAGTATATGTTAACATTCTTAGGTGCTAGCAAATCAAATAAATTTTAATTGTTCATCTTTGATGATAGACGATTGAAATTTAATTTTAAAGTGAAAATATATGCGCATTTTTTATGGATGTACTTATTTACATGATATTTTTTGCTTTTTAAATTTAAATTTTAGTCTTTATCATCAAAGATGAATGATTAAGATTTGTTTAGATTTATTAGCACCTAAGTGTCCTAGTATATAATAGTTTATATATATGTATATGTAATATGTTTAAGTATACATGTTTATGTCAGTATATATGTCATTAGAAGTTTAAAACTTCAACTAGCTAATCTATACCTCCTTTGTCGGATAACTCGGTGGGTAGAGGTTTGAGTCAGCAGCGAAGCTAATGTGGGGCATTCGCCCCACCTGAAATTTGAAAAATCAACTTAAAATCTATATGTCATGGTGGGATTCATGGGTTATAATACATTTGTTCGCCGTATCCAAAATTGTTCAAAGAACTATTTGTTGGCTTTTCCATCGACTGAGCTTTCTGTTCTGCTACGGAGTGCTTGGTTTCGGCCTATTGAAGCTTGCAGTTTCTTGACATTCTGCTAGGTACGCCTGCAGCGGAATAAGGTAAGTATGGTTTTTGGGTTGTTGTTGAGGTTTCCACGCAGGAGATTTTTCGAGAGAAGGCCTTTAGTATGATTTTCTTTTTGTGTTGTATCTACTTCTGTATGTACTGCTCTGTTTATATAGAGCAGCCCTGTAAACACCACAAAATCCCACGATTTTGCAAAAACAAATTCCTGGTTTGCAAATCAACTCAAAAGGCCATTTTGCATTTTTGAAAACCCAGGAGCTTCCCAAAAAGTTTGTAAATACTATTTTGAACCCCATATCCAGTATGAATGCCTTAAACTCGGGTTAAGCCCCATTTTTCTCAAAAAGAAAAAGACGAACAGGTGAAGTAGGGAAGACGACACCTGATCGAGAAGCAACCCAGAAACCAGCCCATGAAGGTCAAATCAAAGGCAGCCTCAGAAACAGGTGAAGAAGCCCAAATGCAGCACCCTAGCTTGATAAAGGCCAGGGCCAAAAGACTAAAGGAAGGTCCAGGCCCGATGCAGAATGCAAGTCCAGCACACCTAGAAGCCAAATCGAATACATCCACCCAAGCAGCATGAATTTGAGCTAGAAATGGTGAAATTAAGCAGAAACAGAGTCCAAAATGGCGAGATGGAGTCCGGACGACAAAGTTGGGGAAAACCCAGTACTAGACGGAGCGCTGATGAAGGCAGTGCCCGCACAAAACGTCCGCCTCAAAAAGCCAAGAAGGACCATCCAGAGAAAATTTAAATTGGATCTAGACCATAAATATCCAGATCCATATCCAAATAGTGTTTGGATTTGGGTCGATCCAAATAGTGTTTGGATTTGAATTGGATCCAAATAGTGTTTGGATTGGATCAGATCTGGACCAAAATATCTAGATCCATATCCATAAAAATATTGGATTTGGATTGGATATGGATCTCAAAATATCTGATATCCAAGATCTAGATCCAAATAGTGTTTGGATCGAACATGGATTCCATGATCCAAACCCAAGACCCACCTCATTTGGCTATAAATAGGAGTGAGGGGGTCCCCAAAAGCTCACGTGAAAACCTTGGAGGAGCTTGGAGGAGAGAGAGGGGATTAGGGTGAGTGCTTAGTACTTTCTTAATTTTGTTTAGTGGGTTAATTGTGGGCTAAATGGGATTAAGTGTGGGCTGCACTACCATCCGGGCTGAGCATACCTGCGCGTGGAAGGCGTGAAGTGGTGGTGACACCCTTGAGCACCACCTAGCCGGCCATCCCCTTTTGGTAAGCCTAAAACACTCTATCTCTAACCCTCTAAACCACCCTAAAACCGACACCACCTAATCCCCCACAGCACCCCTAATCCCAACCACCTCCGGCCTACCACCCCAATCGACATACTCCCTTTACACCATCCACCTCCCATCATCACCCGAACACCCTCTGTGCACCGCATGCGCCCCGCTCCCGCGCCGCGTGCCTCCATCCCGAACACCCTTGGCTTGCTTTGGGGTTCCAAAGGACTTAGTGTCAGACAATGGTACCCCCTTCAAAAACGAGAGGATGGTTAAGTTATGTAACACGTATGGCATAACTCACCACTTCTCATCGCCCTACTACCCTCAAGGCAACGGCCAAGCCGAAGTCACCAATAAGACTCTCATAAGCATTATTGAGAAGACTTTAGAGAAGGGTAGGACGTGGCAAGAGAAGCTGGATGAAGCCTTATGGGCTTATAGGACTTCCATCCGAACTCCAACAAATGCCACGCCATTTGAGTTGGTCTATGGCACAAACGCCATTCTCCCCATTCATACCAAAATTCATTCATTCCATACATCCGTTGCACTCGACCTTCCCCTAGAGATGCTACAACATGCTAGAATGGCCGAACTTGACTTATTAGATGAGCGAAGGCTCCTTGCCATGGATCATGCACATGCATACCGACAAAGGATAGCCCGATACTATGAGAAGCATATGAGACCTCGTCACTTCAAAGTGGGAGACCTTGTGCTCAAAGTCATCCAATATCGTGGCCCACATCCACTTAGAAAGTGGCGGCCCAAGTGGGATGGCCCTTATGTTGTGTATGGAACCACCACGAACAATGCATATTGGCTAGCCGATGTTGAGGGTAGGAACTTAGCCGACCCTATGAATGCTCAATTTTTGAAAAAATACCATGTGTAGGGTCTAAGCTAAGCCCTATTTCGAAAATAGTTTTGAAAACCTCCTTTTGAGACATCATGAGTAAGGATCAAAGCAAATCGTCCAACCCTGAATGAGAGACTTGATTGCTTGTGAAAAAGCGGAGTTTTCCAAAACTTATGGGTCACATTTCAAAAATCCTTCTTCTTACAAAAGAAGGCCTGGTTCAAAATTGCAAGATACTTGCAAGTAGCACGTGCTATTTCTAAATAGGTTGATCTGGGATGAATCGAGTAGATCCTTGGGATAAGTCCTCCCCTGTTTCTCTTCTCTTCCCTAAAAGGAAAACTTGGCCAAAAAAAAGAAAAAGGGAAACCCCTGCAAAGTCTCTTTCCCAAAAAAAAGTTGAATCAAAAGAAAAATCGTGTATTCTATGGAAAAGAGGGAATAAAGAAAAAATACTCCCAAAGGGAGACCCTCTACGAGAAATAGAAAAAGGACCAAAAAGCTCAAAAAGAGCAGTTTTCTGCCTCTATGCCTTAAACCATGGGACACTCCAGAAGGAACCATGGTAGACTCTTTCCCATCCCTGTGACTTATCCCAAGGTGAAGAAAGGTTCATTATGGGGAATCCTAAAGTAAAAATAGGATTTATTTACTTGAATCTCATCTTGTTTGAGAGTTAGACGTCTAAGTAAGGCGTAGGAATTTTGAAATATGGCTTGATTGCGAATAAAACCTCCGCTAGATTAGCGACTGTCAAGAATCAAGTAAAGGGAAAACATAAAAAGCTGAAGTCCTTAGGATTGAAACTAAAAGGAGCTTTCCTCTTTCAAAAACGAGTTTAGAAAAGCCTTGAACATCGAGCAACATAAGACCAACTCACTTGGTGCAACAGGTCTTTATAAGACTCCCTAGTTCGACCATTACAATAAGTCTCTAGGAGACCATACTTCCTAGCATCTCATTCCATACCACTCATCCATATCCACGCATGAACACTAGCATCAATCCCATTTAGGACTAGCACCATCTTAGGCAAAGTCTCCTTTGGTGAAAATCCCCTCTTACGGGTCTTAAAGAAAATGTTTTTCTCAAAACTAGGATGATCCCATATTCTCGAGGACAAATCTAGGGAGAAAGCAAATAGGGGTGTTGTAGTCTTTGCCATTATCCAAATAAATTTGGATAATGCCAAAGAGGGGCATCTATAAACACCCCAAAATCCCACGATTTTGCAAAAACAAATCCCTAGTTTGCAAATCAACTCAAAAGGCCATTTTGCATTTTCGAAAACCCAAGAGCTTCCCAAAAAGTTTGTAAATACTGTTTTGAACCCCATATCCAGTATGAATGCCTTAAACTCGGGTTAAGCCCCATTTTTCCCAAAAAGCAAAAGACGAATAGGTGAAGCAAAGAAGACGACACCTGATCGAGAAGCAACCCAGAAACCAGCCCACGAAGGCCAAATCAAAGGCAGCCTCAGAAACAGGTGTAGAAGCCTAAAAGCAGCACCTTGGCCTGATAAAGGCTAGGGTCAAAAGGCGAAAGGAAGGCTCAGGCCCGATACAGAATGCAAGCCCGGCACACCCAGAAGCCAAATCGATTACATTCACCCAAGTAACATAAATCTAAGCCAGAAATGGCAAAATTAAGCAAAAACGGAGTCCAAAATGGTGAGATAAAGTTCGAACGACAAAGTTGGGGAAAACCCAGCACCAGATGGAGCGCTGATGAAGTCATTGCCCACATAAAACGTCTGCCTCAAAAAGCCAAGAAGGACCATTCAGAGAAAATTTGGATTGGATCTGGACCATAAATATCTATATCCATATCCAAATAGTGTTTGGATTTGGATTGGATCCAAATAGTGTTTGGATTTGGATTGGATCAAAATAGTTTTTGGATTGGATCGGATCTGGACCAAAATATCCAGATCCATATCCATAAAAATGTTGGATTGGGATTGGATATGGATCTCAAAATATCCGATATCCAAGTTCTAGATCCAAATAGTGTTTGGATCGGACATGGATTCCACGATACAAGCCCAAGACTCATATCCAAGACCCACCTCATTTGCCTATAAATAGGAGTGAGGGGGTCCCCAAAAGCTCACGTGAAAGCCTTGGAGGAGCTTGGAGGAGAGAGAGAGGATTAAGGTGAGTGCTTAGTGCTTTCTTAATTTTGTTTAGTGGGTTAATTGTGGACTAAATGGGATTAAGTGTGGGCTGCACCACCATTCGGGCTGAGCATACCTGCGCGTGGAAGGCGTGAAGTGGTGGCGACACCCTTGAGCACCACCTAGCCAGCCATCCCCCTTTGGTAAGCCTAAAACACTCTATCTCTAACCCTCTAAACCACCCTAAAACTGACACCACCTAATCCCCCACAGCACCCATAATCCCAACTACCTCCGGCCTGCCACCCCAACCGACATACTCCCTTTACACCATCCACCTCCCATCATCACCCGAACATCCTCTGCGCACCACACGCGCCACGCTCCCGTGCCTTTCACCTCCCTGACGCCGCGCACCCCCGCATCGCAGGCCTCCTTGGCGCCTGTCACCCCTTTGCCGTCGCCTAGCCTAGCCGACCTACCTCTATCATCCCATACTACCATAACTGACCTACTGTCCCTACCTAACACCGACTCCCTACCTTCACCCTACCACTACCACCAACTCCCTGCCACCCTACCACGCCACCGACCTACCATACACCACCTCCTAGCCTAGCATCCACGGCCATCACCCCGATTCCCTTCATCATTTTCATCACCATACTCCTTGGCATACCCCAACCACCTTGCCTTACACTCCCACTCCACACCCCCAACGCCATAACCTAACCCCACTACAAGACACCCTAGCACCCCTGCTGTGACCTCTTGCCTAGCACCCCAACTCATCCTATCCTACCACATACCACCTAGCACACCCGTGACCTCCTTTGCCATAACCCCACAAAAGCCACTAAGACCCGCACCCTACCCTGCCGTGAGCCTCTATCTCTCAAGGCCCAAAGCCCCACCAAGCTCAAGCTTGGCCAGCCACTTCACGCCTCAAGCTTCAAGGGGAGTACGTCCTTGGCTGCCCAAAGTGGACACAAGCCCAATTACAAGCAAGTGAAGACGGACCAGCCACTTGTAAGTGTCTAAACTTTGTCTCTTACGTTAACTTGCTTTATATCCAATTCAATTTGATACGGGATTGTATTAACGGAGCGTTGTCTCCCCCCGGGATGTAATATTGTTGCTTGACACACGAGACACATACGTGCACTTGAGCCTTAGCTCTTATCTCGTATACGAGACACACAAGTGCACTTGAGCCTTAGCTCTTATCTCGTACACCAAGCACCCACGTACACCATTGAGCTTTCGCTCTTACTCCAAAGACTCTTGTAAGAGCCATATAAGCTGTAATTTGATTTCGGGTTGTTACTTTGAAGTTGTGTGCGTTGTATTTCAATTCCACACTCATACACATTGAGCTTTCGCTCTTACTCCCAAGACTCTAATAAGAGTCGTATTAATTGCAATTTGATTTAGGGTTGTTATGTTCAAGTTGTGTGAGTTTGTCGTTTAAGCTTCCACACATACACACACAAATCATTCGAGCACTTGCTCGAGCACTTATGCACCTTTTTGACCTTGACAGCCACTAAGATATAGCCCTATCTATATATTTTCAGCTGCGTGAGTTTTCCCGGTTCAGTTGTGTACGTCTTTACATTTCGGGTTGTTAAAATTCAGTCGTGTGAGTTGCCTTTCAATATATACACAACACACATGCACACATT
Organism: Brasenia schreberi; assembly: GCA_036023115.1. NCBI lineage: Eukaryota > Viridiplantae > Streptophyta > Magnoliopsida > Nymphaeales > Cabombaceae > Brasenia > Brasenia schreberi. The sequence continues at coordinate 8,421,786 of JAYKKT010000080.1, read as the reverse complement.
GAGCCTTTCCTCTCTTAAGATATAGCTATATCTCCCTTCCGCAATTTCCCTTCAGCTATGTCTTTCAAATTCGGGTTTTACATTCAAGTTGTGTGAGTTGCATAGCATATTCGCCAAACTTGAGATAGTGCGCATATTTGCATCCAAATAAACCCCAAATACCCCGTGCAAACACGTCAATCTTAGGCCACTCGATGCACACACATCTCGCCTAAGTAGATAAAATTGAAAGACTTAGATACGTGCAACCCCACGTAAATAAAATCTGCAAATAGGCATACAAATCGATCAAGTACTTTCATACTCTTTTCAAAAGTCCATGCTTGTCAAAATCGATATTTTCTAAAGCGTTTAAACCGACCCTTGAGCACCGGTTGAAGAAGGTTTACAACGAAAAGATCCCACTTGTCCACAGTCGCCCCATAAGTCAGATATTTCAAAAGATGAGTTCATAGCTTGTTGATAAGTCAAGTTATCAGTCAACTCATCTAAATCCACTGAATTGCACACTTCTTCTGCAAGATAAGTGTGATAATCCTTTAAGTAGGATGGAGTGGCCCTTGGCCTTTTATGTCCACTTAAGGTTTTGGTTGTTTAAGGAAGATCTTCTATGGGATCAAAGGATGATTGATCTAGGTTTATTAGATCATCAACACATTCATCATTATTTTTCAAGATGTCATTCTTAGTATCTTCTAAGAATTCAACATCTCTGCTTTCAATGAGTATGTGGTCTTTATGATAAAATCGATATCCTTTTGAACCTTTTGGATGTCCAATGAATATACATCTTAAGGACCTACTGTCTAGCTTATCTCTAGACTGATTAAGGATCTTTACATGTGCAACGGATCCCCACCTCCTAAGATAACTTAGGCTGGGTTTTCTTCCAAACCACATCTCATATGGTGTAGTGAATACAGCTTTACACGATACTCTATTGAGTATGTAAACCATTGTACTTACTACTTCTCTCCAAAATACCTTTGGTAGAGAGGCATCAATCAACATAGACCTTGTCATGTTTAACAAAGTTTTGTTATATCTCTTAGCTACACCATTTTGTTGAGGTGTCCTACACATTATATTTTGCTTTGCAATTCTAAAGTCTTTTTAAAATTTAAAAAATTTTACCGAGATATATTCACCACCTCTATCTGATCTTAAGACTTTGATTGAATGCCCTAATTGGTTTTCTACTTCTTACTTATATTCTTTAAAAGCATCAAGTGCCTAAGATTTATATGCCAAAAGATATAAATACATATATCTAGAGTAATCATCGATAAGGGTTATAAAATAAACCTTTTCACGATGTTACCTTACTCTAAATGGTCTACATAAATCCGTGTGAATGACCTCTAACAGGGTTGTTGTCCTTGTTGATTCTTTAGGAAAAACTTTCCTTATCATCTTTCCTTGTATACAAGCTTCACACTTATTGAAAGTATTTTCCTCAAATCCAGGCAGTAAGTCAAAGTTGGATATTTTCCTCAACTTTTGTAGACTTATATGCCAAAGGCGTTTATGCCACATATTGACATCAATAGAAAAGGCACACTCAATATAAGCAGAAGAAATATCAATTTCATTATCACAAAGTGTAAACAGTCCATGATCTATATTAAATTCCCTAGAGAATAATATTCTCCCATGCTTTCTCACAGCCACCTTGCTAGGAATAAACCTGACCTCAAAACCTTTCTTTACTAAGGTAGGGACCGAGACCAAATTGCATCTTATAGATGATGCAATTAATACATCAGTCAATACAATCGGTTTGCCTTGTATAAATATTCTGAAGGAGCCAACATCCAAAAATGTGTTATTTCCCATGTAGACTCGATGTTCACTGGGTTTGTATTTCTTCAGATCCATTGCCCCTTCTTTGGTCCTTGAAATGTGTTTTGTACCTCCAGAGTCTATCAACTAACCTATCACCAGGCGGTTCATGTACAAACACTCTGAAATCACGTAGATTATATCCTACTTCTTCGACTATCTGCGTTGTGGGTTGTTTCCACCACCTTTCTTGTTGCGGCAATCCCTTTTATAGTGTCTCATTTTTCCGCAATTGAAACACTTGACCCGAGAAGCGGTTTCTTATGACTTCTTAAAATTTTGATTATCCTTCTTGTTATTCTTGTCAAACTTCTTGTTTGGTTTATTTTTTCTCAGTTGGGTTTGGAGTTAGACCCTATCTCATCTTCTACCACTACCAACTTTTTTTTCTTATTTTTATTCATATGTTCTTGCTCTATTGATAGTTTCATGGGCAATTTAGAAAGGTTAATTTCAGGCCCTAACCAGTGGTGACCATGTTCCATGATAGGGGCAGACTGTTTAATATAATTGATATTTGCATCGGTTCTGGAATGAATGATTTTACCACGGCTAAGTCTCTAGCCATTACTAACATGTGGTTTACATGTTCTACTACATTATCTTATTCTTTCATTTTGAAGGAGTTGTACTTTTATAATAGCAACTACACATGTAATTTGCTAGTTGTATCATACTTAGTTGTTATTGAGTCAAACAACTCTTTGGTGGTCTCGAATTCTTTGAAGTCTCTAATCAAGTCATCCTCCATATAGGTCAACATAATTATCATTCCTATGGTGTCATCCTTTAGAAATGTTTTATATATTTCTATTTGTTGCTCAGTTGCATGTAGTGGTGGCGGGCACATAGTTTCCTTTAAAACGTACTCAACACCCTCAAGTGTTAGAGCAAGTGGAATTCTTCTCTTTCATATTTGGAAGTTCAGACCATTCAATTTTTCAATTTTTGCCAATTTAGACACACATATTCTAGAGCTCATTTTTATATATTTGACAATAATAACAATTAGACGGTCTAAAAAGAAAACAAACAACAAGCAACACATAGCAAAGGGCAAGTTAGAATGATGCATAATATCATAAAAACAGTCTAAAACATTTTATAAACTACTTGGGACAAACTTGCAATTTTCCCAAAAAAAAATTCTGCTTTTCAAATAATATCAGGGGTCAAACAATAATTTTAACTATCTGTCAACTTTTGAAATTTTTGAAAAAGCTTAAGGATAGACTTGTAAAATTACTCTTTGGTATTTCTTGCAAAATTCGTAACTGATCGAGGTTAGAACTATAATTTTAACTCTTAGTCCGAATTTGTAAATATTCAAAAGTATAGGAACAAACCTATCTTTTGACACGATGGTAGAAAGGAAATTAACTCAATTGGGAAGGGCAATAACATAAAACTAAAGCCTGATATTTCATAATTTTCACAAACCGATATAGGGTAATACCGACCTTTTGTAAAATAAGGGCAAAACAATCTTTTTACCTGAAAATATCTAGATATTTTTATAATTTTAACCAGGGGTAGATATGTAAAATCCAAAAATTAGTCGGTTTTGGGAAACCACTAGTTTTGGCCCACAGTTTTTCTGTAAGGCCCTATTGTCTAGGTTATCTCTAAATTGGTTAAGGATTTTTACATGAGCAATAGATTCCCACTTCCTTAAATGACCTAGGTTTAGTTTTCTCCCAAACTACACCTCATATGGTGTAGAGAATATAACTTTACACAATACTCTATTAAGAATATACACAGTTGCACTTACCACTTCTTCCTAAAATACTCTTGGTAGAGATGCATCTATCAATATAAACTTTGTCATATTCAGTAAGGGCCTGTTATACCTTTCTGCTATACTATTATATTGAGGTGTCCTGGGCATTGTATTTTGCTTTATAATACCAAAATCTTTGCAAAATTCTAAAAAAATCTATAGAGGTATACTCTCACTTTGATATGATCTCAAGACTTTGATTGTATCCCCAATTGGTTCTCAAATTCATGATTATATTCTTTAAATGCTTCAAGTGCATCAAATTTATGTGGTAAAAGATATATATGTATATCTCAAGTAATCTTCGATAAAGGTTATGAAATATACCTTTTTACGATGAGATCTTACCCTAAAAGGTCCATATAATCTTCGATAAATCAATGCTAAAAGATATATATGTATATCTCAAGTAATATTCAGTAGGGCTGTTGTCTTGTTATTTTTTTGGAAAGTGTTTTTCTTGTCATTTTCTCTTATATACAAGCTTCACATTTATCAAAGGTGTTTTTCTAAAATCCTGGCAATAAGTTAAAGTTGGATAAATTCTTCAATTTTTTCAGACTTATATGCCATACGCATTTATGTCATACATTCACATCAACATTAAAGGTACAATCGATATAAGTATAAAAACCTTTCCTTTCATTTATTTTTAACTTGAACAATCCTTGTTCATCATCGAACAAACCTGAAATGACTACCCTCACGCTTCCCTATGGTTACCTTGTGAAGGACAAACTTGACTTCAAAATCCTTCTTAACTAAGGCAAGAACCGAGACCAAATTGTGCCTTATAGTTGGCATAATCAATACATAAGTTAGAACAATCAATATATCTTGTACATGAATCCTAAAAGACCCCACTCCAAAGACATCTGAAAAGGTGTTGTTTTCCATATATAACCTATGTTTCCTTGGTTTATATTCCTTTTTGTCTATATCCCCTTCTTTGCTCTTCGAGATTACTCCTGACCTTTTGTTAGAGAGCTAACTCATTAGCTAGTGATCTATGGTCTCTTTTAGCATTGGGAACTTCATATTGGTATCCTTTCTAGCCCCCACCCCCGGTAGGTCTCACCTCTCAGTTCTTCATTCAATTTTTTGGGAACTGGATTGTTTTATTCTCATTCAAGAATCTTCTTCCTTCTTCCACTTTGTCATAAATTAGGATGGCAATCACTATCCTACCCGTGGCGGAGTTGAGGGCAGAAAATAATTTCCCCATTGCAGGGCACAGGGTGAAGTGGAAGTGTCACGTGAAGAAAGGCGACGTTGGACTTAGGATTTTATAAAATGATAAATGCCAATGTTATTAGAATGATACACTCGAAAAACAATGATTGAAACTAAGTGAACTATATAAGTAATGGGAAAGATTTAATCTCTCTCTCTCTCTCTCTCTTTATATATATATAGACACTTTTTTCTACATAATATATTGCTTAATGTAATATTACGTTTCATATACTACTTAGTAATTCTTAAATATAAAATATTAGTAGTAAATTATATTATATATAATGTACTATGTTATATTAAATTAAATTTTTAAACAAAAATATCTTTTAAAATTTTATACAGGGTAAGTAGGACAGGGTTTGTGAGTGGTGGGTTTTAGTTGAGAAACCCCAAGACCTGCAAGGTAGCAGGGGGTGGTCTTTAGAAAGGGATTTCAAAAGTGGAGCAAGGTCAGGCGGGCTGAAAACCCACCCCATCCGGCTCTATTGCATCCCTAGTCCCAAAAAGTAACTAGGATCAATTCAGTTACATTTTGATGTTTCATTTGGACGCCTTACATTTTTAGTATGATCAAGGGATGAGATTATTCTTTTTTACCGAACACATCAAGTTATGATCTTGAAACAAAAAACCTTTCTTGATTAATTCGTCAATCCCTCGTTCTTCACAAATCAATGGAACTTTTTTTGTTTTGAATTTGCCAGTTCGATCTCATAATTTTCATTATTTTTCTCTAAATTTCTTTGAGCTTTCATGAGATTCCTTTGGCCAAGAAATCTGAAAGAATCATAGACATGGTAAATTGTCTATGATTGGCATCGACTTCTAACTACCAAACCAGAAGCACAATACATTTATTGCATGAGTGATTCTGTTTGCAAATATTTCTTGAGCTTAAATTGCACACAAAGTGTGGTAGATTCACTGGTAGGACACTGTGACACCCTTGTTGCTGGTGGGAAGTTCGACTCCTAAGGTGTGCATGAGTATATATTTTAGGTCTCAGTCTCCCTATGTAACAATTCTTTTAGCTTAAATTTCAAAAATTACATTTAAAATTCCATTTATGCTCAATTTCTCAGAAAAAAATTATAATGCCATGACATGATACAGAAGGAAATTGGTGGCTGGAGGCCCTTGGTCAAATTGAATAATTTCGTTTGCAACAATTTCATTAGCTTTAATTGCATTCGAAGTGTTAGCTCCACTGGTAGGGCGTTCTGACACCCTTGCTGTTGGTGGGGAGTTCGACTCTTAGAGGGTGCATGCATCTCTCTGTTAGACTTCATCCTCACTTTTTATTCCTTTAGCTTAAATTTCAAAAGATAAATTTTAAATTCCATTCAACTTAAATTTTTAAGAAGAAAAAAATTATAATGCCATGACTGGATACTAATGGAAATTGGTGGCTTGAGGCCCTATGCCAAATGGTTGGATATTGGCGGCATGAGATATTCAGAACCCTAATAGAGCATAACACTAAGTCCAATGGCATGTTGAATTTAACGTTAATTAAGTTGGGTTTATTAAACTAATGTACCTTAATAACATTTAATTCATGTTCATATTCCAAATATTTAATTGATATATCATTGATATATGTGAAAGTCCTAAAGTTTAAAAAGTCACATGTGAGAGACTTGCATGTAACGAAGAGAAGACAAAGTTTAGTCCCATATTGAAGAATTAGACAAACCCACATATCCTTTTATACAATTGGTAGCTCATGAACTTTGTTCAAAAAGCCTGGGGAGGACATGATAAACCATACATAGGTGCATCAGACTTGGTCTTTGGTCTATCTTTTGTACGAAAATCTTTTGATCTAACACTAAGAGTGCTTACTCGAGAATGGTTATGAGATAGAGAGGTGTGTTGTTTGGATTAGATCCATGATCCGTGATCCAATATGCATTTTATAAATAAGCGAGTAAGGCTCCCTAATCATAGACTTTCTCGTGAGCACTCTCTCGCCTCTTTTCTCTTCTCCCCTCTACCCATGGTATTCTCTTTGATATGACTGCTCACAACCGTCCTTCCCTCTAACCATAGGCGACTGAGGTATAGTCGAGGTCGATTTGAAGCTAGATATGTGCTTTTCGATTTGTGTGTGAATTTTATCCTTTCAGAAAGGCGAATGTACTCGTACATACTCATATTAGGGAGCTGATTTCTCTAAGGTAAGTTCGCAAGGGCAACTCACACAAATAATTTCTTCTTTTGATTATTGCTTCTGCTTTTGTTTTTCGTACAATTTATTTATGGCTTACTTTGGATCTGTGGCTGTTGCTGTTGATTGGGGCATGTTTACATTTGTTGCATATTAGTTTATTACACATGTATTTCTATAGATTTTGCAAACAATCTTAGAGAAATCATTATTTTCTGTAGTAAGCATGTCTACGATTGCTACCCTTCGACCTAAGGTCGACTTGACCTTTATGCCAAAAAGTTTGTCGATCTCCATTTTAAACGCTGACAACAACATATAAAAATTTGCTTAACTATGTTAGGGCTGCATTTGTATATCGAGTCAGATTATCCCCAACTCGATGATACTGATCATAGAAGCTCAGATAAAATCACCGAGTAGAAAGAGAATGACACCTTGTGTCACTATTGTATTTTATCGGTATTATCGAATATTTTATTCAACATATATAGTTCTTCCCCTTTCATAATAGTGAAAGATCTGTGGTCTGTCTTCAATTGGAAATACAATATTAAAGACCTCAATCTTGAAAAAAATTTCATGGCCAATTTTCTTAAGTATCAAATGGTATAGGAGAAAATTTATATTAATTAGCTAGAGGGATTTATGACTCATGGGAATGGGTCTAAGATGTGTAAGGTTGTTAAATGCAAGCCCTTAAACAATAGCATGAAAAGTTTGATTATGTGATATCATTTTTTGTCTTCGTTATTAATGATTATGATAAGTGTCTACTATAAGTCGGTGAATAATGTTTTCATCATTCTTTGCCTACACGTAGATGATATATTATTGTTTGTTTGAGATATGAGAATAATAAACGAGACTATCATTCTTATTTAGTAAGTTTAAGATGAAGGACATGGGGGTGACTAATGTGATTTTAGGGCTTAAAATCACAACGTTTACTGATGGTATAATAATCTCTCAAATTTCACTCTATTTAGAAAGTTTTACACAGATTTGGATAGACAAACTGTACACCTATCAAGACCCCATCTGATTTATCTAAGGTTTTGTATAAGAATGAAAGTGGTATACCTATGTCTCAACTATGATATTCTCATATTATCGATAGTTTGATGTATCTAACCAATTGTACATGACTAGATATTGTATTTTTTGTGTGTAAGTTGAGTAGATATACCAGTTGTTTAGATAGAATCCATTGGGAACCTCTAGATAGAGTACTTCGTTATGTGAAGGGAATGATTTTCATTGAACTTCATTATGGTAAACATTCTATGTTCTTGAAGGATTTAGTGATGTTAGTTGGATAACAAAGAACTTTGAGAGTAATGGGGTCACTGGATATGTGTTTCTTATGAGTGGTGGCACTATCACTGGGAAATCAAAGAAACAGACTATCTTAACTCATTCTACCTTTGAGGTAGAACTATGTGCTTTGGATGAGACTAGATTAGAATCTAAATGACTTAAGGGACTTATGTTCAGTTTACCTATGGTAAAAAAGTCACTTCCTACAATTTCAGTGCACTATGATAACATGACTACAATTGATAAGATCAATAGTTTTAAGTACACCAAAAGCATAGGATACATTCATGTCACACTAAAGTTTGTAAAGGTTTTTGTGTCTAATTGGGTCATGACTGTAGATTTTATTGGATCTAAAGATAACACAGTTGATCCTCTGACTAAGGGTCTATTAGTAGCCTTAGTTGAGAAATCCATGTTGGGGATGGGCTGAAACCCATGATTTATTCACAAGCAGTGACAACCCAACCTAACTAAGTGGAGATTTCACGAAGTAGGTTTAATGTGGTAGTAACAAGCTATTGCGTGAATAGGATAATATTATATTATGTGATACTTTTAATATTTGTGTGTCTATCTCCTTTAAATATAAAGTGTCATTACTGCAAGTTTTATAAGAAATTATTCTCTAAATGGGATCAAGTCTTAGGATAGGATGCTAGCAGTACATCCTTAGAGATGCTCAACTAAGTGATTGACATTGTGAGGCCATAATAGGAGAATTGAGTTGTTATCTGAAGTCAATCAAGATACAAGATATAGATGCATGACCATTAATGCATCACCCCTAAAAATTTACTAATAGACACCTTTACACCCAAGGTTCAGGTTCAAGACATATGTTCACCAACCATCATATTATGCTTTCAGTAATGGTACCTTTCGGTTTGAACTGTTACCTGAGTTAGACTTTGTAGGGGATTGTTAGATTTAATGTTAATTAAGTTGGGTTTATTAAACCCATGTGCATTAATAACATTTAATTCATGTTTATATTATAAATATTTAATTGATGCATTATTGATATATGTGAAAGGCCTAATGTGTAAAATGTCATATGTCAGGGACTTGTGCATGTGATAACTAAGAGGGGATAAAGTTTGTCCCAAAATGAAGAATGATACAAACCCACGTGTCCTTTTATATAGTTGGTAGCTCATGAACCTTAGTTCAAAGAGCTTGGGGAGGACATGTTAGACTACACACCTGTGCTAGGCTGAGCTTGGGAATTCGTAAACCAACATATAGTTTATAAATAAGCGATTAGGGCTCCCTAATCACATATTTACTCGTGAGCACACTCTCTCATCTCTCCTCTATTCTCAGCTCCCCTCTGCCCGTGCTATTCCCTACGTCCTTTCCTCCAACCATAAGTGATTGAGGCGTGGTCGAGGTCGACTCAAAGTTAGGTACATGCCTTTCGAGTTGTGTGTGTGTTTTATCCTAAGAAGAAGGCGCTGATACCCATATGTACGCATAATGGAACGCTAATTTCTCTAAGGCAAGTCCGCAAGGGAGACTCACACATATAAGTTCTTCTAATTATTGCTTATGCTTTTGTTTTCCATGTTTACTTTCGACCTATGAATGTTGTTGATTAGGGCATGTTTACATTTATTTGCATATTGATTTATTATACCCAATACAACATGGGGAGTGGATTGATGCCGGAAGAAGGAGAGAGAAGAGTGTGTATTATCATTCAAGTGAAAACCATGAGCACCACGGGCCAGTGGCAAGGTGCCGCTGGTGTCTTCCCCCGTTATACACCATTTTGCTAAATGCTAACTATATTACCTCGAGCCGAAATGTTGGATATTCTTTTTATCTTGGAAGGGAGGGAGGGGGGGGGAAAGGTAAGTATGGTAAAGGGGAGTCAGGTTCCAATACTGTTTATTAAGTTCGAAGGTGCAGCTTTCTTTCCAAATTTTGCTTTGAGCGAGATTGCTTGAAACTGTGTATTTTATGTGCTTTTATTTTATTTGTTATGTGATGGGGGCAATATGCTTTCACTTTTAATTTCTTAGATTGCATTATCTGCTCGGAAAGCGTCTGCTGCCCTTGTATTTTCCATGTCTTATTCCGGAAAGCTCTCCTTATCTCTGTCTTCTTAAGTGTGTTTCTTTTGGTTTGCCAATAAGTATCTCTCTCTCTCTCCCCCAAAGGTTTTGATCAGAAGCAGTTTCATGATTTAATCGTTGCTGATTACATGTTGAGCCATATCATGACTTCTAATCTTCGCACTGTGCGGTAGCATGTGGGATTTGGTATCAGCAATTTCATCACCAAAATCTTTCATCCTTGGAAGAATCTGTCTGCAAGTGCTCTTGAGCTCTATGCTTCTTTCCTTTCGCGGTTCTTAGGCAATTCACACTTCAATCATGGTCGTGGTAGATTTGAAGCTCTTTCAGGATATTTGAGAAATAGCTCATGGAAAGACATTCTCATCTACACCTTGCCCGAAAAGAAATCCCAATTTCAGACTGTGGGTCATATTTCTAGGATACTCGATTCATATGTATATATATATATATATATTTTGATAGGGAAGATGGTAAGTTTGAACCATTATGCCACCCACCTGTTGGAAATGGGCTTGAAGTCTCTCTCTCTCTCTCTCTCTCTCGTTGAAACTGTCATACGAAAGTGTTGATGGAACAGCAAACGCGCCAAGAGGAAAAGCAAAAATAATCTCACTGTAACAAACAAATTTTCTGTTTTTATTAATTGTGTGGGACAATTTAGTTAATCATGCAAATTGTTGACTTTTGAAAATTCTTCTGTTTTAGTTCATCCAAGAGGTTGTCACCCCGTCAACATGAAACGGCCAAATAAATCGCATTAGATGACCTTCCTTATTGAATCTCGTCAATATTTACCTTTTGCGACGAATGCCGTCATTCTATATACGCCCTTCCTTGCTGAACGCTGGAATACGGCGACATTCAGCCATTTCACCCTGAGTTCCATTTTATTCTCATAGCTTACCTTCGTTTGACCTTCTCGTGCTGAATGTCAACTTTACTCTTTCACGCCGAACAGACATTCGGCCCCTCTTGTCAATTATTCATCATGTTTCTTGCCAACATGATCTTGTGTGCACAAGAATGCATCCTCCTGAGAAGTCATGAATACTAGAGCTTGTAATCATCTCTCTTTTCCAGCGACTTTGATTTTTCTGTGGTTTTTGCTTTCATATTTTTGTCCGTTTTGGGTGTTGACGGAAAAAGTTTCTTTTGGGGATCACGGGTCTCAAACCGACACAAAGATATTTCCATCGATTTTCCAAATATTCTTTGGGTTCTTATCCGCCGAGAAAGAAAACCGATCGACGAAATTTACTTTTCACAAAAATGGTGATTTTGATGATATGGGTTTGTCCCATACAGGAATGTACATATGTTTCAAGTTGGTGCTGCAAGTCTAATTGGACTAGATGGTTACTCTGGCAACAAGTAACTCTTTATATGGGCAGTGTTTCATGCAAGTTAATCCTTATTAACCTAAATCCATATACATGTATAGTATGCTTGTTATCTAATTTTTTGCCCTTTCGGTTTACCACTCCATCTTATTAGGGTCCTTAACTATTCCATGGGTACCAAGTTTTTTAGCCAAATTAGCATTTTCATATATTGATCATAATGTGTAGAATTTATGGTACATAAATCCAATAAAGTTTAAGTTGGTTATCGTAAGTCCAACCCAACCGTTCTCTTTTATATTCGAGCTTAAGATTAGGTATGTATGGTTAATTTCTTACATGGAAACAAAATAAGCATGTAGTCGGTCTCATCTAGTATGAAAAAAGGCTTAGTTATTGTTGTAAGTGAAAACTCCTTGTTTGAGTTTTTATTTTCTTGCTCATCTATTATCACAACGTTATTTGTAAAAGCGGAATTGTGTACTTCGTCTAAAATATACTATTAGATACGGCTTACTGTTGATGTAGGGCATGAGCTGATATTAACATGAAAGTAGGGGTGAAAATTCATGGTAGGGTCATCTTCGTGCCATCTAAAAGCATGTTCGTGTACTTGTTCTGCTGTGGTGTTACCTAAATCAACCACTAATATGACCTAGTTAGCTTTGTGTTTCTTCAAGATATAGCTTGGGAGTCCATGTTGGCTTCTTTAAGGACAACGTTTGTGCGTATTGTTATCAGCATTGTCTTTCATAAACATCAGTCAGTTTTTAATGTATCTATTGTTGATCAAATCAATGCCGTTTCTTGTTGCAACAAGAGATAATGTGCTGCTTGATGTTTGTATGTGTTCATGATCAATTGTGTGTGTGAGAGAGAGAGATTGCGTTGACAACGAGCAAAATCTCAGTCGAAATTATAACATGGAGGACTTTGCTGAGAGGTTAGATTGTAAGAATTATCACATGAAAAAGATCAAGATAATGTTCATGTCAAGAAGAAGATGAAGGAAATGAATTCATAAAGAAAAAGGTAATATCAACGACGAAGGGTCTCTCCCAAAAGTACGTAATCCAAGTTGTTCTAGTGAATCGCAACTAAGAGATTATATTATGATTATTGTCTGATCAGTTTAGGGTTTCTAAAGAGATGTTTAAACATAACTGTCATTCACAACCTACAATCTTGTGGAAAAGAATGTCAAAAGCCACCAACATAACTCCATTGTCCCATCTCTTTAGCAAGGCCTAACCACAAAACCTCAAGGATCCATCACAACCCGCCAAAATTCTTAAGGAGAGAGATGCTTACAAGGGCGATCTGCGAACCGACAATTTTAGAGTTTCATGTTGATGAGCAATCCTCATAGCTCTTTCTTTCTCTCTCCCTCCAACGGATCGATCTAACGTCAATTCTTTCCCACACCTCTCTCTCTCTCCAACACATCTCTGTCTCGAACCCAATCAATCGACTGATTGATCTCCCACAGGGTCGTTTCTCTTGGTTTCTCTTTGCTGCAAAATGAAACGCTCGACTTCTCAGTCGGTCAGAGCCAACGTGAGAAAGCATTTCATTTCTTAGGAGTCACTCCCGAGTTCAACTTTGAGAACGAGTGAAGATATGTACGGTAATGCCATTCTCGGTAACCCTAGCACATAAACGACTCTATCCAACCGTTATCTGTGTCGACATACGGAAAGAATGACCGTAACGGTCATAAAGGCCGAAACCGCTGAATAGTTACCAAATAAAGCGGTAAGAGTCCGGATAAAGGGACTCCAAAAGAGAAAAGCAAGTGGGATAATCTGGGAAGGAATGGAGCACGCGCTGCTCTATAAATAGAGAGCACTGCAGGTGAGAAATATACAGAGATTCAGAAACACACAGAACTTTTCAGGCAAACTCCACTGAGAAGAAACCTCGAAACAATAACACATACCTTTAGTGTTCTTCCACTACATGCATACCTGAGAAACACGTTTAAGAAACTGGGAGGTCGACAGAAGCAAGAAACCGACAAGATCAAGAACCAGAGGTCAATAGAAGAAAAAAACTGGCAAGGAGTCAACTGGAAATGCCACATCTGGTATCAGGGCCTTTTTTTTTACCCTGCAAATAGGTACGCGTTAGTTTAAAAAAAAAATAGGAAGAAGAAGAGAGCTTCCTATGTTTTTTCAATGGCAGAGAACTCCATCTGAGTTAAGACAAGACAGAGGGCAAACCCTGCCCATGTTAAGACAACGCAGAGATCGGCTGTAAAGAAGAAGAAAAAATGATGTAGAACAATGGCAAGGGCCACGGGTGGCCACACCCTGGTTGGCCAAAAGCAACTATAACGAAACCGGTGACAGAGGGCCTTAGGCCAGGAAGCAGAATGGCAGAAACCGCCCTCCCTCTCTCTTTGCATTCTCCCGCTCTCACTCTCTCTCCTCAAAGCTTTTAAAGCAGCCAAAAAACCGCCAGGAGGTTTCAGAAAACCGCAGGGTCCCTAGGTTTGGGAAACCGCTAGCAGTTTCCCGAAAACTACCTCAGGTAGTGGATTGAAAATCCGTTCTGCCCCGGTTAGTTTTTAAATTTTATAGATTCCCAGTGGACAAAATTATGAAAATATCCAGATATTTTCGAGTATACCCCCAAACCAAATTCAATCTTGACCTTACTCTACCCATTTGCTGAACCAAGTCCCATGACTAACTAACAGTTGACCTAGCTGAAGCTAGATCATTTAATCTAACAATAGTAAACCTTAGACACATCCAATACTGAATCCCATAAAACTCTCAATTCCCGTTGTCTTTTCTTAAACCGTCACCCATTAAAATACCTAAATCAGCCCTCTAGGTCACTCGACTATACCTATCCCAACCGACCCTTAGTTGTATCTATCTTAAATAATACCGTAGCCAATTAATACCCTAGTTGAAATTCCTAGCTGCCAACACTTACCTAAAGGAGTTGGCTGAACGAGCTGGTTGAACCTGCCTAAAGGGAGTTTGGCTGAACCTGCCTAAAAGGAGCTGGCTGTACATGCTCAAGGGAGTTGAATATCACGATCCTGCCTAAAGGGAGTTGGCTGAATCTGCCTAAAAGGAGATGGCTGTACATGCTCAAGGGAGCTAAATATCACGATCCAACACTTACCAAAGAAGAGCTGGCTGAACATGCCTAAGATAGCTGAACACGGGTCCATACTTACCTTACACAGTAAACATGATTTTGGAAGGATTGGCCAGCACTTACCTTCCAAAATGAGGGCCCAACCACTAAGGCAACTTGCCTTGGGAGTATTTGCATCAACTAGGCAGTCTTTGGCCTATAAAAGGAGCTCCAAACAAGTTTCAAAGCATCCCATCCGAGTTGACAGAATCCAATCCGAGCTATGGGAGATCAAATCCGAGATTAAGAGAAGTCCATCACAGCATAACGTCCAAGAGAGGAGAGAAAGAGAGGGAGAGAAGGAGAGAAAGAGAGAAAGAAAGGGAGAGAAGGAAGAGGAAGGTCGCCGCCCGCCATCCACATCCAGCTGCCTGCCATCCATCACAGCCACATCGTCCACCATCTCTATTCACAGGTTTTCTTTCTTGTATCAATTACATAATCCTTGAAGAATCTGTAATTAAGAAGCCTAAGTCTCCATAAAGATGTGTTGATGCAAACCTAAAGACCATACTCGTCTTTCTTTCATGCTATCGTTGATATGAGCCTAAATATTGATCCTTTCGACTCCATTAACAAACTTAAAATCATAAACCTCTTTGTTTCCTCATGATTCACGTTATTTCTAAGATTGGAATTGATTGATTTATTGCTATATATCATTTAAATGAAAGATAGAACACATACATACTTTTACTACAAATCTACAATTCTGAAACTACACTCTGCACATGCCTGATCACGGAATTTTTTGTAATTATCTGATAATCCAATCAAGTCGAGATTTGTCATATCTAAACTAGATATATCCATGAATGTTTGGTAAAAGTTTTAAGATTTTATACATTATTAAACATGGTCAATTAAAACTGAAAAGTTTTACAAAATCCAGAAGAGGTTCTAGAAAATCAGAAAACTCTATGACATATGTCTACTACTTCTTTAATATCTCTGTACATACTGCATCAAATCGAATGAAAATTATTGCTTTGTAAAGCTAACATTTATACCTTTCCATCAATATAAATTTCATAAAAATTGAATGTCTGAGTATAGAGATATCAGAAAATTAAAACTGAATGAAACTGAAAATTAAAACTGAAAAGTTTTAAGATTTATACATTATTAAACGTGGTCAATTAAAACTGAAAAGTTTTACAAAATCCAGAAGAGGTTCTAGAAAATCAGAAAACTCTGTAACATATGTCTGCTACTTCTTTAATATCTCTGTACATACTGCATCAAATCGAATGAAAATTATTGCTTTGTAAAGCTAACATTTATACCTTTCCATCAATATAAATTTCATAAAAATTGAATGTCTGAGTATAGAGATATCATGGTTTTCCTGAGTCTTTGATGTTCTGGCACAGAACTGTTCTGAGTTCCTGACTGATGTGTAGTTTTAGATTTAATTCTGAGAATCTATAGCACTAAAATAAAAAATAAAAATATTTTTTGATTCTGCACATGTGTTTACCTTATGTAAAATTTTCAAAATTTTTCAAAACTCAGAAGTATTTTAAAAAAATCAGAGAACAGGTCTTTGAAAACAAAACCAGTTTCTGTTTTTCAGAACCTGAAATTTTCGAAGTCAAGAACTAAATCACGATTTTCTCAAACTTTTAAATTGATATTTTACTTTTTCAAAATTTAACAGATTTCAAATAATTTCTAAGCTTCTAGACTGACCCTTGAGCATCGATTGAAGAAGGCCTACGTCGATAAGAACTCACTTATCCATAATCGTCTAATGAAGTCAGAAAATCAATCTTTGTTAGTTTTAAAAAACTAACTGGCACGCTCGCGCACACGATGTAGTTTCAAGAATTTCGTTTCAAATCTTAATAGGTTTTGAAATAAAAATTCACGTCTACACCATCGACCTTATATTTCTTTTTCAGAACCCATTTACAACCTATGATTTTCATTCTTTTTGGCAAATCAGTTAGATCTCAAACTTGGTTTTTCTCAATAGATTCAATTTTCTCATCCATAGCTTTTCCCTAGTATGTTACTTTCGATGAGTTTAGAGCTTGTTGATAAGTGAAGTTATCAGTCAACTTATCTAAATCTACGGAATTATACACTTCTTCTACAAGATAAGTGTGATAATATTTTAAGTAGGACAATGTGACCTTAGGCCTTTTATATTTACTTAAAGTTTTGATTGTTATAGGAAGATTTTCTATGGATTTAAATAATTGATCTAGGTCTACTAGATCGTCAGCATACTCATCATTATTTTCTAAGATATCATTCTTAGTATCTTCTCAGAATTTAACATTTTTGCTCTCTATCAATCTATAGTTCTTATGATAAAACTGATATCCCTTTAAGCATTTAGGATATCTAATGAATATACATCTCAAGGACCTGTTGTTTAGCTTATCTCTAGACTGATCAAGGATCTTTACATGTGCAATAGATCCCCACCTCCTCAGATGATCTAGGTTGGGTTTTCTTCCAAACTACATCTCATATGGTGCAATGAATATAACTTATATGGTACTCTATTGAGTATGTATACCGCTATACTTACTGCTTCTCCCCAAAATATCCTTAATAGAGAAGCATCAATTAACATTGACCTTGTCATATTTAATAAGATCATGTTATATCTTTCAGCTACACCATTCTGTTGAGGTGTCTTGGGTATTGTATTTTGCTTTGCAATACCAAAGTCTTTACAAAATTCCAAAAATTCTACAGATGTATATTCGTCACCTCTATCTGATCTTAAGACTTTGATTGAATGCCCCAGTTGATTTTTAACTTCTTGCTTATATTCTTTAAAAGCTTTAAGTGCCTCAAATTTATGTGCTAGGATGCATGTATCATCATCATTCAGTTCATTTTCATCAATCTCAATATTATTATTTGTAGTATATCCAAAATCTATTATACAACAACGAACACTTTCACTTGATTTCTTTGACATCTTGCACCATAACAATAACGTTGTTAACACAATAAAAATATAAAATAATATACCTTACGTAGATCGAGAAGTTTGATTATGATGTTCCTAGACCATGTATCTTTTAAAAGAGAGTCGCACAATGAGTGTTTATGACTTACCAGAGCATTGTGTCTCAGACGCATCACTTAGAGAAGACTGCAGCACATAAGTCATGATGGTTTATAACGAAAGTATGTGCCTATGGCACATCAGTTGGTAATGATTGATACTCATGATGCATGCCTCGTTCTAGACTAAAAATAGTAACCTCGAGAAAAACTTGATATTTTTGACCCGTTTTTGTGTGATTGATTGCTAGATTGATGGAAGGTTTTTAATAATGTGTAGTAAGATTGTGGAGAAGCAACTGATAGTGGTGTAGTACTGATGGTGGGGCTTTGAAGACTCGGACAATCGGGCTATTAGAGTGAAGGAGTGTATGTTTAGTAAAAGAAAGTGTGTGAATAGTGGTTGTGTATATATATATATATATTTATATATATATTTATAAGATCATGGTGCACAACTGGATGGACCAAAGAGCAAGCAATTGCAAAGAGAATAGAGACCAATTATATGATTTAGCAATGGAACATTATTAGATCTTTCCAATTGAACTGGTTTGGGAAGAAATAGCTACGGATAGGAACAAACTTTGGTTGCAACTTTGCAACCGAAATCATGGGACAAATCTTTTTTGTGGTTGATACGTCGCTAACATTAATAGAAAGGAATGACAACGGGAAAAGTTCATTGTTGATGGAAAAACCCGTCGTCCCTATAGACCTGCCTTAAAGATATCAATGCTCTGATATCAGGTAGATATGGGTATCAATGTCTTTCTCTCAAGATAAAACAATCACACAAAGAGAGCATATACCTCAACTCGAGTCATCTTCAACCATGCCTCACTCGCCTAACCTATTGGAGAGTAAGAGCAGTCGATGAATGTGAATATAAGAAAGTAGAGAAACGGGAGAGGAGAGAGAACACAAAGAGAATTCGGTAACTTATGATTAGGAAGCCCTAATCAAGTTTTATAATGAAAACCATAGATCTTGGATCCGTTCCAAGAGACACGCATCCTCGGGTCCATACCGTAACCATTGTATATCTTTTTATAACTTTCACATGCACAAATCCCTCACACACACATGACTTTCACACTTTTATACTCTCACCTTTATCAAAGATATATCAAATAAATATTTAGGAATACTCAACATGAACCAAACATAATTAATGTATCATGAGCTTAATTGGGCCCAACCATTATTAATTAACATTTAAGTCCAATAGTTGTTCCCAAGAATTTTGTGGTTTTCGTGGAGGAGGACCCACTTACCTCTTCAATGTGATGTTGCCACTGGTTCAACCAATCATCTACTTGACTGGGGGATATAACCTGTAAAACCCTATTTACTTCTACCCATGATCAACGAGACATAAGATAGAGATAAATGTCAAGGTCTTTTCCTATAGAACATAAAGTTTCATATTCCAATCTCTTTCATAAATGCAAAAACTTGACAAGAAAGTGTCAAACAACATAATGAATTTAGTATCTTAGATTTTCCACTCACAACTGTCATATAGTGTTGGTCACAATGGATTCTTAGTTATTATATTGCAAAAGACTTGTAATCATATACACACTACTAGCTAGAAAACACGCTATCACCCAAATAAGTTTTACAACTTACCAAAATAAACTTGGACATTTTAACTATCAATGTTTCAGTGATGGTTGTCTTTCCTTTGCATCTATAGGAAGACCATAAGTGGTGGCTGACAGTGAATGGAGAACCAATAGGGTACTGGCCAAGAGATTTTTCCAAATACATGAGAGTTGGTGGGAGAATTGTACAACTTATGGTGGTGATAGGGATGTCAAAATGGGAGAACTCTGAAAGAAAAACTATGCTCCACACCCATTCTATCTCTACCCGATTTCTCACAAATGTATGAAATTGAATATGATGCATCCAAGAATGGCATAGGGGTTATACTCATGCAAAACAACCATCCTATTGCATGTTTCAGTGAAAAGTTAGGAGGGGCTGCCCTTAACTATTCAACTTATGATAAGGAATTGTATGCTTTGTTAGAACTTTAAAGACTTGGCAAAGATTACCTTTACCCAAAGAGCTTGTCATCCATGTTGACTGGGCGCAGTCCTTAAAGTACTTAAAAGAACAAGGTAAGCTTAATAAGAGGCATGCTAAGTGGGTAGAGTTTCTAGAGCAATTTCCATATGTCATCAAGCATAAAAAAGGGAAAGTGGAACGTAGTTGGTCGATGCGCTTTTCTGTAGAGAAATGATTGGCTTCTCGCGCTTGAAAACCAAATTGTTTTGGCCTTGAATCTTTGAAAGACATGTATGTGGAATGATGAGGACTTTGTGCCGAAATTTTTGTTGCATGTGAAAAGTTGTCTCGAAAATGGTTACTATAGGCATAATGGATTCTCCGCTTTTTAAAGTTAATAGATCAGGCGTGCCTAAGTGTTCCATTAGAGAGAGCTGCTTGTTCAGTGAGTTGAATCACATGCAGGAGGCTCACGTGGGTCATTTTGGGAGATCCAAAAGACTTATGAAATTTTGCAAGAACATTTTTATCGGTCCTATATGAGGCGTGATGTGCACAAATTTTGTGATCATTTGCTTTGTTTGTAAATAGGCTAAATCAAAAAGTTAAGCGGCATGGTTTGTATACTCCTTTGCCCTGTTCCTCGAATATCCTTAGATTGACATTTCTATGGACTTTATTTTGGGGTTGCCTCGAACAAAGAATGGAAAGGATTACGTGTTTGTTGTTGTTGATAGGTTTTCTAAGATGGCACACTTCATACCTTGCAAAAAGGTAGATGATGCTTGTCACGTGGCTTGACTTGTTCTTCAAAGAGATAAGTGAGGCTCCATGGGCTCGCCTAGGAGCATTGTAAGTGATAGGGATGCAAAATTCCTAAGCCACTTTTGGAGGACCTTATGCATGGGTAAGATTGGTACTAAATTATTGTTTTCTACTACTTGTCACCCACAAATCGATGGTCAAACGGAGGTAGTCAATAGGACTTTAGGCACATTGCTTAGGACTATTTTAAAGAAAAATCTTAAGTCTTGGGAAGCATGTTTGCCTCATGTTGAATTTGCTTATAATAGGGCTGTCCATAGCACTGAACTAAGCTGCTTCACCTTTTGAAATTGTGTATGGATTTAATCCTTTGACTCCTCTTGATTTGCTTGCCTATGCCTAACATTTCTATGTTTAAGCATCAAGAAGCCTATGGCTAAAGCTGAATATGTGAAGAGAAAATTTGCATGAGCAAGTGAAGGCATAGATTGAAAATAAAAATGAGAGCTATGCAAGGCAAGCTAACAAAGGAAGAAAGAAGGTAGTGTTCCAAGCCTGGTGATTGGGTTTGGGTACACATGAGGAAGGAAAGGTTCCATCGAACAAAGAAAGTCAAAACTCCAACCAAGGGGAGATGGTCCTTTTCAAGTGCTGTAGAAAGATCAATGACAATGTCCAATAGAATTGAACAACTCTTTGGCAATCTCGAATTCTTGGAAGACCCTGATCAAGTCATCCTTCATGTACATCAACATGACGGTTCTTGCTATTGTGTCGTTCTTTAGAAATGTTTTATATAGTTCTATCGGTTGCTCGATTGCTCGGTTGCGTCTAGTGGTGGCGGACACATAGTTTCCTTTAAGACATACTCTATACCTTCAAGTGTTAGAGCGAACATAATTCTTCTCTTCTATGTTTGAAAGTTTAGACCGTTTAACTTTTCAGTTTTTGCCATTTCTGACACACATATTGTAGAGTTCATTTTTATGTGTTTGACAATTATAACAATTAGATGGTCTAAAAGAGAAACATTTAACAAGCAACAAAACACACATAGCATGAATCTGGTTAGCACGATGCAGAATATTACAAAAATGAGCTCAAAGTAACTCATTTCTAATATATAGAAGAAAATTGGGATAAATTCATAATTTTCCTAAAAAGTTTCTCCCTTTGATAATTTCTCAAAATACTAGGCGTAAAACGGTAATTTTATTTGTTTGTTCGCTTTTATAATTTTCAGAAAAGACCAAGGAAGGAACAATAAAATCAGCTTTTGGTATTTTTGTAAAATTCATAACTGATCGGGGGTAAATTTGTAATTTTCTCCTCATTCCAAAACCGAGTTTTTGCCCAAATAAGGGTAAAGCAGTCTTTTCTTGATGATGAATTTCCTTGTCCCATCTTGCCGAACTCGGCTAGACCATGGTGATTTGTTGACCAAATCATATTCCTTCCACATTGTAGTCAGCAAGGCTTGGAATGGTAGGTATCTTCTCCAATCGATTATGCACGAAGTTGGCAAGGGTTGGATTCATAGCTTACCAAATAGGACACTGACGTTGTCCGTGTAAGTTCTCTTGTCTAATTTGTCCAAGTTGACTCGCCAAGAGCTGGATGACTTACCCAATTAAGCACTATGGCTGTGCATGGCAAGCCCTTTTATTCATTGTTGAAGTCGGCCAGCTTGTGTCATTTGGTTTTGGTAACTTTGGTGGCTGAGCCAAATATGGAAAGTTGCCTTCCTCCTATGTTGAAGACGATACGAGGTGGTAACTTACCAAAACATACTCCCAATCCACCCACGCTTAGCAATATGGCAGCTTTAACAAATCTCTTCTTGATGACCTGCCAAATTTAATATCACAACTTGACTAGTTACACGTTACTTAGCTAATGATGACCTTTCTCTTTTGGACATCAGTCTTCTTTTTGAATGTGAATCTTCCTTCCTTAGGTGCCCACTTTCCTTTTTGGCTGTCCACTTTTCTTCTTCGAGCATCGGCTTTCCTTTCTGGATGCCGACCTTCCTTTTCGGGTGTAGACTTGCCTTTTTGAACGTCAACTTCCTTTTTTTTAATGTCAGTTTTCCTTCTGAATATCAGCTTTCCTTTCTTGACGCCGACATTTCTTTTTTAGAACTTAAAACTAAAAATGACAAGTTACCTCGCCCAACAATGCCGAAATTGGCAGGTGCTCGGTCATTGCTTTTTTTATGCCATCTCCTCTTTCCGGGGAATTTGCTTCCGTAGGGTCCAAGTTTACATATGGTAGGTTTCAAACATTTTATAAAAAACACATTTGATATTTGAAAACATCCAATTTAATGAAATCTTCAAATATTGCTTTGGAAAAGCACTAGGTTTCATTCCCAGTTTTTGTTTGCAAGGGTGACCTACTTTTTGCTCCGTGAGTCAATCTATAACCACCTTGACCATTTAACCCTTCTCATGAGTGTGGGTATCGAACACTTTAACCACTTCAACGGGTATAATGTGTCGAATTACTTTAACCCTGGGTATCAGGTCTTGGAATGAGACCCTTCTCAATCGGGTGAATTTCTGAGGTCTGGTTTGAATTTAACTTGTTTTTGAATATCAAGGGTTTTGGAATTTCATAAATTTATAATTTGCAAACATTTTGGGTTTGATTCCCAATGTTACATTTTTCATTTGTTTATATAAAAGGAATTGTTTGAAATCATCCTTTCTTTGAAAGTAATTACTTAAAAAGGCAAAATCCTGCCAATTTGATCTTGAGGGCAAAATCGTCATTTTTATAATTTTTTGTCCAAATTCGATTTTTTCTAAAAGGGATGCAACATTCCATCATTTTGAAGCTGCTATAAAATTTTGATACCAAAACGAGCTCATTTGATACAGTTTTATTTAAAAACCCAAAGTTGCCAAAAATAGCCAATTTTCTAAAAGAAAAAATTTTTTATTTAAAATTTTTTGGGTGTTTATGATGGTTCAATCGATAAGTTTAAAGCGAGATTGGTTGCAAATAGTTTCTCGTAAAAGGAGGAAATAGATTATGTTGAGACATATTCTCTTGTTGCGAAATTTGCATCCATAAGGATAATCCTGACAATATTAGCGTATTATGATTTGAACTTACATCAATTAGATGTAAAGACAATTATTTCTAAATGAAGATTTAGATGAAATCATATATATGCAACAACTCGAAGGATATATAGTTCAAGGCCAAGAAGATAAAATATATAGATTGAGAAAATTCCTATGTGGCCTGAAATAGTCAACTCGCCAATGATATTTAACTTTTCAAAATGCTATTATTAAACTTGGGTTTGTGGCTAATGAGCTTGATCACTGTGTATATGTCTAAAATAGTGGGAGCCACTTTGTCATCTTATCATTATATGTAGATGACATATTAATGACTGGGAATGACAATAAGATGATTGTGAAAACCAAGTCATGGTTAAACTCAAGAAATATATATTGACTATATCCTCAATAAGTTCAAAATGGGTGAATGCAAGTTTGCTACTACACTCATTGTAAAAGGAGTCAAACTGAGTAAGATTGATTGTCCCAGTGAAGGAGACGATAAGCCTAACATTCCTTATACACAAGCTGTGGGTATCTTCGATGACAGCATTGAATAGTTGTAAAAAGGATTTTAAGATATCTCAAAGGAATAAAAGACTTTAAATTGTGTTTTTAAGCAAATGAACTGAAAGTGGTAGGATACTGAGATGCTGACTTTGCTGAGAGTAAAGATGACAACAAATCAATCTCGAAACAAATATTCTTATTTGGAGGTGGTGTTGTTTCTTGGGTATGTAAGAAACAGGGTTGTATAGCATTGCATACACAGGAAACTGAATATGTGGCTTGTTGTATGGCTGCAATGAGTGCCGTTTGGATAAACAGCTTCATACGAGATTTAAAGCTAGAGATAGCCAACAAGCCTGTTGTCATTTATTGTGACAACAATGCAACAATTACACTAATAAAGAGTACAACTGACAACTCTAAAAGCAAGAGTATAATGGTTAAATACCACTATGTTCATGATATGGTTATGAGAAAGGAAATATCCATCTCATGCCAACTCATGATATGTTGGCAGACCCCTTGACTATTGAGATATGTTTGATTATTATGTAGGTAAAAAACAATACAACATGTGGTGATTATAATAGCAATCATGAAATGACATTACTAGGAAAACCCCACAAAAGTGAAAGAAAAACCAGTATATTAGTTCACTTGGCTCGAATGACCAAGTGGGAGATGTAAGGATAAGTGACCCTTCTCGGCAACTCTGGCATAGAAATGGTTGGACTGACCATCCAACCGTTATTTGTGGAAAGACTACGAGAAATAGGGCCATAATGGCTATTACATGCTAAAATTGCTGGTCGGTTACGGTGTTTATATCCATAATCGACCGGATAAGGTCTCTAGAAAAGGAAAGCCTAGTAGAGAATCCGAGGGTTAAAGAGCAAGTGTTGCTCTATAAATAGAGAGTAACGCAGAGATCAAAAAACACACTACATACGAATTGAGCCCTCTAAGGAAAATCTACTGAGGAAACCTTGAAAAATCATAGCATTCATACCTATTCACGGGCATACTTAGAGAGAGGATACATCGAGCTTTTGAAGAGGACACCGGAAAGTCAACTGTGAGCGCCTTCAGCCTCATGGTGTGCTAAGAATAAATGAAATGGGGAATGGGCATTTCCCATGGGAAGGACTCTACAGATCATGTTTAATTTAAGGGCTGCAAGTCATAAACTTTGCAGATGAACATGTGGATCCTGTGGATGCCAAAAACTACGCAGACAGACCACCTTGCTATAAGAGAACTCCTATGGCAAATATTGAGCCGCTTGGTTATTATACCCTTGTGGGTGGCCAAGGCGCAGGCCATCTTGTTCTAGGTTGTTTATATTAAGGTCTGTGTGTTATCCCACACACACAAACAAGCAAACAGTCACTCGCGAAGCATACTTGTGAAATAATTGAATGGGCCGTGGACATGGTAGGCGTTACTAATGCTTTTGTAATGGATCGTTATAGCTTTTATCTTTACTATATAGGAATAAGCAAACCAAACTTAATAGGTAATTCGAAACCGAACCGAAATAACGAAATACCAAAATATTGAACATTATTGGTCCCGAAACCAAACCAAACTTAATAGGTAATTCGATTTAGTTCAATTTGATTATTTGGTTTGAGATGCACTTTAAGCTGCAGCATAAGCTGATTTAAGTCTTGCTCAGACTATCATGGATAGTGATGGATTCATTGTTTCGAGTATGAAACACTCTCCTATGATGAGAGAGGTATAACACAACTTGATATTTGACATAAGACATAAACATAAATAAAAGGGACACAAACAAAAGTTAATTGCCCTTACAAAAATAAATATATGAATAAACACCTATGAAACACCCACGAAAGTCGAAACTTCACGAAATAAGGAGCTTGTAAACACTCACTTGTTCACATTCAATTTGGGTAAAAAGAACACTCCTTCACGAAAAACAACAGTTTTCGGTTTGGATGGAAAAGACAGATTTTATATATTGGGGAGTATGATTGATTGTAGACATAATGTCATTGACAAGGTTTATGAAAGAAATTTGATGACAGTCGGTGATGAAGGTCTCAACTCTTTCATACAGGAACGCAACAGAGTGGGACCGAGAGAGATTGGGAAAATGTAGTTATTCTAGGTTATCATTTGAGTATTAGTTAAAATATGAATTTTGGTTATTCGGTTCTGGATATACTATTTTTAAACTGAAGCCAAACCGAATCTCATGGTTCGGTTCAATTCAGTTCGGTATTTCGGTTTTTACCGAACTTTGTTCACTCTACTTAAATATAACTTATACAAAGGTATTTACTTTTTTAATTCAAATTTCACGATCGATCATGTCAACCAATCAGTGAAGATGTTGGTTCCTTATAGTTCTCTATTTTTTTGGGTTTCTTAAATCATGTATATATATGTGTGTGCATGTGAGATAGCTGTTGGCACTGTACAATCGAGGAGTAATAGTGGCCCACCTCATCTCTCTCTTCTTTGGGAGGCTCACGCTTAAGGTAGGGGAAGATGGTATGGGACTCACATGGATGAGGGAGAGGAAGGGAGAGATGAAGAGTCGGACTTGGGACAGTTTTGCACATTATCATATATATATATATATATATATATTTATTTATTTATTTATTTATTGTAGACCAAGGATTCTTTTTCAAGTGGGGCAAACTTAGGTGGGCTTCTCCTCTTCGATTTGTATTCCTTGTTCTTTTTCTCCTTTTAAATATCCGGAGGGTCTCAAATTAGTGCTGCCCAAAATGTTATTAGCAATTGATATAAAAATTATGTCAGGTTTATCACTATCAAAACTAAGCCATCAATGCTGGTATTGGATGAAGATTAACAATCCATAAAGACAATTATCCACTAGAGTGAAGGCCGCCATAGGATGAATTGCAGCAGCACGATGCAAAAAACAAAAACCATCATAATACCTTATTGGGTCCCTCCTTCATTACACCATTCTTTCTAATCAAATGAATGAATCAATTTGCCTACAGACTATAGGGATTTTTTTAAAAATAGATTCAAATACTTTGATGCTCAAAGATGTGTGTGGATGATCTTAGTGATAGTCACTGATTTCTTCTCAATAAAAGAAAAGTATTAATTCAACTTGACCTAAATTGGGTTTCTGGAGAGCAAAACCCAAAACCTCGCCGTACCGTAGAAACAAAAAGTAATATATCCAAGGTGGTAAACTCAATCAATAAGAAATCACAACTCATTTTCAACACCACCAAACCCTTCCAAGACCCCACTATATGCTTCTATAGAAATCAAAGAGCTCTTTTGGTTGAGGAGAAAGAGTGTAAAAGGTAGGAGCCTTTGTTGATGCCAGTAATGGAGGACGAAGGATGGAAGGGTTGGTGCAAGGGTGGTATCAATGAGGTTCTCATATCGCAATCTCTCATGGTTGGGATTTTGAGAGAGCCCACATGAGGGATGATGAAAATCGAATGAAGGGTCTGACCCTCCGATAGCAAACTATCTATATTTGTATAAAGAGGCTCCTTGATGAGAACACTTTGGCAACTTTAGTAATTACTTTTGAACCTCTACTATGATGGAGACAATCTTTTTTTAACTCAATAATAAGCTCTACAATTTGAGTTTATAGCATGTGACAGGGGATGCACATTTTACTATGAATATAATCTACTTTCACTCAAAGTTCTTTGCTCCCTTCACTCAAAGTTCTTTGTATACTTTGTGTCTTTGCTTCTGTTAAACACCTATAACCTTGGTGAACACGGTCCTAGATGGGACAATTAAGTATCAATCACAATATAAATAACTAATTTAAAAAAAATGTTTTGGCTAATAAAGTTGGTTTTAAAGTTTCAAATTTTAAAGCAAACGAAATGACTATGGATCTTGGATCATATGGTCCAGGTCTACTTTTTAATGAATCAAAAGCAATGATGTTGTTGGTCCAAGAATATGTTAAAAAAACAGAATAAATGAAAAGAAAAAGCTACACATTCACTTACTCTGTTTGGAAGAGTCTATCCTTGAAGAGAATTCCAGCAAAAATAGATATGCCTAAATTGTGTTGAGCTATTATAGAAAGCCATGCATACATATTACATATATGCTATATATGCATATACATGTATAAAATATAATATATAAATATCTAATAACTGAAAAACTAATCCATATATATCCTATGCATAAAATTATATATATATATATATATATATATATTTATTTATTTATGTAACATAGGTCTTATATATGTGTATGTATATATATATATGGATATATATAACACTAGGTAAGTATATATATGTAGTATCATGAAAAATAAATGTGTTTACCTTATACCTATATATATATGTATGCATGTTTACATAAAATATATATGTGTGTGTGTATGTGCATGTATGTGTATAGGATTCAGTATAGTATCTATATATATATATTAAACATATCTATATAATATATATAGCTATATATATGTAATGTATGCATAGCATACATAAAAGCCGAATCAAACAAGAAAGCAACAACCAACAATTTTCAGTTTTTACTTTTCATTTGCTAAAGCAAGCTCAAGAAGGAAGCACAATCCATGCAAATACCAAAAATTTTACCTTCTTGCTTTTTCATTTTATGCATTCCCAGGATGATATTGTACATAGTTTTCCTTTTCAAGATAACTTAAGAAAAACTATAAATAGGGTATTCATCATCATTATAAGGGGGCAAATGAAGGAAGAAAAAAGAATTTGAGCCATCTCTCTGCTATGGTGTATCACTATTGCTGCCATCAACACCCAAGGGCTAGCCGATCACTTGCTAGCCAACCTTGTGAGTTCCATCTTTTAGTTTATTACTTTTTGCTTCTTCTTTTTAAATCTTCTTAGTTTCCCTACGTTTCCTTTTCACCTATATTCCAACCTTTATCATTTACCATAAGCATCATATACCTATATTATCATAAATCTTAGTTGATCTTTTTTTAATCATCTTGTAACTTCATTCTTTAGTTGTGTTCTTACAAAGATAGTTTAATTCTTGGTTAGGTTAGCACTGTTTTGCATATTAGAGTTAATGCATGCATGTTTAAGATCCCATTCTTGCACCCCTTTGCATAAGCTTTCCTAAAAACTTTTGCGCACATTTGATTTTATAAAATAATTATTTAAAATTAGTACATATTGTAAACCACGATTTTACAAATCAGGATTTTCTCCAAATCAAGATCTTCTCCAAATTAGGATTTCTTGCGAATCAAGATTTTCTACGAATTGGGATTTCCGCATCTTAACATTCATAATTATTAATTAGGGCATCATTTTCTTAGGGTTGATTCAAGCCATATCGATTCATAGGTCCACATCCATTTTAGAGACCCACATCCATTTTAGAGACCTATATCCATTTAGAGACCCATAACCATTGTAGATCCATACCCACTTAGAGATTCATAAATGTCCCATTTAGAGATCCAAACCTAATTACGACCTGAGACCAATAGAAATAGGAACCCCTCTTGTTTTCACATTTCTATTCAAGTGTGTAGGTATCTTTCTCTTTTATTAGCTAGAAATTTTGTAGTGTAGGAACCGACCCTTGTCTACCGGGTTAAGAAGGTAATTATGAAAAAAACTTGATTTGGGGCCATAATACATAAAGAGAAAGTGAATAAGAAGTGAGTCATTCTCGACTTAGTTTTTATTTACTTTTATAAAATTAAGAAGATTGAGTACAAGTTGAGGGTTTCACGAATCCTAAAATTTGTACACAATTCTCTTTTGACACGCCCGGTGGAACCTTCAAGTCTACCCAAAATTATTGATTAGTTTTAGGGTTTTTACTTCTTTGTTTTCTACACTCCACACAAGGTTCACTTAGAGTAAGAACATACATACTTGTTGCACCCACCCACGTAGCTACCCACTAGTGCACACATACACACAAGTACTTGGGATCTTTGCTCAAGAATTTGCTTGCAATTCGTACTAATTAGATATGACTTCATACAACATGTAGTTTAGTGAGGAAGATGATTTTGATGACTTTGAATATATAAATAACCTAGGAAGAGTAGAAATGGTAGTATGGCTTTCGAAATTGTTATCCCCAATTGCCTCTCAATAAGGAGCTGACTCTGAAAATACAAGGTTCTTCGATAAAATTTCCAGAGCTGAAGTGCATTATCAATTTATCATAGTGCTGATAAAACTGTCTTCAAACAAAATGAGATTTGATTCATCATGGCCGAGGATAGTGACTTAGCGTGATAACTAGACGGTAAAGCGGTCATTAATATGACTTAAAAAGAGTATCTCCTTGAGTATCAAGAGAACTAGCATTATAAAGCACATTATAACAAGCACTGTTGCACACATAACCATTCCTCCTTTTTTCTGCGTTCTCTCTAAAGTACTGCCTGTAAAGTACATGTTTTAGGATGATGATTGTAACAGATTAACTGATTAACAGCCAACAATTTAAAAGAAAGGCAGATAAAAGCGCCCAATTTGCACATAGAAAAAGAAAAGCCTCTTAAGCAAGAGGGAAGAAAAACAGAACCTTTTGCAACTGCTTGAAGCCCTCCTCAACGGATGTAGCAACATTCTGAATGTTGTAGTCAATTCTATCCACAATTGTTCCCTGTAGGAATATCGGCTTCCTCAGTCACCTTTCATTCTATAAATAAATCCATCTTAAACAAGGGTGGGGGATTAACCTGGTCGATCACAAGGACAGAGAGATCCTTCATGATCTGAGCAAGTTCGTGGACTGATTTAGTGACCTACAGCAAATTTCACTTTGTTAGACAAGGTACGAAAGAGATTTGTCTTGAAGCAATACACTTAATGCCTTCAAATTGCCTGTTCAATCTCTTTCCCTTTCCTCTGAGAACTGCTCACTTTTCTTTAGCTTTGTTGTCTGCTCTTCGCTGAAACCCTGGATCAATCAGATACCAGCTATCATTATCTGTTTCTTTGGATAAAACTTCTCCCAAGCATGAGACTGAATGAAATGAAAATATTTGATGGCATAAAATGCTCCTTTTAAACTTCTGGGTACAAGATAGGGATAGAAACAGTTGGCCTCAGAGACTAAACCCATCACAAGCAAAAATGATCCTAATGAAACACTACCTCCCTAACTTTCATGTCAGATCCAGATAAGTGATAAATAAGTCCTCATATTTTCATAAGATAAAATGCTGAAAAAAAACAAGGAATTGGTTTTTCTTTTACTTTTTAGATAGAAGTGCAATGGATTTATTTACAAAATCCAGATCATATTGCAGAAGGGGGACATAAAAAGAATTCATCAAGAGAGAAAGTAATGACAACAATAGGAGGATCAGCCCGATCAGGAATCCTTCTAAAATAAAGGAAACAGAATGAGAAGAAAAAAAAAAAGGAAATAAAAAGAAATGTCTTTAAAAACCCACAAGAAAGCAAGAAACACTCATGCTGCAGAATGTGCACAGATATGTATCTTAAGTATCTCTTCTTACTGAAAATTCTAGTAATACACCATATAATCGAATCATAATTCTGTAACCAGACCTAATTTATTCATAAAACAAAGGATAAAAGTCAATTGTTACCAATGTTTATATGAAAATTCTGTTTTCTTTTACAGTCCTCCTTCCCCCCCCCCCCTCTCTCTCTACAGCTGGGGAATCTATCTGTAAGGGGTCAAAAAGGTCGCTGCCTAGTTTGAACCAAAGTCTTGCAGTTTCACCATTATAATTTGGCATTAACAAGCACTAGGAAAGAAAAGAAATCATCAATAATCAGTTGATAAGGAAAAGAAATGCAGAAACCCTAATTCATAGCTTAAGATTTCTTAAAATAATAAGGCCCTGCTGGAGAAATTAGTTACAGTAAACAGCATACCAAATCATTGAATCCATCATCCTGCAATCCAAATTTACTCCCATTGAAGTTCATCTCCAAGTCAACCCCATCATAACCCCTGCATTATTACACCCAAGCATAGACATTAGTGAAGCAATATAAAATATTAACCCTAGCATTATTACACCCAAGCATAGACATTAGTGAAGCAATATAAAATATTAACATGGGCACTGTTCAAGCGGCATAACAGACTTGTGGGTTGGGAACTGGGATGGTGGCCATAAGTTCAATCATTTGAATACCTACTAATAGAATAACAGTCAAGAAGCAACAAGTCCACAAAAATAAATTGACAGTCTTTTACAACCTCTTTTTGCTGCATAAGCGTTTCAAATATGTTGACTGCTTTCGCCGGAGGTCCATTGACAAGTTCTGAAGGTCTGTAGCAAGGGGAACGCTGCCAAAAGTAGATATAGAATCCAGTCATACCAATCCCAAAAGTTGCCAAGTCTATAAGCAAAAATTTGCATCCCATAATTTGCCTAAATCTGAAACAAGCAGTCAAGATAAAAGTACATTCTTGTCTATTTATAAAACGCCTTTTACTGAGAGGAACTAATAAAAAAAAAAATTGACAGAAATCGGTTGAGTGAAATTAAATGAACAACAGAAGCAAAAATAGAAGATAGGAAATAAATTCATATCAAGCAATACATCATGTAAAACAAGGAAAAACAAGAAAAGGAAAAACAAAGAAAAGCCATCGGGCTTTTCAACAATTAGGCTCGTTAATCATAGTTGAATTGAAATAGTGTATAAACTTTCTGCAATAGCTCATATATCTTTGGTATAATCTCCTGACTCCTGAGTAAGAGCAACCAGAACTTAATTATCCAGTAACCTATATCTTTCTTTTTTTGCCCCCAAAACAAATAATTGTGCAAGAGCCTAAGTCTAACTTAAGAACAATAATAGTGAACGTAAATTGGAGAAAAAAAAGGTAAAGTTTGAACATAATAGTGTGCACTGCATGTGATGCCATATAATTTTTTTAAAAAAAGTAGTTACCTGCACATTTTTTTCTGACATTAGAATCCTCAGAAGATCCACTAGCAGCGGAAAGTCTTTTTAGCCTCATTTCAGACTTTCTGAGGAGAGTTGTAATTTCGTGAGTGAGAGTTTCAATCTGACGGTGATCTTCATTGCCATCACCAAAGGAGGGCATTAAAGCCTTAGCATGAGCTTTACAAGGAGGCAAGGGCATTAACTCAGACATTTTAGCATCCGAGCATGTTGTACTAACTCAGACATTTTAATCCGAGCATGTTGTATATTTGTAGCTATTTCTTCGGAATCATCCACCCAAGATGGTGGCAAACCCACAGTAAATGCATCTCTAACACACCAAGGCACAATATTTGATGATGATTACAGTAAGTATGGAATTCATATTTTGAAAGCATTATTAACTAACTTCAACAGAGTTATTAGGTTATTGATGGGTGGATGAGGGAATTATCCACTAATAAAAAACTAAACTTGCACATTCACAAAAGACCAGAGGGTGAAAAAGACAGAAATTTTAAGTATTGGGCCAAATATTATCATGGCTATTAATTAGTATTATGCATATAAATGAATGATAAAGGGGAATTGTAGTTGTAGGAAGGAGAAAAAGAAATACCTTGAGGTTGAGGGTGAGGACCTGGATCCTCGGTGTTAGAGGGGCATAAGAAGATCGATTGGAACGACGAAGAAGCGAAGTGAGGTTGAGGGTCCTGGATCCATTTCAATGAGAGGAGTAGGACCACCTCCACGTGAAGCAGATGCTGAGGAAGACAAAGGAGCGCGCACGCTCTTCAAGGCGTCTCTGTGCTTCCTGAATTCTATAGTTCGATTTCTCGTCGCCATTGAATTGAATTGAATTCAAGTAACAGCTCTCTGTGTCTCTCTGGTTTTGGTTGGCTTAATGCAGAACTGAAAAACGGAGAGAATGGCGTGGAATTGAAACCAACCAACCAACCAACAAATAATTCTCAGGAATCCAACAAATTCATACCTTGTACAATAAAAGAAGGGGTGATCGAGACTTCGAGGCTTATATTATAAAGCATCATTTCTCTTTTTCTTCCTTTTAAAAGGAATTTTAAACAATTTAACATTACGTTACACTTACATATAGAAATTACGACTCATAAAGATATGATATTGTAATAAGGTTTAGTTGCTAGAAACATAAATCATAATTGAGTTTTCAATAAATCATAGTTGAGTTTTCAATTTATTAATTTTAAATAAATACATATATCTTGTAATAAGCGATGATTATTCTGACAAAATTAAATCCAAAATTATAAAATAAACAAAGAAATAAAGGAAGAGTATTCTAATAGTCAAATAATCAAATTTTAATATTATGGACACACAAATATTTAAAATACGATTTAGGATGAAGAGAGTAAATTGAG
This sequence comes from Brasenia schreberi, assembly GCA_036023115.1. Classification (NCBI taxonomy): domain Eukaryota; kingdom Viridiplantae; phylum Streptophyta; class Magnoliopsida; order Nymphaeales; family Cabombaceae; genus Brasenia; species Brasenia schreberi. Next base: position 8,387,142 of record JAYKKT010000080.1, on the reverse strand, counting down.
ATAATTAATAAGTCATGGAAAAAGATTTTCTGAAATAAGACATTAACTCATCCGAAATTATTAACGGGAGTTTACATATATATATATATATATAAATAATTAATTACTTAACGGAAAAATTTAAAAAGATTAAATAAAAATTAATTAAAATAATTAACAATATATAAATAGAAGTTAACATAGACATGCTCTAACTACAAATATATTTATCCAATAATTTGATGATTTTTTTACTGGTATTTGAAGAAATTTCTTAGATAAAGTAATACACTGTCTCGATTTTGTAAATGTATTATTATAAAATGCCCACTGTCTCGATTTTGTTGTAAATGTATTATTATAAAATTAATATTATCATACAAATTCAATTTTTTTTTAGAATATCTCTTATCAGATAAATGAAATATAATTTTTTAAAAAATAATTAAATATCTAAACAAGTATTTTTTTCAACATTGTTATTATTATTTTTAATATATATAAATAATAAAGTTTTTCTTTTCATGACACCCTAAGAAAAACTATAAATAAGGTATTCCTCATCATTGTAAGGGGGCCAAGGGGAAAGAGGAATAAGAATTCGAGTCATCTCTCTCTTTGGTGTGGTGTATCACCATTGCTTCCATCAACACCCAAGGGCTAGCCGACCACTTGCTAGCCAACCTCGTGAGTTCTATCTTTTAGTTTATTAATTTTTGTTTTTTTTAAAATCTTCTTAGTTCTCCTAGGATCTCTTTTCACCTATATTCAAGCCTTGGTCATTTAACATAAGCATCATACACCTATGCTATCATAAGTCTTAGTTGATCCTGTTTTAATGATCTTGTATCTTCATGCTTTAGTTGTGTTCTTACATAGATAGTTTAATTCTTGGTTAGGTTAATACTATTCTGCATATTAGATTTAATTCATGCATGTTCAAGATCTCATTCTTCCACCCCTTTGCATAAGCTTTTCTAAAATCTTTTATACACATTTGATTTTATAAAAATAATTATTTAAAATTCGTGTACACAGCAAATCACGATTTTTATAAATCAGGATCGTTTGCAAATCAGGATTTCTTGGGAATCTAGATTTTCTACGAATTGAGATTTTTGCATCTTAACATTTGTTTATTAGTTTAGTTGCATATTCTATTTATTGCATAATTATTAATTTGGAAATCATTTTCTTAGGGTTGATTCTAGCCATATCCATTTTAAAGACCCACATCCATTTTAGACCCATATCCATTTTAGATCCACATCCATTTAGAGACCCACATCCATTGTAGATTCATACCCACTTAGAGATTCATATCCATTTAACTCAAGTCTCATTTAGAGATCCAGACCCAATTACCAATAGAAATAAGAACCAGAGACCAATAGAAATAAGAACCCATCTGGTGCTCACATTTCCATTGAAGTGTATAATTATTTTTTCCTTTTATTAGCTAGAAATTTTGTAGTATAAGAACCGACCTTTGCCTTTTGAGGTAAGAAGGTAATTATGAAAAAACTTGATTTGGGCCCACAATACATAAAAGAAAAACGAGTAAGAGGTGAGTAATTCTCAACTTAATTTTTATTTGCTGTAATAAAATTAAGAAGACTCGTATAAGTTGAGGGTTTATCTGAACCTAAAATTTGTACTCACACAAGTACTAATCCATTGTCAATTAGTTCGACAGACGGAACATGACACACAGGCCTTAGTTGATTTGCCCCAATTAACATTTTTGTAGCTTAAAGCATAATGTTGTAAAATCTTAGTCTGCCTACTTTTGTTTTCAAAATTTTAGGTGAGGTTCTGTATGTTAAAAAGTGTGCCCTACTTCATATTTTTCAAAAATTATAAGAGATCGTTGTTTTCTATTGAATTTCAAATGAGGGATAGACTTTGCCTAGTCTCTAGGTACTTTATGTTATGATAATAAATCTGAACTACCGACTACAGATATTGATGATTGAGATTGGAAAACAAAAACCAATGACTACTTTTCCAATCAATATTTGTTTTCTTTTAAATCTCGTTGCAATTCTATGAATATGATAACGTACAAAGTTGCAATTATATAAAAGGCAATACTCATCACATTACCACGAGAAAGGCAATACTCATCACATTACAAAGTTGAGTGGGTATATAATTTCTATTGAATGATTATACAAAGTTGCAATTTTGTAACTGTATAGAAATCATCACTTTTATACAAAGTTGTTTTCTTATAATTTCCAATTTTGTAACTGTATACAAAGTTGAGTGGATTTCAATTACCTAACCCTAAAATTGGATGAATGATTTGATTTTAGTCAAATATGATTTTAGTTCTAAAAGTGTTATTAGAGTGAAATTTGAGGAATAGGGTACGCAATACTCATCACATTACCACGAGAAAAAAGGATCCCACCCCTTACCCATCCCATGGGAAATGGGGCAGGTATAGGAAAAAATAAGCTTTGTGTGTGAGGTCTCACATAGGTATACCCATTTGGACCTACTCCACTGCCATCCCTTGATTTTGGGTCATCCAACTATAAAAATAATATAAAGTGGTACATCATTCAACTACGAGTCGAACTGTTTAAACTATGCAAGTATCGAAGTCCAAACAACTCCAAAAATGTGAAAAAACTGAGATAGGGTCCTCTTTGGATCCTAACCGACTTGACCAACTCTCGCTGAATCAGATACTGGCAACCATGACGATAATTATGTTTTCAGCACCTTATCAGTTCTGGCAGCCATACCGATCAAGCAAGGAGTCCACAAGTTGGTCTCTTTGAGCTCTACATTTTAGTACCATTCACGCTATTTCAAGATAATAGATCTATAACATAAATGAGATATATACAATAACCCCATAACAGTTCTTTGCCCATTGATGGTGAAATGCTCCACTAGTACCATTCATGTGTTTCCAAATAATAGATCTTGAACATAAATGGGATATATACAATAACCACAGAAAGGTTCTTTGCCCATTTTTTGGCAAAATGCTCCACGATTGGGGTTGATCGATGTATCAAAACATTCATGTTGAACCCACCTACAAAAAACCTAATGTTGTTGGTGCCCAAGACCGGCCGTTCCCCCAAAAAAATAAAGAAAACTAAATAAAATATACCGTTACTTGAAAATTTTGCTGGAAGCACCGGTTCTGCCACATGGGAGCTACTCTCAATATGTGGTTCCTATGTCCTGGATGATCATCTCATAGCTTTAAATAGAGTTGGCACTAAGATATTTGAAAGGAAATCCATTCTGTTGGGAGAGAAGGAAATAGTAGAAACACATTAAAATAGAGAACTCCAAGAATCCAGAGGAAGAAGGAATTTTTACTGATCTTTAGAAGTTGAAATTACATCATATTCATAAGCCTTGAAAACTAAATACTATATATTTTTCTAGGACACTATTATATTATTCTAAAACAATTAAAACAAGCACACTAAATGAAGCCTTCCGACTTTATATTTATCTGAGACTCCTAAAAAAACCCAATGGTGCTTTTCAATTATCTAGGTCAATCATCCAAATAAGCTTGGTTCATAGAAGAACCAAAAGGCTTTCATTGAAAAACCAAAATGATGCACATTACTCTAGATGAGCTTGGTTTACCAAGAAAATTTTCATTTCCCAGAACCTTCCTTACTAGATAGAAAGTTGCCTCAATAGATCTCTCATGGTTCAGGATGTTTTTGTTTTTTTGGTCAGATTTGGGTTCAAATCTGGGTCTAACCGAGACTTTGGTATGACATCATGCTCTTCTCTCTTCTTCTTCACACAGTAGCCTACTCCCATCTGAATTGCAGTATGAGGGTGGTTGGGCTGAATGACATCCACTTGACTTCCGCACTAAATCGTGGTTGCCATATCTATTAGGGTTTTGATAATCTCATGCTGCCAATGTCCACTCATTTGGTCAAGGGCCTCACCAATTTTCTAGTGTACTCTGTCGTGGCATTATAATGTTTTTCTCAAAAGATGAGATCAATCAAATGGAATAAAAAATGTATTTATTGAAATCTCAGCTAAAGAACATATTACAAACAGAATCATCCATGCAGTAGATATATTATGCTTCACTTCTGGTAGTTAGAAAGTCTAAATTCTTTTGAATTTTCTTGGCGACAAGATTCTCACGAGGGCTCAAATATTTTTAGAGGAAAATAATGAAAAATAAGAGATAAAATTGTCATTTTTGGAGTGAATCTATCTGAGTATCTTGATTTGTTTCGAGAGAACATCTCCTAATTAGGTTTGGCTCCACTTGTAACAGCAAGTTTGCGTTCAGTTTGTGATTATGTAAATAACCAAGCATGTACTACTCTTTAAGTTATTGTTAGCATAAAAAATAAAAGAGAATATATTTTCAAAAAGTTTAGGGTTGTTAAAATTAAATCCGCAGTATAAGTACTAAAAAGTTTTGGGTGGCAACGGCTAGTCGAGATGAACATTGCATTTTGGTTTCAACCTGTCTATAAGGAAACTAACTTGTTAAATATGAAATAATTTTTAGGTGATAAGAGCTATACGAGATCACAATGAAGCATAACTATACACGCGAGATAAAGGGCCGTCAATGTATAATGAGGAATAACTATATCAAAGATTAGGTACTCATCTATACTATTTACAATATAAGGAGAATTACCTGTTACAAAAGAGGGGAAGCAGGATAACATCATAGTATAAAGCCAAAAAATAACATCATATGCATTGAATGTTCTGAACTGGCTTCTACTCCTTGGCTGTGAAGAGAGACATGGTTGCAGTGGGCCAAGTGGATTGCATAAGTGTAAACATGAAAATTTTCACTCCTCATTTATGAGACCTGAAATGAACCTTTTCGTGCCTACGTCGCTTTGCGAGCGTGCCAGCTAGCTTACTCAAACTAGCGAAGGTTTTTGAAAGATTTTTTTTTTGACTTCTTGGTGATTGTGGGAAAGCGGGATCTTTTCATTTAAACCTTCTTGAACCGATCCTCAAGGGTCAGTTTAAACGCTTAGAAACTTCGGTTTTTCAAATCAAATACTAACTTCGATGATCAATGTTTTATGAATTCGATGTATGCCTTCTTTGCAATTTTTATTACAATTGCTGGACGACCCTAGGTCTTTGTGAGTTTTATCTAGTTAGGCCTGATATGTGTGTGAATATGTGGCATATTTTCGACGTGGTTTGAGCAAGGATTTGAGGGCTTTTGAAAGCGAGCGAATGATGCACACTCACTCAAATTGAAATAGCAACTCACTCGACTTGAAGTAAATCCACACAAAAGGAAATGCAACTCCACTTCCACTAAAGTAAACTCACACGACTTGAAAATATATAAATATGCTTTATCCTAAGAGCGAAAAGGCTCAATGTGAGTGAGTGTGAAGAGTGGAAAGGCTCGAGTGCTCGTGGGTGCTTCTCGTGTAAAATTTAAATGACAACTCACACAACTTTCACCAATGTAAATACCCGGAATGCAAGTACAACTCACACGACTTTCACTAATGTAAATACCCGAATTGAAGTATATACGTTTAGCTTAAGAGTGGAAAGACTCAATGCACGTGTGTGGTTGTGTGAAATTTAAATTGCAACTCACACGACTTTCACTAAAGTAAATACCCAAATTGAAGTATATACGTTTAGCTTAAGAGCGGAAAGGCTCAATGCACGTGTGTGTTTATGTGAAATTTAAATTGCAACTCACACGACTTTCACTAAAGTAAATACCCAAATTGAAGTATATACATTTAGCTTAAGAGCATAAAGGCTCAATGCACGTGTGTGTTTGTATGAAATTTAAATTGCAACTCACACGACTTTCACTAAAGTAAATACCTAAATTGAAGTATATACATTTAGCTTAAGAGCGGAAAGGCTTAATGTACATGTGTGTACGTATGCAATATAAGAGCGAAACGGCTCAAGTGCATGTGTGTGGTTGTGTTTCATCCACAAATATTACATTTCGGGGGGAAACTTCGCTCCATTATTACAACCCCGTTCCGAATTGAATTTAAGTTAAATGAGCAATGTAAAACCGAATATAAATGGCACTTACAAATGTTCAGTTTTGCTTCTCGGGTTTGCTCGGGTCCGTCCTTCGTTGCAGCCGTGAGGTAAGTCCCTTCAAGTGGGTTCCGAGGTGATGCTTGGGTGTCTTTGGTCTTGGCTGGGTTCGGCCAAGGGGCTAAGTTGGTCGAGTCCTAGTTAGTTCTAGGTTTAGGTTGGGGAGTTAGGGATGAGCTAAGTGCAGCCATCACCTAGCTTAGCTTGGGTTTAGAGGGGCGAGCTCAGGTATGTGGATGCAGGTTAGCCTAAGGGCCAGCCAGCAAGGTTTGGCCGAGTTCAAGGTGGGTGCACTTGGCTGGGTGTTTAGCTGGGTTCAGCTGGGGCGTAGGCCAACAAAGGGGTGCAGGCCAGCAAAGGCAGGCCGGGTGGTATTTGGGCGTGGCTAAGTGTAGGACAACTAGGCCTGGTGGCTGGGTGATGTGCAGGCCAACAGGGGGTGTAGGCAGAGTGAGGCACTCGGTCGGGTTAGGGCATAGGCTAGCCTAAGGGCCAACTGAATGGGGTGCGTGGTTGGGGGCAGACTAAGTGCCAAGTGCACTCGGTTTGGGTGTTGCGGGTTGGTCAAGTGGGGGTTTGATAGGGTGTCTTGTGGGGCAGGTTGTGGTAATCGGTTAGGTGTGTCCTAGGGCTAGGTTTAAGTGGGTCGAGTGCAACTAGGTTGCAACCCATATGGTGAGGGTTCGGTCTTAGGTGGGGTATGTGGGTGGGGCAGTGGAGTCAGTTTAGGGTGGAGTCGGTTGGGTGGCTGGGTGTTCGGTTGACTAGGGTTAGGTGTGTGGGGGCAGGTAGTGGTTGGGTGTTGGGTGTAGGGTGTAGTTAACTAGGTTCAAGGGAGGGTGGTTTAGCTAGGATTAAGTGGAGTCGGTTGGGGGTAGTTAGGTCCAGCGGGGGCGATTTTGGCTAGGTTTGGGTGGGAGTCGGTTGTGGCTGGGTTAGGTTTAGATGGGGTCGGTTGTGGCTGGTTAGGGTGGAGCCAAGGTGTGGATTTGGTTAGGGTGTCATGGGGTGAGGTTTAGTGCAAGTGGGTTAGGTCGGTTAGGTCAAGTTGGCTAGGTTTAGGGACTTACCTCTTGGAGTCGAGTCCACCTTGTGCAGCCCATGTCCAAGCCATTCCACCTTGTTATTGCTGGCCGAGTGAGGTCTAGGTCCACAAGGCTTGAACCCACTTAGACCTTGATTGAGCCCACATGGCTAAAGCCTACCAAAATTGACTTTTCCACCCACTCTCTCTCTCTCTTCACAAGCCTCCCCAAAGCACTTTCACGTGAACATTTTACCCCCCCTTGGTCCTATTTATAGGCCAAGGGGTGGGTCTTGGATTTGGGTTTTGAGATCCAAATCCGATCCAAACACTATTTGGATCTGGATATTTTTATTCAGATCCAATCCAAAATCTTCTTTCTTCAGTCCTTCTTAGTGTTTTGAAATGGGTGGTTTTGAACGGGCCTTGGTTCTGCCAGTGGCTCGTTTGGGTTGAGTTTTTCCCAATCCTCTTGTCCGACCTGCTTCTCACTTCTCGGACTATGTTTCGGCTTATTTTTATTTCCATCGTCTTGGGGTTTGATTTCTGACAGCTTCATCGGGGCTTTGGTTTCGTATTTCATATTCCGAGGTTGAAGTCTGCTTCTAGCCTGAATGCTCGCTTTGCTTTTCGGCCCTATTTTCAACTGGACGGGCTGAACCTTTGCTTTTCGACCCATTCTTGAGCTGCTTTTTGATCAGGTGGCACCTGCATGTTTCAGCTGCTTTACAAAATTTGAGTTTTTGGCCCGGGTTCAAAAACCTTTGTTTTGAAAGATTTTTAGACAGAAGTTAAAACTTTACAACTCTAGGGTTTTTAAAAGTTCAAAATAGGTTTGAAAGTGGTTTTTGAAAACCAGGTGTTTGTTTGCAAATAATCCCATTTTGGGGTGTTTACAATAAGCACAAAGAACAGCAAGTTAAAATCCTGATTAGCTTGTTGTTGTTCCTTTTAAAGTAGTTGTCACTCTAAACTGGGTTTTACTACTCTGCTAAGAAGAGAGACATGGTTGTAGTGAGGCAATTGATCTGCATAATCTCAAAAAACGGCAAGATAAATTTTGATTGAGCTGTTGTTTATTTCTCAGTAGTTGTGGGTTGGATAATCGAGCTCATAATGGTGTCTTTATAAAGTAGACTGGATCGCCCATAATATGAAGGAGCATGTAGAGGAATGGACTTGTGTGTGTAAATTCTGACAGGTGTTGAGGAAGAAAGACTTGTCATTGAAGCCTCAATAATCGACATTGTTACGAGATTCAATCTAGAAAGCACAATCACATTTACAATTGAAATGGGAATATAGGAGCAAGAATTCTTCAAGCCATTCACTAAACTTCATTGCTTTTGGATTCCAAGAGAGCATAACAAACTCCCATTAAATTAAATTGTCTATGACTGACTCCAACACTATGACTATCTTCCTTCTTCCTATGATTACCCCATCAAATTATCTTGTCTGTATGCATAAAGTGACCATCTTCCTTCTTCCTATGATTACCCCATTAAATAGTCATGTCTATATGCATAAAGTGACTTTTAATAACACCACAGGGTATTAAACTGAAAATTTAGCAAAACGCCATATCAACATTGATGTCAATGCCATATCAGCATTAAAGTCAGATATATATATATATATATATATATATTAGGTTAATTATATGTGTGTGCCACATCAGACGCCATGGAGACAGCGAGGGTGGTGAGATAATAAAATAATAAGTTTTTTAAACTTAGATTCTTTAAGTGATAGAAAGTAAACTAAGGGATGCCAAAGTAGATTTTTGATAAACTAGAAGCTGCATAATACACCATAGTCCTTAGTTGCCAATACCTATCCCAAATACATTTTGATAGTGGGAATGATTCACTCTTGCATCTATTTTCTTTGATTCAAGTAAATGAACGGCCTGCTTGTTATTACTTTCACCCCACGAGAACTATTTCATCACAGTCTTCAGTTGCTTGATACATCCACCATGAAATTTGAAGAAGAGCATACTATACAAGAGGATTTCACCTAAGATAGCTTTTATGGGAACAACGCACCCACAGTTAAACTTTATAAGAATAAACTCTATAAGACTATAAGTTATATAACTACATTACATAACTTATATAAGACTATAAGTTATATAAGTAACTTATACTTATATAAGTCTATATAACTATATAAGTTTATATAAGACTAAATTATATTTAACATAACTATATAAATTTATAAATTATCACTATAACTAAAATAGTCATTATACATACAACATATTACACTAAAAAGATATAGTTACACTATATAAGTTCTTATAACTTATGTATTACATTAATTAATTAATTTATGCATACATGATATATTACATTGTAAAATTTATTAATATATAAGTGTATGTAGTAGTAAAGTAAGTTATGTAATTATGTAAGTATATAACATATTTCATATATGATATATAATGTATTGTACCGTATTATGTAATATAACTATATAACTATTACATTATATATAAAATAATATGATGTTAAACTTAAGTTATAATATTATAAAATATATTAACATGTAATACAATATATGTGTAGAAATTCATACAAGATGCAATATGTATAGTTGAAAAATTATTATAATAAGTAGCCAAGCGGCTGGTATTATATATTATCCACCTCTGCTTGAGAAAGAGGTACTTAATTGCCATTATAGGTGAGGTCGAGAGTACGGTTTTTTGTAGTCCGTAATCAGTTTAGTTCTAGGCTCAACTTCAAAAGACTCTAATATAATCGGTTCTCAAACTTTTTGAAACCAAGTCATTATAAATCATAAAAAAAATATAGCAATGCAAGCCATTGGTTCTTGTTTTGGTAGGTTCTAAATTGTACTCCTTCAAGAAGACATCCTTAATATTATAATGATCAATAGGAAAAGACATGTGGAAAAGAAGAATTTTATTGTTACCATAATTAAATGTAGTCAATTAAACTATATTCGTAAGGGAATTCATGCAGCCTGCTGAGGTCTTCAACTAAACTATATCTCTTTTATATATAGTGCATGATATATGCTATTACATTAGTTGAAGATTTAAATTTAAAAAGTAAAATTTTGTTTTTTAATTAATTATACATAAAAATATAAATATATTTTTTTACTTTTAAGATTCAAATATCAACTATCCATCTTTTGAAATGGATGGTTTGGATTTATTTCAATGTGTTAGCATATAATGTTGCTGGCATATACCAAGCCATGAACCAAAGCCAAAAAGTAATTTTCCTTTTAAAATAAAACCAAACCAAACCACAAAATAAAGGAATTTGGATCAGTTTAATCAAATTGGATTGATTTAAATGGTTCTTCGAACAAGCTTAGTCAAGACAAATATGTTCACAAAGTCGGATGTTGATAGTGATCAACTAAATAACATTATATACAAAGTACACAAAGTAAAGGAATCAAACCAAAGCACCGGTTTGGATCAGTTTAATCAAATTGGATTGATTTAATCGGTTCTTCAAACAAGCCTAGTCAAGACAAATATGTTCACAAAGTCTGGATGTTGATAGTGTAAGCTAGTGATCAAATAAATAACGTTATTACAATATGGCGACTCAGATCCACGGTTGTAGTTACTTTGGGTCGAGTCAAAACCAATTAGATTCGGATTTGACCCGTTTCTTTATTGAGTTCTTCTTCTGAACTGGATCTGGTACTCATCTGGCCCTTTCTTAGTTGGGTTCGGTCGTGTTTGAATTATAGGCATGCATCCCTTGACACACTCGTGTACATATACACTCTCGTGAGCATGCAAATCTCCTAACTAAGTTTATAACTTTAAGTATTAGTATAATGTATTACATTATACATACATCAATTAATTTATGTATATATGATTCATTAATTAATTTATGTATATTATAATATATTACATTGCAAAAGTCGACTGTGTAATAGCAATGTAATTATTTAAGTATTATGTTAATATATAATGTATATATATTAATTATTAATTTATTATTATATATACATATTACATTACAATATACCTATATTAACTATTTTTCGAAAATATAAATTAAAGACAGTTAGCGATGCTGACCGTCTATCAAGTATCCGAGTGCCGTGTGCGCCCGGATACATATTGAGTGAGCATGGGCACCACATGGTACTTGCTTGACCAACTAACATCCGGCGTGGCTGTCAGTAACTGGTAGGCGGCATTGCTGAGCGTTTGGGTAGGCTTGATTTTTTTTTTTAAATTTTACCGCCGGTTCCAAACTGACGGTTTGGTTATAGAACCGGCTCAGTGGTTCAAACCGAAACCGAACCGCTGGTTATTGTACCAGTTCCGCTCCGATTTCTCAAATGGAAAAACTGTAACCGACCCAGGACCTACCTGGTTGCAGTTACAGTTTCAGAAACAGAACCAGTTCTATCCGATTTTCAGACCGGTTCGATTTCAGTTTGAACCATCGAGCCGTTTCTGAACCGACCATATATGGTAATGAAATGAGACATATATATATATATATATATATATATATATATATATATATATATATATATATATATATATATATATATATATATATATATATATCTCAAATGGAAAAACTGTAACCGACCCAGGACCTACCTGGTTGCAGTTACAGTTTCAGAAACAGAACCAGTTCTATCCGATTTTCAGACCGGTTCGATTTCAGTTTGAACCATCGAGCCGTTTCTGAACCGACCATATATGGTAATGAAATGAGACATATACATATATATATATATATATATGTATATATATACGTTCTTGTGGGATCAAAGATGGTAGAAAATTTTCCATCATATTGAAGTGACGTGATCAGGTAGTGTGGCGGGTGGAATTGACAAGCAACACCCATTTTCTCCATTTTCTCCATTCACATGCAATACTCGACAACACCTTTGGCATGCAATGCAGTTCTGAACTCTCAAAATTTTATAGAAATTTTATTTTATCAAAATAATAAATAACCACTATATGAATTTTCTAATATATAAATAGTTAATGCTACCTGTTGCATATTTTTGGCAGATTTGTACATACATAAATTTCAAATGTTCATGCATAAAACGGATGGCATTTAAATATCAGGTGAACAAAAAGTTATATGGAGATTCTGGGCCTCGAATATTCATCTACTGGACAGTAAGTAGTCTTCTGCTTCCCTTCAATTTCAACTTAATTTGATGCATCACTGTGAAAATGTGAAGCAATTAACAAGTATTTGCTGACTATATCATTGTCTTCTTGGTAAATATTTCAATATTATACAGAGAGGGTCTCCTTATTTTAAATATGGACAGATGCGGGGGGTAAGGAAGCTAGTCCTAGATAATAAGATTCGTATTGGTTCTTGAAATATTGGAACATTATCTGGTAAGCTAATGGAGGTGGTAGATACCATGATTTGGAGAAAGATTCATATTCTATGTTTACAAGAGACAAAGTGGGTTGGAGAAAAAGCAAAGGAGATAGAGGATACAAGTTCAGGTAAGGAAAATGCTCGAAACAGAGTTGGTATTATCATAAATAAAGATTTAAAAGATAGTATAGTAGACATACAACGATATGGTGACCGAATCATGACGTTGAAATTAGTGTTAGGAACAGAGGTTTTGAATATAGTTTATACTTTCGCACCGCAAGTAGGCCTAGAAGATACTATAAAGACAGTTTTTTGAGAAGAGTTAGATAAGGTGATTCAAAGGATTCTACTAAGGGAGATGATTTGTTTAGGAGGATATTTAAATGGACATGTCCATAAAGAGGCATTACGATATCAAGGTATTCATGGAAACTTTAGTTTTGGAGATTTAAATGAGGAAGGTAAGGAGATTGTAAATTTTGCTATAGCATTTGATCTCTTTATAGTCAATACAATCTTCAAAAAATGAGATGAACATTTAATTACTTATAAGAGTGGCTTATCACAAACACAAATTGATTACTTTATTTGTAGAAAAGAAGATAGAGCGTGTTGTAAAGATTGCAAGGTAATTCCAGGAAAAAGTTTAACTATCCAACATTGACTTTTAGTTATGGATTTACAAATAAAAAAATAGATAAAAAAAGAGTGCATCGAGCTATTCAGACTAAATGGTAGAACCTCAAAAGCGAGAAAGAAGATATATTTAAACAGAAAGTTCTTCAAGGAGATGCTTGGAATTATGTTGGTATACCTTGTGATATGTGGAACAATATGGCTACTAAGGGAGGTGTAATGGCATAAAAAGAAGCTTGATGGTGCAGTGAAGTAGTGCAAAATAAAATAAGACAAAGAGAGTATGTTACAAATTACATTATACTTAGAAAACTAATGAAACTTTAGAGGCTTACAAGAAAGCGAAAAAGGAAGTGAAAAAGGCCAAAAGCTAAAATTTGAGAGGATTTATATAAAAAACTCAACTCAAAAGGGGGTGAAAGAGATATTTTTAGGATAGCTAGGGCTAGAGATAAGAAAACTAAAGATCTTAATGCTGTTAGATAAATCAAAGATGAGAATAAAAAAATTATAGTGGCAAATGATGATATAAGAAATAGATGGAAAATTTATTTTTATAAGCTTTTTAATAAAAATAAATATGTTAGTATTAACTTAGGAGAGTTATCCAAATTAGAAAAGTATATAAACCACAATTTCTACCGACGTATTCAAAAGAATGAAGTCAAAGAGGCTCTTAGACATATGAAGGGTGGTAAATCGGTAGGATCCGACAATATTCCTATAGAAGTTTGGAAAATACTAGGAGAAATATGAATCATTTGGCTCACAAGACTATTTAATGAAATATTGAGAAACTAAAAGATGCCCGAGGAATGGAGAGCGAGTACACTTATACCCATATATAAGAATAAGGGAGACATTTAAAATTGTGTGAATTATCGAGGTATCAAGTGTAGATGTGAAATTTTTACTCCAAGCCTATGTAGAGACTTGAAATGAGAATTTCTAATATACTCTTATGCGAGCGTACCACTAGTTCTAAAAAATTAGCAAAGTATAACAAATCCGACTAAAAGTGGCGATTGTTGCTAAGTGGGCTCTTTTCGCTTTAGGCCTTCTTGAACAAATGCTCAAGGGTCAACCTAAGCGCTTAGAAACTTTAAATTTAGAAGTGACTGACTCCAATTCATGTGAAGATAAAGTGTTTATTCAAGTAAGAGTGAGTGCACTAGGTTTCAAGCTTCAAAATGAACAAATCCTGAAAAACATAAAGTTTTGTTTTCAGGACTTATTTCTTAAATTGTTTTTAATGCTTTTAAACCTCCTAAAATCATCACAATTTAATGAAGCCTGAGATGAGGAGAGTCTGTAACATTTTTCAGATCATGATTTGGAGTTGTATTGCTGCAAAATTAAATCTAAGAAGTGCCTCTACTTAGGCACCCAAAACTATTCTACCATAGAAATATAGAGACTCAAAATGAGCCTTTATCTTAGTGCTCAGAGTTCTAAATTTAATGAATTTAATTTTGATGGAAAGTTATCGATGTTAGCTTTCCAATGAATCAATATTAATTGATTTTGGAGACCTACAGACAGAGTTATGAGATGAAAACCTAGGCTCTATTGCAGGAAAACTTATTGGAGAGACAGTTAACAGAACTTTTTTCGATTTTGCACAATTTTAGTTATGATGTTTCATGACCCTAAAATTCTTAAAAAATTTATTAAAAGTAGGCCTATATGTGAAGAATATGTTTGCAAAGTTTCAGAGCAATTGGAGCAGAGTTTCAAGAACTAAAAATCAAGAAATCAATATATGCAGAGATGATGAAATCTAGTTTTCCGTTTTTAGAACCATATCTGATGCAAACTCACACAAATTGAAATGCAACAACACAACATCACGAATTGAAATTGCTGAAGAAAAATATGTATATAAGCTTAAGCATAGTGGGGGTAGAGAGTATAGAGTGTTTTATAGAATATATTGGGGAAGAATAACATAAACAAACACATAGGGGTTGCAGCCCTTACCCTAGAACTACCCCCAATCTCCCTCTCTTGCTTCACTCCCTTGCAGCCCATGATCCAAGGTTGGTGCAGCCACTCACATGGACGACCCATCTTGCTGGCCCTTTCCCATAGAGCAACCCCTATCTCTCCCACTTTCTCCAACTCTCCAAGCAAGAAGAATACGCCCCCCCTTAGCCCTATTTATAGGCCAAGGGGGCTGATTCTAGTGGCTTCATTGGGGTGGACCTTACATGGTCCATATCCAGCCCCAAGATCCAAATCACGTGGTCCCCTTTTGGTGCTATGGACCAGCCTCATGTGGGTTGGTTTTTTATTACATTTGGGCACGTCTAGGCCTAGTCAGGTGAACCCAAGTGACCGGCTAGGCTTGCTTCATCTTCTTGAATGACTTGCCTTCATTCTTACTTTAATGTCTTAGCTGGACGTAGCTTGGATAAGTCTTCAAGATAGGCTTCTTCTAAGTCCAATTCATTTTGTATAACTGGTCCATTCGATTTGAATTGAACCGGTCTCATGACTTGATGTGATCCGTCCCTTGAAGTGCACGAGCCTTGATCTGAAATGCACTAATCCATCTTATCCAATCTGTATCTTTTATCTTCGTATCCCACTTGATATGCTTTGTAACTTGATTTATCTGGAGAGGATAAGCTTCTGGCTTGGTCCATCCTTCGCTTTTGGACTTGATTTCGATCTTGAATTGGATTGGGTCTCACCTGTTCATCTGATTTGCTTTGAATCCTATGGGCTTTTTAACTTGAATTTAAAATCTTTATTTTGAAGTATTTCTAAAAGATTTGGACTTTTAAAAAGGTTTTAAATCATTGGATTTTTGAAATTGGGAGTTTAGAATTTTTTTTTAATTTTGAGTGTTTACAGATGCCCCTCTTTGGCATTAATCTAAATTTACTTGGATAATGGCAAAGAAGAAAACACCCTTTTTGATTTACTTCTCAAATTATTATTGAGAATATAAATCATCCTTCATTTCTTAAAATCCTTTTCCTTGGATTATAGAGGAGGGGATTTCAGCTAAAGGGGACTTGACCTACATTGGGTGCTAGTCCTGAACATGATCATGCATGAACAACTTTGAATATATGCATTCATGGTGTGGGTGATGCAAATGGAGTGTGAGGTTTTAGACTCACTTAAGAGATGAATGAGCTTGGGGAGAGCCCATAAAGGCCGGTTGTCCCAAGTATGATAATCCCATGTCATTTTGACATTTCGGGTTTTCAAAATTCATCAAAAGGGAACTCCATTTAGTTTCTATCAAAAGGACTTTCAATTTTTCATATTTCTCCTCATTCGGGTTTCAATACCCACTACTTGACAGAGGTTTTGTAAGAAATTTTGAAAAATATTTCAAAATTCTATTTTTCATAGAACAAAGTCTAATTCTCAAACAAAATGAAATCCAAATAAGTAGATTCTATTCATACTTTAGGATGGATAAACCTTTTTTTATTGGGATAAGTTGTATGGATATGAGAAAGAGTTACCACGGTCTCTTCTTAAGCGTCTCGTAGTTTAAGGCAAAGAGATGGAAAATTGCTCTTTTTTTGAGCTTTGGCTTTTCCTTTTTTATCTTCTTTTTTTCTCATTCAAAGAAAATACCTCTTTCGGAAGAATTTTTGTATTCCCTCTTTCTATCTGAAGGGAAGACCTCTTTTTAGAAGAGCTTTTGCATTCTCTTTTCTTTCTTTCTTTTTTTTTCTTTCAAAGAGAAGACCTCTTCCGGAGAAATTTTTGTATTCCCTCTTTCTATTCGAAGGGAAGACCTCTTTTTGGAGGAATTTTTGTATTATCTTTTTCTTTTGATTTTGCCAATTTTCCTTTTGGAGAAAGAAGTAAAATTGGGGGGAAAAACTTATCCCTTTGGCTACTCGATTCAACCAAGATCATCCCATTTCCTAATAGCATCTACCATTTGAAAATAGTTTGCTATATTGAATAAGGCTTCATTTTGTAAAACAAAGATTTTTGGAATGTTACCAAATGATTTTTGAAAACTCTACTTTTTATAAAGCATCGATTCCCTCATTTAGGGACATACAATCAATCTTGATCCCTTTTTCAAGAAGTTCAAAGGAGATCCATTTTAAAAATCTTTTTCAAAAGAATTTAACATAGAGCCTATACATAATATTTTTTTCAAGTATTAGGCATTTATAGGGTCTACTAAATTTCTGCCCTCAACATCAATCAGTCAATATGCATTATCAATCTTTTTGTTGTCCCTGTTATGACATGGGGACATTCCCACTTGGGTTGCCACCTTTTTGAGCCTCTTTAGGTGAATGATGTGCATGTGATGTATGACATGTGAAAGTGTATTCCATATGATATGATGGAGATACATGCTTTATGAGATGATAATATATTCAGTCTCCATGAAAATATTTTTAGGGAATACATTCTAAATGCCCCTAGTTTGGTGGAGATGAGTCTTATGATGTCAAATTCCCACATGGTGAAGGGCCATGAGCTTACAATAGAATACAAAGTGGATGATGGGATATGAATGGCATGTCCATGCACTTGACATTAATGACATTTTCTAACATGATCATGACAATCTTGCTTAAGGGTGGACCAAAAATAACCGGTCCTAAGTATCTTCATGGCCATCGTATTTGCATTGACATGGCCTCCACATTCTCTATTGTGGAATTCATGCATTATAGTCCTAGCCTCATCAAGGTCTACACATCTTAATAAGATGCCGGTAAAACTCTTTTTATAAAGAATCCCTCCCAAAATCACATATAGGGTTGAAATTTTTCAAATCAAAGCTTTATCTTTGGAAGAAGCAAATTCGGGAAATCTTCCATTTTCTAAAAAGTTTTTAATGTCATGAAACCAAGGTTTTTCAATTGAATTTTGGTTATTTTGACAAATCTCCAAATCATGAGTGGATGGAGTGGGTGAGTGCCAAGTGTACATGATTTGAAAGAATCGACCAATCTCGTGGCCAACTCATGGTAGGGTAGAAGTTTTTCATTTTTGACTTGCCAAATTTTTGAAACTTGGTTTATAACAAGCATGGAATCTCCAAAGACTTCAATACATGATGTCTCTAGATTTTTCAAAATTTTTAGTCCTTGTATGAGTGCTTCATATTCAACTACATTATTTGAGCATGCAAAATCTAGTCGAATGGCAATTGGGATTTTTCCTTTCTCGGGAGTTATGAGGATGATTCCCACACCTGCCCCTTGTTGATTCTTTGCCCCATCAAAATACATTTTCCATACTTGATTTTCATTAAAACAATTTGCTAAAACATGGTTTAGAAATTCGTTTGCAACTATGCCTTCATTGGGCATTCTATCAAGTATGGGATATGTGTCTTCAAGAGGCAATTCGGCCTCATGATCGGCTCGGGTTTATCCTTTAATGGAGGTTAGATGGTGAAATTTTAAATCATGCTTCATGAAGAGGAGCTGCCATTTACCAAGCCTACCCGTTAGGATAGTTTTTTCAAACAAGTGCTTAATTGGATCAAGCTTAGACACTATCCTAATTTCATGATCTAGGAAATAATATCTAAACTTTTGACAAGCCCACACCAAGGCCAAGTACATTTTCACATGGCTTGATAATTTCTTTCATATGCCAATAGAGTTTTTGAAATGTAGTAAATAGCATATTCCTTAAGACTATCATCCTCATATCGAGCAAACAAAGCACCCAATGCATTCACATGAATGAAAATATAAAGCGATAAAGGTTTTCCTTGCTTTGGAGGTTTTAAAATTGAAGGATTTACCAAATAAATTTTTAATCTTTCAAAAGTTTTTTGGCAATCAGAATCTCATTTAAATTTCACCCTTTTTCTCAAAAACCTATTGAAAGGTTCACATCTTATTGCTAGATTGGAGATAAATCTTCTAATTGCTTGGAGTCGACCTTGGAGGCTTCGGGTTTGGAAGGTGGAGGCATGTCTATGATGGCTCGACGCTTAGAGGTGTCGACTTCTATGACCCTTTGGCTTACGATAAAATATTGGGTTCTAAGGGAAGATGATGTTCCACGATTTTAGGGTCTAGACCCGGCATGTCTTCATAGGTCCATGTAAATACATCAACATATGAATTTAAAAATGCAATGAATGATACTCTTTCATGCTCATGCACCTATCTTGACACATTTTGGGTTAGACTCACTCCCTAAGTTAATTTCTACAAAATCCCCTCCTACGAAATTTAAAAGCTTTTTCAAGTCAAGGATTCTATGAAATTCGAGAAGCTCGGAGGCTTGATCTTCCTCATGGATGAGGAGATCTTCTTCCTTGCTTTGATCATTGTCAAACACTTTAATTTCTAGGGAAGTGTTGGGCAAGAGAGTGGGGATTGTCAATGACAAGCTTGGACGATTTTGGTTTGAGAATATATACAATCTTTGAAGAACTTGAAAATGGGCTTTGTACATGGCCAACATTTTTGGGTAATTTCAAATTTTTTAATTTTTTTATCTTTTCAAAACACAAATTAAAGGATCAATATAAAAGACTTTCTTTTTGAGGCTTTTATCCAAAGAATAGGAGAATGAATATAAACAATTTCCTTTTTATAATTTTTAGATTTTTCAAATGTTTTTGGCTT
This sequence comes from Brasenia schreberi, assembly GCA_036023115.1. Taxonomy (NCBI): domain Eukaryota; kingdom Viridiplantae; phylum Streptophyta; class Magnoliopsida; order Nymphaeales; family Cabombaceae; genus Brasenia; species Brasenia schreberi. Next base: position 8,367,457 of record JAYKKT010000080.1, on the reverse strand, counting down.
TTGGGAATTTTCTAATTTTTTTTTGGTTTTTGCAAATATATATATATATATATATATATATATATATATATATATATATATTTTCTTCTAAAGAGGGATCTTCGATGAAACCTTCAAAGAAAACACCATGATTTAGACTCTAAGCAAGAGGTCTAAGCCATAGGTCTCGGTGTTAGCGGGTTCTAGGGCACCCTTGACCCAAGTGGTCTTAGGTGGAGGTTTAGGGGGTATGGATGGGATATAGCCCAATCCATATCGATTTGGGTTAGGAATAGGTAGGATTGGCTCTAGACGACCTTGATAAGGTGCCTATCCCATGTTCAGCATCATGTTTCAAGGCTTCTTGAGTTTTGAAAAAAATTTATGAAGTGAATGACCTTGGAATCGAGTGTCATCAATATCATGGAGATACACATGATTTATTTTGGGTAGGAGTTGGGAGGTATGGAGGGTGGAAGACTTGGGTGCCTCTAGGGTATATGTGACCCTAGACGGCTTGGGATTGGTCCTAAGTGCAACCCATTGTGCCCCTAGGGGTGGACGACTTGTGTTTATTTTGGTGCAATGGGAAAACATGCTCGGTCCCTTGCAAAGTTGAAAGGTATGGATTCCAAGAGAAACCATGGTCGGTCCCTTAGTTGGTTTATGGATGTTGGGGAAAATTATGACCATAGGTTTGGGTTCATGATACAAACCTAGGCTCAAAGGAACATTTTTGTTCATGATAGGGTTAGGTGTACATAGGATGTCGATGCATGCCTTAGGAGTAACCATGTCTACCATATTTTGAACTTTATTTTGTTTTTCTTTTTGAAATTCCTTTTCTTGGTGTGGGACATTCGGCGCACCTTGAAAATCCATATCCTTGGGTACATTTTATGGGTATGTGGGTGCATGAGTATGATTCGATGCATCCGATGAATATGAATGAATTGCCGATCCTACACTATGAAGGGGAGGATCGAGTAGGGAGTTTATGGGGGAATGTGTTTCGGACATACCTTTTTCAAGCTTGTATACCTTTTCATGGTGAGAGCAAGCATCCTTGCAGGCGTCCTGAGGTTTCTTTAACTCTTGCATGGCTTCGAGCTCCCATTGCTTTGCAAGGTCTTGGATTCTATCTTCCAAGCCTACGTGTGTACAATATTCATTCTCCCATGAAACATGTGAAGTATGTGAGGTGATGCTTAAGGGATTGGAACCCATCAGAGAGAATGTTTGTGAAACATTTGGAGTGAAGTGAATCTCATGCCCCACTCTATTTGTGTGTCTGGAAATGTGGACTTCATTTCCAATTTTCGAAATTTCAAATTTTTGATTTTCAAGTTTTTTTGATTTTCGAAGATTTTCCAATTTTTTTTGGTCATTCGAAACATAATTTTTTTTTGTTTTTCAATGGAAAATGGGGTGCTTGGAGGATGGGCAAGGTTAGATGATTCAATCTCAACACTTGCTGCATTTCAAGCCTCATTTCCTTCATCGAATTTTGGGCTCAATTTGGTTTTCCGTGTATTCTTTTTCTCTCTATGCACCCGAGATGAATTTTCATGTGATCGATGTGCCTTGGCCTTTTGGCTTAAGGCATCAATTTTTTTCTCCATTTCCCTCATTATCTCCCTTAGGGAAGCAATCTCTTCATCTCGGGCTTTAGAGAATTTGGAAAACCGTTTTGAGACATGCGATGAAGATTTCCTTGGCTTGTTTTCAAATGAATGATCTATGCTTGACATTGTTTTTGAAATGCTTCGAGATAAGAAAAACCTATGCAGAAGTTGAAAATTAATACCACGTTTTTGAAAAGCTTGGAATTGGAGATTTTCTTCACTTAAGTTTGAAGTTTTTCCAAACTCGAATCCCACCGGGCATGCCAATTCTATAGACGTGAAATTTTCACTCCAAGCCTATGTAGAGACTTGAAACAAGAATTTCTAATCTACTCTTATGCGAGTGTGCCAGCTAGTTTTCAAAAACTAGCAAAGTATAACAAATTCGACTAAAAGTGGCGATTGTGGCTAAGCGAACTCTTTTCGCTTTAGGCCTTCTTGAACCGATGCTCAAGGGTCAGCCTAAGCACTTAGAAACTTCAAATTTAGAAGTGATAGACTCCAATTCACGTGAAGATGAAGTGTTTATTCAAGTAAGAGTGAGTGCACTAGGTTTCAAGCTTTAAAATGAACAAGTCCTGAAAAACAGAAAGTTCTGTTTTCAGGACTTGTTTCCCGAATTGTTTTCAATGCTTTTCAGACCTCCTAAAATCATCAAAATTTTACAAGATGAAGCTTGAGATGTGGAGAGTTTGTACTTTCAGATCATGATTCGGAGTTGTATTGCTGCAAAATTAAATATGAGAAGTGCCTCTGCTTAGGCACTCAGAACTGTTCTTCTATAGAAATACAAAGACTCAAAGATGAGCCTTTATCTCAGTGCTCAGAGTTCCAAATTTAATGAATTTGATCTTGATGGAAAGCTATGGATGTTACATTTCCAATGAATCAATATTCATTGATTTTAGAGACCTACAAACAGAGTTATGAGATGAAAACCCAAGCTCTATTGTAGGAAAACTGGTTGGACAGACAGTTTACATAAATTTTTTTAGTTTTGCACAATTTTAATTACAATATTGCACGACCCTAAAATTCTTAAAAATTTTATTAGAAGTGAGTCTGTGTGTGTAGAATATGTTTCGAAGCAATTGGAGCAAAGGTTCGAGAATTAAAAATCAAGAAATCAATGTATGCAGAGATGATGAAATCTAGTTTTCTGTTTTCAGTACCATACGTGATGCAAATTCACACGAATTGAATGCAACATAAAATCACGAATTGAAATTGCTAAAGGGAAATGAAGGGAAATATGTATGTAAGCTTAAGCATAGAGGGGGTAGAGAATATAAAGTGTTCTATATAATATATTGGGGAAGAATCACATAAACAAACACATAGAGTGCATACGTGAAAATGAAAATTCAGTACATCTACTCCTTATTACAACATGGGTGGAGACAATGATCCATTAATATAACCCCTTTTAAAATAAATAGAAAGAGGAAAAGTATGAGAATCAAAGTTTATGGATACTTATAAGTCTAATTCATTTTGTATAACTGGTCCATTCGATTTGAATTGAACCGGTCTCATGACTTGAAGTGATCCGTCCCTTGAAGTGCACGGGCCTTGATCTAAAATGCACTAATCCATCTTATCCAATCCATATCTTTGATCTTCGTATCCCACTTGATATGCTTTGTAACTTGATTTATCTAGAGAGGATAAGCTTTTGGATTGGCCCATCCTTCGCTTTTGGACTTGATTTCGATCTTAAATTGGATTGGGTCTCTCCTATTCGTCTGATTTGCTTTGAATCCTATGGGCTTTTTAAAACCTTTATTTTGAAGTATTTCTAAAAGATTTGGACTTTTAAAAAGGTTTTAAATCATTGGATTTTCGAAATTGGGAGTTTAGGAAAAAAATTTAATTTTGGGTGTTTACATCAAGTTAATGAGTCATACTATGAAATTATGGGAAAGAATTATCGAACGTAGGTTAAGACAAGTATCAAGTATAACAGAGAACCAATTTGGATTAATTCCAAGCAGATCTACTATTGAAGAGATTCAGCTTTTGAGATGTCTTATGGAACATTTTAGAGCAAAAAAGAAAGGCCTTCACATGATGTTTATCGATCTGAAAAAAGCTTATGATAGGGTATCAAGGGAGGTTCTTTGAAGAACCTTGAAAAAAAAAGGTATCCCATTGACATACATTAACCTTATAAGAGACATGTACGATGGTGCAAAAACATGTGTGAGCACTCATGAAGGAATGACAGACTTCTTTGAAGTTAACATTGGGTTGCATCAAGGATCAACTTTAAGTCCATACTTATTTATAATGGTGATTGATGAGTTAACTTTAAGTGCCTTAGTGTATGTTATTTGCATATGACATTGTGTTAGTGGAATAGTCTAAGAAAAAAGTTAATAGAAAATTAGAACTATGGAGAGAAGCATTAGAAAGCAAAGGCCTCTGACTTAGTAGAACAGAGACAGAATGTATGGAATGGAAGTTTGATCATTTAGTTACTTCCGAGGACATAAAAATTAAAATTGGCACACATTGCATCCCCCAAAAGGAAAGTTTTAAATACCTAGGGTTAATTTTTGAGAGTGATGGAAGAATTGATAGAGATGTTACAAATAAAATTAATGTTGGTTGGTTAAAATGGAAAGGATCATGAGGTATTCTTTGTGATAAGAAGATATCATTAAAGTTAAAAGGTAAATATTATAGAGCAACAATTAGACCTGCCATGTTTTATGGTTCTGAGTATTGGGCAGTTAACCATTAACATGTACAAAGGATGTCTGTGACAGAAATGAAGATGTTGAGATGGATGAGTGGTCATACAAGAAAAGACCGTATACATAATGAGGTTATTAGAAACAAATTAGGAGTGACACCAATAGAGGATAAAATGAGAGAATATCGTTTAAGATAGGTTGAACATATAAAAAGAAGATGAGAAGAAGAACCTGTAAGAAGGTATGAAAAACTAGATTTGAAAATTATTAAAAGAGATAGAGGATGACCACAAAAATGTTGGAAAGAAAGAATCCATGTAGCGGACCCATCTAATATGGGAAAAGGCTTAGTTGTTGTTGTTGTTGTTGTAGATGGTTTCGTGTCCACTGGCTGCTACAACCTCCTGTGCCCAGGTTTAGTTCAAGTTTCTAGAGTGGCATACCTTGGTGCAGAGCTTACACCCGTATCCATTTATGGAGGAGAAAGTCGAGTTCTGCCAGTTGAGATCTCAAGGTTTGCTTCACATTCTTCCTGATTAAATTGAGAAAATTTATAAAAGAAAAGGATATTGGATGACATCCTAGACCATGATCAATATGAGAAAATAAAATATACAGAAGATTGATCAATTGTTAGAAGCTTGATGACATTGGCTGATCTACGTTGAGCCAAGAGGCAGCAGTGCCACCCAAAATTTGGAAAAAAGAAAAGCTATAACCCAGAGTCAGAAACAGAAAAGTAAGTTTCTCCGTCCAACACTATGAGACGTTCTCCTGAAGCTAACGCCTTTGCATAATTTAAGTTTGCAGATGGATGAAAATATGGTAACCCAAACAAATAAACGTGATCATTATGTTTGTCTATTTCGCGAAGCAAGGAACACCAAACTTGAGACATGGACATTCTTACGTCCGTTCTTTTATTGGGAACTCAAAAGTAATCAAAAGACCGAAAGTTATTACCATTTTAGAAGGTCATTTACATATGAATAAATATATGTGAGCTGGTATGGTTGAGTTGCGGCGAGGAAGAAAATATGAAGTAAGAAAGTTACTGTAATTCGTCTTCGGGTGTTGCTGCTCATTAAATAAGCTTGTTTTATCTTGTTGTGGATGTAGGAGCAGCTCGATGCTAACTTCTTAACAATGTTAAATTTGGTACATTAGTTTATCATCTTTATTTCCTTGTTTTCCGCACATTTTGTTTATCACTAATTGAATTCCACTCAAATGTCAATTGTCCGGACTCTGCACAAATCTGGTGGTTGGCATCGGGTACTGGACGAGGGAGATATTCACCAGTCTAAGCGATGCCGCCACGAGGATTCAATGGGGGTGCAGAGGTATACAACGTCAAGCCTCATGGTGTGCCAACAATAACTGAGATGGGGAACGGTCGTTTTCCATGGGAAGGACTCTACAGATCATGTTCAATTCATGCGCTGCAAGTTATAAACACTGAAGATGAATATGTGTACCCTGTGGATGCTATAAATTATGAAGACAGACCAGCTTGTTATGACAGTAATTCTCTTACTTGTTGCTATATCCTTGTGGGTGGGCCAGGCCCAGGCCACTTTCTCCATGCTCATGTTGGATTTAATGTGCATTAATGACATTTATTTCATTTTGGAATCTCTAAATATTTAATTGATATATGTGAAAGTTCTAAAGTGTAAAAAATAATTATATAAGATATTTTTACAAAAGATGATCAAGAGGAGACAAAGTTTAGTCACATATTAAAGAATGTGACAAACCCATTAGTCATTTTATATAGTTGTTATCTCATGAACCTTAGTTTAAAAAATTTTGGATAATACATGCTATATCACACACGCGTGCACGTGCGTGCTGGGCCCGATTTGGACTTGTGGTTTGGGTTTTGAGTCTATCTTTTTGCACGAAAAACTTTTGATCTAACGATCAAGAGTTTTTCATAGTCATGAATAGAGATAAGGTGGGATGATTCTGGATAAGGAAGAACGGTTTCAGATAAGATGGACGGTTCTTGATAAGACGGGATGGTTGCGGCTAAAATGGTGCATCGTTTAAATCAGATTCATGATCCGTGATCCACATGCGCACCATATAAATAGGTAATTAGGAGTCCTCCCTAAACACAACTTTTCATCTCTCTTCCAGCCGTCTCTTGGTTTTATCTCTGTCCGTGGTATTGCTCCAGTTCCTATATCCATGGTTAGTCCCTTTCTGCCCCAACCATAGGCGACTGAGGTATGCTTGAGATCGACTTAAAGCCAGGTACGTGCTCTTTGAGTTGTGTATGCATTTTATCTTGGGAGGAAAGTACAGGTACCCCTACATACTCATAGTGGTACGCTGATTTCTCTAAGGTAAGTCTGCAAGAGCGACTCGCACAGATAAGTTTCTGAATTTGCTTTTGCTTTTGTTTTTGTACGACTTGATTTGACTTATTTTGGATTTGCGACTGTTGTTTATGATTGGGGCATATTTACATTTGTTACATATTATTTTATTATGTATGTATTCTATGGTTTTTACCAAAAATCTTAAAGAAATCATTTTTCACAGTAGTGAACATGTTTGCATCTGCTATCCTTCGACCTAAGGTCGACTTTACTTCAATACCAAAAAAATTTGTTGGTCCACATTTTAAACATTGATAGCATCATATGAAAAATTGGTTAACCATATTAGGATTGCATTTGTATATCAAGTCAGATTGTCCTCTTCCCGATGATACTGACCCTAAAAGCTCGAATAGAAATGCCGAGTGAAAAGAAGGCACCCTGTGTCAGTGTTGTATTTTATTTGATGTATATAATTCTTTTCCTTTCATGATGACGAAAGATTTATGGGCTGTCTTGGATCAGAAATACAATATTGAAGACCTCGGTCTTGAAAAGTATTCCATGGTAAAGTTCCTTATGTATCAAATAGTAGAGGAGAAATCTGTAACTAAAATGGCCCACAAGTTTCAGTTTTTATGTCATGGTTTGAATGAAGCCAAAATTTGGCTTCTTGACAAGTTTATTGTTATGTCTATTATAGAGAAATTTTCTAAGTCCCTTGAGAGTTTTGACCTACACCTCAAGCATAAAAAGGGTAAGATAACCCTTGATAATCTAATTATAGACATAACAATAGAAAGAGTATAGAAGTGAGAAACCCATTATGCTTATATACAACATCTCTAGGGTTAACCTGATGGTTGAAAGGAAACAACCTAGTGATCCTAAGGAAAAATAGTGAAAGCATAAACCAAAAGCCAAGATCCAAAAGAAACTCAAAAATAATATTAGCTTTGTAATCAGGTTGTACATTGGGCGAGAGATTGTCACTCAAAGAAAGTCAAGAAACTTGCGGATGCTAAAAGAGTTATAGTCAATATGGTGGTGACCACTACACCTATTAATGATGGGTATCTATCTCTTAAACCTCATTTCATTTCTATTTATAAGCCAAAGTACTGAATAGTAGACACTGGAGCTAATGTGTACGTATGTGCTTACCAGTTTCTATTTGCGTCTTACCAAGACATATATGCGAGAATAGTGACCTTAGGGAATCATTTGATTGACGAAGTCAATGGCGAAGTGCATGTGGACTTAAAGTTTCCTTCGAGAAATGTTCTAATTATTAAGAGATTTAGACACATACCAACGTTTCACCAGAATATCCTTAGTGATCCTACTTTAGTTAGGAAGGGATTAAGTTTAGATTTCAAATGCAATAAAGTTGTTATTACACGACTTAGTATTAGGTGTTTCTTTTAGAAGGATTATTTGTGTGATGTAGAGGATCGGTTTAAAATTCATGTAAAACCAATTATTGATTCTTGTATAAATTATAATGATAACAAAGCCTCTACTTTTGTTTCATCATCTTCTTCTTCTTTGTACAATGTTGAATCATCTAATATATAGCATGCTAGGTTGAGCCATGTAAATCCTTATTCCATGAAAAGAACGGTGAATTTAAATATTATTCCTAAAATTATCATATATAAAAGACATAAATGTGGTATATGTGTGCAAGCGAAGCAACTTACGAAACTTTTTCATACGGTTGAAAGGAAATTTAAGATTTTGGATTTCGTGCACAATGATATTTTTGAATTTAGTGGAATGACTATGAGGGATAACAAAAGATATTTTATCATGTTTATTGATTATTAAAGTAGATATTGTTATATTTACTTACTTAAAAGTAAAGGTAAAGCTTTAGAAAAGTTTCAACTATTTAGAAATGAAGTATAAACTCAAACATGCAAGGTACTTAAACGATTAAGGTCTAATAGGATAGCAGAGTATACCTCAAATCTTGAACCCTATATGATATGGTTAATGTTTTACTTCAAAGTTTTTTGTTACCTACCTATATGTGGGGGCAAGCTTTAAATACTGCTTTCCATATTTTGAATAAAGTTCTCATAAGCATAAGGAAAATAGTGTCTTTGAGCTTTGAAAGAATTGAAACACTAGACTCAAATATCTTAAAGTGTGTGGGTGTCTTGCGAAAGTACTCATCCCTTAATACAAAAGAATAAAATTGGGATCTAAAATAATAGATTCTAAAATAATAGATGTTATATTTCAGGGTTACGTGGAGACAAACTATATGTGCAGATTTTTTGTCATCAAATCTGATGTTTCTAGCATAGATGTCAATATAATTATTGAGCTCTGTGATGCTACATTCTTTGAAAATGTGTTTTTCATGAAAACTAGAGTTTCGCAAAGTGTATCTTTTAGAGATTATAATCGTACTATTGATTTCATTCTTAATCATGTGAAAAGAATGATAAATGTGGGGGTGACAATGATTGTGTTGTTTTCATATCAGATGACTCTTAGTAAATAATTGAACCAAGAAGAAATAAACGACATAGGATATCAAAGGATTTTGGAAGAAATTTTGTTACTTTCAATATCGAGGATGATCCTATCATCTTTCAACAGGCTATGACCTCATCCGAGGTTAAGTTTTGGAAGGAAACCATTAATGATGAAATCTAGTAAATTCTTTACAATGGTACTTGAGAATTAGTGGATTTGCCTCTTGGTTGTTCTTCTATAGGTTGCAAGTGGATCTTTAAGAAGAAACTGAATGTAGACGAAACAATTAATCACTACAAGATTAGGTTTATTGCCAAGAGATACACACAAAAGGAAGGAATAGATTACTTTGATACGTATACTCTAGTTTTTCGAATAACCAACATCTGTGTGCTTATAGCACTGACCTTCATATATAACCTCACAATCTATCAAATGGATGTGAAAATTGCCTTTCTAAATGGGAATTTAGGAAGATGTTTATATGGATCAACCAATGGGATTCATAGAGAAAGGGAAAGGAACACATGGTATGTAAACTTAAGGAGATCAATATCTGAGGACTTAAACAAGCTTCCCGACAATAGCCCATCTCCAAGTTGAATGTAATCTTATTGCTTCCTTTGGATTTAAGGAAAAACACACGTTGACCTAAGTGTATATATCCCCGAAGATCAAGTGGGAGTAAGTTTATATTCACGATTACGTATGTTGATGATATCTTGCTTACAACTAATGATCTTGGTCTATTAAGTGAGACTAAGAACTTTATATCTAACAACTTTAAATGAAGGATATGGGTGAGGCAAGCTATGTGATCGGAATAGAAATATTAGGGATAGATCACTTGGAGTTGTTGGGTTTGGTCTCGAGAAAGCATATATTAATAAAGTTTTAGAGAGATTTGGATATGCAAACTATTAAGACCTCATATGATTATCTAAGGCTTTATATAAGAATGAAAGTGGTATTCTTGTGTTTCAACTATGATATTCTTAGATTATCGGTAGTTTGATATATTTAACCAACTGTACATGACCAAATATTGCATTTGTTGTGTGTAAGTTGATTAAGTACACCAGTTGTCCAGATAGAACTCATTGGGAAACTTTAGACATAGTGTTTTGTTTTGTAAATTGGACGATTTCCCTTGGACTATATTATGGTAAACATCCTTCGATTCTTGAAGGATATAGTGATGATAGTTGGATAGCTAAGAAACATAATATTTTGGCTCGATCTACCTTTAAGGCAGAATTATATGCTTTAGATAAGACTAGATTGAAAGTTGAATGACTTAACAGACTTATATCTAGTTTACCTATGGTAAAAAAGTCTTTTCATACAATTTTAATGTATTGTAATTCCATGACTATAATTACTAAGATAAGTAGTTCCAAGTAAAACTAAGAGAGACATCAAAGTTAGACTAACGTTTGTAAGGGCTCTTGTCTCTGATGGGGTCATAATTGCAGGTTTTGTTGGATCAAAAGATAACACAACTGATTATTTGACTAAGGGTCTATTAGTAGTTGAGAAATCAAAGTTCGGGATGGGATTGAAACCCACAATTTATTCATAAACAGTGGCAACCCAACCTAATTGAGTGGAGATCCCACGAATTAGGTTCAATGTGGTAGTAACAAGTTGTTTGGTGAATAGTATGACACTTTGTATTATGTGATACTTTCAATATATGTGTGTCTATCTCTTGTAAACCTCAAGTATCATGATTGCAAGTTTAGCAAGAGATTATTCTCTAAATGTGATCGAGTCATAGGATAGGATGCTAACAATACATCCTTTGAAATACCCAACTAAGTGATTGATATTACGTGGCCCTAATAGGAAAATTGGGTTGTTCCATAAAGTCGATCATGATAAAGAATATGGATGCATGACCAATAATGCATCGTCACTATAGATCACGGTATAACCTTTTATTATGTTGTTACCAATAGATACCTTTATACCCAAGGTTCAGATTCAAGATGTATATTCACCTACTTCCTATGAGAGTAACATTGGATAACTTAGATAATGGTTCAAACAGAAAGGTACTATTATTAAAAGCATAATATGATGGTTGGGTTAAGAGGACACTTTTACACTTAAGGACTTTGTGCGGCATTGTTAGATTTAATGTGCATTAATGATATTTAATTCATGTTGGTATTCCTAAATATTTAATTGATATATGTGAAAGTCTTAAAGTATAAAAAGTAACATATGAGGGACTTTTGTAAAAAATGACCTAGAGGAGACAAAGATTAGTCCCATATTAAAGATTGTGACAAACTCGCTAGTCTTTTTATATAGTTGGTAATTCATGAGCCTTAGTTCAAAGATCTTGGGGAGCATCGACGTGCGTGTGCCGGGTCAGGCCCTTGGGTTTGGGTCTTGAGTTTATCTTTTTACACGAAAAACTTTTGATCTAATGAAGAGTTTTTCACAGTCATGGATAGGGATAAGGTAGGACGAGTCTAGATAAAATGGGACGGTTGTAGCTAAAATAGTGCATCGTTTGGATCGGATCCATGATCTGTGATTCACACGTGCACCCTATAAATAGGTGATTAGGAGTCCTCCCTAAACACACAGCTTTCCCTCTCTCTTCCAAACGTCTCTTGGTTCTATCTCTCTGTCCGTGGTGTTGTTCCAGTCCCTGTATATGTAGTTTGTATCTCTCTTCCCCAACCATAGGTGATTAAGGCGTCTTCGAGGACAACTTGAACTCAGGTACATGCTTTTCGAGTTGTGCTTGCATTTTATTCTACAAGAAAGGTCCAGATACTTGTACGTACTCATAGCGGGGCACTGATTTCTCTAAGGTAAGTTCGCAAGGGTGACTCGCATAGATAAGTTTCTGATTTTACTTTTATTTTCCATACGGTTTGTTGATGGCTTATGTTGGATCTGCGACTGTTGTTTATAATTGGGAAATGTTTACATTTGTTGCACATTTTTTATTATGCATGTATGCCTACAGTTCTTTCCAGCAACATATAATAAGGTGCTTCTTTAAAAACACATAGAAAGAGAGAGAAAGATATAAACATGTAGAGAGAGAGAGGAACCATACTCGTGAAAGAATTATAGAGGTGTTTGATAATGGTTCATTACAGTTTTTCTCTTTACTATACAGGAAGAAGCTTCTCTTGCATTGTTTTTACTATGCTTATGTCATTTCTTTGTGTAAGATAATAACACTAGTCAGGTTGACTTATCATGACAAACAGTGGCCGAGCTGGAAATTTTTGTTGTAGCCCACGGTTTGTGAGCCATACCTTTTTTGTCAAATTTCTAAACCTTGGTGGAGCGTAGATCCGCCATTGGATTGATTAGCATTCTTCGTGTTTCTTTATCTTGAATCTTTCACTTAGTACTCTTTTTTATTGTTAATCTTTTCCGTCTGTCATTACTGGAACCTTTTTAGATGAAAGCACTCTTCCCTAATCCAAGATTTTTTACTTATTTTTGTACATTAAGGGCTCTTGTATTGAACACAAAATAAGCAATAGGAGAGTTTATGACTTCAGTAGACGCACTCTAATCCACAAGAGCATCATTCCCAAATGTGATTTGCGCTCTCTAAGGTGAAACACTTATTTTGTAAAGGAGTGCTCGGACAATTGTCCTGCTAATCAAATTCTTGATGTTTATCTTTTTTGTTGCACAATGAGGAGGCCGAAGTAGATCCTGGCCCCTTCAATTTGTTCAACTCATTGTAACAAAAAATGGTTATTCTCAGGCTGTTAACGTTACATAAGAATAAAGAAACGTTAACGTTATAGGAATTAAACCAAAAATGTTATACATACAGAACGACTTGTAACGAAAAGCCCATACGTGAAAACCAGGAAGATGAAGCTGTTTATAAATACTATATAAAGAATACAATGAAATAGAACTGAGAACCTTCACACAAGCATGTAAAATCACCCTCTTCTTCCTCCCATCTTTCTATGCAGATCATCTCGACACTTTCTGCTGCAAACTTCAATAATCACAGAGGTCAAGAGCTTAAGCAAGGCCGAACAGAGCTCAACATTGATATCAGGGCCTAGTTGTCGAGAACCTTCACACAAGTGTAAATAGTTAATAAAAAAAAGGAGAGTAAATGAAGAAAGACAGAGGCGAAGCTCGACCGAAAGGCAGAGCAAAAAGGAAAGACATAGGTAAGCAATGGGGCAGAGCGTCAAGCTTAGCTAGAAGGCAAGAGGCAAAATAGAGCGGTAAGCTCGGCTAGAAGGAAAGAGGTGAAGCGGAGAGGCATGATCAACCAGAAGGCAAGCAGTGAGGCGGAGCGTTAGACTCAGTCCAAAGGTTGAGTGGCGAAGACCAGACAAAGCTTGCCCTCTCCCCCTTCTTCTTCCCTCTCCCCTTCTCTCTCATTGTATTCTCTCTCTCTCCCCCCCTCGCTCCTCTCCCTCTCTATTTTTTCCTCTCTCCCTCTCTCTCTTCTCGAATCTTCCATCACCCACGATTTTGGTAGAAACCACCTAGTTTTTGGAAAACCACTGTTGCTGGATGAAATTACGAAAATACCCAGATATTTTTGAGTAAAAGATAGTTTTGTCCCTAATGACGAAATGTTAAAACTATTCTTTGGAAGTTTTTGAAAATTACGAAATACCATACTCTAAAAGTATAAAGTTACCCCTTTACGGTTGTAAATTCATAGTTTTGTCATTATGCGAAAAGACTATACTACCCCCATCTTTTTAAGAAAATAAAAAAACAAGTTAAGAGATATAATTATGAATTTGCCCTCGATCAACCACAAATTTCAAAAAAAAATTAGGTGCCTTTTTACTATTTTGCACTAAGTCTTTTTGAAATATTTCAAAATATGACAGAAGGGTAAAATTCTTGGTTTGTCCTAAGGTTTTTGGAAGATTATAATGGCACAAAATAAAGGAGAAAAATTATAGTTTCATCCCTTGGTTGATTTTGAAATGGCATAATCAAGTTAAGAGTTTATCAACTGAAAATACTCATAGGTCTTTGACATATTTTTCAAAATAGTACTATATATTGTTGCAAAGTGTTGCAGTCTACTAACACACGTGGTTGATTGTTTTTTTTTTAGACTGTTCTATTGTTATTTTTGCTAAACAAATTAAAATGAACTCCAAGATTTGTGTATCGGAGTTGACAAAAATAAAAAAAACTGAATGATCTAAATTTCGAAGTGTGGAAAAGATGTATCACTTTAACACTTACACTTAAAGATATAATTATGTTTTAAAGGATACAATTTCACCACCTACTCCAACTATAATAGAAGAAGAGAAGGAAGTGTACAAAATATTCCTTAGAGATGATACCATAGCCAAAACAATAATAACCTATATGGAGGATGACCTAACTAGGATATTTGAAGAATACGAGACTGCAAAAGAGTTGTTTGATTCAATAATAACTAAATACGATACTATAACTAAACTACATGTTTAATTACTACAAAAATACAATTCCTACAAAATGAAAGGAGATAATGTAGTAGAATATGTAAATCAAATGACAAGAGACTTAGTTGTAGTAAAGTCGGTTCAAGATATGTCTTGTTGCTCTAGAGTCAATCCACCATATAGAGGCATTCTGAAACTACACAAATTATATCATGTTTCTCCGATTGACCGCGTTGTTAGGTGTTTCTACTGTCAATCTTCTTGTTGTGACAATATCTCTTATAATACCCCATCTTCTGATTTCTTAAAAGTTTAACCGCCTTTCTTTTTATTCTTGCCAAATTTTTTGTTTGGTTTACTATTTTTTTAGTTTGGGGTAGGGGTTGTTTCAATATCTTCTTGAGCTACTAGCAACTTATCCTTATTTCTATTTATGTGCTCTTATTCAATTGCTAGGATAACTTAGAACGGTTTGTTTCACCTCCTAATCTCAAAGTCATGGCATCCATATTACATGAAGAGGGAAGACTATTTAGGATAGTTGATATTTGGGGGCTATGGACCTAAAGAAATATGAACCAGGAGAACATATGATGTATGTGAAAAATAACACATTCTCAGATGTCCTTGGTGTGGGGTCCTTAAGGATTTATGTACATGGTATACGGGTCATTCTAACTGATGTACTAATTGTGCCAAGTATAAGGCGTAATTTCGTCTCGGTTACTGCCTTGATTAAGAAGGATTTTGAAGTCATGTTTGTCCCTTGCAAGGTAACCATAGGGAAATATGGAAGGATAGCCTTCTCGGGAGTGTTTAGTGACGAATAAGGTTTGTTCAAATTAAATGAAAGAGAAGGATTTTTTGCTTATATCGATTGTGGCTTTAATGTTAATGTGAATGTGTGGCATAGATGCCTAGGGCAGATAAGTCTGAAAAAGTTCAGAAAATTATTTGACTTTGACTTATTGCAAGGATTTCAAGAAAACACTTTTGGTAAATGTAAAACATGTATATAAGGGAAAGGATAAGAAAGGCATTTCTCAAGAAAATATTAAGGGCAACAACCCTGTTAGAAATCATTTACACTGATTTATGTAGACCTTTTAGTGTAAGATTTCATTGTGGGAATGTATATTTTATAACTTTTATCAATGATTACTTGAGATATACATATATATCTGTAAACACCGCGAAATCCCACGAATTTCTCAAATTCATCTGGTTTTGTACAAGCAGCCCCAAAGGGCCATTTTGAGTCTGGAAACCCAGGAGCCTTCCAGACAACCCTGTATATATGTTTTAAACTTCATATTTCAAAAATATATAATATGGCTTTTGAAAACCTTTTAAAAAATGTTTTTGATACCCCGAAGCAGCTTGGCCTAATCCAGACAAGACTAGGAAAGCTAAGAAGAGCCCGTAACCGGAGCACATATCAAGCCCGACACAGCAACTCTCATATCAAATCCATACCCCCAGGATCTCGAACGTCCAAGACCCTGTTATTATCAAAATGTCATTTGAAGTCATCTTCGAAAGGCAGAAACGGAGGCGAACGATCATGTTGGCGAAGACCCAACGCAGACGGAGTGCTGATGCTGTCAGACCCCGCACAAATCGTCCGTTTCGAACACAGCTCGAAGGAGTCAGAGTTTAGTTTGGATCAGATCTGGACCATATATATCCAGATCCCAATCCAAACCCATAGGTGGACTTGGATTTGGATCCAGAGATCCAATCCAATATCCATATCCATGGCCCACATCACCTTCTCATAAATGGAGGTGGGGCCCACTTGAAATTCACGTGGGATCATGGGCATGAGAGAGAGTGGGGGTGGATAAGATCAAGTGTGTTGTAATTAAGCTTGACTTGTGTGTCAAGTTTGGGGTTAATCATGTGGGTTAGCCTAGTTAAGTGGGTTTAAGCTTGTAATTAGCCAAAACCTAACCTAGGGCTGCACCAACATGAAGTGGTTAAGGTCTATGGGCCATGCAAAGGGAGCTCCTTCACCTAAACCTAACCCAAAATACCTAATCCTAGCCTTCCACCCTAATCCACCCCTAATCT
This sequence comes from Brasenia schreberi, assembly GCA_036023115.1. NCBI lineage: Eukaryota > Viridiplantae > Streptophyta > Magnoliopsida > Nymphaeales > Cabombaceae > Brasenia > Brasenia schreberi. The sequence continues at coordinate 8,350,847 of JAYKKT010000080.1, read as the reverse complement.
GAGCCTAATCACCTAACCCACTTCCCTAATCCCGACCTAATCCCAACCTAATCACCTAACCCACTTCCCTAAACCTAGGTTAATTTCCCTAAACCTAGCCTAATCCTAGCCTAATCACCTAACCTAGTTCACTAAACCTCACCCTAGAACCCAACCACCTAACCAAACCCTAAATCCCTAAACCACCCCTAGCCCACAATCTACCCAAACCACTAGTATTTAAAATATCTGGCCCTACCCTTTCCAGCTCACCTTATCTTCATACCACCCTACCTAAACCACCTAACCACTACCCCAAACCCAGCCCTAACTGACCTACCCATCCCTAGATAACCCCCCCCCTTGGGGGCGGGTTTTCCTATCTAGAAGCCTTCCCCAAGCCCAGTCGGGTCCTCTCCTTCCTCCACTTCCCCAAGCTCCACCTGCTCCACCTGCTCCACATCCCACCACCACCAGCACCACCACCGCCACCACCATTCCAGCCGAAGCCCCCTCCATCGTCATCCTCTTCACTTGACCGAACCAGCCGAGCCCCCACATCTGGCTGCTCCTCAACCACCCGCCGCCTCTTCATCCGGTTAGTACCCCACACTCTACCTAGCTCCTTCTCCACTCCCTCTCCACTCCCAACCACCCACCATACCACCACCTTACCCTAATATCAGCCACTTGCCGCCACCACTCCCACTCGGCCAAGCCTTAGTCACCCTAACTACCCGCCACTACCTAACCACCCTAGCTACACCCGACCACCCTATTCGACTTCCTAAGACCTGCCCATAGCACTCCCTTACACCCACTACCCCCACTACCACCTAGCCCCATCACCCAGCTAGCTTCCTTCCCATACTCCCTAACACTATATACTCTCCTAGTGACCCCATATACTCACCTTGCCCAACCCCTTTTATCCCCCACATCAAGGCGACACCCTTGCTTGCAGCCGGCCACCTTCAAGGCGCCTCTCCCGCGCCCCATTTGCAGCCCGGCCAGCACCTCTTGCCGTTCACCCTCGCGGAGCTCCCTTTTGCAGCCCAAGGCGAAGGCCAAGCCCACGCTCAAGCAAGGCCTCTACGGACCAGCTACTAGTAAGTGCCTAACTCGGTCTTTAGTTGTATACTTGCTTGAGATTCAATTCGATTCGGGGTTGTAATAACGGAGCATAGTCTCCCCCTGCTTGTAATAACGTGGCTTGGCACACCCACACATGTGCACTCTTTTAGTTGTGCACGATTTTGAACACACACGGGCCTAATCAGCCCCTAATACATAAGTATATACATATACTTTCATTTTTGTAGGGTTTTTACTTAAGTTGGGTGCGTTGTCTTTCAATTCAAGCACTCACACACATTGAGCCTTCGCTCTTATTTGAAAGACCCAAGTAAGGGCCGACCTATACTATTTGGGTTTCATTTCATGCCGTGTGGGTAAGTCTTTCAATTCAAGCACTCTCACACACATTGAGCCTTCGCTCTTATTTGAAAGACCCAAGTAAGGGCCGACCTATACTATTTGGGTTTCATTTCATGTCGTGTGTGTAAGTCTTTCAATTCAAGCACTCTCACACACATTGAGCCTTCGCTCTTACTCCCAAGACCTTAGTAAAGGCCTTATTGCAGTTATATTTGGGTTTCATTTATGTTGTGTGCGTAGTACTTCAATTCAAGCACTCACACACATTGAGCTTTCGCTCTTATTCCCAAGACCTTAGTCAAGGCCATACTGCAATTTATATTTGGGTTTAATTTCATGTCGTGTGTGTAAGTCTTTCAATTCAAGCACGCACCCACATTGAGCCTTCGCTCTTATTTGCAAGACCCGAGTAAGGGCTCATATACATACTCTATATACATATCTCCCTTCGGTTATTTCCCTTAGGTTATTTCCCTTCGGTCATTTTCCTTCGGTTATTTCCCTTCGGTTATTTCCCTTCAGTATTGTCTTTACATTCGGGTTTTCCCTTTGGAGTAGCGTGAGTTTGTATTGCATGTACGCCATACCACGAGGTAGGATGCATATTGCATCAAAGCAAGCCCCGCTCGAATTCGCCCATATAGTGGAGTGTTCATAACACACAAACTAGGTGGCCCGAAAAGGGATAAAAGAAAAGACTTAGGCACGTGCAAATCCACGTGATCTAAAACATGCAATCGCATCTAAAAGACCCGAATTAGACACCTCGAACCGCTTCGTAGACTTTTTCTCCCAAAACTCGATTTTTGCAAAGCGTACAGACTGATCCTTGCGCATCGGTGCAAGAAGGTCTGCGACGACAAGAGCTCACTTGCTCATAGTCACCACGATTAGAAGTCAGTGTTAAATATATCTTCGCTAGCTTAGGTAAGCTAGCTGGCATGCCCTGTTTGCATAAATAAAGGCCTTAGACGCATGAGAGGATCCGCTTCGAGCCCTGAAAAGGTGTGAGGCGGGGATTTTTTCGCGCGTCTACAGAGATTGGCACGCCCGGTGGGACGTGAGCCTTTCAAAAATCGAGTTTTTAAGTAGAAGTCTTGCGAAAATTTTGTAAAAGGTGTCATTTTAACTTGTTTTCTTTGCTTGTACTTAGGACATTTTGAAAAAGCTTGAAAAGCATGTCAAAATCCAATCCAAGTGAAGTGTCGAGCCAAGGCTCATGCGCATCAAGTTCTCACTCTAGGAGGATTTTCAAAAACAAAATAAAACTAGATGAAATCGACGACTTGAGAAGGGAGTTTGAGGCCAAAATTGATGCTCTCAGCCAAGAGGCTGAAGTAGGCGATTCATGTTCATCAAACGGTGAACAAAGGCCTAAAAAGAAATCTGAAAAACCTCGCAAGCACAAAGAGGCCTCCGTAATGGAAGGCAACCAATACCACGAGTCCTTCACACAAAAGGACCGTAAAGCCCTACAGCAGTTGCTGAAAGGGCAGAATAAAGAGAAAAGAAGCTACGCCCTGTCTGATTTCCTTCCTATGGATTACGAAATAGACAGTGACGATGAAATACCGAACTTCTAACGGTATGATGGCATAGGAGACCCTAGGTCTCACTTGCAGCTTTTCTCGCGTCGAGCCCATAAGAAGAAAAAGGACTCGATGAAATGGGTGTATTGGTTCCCTTTATCCCGTAAAGGCACAGCTGCCAAATGGCTGGCTTCCTACGACTTAAGCCAGTTCGCTACTTTTGAAGAGTTAGCGAACTGCTTCATGCAAAGATTTGCACACAACGTAGAAGTCACGCCAACTCTGAATACCTTAAGGGATACAAAGCAAGGCATGAACGAAGATGCACATGCCTTCATTATAAAATGGAGGTCGCTTTTGGGCCAAGTACGAGAGCCCATATCCGAAGGATGCGCAGTAATGCTCATCCTGGATAACTTTAAAAGCGAGTTAAAAACCCTTCTCTCGCTCCATGAGATTTCAACTTTCCATAAGTTGATGAAAAAGGCCTCCCTTTTCGAAACCAACTTGCGAAAAGGGACATACGATCACTTGTGGAAAGGAAGTGCCGTTCCAAAAACCCGCTTGGAAAAGCCCATCGCATATGGGCTGCCCACGACGGACAAAGGGGCAAAGCCCCATAAAATCGCCAATGTCCGGGTGGATCCAGGCGTGGCGGGCACTTCCAAAAAATTTTGAAACGTTAGAAATTAAGAGGGAGCAAAATTTTCAAAAACCAGTTGAAAAACGGGAGTATACTCCGCTAGGGCAGCCTGTGTCAGAGGTCCTAGACCTCCTACTTGCCCAAGGCATGATAGAACTCCCTGAAATCCCCGAAGGAGTCACTTCCAAAGGGGGGTATTTAAACCGATTTTGTAAGTATCATCGGGTCAAAGGCCATGATACCAAACGCTGCTTCTCCCTCTTAAATAAAATTGAGAACTTGATAGCAGAAGGCCGACTCCAGGTCACTGCGGAACCTGAGCCACCTCAAGCTATCTTCAAGGAACCCTTTCTCAAACACGCCAGTGGCAGTGGGAAAGGAAAGGAGGTATGTATCCTCACCATTTCTAAGGAACTAGCACAAAAACCAGAACCTGGTCGACCTACTTGTGTGCCCATTCTTGTACTATACAAGAAGCCCGCCCAAGTCGTCATTCGGGGACCACCAAAAGTGGAAACCCCGGTAAAACCAGTTTTAAAAATCCAAGGTTCTCCTCAGCTCATCCTTAGAGCCAAGTTTAGCGCAAACCCTAGGCTGGTCGTGGGGGAAGTCACTAGATCCGGGAGGATCTATCAACCCCCGCACCTTCAAGGTGCTCAAAAGGTGGTCAGTGTGCCTGGCCCCTCAAAAGCATGTATCCCTAGTGTTCTGCCAAAAGCAGATAAGGACAAAGTCATCCTAAATCCTTATGACTTCGAAAACCACCTTTCAAAGATTCCTATTCACATGTCTATCCTAGAGCTTATAAAAACTTCGCCTAGGCATAGACTTGTATTAGAGAAAATTCTAGAAAGGGACAAGGTTGATTCGAACATAAGTCCGGAATCCTTGTCTGCCCAAGTGGCTTTATTAGGAACAAAATCGCCCATCACTTTTTCGGAAGATGATGTAGATAGACCCTACGAAACCCATAACCAGGCCCTGCATATCGAGGTGGTTCTAAACAACTACTCTCTGGACAGGTGCCTAGTCGATGGTGGAGGAGGGCTCAACATCCTTCCACTTCATGTGGCGTACAAAATCGGAGTCACCTTGACTTCAGTAAACCCAAGCCCCATCATTATCACTGGATACGATGGGAATGCGTCTAGACCTTTAGGATCCATCGAACTCCCAATGGAAACGGGAGGGATCGAACACACGGGGGTGTTCCATGTCTTGGACATCCACCCCCATTATAACCTGTTGCTGGGAAGGCCCTGGATACACAGTTTGTGCGCTGTGCCATCCACCTTCCACAGGTGTATCAAGATCCCTTTTAGGGACCAGGTCGTAGTGATCCTAGGTGAGAGTCACCCACAGCTTCAGGGGATCATAAACTCCCCTTGTTTATCAAGCTCCCAGGCCCATGAGGCTAACCTGGGGCAAATTATGGTTGAGCCACCTCGGCTCGTGTTGAACAACCCTAGGAAGGTTGTATGTGTGAAGGGGCCGCCCAAAGCAGGCCCCCTCCCGACTTTAATCCTTCTAGGAAAACCCAAGCGTTTCCTATTTCCAAAGCCCCTGGACAAGAGGCCATATGAGCACAATATAGACGATAGCACGTTCCAGGACCACGATTTATACTCAACCTTTTCAAAAAACAAAAAGTCATGTAACATGTTGTTGAACATGGGCTACACGCCCTACAAGAGTCTAGGGGCACAGAACCAGGGTCTCCTAGAGCCCATCCTTCCTAGGGCCAATCCAAGCCGATATGGGATCGGTTATACTCCCCGAATACCGCTGGAGCCACCCCCTGTGACCACCTGGGTCAAGGGTGCCTCGGAGCCTGCCTTAGAAGATACCTACGATTTAGACCTCCTATTCCGAGTCTAACCCGTAGTGTTTTCCCTTTGTAGGTATGACGGAAGATCCCTTTTTCTAAAAATACAAAAACATTTGAAAAACTTAAAATCAAAAAAATTGAAAAACAAGAAAAACCAAAAACAATGGAAAAACAAAAACTCGAAAAAAGAGTGCTTTGTATAGTTCCCAAAGTTCTTGTTTTACAAAAACCCAAAAAAATCGAAAATTTGGAAAATACCAAAAAGATTTTATACATAGCTGCTCCTGGTAAGACTTTGGCAAAAGAAAAGGATTTCGAAAGAAACATCGTCTGCATAGCCAGACCAAAAGTTTCGAAATCACTTGAAAATCTAAGTACAAAACCAGGTCATTTTGAAAACCACGCATCAAATTCCCTCGGGTCTATAGCCCACGAGAATGATCAAAGCCCAGAAGTGGATCCCCTTGAGGAAGATCCCACTTCTGAGCTCCCAGAATTTCATAGAATTCTCGATTTTGAAAAACCTTCCCAATCAGTAGGAGGAGATTTCATAGAGGTGAAACTAGGGGATGATTCCAATCCCAAAACCATCAAAATAGGCGCATGCTTGCATGAAACTGAAAAGTTAGCATTCATTGCATTTCTACGAACCTATTTAGATGTGTTTGCATGGACATATGAAGACATGCCGGGCATAGATCCCAGCATTGTCGAGCATCGTCTTCCCTTAGATGCAGGTGTAAAACCCATAAAGTAGAAGCTTAGGAAAATACACCCGAATGTACACAAGCAAAGTCAAAGAGGGTTTAGAAGATCTGCTAAAAGCCGGATTTATAAAACCCATTGCGTATTCTGATTGGTTATCAAATATCGTTGTAGTTCAAAAAACCAATGAGAAAATTCGAATATGCATCGATTTCAGAAACCTAAATAAAGCCACTCCAAAGGATAATTATCCTTTACCAAACATAGATTTGATAGTCGATAGTACTGCAAATCATGAAATGTTTTCATTCATGGATGGCTATTCAGGCTATAATCAAATCAAACTAAGTCCACGAGATCAGGGTAAGACCTCCTTCACAACCCCATGGGACACGTACTGCTATACAGTCATGCCCTTTGGTTTGAAAAACGCCGGCGCAACATACCAACGAGCCATGACCACGATCTTCCATGATCAAATTCATGAGCTTGTAGAAGTGTATGTGGATGATCTCTTGGCGAAATCCAAAACCCGATGCACCCATATCGAATATTTACAAAAGATTTTCGAAAGGCTTAGGCTTTACAAAGTAAAGCTAAACCCTCAAAAATGTGTGTTCGGGGTAGAATCAGGGAAGCCTCTAGGCTTTATGGTGAGCCAAAGGGGAATAGAAGTCGACCCCTCTAAGTGTCGAGCCATCATAGACATGGCTCCACCCTCCAATCTCACCCAAATCCGTAGCCTCCAGGGTCGATTACAATCCGTTCGCCAATTCATATCGAATCTGGCCACTAGATGCGAACCCTTCAACAAACTGTTGAGGAAGGGCACGAAATTCTTATGGGATGACGAATGCCAAAAGTCCTTCGAGAGACTGAAGGCATACTTGGTTAATCCCCCCGTTTTGAATCCTCCAAAGCAAGGAAAACCACTTTTATTATACATCTTCGTGCATGCAAATGCTTTAGGAGCCCTGTTGGCTCAATACGAGGATGACACCCATAAGGAGTATGCCATATATTATATTTCGAAAACTCTCTTGGCTTAAGAACGAAATTATCAAGCCATGGAGAAGACGTGCTTGGCCCTAGTCTGGGCCTGCCAGAAATTCAGAGACTATTTCCTAGATCATGAGCTCTGGATAGTGTCCAAGCTTGATCCAATCAAGCACTTGTTCGAAAAACCCATTCTCACGGGTAGATTGGGCAAATGGCAACTCCATCTAATGGAGTATGATCTGAAATACCATCACCAGATCTCCATTAAGGGGCAAGCCCTAGTAGATTACGTGGCTGAATTCCCCTTAGAGGACGCATATCTCACTCTTGTCGAAATGCCTGATGAAGACATATTGCAAAACCATTTTCAAAACCACATATTGACAAACTCTTTCGAAAACCAAGTGTGGAAGATGCACTTCGATAGAGCACGAAACCAACGAGGGGCTGGTGCTGGGGTCATCCTAATCTCCCCTGAAAAGGGCGAGATTCCCATAGCAGTCCGCTTAGATTTCGAATGTTCTAACAACGTAGCTGAGTATGAAGCACTCATACAAGGCTTAAGGATTTCGAAAACTCTAGGGGCATCATGCATCGAGGTCTTTGGAGATTCGCTCCTTGTCATAAACCAGGTTTTGAAAATTTGGCAAGTATGTAATGAGAAACTACTTCCATATCATGAGTTGGCCACTCGACTGGTCCAATCCTTCCAGTCGTGTAAACTCACACACATAGGAAGAGAGGACAATGGCATCGCCGATGCCCTCTCCTCCTTGGGTTCAGCCTTGAAGGTCGATCCCATTTCAGGGACCAGATCTTTGGAAATATGGCATGCGTCCCACCCATCCACACACGACTTGGATATTTGCCAAAACAACCTAGAGTCTATTGAAAAACCCTGGTTTTATGACATAAAACAATTTTTAGAAAATGGGGGATTCACCGAGGATGCCACATCGAAAGATAAGGCATTCATTCGTAAGATTTCGACCCGATACACCATTCTGGGTGGGGTCTTATACAAAAAAAGTTTTACCGGCATTCTGCTTAGGTGTATCGACCTAGAGGAGGCTAGGATAGTGATGCATGAGTTCCACGATAGAGAATGTGGAGGTCATGTTAATGCCAACATGATGGCAATGAAAATACTTAGAGGGGGCTATTTTTGGTCCACCCTGAAAAAGGATTGTCACGATCATGTTAGGAAGTGTCATCCGTGTCAAGTGCATGGGCACGCCATTCATATCCCATCATCTGCATTGCATTCCATGGTCAGCCCCTGGCCATTTACCATGTGGGCGTTTGACATCATAGGCCCAATATTTCCAAAGGCCTCGAATGGGCATCGATTTATTTTAGCAGCCACGGAGTATTTCTCCAAGTGGGTGGAAGCTATTTCCCTAACCAATGTAATGGGGCAACATGTGGTGGCTTTCATCCGAAGGAATATCTTGGCTCGATTTGGGGTTCCACGAGACCTTATGTCTGATAATGGCACCCCATTCAAGAACGAGCGGATGGTTAAGTTGTGCAACACGTATGGCATAACTCACCATTTCTTCTCGCCCTACTACCCTCAAGGCAACGGCCAAGCCGAAGCCACAAACAAGACTCTCATTAGTATTATTGAGAAAACCTTAGAGAAGGGTAGGACGTGGCACGAGAAGATGGATGAAGCCTTATGGGCTTATAGGACTTCCATCCGGACTCCCACGAATGCCACACCATTCGAATTGATCTATGGCACAAACGTCATTCTTTCCATTCATACTCAACTGCATTCATTCCATACATCCATAGCACTCGACCTCCCCCTAGAGACGCTTCAGCATGCTAGGATGGCCGAACTAGATTTGCTAGATGAGAGGCGACTCCTTGCCATGGATCATGCTCGTGCATACTGGCAAAGGATAGCCCGACATTATAGCAAACACATGAGACCTCGCCACTTTGAAGTAGGGGATCTGGTTTTAAAAACTATCCATCATCGTGGCCCACACCCCCTAGGCAAGTGGCGCCCCAACTAGGATGGACCCTATGTTGTACGAGCAACCACTACGAATAATTCGTATTGGCTGATCGATGTAGAAGGTAGGAATTTAGCAGATCCTATCAATATTCAATACTTAAAGAAGTATCATGTGTAGGATCTGGATTAAATTCTATTTTTCGAAAAATTATAGGGATAGCTGCCCTGAGACATGTGAATAAGGTGCAAAAGCAAACTCGTGTGACCCTAAGTAAAGAGAATTCACACTTGTGAAAGAGTGGAGTTTTCAAAATCGTGGTTACATTTCAAAATCCTTCTTCTTACAAAGAAAGGCCTAGTTCAATATAGCAAGATACTTGCAAGTAGTACGTGCTATTTCTAAATAGGCTGATCTGGAATGGATCGAGTGTAGGCTTGGGATAAGTCCTCCCCTCTTCTCTTCTCCCTCTAAAAGGAAAACAAAGGCCCAAAACAAAAGGGAATTTCCCATTCAAAGTCTCTTTTCAAAAAGAAAGAAACCAGAATTTAAAAGAAAAATCGATTCTCTTATAAAAAGAGGGATTAAAGAAAAAATACTCCCAAAGGGAGACCCTCGATGAAAAAAAGGAAAAAGAGGCCAAAAAGCTCAAAAAGAGCAGTTTTTCGCCTTCTGTGCCTCAAACCACGGGACGCTTTAGAAGGGACCGTGGTATCTCTTTCCCATACCTGGCTTATCCCAAGCTAAAGCATGGTTCATTTTGAGGAATCCTAAAGTAAAAATAGGATTTACTTACTTGAATTTCATCTTGTTTGAGAATTCGACGTTTCGAGTAAGACGTAGGAATTTGAAATATGCCTTGTTTTCTTATAAAACCTCCGCTAGATAAGCGAGTGTTAAGACTCAAACAAGGGCAAGCACGAAGAGCTCGAGATCCTTAGAATCGAGGCTCAAGACAGTTGTCCCTTTTTGTAAATAGCTTTGTAAAAAAGTTTTGAAAACCGAACATCGAACAGCATAGGATTTGCTCACTTGGAGCAGTAGGCCTTGTAAGTCTCTAGAGTTCGACCACATCTGGTCCCTGGAAGGTCGCCACTTTTGGCACCACACCCATGTCATTTGCATTCCACGCATGGTACTTGCATGAACATGATCCCATTTTAGGACCAGATCCCATAGAACCCTTTGGCGTGATATCTCCTCCTACCAGAGTTTGTAAATTGAGATTTTTGCTAAAAATTGGGGCGATCCCATGTTCTTCGTGGATAGATCTAGGGAGACATTAAAAGGGGTGTTTGTCATCTTTGCCCTTATCCAAATCTATTTGGACAAGGCCAAAGAGGGGCATCTGTAAACACCCCGAAATCCCACGAATTTCTCAAATTCATCTGGTTTTGTACAAGCAGCCCCAAAGGGCCATTTTGAGTCTGGAAACCCAGGATCCTTCCAGACAACCCTGTATATATGTTTTAAACTTCATATTTCAAAAATATATAATATGGCTTTTGAAAACCTTTTAAAACACGTTTTTGATACCCCGAAGCAGCTTGGCCTAATCCAGACAGGACCAGGAAAGCTAAGAAGAGCCCGGAACCGGAGCACATGTCAAGCCCGGCACAACAACTCTCGTATCAAATCCATACCCCCAGGATCTCGAACGTCCAAGACCCTGTTATTATCAAAATGTCATTTGAAGTCATCTCCGGAAGCCAGAAATGGAGGTGGACGATCATGTTGGCGAAGACCCAACGTAGACGGAGTGCTGATGCTGTCAGACCCCGCACAAATCGTCCGTTTCGAACACAGCTCGAAGGAGTCAGAGTTTAGTTTGGATCAGATCTGGACCATATATATCCAGATCCCAATCCAAACCCATAGGTGGACTTGGATTTGGATCCAGAGATCCAATCCAATATCCATATCCATGGCCCACATCACCTTCTCATAAATGGAGGTGGGGCCCACTTGAAATTCACGTGGGATCATGGGCATGAGAGAGAGTGGGGGTGGATAAGATCAAGTGTGTTGTAATTAAGCTTGACTTGTGTGTCAAGTTTGGGGTTAATCATGTGGGTTAGCCTAGTTAAGTGGGTTTAAGCTTGTAATTAGCCAAAACCTAACCTAGGGCTGCACCAACATGAGATGGTTAAGGTCTATGGGCCATGCAAAGGGAGCTCCTTCACCTAAACCTAACCCAAAATACCTAATCCTAGCCTTCCACCCTAATCCACCCCTAATTTGAGCCTAATCACCTAACCCACTTCCCTAATCCCGGCCTAATCCCAACCTAATCACCTAACCCACTTCCCTAAACCTAGGTTAATTTCCCTAAACCTAGCCTAATCCTAGCCTAATCACCTAACCTAGTTCACTAAACCTCACCCTAGAACCCAACCACCTAACCAAACCCTAAACCCCTAAACCACCCCTAGCCCACAATCTACCCAAACCACTAGTATTTAAAATATCTGGCCCTACCCTTTCCAGCCCACCTTATCTTCATACCACCCTACCTAAACCACCTAACCACTACCCCAAACCCAGCTCTAACTGACCTACCCATCCCTAGATAACCCCCCCCCCTTGGGGGCGGGTTTTCCTATCTAGAAGCTTTCCCCAAGCCCAGCCGGGTCCTCTCCTTCCTCCACTTCCCCAAGCTCCACCTGGTCCACATCCCACCACTACCAGCACCACCACCGCCACCACCATTCCAGCCGAAGCCCCCTCCATCGTCATCCTCTTCACCCGACCGAACCAGCCGAGCCCCCACATCCGACTGCTCCTCAACCACCCGCCGCCTCTTCATCCGGTTAGTACCCCACACTCTACCTAGCTCCTTTTCCACTCCCTCTCCACTCCCAGCCACCCACCATACCACCACCTTACCCTAATATCAGCCACTTACCGCCACCACTCCCACTCGGCCAAGCCTTAGTCACCCTAACTACCCGCCACTACCTAACCACCCTAGCTACACCCGGCCACCCTATTCGACTTCCTAAGACCTGCCCATAGCACTCCCTTACACCCACTACCCCCACTACCACCTAGCCCCATCACCCAGCTAGCTTCCTTCCCATACTCCCTAACACTATATACTCTCCTAGTGACCCCATATACTCACCTTGCCCAGCCCCTTTTATCCCCCACATCAAGGCAACACCCTTGCTTGCAGCCGGCCACCTTGAAGGCGCCTCTCCTGCGCCCCATTTGCAGCCCGGCCAGCACCTCTTGCCGTTCACCCTCGCGGAGCTCCCTTTTGCAGCCCAAGGCAAAGGCCAAGCCCACGCTCAAGCAAGGCCTCTACGGACCAGCTACTAGTAAGTGCCTAACTCGGTCTTTAGTTGTATACTTACTTGAGATTCAATTCGATTCGGGGTTGTAATAACGGAGCATAGTCTCCCCCCGCTTGTAATAACGTGGCTTGGCACACCCACACACGTGCACTCTTTTAGTTGTGCACGATTTTGAACACACACGGGCCTAATCAGCCCCTAATACATAAGTATATACATATACTTTCATTTTTGTAGGGTTTTTGCTTAAGTTGGGTGCGTTGTCTTTCAATTCAAGCACTCACACACATTGAGCCTTCGCTCTTATTTGAAAGACCCAAGTAAGGGCCGACCTATACTATTTGGGTTTCATTTCATGCCGTGTGGGTAAGTCTTTCAATTCAAGCACTCTCACACACATTGAGCCTTCACTCTTATTTGAAAGACCCAAGTAAGGGCCGACCTATACTATTTGGGTTTCATTTCATGTCGTGTGTGTAAGTCTTTCAATTCAAGCACTCTCACACACATTGAGCCTTCGCTCTTACTCCCAAGACCTTAGTAAAGGCCTTATTGCAGTTATATTTGGGTTTCATTTATGTTGTGTACGTAGTACTTCAATTCAAGCACTCACACACATTGAGCTTTCGCTCTTATTCCCAAGACCTTAGTCAAGGCCATACTGCAATTTATATTTGGGTTTAATTTCATGTCGTGTGTGTAAGTCTTTCAATTCAAGCACGCACCCACATTGAGCCTTCTCTCTTATTTGCAAGACCCGAGTAAGGGCTCATATACATACTCTATATACATATCTCCCTTCGGCACTTACTTTACAAGTCATTTCCCTTCGGTTATTTCTCTTCGGTTATTTTCCTTCAGTATTGTCTTTACATTCGGGTTTTCCCTTTGGAGTAGCGTGAGTTTGCATTGCATCTACGCCATACCACAAGGTAGGACGCATATTGCATCAAAGCAAGCCCCGCTCGAATTCGCCCATGTAGTGGAGTGTTCATAACACACAAACTAGGTGGCCCGAAAAGGGATAAAAGAAAAGACTTAGGCACGTGCAAATCCACGTGATCTAAAACATGCAATCGCATCTAAAAGACCCGAATTAGACACCTCGAACCGCTTCGTAGACTTTCTCTCCCAAAACTTGATTTTTGCAAAGCGTACAAACTGACCCTTGTGCATCGGTGCAAGAAGGTCTGCGACGACAAGAGCTCACTTGCTCACAATTGCCACGATTAGAAGTCAGTGTTAAATATATCTTCGCTAGCTTAGGTAAGCTAGCTGGCATGCCCTGTTTGCATAAATAAAGGCCTTAGACACACGAGAGGATCCGCTCCGAGCCCTGAAAAGGTGTGAGGCGGGGATTTTTTCACGCGTCTACAATATCTTATCACATAAATCTAAGACACTTGAAATATTTAAAGAATATAAGCAAGAAGTTGAGAATCAATAGAATTCCTAGAAGTTGAGAATCAATATAATCAAAAACCTGATATCAGATAGAGGTGATGAGTATACCTCTATAAAATTCCTAGAATTCTGTAAAGACTTTGGTATTATAAAGCAAAATACAGTGTCTAGGACACCTCAACAGAATAGTGTAGCAGAAAGATATAACAAGACTTTACTAAATATGACAAGGTCCATGTTAATAGACGCATCTCTATTAGGGGTATTTTGGAGAGAATCAGTAAGTACAGTTGTATATATTCTAAACAGAATGTTGTGTAAAGTTGTATTCTCTATACATATGAGATGTGGTTTGGAAGAAAACCAAACCTGGGTCATCTAAGGAGGTGGGGATCTATTGCTCATGTAAAGATCCTTAATAAGCCTAGAGTTAAGCTAGACAGACGGTCCTTAAGATATATATTTATAGGATATCCTAAAGGATTTAAAAGATACTAGTTTTATCACAAGGACCATAAACTCATAGGTAGCAAGGATGTTAAATTCCTACAAGATACTGAGAATGACATCATTGAAAATAATGAGGACAATGTTGATGATTTAGTAGATCTAGATCAATCATTATTTCAACCCATAAATGATCTTCCTGAATAAACCAAAACTTTAAGTGGACGTAAAAGACCTAAGGTTACTCCATCCTGTTTAAATGTAGATGAATACAATTCAGTGGATTTAGATGAATTGACCGATAACCTAACATATCTACAAACTATTGACTCATTTGAATCATTAGACTAAGTAAAAGTCATGGATGAAGAAATTGAATCCATTGAAAAAAACCAAGTCTGAGAATTGGCTAATTTGCCTAAAGGAAGGAAAACTATAGGCTGTAAATGAGTTCTCAAAAAGAAATATAAGGTTGATGGAACGATTGATAAGTTTAAAGTGAGGTTGGTTGCAAAGGGTTTTTCATAAAACGAGGGGATAAATTATATTGAGATATATTCCCCTATTGCGAAATTTGCATCCATAAGAATAATCCTGGTGATATCAACATATTATGATTTGGACTTACATCAGTTAGATATAAACTATTTTCCTAAATAGAGACTTAGATTAAATCATATATATGCAATAACCCGAAGGATATAGAGTTCAAGGCCAAGAAGATAAACTATATAGGTTGAAAAAATGCCATATGGCCTTAAACAGTCACCTTGTCAATGTTATTTGACTTTTCAAAATGTCATTATTGAACTTAGGTTTGTTGCTAATAAACTTTACCATTGTGTATATGTCTAGAACAATGGGAGTCACTTTGTCATTTTATCATTTTATGTAGATGACATATTGTTGACTAGGAATGACAATGAAATGATTGTCAAAACTAAGTCATGGTTAAACTCAAAGTTTGAAATGAAGGATATGAGGGAAGCATCCTATATCCTAGAAATAAAGATTTCTCGATATATATTGACTATATCCTCAAGAAGTTTAAAATGGGTGAATGCAAGTATGCATCTACACCCGTTGCAAAAGGGGTTAAACTTAGTGAAGGAGTCGATAAGCGTAATGTTACTTATGCACAAGTTGTGGGAGTTTGATGTATGATATATTATGTATAAGACCTAATATCAGCTTTGTTGTTGGTTTTGTAAGTAGATGTCAAAGTAATCCTTGATGACAACATTGGATAGTTGTGAAAAGGATTCTAAAATATCTTAAAGGAACAAAAGACTTTAAATTATGTTTTCAAACAAATGAAATGAAAGTGGTAGGATACTCAAATTCTAACTTTGCTATGAGCAATGATGATAACAAATAAACTTCTTGACAAATATTTTTGTTTAAAGGTGGAGCTTTTTCTTGGGTTTGTAAGAAACAGGGTTGTGTAGCATTTGTAGACGCAGAAAATCTCCGCTTCCTGGTTCTTAGGCCTGAAGCGAACCTTTTCGTGTGTCTAAGTCCTATTTAAATAAACAGGGCATGCCAGCTAGCTTACTTAAGCTAGCAAAGATGTATTCTAAAACCTGACTTCTAACGTGGTGACTGTGAGCAAGCAAGCTCTTGTCGTCGCAAACCTTCTTGCACCGATGCACAAGGGTCAGTCTGTACGCTTTTAAAAATCGAGTTTTGAGTGGAAAAAAAAGCCTACCAAAGCGGTTCGAGGTGTTTGATTCGGGTCTTTTTGGTATGGTTTCAGATTTTAGATCACGTGGATTTGCACATGCCTAAGTCTTTCTTTTTATCCCTTTACGGGCCACCTAGGTGTGTGTTATGAACACTCCACTAAATGTGGCGACTTTGAGCGGGAGTATGGGGTTTGCTTTAATGCAATATGCGTCCTAACTCGTGGTATGGCATATATGCAATGCAAACTCACGCTACTCCAAAGGGAAAACCCGAATTTTAAAAGATAATGCCGAAGGGAAATGACTTGTAATGTAAATGCCGAAGGAAAATTGTAAAAGGGAAATATGGCTATATCTTAAGAGCAGAAAGGCTCAATTGTGCAAGTGTGTGCCGTGTATATATTGAAAGACTACGCACACAGCTGAACCTTAAAACCCGAATTGAAAAGACATAGCCAAAAAGGAGAATACGTATATAGTATATATGAGCCCTTACTTGGGTCTTATAAATAAGAGTGAAGGCTAAATGTGGGTGCGTGTGAAAATGTAAAGACAACACACACGACTTCAAATGAAACCCAAATATAAACTGCAATATGGCCTTAACTAAGGTCTTGGGAATAAGAGCGAAAGCTCAATGTGTATGAGTGCTTGAATTGAAGTACTACGCACACAATATGAAATTAAACCCAAATATAAATTGCAGTATGGCCTTAACTAAGGTCTTGGGAGTAAGAGCTAAAGCTCAATGTGTGTGAGTGCTTGAATTGAAGTACTACGCACACAACATGAAATTAAACCCAAGGATAGTATCACACGGCCCTTACTTGGGTCTTGCAAATAAGAGCGAAGGCTCAATGTGTGTGAGTGCGAGAATTGAAAGACAACACACGCAACTCAAGCAAAACCCTACGCTACTTAAAGTATATATATAACTTATATCTAAAGGGGTTGATTAGGCCCGTGTGTGTTCAAAATCGTGCACAACTAAGAGCGAGGTAGGCTCAAGTGTACATGTGTGTGGGTGTGCCAAGCCACGTTATTACAAGCGGGGGGAGACTATGCTCCGTTATTACAATCCCATATCAAATTTAATTTAAGCAAGTCTACAACTAAGGACCGAGTTAGGCACTTACTGATAGCTGGTCCAAAGATGACTTGCTTGAGCGTGGGCTTGGCTTCGCCTTGGGCTGCAAGAGGGAGCTCCTCAGAGTGGAACGGCAAGGGGAAGTGCTGGCTGAGTGACTTGGGTGCGCGAGAAGGGCGCCTTGAAGCTGGTCGGCTGCTAGGAGTGTGCTGCCTTGGTTTTTTGGGCTAAGATGACTAAGGAGGGTCACTAAGGGATAGTGTAGGGTTAGGAAAGGTGGCGCTAAGGGAACCTAAGGGAATGCCTAAGGGAAATGGGGTGGCTGCCGAATGGGTTTGGTACAGTCGACTGGGGTGGCCGACTAGGGGTAATTAAGTGGTGGCCGGGTGCTAGGGTAGCTAAAGAATGGCTAGGATGGGAAGGGAGTTAGCTAGGGTGTGGTGTAAGGTGGAGCTAAGGGCTGGTGGAAAGTGGTATGGGCAGGTCTTAGGGAGCCAAGTGGGGTGGTCGGGTATCACTAGGGGAAGTGATTCAAGGCGGGTGATGTAAAGGTGGAGGTCTGGCCGAATGGGTAAGAGTGGCAGGTGGCAAAGGAGGATGCTAGGTGGTAGTGATATAGGTGGTTGAGAGTGGAGAGAGAGTGAAGAAGAGGTGGAACTAAGTGTAGGGTACTAATCGAATGGTGAAGGAGCTGGCGGATGGAAGAAGGGCAGCCGGGTGCTTTGGGTGGATGGGATTCGGCCGGGAGGTGTCAGCGATGGGGAGCTGGCCAGATGGAAGTGGTGGTGCAGGTAGAGCTTGGCCGGGGGCAGTGGTGGCGCAGGTGGAGGAAGGTGGAGGATTCGGTTGAGAGGTGGCTGGCCAAGGTGGAGAAAACTTGAAAACCCGTCCACTAGGGGGGGTTTTATAGCCTTGGAGATGGCGGTTGGGGCTGGTATTTGGAGGGTGGTAAGGTAGTTTAGGGGGTGGTGGTGTGGTGATAAGGTGGGCTGGTTTTGAGGAGGGGCCAGATATTTTAATACAAGGGGTTTTAGGTATATGGTGTGCTAGGTTTAAGTGGGGTGGTTTAGGGGTTTAGGGCTTAGCTAGGTGGGTTGGTTTTGGGGTGAGGTTTAGTGAGGTGGGTTAGGTGATTAGGCTAGGATTAGGTTAGGTTTAAGGAAATTAAGCTAGGTTTAGGGGAGGATTAGGAAAGTGGGTTAGGTGATTAGGTTGGGATTAGGCCGGGATTAGGGAAGTGGGTTAGGTGATTAGGCTAGGTTTAGGCCGGGATTAGGGTAAAAGGCTAGGATTAGGGGTTTTTTATTAGGATTGGGTTAGGGAGCTCCCTTTGCATAACCCATAGACCTTGTTGCATCATGTTGGTGCAGCCCTAGGTTAGGTTTTGGCTAATACAAGCTTAAACCCATGCCAATTAGGCTAACCCACATGATTAACCCCAAACTTGACACACAAGTCAAGCTTAATTACAATCACCCTCAAATCTTATCCTCCCCCACTCTCTCTCATGCCCATAATCCCACGTGAATTTCAAGTGGGCCCCACCTCCATTTATGAGAAGGTGATGTGGGCCATGGATGTGGATATTGGATTGGATCTCTGGATCCAAATCCAAATCCAAATCCACACATGGGTTTGGATTGGGATCTGGATATATATGGTCCAAATCCAATCCAAACTGAATTCTGACTCCTTCAGGCTGTGTTCGAAATGAACGGTTTGTGTGGGGTCTGACAACATTAGTACTCCGTTTGCGTTGGGTCTTCGCCAACATGATCGTCCGCTTCTATTTTCACCTTCCGGAGATGATTTCGAGTGATGTTTGCTGATAACAGGGTCTTGAATGTTCGAGATCCTGGGGGTGGATTCAACACGAGAGTTGTGCCGGGCTCGACTTGTGCTTCGGTTTCGGGCTCTCTTTAGCTCTTCTAGTCATACTTTGATCAGGCCAAGCTTGCTTTATGGGGTTTCAAAACATATTTTAACAGTTTTTAAAGTATATTATACATATTTAAAACATATAAGAGTTTAAAACATCTGTACAGGGTTGCCTGGAAGGCTCCTGGGTTTCCAGACTCAAAATGGCCCTTTGGGGCTGCTTTTACAAAACCAGGTTTGTTTTGAGAAATTCGTGGGATTTCAGGGTGTTTACAGCATTGTATATAACTAGAGGCTGAGTATGTAGCTCGTTCAATGGATGCAACTAGTGCTGTTTGGATAAGCCGCTTCATACATGATTTGAAGCTGAATATAGCCAATGAGTCGGTTGTCATTTATTGTGACAACAATGCAACAATTTCTCTCATTAAGAGTGGGGCTAATAATTCCAAAAGCAAGCATATAATGGTTAAATATCACTATGTTCATGATATAGTTATGAGAAAGGAAATATCTATCTCACATATGCCAACAGATGATATGTTGGCAGACCCCTTGACTAAAGGTATAACATAAGATCTTTTCTCAAAGCATGTAACAAACATGGTTTGAGATATGTTTGAATGTTGTGTAGGTAAGAAACCATACAACAGGTAATGATTGAAATGAAATTCATACATGACATAACTTGAAAAACCCTACAAAAGTAAGAGGCAAAACCAGTATATCAGGATACTTGACTCGAATGACTTGAGAGATGTAACGGAAAATGGTCATTCTCAGGTTGTAAAACATTACATGAGAATAAAGAAACGGTAATGTTATAAGAGTTAACAAAAAATGTTACAAAAACAAAATGACTTGTAACAAAAAGATCACCCTTCCATTAGAATTAGCAAAGGCAATGTCTCCTTGCATAATATGGATTCCAAACATTCATGATCTGTCTGTGAATGAGTCGAATTACTTATCCCTCGGTCTATTAGTGAACCATCTCCCCAGGGATTGTGAAAGATCTTCCACTAGAAATATTCTTGTTATTGCTTCGACTCATATTCCCCAAAAAGTGGATCCCGCTCTAATAGCTCCGAATAAATCAAATACATGCATTAAGATACGAAGGCTTCTTATTCCACAAAGCACGAAAATTTCTTTGCTCCTAGTTTACAAGACCAGAAATGAGTCTTTTTGAGTTTACGTCACTTTTAAAGGCATGCCAGCTAGCTTGCTCAAGCTAGCAATGTTTTTGAAATATACCTGACTTTTAAAAGGCTATTGTGAGCAAGCGGGATCTTTTCGCTTGAAACCTTCTTGAACCGGTGCTCAAGGATCGGTTTAAGCGCTTAGAAAACTTTGATTTCATACAAACAAGATCTTTTGAAAGAAAAGCGAGTATTTCGACAATTGTTTACCTAAGTTGTAGTTTTTATTACGAGGTTGTCCGCTTCCAAGTCTCTCGAGTTTTTAGCTATCTTAGGCCGGATGTGTGTGCTTCAAGTGGCCTAAGTTGAGCGAGTTTGAGCGTAGTTTCGAGGTTTTCTCTTTGAAAATACGCAAATGCAAGGATGCACGAACTATCTTCGGGTTTGATATGATGTGAGCTAGGCTCGAATTGAAAGCAACTTACACACACATCTTAAAGTAAATACCCGAATGTAAGTGCAACTCAAGCAGCTGAAAGGGAAATACCCGAACCTTAAAAGCAACTCACACGACTTGAATGTAAATTACGAAAGGGAGATATCCTTATTAGAGCGGAAAGGCTCAATGCACGCGTGTGTAGTGTAGAATTGAAATGACAAACTCACACGACTTGAATTGAACTTGCCGAAATTGAAATATAAGTATATAAGAGCAGGAAGGCTCAATGTGTTCGTGTGTGTTGTGTATAAATGGAAAGACAACTCACATGACTTGAATTTAACCACCCGAAATGTAAATACGTACACAACTGAACGTAAAACTCATGCAGTTAAAAGTATATAGATACTCTATATCTTATGGGCAACGAAGGCCCAAAATGTGCGTGAGAGTGTAGAGCAAGTGCTCGAGTGCTCTTGTGTGCAAGTGTGGAAGCTTAAATGACAAACTCACACGACTTGAATGTAAATCCTACGCAGCTGAAAGTATATAGAAATATGATATATCTTATGAGCAACAAAGGCTCAAAAGGTGCGTGAAAGTGTGGAGCAAGTGCTCACGTACTTCTTGGGTGCGAGTGTGAAATTTAAATGACAAACTCACATGACAAGAATGTAACAACTCATAATTGAAATTGCACGGCTTTCACTAAAGTCTTTTGAGTAAGAGCGAAAGCTCAATGTGTGTGCAATAGTGTGCAACTAAAAGTGGAAAGGCTCGAGTGCACGTGGGTGTCTTATGTACGAGATAAGAGCTAAGGCTTAAGTGTACGTGTGTGCTTGTGTATCAAGCACCAATATTACATCTCAGGGGGGAGACCACGCTCTATTATTACAACCCCGTATCAAAATTGAATTGAATTTAAGAGGAGTAATGTAAAAGACCAAATTTTAAACACTTACAATGATTCGGCTTTCCTCTCCTTGCTCGTGCTTGGGCTTTGGTGTCCACCTTGGCAGCCAAGAGGGGTCTTCCTAGGTGGGCTTGAAGCGAGAGAGTAGGCTTGGGGAAGGCTCGTGGGCTTGGAACTTGGAAGGACCTAAGTTCGGCCAAGTGATGGGGTTGGCTAAGGGTGAGTGTCCTAGGTGTGAACTAACTAAGGCTAGTCACGGCAAGATAGGAGGTCACGGTTAGGGTGTGGTCGTGGTTGGCTCTAGTCGGCCTAAAGGGGGTATGGTCACGGGTGACTGGCTGGAGCTGGTCGGCAAGTGTTGCAGGCAGCCGAGGCGCATGGGCGTTAGGCGCGGGACAGGGGCGCGACAGTGGCGCTGGGGAGGTTTCAGCGGGGCGCGCAGCAGGGCGCTGGGCGCTGGGCACTAGGGCACTGCAGTAGGGCGCTATGGGTGTCTGGCGCTTGGGGCGCTAAGGCACTGTAGGGGCACGTAGGGTGCACGACAGGGGCGGCGCTAGGTCTTAATTCAAACCCAGTGCAGCTGCACTCGATTGGTGTTAGGTTTAGGGGGTTGAGTTGGTTTAGGTTAGAGGGCTAGGTCTAGGTTAGTTAGGGTGAGGTTTAGTGAAGTGGGTTAGGTGATTAGGCTAGGTTTAGGGTGGGGTTAGGAGGCCTACCTGCTTGGAGTCGGTCCTTCTTGGTTGAGCCCATGTCCACGCCTTGGTTGCAGCCTTCCTTGGTCGAGCCCACCTTGGTTGCAGCCATTGTCTAGCCCCACTTAGCCAACAAGGCTTGAACCCACCTCACCCATGAGCCAACATGACTAGGTCACTCTCTCACTCTCTCTCCTCCCAAGCATTTCACGTGTACTTCATTTGGGACCCCCTCACCTCTATTTATAGTAAAATGAGGTGGGTCTTGGATATGGATTTTGGATTTAGGTCTTGGAATCCAGATCCGATCCAAATACTATTTGGGTCTAGATCTCGGATCTTGGATATTTTGAGATCCAAATCCGACCCAAATATTTAGTTGGTTTTGGATCTCAGATCTCCGATATTTGGGATCCAGATCCAATCCAAACACTATTTGGATTTGAATCTAGATATTTGGGTCCAAATCCAATCCAAATTTCTTTTCTTCAGTTCTTCTTAGCGATTTTCGAGACAGACAGTTTGTGCGGGCCTTGGCTTCATTAGCGATCCATCTTGTGCTAGGTTTTCCACAACTTTGTCGTCCAAACTCCTTCTCACCTTTCTAGACTTCATTTCTGTTCATTTTTGTCGTTTCTGGTGTGGATTTCTGTTGCTTGGGTGGATGCTCTGCTTGGATCTTTGGTACTCCGGGCTTGCAGTCTACTTCGGGCCTGGGCCTTCCTTTTGCCTTTTGATCCTGACTTTTATCAGGCAAGGATGCTTTCTTTGGGCTTCTGAACCTGCTTATGAGGCTGCTTTTGAATTCAGGCTTCACCTGTGGAATTTTGAGTTTTTACAAAATTGAGACTTGAGCCATATTTGAGAAATTCAACTTGAACGGGGTTTAGACAAAATTTGAAGCTTTCGCAACTCCTGGGTTTTCGAAAACTCCAGAATCTGTTTTTGAAATGAATTTTGAAACTAGGTGTTTGCTTTTGAAATTCGATTTGATTTTTGGGGTGTTTGCAGATGCCCCTCTTTGGCATTATCCAAATTTATTTGGATAATGGCGAAGACGACGACACCCCTGTTTAATTTCTCCCTAGATTCGTCCTCGAGAATATGGGATCGTCCCAGTTTTGAGAAAAACATTTGCTTTGTGCCCAATAAGAGGGGATTTTCGCCAAAGGTGACTTTGCCTAATGAGGTGCTAGTACTAAATGGGATTGTGTAAGTGTCCATGCATGAATATATGAATGAATGGCGTGGGATGACATGCTTAGGAAGTATAGTTTCCTAGAGACTTAAATGGAATGGTCGAACTTGGGAGTCTTATAAAGACCTGATGCACCAAGTGAGCTGGTCTTATGTTGCTCGATGTTCAGGGATTTTCTAAACTTGTTTTTAAAAGAGGAAAGATCCTTTTAGCTTCAATCCTAAGGATTTCAGCTTTTCGTGTTTTCCTTTACTTGAGTCTTAACACTCACTAATCTAGCGGAGGTTTTATAAGAAAATCAAGCAATATTTCAAAATTCCTATGCCTTACTTAGAATGTCTAACTCTCAAACAAGATGAGATTCAAGTAAGCAAATCCTATTTTTACTTTAGGATTCCTTGAAATGAACCTTTCTTCACTTGGGATAAGTCGCACGGATGGGGAAAGAGTTACCACGGTCCCTTCTGAAGTGTCCCGTGGTTTGCCACAAAGAGGCGGAAAACTGCTCCTTTTGAGCTTTTGGCTATTTTTTCTATTTTTCATAGAGGGTCTCTCTTTGGAAGTATTTTTTCTTTATTCCCTCTTTTCCATAGAATAATGATTTTTCTTTTTGGATTCAGCTTTCTTTTGGGAAAGAGATTTTTGTAGGGATTTCCCTTTTGCTTTTTGGCCAAGTTTTCCTTTTGGGGAGGAGAAGAGAAGAGGAGAAGGACTTATCCCAAGGATCTACTCGATTCATCCTAGATTAGCCTATTTAGAAATAGCACGTACTACTTGTAAGTATCTTACTATTTTGAACTAGGCCCTCTTTCGTAAGAAGAAGGATTTTGAAATGTAACCCATTTGTTTTGAAAACTCTACTTTTTCACAGGCATCGAGTCTCTCATTCAGGGTTGCACAATCTACTTTGATCCTTACTCACGAAGTTTCAAAGGAGATCTTTTCGACTTAGGCCTTCTTGAACCGGCGCTCAAGGGTCAGCCTAGACGCTTGAAATTTGTTTGAATCCGTTAATTCGAAAAAGGAAAAACCAGATTTTCTAAAGTTCAGATTTGTGTTTAAGTTCTTGATTTCTAAAAAATTTCAGATTCTTAGATTTGCAGAACCTGTTCAGTTTTAGAGGCCTGTTCTCTGAATTTTTAAAAATATTTATGATTCCCCAAAAATTCTAAAACTTTTACAGAATAGAGACACGTGTTTGTAGAATCAGAATATATTTTTATTTTATAATTTTGTTCTATATTTTCTGAGAATTAAATACAGAATTAGAAACTGTTATAAAATTCAGAACAGCCCTGTTTCTGTGGATTAGAAGCTCAGAAAAAAAGCAATATCTCAGTGCTCAGTCATCCAATTTCGATAAAATTTGTTGTGTTAGAAAGACACGGATGTTAAGTTTTCAAAGAATCAAATTTTATCCAATTTCACTCAGTGGTTGCAGAGATATGGGCAAAAGAATAGAAGTCTGTTACTGAACATTCTGTTTCTGTAAAACGCAATCTAGATTTTGTATAAACTTCACGGATATAATTGGCTAGGCAAAATTTCATAACAATTCCTAAACATTTTATCTAAGAATGTCTGATATGTCTAGATTATTCATGCAAAATTTCGAAGCAATTGGCTTATCCGCTTGTCTATAAAAATTCCGTGATCAGACGCATGTGCACAGACAGTTTCAGAAACCAGTTTTACAGAAAATTTCAGAAGGTTCCTAACGTGATTCTAGAACAAAGTTCAACCTGTATCAGTCCTAATAAATCATGAAAATCATCTAAACATGGATTTTAATTTCGTTTATGAAGGAATCATGCATGTTTGTATCGATATAAATGAAGAACATGGGCTCAAAGCCTTGATTCATGTACAAATTTCTAGAATCTGTGCTTTTTCAGGTTCTCATGGATTAAAACCAATTTGTGCAAGAATTCCAACCTGTGTGAGTGAGAGGGGACATAGGAGCACTTCGCCGGACGATCGTCGGACGTCGGAACCAGGCTGGACTTCCTTCTTCTCCTTCTTTTCTTCCTTTCTCTCTCTCTCTCTCTCTCTATTTCTCTAAATTTTCGGACTGACAGTTCTTGTTTTCTTGGTTTTCCCGGATTTAGGCTTTGTGGTCACTAGAGGATTTTCAGATTCCCCCTTTGCAGCACCTTGGAGACCCTTTTTATAGGCTCAAGGATGCCTCTTTGCTGTAGGCTTGGACAAGGCAAGTTGCCTTACTGAGCGGAGCAGTCTTTTGGCAAGTGGCTACTGTAAAACATCGATTTTTGGAATGAGTTGCTGTGCAGGCCTTCCAAAACGTGGATTGTTTGCTGTTGAAGGTAAGTGGAGCTGCTGGATTAGACCAAAATGGTAATTGATGTTGGCTGTGGAAACTGCAATTGGCAGTTGTGGGCTGTCTTGGTGGATCAGCCAAGGTTGGCTTTCCTTCACCGCCATCGTTTGCTACTGTTGCTTGCTGAAACTGATTGGCGCAGTGTGTGGCAAGTGGAGCTGCCTCATCCGTGTTCGTCCACCTGATTCTTTCCTGAATATGGAGCAACGCTTCCCATGGCTATGTGTTGATCAGTTTCTTCTGGAGTAAGAGGCTCCATGCTGTCCGCAATGGGATCATATGGCCTACTTTGAGACCCATTACTTGATCAGGTTGAATTGATGGAACCGTTATAGGATACAAAGGTGGTTGCGAAGGTGCCAAAGCGGCAGCAGCAGCAGCAGCAACGGCAGGATTTGATGAACTATATAGATTGATGCCATTACCAGGCCAACATACTGCAGTATCACTCGCTGGGATGGTCACACTACTCCATGGATTGGTACCACCGGTACTTCTGAGAAACAAGCCAGCGTTAGCATGCTGTTGTATGAAAGAAGTTGTAGATGCGCTTGGTTGAATATCAGGCTGAATAGGCGCAATGTCCTGCCGCCCATACGAAACCCCGTTTAGATGCTGATGCCTTGTAACTAGAGGATCTTCAGAATCTATTTCCAAATTGGCTCCTGCCTCTAAAATCTTTTATTTCCTTGCTATCTGTGTTGAAGTTATTATTGTCAACCAACAAGGGTAGCAATTGATTCATAGAGTGCCCATTCAAATCCAATGCCAAAAGGTGTGAATTTGAATCTCGATAGTGAATGTTGGACCACTAAGAACTTCCAGGAGAACTTAATGATGGTAACTTATCAGGAACCATCTTAAGAGGATTGAGGTCTGCAGTGCTACCATTTGTTTTAAGCAAACTATCATACATTGCCATAGACAAAAAGGACATTTGCAACATTTCAGCATCTGAGTTGTTCATATGTTGCTGATGCAGAAGTCTATCACGACCATTTGGAAAATCCTAAAGAGAGACAAAAAGAGCACGACGCTCCTGCTCTGACTGAGGTTGCAAACTGATTTGATCATCAACTCCACCTTTTGGTATATTTAGGTCAGAGAAAGCTGCTGCAATGTCTTCTTGTTCATCTACTGGAGGAAGACCGGGGCTTGGAGCTCTTGCTGCCAAATTAGGATCAGGAGTGCTGCTTCTTGAGAGTGAAGATCCCACAGCAGATGCAAAGGAACGAGGAAGGGATGATCTCATGGTCTGACCTCTGGGCAGGCCTAAATTAATTGCTCCAGAATGCAGACCATCAACAACGTTCCACACATTATGTGCATGCGAAACAGTTTCTGCCTAAACTGGACGATCCAGATCATCAAAAGCCATTGCTACTAACAGGATGAGAAATCTGACCAGATAAGGATGGTGGTTGAGCTAATTCTTCCTACACGATATCAGCAAGGCTCCTCCTTCTTGCTCCCATCCCCACATTGCTCGACACCCAAACATAACATGGACACGTTACGAAAGGCGTTCGATACCAAACCTTTGTTCTCGGAAGCTATCGTTCTTGCTTCCATCTTTCCTTTCTTTTGATAACATCAACTTTTCCCTCGGGCAACTGATTTCTTTCCGAATATGAACTTTTCTTTTTGGGAAGCTCACTTTCCCTTTTTGATGCCCGCTCTCCTTTTTGGGAACCCACCTGCCTTTTCAGGTGCCAAATTGTCTTATAAATGCCTGTATCTTTTCAAAAGGCAAGCTTTCAACATATTTTTTTGTCATAGATCTTTTAAGAAAACGAAATCCAGCTTTTCCATGCCGGGGGCAAAATCGTCATTTTTTCCAATTTTGTCAAAATTCGAATTTTTCAGAAAGGAAAGTATTTTTTCATCATTTTAAAGCTTTCATAAAATTTTGGTACCAAAACAAACTCGTTTAGTGCCTTTTTCCTTCGAAAACCCCAAGATTGCTAAAATGACCACTTTCCTAAAAAGGTAAGAATTTTAAAAGAAAATTTTGGGTGTCTACAATTTTCCTCAAAAATATTTTCGCAATAGGACTTAGCTTAGACCCTACACGTGGTATTTTTTCAAATATTAAGCATTCATAGGGTCAGCTAAGTTTCTACCCTCAACATCGACTAACCAATAGGCGTTGTTCGCGGTGGTTCCACGTACAACATAAGGACCATCTCACTTGGGCCACCACTTTCCAAGTGGATGTGGGCCACGATGTTGGATGATTTTGAGCACAAGGTCTCCCACTTTGAAGTGGCGAGGTCTCATATGCTTCTCATAATGTCGGGCTACCCTTTGCCGGTATTAATGATCCATGGCAAGGAGCCTTCTCTCATCTAATAAACCAAGCTTGGCCATTGTAGCATGCTGTAGTGTCTCTAGGGGAAGGTCGAGTGCAAGTGATGTATGAAATGAATGCAATTTGGTATGAATGGGGAGAATGACATTTGTGCCATAGACCAACTCAAATGGCATGGCATTTGTGGGAGTTCGGATGGAAGTCCTATAAGCCCATAAGGCTTCATCCAACTTCTCATGCCACATCCTACCCTTCTATAAAGTTTTCTCAATAATGCTTATGAGAGTCTTATTGGTGGCTTCGTCTTGGTCGTTGCCTTGAGGGTAGTAGGGCGATGAAAAGTGGTGAGTTATGTCATACGTGTTACATGACTTTACCATCCTCTCGTTTTTGAAGGAGGTGCCATTGTCAGACACTAGGTCTTTTGGAACCCCAAATCGAGCCAAAATATTTTTCCAAATGAACGCCACTACATGCCCCTGAACATTAGTCAAGGAGGTAGCTTCAACCCATTTGGAAAAGTATTCAGTGGCTGCTAGTATAAACCTATGCCCGTTTGATGCTTTTGGAAAAATTGGTCCTATGATGTCAAACACCCACATGGTGAATGGTCATGGGCTGACCATGGAATGCAATGTGGATGACGGGGTATGAATGGCATGTCCATGCACTTGACATGGGTGACACTTCCTAACATGGTCATGGCAATCCTGCTTTAAAGTGGACCAAAAATAACCCACTCTAAGTATTTTCATCGTCATCATATTGGCATTTACATGCCCTCCACATTCTCCATCGTGGAATTCATGCATTACTATCCTATCCTCCTTAAGGTCGACACACCTCAGTAAGATGCCAGTAAAACTCTTTTTATAAAGACCCCCCCCCAAAATCGTATATCGGGTTGAAATCTTTCGAATAAAAGCTTTGTCTTTGGACGAAGCGAATTCTGAAAATCCTCCATTTTCTAAGAACTCTTTAATGTCTTGAAACCAGGGTTTTTCAGTGGAAGTTGTGTTGTTTTGGCAAATCTTCAAATCGTGTGTAGATGGTGAGGGCGAGTGCCATATTTCTAAGGATCGAGTTCCCAAGGTGGGATCGACCCTCAGGGCTGAGCCCAAGGATGAGAGGGCATTGGCTATGCCATTATCCTCCCTTCCTACGTGTGTGAGTATACATGATTTGAACGACTCGACCAGCTTGGTGGCCAATTCGTGATACGGAAGAAGTTTCTCATTTTTGACTTGCCAAGTTTTTAACACTTAGTTTATGACAAGTAAAGAATCTCCAAAGACTTCAATGCATGATGCCCCTAGAGTTTTCGAAATTTTCAAGCCTTGTATGAGTGCTTCATACTCATCTATGTTGTTGGAACATTTGAAATCTAGGCGAATGGCGATGGGTATTTCTCTCTTTTCAGGGGATATGAGGATGATTCCTGCCCCAGCCCCTCTTTGGTTTCGTGCCCCATCGAAGTGCATCTTCCACACTTGGTTTTCATTTAAGCAGTTTGATAAAATATGATTTTAAAATTGGTTTTGAAAGATGCCTTCATCAGGCATTTTATCAAGTGTGGGATACGCATCCTCTAAAGGGAAGTTAGCCACATAGTCGGCTAGGGCTTGCCCCTTGATGGAAGTTTGATGGTGGAATTTCAGGTCATACTCCATCAAGAGGAGCTGCCATTTACCCAGCCTACCCGTGAGGATAGGTTTTTCAAACAAATGCTTAATTGGATCAAGCCTAGACACTATCCAGATCTCATGATCTAGGAAGTAATGTCGAAATTTCTGGCAGGCCCATACCAAGGCCAAGCACGTCTTCTCCATGGCTTGATAGTTTCGTTATAAGCCAATAGGGTTTTCGAAATATAGTAAATGGCATACTCTTTATGGGTATCATCCTCATATTGAGCTAATAAGGCACCCAAAGCATTCGCATGCACAGAAATTTAAAGTAAAAGAGGTTTTCCTTGCTTTGGAGGGTTTAAAACAGGAGGATTAACCAAATACGCTTTTAATCTTTCGAAATCTTTTTGGCATTCATCGTCCCACATAAATTTCACCCCTTTTCTCAAAAGTTTGTTGAAAGGTTCGCATCTTGTAGAGAGGTTTGAAATAAACCGTCTAATTGATTGGAGGCGACCTTGGAGGCTTCGGACTTGTATTAAATTGGAGGGTGGAGGCATATCTATGATGGCTCGACACTTAGAGGGGTCGACCTCAATGCCCCTTTGGCTTACCATAAAACCTAAAAGCTTGTCGGATTCTACTCCGAAGACCCACTTTTGAGGGTTTAGTTTCACTTTATAAAGCCTCAATCTTTTGAAAACGTTTTGCAAGGATTCTATATGGGTATCTCGGGTTTTTGACTTCACCAAGAGATCATCCACATACAGCTCTAAGAGCTCATGAATTTGATCATGAAAGATCGTGGTCATGGCTCTTTGGTATGTGGCACCAGCATTTTTCAAACCAAAGGGCATGACTGTATAGCAGTACGTGCCCCAGGGTGTGGTAAAAGCAGTTTTAGCCGGGTCTCTTGGGGCTAATTTGATTTGATTATAACCCGAGTAGCCATCCATAAAGGAAAACATTTCATGATTTGCAGTACTATCGACTATCAAATCAATATTTGGCAAAGGGAAGTTATCCTTTGGCGTGGTTTTGTTCAAATTTCTGAAATCTATGCAAATTCGTATTTTCCCATTGGATTTTCGAACTACAACAATGTTGGAAAGCTAATCAGAATACGCAATGGGTTTTATAAAACCAGTTTTAAGCAGATCTTCTAAACCCTCTTTCACTTGCGAATGAACATTCGGGTGAATCTTTCTAAGCTTTTGTTGTATGGGTTTTGTTCAAGAATGTAATGAATGATGATTTTTCATGCTCATGCAAACATGCACCTATCTTAATGTGCTTGGGTTTTGTTTCATTCCCTAAGTTGATCTCTATGAAATCCCCTCCTACAGAATTTGAAGGTTTTTCAAAATCAAGGATTTTGTTAAACTTAGGAAGCTCGAAAGTGGGATCCTCCTCACGGAGAAGGGGATCCTCGTCCGAGCCTTGATCATTCTCGAGAATCCTAAATCCTAGGGAATTTGGAGTGGATGTATGATTTTCGCAAACACCTGGTTTCGGTTCTAGAAATTTTACAGGTTTTGAAGACTTGCGTCCTTTTATGAAGACGATTTCTTCAAAATCCTTGGTTTTTTCCAAATTTTTACCAAGAGCTACTATACACACGATTTTGTTTTTGGAATTTTCCAAATTTTTTATTTTTTTTTAATTTTTGCAAAGAAAGGACATTTGGAGTTATACACACTATAGCTTTTTTGAATTTTTCGCAAATTTCTAATGTTTTTGGCTTTTAAGATTTTTCAAATTGTTTTTGTATTGTGAGAATTTGCAATTTTTTTGGATTTTGGTTTAAGGAGGGATCTTCCATCATGCCTACAAAGGAAAACGCCACAAATTAGACTCTAAATAAGATGTCTAAATCATAGGTTTCTGCTTCTATAGGTTCCAGGGCACCCTTGACCTAAGTGGTCGTAGGTGAAGGTTCTGGGGGTATTCTTGGAGTATAGCCTATCCCATATCGGCTTGGGTTTGCACTTGGCACTATAGGCTCGAGGCAACCTTGGTTTTGGGTCCCTAGACTTTGGTAGGAAATGTAACCCATGTTCAATAGCATGTTCCACGATTTTTTGTTTTTTGAAAAGTTTTGATATAATTCATGGTTTTGGAACTTGCTATCGTCCATGTCATGCTTGAATGGTTTCTTATCTAGGGATTTTGAAAATAATCGACACTTGGTCTTTCCTAGGATGGTTATGGTTTTGGGTGGGCAAGCCTTGGGCTGCCCTTTGATACACACGACCTTCCTAGGCTTTTGGAGGACGAGCATAGGTGTCTCGACCAAGGGCTTTCCAAGGTTGTCCTCATAGGCTTGGTGACCTCATAAGCAAGGGAAATTTTGGATTCCCTGAAGCTAAGGATGGTTTTCACCTAGAATTACCACAATCTAGTCTTCGTAGGGGATTTTTACACACCTATGGAAGGTGGATGGCACAGATCGAAGGCTATGTATCCAAGGTCTTCCAAGCAGTAGGTTGTAATGGGGGTGCATGTCTAAGACATGGAACACCCCGATGTGGGCTACGCCCCCCGTTTCCATGGGTAACTCTACGGCTCCCAGCGGTCTAGATGCATTCTCATCGTATCCAGTGATTATGATGGGGCTTGGGTTCACGGAGGTCAACGTGACTCCGATTTGATACGCCACGTGGAGTAGAAGGATATTGAGACCTCCTCCCCCATCAACTAAGCATTTGTCGAGAGAATAGTGATTCAATACTACCTCAATATGCAAAGCTTGGTTGTGAGTTTCATACGGTCTTTCTATCTCGTCTTCCGAGAACACGATGGGCGTTTTTACACATATAGATGCCACTTGAGTTGACAAGGACTCAGGGGTTATGCTTGAGTTAACCTTGGCTCCCTCTAAGATTTTATCTAAAACAAGCTTATGCCTAGGTGAGGTTTATATCAGCTCTAGGATGGACATGTTTATTGGGATCTTAGAAAGATGATTTTCGAAATCATATGTGGTTAAAACAATTTGACCTTTGTCCATTTTTGGCGAAACCTTAGGAATGCATGCTTTTGAAGGGCCAGGGACACTGACCACTTTTTTAGCAGATTTTTCTAAGTGATGAAGTTGATAGATCCTCTCGGACCTTGTCACTTCCCCTACACTTTGCCTAAGGCTTGTGCCTATTGTGGCTCTATTTGAGTGCCTTGGAGCACCTCAAATTTCTAAAATGGTTCTAACCGGGGGCGGGACTCTAAGCGCTCCCCGGATTACTACTTGGGCGTTTTTCTTATAAATGATGAGAGATGATGCACAAGTAGTAAAACTAGAATGTGATGGATGCACTAGACTTTTTGAAGTCGAGAAAGCACATACCTCTTTTCCCTTCCCACTAGTGCTTGCGTGATTGGGAAAGGGTTCTTTGAATATGGCTTGGGCAGGCTCTGGTTCTTCAGTGACCTGGAGTCGGCCCTGCATTATCAAGTTCTCGATTTTATTGAAAAGGGAGATACATTGGTTTGTATCATGGCCCTTGAGCCAATGATACTTACAAAAATTATTTAAAAACCTCCCTTTGGAAGTGGTTCACTCAGGAATTTCGAGGAGTGTGATCATTTCTTGTGCAAGTAAGAGGTCAAGGACCTCTGAAACAGGTTGCCCCAGTGGCGTGTGTCCCGTTTTTCAAAAGTTTTTTGTAACTTTTTTTTTTCAAAATTTTTGGAAGTGCTCGCCGGGCTTGGATCCACTCAGACGTTTGCAACTTTTTGGGGTTTTGCCCCTTTATCCATAGTGGGTAACCCATAAGTTTTGGGTTTTTCCAAGCATAACTACTGCAAAATATTTCCTTTCCATAGGTGATCGTAGACTCCTTTTTTTAGATTTGTTTCAAAGAGGGAACCTTTCTTGATCAACTTATGGAAAGTCGATATTTCATGTAAAGAGAGAAGAGCTTTCAATTCAGCTTTGAAATTATCAAGAATGAGCATTACTGCGCATCCTTCTGAAATCGGCTCTCTCACTTGCCCCAAGAGGGACCTCCATCAAACGATGAATGCATGTACATCCTCGTTCAATGCTCGCCTCGTATCCCTTAAAGTGTTTAAAGTTGGCGTTACTTCTACATTATGCAAAAATCTTTGCATAAAGCAGTTCGCTAACTCTTCAAAAGTCGTGAACTGACTTAAATCGTAAGAAGCAAGCCATTTTAAAGTAGTACCTTTAAGGGAAAGGGGAAACCAATATATCCACTTTGTCAAGTCCCTTTTCTTTTTGTGGGCTCGACGGGAAAAGAGTTGCAGGTGGGATCTAGGATCCCCCGTGCCATCGTACCGATGGAAGTTCGGTATCTCATCGTCACTGTCTGTTTCGTAATCCAAGGGAAGGAAATCAGAAAGGGCGTATGTTATCTTTTCTTTATTTTGCCCTTTTAGAAGCTGTTGTAGGGCTTTTCGGTCCTTGTGAGTGAATGACTCGTGATATTGGTTTCCCTCCATAGCGGAGGTTTCCTTAGGCTTTCTAGACTTGTTGAATTTCTTCTTAGCTTTTACCGGTTCGCCGTGAGATGAACAGGATTCAGCTGCCTCTGCCTCTTGGCTAAGTGCAGCGATTTTCGCTTTGAAGTCTTTTCTTAAGTCCTCTATCTCTTCTCTCCTATTTTTGAAATTGGTTTTCGAAAGTCTTTTGGAGTGAGAACTTGATGTACGCGAGACATGGTTGGACACTTCATTGGAGTCTGAACTCGACATGACTCCGATGCTTTGTTTTGAAAACCAACTATGAAATGCAAGAAGGCAAAGAGTTAAATACTTTTCTTGGAAAAATATTCAAAAGGTTTGTTTGTTTGATCGATATTTTCTTAAGACCCGGCTCCCATTGGGCGTGCCAAACCTGTAAGCACGAAAAATTCTTTGCTCCTGGTTTACAAGATCAGAAACGAGTCTTTTTGAGTTTACATCGCTTTTAAGGGCGTACCAGCTAGCTTGCTCAAGCTAGCGAAGTTTTTGAAATATATCTGACTTTTAAAAGGCTATTGTGAGCAAGCGAGATCTTTTCGCTTGAAACCTTCTTGAATCGGTGCTCAAGGATCGGTTTAAGCACTTAGAAAACTTCGATTTCAAACAAACAAGATCTTTTGAAAAAAAAGCGAGTATTTCAACAATTGTTTACCTAAGTTGTAACTTTTATTATGGGGTTGTCCGCTTCCAAGTCTCTCGAGTTTTTAGCTATCTTAGGCCGGATGTGTGTGCTTCAAGTGGCCTAAGTTGAGCGAGTTTGAGCGTAGTTTCGGGGTTTTCTCTTTGAAAATAAGCAAATGCAAGGATGCAAGAACTCTCTTCGGGTTTGATATGATGTGAGCTAGGCTCGAATTGAAAGCAACTCACACACACATCTTAAAGTAAATACCCGAATGTAAGTGCAACTCACGCAGCTAAAAGGAAAATACCCGAACCTTAAAAGCAACTCACACGACTTGAATGTAAATTGCGGAAGGGAGATATACTTATATTAAGAGCAGAAAGGCTCAATGCACGCGTGTGTGTAGTGTAGAATTGAAATGACAAACTCACACGACTTGAATTGAACTTGTCGAAATTGAAATATAAGTATATAAGAGGAGGAAGGCTCAATGTGTTCGTGTGTGTTGTGTATAAATGGAAAGACAACTCACACGACTTGAATTTAACCACCCGAAATGTAAATACGTACACAACTGAACGTAAAACTCATGCAGTTAAAAGTATATAGATACTCTATATCTTATGGGCAACGAAGGCCCAAAATGTGCGTGAGAGTGTAGAGCAAGTGCTCGAGTGCTCTTGTGTGCAAGTGTGGAAGCTTAAATGACAAACTCACACGACTTGAATGTAAATCCTACGCAGCTGAAAGTATATAGAAATATGATATATCTTATGAGCAACAAAGGCTCAAAAGGTGCGTGAAAGTGTGGAGCAAGTGCTCACGTACTTCTTGGGTGTGAGTGTGAAATTTAAATGATAAACTCACACGATAAGAATGTAACAACCCGAAATTGAAATTGCACGGCTTTCACTAAAGTCTTTTGAGTAAGAGCGAAAGCTCAATGTGTGTGCAATAGTATAGAGCGGAAAGGCTCGAGTGCACATGGGTGTCTTGTGTACGAGATAAGAGTTAACGCTCAAGTATATGTGTGTGCTTGTGTATCAAGCACCAATATTACATCTCGGGGGGAGACCACGCTCCATTATTACAACCCCGTATCAAAATTGAATTGAATTTAAGAGGAGTAATGTAAAAGACCGATTTTTAAACACTTACAATGATTCGGCTTTCCTCTCCTTGCTCGTGCTTGGGCTTTGGTGTCCACCCTGGCAGCCAAGAGGGGTCTTCTTAGGTGGGCTTGAAGCGAGAGAGTAGACTTAGGGAAGGCTCATGGGCTTTGAACTTGGAAGGACCTAAGTTCAGCCAAGTGATAGGGTTGGCTAAGGGTGAGTGTCCTAGGAGCTAACTAAGACTAGTCACGGCAAGATAGGAGGTCACGGTTAGGGTGTGGTCGTGGTTGGCTCTAATCGGCCTAAAGGGGGTATGGTCACGGGTGACTGGCTGGAGCTGGCTGGTAAGTGCTACAGGCAGTCGGGGCGCGCGGGCATTAGGCGCGGGACAGGGGCGCGGTAGTGGCGCTGGGAAGGTTTTAGCGAGGGCATCGGGCGTAGGGCGCTAGGGCACTACAGTAGGGCGCTGCGGGTGTATGGCACTCGGGGCACGCGGTTAAGGCGCTAAGGCGCCGCAGGGGCACGCAGGGCGCACGGCAGAGGCGGCGCTAGGTCTTAATTCAAACCGAGTGCAGCTACACTCGGTTGGTGTTAGGTTTAGGGGGTTTTGGGTAGTTTTGAGTCGGTTTAGGTTAGAGGACTAGGTCTAGGTTAGTTAAGGTGAGGTTTAGTGAAGTGGGTTAGGTGATTAGGCTAGGTTTAGGGTGGGGTTATGAGGCCTACCTCTTGGAGCTGGTCCTTCTTGGTTGAGCTCATGTCCACGCCTTGGTTGCAGCCTTCCTTGGTCGAGCCCACCTTGGTTGCAGCCCTTGTCTAGACCCACTTAGCCAACAAGGCTTGAACCCACCTCACCCATGAGCCAACATGGCTATGTCACTCTCTCACTCTCTCTCCTCCCAAGCATTTCACGTGTACTTCATTTGGGACCCCCTCACCTCTATTTATAGGCAAATGAGGATATGAGTTTTGGATTTGGGTCTTGGAATCCATATCCGATCCAAACACTATTTGAGTCTGGATCTTAGATCTCGAATATTTTGGGATCCAAATCCGACCCAAATATTTAGTTGGTTTTGGATCTCGGATCTCGGATATTTGGGATCTAGATCCAATCTAAATACTATTTGGATTTGGATCTGGATAT
Source organism: Brasenia schreberi (assembly GCA_036023115.1). Taxonomy (NCBI): domain Eukaryota; kingdom Viridiplantae; phylum Streptophyta; class Magnoliopsida; order Nymphaeales; family Cabombaceae; genus Brasenia; species Brasenia schreberi. Next base: position 8,313,942 of record JAYKKT010000080.1, on the reverse strand, counting down.
TTGGGTCCAAATCCAATCCAAATTTCTTTTAGTCCTTAGTGTTTTTCGAGACGAACGGTTTGTGCGGGCCCTGGCTTTACCAGCACTCCGTCTTGTGCTGGGTTTTTCCCAACTTTGTCGTCCAAACTTCTCACCTTTCTGGACTTCATTTCTGTTCATTTTTATTGTTTCTGGTGTGGATTTCTATTGCTTGGGTGGATGCTCTTGGCTTAGCTCTTTGGTACTCCGGGCTTGCAGTCTGCTTCGGGCCTAGGCCTTCCTTTTTCCTTTTGATCCTGGCTTTTATCAGGCCAGGGTGCTTTCTTTGGGCTTCTGAACCTGCTTCTGAGGCTGCTTTTGAATTCAGGCTTCACCTGTGGAATTTTGGGTTTTTACAAAATTGGGACTTGGCCCATATTTGAGAAATTCAAACTTGAATGGGGTTTAGACAAAATTTGAAGCTTTCGCAACTCCTGGGTTTTCGAAAACTCCAGAATCTGTTTTTGAAATGAATTTTCAAACTAGGTGTTTACTTTTGAAATTCGATTTGATTTTTGGGGTGTTTACAATTCCACAACAACGAAAGCACTTTTTCATTCTTTCGTATACTAGGGGATTCCGCTTGGAAAAGAAAATGTCCCATACCCATACTAATGGATTCGGGTCCATAACCATGGGTTCCAATGCACGAGATCTTGTAGCACTTACCAATGAGGTCCAACCACCCTTACAATATATTTTTTTATGTAAAAAAAAATTAACACCAAAAGTATTCAGAAGCAACAAAGTTTCTGTATCTTAATTTAAATCCTTACATTGTCAAGTTTTACATCTGAATATTTACTCTTGCAACTTATACTAAAGTATTCACAATAATATTTATTGATGCTTTATACTTAACGAACCTGTTGGTTAAGTTTTATGCAAAAGCATTGGCTGCGGCAGAACTCAGAGCAGTTGAGAGTTCATTAATGAAACGCTATAAAAGATAGATAGCATTAAAGATGTGCACAAAATAGGAACAACTTTAATATAACAAATGGGCGTTTTGTTTCTGTGTATAACTGAAAAAAATAACACTTAAATACGACACTTTAAGTTCAGTGAACGTTTCATTTGGTGATACGCTCTGTTTTACGCCACCAATGGCTTTGCTTGCTTGGCCGCTTCCAGGTTGAAAAGACAGCCAATCAAGACTTTGAAGGTAACTGAGACGACACCGGTTAGCATAAGTTTTGTTGGCTATAGCAAATTTTGATGCATGTATTTATGCATGGTTGATTGCCGTGCAGATTGAAAATGGCGACGTTGAAGCTTCCGTTAATACTTTCTGTATATATTTCATGTCTTTTCTTCTCACTAACCTTAAGGTTGCACAAACACTCTTTTGGTTTGATTCTTTCTCTCTCTCTCTCTCCACACACAGAGTAAAAGTGATGCCTCTTCAAGCGAGGTATTGCAATCTGCGGTGGGAGCAGATAAATGTCGCCCAGAAGACAGCATTTTTATCCTAAGGTTGAGAGAAACGAGTCAACGTTTATATGTTGACCCACAGCCTCCTCCCCGTTCCGCAAGCCGGGTTGATGGTAAGACAGTCAGCGAGAGAGAGAGAGAGAGAGAGAGAGAGAGAGAGAGAGAAAACGATATTACATGAATACATACAATACACAGTTGATAATAAGTGTGTCACTTTGGGGTCTAGTTTTCCACTCTGGGAAGTATCCACGGCACCTAAACCCGATTTTGGGCAGTTTGGATCCAAGAAGGATCCAGATCCTGTTTTGGATCTGGCATTTAATTAGGGTGCAGATCAAACTCAGTTCACTCCAGTTAATTTTGATTGGATCAGGTCTTTCATCCTGGACTAGACTGGACAACTTATCAAGTTATTGTGTATGCGTGTGTATTATTTATCAACTCCATGGTACCTTTTTGGGGATAGTATTTGGCGACTTTTTCTAGCTCGTAAAGAGTTGAAGTCTATAAGAAATTATCAAATCTACCCACCCAGAGGGTACATGCAGTTGACCACGAAGCACAATGAGCAGTAGCAAGGCTTGTTAGCACAATGAGCAGCTCACCTTGCTAGGAGGTTCACAAGTTGAAGGTTATGAGTTCGACACTGGGCATCTGGCATCGGCCTCCCCATTTACCCAAAGAAGAAAGGAACAGTTCTTATCTCATGTATTCATAGTGACTGGTTTCATCAGCTAGTCGATGATGGCATCTCTCTTAATAAAATTCTAGTCAATGACAGCAAATATAGCATACATTATGGATTTCTATATGATCTCCATGCTGGAAATACTTGGAATTCACTTGCATTTTGTTTGGTTGAGTCAATATCCACAAATTAAAAGGAATGAAGTTAAAAAGACTCTTAAACATATAAATCCTATTAGAAAATCATAAACAATAGGGAACACTTGACTTACGAGACTATTTAATCAAATATGAAAAAATCAAAAGATGCTTGAGGAATGACGGACGAGTATACTTATATCTATGTATAAGAGCAAGGGAGATATTTATAATTGTGCAAACTATCATGTTATCAAATAAATGAGCCATAGAATGAAGTTATGGAAAGAACTATTGAACATAGGTTGAAACAAGTATCGAGTAAAACATATAACCAATTTAGATTCATGTAAGGGAGATCTATTATTGAGGCAATTCACCTATTGAGACGTCTTGTGAAATATTTTAATAGAAAGAAGAAATCTAGAAAAAACTTACGATAGGATGTCAAAATATATTATTGAGAACAACCTTAGAAAAGAAAGGTATCCCATTAATATATATTAATCTTATAAGAGAAATGTATGATAGTACACAAACATATGTGAAAACTCATGAATGAATGAAAGACTTTTTTGAAGTTAATATTGGATTACATCAGGAGTCGACTTTAAGTCCATATTTATTTATATTGATTATTGATGAGTTAACAAAATATATTCAAGATAAAGTATATTGGTGTATGTTATTTGTATATAATAGTGAAAATTGGAACTATAGAGAAAAACATTAGAAAGTTAAGACTTCTACTTAGTTGAATAAAGACAATTTATGAAATGCAAGTTTGATCATTTTGGTTACTTTAGAGGACTGTAAGCGTAAAAATTTTCACTCCTGGTTTATGAGGCCGGAAATTAACCTTTTTCGTGCTTAAGTCGTTTTGCGAGCGTGCCAGCTAGCTTACTCAAGCTAGTGAAAGTTTTTGAAATATTTCTGACTTTCTAGAGATTATGGGAAAGCGGGATCTTTTCGCTTAAGCCTTCTTGAATCGATACTCAAGGGTCAATTTAAACACTTAGAAACTTCAGTTTTTCAAATCAAATACAAAACTTCGAAATATCAGTGTTTTAAAAAATCGATGTATGCCTTCTTTGCAATTTTTATTATGACTTTTGGACGACCCTAAGTCTTTTGAGTTTTATCTATTAGGCTTGATATGTGTGTGAATATGTGGCATATTTTCAATGTAGCTTGAGCGAGGATTCAGGGCTTTTTGAAAGCGCACGAATACAAGGATACAGAAATCATTTTCAGGTTTTAAAAGCGATGATGTGAGCTAGGCTCGAATTGAAAGTGCAACTCACGCAGCTTTCACTAATGTAAATACCCGAAATGAAAGTGCAACTCACACAGCTTTCACTAATGTAAATACCCAAAATGTAAGACAACTCACGCAACTTAAATGTAAATCCACACAAAGGGAAATGCAACTCGACTTAAAGTAAACTCACACGACTTGAAAATATATAAATATGGTTTATCCTAAGAGCGCAAAGGCTCAATGTGTGTGAGTATCAAGAGCGGAAAGGCTCGAGTGCTCGTGGGTGCTTCTTGTGTGAAATTTAAATGACAACTCACACGACTTAATGTAAATACCCGGAATGTAAGTGCAACTCACACAGCTTTCACTAATGTAAATACCCGAATTGAAGTATATATGTTTAGCTTAAGAGAAGAAAGGCTCAATACACGTGTGTGGTTGTGTGAAATTTAAATTGCAACTCACATGACTTTCAGTAAAGTAAATACCCAAATTGAAGTATATACGTTTAGCTTAAGAGTGGAAAGGCTCAATGCACGTGTGTGGTTGTGTGAAATTTAAATTGCAACTCACACGACTTTCACTAAAGTAAATACCCAAATTGAAGTATATGCGTTTAGCTTAAGAGCGGAAAGGCTCAATACACGTGTGTGTACGTGTGCAATATAAGAGCGAAATAGCTCAAGTGTACGTGTGTGGTTGTGTTTTATCCACAAATATTACATTTCGGGGGGAAACTTCGCTCCATTATTACAACCCCGTTCCAAATTGAATTTACTTTAAACGAGTAATGTAAAACCGAATGTAAATGACACTTACAAATATTCGGTCTTGCCTCTCGGGTCGCTTGGGTCCGTCCTTTGTTGCAGCCGTAAGGTAAGGCCCTTCAAGTGGGTTCCAAGGTGAGGCTTGGGTATGGGTCCACTTAGGCGCAGCCAAGTGGGTTTGAGCTTAGTCTTGGCCGGGTTCGGCCAAGGAGTCTTGGTTAGGTTTAGGATGTGGTTGGTCGAGTCCTAGTTAGATCTAGGTTTTGGTTTAGGAAGATGGAAATGAGCTAGGTGCAGCCAGCACCTAGCTTGGTTAGGTTTTGGTTTAGAAGGAGCAGGTCGAGCCAATGGTGGCTCGAACCAAGGTAGGTCCTAGGGTGGCAGCCCAAGCTAGGTTCGGTTGGAAGTGGGGCGACAAAGGCAGGTTGTGGGATTAGGCCAGCCAAGGGCAGGCCGTGGGATATGGGGTTATGGCTTAGTGCATGCCAACTAGTCTTGGCCGAGTGCTAGGTGCACTCGACTGATTTAGGGTGCGGGTTATGGGGGTGCTTTGGGACAGGCCTAGGTGGAGGTGACCGTGACTTAGTGCAGGTCAACTAGGGGAGGTGGCTGGGTGAAGGTTAGTTAGGTTTGGTGATGAGATAGGCCAACCAAGGGCAGGCCGAGTGGTGGGCTTTGTGGGGCAGGTAGTGGCTGAGGTTAGGTGGGGTGCAGGTCAGTCTAAGGGTCGGCCAGCAGGGCTTGGCCGAAGGGGGTGCGGGGTTTAGGTGAGGCACAAGTGGGGCGCAACTGGGGGGTGCGGTCTAGCCTAAAGGCCAGTCGAATGGGATATGTGGTTGGGGGCAGACCGAGTGCCAAGTGCACTTGGTTTGGGTGCTGTGGGAGTTTGGGAATGGGTTAGGTAGGGTGTCTTGTGGGTGGGGCAATGGAGTCGGTGGTAGGTTTAGGTTAAGTGTGGTGGCTCAAGGGGAGGGTTCGGTTAGGTCTAGGTGGTGTGGGCTAGGTGGTGGGTTAGGTCGACTAGGTCTAGGCAGTATGAGTTGGGTGGTGGGTTAGGTCGACTAGGTCTAGGCGGTATGGGCTAGGTTTAGGGTGGAGTTTTAGGGGACTTACCTTGCAGCCGATCCTTCTTGTGCAGCCATGGTTGCAGCCCATGTCCACGCCATTTATAACCGCGTTGTTGCAGCCCCAAGCTAGGTCTAGGTCCACAAGGCTTGAACCCACCTCACCCTTAATTGAGCCCACATGGCTAAAGCCCACCAAAGTTGACTTTTTCACCCACTCTCTCTCTCTCTTCCCAAGGCTCCCAAGCACTTTCACGTGAGCTTTTTCACCCCCCTTGGTCCTATTTATAGGCTAAGGGGTGGGTCTTGGGTTTGGATCTTGGATTTGGTTTTTAATATCCAAATCCGATCCAAACACTATTTAGATCTGGATCTGGATATTTTTGTCCAAATCCAATCCAAAATCTTCTTTCTTCAATCCTTCTTGGTGTTTTGAAACGGGCGGTTTTGAGTGGGCCCTAGTGTCACCAGTGACCCGTTTGAGCTGGGGTTTTCCCAGTCTTCTTGTCCAACCATCTTCTCACCTTTCGTACTCTATTTTGTCTGATTTTTTATCTCACAGGCTTGGGGTTTCACCTCTGATAGTTTCATTGGGGCTTTTGCTTCATCCTTCATATTTTGGGGCTGAAGTCTGATTCTAGCATGGATGCTTGTTTCGCTTTTTGGCCTTGTTTTCAATCGGTCGGGCTGAACTTTGCTTTTTGACCTGTTCTGGAGCTTCTTTTTTATCAGGCTTCACCTGCTTGTTTCAGCTGCTTTACAAAATTAGGGTTTTTGGCCCGGGTTTAAAAACCTTTATTTTGAAGTATTTTGAGAGAGAAGTTACAAACTTCGCAACTCCGGGGTTTTAAAAGTTCAAAATTGGTTTGAAAATGGTTTTTGAAAACCAGGTGTTTTGTTTGAAAATAATCCCATTTTGGGGTGTTTACAAGGACATAAAAATTAAGATTGACACACATTGTGTTCTCGTAAGGAAAGTTTTAAGTACCTAGGGTCAGTTTTTCAGAGCGACAAAAAAATTGATAGAGATGTTATGTATAGAATTAATGTAGGTTAATTAAAATTGAGAGGTGCATCAGGTAATCTATGTGATAAGAAGATATCATTAAAGTTGAAAGGTAAATATTATAGATTAGCAATTAGACCTTTTATGTTATATGGTTTTGAGTATTGGGCAATCATCAATATATACAAATGTCTGTGGTAAAAATAAAAATGGATGAGTACAAGGAAAGACTTAATACGTAATAAGGTTATTAAAAATAATTAGGAGTGGCACCAATAGATTATAAAATGAGAGAAATTCATTTAAAATGATTTGGGCACATAGAAAGATGACCAAAGGAAGCTCCGGTAAAAAGATGTGATAAACTAGATTGTGAAAATATTAAAAGAGGAAGTCGATAAAAGTGTTGTTAAGAAACAATAAAAAATGATCTAGTTTATGTTAAGTTAACGGTAGTATAGCACATCATCGAGCTTTATGGAAACATAGAATCCATGTACCTAACCCCATTTAGTATGGGAAAAAGGCTTAGCTGTTGGTGAGTCAACACCCACAATATGCAAAACAATTCACCTTTCTTTTTCTTTATGGGGTTGTATTGGTCACCTCAAGTATTTAAAATCATAATCAATATTTATTTATATCTTTAATGACAGATTGTTTGTGCAAACCTATTCGTCAGTGAGGTGAGGTCCTTTCTCATAACTAAAAAAATCTATAAAATCTAAAAATGTTGATGCCAAAAATCGAGGAGAGGTCATAAGCTCCCCATTGAATTCAATGGAGATATCGGTTTAGGCTTCTAATGGTAACACAAGCAAATTAATTTTTCTAAAAACTATATAATTACCTCACTTAAATTTCATGTAACTAGACTACCAGTAGTACAAATCCGAGCATCTCCCTTAGTCCGGACTACCATAAATAAATTGAAATATGTTCACTAGAAAAACGTTCATAAAAAAAAGTCACACCAACCCTAAGATATAAGGGTAAAACTGTTTGAAATACTGATGCCAGAAATAATCTATATAGGGAAAGTTACGTAACATCTTTGTGAGCATTGAAAACCATCAAAATATGTCTAATAAATAACCGCCAGAAATGTGCTTACACTTCTATTTCCAACGGTTTCAATGTTTCGCATGGAAGTAAATTTTCATCACATGTACATGGCATACAATATCAAATAATCATAACACTTAATCTTACAAATTAATATATATCCAAATAAAGCATCATGTGAGTAACTCCAATAAGTATCAAATATACATCAAGTTTACCATTAAGCAAGTGAGCACTTAGTTACATAGGCCAAAATAACAAGGATAGCACAAATGTTATATAAGCCGAATACAAAACACATCAAGTCTAAAGTAATTAAAAGATAAGTCCATCATTATCATATAGGACCGCAAATTGATAACAAGTGCATAAATGTCATACTATTTGAATCAATACCAATGTCGAATGTATCCTAAAGAAAAGTTTAATGTGTGGGAGGTTGTAATCAATCATCTCTAATATTTCTTATATTATATAATTCCTACAATAACACGTTAAAACATGATAAGTATTGAAAGACATAGTGTAAACACCCTAAAAATGTTTTTCAAAATAAATTGGGGCATATTTTAAAATCCACGATTTGAAACATATCCTACAAATTTCATAAAATTTCAAAACCTCATTTCGAAATAAAATGTTTTGAACCTCAAAGTTATAGAATCAAGTTTTGAAATTAAAATCTAAAAGATGCTAATTTGCCCAAAGATAGAGTAAGGCCCGAATCAATAGGAGACTGAATTTTTGGGAGAAGATGAAGATGAATCCACAAAGGCAAGCGCATCTAAAGCAAAAAGATGACTCAAGGTCAAACCAAGTTTAGCCAAACTCAAAGCAAGGAATGGGCCAAGGCACAATCAAATGTCAAGCCCCAATCAAATCTCAAAGCCAAGCTAAGCTCGATCCAATCCAAAGATGGTCCATCCCAAAGGAGCTGGTGATCATAAGACGTGCAAGATTGAGCAAATTCAAGTTAAGGTTAGAGTCCATTCAAGCTTAAAGTTCAAGACAAAGGACCAAGGAAGGCATCAAACCAAAGCCATGACTAAGGCACACGGTTGGATAGAAATGATTCAACAAGACATTTTGGCTCAAATCAAGACAAGATTGAATTAAGTCAAGCCAAGGACGAATTAATCAAGCCCTACACCATACAAAGATGGACCATGCCTAGCAATGAGCTAGACCAAGTGATAACCACCTCCTTGAACCAAGCCATGAGGGCTGGTTACATCATGAACCAAATGAAGGCCGCACCTAGGCGGGTGGCTTGATGAAGAGTCGGCTAGCCCACATAGCTGCCCCAAGACTCATACCAGCCCACATAGACTAAGAAAGAGGACCATTCCCCAGCCCACATGCATCCATGTACAATTATGAACCAGATTTCCTTGGATCAAACCAAAATTAGATTGGATATCAAGCTATGACCCAAACCTATGGAAGGCCCTAGAGGCCCCCCCTTGAAATCTATAAAAGGGAGCCTTGTGGGCTGGTTTGAGGCATCAAAGAGAGAGGAAATCCCGCAGCAGGAGAGGGAGAGAGAGAAGAAGGAAGAAGAGGTGTCGTCGGCTACCACCCAATCCACCACGGTAAAAGTCATCTATTCCTTTCTCTTTTCAGATTTCTTTCTTCTCCTCTCTCATTCAACTCAATGGTATTATAATTAAGGAGGTTATAACTCTATCTATGATGTAATAATTAAGAGTTATGCTGTCCAATTTCCTTTACGTTTATAGATGCATGCTATGCATTTGATTTTCAGTTCCTCCTACCCCAATATACATTATAAAATCTTATATCTCCTAATCCCCTCTATGCTTTGTTATAATCATAAATTTATTCATTTATTTCAATCATTTACATTTTAATTATTGTAGATTATCTTTTAATTTAGACGAAATGCATTCACGTATCTTGTAAAAACTGAAAATTTATTTTCTACACTTTGCATACATCTGATGTATGATTTTTAATTCATTACTCCCTACTCCGAATGTGCTAAAATTTTGCACACCTAATCTACACACACAGGAAAACTGTCAATAAAATTTACAATAATTTTAGGATTGTGCAATATTACAAATAAAATCAAAGAAGATCGAGTAAAATCATAACAAACATTGTGAAACATGTACTTCCTACAATAGAGGTTGGGTCATAATCCCATAACTTTGTCTATAGTAAATCAATTTTCTTGAAAGTGGTCTCAATGGAAATCTGAGATTTATAGCTTTCCGACAATATCAATTCATAGAAATCAGAGTTTTGTATACCAAGATACAGTCGTTTTTCTAAACCTCTATATTTTTGTCACAGATCTATCACGAATACCTGAGTAAGGTATGTTCTCAGATTTAATTGTATACATCCATAATACTTAAAATTGAAATAAAAATAGTTCCTGAATCTCCATATCAATCTCTGTTTTTATAAAAATTTTAAGATTTTTGCAGATTCAAAAGCTAACAAAAAATCTGAAAACAAGTCTCTAAAAACATAACCAATTTTTGTTTTTTAGGATTTTGAAATACTTTCATTCAAAAGCTAAGTTCACGATTTTTCTCAAGTTTTTGGGAATCGAAATTGGGTTTTGAAAATACATTGCATCTAAAACAATCCTCAAAGCGTCTAGGCTGACCCTTGATTATCGGTTTAAGAATGCCTACATCGAAAAGAATTCACTTATCTACAATCACTATAGAAGTCGGAAATCATCTTTGCTAGTTTAAGCAAACTAGCTGGCATGTTAGCACATTCGTAGCTTGTGAATTTAATTTCAAGTCTCTACATAAACTTCAAAATAAAATTTCACAAATACAAATTTGGCACACTCGGTGAAACCTGAGTCTTTGAAAATTGTTTGATCTATTCTTGTTTTTTCAAAACCAATTTCAAATTCAAATCGTGATTCTAAACTCTCTCTTTTTCAAAATCTCTTTCTTCAAGTTCAATTTCCAACAACTCAATCATGTCAAGTTTAGATGATTCCTTTGAAAATATGTCAAGTAAGGCCTCATCATACTTCCCAAATTAGTTTTCCAAAACCTTAAAGAAATCTTCTCAAACCCGAGAAGAAAGAATTGCCTCTTTCAAAAGTAGAGCGATGCAACTTGAAAAGGCAATTGAGGCCCTAAGCCAAGAGGTCAAGGTATATTGTGGATTTTCAAGGTGCGTCGAATGTCCCGCACCAACAAAAAGAATTTCAAAATGAAAAGGAAAAAGAAAAGAAAATTCAAAACTTAGTAGACATGGTTATTCCCAAGGCATGCATCGACATCGTAGGTACACCTAACCCTACCATCCATAAACAATTCTCTTTGAGCCTAGGTTTGCATCATAAATCCAAGCCAATGACCATGATTTTCCTAAACATCCATAAACCAACCAAGGGATCGACCATGGTTTTTCTTGAAATCCATTTCTCTTCATTTTGCAAGAGATTAAACATGCTCTCCCTTAGCATTCATATAAACTCAAACCGTTCACTCCTAGGGGCACATTTGGTTACACCTAGCATCCCTCTCAAGATCATTCACCTCTTAGGAGAACCAAAATCATCTAAGGCCATACCCATCCTAGGAGAACCCAAGGTCGTCCATCTCTTAAGAAAAAACAAATCCCCCAAGTCTTCCACCCCTAATGTCGTATGCATCCTATGGGAGTCAAACACCTCTACCCCTAGAGTCATACACTTCCAAGACATACCCAATAAAACTCGAGTGTATAACCATGCTATGAACGATACATCATTTCCAGGCCATCCTCTTCATCAAAAATTTTCAAAACTTAAAAAGCTTTAGAATATGTTATTTAACATAGGATATACACCATACCAGGCTCTAGGAGTCAAAAACCAAGGTAGATTAGAACTCATCTTACATCTTTCAAACCTATGTCGATATGGCTTAGGGTACAACCCATCCATACCCCATGAGTCACCACCTAAGACCAATTGGGTCAAGGGTGTCCTAGAGCTAACTAAAACCGAAACCTATGACCTAACCTCTTGTTTAGAGTCTAATTCATGGTGTTTTCTTTATATTCTTGATGGAAGACTCCTCTTTTAAAAAATCTAAAAAATATATATATTTGGAAAAAACAAAAAAAAATTAGAAAACTCCAAAACCCAAAAACATTTGAAAATTTTGAAAATTCCAAAAAGAAAGTCTTTTATGTTCATCATTCTAGTATTGGTTTAGAAAAATCTAAAAAAATTGAAAAAGTTGAAAATCCTAAAAAATTTTGGTTTTCAAAGCTGGGTACAAACTCAAAAATTGGTTTTAACAATGCCCATGTATATTCTCAAATCCAAATCGTCTCATGCTATTATAAATAAACCTCTTATGCATAACCCTTCTCTTGTGCATTATACTTTCCTAGAAATCAAAGCACTTGAGAGTGATCAAAGTAAGGAGGAAGATCCCCTCATCCATGAGGATGATCAAACTTCTGAGCTTCCCAAATTTCATAGAATCATTGACTTAGAAAAACTTTCAAATTACGTAGGAGAGGATTTCTTAGAGGTCAATTTAGAGAGTGAGTCTAACCCAAAGTGTGTCAAAATAGGTACTTGTTTTCATGAGCATGAAAATGCATCATTCATTGCATTTTTGAAATTGTACATAGATGTGTTTGCATAGACCTATGAAGACATGCCTAGTTTAGACCCTAGCATTATAGAAAGCCGGATTTATAAAACCCATTGCTTATTTTGAATGGCTTTTAAATATTGTTGTAGTTTGAAAATCCAATGAGAAAATTTGTATTTGCATTAATTTTAGAAATTTGAACAAATCCACCTTAAAAGATAATTTTCCACTTCCAAATATTGATTTGATAGTGGATAACACTACAAATCATGAAATGTTTTCTTTCTTGGATCGCTACTTGGGTTATAACCAAATCAAGCTAGTACTAAAAGATCAGGCTCAAACTGCTTTTACTACACCTTGGGGCACATACTGTTATGCCTTTTGATTTGAAAAATGCCGGTGCCACATATCAAAGAGCCATGACTACTATTTTTCATGATCAAATCCATGAGCTCTTGGAAGTATATGTGGATGATCTTTTGGTAAAATAAAAAACCCGATGTACACACATAGAATCTTTGCAAAAGGTTTTCGAAAGACTTAGACTTTATTAAGTGAAACTAAACTCTCAAAAATGTATTTTTGGAGTAGAATCGGGAAAAATCTTAGCATTCATGGTTAGCCAAAGGGGCATAGAGGTTGACTCCTCTAAGTGTCAAACCATCATAGACATGCCTCCACCCTCCAACTTGACCCAAATCCGAAGCCTCCAAGGTCGACTCCAAGCAATTAGGAGATTTATCTCCAACTTAGCAATAGGATGTGAACCTTTCAATAGGCTTTTCAGAAAAGGGGTTAAATTTGATTGGGATTCCGATTGTCAAAAAGCTTTCGAAAGATTGAAAACTTTTTTGATAAATCCTCTAATTTTAAAACCTCCAAAGCCAGGAAAACCTTTATTGCTTTATATTTTCATTCATATGAACGCATTGGGTGCTTTACTTGCTCAAATGATAGTCCTAAGGAGTATGTTATTTACTACATTTTGAAAACTCTATTGGCATATAAAAGAAATTATCAAGCCATGGAGAAAACGTGCTTAGCCTTGGTATGGCTTGCCAAAAGTTTAGACATTATTTTCTAGATCATGAAATTTGGATAGTGCTTAAACTTGACCCTATCAAGCACCCTTTTGAAAAATCTATCCTAACATGCAGGCTAGGTAAGTGGCAGCTCATCCTAATGGAGTATGATGTGAAATTTCATCACCAAAACTCCATTAAGGGACAAGCCTAGCCGATCATGTGGCTGAGTTACCACTTGAAAATATAAATTCCATACTTGATGAAATGCCCGATGAAAGCATCTTGACAAACGAATTAGAAAACCATGTTTTATCAAATTATTGTAATGAAGATCAAGTATAAAAAATGTACTTTGATAGGCAAAATAATCAACAAGGGGCAGGCGTGGGAATCATTCTCATATCCCCCGAGAAGGGAGAGATCCCAATGGCATTCCAACTAGATTTTTCTTGTTCAAATAATGTGGTTGAATATGAGGAAATCATATAAGGCCTAAAAATTTTGAAAAATCTAGGGGTATCATGTGTTGAAGTCTTTGGAGATTCTATGCTTGTTGTAAACCAAGTTTCAAAAATTTGGAAGTCAAAAATGAAAAACTCATTCAACACCATGAATTGGCCACCCAATTGGTTGATTCTTTCAAATCATGCACACTCACTCACATAGGTAAAGAGGACAACAACATAGCAGATGCCCTCTCCTCTTTAGGATCATCTCTAAGGATCGATCCCACTATGGGCACTCGATCCCTAGAGATCCTACATTTACCTACTCTATCTACCCATGATTAAATGGCCAAAATGACCAATATCCAATTGAAAAACCTTGGTTTCAAGACATTAAAAACTTTTTAAAAAATGGAGGATTTCTCAAATTTGCTTCCTTTAAAGATAAGGCTTTTATTCAAAAAATTTCAACCTGATATATGATTTTGGGAGGGGTTCTTTATAAAAAGAGTTTTACCGGTATCTTGTTGAGATGTGTCGACCATGATGAAGCTAGGACAATTATGCATGAGTTCCTTGATGGGAAATGTGGAGGTCATGTCAATAAAAATATGATGGCCATGAAAGTACTTAGAGCAGATTTTTTTTGGTCCACTTTGAAGCAAGATTGTCATAACCATATTAGAAAGTGTCATAAATGTCAAGTGCATGAAAATGTCATTCATATTCCATCATCTGCACCGCATTCCATCATGAGTCCATGGCTCTTCATTATGTGGGCATTTGATATCATATGATCAATTTCACCCACTGCATCAAATGGACATAGGTTTATTTTAAGAGGTACTGAATATTTTTCTAAATGGGTTGAAGTTACCTCCTTGACTAATGTCTAAGGACAACATGTAGTGGCATTCATTAAGAAACATATCTTTTTCATCACCTTACTACCCTCAAGGCAACGGCCAAGCCGAAGCCACGAACAAAACCCTCATGAGTATCATTGAGAAAATTTTAAAAAAGGGTAGAACATGGCATGAGAAGCTAGATGAAGCCTTATGGGCTTATAGGATTTCCATCTGCACACCCACAAATATCACACCATTTGAGTTAGTCTATGGTACAAATGTCATACTTCCCATTCATACCAAATTACATTCATTTCATACATCTATTGTACTCGATTTACCCATAAAGGCCTTACAACAAGCTAGGATGGCTGAGCTTGACCTACTTGATGAGAAAAGGCTCATTGCCATGGATCATGCATATGCATACCGGCAAAGGATAACTCGACACTATGAAAAGCATATGAAGGCTCGCCACTTCAAAGTGGGAGACCTTATTTTGAAAACTATCCACCATCGTGGCCCACATCCACTTGGTAAGTGGCGGTCTAAGTGGGATGGTTCCTATGTTGTAAGAGGGCCAACCACAAATAATGCATATTGGTTGATTGGTGTTGAGGGAAGAAATTTAGGTCTCCTTTGAATTTCTTGAAAGAAAGATAAAAATGGATTATGTGACCTTGAATTAGGGAATTGATGCTCTATGAAAAGTGGAGTTTTCAAAATCATTTGGTGACATTTCAAAAATCTTTGGCTTACAAAATGAGGCCTAGTTCAAAATAGCAAAATATTTTCAAATAATGGGTGTTATTAGAAAATGAGAAAATAACAAAAATGGTTTACTGAATCAAGTATCTAAAGGGATGAGTTGTATTCTCCCACTTCATTCCTCCCCAAAAAGAAAAATTGGAAAAATCAAAAGAAAAGGAAGAAAAACAAAACCTCCAATATAGAGGTCTTCCAAAAAGAAAAAGAAAACAAAAGCGAAAACAAAAACCTCTAATATAGAGGTTCACTTTGAAAGAAAGGAAAAAGAAAAGCCAAACCTCAAAAGAGCAATTTTCCTTCAAAAAATTCTTGGCCTTATACCATGGGATGCTTAAGAAGGTACCGTGGTAAACTCTTTCCCAAAATCCCCATAGGTTATCCCAATGGAGAAAAATTTACCAATAAAATCTCAGGGTAGGAATAGGACTTATTTAGATTTCATTTTGTTTGAGAATTAGACTTTGTTGTGTCAGAAATTGAATTTTGAAATGTTATTCAAAATTTTCTACAAAACCTCTGCTAAGTAGTGGGTATTTAAAACTCGAATGAGGAGAAATATAATAAATTGGAAGTCTTTTTTTATAGAAACCAAAAGGAGTTCCCTTTTGAAAAGAAATTTTAAAAACTCGAAACATCAAAAGAAACTATACGGGACCATCTTGCTTGAGGCAGTCGGCCTTTATAGGTCTCTTTTCAAACTCATGAATCACATGTATGGGTCTCTAAACACACACAACACTCACCTCACATACCATGCATAAATGTACCCATGAAAGGGTCGTTCATGCATGATCATCCTAGTACTAGGCGTTTTCTAGTCAAGTCCCCTTTGGCTAAGATCCCTTCCTTCACAAAAATAAATCAAAGGAAATAGATATTATGAAATGAGGAGAAAATTCATACTCTTAAGATAAATCTCGTAAGAAAATCAAAGGGGTGTTTTCTTCTTTACCATTATCCAAATAAATTTGGATTAATGCCAAATAGAGACATTTATAAACACCCTAAAAATGTTTTTCAAAATAAATTGAGGTATATTTTAAAATCCACGATTTGAAACATATACTACGAATTTCGTAAAATTTCAAAACATCATTTCAAAATAAAAATGTTTTGAACCCCAAAGTTATAGAATCAAGTTTTGAAATTAAAATCTAAAAGATGTTGATTTGCCCAAAGATAGAGCAAGGCCCAAATCAATAGGAGACAGAATTTTCGGGAGAAGATGAGGATGAATCCGCAAAGGCAAATGCATATGAAGCAAGAAGATGACTCAGGGTCAGACCAAGTCTAGCCAAACTCAAAGCAAGGAATGGGCCAAGGCACGATCAAATGTCAAGCCCCATTCAAATCTCAAAGCCAAGCTAAGCTCGATCCAATCCAAAGATGGTCCATCCCAAAGGAGCTGGTGATCATAAGACGTGTAAGATTGAGCAAATAAGGTTAGAGTCTATTCAAGCCTAAAGTTCAAGATAAGGGACCAAGGAAGGCATCAAAGTAAAGCCATGACTAAGGCACACGGTTGGGTAGAAATGATTCAACAAGACATTTTGGTTCAAATCAAGACAAGCCCGAATTAAGTCAAGCCAAGGACAAATTAATCAAGCCCTACACCATACCAAGATGGATCATGCCTAGCCATGAGCTAGACCAAGTGATAACCGCCCCCTTGAACGAAGCCATGAGGGCAGGTATATCATGAACCAAATGAAGACCGCACCTAGGCGGGTGGCTTGATGAAAAGTTGGCTAGCCCACATGGTTGCCTCAAGACTCATATCAGCCCACATGGAATAAGAAAGGGGACCACTCCCCAGCCCACATGCACCCATGAACTAGATTTCCTTGGATCAAACCAAAATTAGATTGGATATCAAGTTAAGACCCAAACCTATGGAAGGCCCTAGAGGCCTCCCTTGAAATCTGTAAAAGGGGGCCTTTGGGGATGGTTTGAGGGATTAAAGAGAGAGAAAATCTTGCATCAAGAGAGGGAGAAAAAGAGAGAAAGAGAGAGAGAGAGGAAGGAGAAAGATGAAGAAGAGGTGTCGCCCCCTCCAAGCTGTCGGCCACCACCCGATCCGCCATGGTAAAGATCATCGCTTCCCTTCTCTTTTCAGATTTTTTTCTTCTTCTCTCTCATTCAATTCAATGGGACTGTAATTAAGGAACTTATGACTCCATCTATGATGTAATAATTAAGGATTTGCTATCCAATTTCCTTTACATTTATTAATGCATGCTATGTATTTGATTTTCAGTTCCTCCTACCCTAATATATATTGTAAAGTCTTATATCTCCTAATCTCCCTATGCTTATGTTATAATCATAATTTCTTTCATTTACTTCAGTTATTTACATTTTAATTGTTGTAGATTGTCTTTTAATTAAAACAAAATGCATTCGTGTATCTTGTAAAAACTGAAAATTTGCTTTTTGCCCTTTGCATACGCCTGGTGTATGATTTTTAATTCTTTACTTTGTCCTCTAAATATGCTAAAATTTTGTATATATAATCTACACACACAAACACACTGTCAATAAAATTTGTAAGAATTTTAGTATCGTGCAACATTATAAATAAAATCAGAGAAAACTGAGTAAAATCAAAATAGAATTTGTGAAACCTACACTTACTACAACAGAGATTGGGTCATAATCCTATAACTTTATCTGTGAAACAATTTCATTGAAAATAGTTGGAAAGCTAAGATTCATAGCTTTCTAACAAGACCAAGTTTATAGAAATCAAAGGTTTATGTACGAAAATACAATTGTTTTTCTAAACTTTTATATTTTTGTCACAAATCTGTCCCGAATATATGAGTACGGTATGTTCTCAGATTTAATTATACACATCCACAATACTTAAAATCAAAATAAAAATAGTTCATGAATCTCATATCAATCTTTGTTTTTGTAAAACTATCAAGATTTTTTGAGATTGAGAAGCTAACAAAAAAAATTCTGAAAACAAGTCTTTAAAAATATAACTAATTTTTGTTTTTTAAGATTTGGAAATATTTTCGTTCGAAGGCTAAGTTCACGATTTTTGTCAAGTTTTTTAGAATTGAAATTGGATTTTGAAAACACACCAGATCTAAAACAATCTTCAAAGTGTCTAGGCTGACCCTTGAGCATCGGTTTAAAAAAGCCCATGTTGAAAAGAATTCATTTACCCATAATTGCTATAGAGGTCAAAAATCATCTTTGCTAGTTTAAGCAAACTAGTTGGCACGCTCGTGCATTTGTAGCTTGTGAATTTAATTTCAAGTCTCTACACAGACTTCGGAATAAAATTTCATATCTACACATAGATAACAAGTATTTTCAAAATAACATATAATAAAAACTTCTTATTACTAGGACAATAACATGACCTTTTTAAAAGCATGATAAATATTGAAATATATAAATAACTATCATTATAACAAAGTAACATATAACAAAAAACTACTCTCATATGGAATATTGTCTCAAGTTTAACAAGCATAGATGATTAGGTAGAGTTCGAAACATAGTCGAAATACTATTTGTGATGTATCAATGATCTACTTAGTGAATAGAAAGTTCTTCTCCTTGTGCTCCTTCTGGTCTACCTCCTACTTCTAATGCTCTATGTTATTCTCTTCTTACTTGTATATATCTTGTATTTCTTTTAGCATTTGCACCTTGACTTATTGGGACACAATAGAGTAAGGGTGCACATTCATTTCCATTCTCGCTAGATGATGTCTTACCTGACTAACTCCATTATGCATGATATGTCCACAAAAATTGCATCTCATCACCATTGTTCCTCTAGGTTATTCTTGAACTTCTTTATTGTGATACTTCTCAATCGAATAGGAATCGGGATTATCAACCATTAATAGATATGAAAAATTTGAGACTTTGACCTTTGAAGGAGAGAGCAAAGGGCTCTTGAAAAGAGAAAGTGGTAGGAAGGCCAAAAAAGGTAGTCGTAGGGCTTTAAAACAACATCCGTCCCCAAAAATTATATCATTTTGAAGGAGAGAGCATGGAGCTCTTGGATTGTATTTGTGTGGAAGCCTTCATTGGCAACAAAGAACAAGGACACTATGTTACATAGACCAAGCTCAGAAGGAAACAAGCAAATCATAGTGATGCCAATCATAGAGGCAAAACAATTCTTAATCTTTATCTAAGGATCTTAGTGGCAGTAATGTAGAAAAGTTACAAGTTTGCTTTGAACTATGAGGTCATCGTAGGAGAGGCTTGCCAAAGAGAGAGGAAGAGAGCAACTGTTGCTCCCAAGAGATTGGATTTGAGATAGAGAGAGGGAGAAACCGTGTAAAGGTAGGGCACGGGGTCGTCACCGATCTATTTAGAGATTAGTGTTTCTAGCGGTTGAGAACTCCTAGAAATAGTTATTAGTAATCGTTAGAAATATTTGTAACATTTTCGACAATTTTTAACGAACACAATTAAGGCTTAGGATTGTCAGAAAAAGTATGTAATCATTTTCGAGAGTTTGCCAAACCATCATAAATACGAGTATAACTGTCGGTAAAGTTTGTAAAGATTTATTGTGGCAATTATTTTTATATTTCCGAGGATTCCAATCTCCTCGGAAATGTTTTCCGATATATTCCGGCAGTTCGAATCAATGAAATGAATCCATTATTGATCACAAAAAGTCCATTTTCACGTCACCCCACAAAAATTTCTTGTCATAATCTTTTGAATGCACGATGATGGTGAGGATTTGCCAAGAAACATAATGCGGAGTGGATCAAGAGATTGATTATAGATAATAAGTACGCAAATTTTACATATCCTACTAGAGGTCTTACCTTTATTTCCGAGAATTATGCCTGTCCCAATTCCAGCGCCTTATCATCACCCCCTTTCACCTTAACTAAAGTCCTTCTTCCATCCTGAGCCGGTCATCAACCACCACCACCAACATCATCAGCTCTCAGTTTCTACATCTAGGACATGGGTCTAGATCAGGATCCAGACCTGATCTAATAGGAAAAAGAAAGTGATGCTCTGAAGAAGATACATGTCTTGTGTCTGGGACGAGTTTGGGACTGGGTACGATCAACCTAATTATCTAAGTTCAATGATCAGGTTGGATCAATCTAGATCTGAGGACTTAGTTCAATAAGTTTGGATTTAATGAGGTCATTTATTCTGGATTGGAGGTTCTTTTCTGAAACCCGATAACCACGTAGAATTGAAGAATTTGAGGTGGATGTGTGATCACACAAGAACCGGCTGACCTTTTGAGTGTGATTCAGACATTTGTTGAGAAAGGAACCGAAGCCCCAATAAGAAACTTCGAGGGCAAACACTTTAAGTTGAAGCTGGTTGGCGGGTCACAGAAGCATTTAACTCTTAGCGAGTTCCTATAGGTGTCGCTAGAATTACTTTCCTACTTCTCATTACAACAAAAATATTAGTAAAGAAGAAAATGAACTTATGAGTACCGATTCCAGCTGAAATCAAACCGGGCCAACAATGGACTGAACTTGAAACCAGTGAAACAAGAATTAAGACAGGATCCGGAACTAGCAACCACTCGGTTTGGTTTCAGTATCATCTTTTATAAAACCCGAACCAACAGTTTCAAACCACATATTTTGTTATTTTTTTTAAAAAAATATAATTTTAAATTTTAAATAAAATTACTGGTTCAAAACTCAAACCGAAACCGTCTCAAAACCAACGGTTCCAAAACTATAACCAGAACCTGCTCCAGGCCTATTCGCTTATGATTCCAAGTTCCTAACTAACTAGAAGCTCTAATACTTGGTTTGCACTTACTTTGAACACTCTCATGACGCCAAATTTCTGTATCCGTCGTTGCGAGACAACAATGCAAACTATTAATATATATACAATGAAATTTTAAACTCAATGTTATTATTATTGTTGTTTATTATTTTTTCATTGTCAGAGGCTGAAATGAGTATGCAGACACCAGGAATCGAACTCACGTTTGCGGAGTCAATAGCCTCCACGGGTGGGCTAACGCTGAGAATGCAGTGTTGTTTTTACAGTATAGCATTTTCGTGTTCGGCTTGCCAGCTAGGCTTGTCTAAAGCTGATAAGCCTACCTGAGGACACCCACAACCACAAGGAAAGTGCGCCGAGCCATGAAGCCAGAGTATTAGCTCAACTAGAAGGGCGCTCTGTCGTCACCCTTGCCACCAGTGAGACAAAAAGATGCGCCGAGCCACAAACAAACTAGCTTGGGCCTATCTTTAAATCCACGGCTCAGATGGTTTGCTCATACGAAGTATATGTGGGCGGCACTCATGGAGTCCCTACTCTTCCCACCATGTTCTATCTTTCACGAAGAAGCAACAAAAGAGTAAAAGGTCAACCACGCCAAGTTCACACGACACTCTCTCTCTCTCTCTTTCTCTCTCTCTGTGTGTATTGTGTGTGTGGAACACCATGGCCATGCTAGAATGGAGAAGAAGGATGAGGAGAAGAGCGTCGCCGCCGCCCGACAAAGGGAAGCGGGATCCACACGATACCCGGAGAGCGATGCCTGAAGAACGGAGGCGATCGACGGCCGGAATCGGTCGCCGGAGCGATGGGACCTTTGGAAACAAAGGGTTTGAAGTCTATGCTATTCTCCGATGAGGAATTGGCCTCTTTCCGTTTTTCCGATGACGAATCGGGCTCTTCTGTTTGATTCTTCGACGACCCTTTCGTCGTGAAACCCTAAGATTTGATGAGGAGGGAAAGAGGAGATCGGACGGTGGAGAGAGAGAGCCTCCGTCGGGTGGGACCCAGCAAAAGAGTGGTTTCCGAAGGGCTTCCGCGGGATCCGAGTAAATTTTATGAGAGTCTCGTTTCGGAATGAGAATCGGAAACCGGATCCAGTTCGTATCGGAACCGTTTGGTTGGTGATCGACGGTCAATGCATTTTGGGTGATAAGGCGCGCTTTGAGGCGGTCGATAGAATAAAAGAGCGGGACAAAGAGGGAATTCGGGCAACATAACGCAACTATCTTTTTTTCTTTTGTTTTGAGAGGGAAGAATAAGAAGAGAACGGAGAGAAGAGAAGCGGGTGGTCTCTCTCTCTCTCTCTCTCTCTCTCTCTCTCTCTCTCTCTCTCTCTCTGTGTGTGCGATCCTTCTGCCTATACTCATTGTGGTGTCGTCCTGTTCTCATTCGGTTCGTGTTGGATTTTGCGATTCAGAAGACAAAGAGGGTGAGACTCTGATTGGCGGTCTGGGATCCTTCATTCTCTTGGATTTCGAGGTCTCTTGGTTCGACGGTCCGTTTTTCGCCGTTTGCTTTTGGAAGAAACGGTGTTGCAAACGCGATCAGATGTATCTATAACCAGATTTTGTTCGACTGTTAGAGGTTGCTGAAGTTTCTATCGATGACTTTGGAGAAAAGGTGAAAACCGGGATTTCTCGTTATGAATCTGGCATACGCTGTATAATTGTGTCTCCGACTGCTTTTATAAATTCATTTTCGATTTTGTCTGAGCCTCTTGAGTTTTGGGGTTGTTTTTTAGCAGCTTCTGCTTTCGAGGAACGAAAATAACGTGCTTTTACTCATGTATTCTTGTGTTTCGTCTAATCTAATCTTCTGTTTTTTTTGTCCTGAAAAGGATTTTATTTCTTCTCTTGCAAAAACTATTTGTGGTTGGTGGATTTAGACTATCCAGAACTTCTCTTTGTGCCTGTGAAGGTCGATGAATGTTTGAAGTATTTCGTTAACTCCATTTTTGTTTCTTTCATCTCCTTTTTGTCGGCATTTCGGGTTTTTTTTGTTGAATCGAGAGTATGGAGTGTTTTAGTGGAATGTTTTGATCCTCAGATTCGTGCTTCTGGTTTTCGCTGGTCTGATCTTTATAATCATGATTCGTGGAGGGATCGATTCAGACTGACCTATTGAGAATTTATGTTTTCCTTATACCTCCCCTTTTGAAAAAATCCCGCCGTCCTTGCAAATCTGACCTAATCGTTGGGCTGAGAGTAACAGATCTTGCCTTGTCGGATCCTGATTCCGTAGTTTCCTGGGAAAAGCTTTTAATGTTTTAGAAAATTTTGGATTGCCTGTGGTTCAATGCTGTTTAGTGTTCTCTATTGTCTAGTTTTATCCTTGAGGGTCCTTTTCCTTTTCTTTTCCGTTTGTTGCGTGGATAAGTCTTCAGACCACAGGAACGTCCTTGTGCTTTTTTGGGATCTTTCTCTGAGAGAAACGCTGTTCAGAAACTTTAGCATTTTTACCGCTTAATTTCCTTCGTTTTCTTCTTAATCCAACATCTTATGTCTTGTAGGGCTGGAAGGAAATGAAAGTTTTCGGTTTCTGGCTCCAAAGCTGCGGTACCGTATTGGCTAAGCAACATTTGGTTTTCATTGTGGATTGAAGGAAACGTGGGAATCGTAGAGCCAAAGGTTACACATTCTTGCCGTAAAATTTGGAAGAGAGGTAAGTTTCAATCCGTTTTCTTGTGGGACTTTCCTGGTTTTGTTATTACAATTTATCAACTGCATATTTGTGCTGTTGTAGTATTGAAGTATTGAGGCATTGATATGGTAAGTAAAACGATTGCGGTGGAAGTCGTACGACTGATTGACGTAATATTTGATGGGAACAGAAGTTGGTTGCATTTTTACGCAGATCTTCGTGACTTTTTATCTTTTCCCTCTTCCTTTGTCTTTGTTATATTAGATTGTTGATAATCATGGTACCGTAAATTGGTTTATCAGGAAGCTGTAAGGTGGACCTCAACGAAATAACAAAATCAAGTAAATGGATTTTTTGTTTTCTTACTTCCCATTATCATCCAACTCCGTACTAACACACCATCATTGGAATTGATCGGACCAGTTATCGAAATTTGTTATCAACGTTGTTCAAATAACCCAAAGTTCATTTCTTTTTTCAATCTCAACTGATGACATTGGAGTCTGTTTGCATAAAAATCAAATACCGAATTTTGTTCTTACCTGCAGATACCGCACAAAAATTATCTCCATTTTGATTGTGAGTGCCATCAACCTTCCTCATTTGCCTTACTGGACCAGCATTGCAACGACTTGATGACTTCGAATGTGAAAAGTCAAGGTGTGGCTGCATTTGCGTCATTGCGCCTCCAAGAGAGCCTCCGATTAGCACTTCCATTGGAAGTTCGCGGCATTTTTCTAGCTCTCAGTTGCTTTGAAGGGCTTGGTTTTGAGCCAAAAAGCACTTCTTGCTCTGTTATAAATTGAAAGTTGGAGTCTGTTCCTGCTTACATGTATCAGTGCGGCACCTAGTTCTTCCCTATTATGCTGCTAAAGAGAACAGGTCTATTACTGTTGTGGTCATATCGTGTCACACACATACAAATTCGTATATATGTAATTGTGCATAAGTATTAGGTTTGTGTGCAGATTCGATGGTAGATGTGGTAAAATATTCGAAGTAAAATACATTATCTTTGGTACCTACATAAGTTATTAGGAGTAGATTAATTAATACTCTTATGTGATAACTATTTCCTTGGAAACAACTTAAAAGTTGTGAATATGTAGCATTTAGCTATGGCTTTCCTTGAAGGAACGAACTAGATCCAGTGGAAACAGATTTGGTGTTTATTTTATTTGATGTGAATTGTGGTTCAAAAACTTGATGCACTATGATGATGCTGTTCCTATCTAGCCAACAAATTCTAGATCCAAAATATGCAATGTGTTTTTACTGTTATTTTCTATTTAGAATGTTTTATCAATTTGAATGCACTAAGCAATTGATTTTTAAGATGATGGAAGACCAAGTGGTCACAATTCATGAAGTTGTTTTAGAACTGTCATGTTTTAACCCAAACTTGACAATGAATCGGAAAAATAATTTATGTTAAACAGGATGCAGTATCTAATTACTGCATTTTGGCATTTGATCCATGTATAAAAGGTATACAACGTATGATATGGTGGAACCACATATGATTTTGTACAGGTCGTCGTCCCTCATGTTGTGCCAAAGAGTATATGTGAGTAATTGATCTGGTGCTTGTTTGTTAGGATTAGCCTTGGAACGTAGTAGGTTATGATACAAGGTTGTTAATGAATTAACCATTAGACGGCCTATATGTTGTGCCAAACTGTTACAGCAGGAGAATCTCAATTCAGTTGGAGCTCTGAGCAAATAGAACGAAGAAAAAGAAATACATGTTAAGTATAGAAGTTGCAAAATAATAGAGAAAATTTTCTAGGGCTTGGTGAAAGAGCTTTGCGAGCTGAAACAAACAAGTAGAAATAGCTGGAAACTGTTAGATAATTACGAATATAATGGTTGGTTTTGATGAAGAGAAACTTCGAGATATAGGTCGAGGTTTCTGTTCCCGATTGGCATTTGGTGCATGTTTCTAGGTCATCACTCTGACGTGTAGAAGTTAACCATGCCGTTTAAAGAATGTTACAAGAAAAGCTATTCGAATTACTACTTCCTTTTAGACTTTATTTTGCTTTGGATGTGAATCAAACTTCACTTGTCCCTGACGGTCATCCACAGACTAAACAACATAGCTTTATTAATTAAGAATTAGGATAATCTAAAGAGAAATAATCAACTGTCTTTGTATCTGCTAACTGTATTACCGGCTAACTGTTCATGGAAGCTTCACTTTCCGTCAGCATGTGGTCTTCTCTGGACCTGTATCGACTATCGAGGTCTTTGCTTTCCTCATCTAAGGATCTTTATATCAGAGTTCTTTGTTCCTCTTTGCTGGGGTTCTCGTAATTCGCATAAGTGTATTCTTTTTGGGGCCTCTTCGTTTTACATCTTGGTTGGCTTTGCAGGGGGGAGTAGTACAGGGTTGAGATGGAAGTGAGGAACAACAACAAAGGGTGTCGTGCTCCGGGACCTGACCATTTCTTGCAGTGGGGGAATACTAAGCGGTTGAGGTGCGTCAAAGCCCATGTCAAAGATGATCACGCCAACAACAACAACGAGAGAGCCTCAACGACGACGACAGCCAGGTTGGCGGATAGACGAAGCAGCAATACTATAGCAACTACTATGGCGGGCAAGGAGCCCCCTCTTCCCTCTCATCGTGTCCTCAGGTAATTAGCCTCAACTGCCGTCGTGCATGTTCTCTCTCTCTCTCTCAAAATATATATATGTACATGTTGCAGTTGATTTTCAAGGAAATACTTTTGGTTTCTCTCTTGCCTTTCAGAGATCGTGTTGGTTTCTTTGGTTTGTGGAATATGGGGGCTTTTCTGCTGTTTTTTATGGGAGCGTTATTTCTTTGGTTTCTGGAGTATGGAGGCATTTCTGCTGTTTTTTTGTGGGAGCGACGCCTCTCTCTCTCTCTCTCTCTGAAGATGTAATGGGAAAGAAGAAGAGTGGCGGTTGCCTGGAGTTGCAAAATAGCGTTCTTTTACTTGAATATTTCTTACAGCAAGATAGGAAGTCTTCTCTTGTGCACGAAATAGCTCTCGCCTCTCTCTCTCTCTTAGATTTACTTTTTAAATTTTCAAAAGGCGTTGCTATCGGGGCTTTAGTGGTCACTTTTTCGTAGGTGTTTCTTATTGGTATTCGCCGACTTTGACCTTAAATAAAAGGAAAGGGAGGTTTTGTTCAACCAAGCTTGCCTTCATTTTTCCAGGTTTTCCTTCAATATCTTCCCACTTCTACTGCCCTCTGCCACGCGACCCACTCCATGAGTTAGCCCCCTCCTTGATTTTTTTGAGTTTTCATACACGTCCGTCTTCCCTATTATTAGTATTCCTGAGAGGGGGAATCTGTGGGTAAGATTCTTTCTCCCTCTCTGACTTTTGCTCTATTCCATCTCTTACAGGAACTCAGAGGCATCACCGTTTGGTTTGAGAAGCCTAAACAACGATCATTCATCATCGCCGGAGAAAGGTGAGCGGCAAAACCACTATCCAACGAAGGTGACCGGGAGTGGTAGGAATGGTGAGATGATGGTGACCGAGAAGAAGATGCTCATCGAGAACCAGCCTAAATCCAACGGCATCGGCATCGGCATCGGCGGCAGCCACCATCAAAATAGCCAAACGTTCGTGTGGCCAAAGTTCATCATAGGGTTGAGCAGTAAAGAGAAGGAGGAAGATTTCATGGCGATAAAGGGCTCGAAGCTCCCTCAGCGTCCCAAAAAGCGTTCTAAATTCCTTCAGAGAACCCTAAACGTAAGTCTCGCTCTCTCTCCTGATCGTTGTATCTCTTCCATTTTTCCATCATATTTTATTTTTGCTTATGAAAACTAAATTTTGTGGTTTTTTAGATTGTGTTTGCTTTCTTCCACGGAGAATAAAAAAAACTTTATAGGTGTACCAAATTCAACGCACCGACCACGTGCCTCTTGGCTGTTCCATCGATTGCTAGGCGCTTGACGTTTCGGCCTTATTGTGTGTACTTTTATCTCGAATGCACCCCTGACCTTTTAGCTTTATATCATAAGGGTAACTGCCTTTATTCATATTGGCAAAAGCATCTGTTACCATTTGCTGGAGCGCGAGGGACCCTAAAAGAAGGGGATCTTAGTAATACAATAACTAAGGGGTGTGTTTTGCTAATACGCGATAAGGGTAGTATCTATCTTGAAAGGCCCTTCTCTTTTTAAAATTCTTGTGGTTGTGGCAGCCTCGGAAGACCCTAGTCAAGGTGGGGTTTGGTAGGGTCCTTATAACTCTAACTCTGTATGCGCCAGTAGTTAGATAATTTGGTGGGACTTTTTTTTTCTTCTTTCTTTCTTTTTTTTGTTGGAAGGGAAACTTTGTTTTGGGTAAGGTATAGGCTTGCAGTAGGAGACACGATAGGAAACCCGACAAATGTAGCCATGTTTCACGTAAAGCAGGTTCAAGAAATGGGTTTGTTTTTGAAACACCGAATGTATGACATTGACACTATAGCAAAACCTGAAAGGGGGGTTCAACTTGTGTCTGTCAAAGTGACAAGAAAAGGGTCATGTGCAAATTGACCTGTTTGACACATAAAGAATGACACGACATAAAAATCAAACACTGGAAAAGTTGTAGGTAGCGCAGCCTGGAATATAAAATATTGCTTTTAAAATCCAATCTTAAGTTTCGGCTTCAAGGAGATGCCCAAGACGTGCATGAATTATTTTTAGCGATGTCCTAATCTTATATCTTCTCGTTTGGTTGTTGCAGTTGATCAGTCCCGGTTCGTGGCTCTGTGAGCTAAGCCAAGAGCGCTATGAGGTCAGGGAGAAGAAGACTTCCAAGAAGGTAAAAAGATGAGATAAAATCTCTTACTGAGTGATCCATCAGGGGGCTTAAAAGGCAGCGACCCCACTTGGTTTTAGTTTAATGAGTTAGGGTTTTCTTAATTATTATATGGTGGGTATGCGTTATTCTTGCTGACGATCTTTGTTTGGACTTTTGCAGAGACCAAGGGGATTAAAGGCGATGGTTGGGAGTATGAATAGCAATTCGGATTAGACAAGAAGATTCTTTCTTTATATTTTTGTTTTCTTTTTTGTTCCTTAACATATTATAGTGGTTCATTGCTTTCAGGCTTGTTCTCTTACCAGATACGTTTTTGCTTTCTTTGCCTTCTCTTTATGTGAAAATAAGAAATAAAAAAGAAAGGCATAAAAGTATCGAATGAAATCTAATGCCAATGAGTTCATAAGCTGTAATAAGGCTAGTTGAACTAAACTGTCCGTATATTTTTGCTTCTGCGGTACACCCCTTGCAATGTCGTGTTGAGAAGCAAGAACTAAGACGGATTAAGTCTCGTATAATTTAGACATCATTTTTACTACTCAAGGAGTCAAATCAAACCTTAGCCATCGTGCTTTACTTTAAGATGCAAGTATATTATTGGGCTTCTTGACGATGGTATCGAAACTGGCGAATATCCAAGGCAAGCAGGTGCAACCATGGACTCGAACCCATCAAAGAAGTCACTACAAAACAAAATTTAGGGTGTTAGTTCAACGTCAATTAGGTTAAGATGATTTTGTAAAGGGATCTGGGTTCTGACTCAAACGGATTTAAAAGTCTTTGATCTTTCGACTTGTTTTTCCAATTTAGATTGGTCTACCCTATTTACCATAGACATGGTCAGTTGGTAATTCACTTGTTAGTTCAACCCTTAATTGAACTCCTGGACAAATAATAAAATTGTGACTGAAATCGCAATTGAATCAGGGAAAATTCATGATTCTTAGAAACCAAATTAGAACCACAACCATAAAAGGTCGTCTCTAACCTTCTAAAATCGGAACTTTCTATATAATTCTTTCAGAGAGTAGAGCACTGAATAAGCCGAACCTGAATCAAAACTGGTTTTAAACCAGAACTGGAGCAAGAAAGGACTCGGTTCAGTTGTAGTATCTGTATTTCTGAACCACCTTTTATGGTTTACCTGGAATTTGCTAAGTTTATATATGAGAGAGAGGGAGGGTTTGTACCCAATTGAATGGTTTGCATGGTTCTACCAATCCAACTACAGCCACCACCACCTTCTACTACTCAAAACGGTTGTCAGCAATACCAATACCACTTTAAAAAATCTAAATATTTATATGTAAGTGGTTTTATATTTTTTAGGTGTTTTTGATGGACAAAAGGCAGTTTTGGAGAGTAGAGGAGTAATAAAAGGTGGTGGAAGGTGGCGACGGGTGGTTTGATTCATGAAACCATACAAACGGCTTGATTGAGCACATATCACTCTCTCTCTCTCTCTCTCTCTCTCTCTCTCTCTCTATATATATATATATATATATATATATATATATATATATATATATATATGTGTGTGTGTGTGTGTGTGTGTGTGTGTGTGTGTGTGTGTGTGTGTGGGTGTTGTATAGAGAGGTTGAACATAAAACACATGCACGTGCAGTCTCCAGGAGTTGAACTCTCAACCTTGTTGTCGAAGCCTTACAGCTTAAGCTAATACTTTGTGTGGACCTCTATTGTCATAGTTAAGTATTATCGTGTGTCCGGAGTTAAATGCTAATATAATGGAAGATAGGCTACAATATTCTTTAGGTAGGGGAGGGCTTGGTTTTAGTTTTAGATTCATATCTAATTTGGCCTTGTGACGTAAGCACAATTTCCTGCTATGAGCATCCATGAATAGAGGTGTACTTTGGTGAATCAAACCGAACCGAACTGAAATACCTAAAAAGTGAACAGAGGAAGAATTTAAGAAGCAAAACTGAACCAAATTATAGAGATGATCACACTGAACCGAATTGAAAATAATTTGACTAGTTCGGTATTTTTCTGGTATAATCAAGTTGTTCTTTCTAAAACTCTTGTTCAAGGTTCAGTGCGAGATGAATTATGGTCCAAAGATGAATCAATCAATGCTCATCCCTGTGTGAAGGGATATAGTAACAAAAATTGCCATAAAAAGTGCAAATAGAGGCACTGATGAGGGAGAGAAAGAGACTTGGCAAGTGGGGAAATGGTTAGGGATAGGCTAAGTTTAAACTTGGTCTTGTGATCCATACTTGAAAACTTAAACCCAAGGGGGGAAATGGCTAGGGCCTAGTAATAGGTAGGCTGGGTCATGGCCCATCACGTGTTGGAGGTAAGCTTGCTCAGCTTAAAACCCGATCTAAAACACCAAGTGCATTGCTTTTCTTTAGGTACAATCGGGAGACCTAAGCTAGACGCATGATCATGATTATCGAACTTATGACCTTCAACTTGTGAGTCGACCTCCTAGCAGGGTGAGATTTGTTCTCCATATACATCATTAGGACACTGTATGAGCTGAAAACTTTCCCTAACGTTTTTGTAAAATCCTAGAAATGGCAGTGGAAGGGGGTGGGGCGGAATGAGATGGGTTTTCACTCTACCTGCACTATACTCGTCTTGCCCTGTTCTATCTTGCGGGGCTACCCTACACCCTCTTTGTTACAACCTGTTTCCGCTTTGTCCCACCTTACTTCAACCTGCAAAACTATTCTTTAGAAAGGAAAAAATCAATTAATATTATATGCTTAAAAATACAATATCTTCTTTATGATATTTTTAAATTATAGAATATCTTCTTTATGATATTTTTAAATTACAATTATTATGTGTATTTGTATACATTTATATTTATAATAAAATTATCTATACATAAAATACTTATAATATATATAGATACATAATATATATTATATAAAGAAACATAGATAATATATATATATATATATATATCAAGGTGGGTCGGGTTTATCTTAAACATACTCACAAGTGAGCAGGTTTACCTTAAACATATCAAAATTATCACATCCCGACATTTGAATAACACAATAACTTGAAACTAGTGATCGGCACTAGGGCATGCCCCCAGTATCAATTTTGTGAGTCAATCCCTTGCTAGGTGAGCTATTTCTGATTGTACCATTCTTGTAACAAGCACGAAATCGCATGACACGAGGCACATACCCCGCCACCCACAAATTGAAATGGTACGAGGACCCGAAACAATTTTGGCCTCACCAGAAGCATATGAGAGCGGCCTCATGCTTTCTCCTCCCTCTCTCTCTCTCCTTCGTAGAGCACAAGCCAAACGAAGGGAAGGAAGCCACTCTTTCCACGGCTGCAAGAGAAAGAAAAGTAGAAGCGGTCAACGACGCCAAGTTCGTCATTCCTTCCACACCCAAACCGCCTTCTCTCTCTCTCAACATGAATCCGGCGATGAAGGTTCGTACCAACGGCCGGACGGAGGCGGATCCGTACGATCGGCGGAGGAGGATGGCCGAGATCCAAGTTCCGGGGTTCATAGATGGCCGGATGGGTCGCCGGGCGACGGAATCGGCGGCAGAAACGAAGGGTTTCAAGTCTACGGCATGAGAAATTAGGGCTCTTTCTTGAACTCCCTCCATCCGTGAAAACCCTCGATGGAAGGAGAGGCGAAAGATCAGATCCGGCGGTGTAGGGTGCCGGGCGGAGCTCCGGTCAGGTTGACCTTACCGGAAAAGAAAATCCGGGCTCCGCCGGCGTTTCCGCCTGTAAGGTTATTTTGGTCATACGAACTGGGTCAATTCGGAAGATTTATTATTTTGATTAGCGTCTCGGTTCGGTTGGAGAACCGCGCTGTACGAGTCAGGATGGCATGAGGAACCGGTTTCGTGGTGATAGGTGCATGGCCCTCGGGGGGGATAAGTAGCTACTTTGAGGTGGAGAATAGTGTAAAAAAGTGAGGGTAGAAATGGCATTTCTCCATCATGTCAATGCGTTCTCTTGTTTTCAGAGGGAAGGAGACAACAGAAGTGGCCATTCTCTCTTTCTCTCTTTCTGTGTGTGTGTGGATACCTTCTTCTCTTCTTCCCATTGTCTTGCCGTGCCTTCACCGTTTGGTTAATCCTGGATTTCGCGATTCCGAAGATCAGGAGAGCGAGAGATCCTGATTCAGACTCTCGGGCCGGCATTCTGAAGTATCTTGAGAATTCGACTGCCCGGTTTTTAGCCATTGGATTCTCCGAGTTTTCGCGATTAGCAGAAACGACCGGCGAGAAATTGTCGACGTGCATCCGTATCTTGATTTTCGTCGATTATTTGAGATTTCTGGAGTTTTTACAGATGACCAAAGGGCAAAGGTGAAAACCAAGAGTTCTCGTTCTTAATCATGCCTACTACGTGGAATCGAGCCTCCTAATGTCTTTTCTAGTGTCTTTCCTTCCGGAATCTATCCAAGTTTGTTGGGATTTTGGGTTGTTTTCCAGCATCTTTTCGGCTTCCGGAATGAAAACGATGCTTTCTTGACGGTTGTTCTTTGGTTTGAACCAATCTACTCTTTTCGAGTTTTGGCCGGAAATTCTTCTTGCTTTCTTCTGCGACGAAAACGACTCTGTGGTTCCTTTCTTTAGACTCTTTAGATCTTCAGTCTGTGCCTGAGGAAGCCTTGATCATTTCAAATACTTCGCTGTGCTTCTCAATTCCTTCTTCATCCCCTTCCTTTTTTGGGTATTTCAGAGTTTTCTTCGCGAATTCGGTATTCTTAGTGTGTTTTCTTGGCATATTTTGAGCCACAAAGAAGCATGGTTCCGGTTTTTATTGTCGTCTTATCTTTACGGTTATGTATCCTGGAGGTTCATTTTGCTTCAGAACTTTTCCTTTCAAAGTTCAGTATTTTTCTTGTCTCCTTCCATGAAACTCCCCCATACTTGTTGCAAAGTTGATCCAATCGTTTCGCTGTGAATAGTAACAGATGGTCATTGCTGTATCTTGATTCTGCCATTATTCAAGGAAATCCTCATGTGGGTCTGGGAAACTGCGATCTTTTCCATGTTTTTCAGATCATTTTCCGGCAATCTTGTGTTGCTTCCATGTTTTAAGATGGTTTTGTGGCGTTCCAATGCTGTTTAAAGGTCTCCTTTGTCTGACTGTGTCCTTCAGGTTTCTTCCTTTTCTGCAAGATGTCTTGAAACC
Source organism: Brasenia schreberi (assembly GCA_036023115.1). Taxonomy (NCBI): domain Eukaryota; kingdom Viridiplantae; phylum Streptophyta; class Magnoliopsida; order Nymphaeales; family Cabombaceae; genus Brasenia; species Brasenia schreberi. The sequence continues at coordinate 8,280,464 of JAYKKT010000080.1, read as the reverse complement.
ACAGTTACATCCTTCTGTTTTTCGAATTCTTCACCTCCGAGAAAGGTGTTAGATGTTTCAACATTTTCAATGCTTAATTTTCTCTGTTTTTTCTTAGTTCAAGATCTTGTGTTATGCAGGGAGAGGGAAGTCAAAGCTTGCTGTTTCTGCCTTCAAATCTGAAGTTTGCTTAGCGGCGAACGGAGGAAAGGCTGATTTTGGTAGGATTCGAGGAAACACGGAAGTTGATAAAGGTAAATATTCCCTCTTCCTGCCGAATAATTTCCAGGTAAAACCATTTTCCAATCGATTACGGTGCGTTGTTGGGATAAACCCAAGTTTCCTTGCGTTTCCATCCTTGCTATGAGAAAATTTGCCCTCTTTGACACCACTTCTCTCCCTGCCTCTTCTTTGCGATGACTTGATTGTGCAGCCGTTTCCCAGCCAACTGATTTTTCTACTTTCAAAACAAGCAGTGATAAAGTAAGTCCGAACCATTGTGGTTTGCAGTCGTAGAAGTGACCATGCAATGATATATGGATAGAAAAGAATGTGGTTGCCTCTTGTTGCAGATCTTGGCCATTCTTTCTTTTCGTTTTCTCATTTTTCGCTTGATATTCTATGGTTAGCAGCCATTTTATTATGAGCGAAGCTGGAAACACCATGAAAAGCTAGGTCATTTCTTGATCTATTCCCTGTCGAGTGAGAAAGATCGTTCATCTGACCCTTTGCATCGGGTGGACCGTTTCCTATCTATAGTCCAAGGTACTGTAGTCCAAAATAATCTATCCCCTTGATTAATCAAGTGCTTTCTGGTACTTATTTCTCGGTGATTAGCCGTTTAATCCACTACGTTTGAGTATTCAGAGCGAAGTTTCATACGGTTTGTCCTTCGAAGAGCTATCTGGCCCAAGCACTCCAAGCATGAAAGTGTATGTGAATTGATGAAGTTTTTGGTAGAGATTTCCATCAAAAGTATTTCTTTGCCAACTTCCGGAAGTCGTTTCTTAAATGTCAACTTATATGGTTGGAAATTTTCAATTTTGTTCTTCTGCTTGCTATTTAAAGCTTCTAAAGAAAAATAAATGGTTGGAGATTCCAAATCAAGGTTTTATGTTAACCCAAATCTGTCAAAATTCTAGTTATGATGCATCCCTGCTAGAGCCAATGCTTCTCTCCGTGGCAACTAATGATTGGGTACAGCAGTGCAAACAACAATATGAGGCGTCATGTGCATACTCAAACCCCAACATCCTCCACTCCACCATATATATACCCTCAAATACACGTGAATGTATGTATTACTGATTCAAGAGAAACACCTTCAGGCATTCAACATAGATCCAACCACAATAGTTTCCTTGAAGGAGAGTTGCTATTAGTAGTTGAAGACATTCGGGGATTGATTTACTTTCTAGACTAATTTGGATAAACCGCAAAAAATGGTTTTTTCTCTTGATAAGATATTCGTTCCTAGTGGCCAACCCTAAACTAAGATTACATGCCAATTCTCTAAATGGATTACCTTCAGCCCCTGCAAAGAGGAATTTAAGTACGACAGTAACAGTATGTGTGTACCCAAACTATTTAAGTTGGATATCGCTCTTCAATTTGAATCTCGTAATCAAATAGACAAGTCACAGGACGTGATAACAAAGAAATGCTATGTGGTTTAGTTGACCAGAATTTCGTATACGCAGATACTTATTTTAAGTTTCAGTTTGTATTGGACTATTGAAGTTCGATTTTCCTTGCTTTTTGCTCTTGTTCACTGAATAGCATCTTCATTAGCGCTTGCAGGGTGAACATTAGTAAAGAAGTTTGAAAAGGCCTAAATGGAGAAAGAAGTGAAGAAGAGTCGACAACCTCAACCAGAGAACTTCTTGCAGTGGGGAAATACGAAGCGATTGAGGTGTGTCAAGGTTCATGTCAAGGATGATCAAAGCAACAACAACAATTGGAGCACGACGACGGCGACCATCAGTAGTAGGGTGTTAGATAGGCGAAGCAGCATGGTTGCTAGTACAGCAGCAGGCTGGGATTCCCTTCTTCTTTCCTCACCTACTGGCCCTCAGCAGCACTCTTTTACCTCCCATCGTGTCCTCAGGCACTCTCTCTCTCTCTCTCTCTCTCGTGCGCGCGCGTGTGTATTTTGAAATGGAGAAATGGTTATGTTTCTTGTTTGTCCCTTTAATTTGTGGGAATGTGGAGATCCTTTTTTGTTTAATTTGTGGAATATGGAGAGCATTTCTTCTTTTTTTGTGGAGTGGGGCCGCTCTTATCTGTTGAGTGAATGGGATGTATTCTCTCTCTCTCTCTCTCTCTCTCTCTCTCTCTCTCTCTCTCTCTCTCTCTCTCTCTCTCTCTCTCTCGTTGTAGTGGACTAGCGGTAGGCAGGGATTGAGGATATCTGGCTTCTAGCTAGTTGTGGTCTTACATGCTATAACTCTGAGTGGTTATGCTGTAATTTTTCTTCCTACTCCATATTTCCCTTTCTCTCTGTTCGCTGTTTATTCTTTGCGGTTCAGGAGTGTCTCTCTCTCTTTCGTTGTGTACCTTTTACAAAACCCACTGCCACATTTGGGACTTTTCGTTCGATGTTTTTTATTTGGTATTCGCCGACACTGAACCTGAAATAAAAAGGAAAGAAAGTTTTATTCTACCAAAGTTTAGTTTTCCTCCTCCAACGTATCCTCGATACCTTCTCAGCTCTTGTTTGCCCATTGCCAACCTTGCAAACTACCCCGTGATCTAATCCCACCTTTTGTTTTCTCTCATGACCGTTCATCTTCTTTATCACCAGTCTTTGTGAAGAGGAGAATGTATGGGTCAGATCTGTGCGTGTGAATGTATGGTCAGATCTGTGCGTGTGTGTGTGACTGACTAACTGGCTTTTGCTTTGGCCCATATATGACAGGAATTCAGAGGCATCACCGTTTGGTTTGAGAAGCCTAAACGACCATTCTTCGTCTCCAGAGAAGAGCGAGAGGCAGAATCATCATCAAACAAAGGTAGGAAGTGGTAAGACCGGGGTTTCGGTCGCATCAAGGACGATATTGATAGAAAAGAAGATGCCAAACCAACAGGCTAAGGTCCACAATGGTGGCAACGGCAACTGCAACCATGAAAACATTTTCAACAGCCAACCGATGGTGTGGCCGAAGTTCATCATCGCATTGAGCAGCAAGGAAAAAGAAGAGGATTTCATGGCAATGAAGGGATCCAAACTCCCGCAGCGTCCCAAGAAGCGTTCTAAGTTCCTGCAAAGAACCCTAAATGTGAGTTCCATCCCTCCCACCCCTCACCCCACACGCGCACACCTTTTCCTGATTGTTTTGCTGGTCTTACCCTGCCCATCTTTCCTCTTTTCCTACCTTTCTTTCTCCTCTCTCTGCCTTTGACTTTTTTATATTATTTTATTAATTTGCGAGGTTGTTGGTGGGTTGACTCCGTTCCCCGAAAGAATCAGAAGTTAATACGTGTACCAAACTCCAAGCACCAACCACGTGACTCTTGGGCCCTTTGTTTTCCGGTGTTTCATGTTCACGTCTTTGTGCGTTGACTTTTCAAGGCAGCCTAGAGTCTAGACCCTCGTCCGGACGAACCTCATTAGAGTCATGGCTTCTCCCCAGTTAAGGAGGGTTTTCTCTTTAGCATATCGTGAGTTTGTGGGTGCGCTTGGAGATGGGTTTGGGTTTAGTGCTGAACCTGCCTGCCTGTCTGCAAAGCTTTCCTGGCAGATTAGAGTCTCCTTCATATGAATGTTAGTTCTCTGTTGAAAGCTGACTTCAATGATCTGCCTTGGGTCTTCCATCTTTTCCTTTTTGTTTAAACAGGGCTAACCCTTTATTTTGATTTGGTTGTTGCAGCTGGTCAGCCCCGGCTCGTGGCTATGTGAGTTAACCCAAGAACGCTACGAGGTCAGGGAGAAGAAGACCAACAAGAAGGTTCTAATCTCTCTCTCTCTAACACACGTTTTCTTCAAACTCTTCAATGGTGCTTTGTTCCACTGCAAACAAAATCATGACTATGGAGACCGTCTCCAGAGGCTCGACTGTAAAGTCTATTTGAAAATTCATCTATACTACAATAGTCATGCTACAGTTTGTTTGATCCATCTCCATCTTTCTCTACTTTGGTTGTTCAAATCTGGTGTTTGAAGAATTCTGTATTTTTTGAAATCGGGCGAATTAATTTTGTTTGTGTTTGGGAATGGAACTCAAACAGGATTTGATCTAGATCCTCACTTCAACATTAAAGCCCTGTTTGGTGGTTGTGCGTCATAGATGAATTCATCAAAGCTGTGTGTGGGGGGGGGGGCAATGGTGATTGTCGCTGACAGGTTTTTGTTTGGCATTTTGCAGAGACCGAGAGGACTAAAGGCAATGGTTAGGAGCATGGATAGCGATTCAGATTAGACAGCAGATCTTTCCCTTTACCTTTTTCTCGTTTGTAATTTCTTCTTTAACTATTCCTAATCTTCTCTTAAGTTCATTTTTCCCATCTGATAGTGTTGGTTCTTCATCTTCTCTTGTTCTCTGCAACGAGGAAGCAAGAAAAGCACAAGGAGCTTCTACTTGCTGGGGTGTTCACTCAAAAGAACCTTCAAGTACAAGGTCTCAAGTTCGACACCTGGGTGTGCGCATCTGGTTAGGGTCTGCCCAACCTAGAATGCCGCTGTCTTGGCTTGGATAAATGGTTTTGCTAACCAATGAATAGTATCTAATGTAAAAAAATATGTCAAAGAAATTGATGAGAAGCATGTCCTTGTATCATGGAATTTTGCTTGTCTTCGATGGCCTTGAAAGAATGATATCGTGATAGTCTCAAAGTAGGGGAGGAAGTGGGTGGGAATAAGGATAGTAGGTTTTCATTTCACGAATCCTGTTCCGATGGTTCATTGAAAATAAGATAATCATACGAGACGATAAATAAAAAGTGATTTAATTTGTAATTAAATGTTTATTTCAAATAAAAATTGAGTTTGCGCATTTTATTTTCCTCTAACGGGAATTTTTTTAGTTCGAGATAAGATTTTGAAATGGAAATAGGGTTGAGGAGTTTAATTCTCGATCCTGTTCGATGAAGATCCTTAGTGCTGGCCCTTTTAAAACTTTAACCAGTATCAAAACTGTTAGCGTGGTCCTAACTCGACTTGGGATGGTTCAAAGGGAATTAGTTAATCTCATACTCTCTCTCTCTCTCTCTCTCTCTCTCTCTCTCTCTCTCTCTCTCTCTCTCTCTCTCTCTCTCTCTCTCTCTCTCTCTCTCTATCTATCTATCTATCTATATATATATATATATATATATATATATATATATATATATATATAACAGTCAATACCCAAATGAATACTCAGTATCTAGCTAATATCCAATCTGAAACAAATTTAGAGTGAACTTGTCCTGGAAGTTGGTTTGGAGGGTATTATTTTGCACGGCTGGTACTTTCAAGGGATCATACGTAGGACGCTTTGCTTTCCTCACTGAACAGGCTTTCAAAATCCTAACAGCCTGAGGACTTCTCTTTATGCATTTTCATCCTTTCTTAGAATCAATGATGATTGAACCATCTCATCCCTTTAATTTAGCAAGTATTTAGGGGGTGTTTGATTGTGAGGTCAGGGTTCACCTTAATGGGTCTTATAATAGGGTAAAAAGTGAGGTCTTGTCAAAACTCTTTGATAACAACAGCAACCTTATTTCATGCTTGAAAATCAAACACCTCCCTCCCCCTTAGCCAAGCCTTTCTAAAGAAATTGGGACTTGATTCGAAAAAGACAGAAAATAATAACAAAGCAACATCATCATTTGAATTTTCATTACAAACAAGGCACAAGTGGAACGTTTTTTTTGTCATGATATATACTACATGTGACTGCTGCCACCACACTATTAAAAGCTATGAGGAGCACCATTATGGCCTGTCTTTCGTAGATCTATTGCCATACCTACCATGTCGGAATCGACCTCCTAACCAAGTGATCAATTGCTCTTGTGCATGGCAATGAGACATTGTTATGTGAAATGGTGTCAATGTTATATCTGATCTCATATCATATCGAGTATAAAAAGTTCAGATCGTATACCTTAAATTAATAAAAATGAATGAAAACTGAACAAATTAGAAAAATCAATGATGTGCTATACAATTTGATTAATCGTATAATGTACACTATTTTGTAAAATATATAACATGATGTACTCATAAATGGGTGCAAACGGTATTAACACCCACCCACCCTAGAGCTATGGGCCTAGGTGGAAGTCTGAACCTCCTGGAAGGGACATTCATTTACTACTTTCGCTTATATAACTTGTACATAATGTTTTTGTTAGGAATACATCTAGGAGAGGTCGTATATACAAAAGGACCAAGGATACAGGACAACTTCTCTTTCTGCAACCGACACATACATATATGTATATATATTACACATATGTATATATCACACACACACACACACACATATATATGTGTGTGTGTGTGTGTGCGCGCGCGCGCGTGTGTGGAAATTGGTCGCATTCATCGTCAGTCCAAGTTCTGTGTGTTAGAGAGGGGTTCACAGACTCGAATGTTATTTTATTACAGTGAAGATGCATTAAATGATATGCCTACCCATCAAGCACCTGTAAGTCTCTTCATAGTTGTCTTTTGACTTTTATGTGTGTGTGAGAAGAGAAAGAGAGGCCCACATATTCGAATATTATTTATTACAATTGAGATATAATATTAAGTGATATGCCATAGGAATCAAGCACATATAAGTTTCTTCATAAAGATCTCTTTGATTTGTGCTCGTGTGTGCGCGTGAGAGAGAGAGAGAGGACGTCCCCAGCAAACAGAGAGTTGCAGACAGGGAGAAGCATATTATTCAATCACAATCGCTTATTTACTTAAAGGAGTTGAAGTTTCTTAGATGTACAAGAAATTCGCCGCAACTTATCTTGGGGCACCATTTGAACTACACCCCTCAGGCAGCTAGCGGTGATAGATTCTTTTCTAGGCACTAAAACCCCTATGGAGAGAACTCCATGGACCTGCAGGTATCCTAGTGCAAGCTTGGGCAGAGACCTCAGCCATTGTCTCCTTTCTGATTCCCTCATTACAGATATTAGCAATGGATCTCATGTGTTTCATACCATACTGGGACAATGAGCCACAATGCATCTCAAATGCTCGAACCTGCATGTCAACACCAAGAGCATCGGTAAAAACCATCTCACGAAGTAAATTGCTGTATACAAGTATCCCAAATCCTGCTGAAATGCAACTCGAGTATTGAATATTAACCGTAGAAAAGGATTCACAATTTTGTCTTAATGTCTTTAAAAGAAGACCACGCACTTAAGAATCGAAATCAGAATCCTGTGATGATTATACAAGATACTTCACATGAACCACTTACATGGATTAAGTTACATGCTGCAAAAATTATCTTAGAAGTTCTTTTGTCCATAGCGTTTCAGTCAGTAATTTCTTGAGAAACAAACACAATTGCGTATTCTTGAACAAAGATCAGAAAAAGATGGAACTAACCATAGTTTTAAGACAGTCCCAGTCATCAACTAGTGGTTGTCCACGCTGTCGTATAGCCTTGAGAACTTCTGGTGCTCTCTCAGAACCGAAGAGAAGCTTTCCGATGAGTTCCACGCTCTCATCTACATGCAACCGATGGGCCATGACATCGAACAACTGCTTTTGGGCATGAAGTTTCTCCGGAGAGCCGTCCGGAATTCTTTGATACTAAAACATAAACCACAATTCAATTTGTAACTCTCTTGTAAGTCACGTTGTCAAACAAAATCACCAAAGAAGAATAGTTGACGTTGAACAGAATAATAAGATACAAGTAGAACTAGTTAGCATCAGAAACTGACAGATCTTCCGATGGAACTCTATAAATATGGAAATCATTTGGACCAACCTTATTCATGAAATAGATAAGATCAGCATCCCGTTGATTGACGGGCACTGAATATGAAGGCAAGCTGTTGTGATTAATGAAAGAAGAGTTATTGTTTTCCTTGTTTGATCCCATGAACATGTAGACCATTTCCTTGTTGAGCATTAAATCTCCAAATTGCATAACATGTGAACCCATATTGTATGTATTATGATTCGATGTCCTTTCCTTCACCTGCGATGGTTCCAAGCACATGTTTTGTGAAAATATAGACCTAAATATTTGAGGTGTTAAATTGCTAATGCAACTGCTGACATGAAAATGCGCAATTCCATTACCAGTTGATATTGCTGCTTCAGTGTTTCAGTTCTCAAGTCACGAACATCGCTGAGGGAACCATGGAAATATTGAGCATGTTAACAGAATCCAGTTAGAAAAACATACGAAGAAGTAACATGAAGGACTGAAGCGTTTATGTATGAAATAGTTCTGTAAATGAATCAATACCATCCCTTCCAAAACAAAAAATTCGACGTCTGAGTTTTAAGCTATTGTATCTACTACCCTAATGTGTTAAAGTATACAAACATGTAAAGAATACAGTAAGAAGAAATACCTATCTTCGATCCAGGAAACACTATACAGATCCCCAAGACAGGTATCATATTCTGGAGAAGCCCCAGGCGAGCTATCTGGACAGTAGGTTCCATAACTGCTTTCAACAGCATTAGCCGCTGTCGTAGCATATATGTTAAGATTTCCTGGTAGAAGACCCTCAAAGATACTCCCAGATTCACAAGCTTCGAGATAAAAGACCTGTAAAAGCACATTATGTTTTAAATAACAGCATAATGATAAAAAATTTACACAAATTCTTCAGGAAGGTTAAACAGATAAAGTTTCTCAGTACCAAGCTTTTATATGTTCCAGAAGCATGTTTTTTCTTCAAGACATTCACAAGATCATTAGCGTAAACGTATGGACTAGTGGGCATCCCTGAAAGCAAACAGACCAATTATCAACATGATTCAGTTGATCGTGGTTGAACCCTTTCATGTTCAATAAGAAAAGACAAATCTCTGTGGAGCTAAGATGGTCAAGTTTAGAAAGATCATGTAATTCAGACATATTTGACGCTTGTACAAGTCATGAGACCAAAAAGGATTTCTTACCAAGCACTCCAGGCCCTCCATGATCAGAATAGAAAACAAAGATATGGTCATTAGGACCACTATCTACAACTTTCCCGCTTCCCCCAGTAAGAGCGCTTTTGTTTCCAAGAAGTACAGCAAACAAGTTATTCACAGTAACAGCATCTCCAACATAGTCCTATTGTCATTACCAAGAACAGAGACAATATTAGTTCCACATAAGAACAATTTACATGATCAGCAGGTCTTGACGTACAATATACATGTATATATCTATATTCTATGTACGTACATATGTATTTATGTATATAGAAAGGAACTTAACCTTGGGGACACCGGCATAGACGTCATCACCGTGCGGATGATTGATGATAATTCCAGATCGTGGATTATCCTTATGCTGAGCAATGTCGTCATACATAAAGACTACGATGTTTTCCTCCTTGAGCCCACCTTTTATCAAGGTTTGATATGCATGGCAAACATCAGCCTGAAGGTAGAATTTCGAAAGCATTGTCGAATAAGCTGAGCACAAGCTTCCTTAAAACACTTATGGTCTTATACGCTCTTCATTGAACAGATAAAACTCGTTCTTTTCTACTTAAGGATTATTTTTCTAATGAAATCTTCTTAACATGCTTGATCTACTGACAACGTGGGTGTCCAACTAATCGGGTTACTGGTTAGCATGTTTTGAAACGTAGAATCAAGTAACGGGAGCTGTTTGAGTTTGTGTCGCCACTATATGATATACAACCTGCTAGCTTGCTATGAGCAAAATAACGAGAATATTATCTTATTTAAAAGCCCAAGCAACTGTGAAATTCTAACCTCAATCAACCACCAACTTTAACCAGTAATGAAAACCCAAAATTCGTTAACGTGATTGGAAAAGAAAAGAAAAAGAAGACCAAAGAAAACTGGCTAATATCTCTGTAAAAGTCCTTAGTTCTCCAATGAACCACCTCAGAGAAGAAGTACCAAAACGGAAAGAAATTCGCAGCAGAAACTGCAAAACTAAAGAAGCAGCGTCTTTGTGTCACCAAATTTAACTGACGAGCGAAGACAAAGCCTATTCAACGATCAAGAAAAGGAGAGACGGAAGCCTTCAAAGTCACAGAATTAAAATCACGAAAAGAAAACATTAAATATGGTACAAAGCCGGTCTCTGAGCTAAGGCCGGACCTGGTGCCGGTAGTTCTGGTAGCCCGAAGATCCGGCAACAAGGACGGCCCACCGCGTGCCATTAACGCCTTCGTCGGCACCGGCGGAGACCTCCGATGGCAGCCAGAGGACGTCGAACTGTGGTGGAACTCGGCCACCGGTGACAAACTCAAGCGCGACCAGAGAGCATAGGAGGAGCAAGGTAGAAATGAGAGACATCTATTTTCCCGTGATTCGTTGCCGGAGGACGCCGGGAAGCTTCTCGGAACGCGGTCACGGAGCCTCGGAGTGTCGTTGGAATAACGTCACGACGGCAAATTTGCGTATAAAAATCAAAAGGTTCGTTGGGGAGTTCGGTCCCCAACGTAACGGCCTGAGAAACGAAGGAGACGCCTCCCGTATTTTCCGGGCGGGCGCCGGAATACCGTTGAAGAGTGGATCTGACACGACACGATTGAAAGAAGGAAGATTGCAACAGCTGTGGCGTGTCAGTGAGTTTCTCTTACCGTGTCACTGTAAAGGCTTCCAAACTGCATCATTACGTCTCAAACTTTGTTGAGTTGGAGTGGAGGTTATGAGAAAGTCAGTTGGAGGAGGTGATGACGTGGCTTCTAACCTAAGCACCGGTTGGTAGGTCGGACATTCCCTCCAATCATTCATCTTAACTAAGTCTCTTACAACACACTGGATGCCCAATCATATCATAGATTATCGAACTCACCACCTGCTTTATCGGAGTCAGAGAACTCTACCATCTGAGCTAACACTTTAGGTGCATTTTTGAGTTATAAGGAGAGGATGTTGAAGCCCAACAACACACACTCATCGTACATGCACCCTCTAAGAGTCCAACTCTCCACCAGCAACAGCAACAGCAAGAGCAACGACATTAGAGTGTCCTGCCATTGAGGTAAGGCTTTGGCTGTGTGTACTGCCAAGGTTTTTAGAAGTCATCATCTTAGTCTTGTTTTTGCTTGAACATGTTTAGTAGCTTGAGGGTGGTGCATTAATATTGAAAAAAGCTACCCATCATTCAACAACAATGTCCATAGTATCCTCCTTCCTAATTAGGAAGAGAAGCTCAACCTTATCCTTGGGGCACATTCTGTTTGGGATGGAGTGAGAACTCATTTGTCATGTGAGATGAGTCAATTGAGATTAGGGTAAAGAACAAACAACAACAACTACTAAGTTTTTTTCATATTAAATGAGGTCAACTACATGAATTCTTTATTTTCACAAAGTCCTATAATATATCATGCTAGCAATTACCTCAACATAAGCTAGATCATTATTTATTATTTCTTTTCAACACTTTTATGGTCTTTCTCTTTAATATTTTTATAATTTAATATTTTATATCTTATTATTAGAACATCTTTTTTACATGTTTCTGATTAATTGCATAACACTCATAAGTTGATATCCGTCTTCATTTTAATCAACCTTCATTAATTTCATACATAACTTCTCCATCACTCTTTAAAAAATTATATGGTATAATAGTTGAGGGTTTTAATGTAAAAAAACAAAGAAGTGAGAGGAGCAATGAATTATAAATGGATAAAGGGGAATGAAAGATAGAAGAGTTGTTTTATATTTTTCTTTTGCCGAAGATTACAGTATTGCTATTATTAGTTCTTATAGGTGGCCTTTGTGATCAAATTAATTTTGAAAAACTAATTTTATTACATGTAAGTAGTTCAAGACAAGATGGGTTGGGGTCTAGACGTTCTACGTACATTCAATGTGAATTTTGGAACCAACATTGAACAAGGGAGATGGATACTGATCATAAAGAACTTGGGTTCATGGGCATGGTTTAATTTAGAGAGTCTGCCAAGTGTTCAGGTATTTGCCTCACTGAATAATGTTTACTTCAGCTCTTTATCATGAGGCACTCGGACACTGATAATCCAAAAAGACGAGAAGCAAACAAGAACTAACAAACTATGAATGCTACTGAAATGCATATGTGGTCTCAGGAGTTGGAGGGGGCGGGTGTCTAAGATAGCTGCAAAGAGTGCATGGATCATTACAAGAACTCTTTTGAATTCCTCCAGGACATAGAGTTAGAAGAGACAAAAGAAAAGAGACTAACAAGAATCAATATTGTATAAAAAGATCAAACACCCAATTACTATGCAAACCCAAGAAGTTACCCTCATCAATGCCATTGGAAAGGAAGTAATCGAAAGATGACGAGATGAGTCTTGCCATTGCTATATTACGAAGAAATCCATATACCCTATCTACGATGTGCAGTTGTCTTCCTTAACATATACTTCAGAAGGCAAAAGAGCAAGTCATGATACCTCCAAGATACCTCTGAAGGTGTATTTCATCCTCAAATATTCAAGGTTGACAATAATAAATTTTCAAACCAGTTTCTGACATAGAAGCGAAGGAGGCAGTCTTCGAACTTAAAGAAAATAATGCACATGACCCAAATGTATTTTCCGATAGCTTTTTTCATACTTACTGGTTTATTTTATAAGACACATAATTAAAGTTGTAAGGAACATTTATTTCATCATAAAATTCTTAAGGAAATTGATATTACCCAGCTTCTTCTCATTTCAAAGACACTGAGCACCTCTAGATTGGTAGGTTTTAGTTTCATCAGTTTATGTAATTCCTTCTACATGATTATTACTAAGATTATAGTGAAAAGAATGAGACGGGTACTTGCATATATTATATCAAAAAAACAAAAGACATTCTTAAAAGGGAGGCACATTCACAAAAGCATCCTCACAGTGCACGAGATGGTGGATAGATTGTCCCACAGTTGCAAAGCATCGCTACTCTTCAAGATGGACCTTTAAAGGTCCACGATAGAGTTGAGTAAGGATTCTTGAGGTAAGTCACTTAGATTTTTTGTTTTGTTGGATCAATCTTGTTATGGAATGTACAAAGACAAGTTGTGCAATATTAATTAATGGACAAGCTGGTCGTGTGTTCTATGGTTCTTGAGGCATTCGTGAAGGAAACACATTCACCCCTTACTCATTTCTTATTATTATGAAAAGGTTATTGCATCGTCTTCACAAAGTATAAAAATGAGAAACTAGCATCTCCAATCATGGAAAGGACATTCAAATGACATGATAGCTTTTATAAGGTTGATGCTTTGTTCTTTCTAAGAGATAAGGATGTCTCAATCTACTACTACGTGAGGATCTTGGTGGATTTTGTTGGGGCAGTCCTTTTGCTGAAGTCATCTGTGATCTCCCGTGTTTAGTTATAGAACAGCGGAAGCCAACTGTCCCTTGGTTATGCTTGTTCTTTTCCTTGCTTTCTATAACTCGTGTAATGTAGAATGTAAATGGAACAAAGTAGGTTGTGTAATGTTTCTAGGTTACCCGCAAAGGGTTTTCTCATAACACTCGAAGTGTTTTTCTCGTACTCTTAACATTTTGTACAATTCTTTATATTTATAGATGGCTTTTCCATCTTCTGAGTTTTTCTCTATGGGCTTTTCGTTTTAACAACCATTTTGCTTTATCTGAGAGATGCTTGTGAACTTTTCAAAAACAGAAAAACAGTTTTATAAACATTTGATTTTTGAAATAATACGATCTCATGAAATTCGAGAAGAGGGTCCTTCTTTCTGCATTTGATGATCATTGTTAGTAATGGGGTGGATAGTGGTCATCCACTACTTACATCTCCCACTTGGCCACTAGAGTCAATCTTTTGATACACTGGTTTTTCCTCTCACTACTTTGGGGTTTATCAAGTTGTATCATTTTTTCTTGTTGTAACTAAATTACAACTTTTATCCGTAATGCGGTTTTTTCACAAGCAATGTGTTTTTCCAACATAACTCACAACAAAGTGTATTCTCTACACTTATAAACTAGGCATATCTCAACCCCATATGCGTTACATGTTTAGTAAACAATTCTTCTAAGATGCCTTTTGTTAAGGGGTCAACCAACATATCAATAGTTGGCATATAACATATAGTTATTTCATTTCTTTTGAGCATATCATAAACATAGTGATATTTAACCATTATATGCTTGCTTCATAAGTTATCAGATTCACTCTTAATAAGAGTAATTGCTGCACTATTGTCACAATATATAACAATTGATTCGTTGGCTATATCCAAGTTCAAATAACGTATGAAGCGGTTTATCCAAACGGCACTATTAGCAATCATACTACAAGCAACATACTTAGCATCTTGCGTATGCAGCGTTACACAACCTTGTTTCCTGCATGCCCAAGATTGCACCAACTCTAAATAAAAATATTTGTCTTGAAGTTGATTTGTTATCATTTTTTCTCCTAATAAAGTCATCATCTAAGTATCCTATCACTTTAAGTTCAACAATATGTCATCTCATTGTCCTTCATTTCGAACCTTGAGTTTAATTATGACTTGGTTTTGACAATCATCTCATTGTCATTCCTGGTCAACAACATGTCATCTATATATAAAGATAAGATGACAAAGTGGCTCCCATTGTTCCATACATATACACAGTGATCAATCTCATTAGCCACAAACCCAAGTTCAACTATGGCATTTTGAAAAGTCAAATACCATTAGTGAGGTGATTGTTTCAGGTCATATAGGGATTTTCTCAACCTATATACTTTTTCTTCTTGGCCTTCAACTATATATCCTTTGAGTTGATGCATATATATGATTTCATCCAAATCTCCATTTAGAAAAGCAATATTGATATCTAACTCAGGTAAATCCAAATCATAATATGTAGATATCGCCAAGACTATTCTGATGGATGCAAATTTCGTAAAAAGAGAATATTTTTCAACATAATTTATCCCCTTCATTTGCGAAAAACCCTTTGCAACCGACATCGCTTTAAACTTGTCGATTGTTCCATCGACCTTATACTTCTTTTTTATAACTCATTTACAACCTATGGCTTTCCTCCTCTTGGCAAATCATCCAACTCCCAAACTTTTTTTTCTTCAATGGATTCAATTTCTTCATCCATGACTTTTTTCCAGTTTGATGATTCATATGAGTTAATAGACTGCTGATATGCCAAGTAATTAGTCAGCTCATCTAAATCTATCGAATTATACACTTCCTCCGTAAGGTAAATATGATAATTCTTTAAGTAGGATGGTGTAATCATGAATCTTTTGTGTCCACTTAAAGATTTAGTTTGTTTAGTAAGCTCATCAATAGGTTCAAATAATGATTTATGTAGATCTACTATATTATCGACATACTCATCATCATTCTCAAGGATGTCATTGTTAGTATCTTTTAAGAATTTTGCATTCCTACTTTCTATGAGTTCATGGTCCTTGTTATAAAATAGATATTTTTTAGGATATTCAATGAATATATATCTTAAGGACCTACTATCTAGTTTGTCTCTAGATTGATCAAGGATCTTCATATGAACAATAGATCCTCACATCCTGAGATGACTTAGGTTTGGTTTTCTTCTAAATCACATATCATATGGTATAAACAATATAACTTTACATGGAACTCTATTCAGTATATACAAGGTTGTACTTACCACTTCTCTCCAAAATATCCTTGTCATGGAAGCATCTATTAGCATAGATCTTTTCATGTTCAATAGAGTTCTGTTATATTTTTCTGCTACACCATTCTATTGAGGTATCAAGAGCATTGTATTTTGCTTTGCAATACCAAAGTCCTTGCAAAATTCTGAAAACTCTGCAGAGGTATATTCTCTATCTCTATCTGATCTCAAGACTTTCATTTTGTATGCTCCCGTTGGTTCTCTATTTCCTGCTTATATTCTTTGAATCCTTTAAGTGCCTCAGATTTATGTGTTAAGATATATATATATATATAAGTAAAGATTATGAAATAAATTTTCTCGATGTATTCAACTGTAAATGGTACACATAAATCGGTGTGATATGTTCAACTACATTGTCACATTCTTTTCTTTTGTAAGAGTTATACTTCTGAAGGAGCAGTTGTACATGCAGCTTGGCTTTAGTATCATATTTAGTGGTCAGAGAATCAAATAGCTCTTTAGCAGTTTCAAATTCCTCAAATACCCTAATCAAGTCATCTTCCATGTAAGTCAACGTTATTGTCCTAGCCATTGTGTCATCCTTTAGAAATATCTTATATCTTTCATTTTTTTCATCTGTCCTAACTAGTATAGGAGGTAGAATTGTTTCTATCAATACATAGTAAACTCCTTCTAAAGTTAAGGCCAGTGATATTCTTTTTTAAGTTTAGAAATTTAGGTCATTTAACTTTTCAGTCTTTGTCAATTCAAACACGCAAATTTTAGAAGTCATTTTTAAAACTTTTAACAGAGATAACAAGTAGAGAGTCAGTACATTTTAAGATAAAAAACATAAAACATGCATCAGATGGATTTATATAACACATTTCATAAAGAACCGAAAAATATAATCAGGCACCTAAATGCAATATCCATAAGTTCTAAGTACTAAATAATAAATATTTCATGAGTCTGTACTATAGTTTATTTAACCTACAGGTACCATTCTGAAAAAATTGTAAAAACCAGGGAGTAAATATTTCC
This sequence comes from Brasenia schreberi, assembly GCA_036023115.1. Classification (NCBI taxonomy): domain Eukaryota; kingdom Viridiplantae; phylum Streptophyta; class Magnoliopsida; order Nymphaeales; family Cabombaceae; genus Brasenia; species Brasenia schreberi. Next base: position 8,263,727 of record JAYKKT010000080.1, on the reverse strand, counting down.
AAGCACTATTCTGCAGTTTACTTAACCTGCAGGTACTATTTTGGAAAAACAAAAAAAATCGGGTCTAAATTTGAAAAAATATTGTTCAGGGCATTTCTCAGTACAAGAGTATTTTTATACTTTTATAGGGCAGTATAACAGATATTTTGTAAAACTGATAAGGCTATATCCGTAAAAACACCCAAAATCTAGGTTTTGTAATTTCTTGAAATGATTAGGGACAAATCAATAAAACTACACCTTGGTATTTTATAGTTTCATGGACTTTTAGAAGGTACAAAAGACTTTTTACATTGACAAAGGTACAAATGTCTTTTCACCCCAAAATATCTAGACATTTCATTAATTTTGCCCATTGATATTTTGTAATTTTCATTTTAATAAAGGGCAAAATTAACATTTCACAAGGAAGACTGAGAGACAAGAAGAGAAAACGAGAGGAAGAAGAGGAGTGACCCTACCGTTGCCCTTCCCAATCATCGCCTTTGGCCATCTAGGCTTTGCCTCAAGCCATCTTCAGCTCTCCGCCTTAGGTCGTTTAGGTTTTGCCTCTGACCGTCATGGCTCTGCCTATAGTAATCAGGACTCTGCTTCTATCCGTCAGGGCTTGGCCTCTAATCGTCTTGGCTTGGTCTCTGTTACTCTTTGATTTTATTTCTGAGTGAGAGAAAATAGGAAGAGGAAACAAAGAGGAGGCCGCTAGCGATTCCTTTTCGCTTGACTGACCTTCTCTTTTTTTCTCTTTCTCTTTGCCTGATCTCTGCTATGTTCAGGCTATTCCTTTGATTTGCAAGCATTCGACTTGCTTAAGGCCACCTTCAACGGGTGGCTTCTGGTTGTCTAGACATCTTTTTTCTCTTTTCGTTTATTTTTTCTCTTTTTATTTTGTTTGTAAAAATTTATTTACGCCAAAAAAAAAGTTTTTTGGCTTCTCTCTTAATAATATAGTTTTTTTTTTATTTGCAAAACCGGCTTATCTTTTTAGAGTTGGTGCAGAGCTCGAACAAGCTCTGATACCAGATGTTGGGGCAGTCCCTTTGTCGAAGCCAATTGAGATCTCCAGTGTTCGATCATAGCACAACAGAAGTCGATTGTCCCTTGGTTCTGCTTCTATTTTTTTCCTGTTTTCTATAACTCCTGTAAATGTATAATGTAAAAGGAACAAAGTAGGATGTGTAATGTTTCTCGATTACTCGCAGATGGTTTTCTTAAAAGACTAACTGTTTTTCTCGCACTCTTAATTGGCTTTTTCATCTTTCGAGTTTTTTTTCTTTGGGCTTTCCTTTTCATCTCTCCAGTTTTTTTTCCTGCTTTGCTTTATCCGACAGATGCGTGTGAACTTTTCAAAAATAGAAAAATAGTTTTATGAATGTTTGATTTTCGAAATAATACAATCTCATGAAATCCAAGAAGAAGGCCCTTCTTCTCACATTTCATGGTCGTTGTTAGTAATGGGGCCGATAGTAGTTATCCACTACTTCCAGAGTTATAAGGAGCATCCAGTTTGAAAGTAAGCAAAAAGAAATCCATTTTGATTTCCTTTGAAATGTCTTAAAAAGGAAAAGAGTGGATCACAACCTTTGTAGTTGGCATGTGGGACAACTTTCGATAATGTCCTAGGGTCCCAATATTTACATGTAAATATAAAGCAAGTATATGTCTACCAATCATTAGTACGATTATGAAAAATTGGAGATATGGTGTGTTCAACTCCTCTCATTATAGGTAGAATTATCTTCATTATAGCAACCATAGTTGCTATCAGGATATTTTTTTTTTGTTCCAAAAGGAGGCCAAAGAAACATAGACATACACCCCTTGAGTTGAACTCCCCACTAGCAACAATGGCACCCAAGCATGTGCTACCCTTGAGCTAACACTCTATGTGTTATCCCAATGTACTGGATGGTGGTTTCTCGACTTCCTCATTGTATCATTTGATAGCTTCTAAAGTAATGGATGGTCATAAGGCCTCACATAACGTATGTACGATGCGAAAGAAGGGGCCCATTTCATATTGCACATATGATTACAATCTTTGAAATAAAATGATTTAAAATAAACTAATTTTTTAAAGTAGCATATTGGACAAGGAGCCATTTTCTCCTAGCTGTAACGGACATCTAAGGAAGTATATACGCAAGAATGAAAGAGACAAAGAACAGATATAGAAATACAGAAAAACTTTTATAGTTCTGCTCTTTCTCTCTTGTTTTATGATTCTGTTGAAGAAACCTCCTTGACGAAGCCGTGCTAGGTGATTCATGCCCAATGATGTCGCTCTGCTAGAAAGAAGAAATATCATTGGTGCAATCTTAAGCAATCCAGAAGTGCTACCCATATCAATACTTCAATTTTTTTCTTAAGTATCACTTCATACTAGATCGGCCATTATAGGTCCCATCAAAGTACGCTTATGCTGCACTAGCTCATATATATTGTTATCATCTTCTGTACAGACCAAATTACATGTGAACAGAAGGTGTCTTCATGGTTTAACAGTATAATAGTATAAAATATATATATACAAGAAACTCAATATTGTTTCTTAAAACTTTCTTTTGATTCCTTTGTTGTATATAGCATAAATACATAGTTTTTGTTTTGTTCTTTTGAAGAAAAAAGGATAGAAAGGGGTGAGGTTACTTATCTTAACATTATCCCCAACACGAACGAGTAGAGAAGACATTTCTGCTCTCTGTCGAACATACTCTCATCTGGTCAAGCAAGGAGAGTAACTGAGAGCGCGTCAAACATGTTCTCTTTTCCCTCAACTATAGTCAAACACAAGGTTAATAATCATATCCCGAATTTAGTATATACATAATATATACTAGAAAGGAAAATGAACAACAAAAGGGGACTAAATAGATAACAAGATAGAGGAGGGTGGCGACAGTCACCATGAGGGAGGAAACACAGTTGATGAACATAGTTTGAATACTTGCACGTAAGTTGAGTGCCCAGTTAGATGAATCATCTCCCAACTGTGTTGGTTGGCATGAGATCCGTGTATGAGTCTTTTTGGTGGAAGGATACGCGCCGCCGAATGGGATCCTTGTGTGTAAATAATAAGATGCTGTAATTTTCAAATCTAACACGTACAGGTTCTGTCTAAACCCACCTTGGTTATATAAAAAAAGAAAAAAATTAACACAAAGAAACAACGAGGTGGAGAGATTGACTGGAGACACATATACACGCTAAAAAGTTGACGTTCATGTTCAACCAAAGTAACACGAAAAATCCAACTATCTTCCACTTAGATTTAACTATTCCTTTTCTCTTTGGCACGTGCTATTGCCAAATGAACGCCCCGGAAATTGGACTTGTGACCCTTAGCCAGAATATTCCATTTTTCCTGTTTGGAGGCCGAAGCGACGACAGGTTGTACTGGAAACTCCATGAGAATTGGAAGGATGCCCAAAAAAAAATCGTTGGAAGCTCATTAACAAAGTATTGTTTTGTTCGTACGAAAAATGAGTCATTGTTGACCCAAAGATCAATTTCGGTTTTGTTCAAAGAATTCAGATGCTAGCGTCTCCCCAAAATTAGGGTTTTCAAGAAAAGAGTACAATATCACTGTTTGATACAGGTGGCCTGCTTTTCCAATACCAACAACGGAGTGATACGTAAACTTGCAGCGGTTTAGGCGGTTAAGAGCAACTCTGGGGCAACCCTCAACATCAAGTCGACGCTTTATATGTTAGGCACCCCTTTATACCGTCTAACATACGCAGCAAGCATGGTGCGAGGGCGGTAATCGCAGGCAAGATGCTCTGTGTGTGTGTGTGTGTGTTATTGTTCATCGTCACGGGCAATATGTTGATTCCCAAATAAAAGAAGGAAGAAAAGATCGTGATGCGTATCATTTATCAACTTTTGGTTGATGTGGGTAGTCTTCAAAAACGCGTGACGTTGAAAAATTTGGGAACCCATTATTATATACAGTGCAAAATCGTTTATTTTGTGCCAAGCAGGAGCTTCTCCTTAAAACTTCAGGGTGGCTGTTTTTTATATGAGAGGAAAAGCACCAACAAGCCGTTTATCAATGAGCTTTATACTTATGCTAAAGTTTTGCTCCTTACTTTTCTCTTCTTTACTTGGTTATCATCGAAACTTATGCGATATGTAGGTTATTGATTTTGAGCTCTTTTTTCAATGTTGATCTCTTCACATCTGGTTAACCGTAGTTGCACTTTGAGGGAACCCCTGCATTTCTGTGTTTCTTGTTAGGATTGTTTCATCTGCTGTACAATCTATGAAGCAATCATTAATTTTTTATGATGTTCTGAACTCTTAGGATCCCATTTTTATCGAGGAAGACTCTGTCTTGGAAGCGATATACCAAGATGAGCCTTTTGATTTTCAGGATGTGGACATGGATGACAGAAGAAGAACAGGACCAACCACAAGATGATAAGAGCATGGTTGGTAAAGCAGATGGCGAATGCCTTGATGAGAAGACCCAGGATGTAAAGATGGTGTCTAGGAAACGGCATCGAAAGAAAACTAAGAAGAAAAATAAAATCCAGAATGGTAGCAGATGATCATAACATCGATATAAACAGGTCAGCAGAGTCGGTTAACAAAAATATCAGCCTCAATTTAGATTGGTTTACATACTTTTCCTACGGATTTTATGTTCTTTCTCAACTTTTAATCTTTGAAGCTAAGGTTGAGAATTGTGAGTCATTGTGGTTTTGATAGGTCTTGGTACCGATAAATGAGTTCCATGAAAATTCTGAGATAGTGCTCTTTCACTAATTCTTCGAGATATAGTTGTATGTGATTGATTCGATATCTTACACTCATTTTGCTTTCTTTCGTTAGTATCTGCTTCTCTTCCTTCTAAAGTTTACATTTTTTCAGAAAGTGTGAGCGTCGCAATATTTGTCTCTTTTGCTGTTCTTGATCGACTAGATTGAGCATATTGACTTTTTTGGTTTTTGGTTTTACAGGTTTATCTTAGACACATGTAGACGTTTAAATGAGAAGAAGATACATTTTGTTCGTGAGGCTGTTGATTATCTTGGTGTTGAAGCTGTAAGAGACCTTGTAGCGGAGGTAATCATTTTCTTCTTCCTTATCTTTTGCACTTTCGGTACTTGCCTATTACTGGCAAAATACCTGACCTTTTGTTAGTTCTTCAAGTTTTTATTGGCCTTAACCCTTTATGCTGAGGATGTTTCCTCCCACAAACAACTCGTTTGAGTAGCACTTTACACAAAAAATGTCGAGAATAATTTTAGATGTCAAAAGCTATCACTTGATCAATCAATTGGAATCATCACTGGGGCTCGTAAATCATGTTGATATTGATGGTTTGCTTACTTGTTTCCTTTTGGAGCTAAGAAAAGTATGTTTAGGATTAAGTGTGTTTTTCTCTGTCTCCGTGTGAGTGTCTGCGTTTATGTGTATGTATGTATATTTGAAACAGTATGTTCAAGTCTTGTACAATTTGGTTGTACTGGACTTTCCAGTTGCTACTGTCTTCTATGGTTTTTAATCTTTATTTGCATGTATCTTTCTGTGATGCCCTTGCATGCATTTGACCCTAGAAAAGAAGCCGCCTGCTAGATACTCCTACCCTCTAGAGTCAATTAAGGTGTGCTTGCATTTTGAGGGTTCCCCCAGCTTCTTCTATTAAAATAAACTGTTAGCTGGAGTTATTTTCTTCATGAAGGTATAGCTTAAAATGAGAAATCCGAGGCTTTTATTTTAACCTTTTCTCCATGGCTGGCTCTTACATTTTAAGCCTGTACAAATTTGAGGCAAAACCTTTTTAGCTTGCCAAGGAACCGTTCTTTTTATTCGCATATACTTTTATTGTCCTCCCCTATCTGGCTGGCCATTGATTTTGCTGCAATAGACTAGACTTCCGAGAAAACAAATCTGTACTTGGTGGTTACTGGGGAGGGGTATTTTTCTGGCCTGATTTGTTAGTCCTGTACTACTAGCTCATCTGTTGTTCTTGTGAAAAGAATTTTTTTAAGCTTTTTAAAATCTGGTTGTCCATTGCAGGTAGACGCAATTCAGAAATGTGGAGGACAAAAGACTGCTGATGGTAATCGCTGCCGAACAGGTGGTGGCATATTGTGGAACTTCCTGAGATCGCTGCCGAACAGGTAGGTATATTTGTGTTTGATTTTTTTTTTTCTTGCAGAAGGCTTGTCAGCTTAGCGCTTTCTGGACAAGGAATTCAATTTCTTATCTCATCCGGTTGAGGAGAACTTTTGACCTGGTGTTAATTTGCAGAAACAACGTCAACAAGAACAGGCACCGAAGCTTCCCCACAAGCATGTCCAGCAGCAAATAGCACCTCGTTTATCAGACATAGAAACTGAGGGACATTTAAATTCTTCAAGTACTGGGGAAGTGCAAAGTGGATCATCTCATAATGGCTCACCTAGGAATCGTGCTTCTGTTTGGCACAGAGTACGTGTTCCACTTAGCTATGGTGACTTGGTTGATGATGACACCGAAGGAGAGATTACCGATTAAATGAGATAGAGAAGCTCATTCTCATCCACTAGAATCAGGGGTGACTTTTCAGGTAAAGTTTACATTCACTATCAAATCAGAAGTCTTTCGTTTGTCTTTCTAGTACATGGGGAAGTTGGTCCTGGAACAAGAGACTGATGCAAATGCATAAATTGACAGGAAATGCATCAAAAGACATTAAAAGTCCTTATTAAATGCTGTTGTTTCAGTGATTTGTAGTGTTCAGAGTTCCATTTCGTGAAGAAAAAGTGGGGGGACGTTTTTTTTTTCCTTTTTTGCCTTCACCTTCTTCACTGTCCGTTGGGAAGTTGACTTATTCTGAGCCTTGTACCAGAAATGAAGATATCAAATTCTTCAGAAATCAAAAGCCAGAACATTCTCAAAATAACATTGTAGGATTGACATTTTTAAGGATGAATAAGCTGTAAGTTCAGGTGACTGGCTTCAATGACTAATCTTGGTATTGCAGGTTGAAACTTCTGCTCCCACTTAGACCTGCCTCGGTGTTTACATTGACTTGTCTAACGAATCTTGAACCTTCGACAGACTCGGACCCGTAATTTTCATCCTTAAGATTTTTTTGCTTCGGCTCTACTCAGGATGTTTTTCTTTAATGAAAATAGCAACTTTTGGTATATGGAGTCTGTGTTGGACATGCACATCATGCTATGTGATGACTAATCACATGAGCACTTGCTGCTTATCTATTCAGAGAACATTGTTTGAAACTCGCATTGCAAAATGTTTTAATATGTTTAGATATAGGAAGCGCCATACAGCAAGATTCTAGAGCTTTTGTTTTTAAGGGTGCTCATCTTTATTGCTGATTGGGATCGCGTGGTTTTGAAAGTATAACAACATACTCGGGAACACTAATAGAGCTGAAAATGGCCCTAATACATGCTGATTGACAGTGTTCAGCATTTGCGAACTTGGTTCTGCTTTCAAAAACAAAACCTCCATGTGTAGGTAAATATTTTAGTCTATATGATCAAATAAAGTTACTTGGGAGTCATTGCATGTGGTAGCATAGTTTAGAAGCTTATCAAGAACAAACATGCATACATTGAGCCTCTGTATTCAATTGAAGGATGTGGTCCAATCCTGTTAAATGTAGCACTTGGTTTGGATGACCTGACAATGTACATTTTGTATAAGCACACAAAGCAAATTATGGGGTCATGTTCAATGGAAATATGATCCATTGTTGTAATTAGCGTATCGGTGCCCATATCGTACAGGGAACTGGTACGTGATAATCGTATGATACGATACATTAAAATATTAAAAAGTCAAAAAATCATACAAATCTTAAAAAATCATCCTGTATCATAATACACTGTATCGTGCATTATGGGGTTTATCGTACGATATTGTACTCGTATCGCAATATATCGTATGATACATTACAATACGGGTACGATACATATATTGTAATACATGTACTTGTATCGTATGATATTCTCATACGATATGTGATAAAATTATATCTCATATCGTATTGTACGATATAATTTTTACAACATTGATAGGATCAAAGTATAAGCTGTATTGATATGATCAAAGTATAAGTTGTGTAGCACCTACAGATAGCACTAGCAGTACTAGAGACGGATTTTGACTTTTGGCCATATTTCATATTGATGCCTGGCAACACTTACACAAGCTGGTTATTCAAATTTTTTATAAGATTTCTCTTGGTTTTGCAGGAAAAGACAAACTGCAGTACAATCATCCATCTTTGATGCCGGAAACCTGTGCCTCCACTCATTCACTGCTGAGTCGACTACCATTTTGGCTGCCATTCCTTTGCTTGGTGCAGACGAAACAATGGATGCCACTTGTTTGTTACTTAGAACATCCCATACCTGCAGATGGAAACAGTACGGCAGGACCAGTTTCAAAATCGAGTCATTGGCCTTGCAGCCAGGTTTCTTATTTTATTTACTGTATCCGATTTACTACACATGAAGCTTGGATATCATAAAGATCCATTGCTGTTGCAAAACTTTTGACTTATTAGTAACAAAGATGTCATGACTCATATATCAATTTCAGTTAAGTTTTTGAAAATCTGGAATTTCTTGATTCTATGATCAAATATTTTTCTTCTTATGCTTGGTAAGCGGTTATTCTCTGATACCTACCAGATATGCAAGCCCTTGGTGTCGAACTCATACCCTTTCACTTGAAAGTTTATAGAATGGGGAGAGGCGGAGACCCATGCTCCTTGTGTTATGATGGGGGAACTTTGAGGGAACCAAGAACAGAAAGTACACACAGAGGCTAATATTTTCTTACGTACCAAAACTTTATCTACTTGAATATGCCTCTAATTTTCCTAAATGGATGAAAAGAGAGTGAATACCATTGTTATTTTAGAAGCTAATCAGCAGATATTTTGGTATGTCAGAGAATTAAATCGAAAGTCTCATACGCGTAAGAATCGTGACATACCCCATCTGTTGCTAGGATTATAAATTGATCACTGGAAGTGAGTCGCCTGTGTGAGACCTGGGGAACTGCAATTATCCCAAAGTTTTTCAGCCGGAAATCTCCAAAGGCTCTCGCCATCGCTAAACCTGGATAATTATCATTAGGTAGCCACACTCTCTGCACTTTAGGTTCATCTGGCAAAGCAAATATCCGGCCATTGCACCGCCTTATGCGCTCCGCTTCTTCTGTATTTTACATGTCCACATAGACATGCATGAATCTCTTGGTATAAAGGTTATTTTATAGGGAGATCTAATACAGTGAAAAGTAAGAACGAATACGGTATTTGGTTTTGCAGAAGTCCCAATAGAATGTTCAATGACACGATCGTGTTCACTACCTCTTTGCAGCGGAGGAATAATGGTTGGACTTCCAAGTTGGTGAACTTATAATCTACACGATACCAACATTCCGCAGTTCCCCTACATGCTTTTGTAATTAAAATTAATATTTAAATATGTTCTTTTTTGGTTAAATTGAGTGGACGATGGCAGATGCACGTTCCAGGCATTGAACTCAGGACCTTTAACTGTGAGGGGAAGAACTTCTGAGTAATTAAAGATATTCTACTGTTGATGTCACCATGAATCTAGATCAATGGTGCTAGGCTGGAATTGAATCAGATGATCAATGAACCAAACGCCCAGCGGTGTAATAAATTCAATTTACAAATTAAAAATGGAAAACTCCATTAGCAATTTATTATCAAGTAAAACATGGAGAGATTGAGCTTTTCCCTCAAATATTCAAGTTCCTATAAAATCCCACAAAAATGTTTATTAAATTTTGGAAGAAAAAATCATGAAAGTTAAACACCATAAATAATCAAGTAGAAATTATTTGGACAATTGCTAGATCTTGTGGTTCAAAAATTGTGTTATTTGGAAAAAAAAGTCGGTTGCTAGATCTTCTTTTGCAGAGCTTATGGTGTGTGTGTGCATGTGTTGTGTATGTTATTGATGAAAAATCCTTTAAACCAATTTCCGGAAAATGAAAGTTCATTTTTTCACAAAGACCATGGACAATTCCTCTTATTGCGCTGGACTTTAGATAAGCAAAGAAGTAGCCTTGACTAGTAATCTGCTGGATCAGACTGGCTACAAAGCTGGTTTCAGCAGGAGACCGTGAGCCAGCATAGAGAAGGCCGGTTTGGAATCAGGCGGTTTCAACCGGAACCAGCTGGAACTTGGGGACCATCCAGTTCAGTTCTAGTTCTACCATCTGTAGAACCGAAACGTGGTTGGAAATGAAACCATCAGTTCCATATTTGTTTGCTTTTGAAATTTTTAATATGTTTTATAATTCTGAGTGGTTTAAGACTGGAATCGGATCAAAACGAAAATCAGCGGTTCCAAACAGTACCCGGTTCTCGTTCCTGGTTTCATGAAAACACGAATCGACCGGCCAGCACCTTAGTTGGGCCTCAGTGTCATGTGATGCTCCCCTTTCTCACAAAGATTGGTGGGCACCAGTACAAAGAATATGGTGCTGGATCCATTACCATAAGAAATACTGGAAAGAAACACAGATTAAGCGCTTACGTGGCACACTTGGCTTGAGGTCTATGGTCAACTGTACTGCGGTCAAAACACCATCTTCCGAAATTGTCCCCAGCACAGCTCTTGAATCTCCCAGGTTAGCAATAACAAGGTCATCACCCTGAGCAATATATTTTATTCAAACCATGCTAACTATCAAAAAAATCAAAGACCAAAGATACAATAAATATTATATAAAAGGAAAATTCCATTGCCTTATATATATATATATATAAAATCCGCGACCTTGATCACTAATGGAGGCTGAAATTTATCACTAAAATCAGAAGGGGCATGATTAAGATAGTTTTAACACTTGAAGAGATACATGGAGCTTGAGTAAGGTACAAAAGGTTAGATGATGAAGAAAAACTTATATAGTAAGATATCTATTTCGGAAGACCGAAAGTATTGAAAAAAATAATAAAATATGATCTTGCTTTTTCTTCGAGTTAAATTGTGATACAATACATTCAAGATAGAGTAGAACAACAAGATAGGATCCATGCTGACAACTCAACTTAAGGCCGAATAAGGCTTTGGTTTTGATATGTCACTTTTATTTTGAAACGCAAATCACATTTAAAATGGAGCTCTTGAGTCTTTGAGGATGAATAGTATGTTAAATTGATATTTTTGGTAAATGAATGTATTATTAAAATATCAATAATAGTTTTAAGATAGGGACTGCGTATAGATATGGCCGCTTCCTAAATGGATCGGTTGTTCCAACCAAACCAGGCCAGAGAACCAGTGAAACTGGAACTTAAACCGGAGATCACCTGATTCGGTTTTGGTTTCACCTTTTATAAAACCAAAACCAAAACCAAACTGGAACAGGTAGTTTCAAACTATTTTAATTTTTTTAAAAATTCTTTATATAGCTTTAAAAAAATTTAATAAAATTATCAATTCCAAACGGTTCTAGACTCAAACCGAAACTACTCCCGAGCCAACGGTTTTGGTTACTAGGCTAGTTTGGTTATGGTTCTGGGTCTTGGGCCAGTAGCGGCTGCATATAGACATGGCTGGTTCCTAAAGGGACCGACTGTTCCTACCAGAACTGAACTAGGTAGAAACTTGCTGTGTCAGGAATCAGTGAAACCGGAGACCACCCAGTTCGATTCCAGTTTCACCTTTTATAAAACCATAACCGAAACCAAACCGAAACTACTCTAATTTTTTAAAAAAAATCTTCTACATTTTATTTTTTATAAATTTATCAGTTACAAACGGTTCTAAACTCAAACCAGAACTGCCCTAGAACAGATGATTTTAGAATCATAACTGAAACCGGATCAAGCTGGTTTGGTTATGGTTTCAGGTTCTGGGCTAACCAAAATCAGTGGTTTGGAACTCTCGGTTATGGTTTACCTCGAACCAAACATGTCTAGACATGTGTATCTGTATCTGTATATGTATATATATATATATATATATATATATATATATATATATATATATATATATATATATATATATATATGTGTGTGTGTGTGTGTGTGTGTGTGTGTGTGTGTGTGTGTATGTATTTTCAGGTTCTGGTAACCAAAATCAGTGGTTCGGAACTATCGGTTCTGGTTTACCTCGAACCAAACATACAGAATAATAATGAAGGTAGGGCCAACCCATTAAGCAGGCATAAACTTTGAGGAAAGTTTCAATTAAACATGTCCATTTCAAATAAACCAGAACCGCGGTTTGAAACCACCAGTTTCGGTTAGTTTGAAACTTGAAACCGTAACTAAATCGGTCTTGGGCTGATTCTGAAACCGTCAGTTTCGGTCCGTGTGGAATTGCTCATTTAAAAATTAAAAAACATTTAAAATACTGGAACCGGCAGTATCGGTTTGGTTCTGATTCCGGTTTCATAAAAGGTGGAACCAAAACTGAATCGGGTGATCCCAATTCTGAATTCAGCTGGTTACTGACTCGGTTCAGTTGGAACCGCCGGGACGATTAGGGACCGACCATGTCTCACTCTCATTGAAGAGCTCAAAGCAGAGAGCCGGGTCTTATTTTCCTGAAGCAATGTTAAGACTTACGATCTGGTAGGGTCCTGAAGTTTAGGTAATGGAGGTACTCCTTATCCTCATAACACAGAAGGGAAATGAAAATAAGGCTATTAACAACCTGAAATCACACATGTTTATGAGAAATTTGATCATGTATATCCATGTTAGAAACCAACTTGCACATATAACTCTGTGAACATGGTATTGTATATATGGACCTCTCTTATAACAAATACTTTGCATCGATGCTTTTCTATCAATATTTTAGTTGTTGATTTAAATAAACCAAATAAAATGTAATTTAAACATTTGTTCAAGCACACACACACACATCTGTTTCTAGAAAGGAACCGAATTACTGTAATTTACCGAGGTAATAAGATAGACGTATTAAAATTACTTCAATGCCTTGAAAAGTGAGTCTTTTTGAAAGTACCATCTTGGAGGTAAGAAAAAGATGAACCTACCTTTAAAAAGTACTCATCTCAAGTTTAGCTGCATTATACAAGAATCCGATACGTTTGAAAAGTACCATATCTTTTCAACATATCATCACTTTTGCATATCTTAATATTCATAATTTCTAAGTTCATTGCATGTATGAAATAAAAATTATGTAAAAAGGAAAAGCGAAAACAAATTCAGAATACCATGTTTTAGAGTAAGTTACCATTTCTCAAAAGTTCCTACAGATCAAGATACGTAGTATCACGACCAATAGATCTAAGTCAAATATGACACGAAAAGTATGTTTAACCTTGTCACGTCTAATAGCTTGGAAGCAGCTAGCCCAGAGTACTAGCTACTTCAATATACCGGGGCATAGACATGATCGGTTTGAAATCGGTCCAACAGTTTGAACCAAAACCGAATCGCTCATGGAACCAGTGGTAACCAGAATTGGTCAAACTGAAACCATAGCCAGAATTGGAGACCACTTGGTTTGACTATGTTCATGGCCTCCAAAAACCGGCCTTGAGCCAGAACCGATGGTTCGAAACCACCAGTTCTTTTTTCAGCATCGGTTCCTCAATTATAGGACACTCTCCCAGCTGGTGGGGAGTTCGACTCTCAGAAAGCATGTTCAAGTTACCATTGTGTTTGGAAATTTGCTTTTATATTTGAAGTGAAAGCTTCTACTGTGCTCCCACCGGATGCACTCCGTTCTTATATTTCAAAAAAAAGTTGAAACCACGGGATGGTTTCGAAATCAAAATCAGAATTGCCTCGAAATCAACGATTCTAAAACCAGAAGCGGATTTAAGAAGATTCAGATCCGATTCTAGGCAAACCGAAAAACTGGACATTTCTACCGGAGCATGCGCCTAGTAGAGTTCTTCCTTGAACAGATACGTCTAACTTACCCGAAAATAAAAGAAGAGCAAGAGCTGAAATGCAAATGGAGCATTTTGATTATTTTATTGACAAAATTCATCATGATTTGGCACATGCATTAAGCCTAGCCCTTAAAAAGAGGAGAAAAAAAAAACTATGATCCAACGAGAAGCTAACATAGTGGAAGATAAAATATAATAATTTGGTGAGAGAAAGCAAATATATAATAAATACCTGCTTGATAATGGTGACAGCAGTTGTGCCGCTGCATGAGAAATCGAGTGTCTGTTGAAGCTTGAGCTCCTTATCCATCATCATGAACGCCTTGAAACACGCCTCTTTCCACGCCTCGAAGAATGCACTCTTCTGCTCCTTCCCTTCGCAGTTGGCAACGTTGCAGTGTTTCCATTGCCTCAGCAACGCTGTGGGCAGGCAATCTCTCACTCTTTTGCTTACATGGTGGCCGTTTTGGCCGTGCCCATCAAACACCCCGCACAGTGCTCCCTCTGCTACGCCAAAATCCTTTAAGGAATGAAGAACAAAAAGGGAGTAACTTGTGAGATTATCGTTCATTCTTTCTGTTTTCCTTTCCTTATAAGAAAGATGGTGTATCAGACAGGTAATTAAACGAAGGAATGAACTGAATATTGATCGTTGATTGGCTTGCTTTATGTACAAAACAGCCAAGCTAACCACTGGTTTAACACCCTCTGAAGAATATGTTCATGAACGGCTCTTGCCACCATTTTATTAGCTAGGTTGAGCTACTGAGTTAAGAGAAATATATCCTTAAATAACATAAGTAATGTGGCCTTTCATTTAACCAGCTGAACTAAACTGAACATGCCACATTTATGATGGTTTAATGAACCGAGCATGAACGAACAAGTGACAAGCAGGACTTAACCGGTTCTAACTTGATTACGAGACATGGGACGATGAAACTAGAATTACAGTTATCGAATGCGCTTCAATACACACTAAGAATCAGAGTCGTACGATCTCGCTGGAACCGAGACCGCCTGTAATTACACACCTCCTTAACAGTTTAATGGTGTAGGTGAACCCATAACATATACACCGCCCTGAGTATCAAACTCTTGACCTTCGCATAAGAAAGGTAACACCCTAACCAGTTTGCGAGTCATCTTGTTTTTTTTTGTTGTATTACTTTTTCGTCCTTCCTGCCTTTTCCTAAAGCTTTCATCTTTTGCTTCAAGTCTTTCCCTACGATTGAAGAGTTCGTAAAGACAATCTCTCTTTCTCTCTACGCGCACACACAAGAACAGTGGTGATAAGGAAATGATTTCATGCCCTCCTCGATTTTGTTGTCTGCCTGCCTGGCAGGATCATCTTCCCAAGAGCATTTCTCTCTCACACACACCATCGAAGCCAAGAGAAGCTACAACGTCTACATTTTGTTTTCTACATTTTGTTTTCTGTGGATTTGATGATGAAGAACTCTTTTCCAGATAATCCAAAGTGAGAAAATGTTTTAAAGAAGCGAAGAACCAGAATTTCAAAGTGCTTGTATGGAATGGCAGTTTCCAATCAATCCAGGAAAGTTTGATGTTAGGTGACTAATTTGAACAAAAGTTGTGGATGATCAACCGGAAGCTGTCCCAGTAGAGTTTGCATATTTTATTTTGGGATATGTCTAAAAGTAAGTGTCCATACTCTTAAATGCAATACCGAGAGAAAAGTTAAACATGTTCTTCATCTTTTCTGCAACTTTGTTTCATGAATAAAGTTTTTCAGACTCTAGTAACCAGCACTGTTCATACCAATTATATTAGTTAAATGCCTAGAACAAAAATTTCAGGACCAACTTCTCAAATAATCAAGCAAACTTGGATATTCAAGCCACTCTTCAGAGAGAGAGAGAGAGAGAGAGAGAGAGAGACCTGACAGAAGACCACTGCATCTTGATTGGGGCGGCTTTTCCTCCCTTGTTGAGAATAGAGCGACACATGCTTAGGGGGTTGATTTTGATTGTTGCAGCAGAGCCTTCCTTCTCTACAGCTGCCTGCATCTCCTTTCTGAACCTCTCCTCGTCTAGTATCCAATAAAGAATCGTCCTTTGGGATGACTCCATTGCCACAACCATTAAAGCTTTCCGTGGAGACACACGCACCCATGTCAACCTCATTCAAAACCTTCCAACCAACTTAAACATCACAGAGTTAAATATAAAAAGGGAACTTCTTGGTGGCCATATATAGTAATCCAACTAGCTGCTGCAATCAGTAAAAAGATGCACCAAAAGGTGTTTACAGTAAGTCAAATGACTCCCTTGCATGTGCTTTTTGCCTATTGCTTTTGCCTATTGGATAAAACAAATGAATAGGAAGGAAACAAGAAAGAGACCAACACTGCTACATAATTCATGTATAATACATAGGAAGTATGAAGATCAAGTATTCCCTTGCTTCTTCTTTTTAGACAAGCTTTGGCTATCCAGAATATAATCATATGTTTAACGCAGCTATCGAACTTGTGACCATATAGGTCAAATCAGTTGTACCCATTTCAAGAGATGTATCACATACTATGTATAAGTAGGGGCTTCCAAATGAACTAAGCCACCTATAGTTTGGCCTGATTCTGCCTGCCCTGACCTGTTCATGTTTGAGAGGAGCTAAATTTGAATATGGTATGTTCAACTCGGTTCAGCTCGCGAAATTTAATCGACTTGCTTAAAAAGTACTTTGTAAAATTAACCATGCCCACAACCTAATTATTTAGGGCCTTGAAGTAAATGAATGGTTGTTTTTCGTTTAAATTCAATTTTAATAACGAAGATCTTAGGCAAATGAAGGGACATTTTCTTTTTGTTACAAGAGGCCAAAGCCTACCACATACCTACGCATGCACCCCCTGGGAGTCGAACTCCCCACCAGCAGCGTCAGTGCCAAGGCGAGGCGGTGCCATTGAGCTAAACACTCTTGAGTGTAATGAAGGGACATTTGTTTAAGGTACTTAAGGAAATATGTCTCCCAACTTGGTTTTGCTGAACTTAATAAAAGGATGATAAGCCATTTAGAAACTTGTTTGGCTAGCAGTTAGCTCGACTTGTTCGTATAGAAAATGGTCTGAGCACAGTTCGCTCGTCTCGTTTACCATGCCTGTGTATGAGTCGAGGTATGTATTGCAAAGCCATGAAAAGGTAGCATCTTCTAGTAGATCATCTGCGCATTCACCACAAGCTAGCATTGAACACGACCTTCTCTCAAGCCAGTTTTCTTTTACAAGAAATATAAAGTCAGTTAGCATTTGCACCAAATCAGTACGATGCACGGTCCTCGTGTCGATATGTCCTTTGGGGAATAAAGCCGGGTTCGATTTTCAAGTTGACACGAATTAAAATCCATATACGGTCTTGTCAATGAGGATGTGTTTGATACAAGGTTTTACGAAAATCGTGACTTGATTTTTGGTGTTCACAGTTTCAAATTTCATTATCTATCAAATATAGAACGGTAGTTTCATAGGTTTAATTTGAATCAAGAACTTTGGCACCATCAAGAGGTGGGCCGCGTGAACTGGATTCAAAGGATTCACATAAAAACCCAAACACCTCCTCTCGTGTTGATATCTCTTGTACGGAAAAACTCAAACATAAGTATCACTTACATATCATATGAGTTTAAACCTACAGTTTTACTACTAAGAGCTAATACCACAAACGATACACACCCTAAAGTACTTGGATTACGGATTGCCAAAGACAAGCATCAAGCCCTAGAACTAAATTAAGCCAAGGTAGGGGTCCCGTTGCTAAAAATTTGAAAAATCAACAAAAAAAAACTATAGCCCATGTCTGAGTCCGTGGCCTAAATGCGCAATTCGTCCCGACATAAAAGATTCTTGGTTAATGATTCATCCAAAAATAATTTTAGGTCCACTGATAGGCACCATATTAAACCAATAAAGAAATACAAAGAAAATATAGGGAATATTTTATAGATTGATGGGCATTTCAAATCAAAGTGCGCAAGTGGAAGGTCATGAGTTCGACACCCGGAGCGTGCATCTCGCTTCGGCCAATCCAGTGGACCAAAAGAAAGTGCTCAATTATTTTATGTGCATCACATGGCCATGAAGTATTGGGTGAGCCCACTCATTCACTCCATCAGCCTTTACAACAAGAATGCTTCACACATGGTGGTGGGACTATGCTTTGAAAACTCAAGTATTATGACCCACATGATAAAAAGTATACATCATACCTACCTAATTTCAAACACATCGTGGACTCTTCAACAACACATACATAAAAATCAATTCACGTTAATGTATGTCATGGAACCATGGTTCTTTCCTTATCATCATCAAGGAATGTATCACATGATCCAGAAAAGCTGCAATCGTTAACTTTCTTTAAGTTCGTGAAAGTTTTTCCGGTCCCCCACCATAGCTTTGAAGGGGATAGTCGTTATCTAGAAGCATATCTTGAGAATATATATATATATATATATATATATATATATATATATATATATATATATATATATATATATATATAGAGAGAGAGAGAGAGAGAGAGAGAGAGAGAGAAATTAGTATATGTGTACATAAACATATGCTTAAACATTTTTAAATCTGAGATGTTCCATATTAAAGATCAACAATTGAGATTTTTGAGTTAAAAAACAACTTTTACCGAGCACATTTATCTTACCTATAAAAGTATCAACCTATTTTTGGCTTTTGAGATTTGAATTTTAACAATTGATTTTATCAATCGTATGATTGAAATTTAGAAGCATGTTTAAATATAAATTAACACACATAGACTCCTCTTTCTCTCTAATATATATATATATATATATATATAAGAGAGAGAGAGAGAGAGGAGAAGTGGCATCTTGACAATGCGCACTCCCCTGTTTTAACGCCTTTTTATGTGTCAATCTCCCTTCTCCATTTTCAATTACATTCCTTGTACACCCGTTTTGTGACACCAGCAGCCTAGGCCAACATCACTACCGCCCCTCCTCCCACCAAATCTCTCTCTAATTATATATTTATAGAGAGCGAAGGAGTGATTTGTGCTCAAATTTGTTCATGCTTAAACAAAGATTTTCACTGTCTGATCAATGTGATTAATAATAAATATTTGAATTTAAAAAGTAATATACCATCATTAATTAAATCCAAACTACAAAAAAATTAAAAATATACCTTTTGCTTTTTAATTAAATCTCCATCATTAATCTGTTGCTTAGACAATAGAAATGTTTGAATAGAACTGAGCATGAATAGGTTTGGACATATACCATATATATATATATATATATATATATATATATATATATATATATATATATATATATTCTAAAGGTGGTAATTTAATGGGTGGTAGCTTTCACCGCCTTTGGTGTTGGTAAGAAGCCGGAGGAAGGTTGACTGACAACTAGGAGTGGTGGTTGAGTCAGCATAAGGCAGCAAAATATGGATAGTGCATGCTATGTACATTGAGCATATAACTCTTCTTATTATATATAAGGTGTTTTATATCATAATCTTATATAAATATTTTTACCATTCGATCGTTGAGATCAATAATAGAGATTTGAATTATTTTATATTTAATACATATTATATATTAAATACAAAATATAAAAGTATAATACTTTTAAATCAACTCTTCATAATTGATCTCATAAATTAAACAAAACAAATGTTTATGCAACACTGTGTATCAAAACATATTATGCATTTATAGCTTCATATATTATATATATGTGTATATATGTATATATATGTGTGTGTATATATGTGTATATATATATATATGTATATATATATATATATATATATGTATATATATATATATATGTATATATATATATATATATGTATATATATGGTGCAGAAAATAATGATGTGAGCAGCACCAAACTACATGAATACAGTTTCATTTAGCAAGTTGATATTTTGGGTAATAATGTGAGCCTCCTATGGTGGGGGCCGGTCACATTGACGACAGAAAGGGCGTGACAATAAGATGCCATGGCTTCACAAGTCAGCTGTGGAGTTTTAGTCCCCACTTTGGGGACCTGTTGCCTTTGATACGGATCCAAACACTAGCTCCTTTTCTTCATCATACCAAAAACATTGTCAAATTTACACAACATGCCATGTGAACAAATTGGTAGAGCCACTGCCTGATTTAGAAAAACTTTTCATGGGGGATGAACAGCTCACAGGTCTCCTCTAAAACTGTGGTCTCTGAATTGTAGGGCACTGTTAAAATCGTGGACTATAGGTACCTACCTGATTGACCCACACTTGTTGTTTATAGCTACATAATTCTTTTAAAAACGGGAACGGCAATTTGAATCGGAACCGAACCGAGATAGAGACGGAAATCGGCCCAACCATAACCAGACTCTCACCAAACCGAAACTCGAAGACCGCGTTTATAAACATGCCTGGTTCCATGTCCCTCTAAACTTTTAAAGTTTTAAAATTTTCATCCTCCTCCCCTATCCCAGCTTCCAATAAAGTTTTTAATTTTAACTTTTAAAATTCAACAGCTTGTTCCGATTCGCTCGAAACTCAGCTAGATTTTGTTGGGCTCGCACTAGTGTCACTACTTGGCTTGAGAAACTCATGAGCCGAATTGAGCCTTAGACACACGGATGCATGCACAAACAACAACAACAACAACTAAGCCTTTTTCTATACTAGACGGGGTCGGCTATGTGGATTCTTTGTTTCTACACAGTCCTATTATGTGTCATGTTTGCAGTTAACTCACAATAAGCTAGATCATTCTTTATTGTTTCTTTCCAACATTTTTGTGGGTGTCCTCTATCTCTTTTAATACTTTCAAAACAAGAATGCATGCACACATATATAAAAAAAAGTAGTCCATACTCAATACTGAATTGTATTCGATTGGTTCCATTCTTTTAGGTTTTTAGGTGGTTTTGGCCAAGCCGTTTTGAAAAATGGAAGAATCATGGAAGGTGGCAATGAGTGGTTGTGTATATAAAAAAAATAGAGGAAAGATCATATATGTTATTATATCTCAATCATCATGAATGTTTTAAATTCAAAAAACAAAAAATTGCTTTTTGAATTAAATACAACAACAACTAAGTCTTTTCTCATACTAGATGGGGTTAGCTACATGGATTCTTTTCCATAGAGCCTTATCATGTGTCATGCTTGCAATTAACTCAACATGAGTATATCATTCTTTATTATTTCTTTACAACACTTTTGTAGTCTTCTTCTTCCTCTTTTAATATTTCCACAAACTAGTTTTTCATACATTCTTACTTAAGCTTTCTTTGTCTAATTTTTCATATGTCCAAACCATCTTAAATGATTTATCCTCTATTTTTCCTACTTCCAATTTGTTTTTAATAACCTCATTATATATACAATCTTTCATTGTGTTATCACTCATCCATCCAATATTTTAATTTCTATCATGGACATCTTTTTAATAATTAACTACCCAATACTCAAAACCATAAAATATAATAGGTTTTGTTGCTCCTATATAATATTTACCTTTTCACTTTAATGGTATCGTTTTGTTAAATAGAATATATGATGTCCCTCTTCATTTTAACCAACTTGTACTAATTCTATGCGCAATATCTTCATCAATTTTTCTATCACTTTAAAAAACTGACCCTATATATTTAAAAATTTCCTTCTCAAAGATATAATGTGTGTCAATCTTAATTTATATATCCTCTAAAGTAACCAAATGATCAAACTTACATTTTATATATTCCGTCTTTGTTCTACTAAGTTAGAAGCTTCGTAAGTTTTTTCTAAATTGATAAATATCATGTGAAGATTCTTCTTTTTTTGCTCTAAAAAGGTGAATCCCTTTAATGATAGATTTGTCTTGCATGAATCCAAATTGGTTCTTTGTTGTACTTGACACTTGTCTTAACCTAAATTCAATCATTATTTCTTATAATTTATATTATGACTCATTAACTTGATATCTCGATAATTCACACAATTCTTAATGTCTCTCTTGTTCTTACATATATAGGTATAAGTGTACTCGCTCTCCATTCCTTGGGCATCTTTTGGGTTCTTCATGTTTCATTAAATACTCTTGTGAGCCAAGTGAGCCCCAACTCTCCTAGGATTTTACATACTTATATAGGAATATTGTTTAGCCCTACATATTTATCAACCTTCATATGTTTAAAAGTCTCTTTGACTTCATTCTTTTAAATATGTCGGTACAAATTATGGTTTATATACTTTTCAGATTTGGTTAACTGTCCTAAACTGATACTAATATCTGTATTTTCGTTAAAGAATTTCTTATCGTCATTTTTTATACATCTAACAAAAGTAAGATCCTTAATTTTCTTATGTCTAACTTTATTTATCCTTAAAATATCTCTTTGACCTTCATTTGAGTCTAGCTTTTCATATAAATCCTCTTAAATTTTTATTTTTGTTTCACTAATGGTCTTTTTCACTTCTTTTTCTGCTTTCTTATACGTCTCTCAAGTTTCATTACTCTTCTTGTCATAATGTAATTTGTAACACGCCCTCTTTGCTTAATTTTATCATGTACTACTTTACTCCACCACTAAACTTCCTTTTGTGCGAGTACACCTCCCTTAGATTCACCTAATACATTTTTTGTCACTTTCTAATATGCATAATCATATTATTTCACATATAAGAAGGTGTACCAAAATAATTTCAAGTATCTCCTTGAAGAACTTTTTATTTAAATATATCTTCTTTCTCACTTTTGAGGTTCTACCTAAACATGTCCAGTTCTAGGTTGCTTGAAACCTGGAACCGAAACTAAACCACCCCAAGGAATAAGGACAGTTTCGAATCAAGTTTTTGAACCATTAGTTTTGGAGTGGTTCTGATTTCATATCCAAAACTGCTTCGAAACAGGTAAATTTTAAAAAAATACAAGTTGACTCTCATGGGAGTCAAACTCATGCCTAGCTCAATGGTTAGTCATTGTCTATCAATGAGTCAAGCTTTAACTTGTGTAAATATCTTCATAATATATAATATTATTTAAAAATAGTCCCCTTTGGTTGCCCTGAAGTAGTTGGAGAACAAATAGCAATTAAAACCATTAGTTTTGGTTTCGGTTTTGGGCTGCTTCCTGAAAAGGATGAATCATAACCGAATCGGGGGTACCCGAGTCAAGTTATGGTTTTAGGGCTAGTTCAATTGGTTTCGATTACAGACGGTTGTGGAAGCGGTCGAACCAACGGGTTGGTTTCAAACCGGCCATGTCTAATTCTACCATTTATACAGAATAATTCTATAGATCCTTTTCTTTTGTTTTCAACTTTTTAGTAAAAAATCCATAACTAAAAGTCGATACTAGGTAGTTAAGTTTTTTTAATCAAATACTCTTGTAAAAAGTACAACTATACTCTTTTGCATTTTAAATTTGAATATCAGTTGTCATTTCTCAAGTTGGATGGTTAGAATTGTTTGAATATAATAGCATATAATGTTGTTGCATATAGCAAGCATTATACATAGACACATAATATATATATGTGTGTGTGTGTATGTATGTATGTTAGTGCGTCACATCCAATAAGTGTGTGCATGTGCGTGAGCCCGCTCAAAATATATTTAGCTAGTTCCATGTATGACCATGTGATGCATTGGTGAGCCCAAACTCAAGAGTGTGCATATTGGAGCATGAGTTCCAACGAGTGCCTCTCGTATTTGAGTCCCACGAACACGCCAACCAATACTAGCTACTCCTCTTTTTGGTTGCAAAGCTTAAGTGCAAAAATCGTTGCTATGATTTTCACTTAACTAGAATCCTCTCAACTCATAATTTCATATCATTTGATACTTTCATTGAGATAGAGAGGATTCACAACACCAAGTAACCAATTTTCATTCTACCTTCTCTAACATGTCTCATCCTTTTCTTCTTTCTTTCTCATTACCATTATCACTTTACCCACATTCCTTGCCACTCATTACCATCCTCTTGCCTCTTTCTAGTGCACCCAACCCTTGCAAAATTTCTATTCATGGTTCTTTGTGCTTTCATTTTCTATGAAGCCCAATCCTTTCCTCCTTATCACTACATGCACAAAGCTATAACTCACATTTTTTTTTATTAATGTCACACCTAGCTAGATGTCATACTTGCCTCCAAAGTCCTTACCATCATTGGACAAAACCCAAACCAGTCTTTGCCTTGGGATATCAGTAGAAGGGGGTTGATATATATATATATATATATATATATATATATATATATATATATATATATATATATATATGGCTCTTGACAGGAACCTGCCCAAGCTCTAGTAATGCAAAGTTAGATGATTGTGTTCGTGCACGGTTAACTTAAACCAGCTGGTGTGCATCCCCACTATACTTTGGTCCAAATTATTGGTAATAGAATGAATGGCCAATTGGCACAAAGAGCAATAGCTCCCCTGGCAAGTGGGTCGATAAATTGAAGGTCATGAGTTCGATACTCAGGGCTCTGTCTTCAGCCTGGCCATTGTAAACCCAGAAAAAGATTGCTGACCAATTTCATGGCTCACCAATTATGCTCTTTGATCTCCTGCCTTTAAGTTGCACCTCTCTTGTCGTGGATGGCAAAAGAAATAGCGGGTGCACCAAATGATCAACCCTTCATGGGGCCACGACTTGGTGTTCGCACTATGCAACATCCTAAAAGCTAGACCGGATTGCTGGGTTAGGACCCAATCACATCAGGCCGTTTCTTACTCTAAGCCCCATCCCCTTCATGGCTTAGGTCATTTCTATACGAACAATCTAATAAGATAACCGTACACCGTCTATTCAAACACTTCAGGAACAATTGATCAGTGGTGGATCTACATTGAGTGAGGTGGGGGCGTTCGCCCCATTCGAAAATTCGAAAATCAACTTATATATATATATATATATATATATATATATATATATATATATATAGAGAGAGAGAGAGAGAACACATTTACATACATCATTGAAGGAAACTGAAACAGTTTCAGAACTAACGGTTCGAGAACCATAACCAAAACCGGCTCCAAGCCGGCTCAGTTATGATTTGAGGTTCTGATTTACCCGGAACCATAATGTAGATGTGAAATTTTCACTCCAAGCCTATGTAGAGACTTGAAATAAAACTCTCAACTCTACTTGATGCGCAAGTGTGCCAGCTAGTTTTCTAAAAACTAGCAAAAATTAAATCTGACTGGCGATTATGGCAAAGCAGGCTCTTTTCGCATTAGACTTTCTTGAACCGATACTCAAGGGTCAATCTAAACGCTTAGGGATTCCAACTAAATAGGTGAGACTTTCAAATTCACGTGAAAAACAAAGGTGTTTAGAATAGAAAACAAGTGCACTTGATTTCAAGTTTCAAAATGAACAAGTTCTGAAAAACAGAAAACTCTATTTTCAAGACTTATTTCTCGAATCCTTTTGAATGCCTTTCAGACCTCCAAAAATCATCAAAATTTTACAGGACTAAGCCTGAGATGTGAGAGTATGTGACATCTTTTAGATTGTGATTCGGTATTGTAGTGTTGCAGAATTAAATTTGGGAAATGTCTCTGCTCAGACACCCAAAACTGTTCTGTCACAGAAATACAGAAACTCAAAGATGAGCCTATATCTCAGTGCTCATAGTTCCAAATTTAATAAATTTGGTTCTGGAAAGCTATGGAAGTCAGCTTTCCATTGAACTAAAAATCATCGATTTTGGACACCTGCATACAGAGTTATGGGATGAATACCCAGGCTTTGTTGCAGGAAAACTAAATGGACAGATAGTTTACAAAACTTTTCCTGATTTGTCATAGTTTTAATTATGATGTTGCACGACCCTAAAATTCTTGCAAATTTTATTAGAAGTGGGCCTGTGTGTAGAAGAAGTATGTAAAGTTTCAGAACAATTGGCACAGAGGTTCGGTAATTAAAAATCAAGCAATCAATGTATGCAAAGATGATGAAAACCAGATTTCAGGTTTTTAGAACATACATGATGCAAACTCACACGAATTAAAAATGCAACAACTTAACATCACGAATTAAATTGATGAAGGGAAATGAATTAAAATATACTTAATAGCTTAAGCATAGAGGATATTAGAGAATATATAGTGTTTATAGAATATAGAGAGGTAGAATCAAAAACTTAAACACATAGAGTACATAATCAAAAGAAAGAGAAATTTTAGCAACATCTACTTCAATTACATCATGGAGGGAGGCAAAGCTCCATTAATACAACCCCTTTTGAATTGAATATGAAGAAGAGATGTGGAAGAACAAGTTAGAGAAGCACTTACCCGGACTTATACAATCGATCGACCTCCAAGGTAGTGGCCGACCCTCACTTGATCCCTTTTCCCCTTTGCTTGATCACTCAAACTCTCTCTAAGCCTTGACCTAGATCCTATACTCCCTTTCCTCTCTAATGATCTTCCCTAGTAGCTCTCAAACTCTCAAAACTCTCAAAGTGCAGTACCCTTGATGGCCTCCCCTTAAGTACTCCCAAGATGATAGTTCACACCCCACCCTTGGCCTCAATTTATAGGCCAAGGGTGGGTCTTCTAGGCCCTTCCTTAGGGCGGGTGATCCAAGGTCCAAACCCAGCCCCAAGGCCTTCCATTTCACATGATCAAGTGGTCCTTCATGGTCAAAGATGGGCTAGCCCCATGTGCTTTTTGTTCTAGCCATTTGGACTTGAATGCACTTGGTTAGGCTTGATTCAAGGCCTTGATCATCCTCCTTTGTGGCTCGTCCTTCCTTGCTTGATGTAAACTTGGTACATGGGCTGGATGTGGCTTGATAAATCTTTGAAATCAGCCCAAGATTCAATCTATTCCATCTTCCAAAAGTCGGCCAATTATTATCAAAAGGTTGCATTTGATTCAAACAAGTTCTTGATTTGATTTAATACACAACTCGAGCTGCCTGGATGCTGGCCCATTTGATTTGATTTTTTTTTATGAAGATATACTTAGACGTGGTCCACTCCCTTGCTTTCAGGCTTATCCTTCGTGAGCTCGATCCTGGCTTGAAGTGGACCCCACATGTTCACCTGATTCATTCATATCCTCCGGACCTTATCCCTTTAAAACCTTTAATTTGAAACATTTAAAAAGATTTAAAATCTTCATTTTAAAGCAAAAGGTTTTAAATCATTTGGGCTTTCAAAATTGGGGGTGTTTGAAAAAAATTGATTTAGGGTGTTTACACATAGTCTTCCTCTATAAAAAAAAAAGTTAAAAGGATAGTGACCGTGTGAAGAGATAGTCGAGCATGCAACGATCTTTCACAAGTTAAATGAAGCTGAATATCGTATTTTGGTTTCCTTGTTGCTTATCATTTCTATGGTCTTACAAGCTAAACCGAAATGAGCTAGGAACGAGCCAAACGAAGCCGAACGCTATAGGTGGCTCGGTTTGTTTACCAGCCATAATCACGAACCCACCTGAGATCAAATCAAAGACCTGGTCATTAGCTCAGTAGAATGGAGACCTAAATGGTCTGGAATCAAGTTGTATACGTCATTACTGAATCAAACAAAACAGGCATACGTATAAACATAACCGCGCTTACATAAGTACTCAAATCACTCCAAGCATGCAGTAAAATCTCTGAGAGTTAGCAGTATGTATGATGCTAGTGGTGTGGCTATTGCTGGTGTTGATCTCAGAGAGTCGGCCGGTTGCTTATGAGAGCAGGAAGTTGAAAATTACAGAATCTAGGTACTCGGCGCATGAGAAGGAGCTACTTGTCACAGTACACTGTATCAAAATGTGGAAGGTTTACCGTGGTGGCTGTTGATGTCGTCAAAGATAAAAAGAAAAGGTCGATGACACAACAAGCACGATGACTAGAACTCCCTGATCTTGAATTTGAATGAATGTGCATACATATTATTTGGGAGCCACGCTCAACATTGAGCTTTACTTGGCCTCTCGACTTGCATGAAGCCCCCCACACTCTTGGCCGACGCAATGGGAATATATTTTGTTCCCCATAAATGGTTGACTCACATCCTTTACTCTTCGGCACCCATTGAAACAAGAGAGAGTGAGTGATGGATATTCTAAAATGGCAATTAAATGGTGTGTGGACCTTGACCCTTTGCTCATGAAGTTTCCAACCGTTATACTAAAACTTAGGATGTAATGAAAACACACACACACACATATTTATATATATATATATATATATATATATATATATATATATATATATATATAATATACTTACCATATTTTTGAAAATCTCAACCATCCATCTGATTTTCATCATCAATGAGCTGGTACACACACACACACACACACACACACACACACACACATATATATATATATATATATATATATATGTGTGTGTGTGTGTGTGTGTGTGTGTGTGTGTGTCTGTATATATATATATATATATAATTTAATGTAATTGAGCCCATAGTGTCCTGTTACAGATTACAATAATTGATAGTTCTCTTCGACCGTCTTCATAAATTGATATTAGTTTCTTGTTTCATCAGAGTCGGTCATTAGATGGCTGGGAAGAGCAATAAGCATCTCGGAAATCCCTCCTACTAGATGGGATTGCAATCTTTTTAGTATTAAATTAATACTAAGAGATTAATTCTCCTAGATTCTCTGAGTGATGTGGTTCTAGCAACGGGCAAATGAAACGTGGCCCATGTACTCTGATGCACTTGAATTTCAGTGGCACAGGACTTGAAGTACATGAAGACACTGAACTTCATTCGATGTGCATGAAATGAAATTAGAGAATCTGGTTTTAACGACGCAACCGCGTGTATATATATGAGTGAGAGCATTATGCATACACTTTTTCATTATAATTAACGGTAGATTTTGAATTTAAAAATATTTTTTGTACATGATACATTAAATATAAAGTATGAAATGATACATTAAATATAAAGTATATATATATATATATGTGTGTGTATCAGACACTCAAATGCCTATTGATGGCGAAGAAAAGGCACGCAGGCTAAGAGATCATTGCCATTTTAAAATGATAATACATAATTTAGGGAGGAGAATCTGCCAGTTAACCAATACATGGTGTCCTTCAGAGAAACAGAGAGGCAGCAACAGCCATGCCGACCAATGCAGTGGCCTGGATCTTTATGCCAGAAGCGCCGCTTGCGGGGGTGCTGTCTTCAGTGGGCGCAGGTGCATCCGCGACAGATGGTCCCAAGTTGGAAGGCGGAGGGCTTGGGGGGCTGTTAGGCAATGGAGAGTCGGCTGGCGCTGCGGACTCATGGCCGGAAGGTGGAGTGGAGATGCTAGGATCCGATGTATGTGCAGGGGCGGTGGAGGGGGAGTGGGATGACGGGGCGTGGGAGGGGGCGGAGGCAGAGGCCTTAGGGGAGGAGGCAGGGGCGGGAGTAGGGGTTGCCGCCGGTGACTTAGCAGGAGATTTCGCAGGGGCGGCGGAGGGAGTGACGGTTTTGGTGGAAGGAGCGGGAGCCGGGGTGGCAGCACTTTTGGCAGGTGCAGGGGCTGGGGCACTGGAAGATTCAAGGGAGGGTGCGGGGGCTGGGGTAGAGATGGTGCTGGCGATGAGCGCCAGGAAGACGAGTGCGACGACGGAGAATCCGTGTGCCATTGCTGTGCTGCCTTGCCGGAAAGATGAAAGTGTTGGGTGGAGGGAAGTGTATCCCGGCAACGTTCACCGGGTTGGTGGAAGGGTGGTGATGCAATGTGTAGGGGAAGAGTTGGGGATGGGGGATGATATAGGAGGTTTCTACAGGGTGTTAAGGCCCCAAAGGTTGTGGGTGGCCGTTAGTACCGTTTAACGGTCATCAGTTCGTGGAGAGGGAGAAGTCTGGACACCACCGGTTCAGCCGGTCAACCACCGCGTCTCTAGGAGAGAGATTTCAAAAACCCACATTCCAAAATAGTATGCACGGTCAGTCGACCGTTTTCATGGATGTGGAGGATTTTGAAGGTTTCAAAAGAAATTTCTCACCCACACACATGTTCAACTTTGAAGGGTTCTCGTATGTTCAACTTTGCCCCGGTTCTAGGTGTCCCGAACAACAAGTACTTGTTTGATTGACCATAGCGGGTTCTCAAGGTTGAGAACTCGACCAATGGGGAAGGTCGGTCATGCAGGGCAGGTTCGGGTCATGTCTAGGATAAACCTCTGCCCAAACCCACCTGCGAGCGCTGATTTGGCACTAAAAGCCGTATGTCACTGATGGTTAAAATTTAGGACTAATCTAATCACCTTCAACACATACAAGATTCGTTTATACATAAATCTAAGACGATGGGAAATTTAAATCTTCAAAATTATTTCAAGATTGAATTAATCTCGAGAATGAAAGGTCATTGTGATATCAATCCGGTGAAAGCAAGAAGCGGGGAGCTATAGCCCAAGCAATTTGTTAAAAGACAGAACACATTTCAGGACGCTGCGCCTACATTGGGTGTGCTCAGTCAACGCGTTTCGAAATCATGACCTTATCGATTCCGGATTCTCTATCAATGGTCAAAACTTTCAAGGTATGGAGTTTCCAGCTAACTACCCAATACCAAAAAATA
Source organism: Brasenia schreberi (assembly GCA_036023115.1). Classification (NCBI taxonomy): domain Eukaryota; kingdom Viridiplantae; phylum Streptophyta; class Magnoliopsida; order Nymphaeales; family Cabombaceae; genus Brasenia; species Brasenia schreberi. The sequence goes on along the minus strand of JAYKKT010000080.1, from coordinate 8,233,271 downwards.
TATTTTTATTATACAATCAGATATGAGCAATCTCTAAACAAGACCGAACCCATAATAAGGTCACATTACAATTTTTTCAAGTACCAATACCAAAAAATAGCAAAAAATACAGATTTTGAAAACAAACAAGTGGTCTACCATGGGTGACAAAATCTGAATTTCTTGATGCACTTTAAAGGAAGCAAGAAACAAGGTGCGGTCCACCAACTTTTCCGATCACCAGCATACTCTATAAGCAATAAAATTTGTTGTGTGACCCACTTGACATGCTGTCTGGTCCTCTTCTTCGGACCAGACTTGCAACCTTCAGGCTCCGGTGGATGGCGCTGAGCCTTGCTAGACCGGCATTTGTCAAGTCTGGCCTGTGAGTCATTCTCAGAAACCTACATGGAAGTAGAACTGGAGATCAACAACCATTAGCGGAAAAAAGGGAGAAGAAAGAGCACCGAAACTATAGCCAGATCAAGATCAAGTATGCTGCAACTAGTAACCTAACCTACAAACAAGGGACTATATTTCATCTTGATCATACTTGACCAAGCATGGCAAAAATCAGGAAGCAGGGAAGAACAACTTTTAATTCTGCAGATTCAGGAAACGATAAAAGAAGAATGAGCTACATCAAAAAAAATCTGAAAAATAATATGCGGAACTCTAGGTAGGACGAGTTGCAGCTCTCCTGGCCAGGGGATAGAACACCCCATAAAAGAAAAAACTAAAGAAAAATGATGTCTCTGGACATAGACAAAAGAAGTAAAAGGAAAAACGACATACAAGGATTTGCTCAGAAGCCAAGCGTAACAAGTATACTTCATTGAATAAATCCTCTCTCAAGGAATATTCTTACATGCTAGCTTCTCATCATAGCAAAGGGAACAAAAAAAGCCTCCAACAAGACATCAAGAAAAATGGAACAATGTGATACTTGATGTGATTTTATAAGAAGCAGGTTCCCTAACATGGACAAAGCCATAATATCAGAAACGTGGTTAAACTACGATTAGCTGTTCAGCTGACAATCTTGACCTTGTTTAAACGTCAAACATTGTTTGGATAGGAAGGAACCATCGTTTATTATAACCTTTCATGAGAAAGACGGCAAAGAAACTTGAATGGAATAACCAGTTCCTGTTGAGAGAGGAACAGTAAGTGAAAAGCAAAAGGTAGAGAATAACATACAAACTAAAAAGGGAAAGAATAACTATTCTTTGAAAAATAAACTACCAAGAACCTGATTTTCATGGATCTTTTCAACATCAGAAACAATAATTTTCTCATCCACAGTTGAATCATACTGTGTAGGAAGGTGTCCTAAGATTTTTTATGTTCTCATCATATGATGAAAAGTCTCCACCAGCTTCTGTCGAAGGCAAAAGAAAGGCTGGAAAGCAGCATGTTTCCAACAGAAAGGGGAATGCACAGCAGTTCTTAAAAGTCGACTAACAAGAGTCTAGTCTTGATGTATTTTTTCATCATCAGAAATAATAATTTTCTCATCCACAGTTGAATGAAACTGTGTAGGAAGGTGTCCTAAGAATCTGTTCTCATCATATGATGAAAAGTCACCTGGATAACCCCAACAAGGTCAAGTTACAGCTCCTTCACCCTCTAGTGCTGCTACTACTACCACCACCACTAATAATAATAATGACGATGACAATGACAATAGTCTGTAGGCATGTAATTTCTGTGTGTATATACTAACAGCAACAGCAACAACGACAAAGGTAAGTAAAGGCTCCCCACGAAAAAGAGACGGATTCAGAAATAAAATAATCTAATCACAGCACACTTGCTTCAGTTCAAGTGTTGGATTAAGCTTTTTTTTTCATCATCATCCATCTAAAAGAGAAAAAAAAACTGCACAGTAAACTATTAAGAAACAAAATTATCAAGACAGTAAAGTTGAGTGATTCAGAAAGAACGTAGCGATAGAATATTATAATCATATCAAGATGATCATAAGTTCATAACTTCTTCTTTGTCATCGTCATCATCAAAAGAAGCTAACGGTAAGAATTAACAAAAAAAGAACGCTCTCTAAGCTAATTAGGCATCCGTAAGAAGAAAACTGACCTATTTGTCTTTTCATTCTTCATGGCATGGCCTAAAATGAGCAAAAACTAGGGTGCAGAAAAGAAAACTTATTGCAAGGTTTTAGTCACTGGATTTATTTGCTGATTGTGTTCCCTATTACTAATTCAAGGGCAATATCCATAGGGCAATATCCATTATGAAAGGCAAATGTGTGGAGTGTAACGTTTTGCCATCAGCTTTAACATACTGTGCTACATTAAATCAATATCGTCAACAACGTAAAGGTATATAATATGCCCAAAGACTATTTGCACCTACAAGATGTCTCACGTCATACCTAACCACAGATGATTATTTTCGCCACAATGACAAGCAAAAGGAAAATGAAGTACCAGCAGCATCAAACGAAAGCTATCATTCATCAGCACAGCATAGAAACTACAAACGTGGTTAACAACAGCCTTCGCCATCTTTGAGCATTCTTTCTTCAGGACAGACTTATGGTGAGCCAGTGCAGGCTTATTTTGCTTTCTTGTCTACATTGTCTAAGGAAAAAGTTAATAGAAAATTAGAACTATGGAGATAAACATTAGAAAGCAAAGGCCTCCGACTTAGTAGAACAAAGACAGAATATATGGAATGTAAGTTTGATCATTTGGTTATTTAAGAGGACATGGAAATTAAAATTGACACACATTGCTTTCCCCAAAAGAAAAGTTTTAAATACCTAGGGTCAATTTTTCAGAGTGATGAAGAATTGATGGAGATGTTACACATAGAATTAATGCTGGTTGGTTAAAATGGAGAGGAGCATAAGGTATTCTTTGTGATAAGAAGATACCATTAAAGTTAAAAGGTAAATATTATAGAGCAGCAATTAGGCCTGCCATGTTTTATGGTTCGAGTGTTGGGCAGTTAATCATCAACATGTACAAAAGATGTCTGTGACAGAAATGAAGATGTTGAGATGGATGAGTGGTCATACAAGAAAAGACCGTATACATAATGAGGTTATTAGAAACAAATTAGGAGTGACACCAATAGAGGATAAAATGAGAGAACATCGTTTAAGATGGTTTGGACTTATAGAAAGAAGATCAAAAGAAGAATCTATAAGAAGGTTAGAAAAACTAAATTTGGAAAGTATTAAAAGAGGTAGTGGACGACCACAAAAGTGTTGGAAAGAAACAATAAAGAATGATCTAGTTTATTGGGAGTTAAGTACATGACACACAATAGGGATCTGTGGAAACAAAGAATCCATGTAGCTGACCCGTCTAGTATGGGAAAAGGCTTAGTTGTTGTTGTTGTTTGTTGTCTTCATTGTCGACAGAACAACAGAAAGGTCTGGACCACCAGGCTGGATTGATACCGTTTTCTTGTTGGCTAAACCTAACAAATTCATCAGGCGAACCCTACATTAAAAGATGCAGAAAACGGGGAATTTATCAACTTGGAAAACTTGCATATTTGAAACAAAACCGGCATGCACAATTGTAGTGCTTCAACCAATTGAAAAATTGAAATGACTTAGTTGATTTCATTGGGCAAAATCACATAATCTTTAGAACGTCAAATAGAAAAAGCACGAAAAGATGAATCAAGGTACGCCGTAACTAAAACAAATAGAAACACAATGAACATAATAATTTTAACAATAGAGAATAACAGTGTAAACCTTGGCCACAAAGACGTACGAATTGGATATACATAAACCAAAAGCGAAACCTAAATACTCGCATCACTACAGAAACCGTCAAAGACACAGTTCAAAGAATAAAACCTTTAGGCATTCTAATATTACTCATACTTTAATCGATTAAACGCTGAAATCTCTGTGCTTAGTAGTGAACAACAAAGAAATTCTGGAATTCCACTGAAGAAAAATGTGGAACCCGGATCTATACATAACGGAAATCTTAGTCGCGTTCTATCCTCGCATAGAAGAATGGAAAGAAGAAAATGACGAAAAAAAGAAGAGAATTCCTACTATCTCACATCGAAACAATCACAACGTCGCTGCCAGGGCAACGACTTACTAAGTTCACTCATTCATGTAGCATGATAAAATAGTGCGAGCCTGACGCATAGCAAACAAACTATTGTAAAGGTTGTTCTTTTCCCTACTAAGCTGAACCTTCGCCATGCCGTTTCCAAACTGCTTTACGAGAAAGGAGTTATTCTTCTTCACAATCTCCCAAACAAGAGGATCGGGAATGGTCGCCATCTTCACCTTCATTAACACCCGAAATTCGCCAAAATAATAAAAAGCAGCACCAGAACGGCGGGAGGAGATGCCGACCAATACTAATACGAAAACTAGTACAACTGACCAAAAGTCTCGCCAGATCATTATCCATACAGGACATACGACCAATAAACCAAGCAAAATTGCGCAAAGACACGTAAACAGCCATAGTTATCTAACCATACGTCTATCAAGACAATCGAGAGAGAGAGAGAGACTTACAGCCGCAATCGTCGTGAACCTTTATTTATAGGCGACCGCCTGCGTCGGAAACCCTAGGTTGTTTTTGCCACTTTACTAGAATAGGCTCCTCTTAGCGGAAAACTACACTCGAACCCGTCACGGACCGCTTTTGGATTGGTTGTATCGGACCCAGTCCTCAATCCTGTAGTTCTACTATGAGTATGAGTGCCTGTTTGTTTGATGGGGCAGAAATTTTCAAACCTTTTCTGCTGAAAATGCTTACTTTCAATATCTTTTCTATGGTCGAGAAATTCTCGGTGATTTGGTTATGAAGGAAAGCCTACCAAACCAAAACTAAGCCTCATCAACACCAAAGTCCACTAGATGTAGAAATGTCTGATTCGGATGCGGCTCGGTGTGTTAAACCCAGCTGAAACTGCGATAGTGGAAACCTTAACCAGAACTAAACTGGAACTAGGGGTCCTGCAGTTCCATTCTAGTTCCACCTAACCCAGACTGCTTGTTTCAAGTCAATTTTTCTTTGTTTAATGAATTTTTCAAATAAAACCCGAACTGGAACCAGCTTGAACCAGACCCATACCCCGAGTGCCAGTTCAGTTTCTCTTCCAGGTTTTGGTGGAATTGGTTCGTCATAACCCACTTAGTCATACCCAAAAAAATGCTTGTTGGATTTCATATCCAATTCATTAAATGAAATCAGTGAAGACCACTGCTAAAAACTTTTGATAATCTAAGCACATTTGAGTTTCTTGCAGAAACTCTAGTCCCGAAGAATAGTTACGAACAAAGAACTATGAGGCATAATTGATACTCGCACACCCAAATCTCTATATGCACGCCCTCTTTTACCCTAATTCTGAAATTACTGTTGTATATTTTTAAAAATATCTATAATACCCTTGAGTGTTTGATCTCTTTGTACACATGATACCATTGCCGTTCGTCTCGTCCCACAAGGTTTCTCCGATGTATATGTTTTCTCAACACTCCGGATCCATCTAGAAAGAAAGAAAGAAAAAGGGAAAATGAGACCGATTTAAAAAGACTTCGATGATTTTACATGTCATTGATTTGGTTATTTTTTACTTTTTTTATGTATTAGGATCGTTTTCTATTGGAATCCCGATGACCAAATGTCATTGGGTTTTCAGCTTGAGACACAAGTCTCTATTGATATAGATGATGCAATTGAGCCGTGAGTCACGCTACTAGAGCGATGCAATTGAGTCGTGTCTCTTTTGGTATGGGAGATATGGTTGTTGTGTTTTTCAATATTTTTTTATAATATATGTAACACTTACACTTATTTGACTCACTAGTTATTTTTTTCATCTAGGGCACGAATAGAAAGGTATAATATATCATTGTATCATTTAGAACTCGTAACACAATATCATATAAAACAAAACAAAAGGTTTTCATCAATAGACATGTTGATGAAGCCGGGATTTCAGTGTATTATGATGATTTAGATATTATAGAGACTGAGATGAATAGTATAAAGAGTGATAGTGATGGAGTCCATATGTCCGGCTTACTCCTTAATTTTAAACATTGTCTATAAAATTGGGTATGAACATGTAATTGTAAACTCTAATAGAATTATATATTTAAATATAATACTCATTGCTCCAACTGACTATGCAAATATAAATGTAAATATGCAAACAATGCTAAAAGTGGTAATAGCCTACACAAGATATAATATTTCGACTTCATAAATAGTTAAATCAGGAGATAGGATGCCTTATAAGAGTTGATATTGTAAAGAGAAGTAAGTTGATTGGATATGAGGAATTATTATATGAGGTGATAGATCATACGTTATCGAGTACTTTTATCAAGCGTTAGCAACCAAATACAAACAACTTACACATATTATGAGGTGAGATGACTATTGTCATTTAGTCTTCACAACGTTCATGAAATAGTCGGCCTTTTGATGGACGAAAAATTTGTTGCTTTGTTGCCCGAGTACTTTTATCAAGCGTTAGCAACCAAATACAAATAACTTACACATATTATGAGGTGAGATGACTATTGTCATTTAGTCTTCACAACGTTCATGAAATAGTTGGCCTTTTGATGGACGAAAAATTTGTTGCTTTGTTGCCCGAGCGGAAGGCTTGAGGTAAGGAAGATATTTTTAGTGATTTATTGGAGATAAGTACTAGTAAGTAATGTTGAAGATTTAGTCCGAATCCATTAAATTTGAAGCGCTTCCTGTTGTGAATGGTAAAATATTTCAATAACATTCCAATAGACATAACAAAAGGAACTTACAATGAATGGCAGATTGCCTCCAATCTGCCTTAAGCCCAAAATTGGCTTCACCCTGGCAGCCGTCACCCTCTCTTGCTTATTCTTACTCTCTAACCCTAATCATATATTAATACCCTCTTCTAACTTAATTTCCTAATCTACCCCTACTTAGAATTAACTATTTCTAAGAAAACATAAGACTCAAAATGACAAACTAACATAAGACAGGACTTATTTACAAGACTTGACTCTCATTACATACCAAGACTACTTTCCTTAACACTCCCCCTCAAGTTGCGTGGAAAATGTTGATGACACCCAACTTGGATAAGGTCTCCTTTAATATTTTGCTGGTAGTAACTTTAGTCAAAAAATCAGCTCTCTGTTTGGAAGTATGAACATACTCCAGTTAGAATTCTCTATTAGATATCTCTTCTCTGATGAAGTGACAGTCAATTTCTATATGCTTGGTCCTTTCGTGATATACTAGATTAGATGCCATCTGAATTGCTGCACTGCTATCATAATATAAGGTTATAGGATGGTTAAGTGAATAACCCAATTCAGTAATCAATAAAGATATCCACTTTCCTTCACACATTGTTTGGGCTATAGATCTATATTCAGCTTCTGCAGTAGATCTAGCAACCACTGTCTGTTTTTTTGCTTCTCCAAGATATAATATTACCCCTAAGTAAAGTAATATATTCAGTAGTTGACTTCCGATCATTATAAGAACCTGCCCAGTCAGCATCCGAATAAAGTTCAATATCCAAATTTGATGATTTCGAATAGAGTAAACCCATTCCTGAAGTTGTTTTAAGGTATCGAAGAATTCTATACACTGCATCCATATGATTTTTTGTTGGTGAATGCATATATCTGCTCACAATCCCAACTGCATAAGCAATGTCTGGTTGAGTAATGGTTAAGTATATAAGTTTGCCCACTAGCTTCTGATATTTACGGATATCTTTGAATTCTTCACTGTCACCGTTATAAAATTTCTGGTTTACCTCCATTGAAATGTCACTAAGTTTACATTCGAGCATTTGAATGTCTTCCAGAAGGTCCATTAGATATTTTCTCTGAGTTAAGTAGATACCTCTGTTAGAGTAAAGAACTTCTATGCCCAAGAAATAGTGAAGTCTGCCCAGATCCTTAATATCAAACAATTTATGAAGGCTCATTTTCAACTTTGATATTTCTTCAAAATCGTCTCGTGTAATAATAATGTCATCAACATAAACTGCCAGAATCAATATTTTTGTCCCTCTCTTGAAGAATATGGTATGATCATTGAGGCTTCTGTTATATCCCAAACTACATACTGCTTTGTTGAATTTATCAAACCAAGCTCTTGGAGACTGTTTCAACCCATATATAGTTTTATTGAGTTTACATACTCTATTAGAAGATGACAAATTTCTGGTCATTCCTGGAGGTAGTTCCATGTACACTTCTTCATTTAAGTCTCCTTGTAGGAAAGCGTTCTTAACATCCAATTGCCACAGGTCCCATCCCAAATTTGCTGCTATGCTAAGAAGTATTCTGATTGATGTAAGTTTAGCCACAGGTGCAAAAGTCTCTGTATAATTGATGCCATATGACTGACTGTATCCTTTAGCAACCAATATAGCTTTATATCTTTCTACTGTTTCATCTGCCTTATATTTAATAGTAAATACCCACTTGCATCCTATTGTATGTCTATCAGAAGGCAACTTTGTGATGGTCCATGTATTATTTTTAACCAGTGCATTCAGCTCTTCGTCAATTACAGCTTTTCATAAGGGGCACTTGATGACTTCTTCAAACTTTGACGGAATCTTTTGTTTTTCAGCATTCATAATGAAGGTTTGATAGCTCTGAGAAGTATTGACATATGACACATAATTAGAAATTGGATATTTTGCATATGCACGCTTACCTTTGCGAACAGCAATAGGAATCTCAAGATCATTGTCCACTCGTACTTGAGGATCTGATTCAGGGGAAATCTCTTTAGCACATGGTACTTCGTGAGTGTACACAATCTGTCGGTGTCCTTTCTTATACGTCAGAATCTCTTTGTATGGCTTGGGATTCGCACTCTGATTGTCAACCAGCTCAAGATACTCTCCCTCACTAGGAACTAGTGGAAGGACACAAGGCGGAGGTGTAGAAGCTTGCACGGAAGGAGAATAATAAGGGGTCAGTTCAAAAAAAGTAACATCCATGGAAATGTATAGTTTTTGAAGCAATGGATCATAACATTTATAGCCCTTTTGAGAGGTCGAGTAGCCCAGAAATATACATTTATTTGACTTCGCAGCAAGTTTATCACGATGAGGAAGATGAGTATGTACAAAGCAGGTACACCCAAAGAGACGAGGAACAAGATGAAATGGTTTGGAGGATTTATCAAGAGTATGAATAGGACTCTCCCCCTAAAGAGTATGACTGGGCATACGATTTATAAGATAAACAACAGTAAGAATAACTTCACTCCAATAGAAGGTGGGAACATTACTTTGAAGGAGAAAAGTTCGGGCAACCTCTAGAATATGACGATTCTTCCGTTCAGCAAGACCATTCTGTTGAGGTATATAAGGACAAGTAGTCTGATGAACAATGCCATGGGCTTGGAGATATTGGGCTTAACTCAGTCGCAACATATTCACCCCCATTATCAGACCAAAGAATTTTAACATTGGCATGGAATTGAGTAGAAATAAATTTATGTACAATGGGAAAAATAGATGCAACTTCAGACTTAGATTTCATTAAGTACACGATGGTAAGTCGAGTACAATCATCAATAAAGGATACAAAATACTTATGACCAAACAAAGAGTTAACTGGACTAGGACCCCATACATCAGAATGAATAAGCTCAAAAGGCTGAGAACTGCGAGAATCACTTAACGGATAAGAGACCCACTAGTGTTTCCCACGTTGACAAACTTCACATTGTAGCTGACATTTATTGGACTGGACTTGAAACTGAGGAACAATATATGGAATTTTGGAGACTGATAGATGACCTAGACGATAATGCCAAAGACGAATATCTGCATCAAGAGCGGAGATACTGCAGGAGGGGGGAGGCGGAGATGTATCTTCAAGAATGTATAATCCTCGCTGTAATTTATCATGTCCAAAGATTTTTCCTGTCTTCAGATCCTAAAAGACACAACCAGTAGGATGAAAGGTTACACAACAATTTAAGGTACGAGTTAAAGAGTTGACAGAAAGAAGGTTGAGCAGAAAACTGGGAACATGATATACTGAGGATAAATCTGAAAGACATGTAGAGACACTGCCCTGTCCAATCATGTAAGTAAGAGAATCATCGGCCAGTTTAACGGGGGGCAGATCTGTAAGAGTCTGGTAAGTGGAAAAAGATTTGGAGTCACCAACCATATGATCTGTAGCCCCTGAATCAATTATCCAAGTTTTCTAAGTGGAAGAAGAGAAGGGAGTACCCATCACGGTATGTGTAGCCTGCGCGATGGTGGCTTGGGTGTGTGGAGCAGAGGGTTGTGCAGAGAATCATTGTTCAAGACCCTCGAGGCGTTTGAGAATCGCCTGAAGGCCATCAATGCTGGGAGTGGAACTGTGTGCAGAGTGAACTGAAGGATTGCGAGGGCGATAGTAATCGGGTTTACCATGTAATTCCCAACAATGTTCTCTAGTATGACGTGATTTACCACAATGGGAGCAGATCAGTTTATGTTTATCTTCTGGGGGAGGGCGTCCACAGCCACGACCACGACTCGGAAGACCTCCTCAGCTACGAAAAGTGGAACTGTCCTCTCTAACCTAAAGTGCATGTTGGTATGGGGTAAGAAGCTGATTCTTCTCAAGATTTCCGCGGTCTTCTTCTCTGATTAATAATGAGTAAACAGTGCCCAAATATGGTAGTTCGTCTCGGCCTAAGATATTCAGTTTGACTGATTCAAATTCTGGATTTACTCCCCACAATAAATCAAAGACTTTCTTTTTTTCAAGGGGAGCCTGTCGTTCAGTATAACAAGTAGAACACTGGATATTTGTGTAGTAAAAAAGTTCATCCCAAAGACCACGAAGATCTGCATAGTATGTACTAATAGATCGATTGGCTTGTTTGCATTTTCTGATTCGCTCTAGAATCTCATATTCTTTGGCAACATTCTTTTTTCGGGAATAAGCCTCAGCAACAGCACACCAAATGGCATGAGCAGAATCTAAAAACATAAACGTTTTTGCGATGGATAGAAGCATGGACTGGAGCAACCATGATGAGAGTAAAGCATCTTCGCGTTTCCAGGTGAAATAAATACTGTCATGGGGCGTTGGAATGGAGGAGTGACCCATCAAATGTTCCCATCTCCCCCTTGCTACAATGGCGAGTTCCATAGAGCGCGCCCATTCCATGTAATTACGTCCATCCAGTTTAGTCGTGGTAATCTGAAGAGGTTCCGTTTTTTCAAAGAAACCAGAGGATTCACCGTGAGGAGAAGAAAGATCAATGTCTTTACCTTTGTCGGCCATTATAGACGAATGAGATGCGAAGTATAATGGCAGTAGTCAAGCTGCACGAAGAGAACTTGCAAGGGCAGCCACACCAAAAAGTGGAATGCGGCACAAGTTAAATAATGGAGCAGCGAAAAAAAAACGTGTATCACAAATCAATGGAGTGATGCGAGCTACTTGTCAGACTGCGACAAAATGGCGAAAGCGATGTGAGGGTGGGTGACTGCGTAACAGATTGCAAGATGGAATCGGTCTTCCAAAATGTTGATGAGAAGTGACAAGCGATCAGCAAGAGACACAGAATCGCCGAGAGGCTAGCAAACACAGAATCGCAGGGAAGGTTGCTGGAGCTCTGATACCATGTTGTGAATGGTAAAATATTTCAATAACATTCCAATAGACATAACAAAAGGAACTTACAATGAATGGCAGATTGGAGGCATTCCTCCAATCTGCCTTAAGCCCAAAATCGGCTTCACCCTAGCAGTCGTCACCCTCTCTTGCTTATTCTTACTCTCTAACCCTAATCACATATTAATACCCTCTTCTAACTTAATTTCCTAATCCACCCCTACTTAGAATTAACTATTTCTAAGAAGACATAAGACTCAAAATGACAAACTAACATAAGACAGGACTTATTTACAAGACTTGACTCTCATTACATACCAAGACTACTTTCCTTAACACTTCCAACCTATATTAGGAGTAATGGATTTGCACCCGAAAAGAAGATTTTCAATCTACAACTCAATAAATTAATATATATTTTTTAAATTATATTGAATCTCCCAATTCAATTACCGAATAACCCTTTCAACCTTGTATATGTATCGTGCGTTCTTTATTTTGTTTACCGTTACAAAACAATTATTATAAGATCCGAAATCTATAATGATATATATATATATATATATATATGCATTAACAACTAATTTTGCATACCTATGAATTGTATAAGTATCATAATAAATCACTCTTGTATACATCCTAAGACAATTATTTTCTTATATGGGTTCAACCATTGCTCTTTTACGTAAGAGAATGGGAAAGCGATTTTTTCTACTTTAATTCTATTACCTCAATTGCATCTTTATAGTTGCTCGCACCTGATGAGTGAATAACCTTCCTCTAACTCGTACTAAACACACTCATCATATCTTTATTTCTTATCAATTTTATAGTAAATCCTTCAATATTTTTCACAATGTGTTGTCTATATAAAAAGTGTGTCCTTTAAATAAAAATTAAATGGCATTCACCAACACCAGGTCACTACAAATTATACGTGGAAAACCATTTAGAGTCTATAACTTTCTTACACACCTCAATACAACAACAACAACAATAAAGCCTTTTCTCATACTAGACAGGGTCAGCTACATGGATTCTTTGTTTCCACATTTCCCTATCGTGTGTCATGTTAGCAGTTAACCCACAATAAGCTAGATCATTCTTTATTGTTTCTTTCCAACACTTTTGTGGTCATCCTCTACCTCTTTTAATACTTTCCAAATTTAGTTTTTCTAACCTTCTTAAAGGTTCTTCTTTTGATTTTCTTTCTATATGTCAAAACCATCTTAAACGATATTCTCTCATTTTATCCTCTATTGGTGTCACTTCTAATTTGTTTCTAATAACCTCATTATGTATATGGTCTTTTCTCGTCTGGTCCACTCATCCATCTCAACATCTTCATTTCTGTCACAAACATCTTTTGTACATGATGATTAAATGCCCAACACTCAGAACCATAAAACATGGAGGCCTAATTGCTGCTCTATAATATTTACCTTTTAACTTTAATGGTATCTTCTTATTACAAAGAATACCTGATGCTCCTCTCCACTTTAACCAACCAGCATTAATTCTATGCGTAACATCTCCATCAATTCTTCCATCACTCTGAAAAAGTGACCCTAGGTATTTAAAACTTTTCTTTTGGGGGATACAATGTGTGCCAATTTTAATTTTTATGTCTTCTGAGGTAACCAAATGATCAAACTTACATTTCATATATTCTGTCTTTGTTCTACTAAGTCGGAGGCCTTTGCTTTCTAATGTTTCTCTCCATAGTTCTAATTTTCTATTAACTTTTTCCTTAGACTCCTCCACTAATACAATGTCATCTGCAAATAACATACACCAAGGTACTTCATCTTGAATATGTTTTGTTAACTCATTAATCACCATTATAAATAAGTATGGACTTAAAGTTGATCCTTGATGTAACCCAATATTAACTTCAAAGAAGTCTATCATTCCTTCATGAGTTCTCACACATGTTTTTGCACCATCATACATGTCTCTTATAAGGTTAATATATGTCAATGGGATACCTCTTTTTTCCAAAGTTTTTCAAAGAACCTCCCTCGGTATCCTATCATAAGCTTTTTCTAGATCAATAAATAACATGTGAAGGTCTTTCCCTTTTGCTCTAAAATGTTCCATAAAACGTCTCAAACGGTAAATTGCTTCAATAGTAGATTTGCTTGGCATGAATCCAAATTGGTTCTCTATTGTACTTGATACTTGTCTTAACCTACGCTCGATAATTATTTCCCATAATTTCATAGTATGGCTCATTAACTTGATATCTCAATAATTCGCACAATTTTGAATGTCTCCCTTATTCTTATATATGTGTATAAGTGTACTTGCTCTCCATTCCTTGGGCATCTTTTGGTTTTTCCATATTTCATTAAATAGTCTTGTGAGCAAAGTGATTCTTATTTCTCCTAGTATTTTCCAAACTTCTATAGGAATATTATCTGGTCCTATCAATTTACCACCCTTCATATGTTTAAGAGCCTCTTTGACTTCATTCTTTTGAATATATCGATAGAAATTGTGGTTTATATATTTTTATGATTTGACTAACTCTCATAAGCTAATACTAACATCTTTATTTTCATTAAAAAGCTTATAAAAATAGTTTTTACATCTATTTCTTATATCATCATTTGCCACTAAAATTTTTTCATCATCGTCTTTGATGCATCTGGCATAATTAAGATCTTTAGTTTTCTTATCTTTAGCCCTAGCTATCCTAAAAATATCTCTTTCACCCTCTTTTGAGTTGAGTTTTTTATATAAATCCCTCCAAATTTTAGCTTTTGCTTCACTCATGGCCTTTTTCGCTTCCTTCTTTAATTTCTTATAAGCTTCTAAAGTTTCACTAGTTTTCTTAGCATAATGTAATTTGTAACATGCCCTCTTTGTATTGATTTTATTTTGTACTACTTCACTCCACCACCAAGCTTCTTTTTGTACTGGTACACCTCCCTTAGATACCCCTAACACATCTTTCGCCACTTTTCTAATATGTATAGCCATATTGTTCCACATATCACGGTGTACCAGCATAATTCCAAACATCTCCTTTAAGTACTTTCTGTTTAAATATATCTTCTTTCTCGCTTTTGAGGTTCCACCATTTAGTCCGAATAACTCGATGCACTCTTTTCTTCTTTGTCTATTTTTTTATTTGTAAATCTATAACTAAAAGTCGATGTTGGGTGGTTAAGCTTTCTCCTGGAATTACCTTGCAATATTTACAACACGCTCTATCTTTTTTTCTACAAATAAAGTAATCAATTTCTGTTTGTGATAAGCAACTCTTATAAGTAATTAAATGTTCATCTCGTTTTTTGAAGATTGTATTGACTATAAAGAGATCAAATGCCATAGCAAAATTTAAAATCTCCCTACCTTCCTCATTTATATCTCCAAAACCAAAGTTTTCATGAATCCCTTGATATCCTAATGTCTCTTTACCGATATGTCCATTTAAGTCTCCTCCTAAACAAATCATCTCCCTTTGTGGAATCTTTTGAATCACCTTATCTAACTCTTCCCAAAAAGCTGTCTTTATACTATCTTCTAGTCCTACTTAGGATGCGCAAGCACAAACTATATTCAAAACCTTTTCTCCTAACACTAATTTCAACATCATGATTCGGTCACCATATCATTATATGTCTACTACACTATCCTTTAAATATTTATTTATGATAATACCAACTCCGTTTCGAGCCTTTTCTTTACCTGAGTACCATAATTTAAAACATGTATCCTCTATTTCTTTTGCTTTTTCTCCAACTCATTTTGTCTCTTGTAAACATAGAATATGAATCTTTCTCTGAATCATAGTATCTATCACCTCCATTAGCTTATCGGATAATGTTTCGATATTCCAAGAACCAATACGAATCTTATTATCTAGGACAAGCTTTCTTACTCAGGTGGGAACCCTCTCTGAAAAATTTTCACTACATTCGGGCGGCAATGTAGTGGGACTAACTTCTTAACTCACACCTGTCCATGGTGTGGGAACCCTCTCTACAATTGATTCACTGCATTCGGGTGAAAATGTAGTGGCCCTTGCTTACTTATTACTGCATTAGGGCTCTGCAGCATGTCGTTAGGCAAGGACTCCCCAAAGCAATACTCATAATTTTTGTAATCCATATTATAAAATCCGACGAAGTTTTACGCAAGCTGTCGGAAGCCTAACACAACCCTCCTCCTTTATCCGGGCTTGGGACCGACAATGCAAGGGTGATCCCTTAGATGGGCGGAGTTTCTTACACACCTCAATGCTGAAATATAATTTTCTTCTTTCTCTATAATCATGAAAGCAAAACTAGACCTAACAACCTCAAAGAAAAACATCTTATACGTGCAAAATTTTCAAAACATTTTCAAAATATATTCCTCTTAATAAATGCTTTTGCTTGAGTTTTTTATCATTCTACAATATATTATAATAAGAATATATGGTTTCAAACATTTTACATATTATATATAAATTTATAAATATAAATATAAATATAAGAGGCACAACCAAGCTACATCTCTCCTTCGAGAGAGATGCAGTCCAACCGTGTTCTTCCGAATGGGGGACATGGTTGGGCCCCGTCTCTCCTTATTAGGAGATACAACAAAGTTGCATCTCTCTTTCAAAGGATAGATGCGGCTAGGTCACATATCCACTCAAAAGATTAATCTTCGCCCAATACCGTGAAACGTTAAAATGCAATGAGAAAATATCGTCCTACTTTATTCTTCTTTCTCTTCTTTTTTTTAATCTCTTTCTTCAAGAAGGTTCTTTAAGAATCTACTCAAATGTTATCCGACTGCAAAAGAAGGTAACATTGATCATACACGAATGAAATGTTGATCGCAAGAATAGAGATAAAGGAATCACAAAACAAGGATAGTAAAAAGGATATGCATATAGCAATTCCCCTATTGAGGGCGAGTCCAAATTCCTCTCCCCTTTTTGTTCCTTGAATTTGTTTGGTTAATCGTTTGTTTCGGTCTACCTATAGCTAGCTCAGTCTTTCTCATTGGAGATTTGCTCGACCATCCCCTAATGTAAACTACATATTATAAGCTAATAGAAAGGTGGTGGGGTGAGAACATGCTTGTTTCACATGTAAACTTGTTTCGCAAGGCTACACCGCTGCTACCTTTCGGTAGTAGGAAGAAGCTGAGAAAAATCAACCAGTACGCAAATTCAAAGATACTATTAGCTAAAGGAATTTCTAGAAATAAAGATTTTGATTTGGATGATGTGCAGTCTCATACAGATAGATGGGATCCATAATAAAGTTTTAGTTATTCCAAATGAGACACTTTTAACTTAAATCATTATACCCGAACACAATCTTCTCCTGAACACAACAATGTGTCGCGGGGAACAATATTTCCTTGTTTCAATAGAACAAGTGGAACCAAAGAAAATTGCCATAAAGAACATCATTATCTCATTCACATACACTTCAAGATGGCGAACAAGTACAATAATTCGAGATCGAATTTATCTTGATAAATCAGAGATGATCCTCCTAATCTTTCTACAGGGATCATTTTCTATGCCAATTTGAATGTTTGCCAAATGAGGAAAGACATAATTCTAGACATACATCTATTTTACAAACAAACCAGCTTCCTGTTGCCAACCAACCAGCAGAGAACACAGGCAGCGCTTCCATGAACCTACATAGCAGGTCCCAGTCTTAGTCCCATCGTGGATGCAGCGCGTAACATGTCCACATTCTCAACTTCAATCGAACAAGAAGCTCCAATATGGAGCTACTGCAGTGGTCGAACTTCAAACACATCCTTGTTCAACCATGGCTTGAGCAAGATTTAAGAAAGCAGATATGTTCCCCCCATGAACTAAAGCCCTGAAACATGAAAAAATATTACAAGAAATAAGAAACAAGTTTTAGCTGAAACTATGGGTCAGAAGTCGTCAAAAAGGTTCATATGTACGCAAGGAAATTAACGAGCTTGCCACCTATTGGAAGGTAGAGAAAATCAACCTGACCATTAAAGGTAGATCCACTTATCATTAACGCACACAATTTTAAGAAAGAGGAGTTCAGGGAGATGAATGTACGTGGTATAGTAGACAAATCAGCTCCAACAACACGAAGGTTTTAAAGCAGTAGGCCTTCCGCCTTTCACAGGCAAGACGACCAGATTTGTTTATGTTTCATAAATTTGTAATTCTTCCCTGTAATACATGCTATAAACGCTGTCCTTTGAAGTAGAACGCTGGAAAAGCAAACTGGTCGGACCACGTTGCCTGGTGTGTGTATCAGTTAAAATAAGGATGTCACTTTTCATGAGCCCATGCAAATGCTCGATAATGATGTATACACCAAACATGGTTATGGAGGTGCTACACACACATGAAAAGAACAAAACAAAACAAATGTGATAACTGCGAGATTTGTCAGTTGGCCTATAAAATTTACCATCAACTTAGGAAGAGAAGAAAGCAACAGATTGCAAGATAGCCAGACATGATTAACACGTAGAATGCACTAGAAAATACCTCTGCCCCGAGCAAGCAATGACGCAACCACAGAAGCAGAAAGGCATTCAAAAAAGTGAAAAGACTATTCAAATTCATACTCTGGGTTCTCTTTCATGAATCCATAGTCGTTGGCTGCTTTCACAGATTTCTGGTAGATCTGCTTCATGGATTCCTAAGAGTACATGAAGAAATAGAAGATCAGTAACAAATTGGTAAATGTCATACTATTATTGGCATGTGTATAGGGAAGTACATAAAAAGTATGCTAAAGGTGAACTTGACTGAGTAACCTACGGAGGAAGGAATCAGGTGCTAACCCCAGAATTTTCATAACAAGGCCTCACAAAAAAGAAAAAAGATACTATCATTAGGAGAAGTCATACTCATCAATATCACCTAAGGAGGTGGCAACAACCATCTCGTTCCGACATTTTCTCAATGATATAGCTGTAATGAAAACCTATGTCACACGGGTGCGGGTGTGGGTGTGGGATACGGCAAATTTCAAAAATTTTGAGTGCAACGACACGGCTAGGGTATATAATATTATATATTATATATAATATTCAAGCTACATAAATCAATCATAATACAACTAGTATTTGCTAATTTTGGGTAAACGTAGGTATCAATTAGCAAGTTCCCTCATAATGATCTGAAACTTAGAATGATTTTACGAGCTGCAAAATATCTAAGGATCTTTTGTAGGATATAGCATATACTAATATTTGTGCTAGTATCTACTAGTGATGTCATACTCTTCTGTTTTATTGATCTGGCAATGTTCTTGGTCTTCAAATGTGTTTGGTGACAGAGATTATTCTGTGCAAAGGCATACAGTATGGAGTCAAGAATCCAATCAGATTGAAAAATAAGAAACCAATTGTCCGCACCCAAAATCATTCAAGCTAATATTTATTTTATACAGCTACAATAGCAAGTACACAACTTTATATTAAAGCAAAACACATAAATGGTAAACAACTACTAATTTCATCATAATACACAAATCAATCTTCATTATCCTGACCCATTTATCCGTGAGTTACAAAAAAAAAATTGCATTTTTTTTTGCCATGCCGCACCGTCACGGTGTCGGTGTCGGTGTCAGTGTCACACCAGTGTCGAGGTCGACACTCCACCCCTTAGAAGTGTCTGTGTAACTTAGATGAAAACAATCCTTCAATGTAGCAATGAAAGATTGATGAATATCACCTCAAAATATCACTCACAAAAATCTTAGAAAGAGGCTATAATAAAACGTATGCAACAAAGGCTCAATATACCCAAAATGAATATTATTTAACCACAAAAGACTTACATTTTATGTACATTGAACACATATTTATAGAGGAGTAGAGAGAGGAGGAAGAGAGAAGAGGAAGAGAAGAGTGAAGGGGTTGGTCACAACCAGCACCAACAACTAGTGGCCCTGGCCCCGATGACCCGACTGGCTAAGGCACGTTAAGACCGGGCCCAAGCGGCCCATTTTCTAACACCCTCGATCAAACTGACAGCTCCATGACGTAAAGTTTAATAATCAAAAATTGAAATCGAGGAGCAAGTAATGACTTGGTACATCTACAAGATGATACTCTGATTTTACAAACTGTAATACTAAATTATCTTATAAATGCTCTTCACGAACGTAGTGACAGTCCATCTCGATATTCTTTGTATGCTCATGAAAGGTATGATTGTTAACTATATACATAGCACTTTTGTTGTCGTAGAACATGATTGGAGGAGCTTTCAATTGTATGCCCAAATCCTGAAGTAGTCGTCGTAGCGAAGTTAGTTTGGTAGTTGTGTTCGTCATTGCACGATACTCGGCTTCAGTGGAGGAAAGAGACATCTTTTGTTGTTTCTTGCATTTTCATTAGATGAGAGAGTGTCCAAGTAAAATGCAATAATCGGTGGCAAAGTGTCTGTCATTCATATCACCACCTCAATCAGCATCAGAATATATAGTCAACTAAGATAAAGAGGAAGATTAAAGAAATACTCCATTGGTTAAGGTTTGTTGAATATAACGAATAATCCTCATAACAACACTCATATGCACTGAGGTATGCACATGTTGAAACTGACTTACAGTATGAACGACATGAGCAATATTTGGCTGTGTTATGTTAAGATAGGTGAGTGCTCCAACATATATATGTAAGGTATGGGATCACTTAAAAGTTCGCCATCAATTAGGCACATCTTCTGGTTGATTACCTCAGGGGTCTCTACAACTTTGTATCTTTAATTCTTGATCTAAGAACAATATCATTAGTAAACTTAGTTTGTGATAAAAAAAAACATCTATCATCACGAGTTACCTCAATGCCAAGAAAATAATAAAGTTGTCTAAGATCCTTCATTTCAAACATATTATCATGTTCTTACTTGATTTGCTGGATATCGGAATTATCACTACCTGTAATAATCATATCATCGACGTAGAAGCAAGTAACATACCAAGATTTCTATCAATTTTGTAAGTAAACAAGGCGTAAATCGTAATCACATATGCTGTGAGGAAAACCAAACTGATCGATAAGATACTCAGAAACTTGGCAAACCAGTTCTCGAGGTGCTTGTTTTGAGACCATACAAAGCTTTCTGCATGAAGACAAAACCTTATTTGGTGGACAAATGTAACAGAGGTGGACGCATATAAACTTTTTCTTCTAAATCACCATTAAGAAAGGCATTCTTCACATCCATCTGATTTTAGAGTCCATTTTTGGAGTGAATCTGTTCAGCAAGGAGAGTACGAACCGAAGGCTGCGTAGCACAAGCAAGTGCAAAAAGTTTCCTCATAATCAATTTCATACTCTTGTGAGTAACCTTTGGCAACTAATCTAGCTTTATAACGATCTAATGAATCATATGTTCATAAGGTAATTTTCTACATGAATCACCTCTTCACCTAAAATATCATTCAAGAAGGAGTAGGAGGAGTCATCAATAGAACTAACATCATCCATGCCTTTAAAAACATATTAATTTTCAAAAAACTTGACATCTCATGATACATAAAGCTTGTCATTTTTACTATTATAACACCTATACCCCATTTTATTTATTTCATATCTTAGAAAAACACATTCTATGGCACGAGAGGATAGTTTATCGTCTTTGTTAGTATAAACAAAATATTTACATACAAAAATACGAAGTCTTAGAATAGTTTGGAGAAACTTTAAAGAGTTTTCTATAAAAGATAAATTTTGTAAAACCGGATAGGACATCCGATTAATTAAATAGACTTTAGTTATAATAATCTCTGCCCAGAAATTCTTAGGAACACCACTTGATAAAAGCAAAGTTCTTATGGTTTTCAAAATATGTCCATATTTATGTTCCGAAATACCATTTTGTTGGGGGAGTCTTAGAGCAAGAGGTTTGATGAATGATTCCAAATTTATCAAGATGATTTTAAATTCTTTTAAACATATACTCCCTTCATTAATCCAATCTAAAATCTTGATTTCGGAATTAAATTGATTTTTTATAAGATTATTAAAAATAACAAAATTTTAAAAGACATCGGATTTTGCTTTTAAAAGATATACCCATGTATACCTAGTAAAATCATCTATGAAAATAGCATAGTAGGAAATGCCTTATTTAGACAAAATGGGTGCCAGTACCATACATCCGAATGAACTATTTCGAAGGATCTTTTGATAACATGTGTTTTGTTTGGAAATGAAAGATGTTGCATTTTACCAATAACACAATCTTCGCAAAAAAAATCTTCCTTATGCTTTATTCCAAGAGGACATTGATACCATTTTTAGCATTAAGATGTCCTAGTCTTACAACACAATTTTTATCCAAAATTTGAGATATAGAGAGTAAGTTTAAATTTAGTTTTAAAACAACATTAATTTTAGAGATTTCAAAGTTTTTATTTTGCAAATCACCAATTTTATCTAAATCTAATTTTGTTCCATCCGTGGTATAAACACATGATAAAGATTTTTTAACACATGAATTTAAAATTCTTTCATTAGAAATCATATGAAACAAAACACACAAATCAAGAATCCAAGAGGTCATGTCTTGAATTTCATTTATTAAACAAGAGCAAACCACATCAACCGTTGCTTTCTCCTTCATTTGAGCTTTAAATTGCTTCACTTTTTCTCCAAGTGCAAGATGGAAGATGAAGCATATTCTTCCACTAAAACCACATTCCTTTTCAACTTAGGACAATTTGGCCTTATATGCTCGGCTTCTCTAGAATGATGGCAAATGAACACTTTTCTTGCTTTGCTTGATCTTTCGTTTTTGAAATGAAGAGGACGATAAACCCTCACATTTGCTTCGGGTTTAGATGTGGCAAGTATGATATCTATTTGAAGCCTACCTTAATTCATTCTTCTTCCTACCATTTAAAGATCGGTAAGTACCTCTTCTTTGGTAGAAAATGGCTTTCGATGAATAAGAGATGATCTAATTCTTTCAAATTCTTCTCAAATACTTCATAGAAATTTATATACAAAATCTTCATTGTATCACATTGTCTCTCATTAAGACATTGTGTGCATTTTTTTCTATAGCCATATAGTTGATTCCAAATATTTGAATATTCACTAAAGAAATCATTTATCCCTTTATCTCCTTGTCTAAGGGAGACCAATTTGTCTCTTAATGTCATTCATTATACGAGTAACATCAATTTAAACAAGAGATTTTTTAAATATTCTCATACTTCTTTGGCATTAGTGAAGTCGGTCATTCACATTACTCATGGGCACCCATAAGACCGTTCAATGAACTCCTTCATATTCTTCCATTTGCTCAAGCATAGCATTAATAGAGGGTTCTACCTTCGAACCACTTACATAGCCCCATAATTTTTTGAAATATATATAATTTTTCATAGTTTGGACCTATATTTTATAGTTTGAAGGTGTTAACGAAAATTAAATAATTTATTTTCATCCATATTTGAAGGAAAAAATAATTATAAAAAGGTAGACTACAACGAAATCAAGAGCACTATAACACACTTCCTGAAACGACAAATGGTGTTCCCATGATAAAAAATGGCTCTGATACCATGTAATGAAGACGATACTTCAATGTAACAGTGGAAGGTTGATGAATATCATCTCAAAATATCACTCACAAAAGCCTTAAAGAAAAGTTATAATAAAGTATATTCAACAAAGTCATAATATATCGAAAATGAATATTATTTAGCCACAAAAGGCTTACTTATATGTACATTGAAAACGTATTTATAAAAGACATAAGGAGTAGAGAAGAGAAAGAGAGAAGAGAAAGAGAAGTGTGAAGGGGGGCTGGTCACACCTAACCCCCAACGGCTAGTGGCCTTGGTCCTGATGGCTCGACTGGCTAGGGCTTGTCAGGGTTGAGCCAACAAAATCAAAAGCATTATAGCACACTTCCTGAGATGACAAATGGTGTTCCCATAATAAAAAATTGCTCTGATACTATGTAATGAAAGCAATACTTCAATGTAGCATCGGAAGGTTGATGAATATCATCTCAAAATATCACTAAAAAAAGCCTTAAAGAAAGGTTATAATAAAGTATATGCAACAAAGGTATAATATACCGAAAATGAATATTATTTAGCCACAAAAGGCTTACTTGTATGTCCATTGAAAACGTATTTATAGAGGACATAAGGAGTAGAGAGAAAAGGAAGAGAAGTGTGAAAGGGGGTTGGTCACACCGAGCCCCCAACGGCTAGTGGCCTTGGTCCTGATGGCTCGACTGGCTAGGGCCTGTCAGGGTTGAGCCTGAGCGGCCCATTTTCTAACAATAGCATCCTAGTTTCTTGTGAAGCTTTTTGAAGAATATTTAAAATAGAAGTTTCAATTTCTGTGTGTAAGACGAAAACTATTCAAAAGAAAGGCATCAAGTAGCACAAGTGCAAAAGAATTGGAAAGTGCAACATCTAGTATGACTTCACTACTTGCTACGTGGACATGCTTGTGAGCAAGTAAGCCTGTTTGGAACACCCAAACAAGTCAGTGCATACATATACTGTAAAAATAACACTACAATCTCGCCAATCATGACCACACAGACAAACACAAATGATCTCACAAGACCTTTCACAAGCCAAATCACCAAACACTTGGTGCACAAGACAAACTGAAAAAACAAAACACCAAGCAAGCCAAGTGAGCACAAAAAGGTCTAATTAATCTATTTATTCACATCCTCTATTTATAGAGGTCTATATTAAGTAAAGAGAGAGAGAGACATTAGATGAGAGCTATTGCTCCTAACGGCTAGTAGTGTAGTCGTGGGAGATGCATTGGCCCCCATCATATTGGGCCCTAACAGCCTAGTTCCTATTATAATTTAACACCCCCTCTATATATACCAAAAGTTTGTCCAACAGAAACATAAATCTAGAGGATGACAAAGATTTTGTAAAGAAGTGTATTAGTTCTATATTCCTTAATGCCAGTCTTTTCTTCAAGCATTGCTCTCGAATATAATGGTAGTCCATCTCAATATACTTGTTCATTTATGGAAGGTATTATTTGAAGTAATATATATGGCGCTTACGTTATCGTAGAGCAATTTTGTATAATCCACCAATGCACCCTCCATGTCTGCTAGAAGTTAAGTGATCAAAGATATCTCCATTGCTGAAGTAGTCATAGCTCTATATTCTGCCTCCATTAGATGATAGGGACACCTTCTGCTACTTTTTACATTTCCAATAAATAAGTGAGTTGCCTAAAAATACACAAAATCCAATGGTGTAATGTCTATCATTGACATCTCCACCCCAATCGCCATCAATATAGGCAGTTAATTTAAGAGAAAATGAAGAGGTTTAAATGATTTCCTTTCAAGTGTATCTTTTATTATCTCACAATCTACATAACCTCACTCGTGCATGATGGTAGGAGCTTGCTGAAATTGACTTGCCACATGTATTTGCATGTGCTATGTCTGGTTGAGTGATGGTAAGATATGTCAAGGCCCATATCATTTGTATGTAGGGAGTTAGATCCTCTAATTTTTCTCCATTTGTAGTTCTTAGTTTGATCCCCATCACCTCCTGTATGCTCACCTTCTAATCATTTGTCAAACCTTACCTGTTAACAAGGTCACTAACAAATTTTGTTTGTGACATAAAATAACATTTGGTACTACGAGTTACTTCTATTCCCAAGAAGTAACTAAGAAGACCGAGATCTTTCATTTCAAATTCTTTGCATAGATCTCTTGTGATTCGCAATAACTCATTTTTATCCTTCTAGTAATAATCGTATCATCTACATATAGAAGTAGAATCACAATAGATGCATCAGTTATCCTTACAAACAAAGCAGTGTCACTATAACAAGAGCGAAAATCTCAAATGCATGCATAAAATTTTCAAACCTATCAAACCAAGCCTTAGGTGCTTGTTTATGTTCATATAAAACCTTTTTTAGTTTAAGAACATAATTACTTGAGTATTGAATCCCAAAAAGGGGCCATATTGATATCTTAACTAAGACTATCATTCAAAAAGTCATTTTTAACATCCAATTGATATATGTCCCAGTTTTTAATAGCACAAATAGATATCAATATACGAACAATAGTCATACGAGCAATAGGAGCAAAAGTTTTCATTCTTTAGAATATCCCTTAGCTATAAGTCTTGCTTTATACCTTTCAATAGATCCGTCAGGATGGGTTTTGACCTTATAGACCCATCTACAACCAATACTTTTCTTATCTTTGGGTTTAGGTACAATGTCCAAATACTATTCTTTTCTATGGCTTCTAATTATCATTCATAGATTTTCTCATCCTAAGTTATTTTTTGCTTGATCATAATGTTTTGGTTCAAGGATACTCATATAATTGTTATACGGTTTCTATGTCGAGGTTGAAATGTTTCATAAGACACAAATTTTTGAGGAGGCTTTATGACTCTTTTGCTAGGAACATTATCATTTTCTCTATTTCTCCTTACATAATAATGTTCAAAAGGTCTTATGATATCTTCTCTAGTTTCTAGATCTCTAGGTTCATACTCTAATTGGACCATACTTTCGTCTTGTGTTCCCTCATCATCTAGTCATCCATGATTTCATCCAAAAATGTATAGTTATCTTAGGTGTTTTGTGACTCATCTCCATAATAATAATATTCATCTTCAATGAATTTGATATCTCTAGACACAAAGCTTATCCTCTTTTGGGTTGTAACATCTATACTATTTTTTATCAATACTATAGCTAAGAAAAATACATTCAATGGCTTTGGGACCTAACTTGTCATTCTTATCCATATAAATATAGCACTTACGTCCAAAAACTTTTAACTGATTATAACTAGGTTTATTTGAATACAATTTTTCAACGAAAGAACAATTTTCTAGTTTGGTTGATGTCATCCTATTTATCAAATACACGAAAGTTAGAGCGGCTTCGGCCCACAAGTATTTAGGGACTTTATTTGCTAACAACAAGGTTCTAATAGTTTCAATAATATATTTATATTTTCTTTCGAATAAACCATTTTATTGAGAAGTTTTTGTATAAGACTTTTTTATGTCAATTCCATGCTCTTCAAGCCATTTTTTGAAGTCATTTGAGAGATATTCACCACCGGAGTCGATTCTTAAGATTTTGATATTAGTTTCAAATTGAGTTTTGATTATATTGCGAAAGACCAAAAAGTTTTTAAAAACTTCTGATTTGTGTTTTAAAAAGTATATATAAGTGTGTTAAGTGAAATCATCAATAAAGATAACATAATAGGTCACTCATTTTGAGGTTATGGGAGTAGGTCCCTAAACATCGGAGTGCACTAATTTGAAAGTCTTTTTTTATGATAAGGGTTCTTTCGCCCAATGGTGCATGATGAGTTTTGCAAAAAATACAATCAAATAAAATCATTCTTTTTATTAGTCTTTATCCATGGATAATTGTTCATTTTGCTTACATCAAGATACCCTAATCTTTTGTATCAAAGCCCAAACTCATTACAAATAATCTCATATGTTTCAAAATTTGATATAACTAAATTATCCATGGCATAGAGATCGCCTTATTTACATCCTTGCCCAATCACCTTCTTCGACAAATGATTATGTACCACATATCCATTTGGTGAAAAGGTAACAATGCAACCATTATTACAAATTTGAGAGATCGAGAGAAGACTAAGTTTTAATTTTGGTATAAAACATACATGAGGTATTTTGAAACAATTATTTTCTAAGTTACTAACTTCTTTAACATCAAGCTTAGTTTCATCGGTCGTAAACACTTGCTCTAACTTATATTCATTTATCATATGAAAAGAAGCACCAGAATCTAAAAATGATAGCATACATTGATTTTTAAGAAGAAGTTGATAATGCTGGCCCGGAGATGCTCGCCTTCTCTTTGAATATTTCAACGTAAAACTTGATTCTCGATTGTAACACTTCTTCTTTGTTGTCAATGGCAGCCACATGAGAAGACCTCCTCAATAAGAGAGGACAAATGGTTTTGATATGCCCACTTTCTTTATAATAATGACAAATCAAATTTTTTTTTACCAAGGCACACTATTACCTTTGAATTGCCCATTTCCTACTAGTTTTGGCATGTGAAGTATTATGTCTTCAAATGATTTTTGGGTATAGATGAAGCAAGAACCACTTCTTTGTTGTTTCTTATGTTTTCTAATCTAGTCTCTTGCATAACTAAATCGGTCAAAATCTCATAGCTTTTGGGTCTTGGTTTTATATGTATCAAATTTGATCTTATGTTCTCAAATTCAACTTGTAATCCCCAAATAAACAAGAATAAATATTGGTTGTTAAGGTATTCTTGAAATGTATTCGTACTTTTAAGTTTTTTGAATTTATCAGAAACTTCTAAGTCGGTTCCATATATAGGAAAACTCATTATTATAATACCATGGGACCTTGTTTTTGCATTATCATCTTTTTCATCAAATTTATTTGGAAGACAAAATCGTCTTGAAAGGGAGTTGTCCTAAAGTATTGTGAAGTTTCAAAAGCATTAGCAAACAATCTAATTCTATTACAAAAATTTTCATCCATATTTTGATCAATAATTCATGTGATTTTGGCATTATACTTTTCCCATTCTTTTGTCTCTTGAATTTCTCTTATGTCGTGATAAAATTAGAGATAAACCATCAAACTCTTCTTCTATCCATTTGGGCTCTTTAATCATACTATCAATATAGTCTCAATAGTCTTTAGAGATAAAATATTTTTTCAAGATACGTGCTCAAATTTAACAGTTGGGAACTAATAAACAATTAAATGTCTTATTTTTTTCTTTCATTTTCCTCAACAATAATAAAAAATATGAAGAATACATTGATTTCCTCAACTTCACCAAACAATCCCAATGTAACTCTAAATGGGTCATTCCGGCTCTGATATCATATAAAAATAGCACTACGATCTCACCAATGATGACCACAAAGGCAAACACAAATGATCTCACAAGATCTTCCACAAGCCAAATCATCAAACACTTACAAGACAAGACGAATAAGCAAAACATCAAACAAGCAAGTGAGCACAAAAAGCTCTAATTAATCATCTATGCACATACTCTATTTATAAAGGTCTATATTACAAGTAAAGAGAGGCATTGAGGGCCAGTCCCAGTTAGTCATGCCGGGCCCTAACGGACCAGCTCCTATTACAGTTTAACAATATACTTCCCGCTGCTCCGTCCATGACAATAAGAGAAACTAAATGCCCTCAATTTAAAGCTGAATTAAGAAAAAAGATCACTTTCTAGAGGTTGCAGCCATCATATGATAGACCATATAGGGCACAAGTTCTTAGCTTCTTACATCAAACAAGTGATTCAAGTTCTATCAGATTCATGACCAGAGTCCTCTTGAGTTCTTCAGAAAGTTTTAACAGGAAAATAAATAACAACAATTCATTCAAAATAAATGTGTGCCGGCAGATGCAGCACATATTAGCAGGTTGACTACAACACAAACCATTCAACGGAAAAGCAAATGGCACCATTCTAATGTTCGTAGTTATGAATCATCCCAGAAAGGATAATACTCAAAAAGATTGGTAGGGACTCTTGCTCAAAGGAAAGAGCTTAGAAGATCTGTAAGTTTGCAAACGGCAGCTAATATAAAATAACAAATAATGCCTACCTGTAGTTTACTTTCAAACTCCTCTGGGGACCAATGTATTGAATTACAATCTTGACTTAATTCAAGCTCTCCGACACCAACCTGCAAGCAGATATTCACTTTGAACATTTTACACGATAAACAAATAAATGACGTGAAACAAGCAGAATATTGGCTTTAAGTGTTCCAACTCAGAAAAGATTCCACTGATTTTAGGCCTCAGCTGATAGTTCTGATACCTTTTTATTATCGAAAGATTCGAAACACCAATCGTACCACGGCTTCTTTTGAATTTCATAACCAAAAAGGGCAACTCCCTCTAAAAGAAAATGGTGACTCCTCTAGAAAAGTACCAATACATACACATGGAGATTACAAAGTAAGACACATACATATAACATGAACCTTCTGCTTAATCAGGACAGATGAAAGAGAGTCATACATAACAACTAAAAAGAACATGTACAAAAAAAAAAGACAAAAGAAAGTCGTTACAGAGTACTGTGCCCCAGAGAAAAGACAGTTTAAACTAATTATGTGAATGGTAAGGGATCACATAAAAATGCCATAAGTTAATGAAACCAAACAAAGAAGCAACATAGAGACTAAACTGGGACCACAAGAACAGAACATACCATGGCAAAAACCAAAAAGCCCACACACCTTGAAATAGCCAAACTTGTGTTTCTTCTGAAGATACAAGTACCACATTGTGATACTTGGATCTAGATGTGTCAGGTCAGTATTACTTGGACACTTCAACTCTATTCTTAATCTGTTTTAATCATCAACTTCTCATATTTGCAGAGAAGTAAGGGACCAACATTGTTAAAATGGAGAAGACTGCAGCCGAAACATGCCATAGAAAGTTTTCATGGGATGGACTAATCAAAACTGGTCCCCAGTGATGAATGAGATGAACGAATTTCAAAAGGTAAGTCATCTTTGCTGGAGAATCATCTTTGCTGGAGAATCCAAATATTGGAATGTTATAGGGTAATATTTTCTCCCATCTTCACCTTGTTAATAAAAAAAGTGGAAAAACACAAAAGGAAAAGGATTGTTTGTTCAAAGTTCAAAACTACCATACCCCTCCTGCACTAGCAGCTTTTGCTGGAGCAACCAGGACCTTGGCCTTTCTGAGTACATCAATAGCTTGGGGAGTACATGGCATATTTGAACCTAACAATGCATGAACATGTACTTGTTATCAAAAACTCTATTAGTAGAACATCTGAAGTAACCCCAATCTCCATCACATGTTAAACTTATAGCATGCACCTTCTATCACTATTCGGCAGCCAGAATTAACCAAAGATACTGCATCTGCTTGGTCCATTTCGTTTTGTGATGCACATGGAAATGCAAGATCACAGCGCTCACTCCAGGGTTTTCCATCATCAAAATACTTTGCGTGTGTATATGACTTCACATAATCTCTGCAAATGCCATAAATAAGCAGGGAAAACAACCATCACATCGAATCTGCATGACATGAGTATTGACTGAATTAGAGTGTCAAACCATTCAAGGGAAAAAGCAGTAATCGTGAGAGATGGAACTGCTACATACACTCCTTCAATGGAGGCGGCTGCTGCTTCTTATTTTCTCTAATCTCTATCTGACCTGATGGCCAAGATTACACTTATATATTATTTTATAACTTGAAAGACAAATTTACCCTTATTTAGTAATATATACATTACAACTTAAGTAGGGCTATTCTGGTCATATTTCTATGGATATCGGATCTGCCAATGGGTCCCGATTCCTTCAACACTCCCCCTCAAGTTGGGAGAAAAATATTCATAACTCCCAACTTGCTGCATAACTTGTTCAATATGGGTTTTGGTAATGCCTTGGTGAGAATGACTCTAATTTGGTCTTCAGACTTCATATACTTTATCTGTATCATTTTATTCTCAATTTTTTCTCATATAAAATGACAGTCCACTTCTATATGCTTTGTCCTTTCATGTTGCACAAGATTAGTGACAATATAAATTGCAATTTTATTATCTATAGGTAGTACAATTGGGAACTGTATTTTTTCATGAAGTTTCATTACTAGGGAGATCAATCATAATCCTTCATTGGTTTCATGTGTTGTTGCCCAATATTTTGCCTCAGCACTTGATTGTGCTACGACCGATTATTTCTTGCTTTTTCGAGAGACCAAATTCTCCCCAAGTAATCTATGCATCCTATCCAATCTACATTTGTATACACCTCTAGATTGATGTGACCATGTTTAGAATATAAAATTCTATTCCCAGGGTGTTCTTAAGATATCTAAATATTTTAAACACTACGTCCATATGTGGTTTCTTTGGTGCATGCATAAATCTGCTTAGGATTCTAACTGCATAAGTTATATCAGGTCTCGTAATGATCAAGTATATTAGCTTTCCAACCCGTTGTTGATACCTCTTAGTATCAGCAACTTTCTTGCCCATATCTAATCCCAATCTATGATTAATGTCCATTGGGATATCGCTTGGTCATGATCCATAGGTACTTGTTTCCTTCAATAAGTCCATAGTATATTTGTGTTGTCAAGAAAATACCTCATTTTAACCTTAATACTTCAATGCCTAAGAAATAACGAAGATGTCCAAGATCCTTCAGGTCAAATAAGTGATGTAGTTTTTCTTAATGTGGTTGATTTCTTCTCATCATCACCTGTTATTACAATGTCATCAACATATACAATTAGTATTGAGATACTTGTTCCCAACATAAAGAACAATGTATGATCATTTTTACTTCTCGTATACCCAAGGCCAATAATTCTTTCACTAAATTTTTCAAACCATACACGAAGGAACTGTTTTAATCCATATAAGGCTTTCTTTAGGAAAAAAGCATTATTTGGTCCATAGAGATGTTTCAACCCTTATGATATCTCCATGTATACCTCTTCATTAAGATCTCCCTATAGAAAGGCATTTTTGACGTCTAGTTGCCATAAATTTCAACCTTTATTAGTTGTTAAGTTGATAAGTACTCAAATCGATGTCATCTTCGCTACTGGGGCAAATGTCTTGTTATAGTCAATCCCATAAGCTTCACTATATCCTTTAGCGACAAGTCTTGTTTTATATCCCTGATGGTTTATATTTGACTGTATAAACCCATTTGCAACCTACCATATCTCTTCCCTTGGGTAGGGGCACAATTTCCTAAGTGTTATTTTTCTCTAGGGCATTTATTTCTTCTTGCATGGCCTGCTGCCACGCTTTAGATGCACAAGCTTCTTTCCATGTTCTTAGGACACTCTCACTATATGATTTGGCCATAAACGTCTTGTAATTCTCTGGAAGTCTTCCATAATACACATAGTTGTTGATTGGGTAGGTACATTTCTTTCTTTCTTTCCTTGAGAAATTGGCAGTTCTAAAGATTGGGTAGTTGGTTGTATTTCAGCCACTTCTTTAAGAGCTGAAAATATGTTTCGTCTTCCTCTAGTGTACACTCGAGACCACGCTTCTTGCTGGTTTCCTTTATTATGAGTCATGGTTTGATCTTTTTCACTCATCACTTCATCCTCTTCTTCTGTGAGCATTAGCAATAATGGCTCTTCTGACTTCGATTCTTCTTTCAGCTCCCTCTCACGATTATAATAGCTCTTAAGTTCATGAAATGTCACATGTTTAGATACAAAAAAAACTTCTTTGAAACTAGGTCGAAACACTTGTATCCTTTATGAAATGGAGAGTATCCGATACACACACCGCAATGCTCTAGGGTCTAGTTTGTCTCTATTGTAATGATGCACATGTACATAACAGACACACCCAAAGACTCTAGGTGGTAAATTGAATAACTTCTCATTAGGGAATGGTACCTGGAAGGTATCTTCCCATCAAGGACAATCAAAGGTGATCTGTTTATAAGGTATACCACTATAAGAAATGTTTTTCCCTATAGATATTTTGGAGTGGATCTTGCAATTATTAATGTTCGAGAAATCTCTAAGATGTGCTTGTTCTTTCTTTCTGCTACCCTATTTTGTTGTGGTGAATAAGTGCATGATGTCTGATATATAATCTCATGTACTGTCAAGTAATTTTTTAGCATAGTTGATGTGAATTCACCCCCATTACCGGATTGAATAGTTTTGATTTCTGCTTGAAATTGCTTCTCAACAAATCTATGAAACAATGGAAATATCCTGCCAATCATCCTTAGATTTCAGTAAATAAATGAGAGTAAAATGTGAATAATTATCTATAAAGGAGAAAATATTTATATCCAATAATAACAAATATTGGGCAAGGTCCTCATACATCAGAGTACTAAATTAAAAGGATTTTGAGTTTGTAATACACTTTTAGGAAAAATCGTTCTAACATGTTTTCCTAATTGACATGCATCACACTCAAGATTTGTAGTCTTCCTGATTTCTATTTGCTTTGGTACCATGGCTTGAATTGTTTGAATTGGTGGATGTTCCAGTCGTTGATGACATAGAGTTAACTCCATCTCACTCTGTGTAGAGGCTGCATCGGTTGTTATACCTTCATGTTTCCCTCCATATATGTACAGTCCTCCACTTTTTTTACCAAATCCAATGATCATTTTCATCCTTTGTTCCTGAAATACACAAGAGAATGCAAAAAAATTGTATAGTATAATTATTAATGCACTAATTAACAATAGATTCATGAAAATATCTGGAACATAAAGGACTGAATCTAATACTCCAAGTGTTATCCACAACTTTCCTCTTTCCCACACCGAGATAAATGAATTATCAACAATTTTTACTTTATCATGGAAATGAAATTTGTGATAGTCAATGATCTCCTCTTTGAAGTTAACCATATGTTTTGTTCTGAAACACCTGAATCAATAACCCAACAAATGTGTTGTAGAGATTTTAAATCAAGTACATTACCACTGGGCAATGCTATATTACTCTGTAATAGCCATAGTTGCATGAATGTTGTCCGATGAAGATGGTGTTGCAGTTGTAGTCTCTGTAAGTCGTCCTTCCAATCCTTCTAGTCTTATTAAGATCATTTTTATTTCCTCACTTGTATTTGTTATCCAATTTCTCGATTACCTGCAAACATAGCTTCATTTTTTACATAGTTAGAACAACCAATTAATTTACACCATTGTTCCTTAGTGTGTCGTGGTTTGTCACAGTAATGTGCACTTATCAGCCTCTCTGCCATCCATGGGGTTGTCCCCATGACCTCTGCCCCTGAAATTGCCTCTTTCTCTTGATTTATTGTAGGCTCTTCCAAAGAATATTGTTTTTTCAGGGTTTGGATTTTCAGATTTTTCCAAATTCCTCCGATCTTCTTCTCTAATCAACAGTGCCTAAGGTAGGCATTTCCTCCATAGCTAGGATAGTATTCTTTACATTTTCATATTCAAACAAAACTCTTTTTAAAAGATAAAATACTTTATGTTTCTCAAATTTATTTGATCTTTTGTTTGCACACTCCTTACATTGAATCATCGTAAAATAGAATAACTCATCCCAAAGACTTCTTAACTCAATGTAATATTCACTAACAAGTCTTGATCCCTGCGACCCACTTCTGAATTTTTTAAGAGCTCATACTCCTTTGCTATATTTCTCTTTCGAGAATAAGAATCTCTCGTTGCCTCCCAGATTTTATGGGTTGTTTCAAGTTATAGAAATGATCTTCCAACATTGGGCATTATGGAATTGATTAGCCATGCTGCCACCAGAGCATCTTCCCTTTCCTATCTTGGGTATTCAAGATTTTCTAGGTCGGGCCTTTCATTTCTACCTAACAAGTATTTCATTTTTCCTTTTGCTTTTACTCCTAACAAAACATATCATGACCACTCTAGTTTTTTCCATCTAATTTTATGTTCGTGATGACAAATGAATCACTTCTATCAGTCATACCTGAACGATCTGTCATATTCTCACTTTTCTTAAGAGAAACAAGTTAGATCAGACTTGATTTGTGATTAAAACTTGGAATAAACTATCCAGAAAGTATATTGGCTCGATGAGAGGCCTTTCTTAATGCTCTTGTGAGTTGCGGCTGGTTGTTTCTCCCCCTTTCTTCATTTGCCCGCTTTGATTCCATGTTGACTGAACTAGAGTGTCAAAACATTCAAGGAAAAAGCAGTAATCGTGAGAGATGGAACAGATACATGCACTCCTTCAACGGAGGCGGTGGCTGCTTCCGCTTCTTATTTTCTCTAATCTCTATCTGACCTAATGGCCAAGATTATACTTATATATTCTTTTATAACTTGAAAGACAAATCTACCCTTACTTAGTAATATATATTTACAACTTATGTAGGGCTATTCTGGTCATATTTCTGTGGATATCGGATCTGCCAATGGGTCCCGATTCCTTCAACAATTAGTAATATTAAATATCATCAAATAAGCTCAGGAAAGAAAATCACCTCAAACTTCTTTGTTGAACCTTTATTTCTCTCAAAAGTGTTACTTTTACATAATCAAATCCTTCTGGATCCAGTAGATAGCCTCTTGAATCTGATTAAAGGCAACATGGCAGACTATTAATATAGGCAAGAAAGATCATGCAATATTTGCTAAAGGCATTTTGAAGACTATATAAATGAATTTCTCATAATCATGCATGAAACACATGTTGTTCCTCATCGATTAGCAATAATATTTTGAATGCCGATCTTAAAGCGCTTACTTACTCATCTCAAGGTTGCTTTAATGGAGTAAACGAAACCTCATGGTTTGGAATATTTAGTGCCTAGATGACAGTACTGCAAATGTGCAGCATGATAGCCATGTATGGCATACTTAGCACCTCATTTTGTTATCTTTGAGTGCAAAAATAAGTGGTCCTCTTTAGTTCATTGCTTAGTCTACTTCATCCATCGTTGACCAATTGATGAAGTGAAAGGATAAACTTTGGTAGAAGAAACAAACTTAATCACGACTCAAAAGGCCGACCAGAACGAAAAGAAACATGGTCAGGCAAAAGGGCATGGCAACTATACCATGTTTGTCACAGATTGTAGGGAAAATGCAAAATATCTACCTGACAATGTAATTGGAATGGCACCAAATGCAACAAGTTTCTCCAAGACATGCATTGCTATCTTCCCAGAGCCACTGATAACACATCTGCCAGTGCAAAATGAAAATTTAGCAAGATTAGAAATTGACTAACATTTATGTGTCTATGAAAATTGGCAATGTATTGTTAAGAATAGGGATGAAAAAAAATGTACGGGACATTTCTTTCCAAAGCAATTATTTGAGAAGTTCAGCACCTTAATCCTTTGAGATCCTTATTCATATCAGCAAGTATAAGCTGTGCGTAATACACCTGCAAAAAATAACATAAACTAATAAAAAACAGAAAAATAAATAAGCCCTCTCTATTTCACATTTTCATTTGTTACCCGTGGAGACTGCACTAGGGGCATGAGGTTTACCCACACCCAACAACATAAAACCTGAGGCTAAGGAACTTGCCACAACTGGGTACCTTGTCACAAGGATACGGGTTTGAGACATTACATTCAAAAAAATCTTACATTCATCGAATACTGGACTCATATATCTAAACAACAACAACTAAGCCTTTTCCCATACTAGATGGGTCGGGTACATAGATTCTTTGTTTCCACAGCACCTTATCATGTGTCATGCTGATAGTTAACTCAATATAAACTAGATCATTCTTTATTGTTTCTTTACAACACTTTTGTGGTAGTTCTCTTCCTCTTTTCACATTTTCACAATCTATTTTTTGTATCTTCTTATGAGGGGTTCTTTGATCATCTTTCTACATATTCAAATCATGATTTTCTCATTTTATTCTCTATTGGTGGTACTCCCAATTTAATTTTAATAACCTCATTATATATACTATCTTTCCTTGTATGACCACTCATCCATTTCAACATCTTCATTTCTGCTACGGACGTCTTTTGTCCATGTTATGATTAACTGGCCACCACTCAGAACCATAAAACATAGCAAGTCTAATTGTTGCTCTGTAATATTTAAACTTTAATGATATCTTCTTATCAGATAGAATACATAATGCCCCTCTCAATTTTAACCAACCAACATTAATTCTATGTGCAGCGTCTCCTTCAATTTTTCTCACTCTTAAAACTGATCTTAGGTATTTAAAACTTTCCTTGTGAGGGATGCAATGTGTGTCAATCTTAATTTCTACGTCCTCTGAAGTACCCAAATAATCACATTTACATTTTATATATTCGGTCTTTGTTCTACTAAGTCAGAAGGCTTGACTTTTTAATATTTCTCTCCATAATTTCAATTTCTTATTAACTTCTTTCTTAGACTCATCCGCTAACACAATGTCATCTACAAATAACATACACATGTTAGAAGGACCACCTGTTGTCGCCTGTTACCGTCACTTGTTGTTGCCTGCTAGCCAACATGACCATCCAACATTCAATAGGCCCAATGGCTAGATTTATAGCCATTGAGTCAGGCCAGCATCCAACGGCCAGCACACTAGCCATAGCCGTTGGGTGCTGGCCCTTCTCTTTTCTTCATATTCCCTACTCTCTATTCCTAATGTATTCTACCTACTCTTGTCTATAAATGCCAAATTCTCCTCTCTTGTAACATTAAGCTATCAGAATTTGCCTTAATATAAAGTGTTTGTTGTTTAAATTGTTTATGCTATGCAATTTGGTCTTAAAGTACGGTTGGACTGATTCTTGGTGAAGTGTTTGAGGTATTTCGCGTGACTATCAAGATTGGGTGAAGTCGATCCTCATTAGATGGCATAAGAGCCTCGTCAAGGATGATTAATCGAGAAAAGTTTATCTCGAAAAGTGTGCTAAGAAGGATTTAATCCATTGAATTGCTCGTCTCTTTAAGTAAGACGTTTGTTGATTATTTGTTTTTTATAATGAAAGATAAAGGGTTTTGTTTCCGCCTAACAAACACCAACTATAAGACATGGCACAAACCATGAAAAATTATCTAATATTTCAAAAAACTATGGGATTATATTGGCAGAACAAAATCATAACCTTTTATTGATTTAAGCTTAGAACAAATGGAAGAATAGGAGGGAGGACATAGAACCGTTATATAGATCCTCATGAACAATGTTAATGAGCATGTAAGAGACACTTTAGCAGACCTTACAAATGCTACAGAAGCATGAAAATATCTCAAAAGAAGCCATATACAAAGTGATGTAACTCACATAATGGCTCTTAGAGATAAAGTTATTACCTTAAGACAAGGACATAAGAACATTAATGAATTTTACACAGAGTTTTCTAATATTTGGAATCAACTTTGTGGATATGAAAAAAGTGCACACATTGTCTGGATATAAAGCAATGCAAACAAACTGAGGACTTTGTCTATCATTTTCTTAGAAGTTTGAGAGAAAAATTTTAAAGAGTGAGTCAGTCTCATTCATAGAAAACCATTTCCTTGAAAAGAAGAAGTTCTGACCGATTTACAAATGAAAGAAATCAAGCTAAGAAAAGCAAAAACTCAAAGAGAATGTGTATTAGCTCAAACCAAGAGCAAATGGCAAGCCCTATCGACCTCCACATTTTAAGACGGATGGACAACCTACTAAAAAGAATGAGGTAATTTGTATTTACTATAAGGAACCCAGTCATGTGTTTAAACATTGTCCAAAATTGGAAAATAAAGTTGTTGCGGTCGAGGGAAAAGAAAAAGAAATTCTTACTCTCTTGTGAACTCCAAAACAAAATGAAGCACAGATGAAAGGAAGTATATTGATTGGAGCATTTTGTTCTACCGGATCTAACAGAACCACAAGTACGAAATTTTTGTTACTTGATTCCGGAGCTTATTTTCATATGACATGTGAAGAAAACCTTTTAAGAAATTGCACTAAAAAGAAATATGATTCACATGTGTTTACATCAGATGGAATAAAACTTAATATTGATAAAATCGGAGATATTCAAAATAAATAAATAAAATCAATTTCAAAAATAAGTTTGGTTCCAAAGTTAAATTTAAATATATTTTCAGCTTCACAAATATCTAATAATGATTGTATAGTCAATTTTTCATCAAACGATTGCAAGGACTATATGTAATGGATTATTTGCATCATCAAAATCTTGTACAATGTAATATTTTATCTAAAGATGTTCTTCTATGGTATAAAAGACTTGGCCATTTGAACGTTCAAAAATTGTATGAATGTCATTCTATTGGAATTAAAAATGTTAAAAACTTTTTTGCAAGGATTGTACTTTTGAAAAAATGAAATGTGTTCCGTTCTCTCAAATAATGTCTACCTCAAGCAAATTTTTTGAAATAATTTATTGTGTTGATTGGGGACCCGTCCTAATCTTGTCAAAAGGGGGATATCCGACTATGTTATTTTCATTGATGACTTTACCATATACATATAGGAGTATCTTTTAAAAGCTAAGTCTAAAGTGTTTAAAAATTTGTGATTTTTCATAATTTGATTAAAAATCAATTTGATGTCAATATCAAAGTATTTAGATTTGATTCTGGTGGGGAGTTTATTTCATGAGATTTTCCAAACTACCTTGAAGAAAATGAGATGATTCATACATTCTGTGTGATCTTTTACAAATTTCACCTTTTCAAGAAAAAATCGCACCTTTGGGTCTTTTAAGGGTTTTCAAATAAAGACACCTTAAACGAACTTATTTTTGCACCAAAATTTCGCGGTAGCCTCAAAATAAGGGTAAATAACACCCCTCTCAAAAAAATCAATTTTTGACAAAGAGCCAAAAAATGATTGCTTTGCCCTCAAGCCCAAATTGGCAGCATTCTGCCCATTTAAAATGACTTCATCTAAACAAAGGATGGTTTCAAATAATTTTCTTCAAATGAGACATTGGAAACCAAACCCAAGCATGTTTGCTAATTGTCAAACTTATCTTTTAAAATCAAATCAAATTTAAATCAGGCCTTAAAAACTCTCCCGATTGAGAAGAGTCCTACTCCGGGACCCTACACCTATCAAGAGTTAAAGTGGTCCGACACCCTACACCCATCCCGGATTAAAGTGGTTTGATACCCTAAACTCATCCAGGGTTAAAGTGGTTTGATACCTTATACCCAACAAAGGGTTAAAGTGGTTTGATACCCTACACCCAACAAAAGGTTAAAGTGGTTGAAACGATAAAGACCAACTCACGGGGCG
The DNA here is from genome assembly GCA_036023115.1 of Brasenia schreberi. Lineage (NCBI taxonomy): Eukaryota > Viridiplantae > Streptophyta > Magnoliopsida > Nymphaeales > Cabombaceae > Brasenia > Brasenia schreberi. The sequence goes on along the minus strand of JAYKKT010000080.1, from coordinate 8,192,906 downwards.
AAATCAGATCACCTATATAAACAAACACTGGGAATGGAACTCAGTTGTTTTCAAAAGAACATTTGAAGATCATGACAAAACTCAATATTTTCAAATGTATTTCAAAATGAAATGGTTTTAAATAAGAAAATATTTGAAACCATAAATGAAAAGGGATGAAACCCAAGTCAAACGAAGATAAAAACAAATCAGGATGGGAGCGAAAATCAAGGCAACGGTTGAGCCAAGCCCGCATCAAGTCAGGACCGAGCTCAGCTATGGATCAAGTCAAAGACGGGGATCAAATAAAGTCAAGACCTCACTGAGCATGGCACAAAGCCCCATCAAGTTGAACTTGGCTAAGTCTCACCCAAGTGCATCCAACCGGACCCATATCAAGTCCAACCGAACTCCAACCATCTTGGCTAAACCGTGACCCATTGACTAATCTAGGCCAAACCTACCTTGGTTGAACACAGCTTGATAAAACCTTCTTTGGCCTTACCTAATTAAAGGACTTTAATCAAACTAGATTGGATAACCTTTACCAAATGATCTTGAACCATCCTCACCGACCCTTAGCTAAACCCACTCGTGTGTATGACTATGTTATGGACGATACACCATTCCAAGGTCATCCCCTTTATCAAAACTTTTCAAAACTCAAAAAGCCTTGGAATATGATATTAAACATGAGATATACACCCTACCAAGGTCTAGGAGCTAAGAGCCAAGGTAGGTTAGAGTCCATTCTACCTCTACCCAACCTAAATCGACATAGATTGGGATACATCCCATCCCTACCCCCTGAGTTACTACCTAAGACCAATTGGGTCAAGGGTGCCCTAGAACCCACTAACACCAAAACCTATGGCTTAGACCTCTTGTTTAGAGTCTAATTCATGGTGTTTTTTTTATAGGTTTGATGGAAGATCCATCGTTTGAAAAAAATCCAAAAAAATATATATATTTGGAAAAAAAAAAAAAAAATTGGAAAACTTTCAAAATCCAAAAACACTTGAAAAACCTGAAAATTCCAAAAAGAAAGTCTTTTGTGTTCATTGTCGTAACATTTATTTGGAAAAATCCAAAAAAAATGAAAAATCTCAAAATTTCAAAAAGAAAGTCTTTACATTAATCCTTCTAGCATTTGTTTAGAAAAAGACAAAAAAATCAAAAATTTTAAAAATTCCAAAAATCTTAGCCATGTACAAAACCCAAGGTCGAGTTCTTCAAAACCCATGTATATGCCCAAACCAAAATCGTCTAAATCCATTATGCACAACCCCACTCTCTTATATGATACTTCCCTATAAATTAAAGCACTTGAGAGTAATCAAAGCAAAGAGGAAGATCCCCTCATCCATGAGGAAGATCAAGCCTCCGAGCTTCCCGAATTCCATAGAATCCTTGACTTTGAAAAACCTTCATATTCCGTAGGAGGGGATTTTCTAAAAATCAATCTAGGGAGTGAGTCTAACCCAAAGTGTGACAAAATAGGTACTTGCTTGCATGAACATGAAAGAACATCATTCATTGCATTTTTGAAATCCTACTTCGATGTATTTGCATAGACCTACGAAGACATGCTGGGTCTAGACCCTAGGATTGTAGAACATCATCTTCCCTTAGAACCAAATGCAAAACCCGTGAAACAAAAGCTTAGAAAAATTCATCTCGATGTTCACTCCCAAGTGAAAGAGGGTTTGGAAGATCTTTTGAAAGCTGGATTTATAAAACCCATTGCTTATTCTCAATGGATTTCAAATATTGTTGTGGTTCGAAAATCCAATGAGAAAATTTGAATTTGCATTGATTTTAGAAATTTGAACAAAGCCACTCCAAAAGATAATTTTCCTCTTCCAAACTTTGATTTGATTATGTATAGCACTGCAAATCATGAAATGTTTTCTTTCATGGATGACTATTCGAGTTACAACCAAATCAAGTTAGCACCAAAAGATCAGGCAAAAACTGTTTTTATATATACTGTTACACGGTTATGCCTTTTGGATTAAAAAATGATGGTGCCACATACCAAAGAGACATGACTACTATCTTCCATCATCAAATCCATGAGCTCTTGGAAGTATATGTGGATATCTTTTGGTAAAATAAAAAACCCGATGCATACACAGAATCTTTGCAAAAAGTTTTCGAAAGACTTAGGCTTTATAAAGTGAAGTTAAACCCTCAAAAATGTGTTTTTGGAGTGGAATCGGGAAAACTCTTAGGGTTCATGGTGAGACAAAGAGGCATAGAGGTCGACCCCTCTAAGTGTCGAGCCATCATAGACATGCCTCCACCCTCCAACTTGACCCAAATCCGAAGCCTCCAAGGTCGACTCCAAGCAATTAGGAGATTCTTCTCCAATTTAGCAACAAGATGCGAACCTTTCAATAGGCTTTTAAGAAAAGGGGTTAAATTTAACTGGGATTCTAATTGCCAAAAAGCTTTTGAAAGATTGAAAACTTATTTGGTGAATCCTCCGATTTTAAAACCTCCAAAGCAAGGAAAACCTTTATTGCTTTACATTTCCATTCATGTGAATGCATTGGGTGCCTTAGTTGCTCAATATGAGGATGATAGTCTTAAGGAGTATGATATTTACTACATTTTGAAAACTCTATTGGCATATGAAAGGAATTATCAAGCCATAGAAAAAACGTGCTTGGCCTTGGTGTGGGCTTGCCAAAAGTTTATACATTATTTTCTAGATCATGAAATTTGGATAGTGTCTAAACTTGATTCAATCAAGCACCTTTTTGAAAAACCTATCATAACGGGTAGACTAGGTAAATGGCAGCTCCTCTTAATGGAGTATGATCTTAAATTTCATCATCAAAACTCGATTAAGGGACAAGCCCTAGCCGATCATGTGGCCGAATTGCCTCTTGCCTCTTGAAGATACATATCCCATACTTATGAAATGCCTGATGAAGGCATCTTTGCAAATGAATCTCAAAACCATGTTTTATCAAATTATTCTAACGAATATCAAGTATGGAAGATGTATTTCGATGGGGCAAAGAATCAACAAGGGACATGCGTGGGAATCATCATCATATCCCCCGAGAAAGGAGAAATCCTCATTGCCATTCGACTAGACTTTTCATGCTCAAATAATATGGCTGAATATGAAGCACTCATACAAGGCCTAAAATTTTTTAAAAATCTACGAGCCTCATGTATTGAAGTCTTTGGAGATTCTATTCTTGTTATAAGTTTCAAAAATTTGGAAAGTCAAAAATGAAAAACCCAAACCATACCACGAATTGGTCACTCAATTGGTTGATTCTTTCAAGGCATGCACACTTACTCACATAGGTAGAGAGGACAACAACACCATAGCAGATGCCCTTTCATCCTTAGGGTAATCTCTAAGAGTCGACCCCACCATGGGAACTCAATCCTTAGAGATCTTGCACTTATCCACTTCATCCACCCACAATTTGGAGATTTGCCAAAATGACCAAAACCCGATTGAAAAGCCTTGGTTTTAAGACATTAAAAACTTTTTGGAAAATGGAGGATTTCTTGAATTTGCTTCTTCTAAATATAAAGCTTTTATTCGAAAGATTTCAACCCGATATGTGATTTTGGGAGAGGTTCTTTACAAAAAGAGTTTTACCGGCATCTTGTTGAGATGTGTAGACCTTTATGAGGCTAGGACCATAATGCATGAATTCCACGATGGGGAATGTGGAGGACATGTGAATGCAAATATGATGGCCATGAAAATAGTTAGAGCCGGTTATTTTTGGTCCACCCTAAAGCAAGATTGTCATGATCATGTTAGAAAATGTCATCAATGTCAAGTGCATGGACATGCCATTCATATCCCATTGTCCACCTTGCATTCCATCATGAGCCCATGGCCCTTCACCATGTGGGCATTTGACATCATAGGACCAATCTCCCCAATTGCATCAAATAGACATAGGTTCATCTTAGGAGCCACCGAATATTTTTCTAAATGGGTTGAAGCAACCTCCTTGGCTATTAAGAAAAATATCTTGGCTCGATTTGGAGTTCAAGTGACCTAGTATCGAATAATGGCACCCCTTTCAAGCTATGTCACACGAGTGCGGGTGTGGGTGCGGGATACGGCAAATTTCAAGAAATTTGAGTGCGGTGACACAGCTAGGGTATATAATATTATATATATTATATATTCAACTAATTCAAGCTAGAAGCCTAGAACAAGTGAGACATCAATTAACATAAGAATATGACGACAACAATAAGTACACAACTTTATATTAAAGCAAAACAAGTAAAGAACTACCTATGTCATATCAAGTTATCAACAATATTATCATAATATCATTTATCAACTATGAACAATATTAATGTTTGATAAATGAAATGAAGTAATGATCATGTACGTGATAAATTATAGATCTTCACTATCAACAATATCATCAACTGAAGGGACTATTGGATCAGTGAGTTCCATATTAAGAGTATGTAAATCTTGATTGTCGTCTAAGTGATATTCCTCCGGGTTTGCATCCCAATATTTTGATGCTCCTTTACTGCAATATATTCAAATAAATAACAAGAAAAGATCAACAATAATCATCATGATGCAAGCAAAGAAAACAATTTTGAAAGATCAATAATTTTTACCTGTACTCAGCATTAGATCGTGATGTTGTAAACGTGGTTGCACAGCGGATAATCAATAATAGAAAAGATGAACACAAGATGGAGAGAAAAAATGGAGATCGGAGGAAGGGGGCGGACCTTCAATGGAGGCCACCCCCCCCCTCTTTCTCTCTCTTTCTTAATCACAGCAACTTAAACCCTAATACAACCTATCAGCCCTTATATAAGGAGCTGTAAAATATAAAATGACCAAAATACCCCCTAGTATAGAAAATTACCAAAATACCCTTATAGTTTCGGGCGAGTACAATAATACCTAGAAACATAAAACTAACACAAAGAACACTAGATAAGCATATTCTTCAACACCCCCCCTCAAGTTGGGAGTGAGATACTTCGAACTCCAAACTTGCCAAAAAATCTTCATATCTGCTTGCGTTCTTCGTCTGTGTTCATCACTGATCTTGATCTTTAACAACTTCTTTGGCTGAAAAATATATTAGCCTTCCTGGCTTGTCATCACAAGCAGCATCTCTGGTTGCACTATTAACTCAGCCTTCTTGGCTGTAACAATAACAAAGCAGTCATCTTGGCTGTCACATCAACAAAGCAGTCATCCTGGCTGTCTCAACATCAAAGCAGTCATCTTGGCTGTCATATCAACAAAGCAGTCATCCTGGCTGTCTCAACATCAAAGCAGCCATCCTGACTGTCACATCAATAAAGCAGCCATCCTGGCTGTCACAACATCAAAGCAGCCATCCTAACTGTCACATCAATAAAGCAGTCATCCTAGCTGTCACAACATCTTGGCTGTCACAATAATAAAGCAACCATCCTGGCTTTCACAACATCAAAGCAGCCATCCTAGCTATCACATCAACAAAGCAACCACCCTGACTATCTCAATATCAAAGCAGCAATCTTACTGTCACATCAATAAAGCAGCCATCCTAGTTGTCACATCAATAAAGAAGCATCTCTTTTCTGTAAACTTTCTTCATGGGATTTTCCATGGAAACAATCATCACGTACTACTTTATATCTTCTCCAATCTTTTCCTGAATTTGCATCCCTCTTGAACATTTCATCAAACACTTCATGCACAGGTAACATTCTCTCTTGAACATTTACTCAAACAGTTACTTTGCATCTTGCATACTACATATGAATCATCCTGTTAAAGCTTAATTGAAGTGACATTATTCTGATCATCAAGTCCTGATGCAGTAGCTTCAGAAAAAACAACTTAGCGGCAGCATGCTCCAAAACAGAATCACTAGTTCCACAATTTTTGTCTCCATTTGAATCACTTGAAGAACTTTCACTGCTAACATGTTAATCATTATATAGGAGAGAAGCATTGTCAGTGGCAGACGCATTCCATTTGCCAATTGGAGAACTCTCTTCTCTAGGCAGTGGAATACCAATTGGTTTCCCACCAAACAAATCCCTTCCATTATGCACTTGTTTTGACAGGTTCTCCCTAGACCTTACACCCACTTCTTGATCATCACCTTCTTTGACATTCTTAAACACATCATGTGCACAAAGATCTGATAAAACCAAAGCATTCTATTTGATATCTTCTTGCAAGACAGGACCAATTGCAACTTAATCATGCTTAGAAATGTCATGTCTTTCTTTAAGCATGTCCGATTAATAAAGAGTTCCGAGATATCACCTCCTTCACCGGCATTTGGTCAAACAATTAACATGCAGTCACCATATAGTTGGAATCCCGTATTATAATTGCAATCTAGAAGACCACGTTTCTCACTGGCATCATATCGAACACTTGGCAAGCATGGCCCATCCGATTGAAGAGACCACAAGCACCTGTGAAAGATGAACAGGTGTTGTGCCATGCACCATGTTTGCCCTCTTTTCATACTCTACCAACTCATCCATCATCTTGCCGATTTTCTGCGCCATCTTGTGCACTTTATCTGCCCTTTTCTTAAAAGAGAGGCAGATAGCATAAAGTTCCTTTTCATATTTCTTTAAATCCTCATTATCACCACGTTCTATGCTTTCTGCATCTACCATCAACGGTCCACCTTCATAGCTAGCCAGCATTTCTGCTCTCTTTCTTAACATGCTCAAGGCTTTCTCTCCTGATGCACTCTCATCCTCGTATCTTTTCTTCCATTGTGCTTCTGAATGTAGAAGTCCCTCTCAGCCACAAATGCCTCAACTCTCTTTTTTTGCCCGCGAGATGTCAAGCTCGAGCTTTTCTTTTATGATGTTTAGTCCTATGACTTGTTGCCTGAGCTTCAATGTCTGCTTAACCAACAGATTGTTCAGATTCTTGAGATTGGTGACCGTCTTTGCAACGGAACTTCTTGCCATCGCCTTCTTTCTTCTTTTTCTCTAGTAAAAATATAAGTTGCAGCTTCTTTGAGACATTCAATCAAACAAATGACATACAGTTTTATCAGCTCTCTTGAGCATTTCATCAAACACTTGGTCTACAGAATTAAGGCTTCTGTAGGACATTTCATCGAACAGTTATCCTGCAGAGTTGAAGTTTCTGTGAAACATTTCATCAAACACTTGGTCTACTGCATTATTTCATCTTGCACACAATCGACATCTTCTATCCATCATTTTATCTTGTACGCTATCAACATCTTCTATCTTTGTTGTCTTCATCATGCCCTTAAGCTCCTTGTTTGCAGACTTCATAGATTGATTATAAACATTGGCAGCAGAAATGCCTGCAGCCCAACTGCTATGCTCAGAAGTGCGATTCTGTTACTTCCATACCATAGTTTCGCATTGGTGGTAAGTGTTAGCTTTGGGTTCTCTAGACTTCCGTAGACAGAAGCTGAGAGTTTTCCATTGACAAAGGCATGCAACGCGTGTCCTTGCTCCATATTTACAGACTCCTGATCCATATCGCTTCTCTTGGTACTACTACTAGTAGCATCCCCCGTTGAGGATATACAAGATGTTGCATCACAATGTCTCCTGTCCTTAGCGGAAACCATTTTGGCATCTCCAACTTTAGATGACGGATCAACTTTCAGATTGTGCATCATTTTCTCCAAGGTTTTCTCAGCTTTTATTTCCATTGCCATTAAATCACACCACAGATCTCCACAAAAAAAAATCCTTTGCTTTACGACTGACCCATTCTTTTCTTTGTCTTCTTCTTCTTCTTTTTTCTCTGCTCCCATCAATCGTACGGCTTTGATACCATGTTGTAAACGTGGTTGCGCAGCGGATAATTAATAATAGAAAATATGAACACAAGATGGAGAGGAAAAATGGAGATCAGAGAGGGGCAAACCTCTAATGGAGGCCGCCCTCCCTCTTTCTCTCTCTTTCTTAATCACAGCAACTTAAACCCTAATATAACCTATCAGCCCTTATATAAGGAGTTGTAAAATGTAAAATGACCAAAATACCCTTTAGTACAAAAAATTACCAAAATACCCTTACAATTTCGGGCGAGTACAACAATACCTAGAAACATAAAACTAACACAAAGAACACTAGATAAGCATATTCTTCAACACGTGAAACCAATCTTAGATTTGAATGGACATAAACCAAGTATTTAACACGACTACTTGATAGATTGTTCCTTTTGATATTGTGAATTTGAGAATATGTACTCCAATTTCTTTCACAACAAGATATTGTGAATTTGAGAATATGTACTCCAATTTCTTTCACAAAAGCAGGTTGAGATAATAATTTTGATGCAAGCTTTTGAAGAAGAGGCATCTCAAATCCATAATATGCCCACCAATTTAGTGGATCTTGATAATCCCTTGCTTCCAGTGAATCAAGTCTGGCACAAGAAAACTTTCCATATTCAGAATTTACTTGCCTAAGTAGGTAAGAGTCAAGATAAATCATTCCCAAACACATTTGCCTATTCTTTGCTATTTCAGGATCTTGATTAGAAGGACAACGTCCAATGCTTTCATGCAACCATTTCTTCCCATAATATCTTGGATTTAAAGAATGTGCTAAACATTGCAAGGAAGTGTTGCTTTTGTCCCATCTTGAAACTAATATAGAATGAATATGATCATAAAACAATGATGTCTCATGAGCTTCTTTTCCCTCGTGCTTCAAAATTATTGACTCAACTTTTTCAATCATGGTATCCCACATTTCATAAACTTTATGATACATTGGTTCATCTTTATCAACTTCTCTTAACATCTCCCAAATAGGTTCTGTGAATTCAAGAAAATATGATACCTTGTCACACCATAAATCATTAAGAATAATAGCCTTCACTGCTTGGGCCCTTGCTTGATCTTCAACTTTGTTACCACGGTATGAATCCCGACTTGGATCAGTAATCATCTGAACCGATGATGTCTTGATTGTGTTGAATCTTTTTACCATCACAATCAAAGAAGCAAAACGTGTTTCTGCAACCTTCAACAACTTTAAATGAGAATGTCTATTGAATATGACTGAAATTAAATGGTGATTCATTACAAAATTCCTTATCTTTATACAATTTGTTGCCATATCTTAAATCCATGAACACAATTCATATGCTCGAAGATTATCTTTATCTTCTGATGGCTTATATATACGAGAAAGAGTCAAATTCAAACTGTGAGCTACACAAGGTGTCCAAAAAATGTGTGGATAATCACCTTCCAAACTTAACCCTCCACTTTTACAATTAGTTGTATTATCAGTGATTATTTGTACAACATTATCTGGTCCAACACTCGTAATAACTTCTATAAATAAATCTTTAAGTATCCTTCAGTTTTAATTTCTCCAGATGCATTAACAAGATGCATCAACAGACTTCAAAAATATTGGCCCACTAATTGAATAAGTAATGAAATTAATGAGTGGACGCCTTTGAATATCACTCCATCCATAAAAAACAATAGAAACACCATTAGTTTCCCATCAAAACTTTTTGTGTTCTAAAAGTCTTTCAATATTGACTTTTTCTTCTTTAAGAATAACGGTTCGTAATTTTTCAGAACTTGGAGGAACATAACCATGTAAATTACAATTAGCCAATGAAGTGACAAGATCTTTCCAATATGGATTTCTTGCTACATTAAAATGAAGTGAACTTGAAAAAAAAATCTTCCAACCTTTCTATCCATCTCCTTCCTTCCAACTACATTAAATGATTTTTCAATTGCTCCTCCTCTAAAACCTTTAAATGCACTTTGCACTAACTTTCTTTTCTTTTCTGCATCTTCTTGGTATCCACCAAATAATGGAATATTTGTTTCTTTTTCACTCATTTCGTTCTTCTTTTCGTGCTCATCTTGCTTTTTCATTAATTGTCTTTGTAAATCCTCATCCACATTCGGACATGCTCTTATACCATGTTTTGATAATTTTAAAAGATGTGCCTTCACTCTGGTATATGATCTTATAAAATTCATGTTCCAAAATTTACACATAAAATGTGTATTACCTCCACCACCTTCGTATAATTCTCTCTTTTGTACGTACATCCACAATGATGCATCATCACGAGGTATTGAAGATTTTGAAATTTTTGTTGTTGATCCAGAACTTGAAGAAGGAAGACTTCCACCAGAACTCCCAGTATGGCCAATACCAATTGATACTCCTTTTCCTTTTCTATTATCGGCTATTTTTAAGATCAACTCAATTCACAATTTCACGATCTGATTCGAAAAACAAAATATCAAAAACAACAAATAAGAGATAGAGTTAGTCATAAATAAAATTACCAACAACTTGTAATATAAAACAAATCTAGATATTTAGTATGCAGATTGTAAAAACGGGTAAAAGTGAATGTAGCTGGTGATCAGGTTTACAAGTATTCATATTTGTTTCAAAACTTTAAACATGCATCCCTTCTTAATGAAAACAAACTTTTTAGACTAAAAAATGAAGAAATTAATCATGTGAGGGTTGTAGCATACATATGTAAGCTTGTTGAGGGTGCTATCAATGACAACGAAGTAGGCTTCCAATAACATTTCTAGTTCGTCAATGTTTTCTTCTCTATTACTTCGGCAGCTCGGCTCCTAGCGATGATTACTTGGGCCTTCACTGCTTCACATCTGGACAGTGGCAAGAGTGGCTTGCTTAGAGCGGACTACGACCAATCTGGAAGAAACCTAAGGTATGTTTGATATCATTTTCTTATTGAATAGTCAATTGCCATCACCGATTAAATAGATATAAAATTTTGTACATGATAATGCTTTTTTGACTCTTTCATTATGCACGTTACATATTCCCAAGGGTATTGACAGATCCCCACCTTATGGAGCACTAGCTCAGGATTACAAGAAATATGAAGTTGTTGAAGATTATTGGCTTAGGAATCGGTGCAACCCCATTCATAAGTATCGTCAAGGGCATAATGAACAACTTAAAGGCCAAGGAGGAAGAAGAGGATTTTGAAAACAATAACGTGAAACACTGAAATCTAAGAACGTCTTCAAGAGTCAACACAACAATGGCTTACTTCTACTGGGTGACAAGGAGCAGGGCTTATTCGACTGGTTGAAGCCATCAAGGGAGTCTCCTGCAGGAACACGAAGGAAGGCGCCGACGGTAGGAAGGAGCGTGAGACGTCTGTGTGCGGGCAGGAGGAACGCGATCTGCTTCTGTGTGCGGGTAGGAGGAACCGATGCATTTTATACGTATGACCTAAAAAATGGACAAAAATGAGCCCTGACACGTTGACCGCACCCATTTTTATGCCTCGACACGTTGACTGTGTCGCAGTTACACGACACTGTGTCGGTGCCGCACCCATATCGAGCCAGACACTTCACCTCCTAGAGGTGTCTGTGTGACATAGCTTTCAAGAATGAGAAGATGGAAAAGTTATGTAATACCTATGGCATGACTCGAACACTTCTCTTCGCAATGAAGTCTATGCTTCAATATAGTTGCGAAAGATCAACGAGTGGACAATACCACAAAATAACAATCACAAGCCCTTAGAAAAGGGAATAGCCGAGAGCAATAAGTGCATGCGAAAAGGAGAATAAACAAAACACAAGCTTGAATAAATAATCGTTATTCATTAGCCATCAAAGGCTTGAATTTACAAGAGATTACAAGTGTATTTATAAAGAAAGAATGAGTGAAAGAGAGTGAGAAAGTAAAGAGAGAAGGGAGAGGGGAAAGAGGGGGGCTGGCAGAACGGCTAGTGGCCTTGGGGGCCCTGGCCCTGATGGCCTAGTGGGCCAGGGTTGGGCCACTCTGGCCTAATTCTTTAACACCCCCCCCTCAAACTCACAGCTCCATGACCTGAAGTTTGCCAATTAAAGATTGAAATCAAGGAGCAAGTAAGGACTTGGTGAACACATCTACAAGTTGATATTATGATTTTACAAACTGTAATGTCAAATTGCCTTGTAGATGCTCTTCATGAACATAGTGACAATCCATCTCTATGTGCTTTGTGCGCTGATGGAAGGTATGGTTGTTGGCTATATACATAGCACTTTTGTTGTCACTGAACATTATTGGAGGAGCTGTCTATAAGGTGTGGGATCACTAAGAAGTTACACCATCAACTAGGCGCATCTTCTGGTTGATTACTTCTGGTGTTTCAACAACTTTATCATCTGTAATACCTGATCTAAGAATAACATCATTAGTAAACTTAGTTTGTGATAAAAAGAAACCTTTATCATCACGGGTTACCTCAATGCCAAGAAAATAGGAAAGTTGACCGAGATCCTTCATTTCAAACACATTACCAAGTTCTTGCTTGATTTGTTGATAATCATATCATCGACCTAAAAGCAAGACAACGGTACCATTTTCTATTTTTTGAGTAAAAGAAGCCAGGAATCATGAGCACTTTGAAGAGAACCCCAAGCGGTGATAGTCTTGTGAAATTTAGCAAACCAGGCGCGAGGTGCTTGTTTGAGACCATAAAGAGCCTTACGAAGGCAGCGAACCTTGTTGGCCGGACAAGTGTATCTCGGAGGGGAGGCATATAAACCTCTTCTTCTAACTCACCGTTAAGGAAGACATTTTTAACATCCCATTTGTGTAAGTGGCCATTGTTGAGTGGGCATGAGTGGCGAGAAGAGTTCAAATAACGGTGATGCTAGCAACAAGAGCATAAGTTTCTTCATAATCTATACCTTCTTCTTGATTATATCCTTTAGCCACAAGCCTAGCTTTGTTTTTTGTTATTAAACCCTATTTCATCAAGTTTGATTCCTAAACCCACCCATTTAGTGCCAATTATAGGATTGATCATTGGACCTTGACCTGAACTAATTCCCAAACTTGATTTCTATCAAATTGGTTTTGTACATCTTACATGGCCAAGATCCAATGTTCATCATTAATGGCCTCATTTACGCCTCTTTAGGTTCAACTTGAGAGACAAAAGCCAAATGATTATATGCATCTCTAAGAGAATTTTGAGTGATTACCCTTTTTGATACATCACCTATCATCTTGTTAAGAGGATGATATCTTGATGTCCTCCATTCTTTGGGTAAATCCATGATTTCGAGATTCTCTACCAAGAGTGATCAAGGTGTCTTTCTTCTTGCTTCTTGGGCCCTTTCTCTTGATTCTCCAAGTGTGTTCTTACTAAGATTTCTGCAACATCATCAACAAGCTCCTTTTTCTCGGCTCATTTTGGTTAGTTTCATAAAAAAACATGTATGGACTCTTCTATGGTCATAGTTTATTTATTATAAACTCTAAAGGCCTTATGTATAGAATATCCAAGAAATATTCCCTCATCGATTTTGCATCAAACTTCCTAAGTTATCATTTTCATTATTTAAAACAAAGCATTTACATCCAAAACAATAACATAATGGGAAATACCTTCTTTAGACAAAACAGGTGTCGGACCCCATACATCCGAATGAATTATTTCGAAGGGTCTTGTTGTAACATGTGTTTTGTTTGGAAATGAAAGATGTTGCATTTTACCAAGAACACAATATTTGCAAGAAAAAGATTCCTTAAACTTCATTCCAAGAGGACATTGATATAATTTTTGAGCATTAAGATGTCCAAGTCTCTTGTGCCATAAAAGAGCATCATTTGTCAAAATATTAACATATCCTATACTATGCAAATAATCCATAATGTAAAGTCCGCCCTCTCTATGGCCATGCTCAATCACCTTCTTCGAGAGGCGGTCCTGTACAATACATCCGGTGGATGAAAAGGTTATAACACAATTTTAATCCGAAATTTAGGATATGGAAAGTACGTTTAAATTTAGTTTTGGAATATCACTGATTTTGAAAACTTCAAAATTCTTGTTTTGAAAGTTACCAATTTTATTAACATATCTTAAAATCATGTGTTCAAAAACCCTTATCATGTGTTTATATAGCGGATGATACACAATTAAGAAACACCCGAGTCAAAAATCCAAGAGATCATACCTTGAGTTTCTTTTGTTGAAAATGAGCAAGCCACACCAACCGTTGCTTTTTCCTTCATTTGAGCTTTAAGTTACTTTAATTTTTGTGCAAGTGCAAGAATGGAAGAAGATGAAGCATTTTCTTCTACTATGGCCACCTTCTTTTTCAATTTTGGGCAATTTGGCCTTATATGCCCGGCTTCTCTACAATGATGGCAAATGATGTCTTTTCTTCCTTCTTCACTTTTGAAATGAGGAGGTCAGTAAGCCTTCATATTTGCTCCGGGTTTTGATGCGGTCAAGGCGGTGTCTTTTTGAAGTCTTGCTTCATTCATTCTTGTTCGCCATTTGAAGATCAGTAAGAATCTCTTCTTTTGTAGGAAAAGGTTTTGTATGAATGAGTGATGATCTTACTCCTTCAAATTCTTCCCGGAGACTTCTTAGAAATTGATATCCAAAGTCATTATTGTCTTCACATTGTCTCTCACTAAGACATTGTGTACATTTCTTTTTGTAACCATATAATCGATTCCAAACATTGGAAAATTCTCCAAAAAATTCGTTTACCCCTTTATCTCCTTGTTTAAGTGAGACCAATTTGTCTCTTAATGTCATCCTATGAGCCACATCGCTTTGAACATGAGATTTTTTTAAATATTCCCATTCTTCTTTAGCATTAGTGAAATCGGCCAAAGTGTCCCTAGTGTGCTCGTTTACATTATTCATGAGCACCCATATGATTGTTCTATGGCCTCCTTCATATTCCTCTTTTTGTTCGAGTGTGGCATTAATAGAGGGTTCTACCTTTGAACTACTTACATAACTCCATAATTTTTTGAAATATAAATAGTTTTTCATAGATTGGGCCCATGTTTTATAGTTCAAAGGTGTTAGACGAAAATTGAAACCCCATTTATCATCTATAGTTCAAGAAAAAAGAAACTAAAGAGGTAAACTTACAAAATATGATTGGCACGCTTCCCGAGGCAATAAACAATACTCCCACGATCGAAAAATGGCTCTGATACCATGTAACGAAGTCTATCCTTCAATATAGTTGCAGAAGATCAACAAGTGGACAATACCACAAAGTAACAATCACAAGCTCTTAGAAAAGGGAATAACCGAGAGTAATAAGTGCATGCGAAAAGGAGAATAAACAAAGCACAAGCTTGAATAAATAATCGTTATTCATTAGCCATCAAAGGCTTGAATTTACAAGAGATTACAAGTGTATTTATAGAGAAAGAATGAGTGAAAGAGGGTGACAGAGAGTGAGGGAGTAAAGAGAGAAGGGAGAGGGGAAAGAGGGGGGCTGGCTTGGGGACCAGGGCCCCCAATGGCTAGTGGCCCTGGGGGCCCTGGCCCTGATGGCTCAGTGGGCTAGGGCCGCAAGGGTCGGGCCACTTTGACCCAGTTCTTTAACACTACTACCCTCAAGGCAACGGATAAGCCGAAGCCACAAACAAAACTCTCATAAACATCATTGAGAAAACTTTAGAGAAAGGTAGGACATAGCATGAGAAGCTAGATGAAACCTTGTGGGCTTATAGAACTTCCATCCGCACACCCACAAATGCCACACCATTTGAGTTGGTCTATGGTACAAATGTCATACTCTCCATTCGTACCAAATTACATTTATTTCATACATCACTTGCACTCGACTAACCCATAGAGACTTTACATCAAGCTAGGATGGCTGAGCTTGACCTAGTAGATAAGAAGAGACTCCTTGCCATAGATCATGCACATGCATATCGGCAAAGGATAACCCGATATTATGAAAAGCATATGAAGGCTCGCCACTTCAAAGTGGGAGACCTCATATTGAAAATCATCCACCATCGTGGCCCACATCCACTTGGAAAGTGGCGGGCCAAGTGGGATGGTCCCTCTATTGTGAGAGGAACGACCACAAACAATGCATATTGGTTGATTGATGTTGAGGGCAGAAATTTAGTAGACCCTATAAGTGTCCAATAAAAAAATATTATGTATAGGGTCTATTAAATTCTTTCAAAAAAAATTTAAGTGGGTCTTCTTTAAACTTCTTGAAAGAAGGATCAAGATGGATTGTATGGCCCTAAAGGAGGGAATCGATGCTTTATGAAAAGTAGAGTTTTCAAAATCATTTGGTAACATTTCAAAAATCTTTGGCTTACAAAATGAAGCCTAGTTCAAAATAGCAAAATATTTTCAAATGGTAGATGCTATTAGGAAATGGGATGTTCTTCGCTGGATCGAATATCCAAAGAGATAAATGTTTCCCCCATTTTACTTCTCTCCAAAAAAGGAAAATTGACAAAAATCAAAAGAAAAAAGAGAATACAAAAACTCCTCCAAAAAGAGGACTTTCCTTTGAAAAAAAAAAGAAAAAGGGAATACAAAAACTCCTCCAAAAAGAGGTCTTCTCTTTGAAAGGAAAAAAAAGAAAAAGGGAATACAAAAACTCCTCCAAAAGAAAAAGAAGTCTTCCCATTGAAAGAAAAGAAAAGAAAAAAGTCAAAAGCTCAAAAAGAGCAATTTTCCATCTCTTTATCTTAAACCACGGGACGCTTTCAGAAGGGATCGTGGTAACTCTTTCTCAAATCCCTACAACTTATCCCAATGGATAAAGGTTTGTCCATGAAAATCCTAAAGTAGGAATAGGATCTACTTATTTGGATTTCATTTTGTTTGAGAATTAGACTTTGTTATGTGGGAAATGGAATTTTGAAATGTCTTCCAAAAATTTCCTACAAAAGCCTCTGCTAAAGGAGTGGGTATTGAAACCCAAATGAGAGGAAATATGAAAAATTGGAAATGCTTCTGATAGAAACTAAAAGGAGTTCCCTTTAAAAATGAATTTTCAAAACCCGAAATGTCAAAACAAACATGGGATTGTCTCACTTGGGGCAGCCGGCATTCATAGGCTTCTCCTCTTGCTCATGCATCCCATGGATAAGTCTCTAAGCATCACTACACTTCATTTGCATCACACAACATGCATGCATATACCCATCGAAAGGTCAGCCATGCATGAACATGTTTAGGACTAGTACTCAGTAAGTCCCCTTTCGCTAAAATCCCCTCTTCCATAATTCGAAGAAAATGATACTATAAAATGAAGGAAAGTCTATAATATCAAGTCAATTTGGAAAGTAAAATCAAAAGGGGTGTTTTCTTCTTTGTCCTTATCCAAATAAATTTGGATTAATGCCAAAGACACCCAAAAAATTTCTCAAAATAATTTGATCTTTTAGAAATTTCACCTTTTCAAGAAAAAATCGCACTTTTGAGTCTTTTAAGGGTTTTCAAATAAAGACAACTTAAACGAACTCATTTCCGCACCAAAATTTCGTAGTAGCCTCAAAATAAGGGTAAATGGCACCCCTCTCAGAAAAATCAAATTTTGACAAAAGAGCAAAAAAAAATGATTGCTTTGCGCTCAAGCCCAAATTGGCAGCATTCTGTCAATTTAAAATGACTTCATCTAAAGAAATTATGGTTTCAAATAATTTTCTTCAAATGAGACATTGGGAACCAAACTCAAGCATGTTTGCTAAATGTCAAACTTATCTTTTGAAATCAAATCAAATCCAAATCAGGCCTCAAAAACTCCCCCGATTGAGAAGAGTCCTACTTTGGGACGCTACACCCGTCAAGGGTTAAAGTGGTCCGACACCCTACACCCATCCTGAGTCAAAGTGGTTTGATACCCTAAACCCATCCAGGGTTAAAGTGGTTTGATACCTTATACCCAACAAAGGGTTAAAGTGGTTTGATACCTTACACCCAACAAAGGGTTAAAGTGGTTAAAACGGTAAAGACCAACTCACGGGGCGAAAGCAGGTCGCCCATACAAACAAACATTGAGAATGAAACTCAGTTGTTTTCAAAAGAACATTTGAAGATCATGACAAAACTCAATATTTTCAAATGTATTTTAAAATTAAATGGTTTTAAATAAGGATATATTTGAAACTATAAATGAAAAGGGATGAATCCCATGTCAAACGAGGATAAAAACAAATCAGGATGGGAGCAAAGATCAAGGCAACAGTTGAGCTAAGCCCACATCAAGTCAGGACCGAGCTCAGCTATGGATCAAGTCAAAGACGGGGATCAAATAAAGTCAATACCTCACTGAGCATGGTACAAAGCCGCATCAAGTTGAACTTGGCCAAGTCTCACCTAAGTGGGTCCAACCGGACCCATATCAAGTCCAACCGAACTCCAACCATCTTGGCTAAACCATGACCCATTGGCTAATCTAGGCCTAACCTACCTTGGCTGAACACAGCTTGATAAAACCTTCTTTGGCCTTACCTAATTAAAGGACTTTAATCAAACTAGATTGGATAACCTTTATCAAATGATATTTAACCAGTGTTGTCTGACGCGTATCGTATCGTGTATCGCTGGGCTCCACGATACGGGCGTATCGTATCGTATCATACTTTAATATTAAAATAATGCAAAAAATAGTTAAAAATTAATAAAAAATCAAGAAAAAATCAGGAAAAATCTGATAATTGCTTTAAATTCATATAATGTAAGTTTAGTACAGATTGAGCATTCAACATTGAACAATTGCATCCAAATTTACATATTTTGAATCCAAAAAATAAAATACAGACATAGTTTACACTTTACAGTACACTACAGTTACATATAATGTTACATTTTACAAATTGTAATCAGGATCATCAACTAAATAATCTTCATCTTCTCCTTCTTGCAGATCCTCATCATCATCAGCCACGCCCACACCTTCTTCTTCAAAATCAAATTCTTCATCTCCATAATGTTGTTGCGCTCCTTCCAAATTAATCTCGGCAACGTCTTCTTCTGTTAGGAGGGCATTTTCTTCAGTGTCTTCCATAACCCAATCTTCTAATATATCAAAATTATCCAAACTTATTGGATCGAACTGACTTTCTTCTCTATTTACTTTTTTTAATTGCCTACGACACAAACAAAGATAAACAATTAGTAAGTAATATTAACAATTGAAAACTGAAGTTAAATAATATCGAATTGAAAATTTGAAAGTAATACAACATTACCTTTCACGAAGGCGCATGTTACAACGAATATAAACCAAATCATTAAGCCTTTTATGTTCCAACCTGTTGCGCTTTTTTGTATGGATGTGTTCAAAAACAATCCAATTTCTTTCACAACCTGTTGCACTACAGGTTTGGCTTAAGACTCTAACTGCAAAATCTCTAAGGTTTGGACAATCACTTCCAAACCTGTTCCACCAAACATCTGTAAAAAAAATATAAACATTAGAGACATAATAATCCACAGTAATGTAAGATGCAACTTAAATATGAAAATAAATAATGTACTTGGACGCATCGTAGAGCGGTTGCGAATTGCAACAGGCAAATCCATCAAGTGAAGAGCATTATCATATATCTCCATCTCTTGATGTATCGCATCTACTATGCTCTCATCAGGGACTAATCTGTCGATGCATTCAATGATTCCTCGATTAACCTCACCGTCCCTTTTGAAGGTTGCTGAGTACCTCAATGATGGGTTTAGATAGTAGGCTGCTGCATGAATAGGCTGATGCAATTGTTTATTCCATCTACTATCAATTATTTTTCACACGGACACATAATCTCTTTTTTTTCCATTAAAGTTATTTCTGATGGCTTCTTTTGCCCTGTCCATGATTTCATAAAGGTAGCCCATAGATGGTTTCTCCTCGCTATCAGCCAATCTCAAAACTTTCACTAATGGACAAGTAATTTTCAATAATCTGACACATGCATTCCAAAATGAACTTCTAAAAATTGTTTCTACAATCTCATTCAACTTTCTATTTCTTCTGTTTTGAGGCAACTCTGCAAATTGTTGTCACTCATCTGAGAAGAACATTCTCTTCAAAGCTTGCTTCTGTCTCACAATACTTTGTACAGATAAAACCATCTGCCCACTGCAAGGTCTGCTTGATCGTGCAGTTGTTCTGAAGCCATAGCAGCACGAATTCCTGGCTGAGCACCAGGTGTAGTGAAAGGAGGAAAGAACGAATGTATGCTAGAAGAAGAAGCTCTTCCTCTACTCCTTCCTGAACTTTCTCTTCTGCCACCTCCAAAGTCTTCAGCTGCAACCCTCTTTCCTCTGCTAGGTGCTCGCGAACTGCTACTACCAATATCTGTTCTAG
This sequence comes from Brasenia schreberi, assembly GCA_036023115.1. Lineage (NCBI taxonomy): Eukaryota > Viridiplantae > Streptophyta > Magnoliopsida > Nymphaeales > Cabombaceae > Brasenia > Brasenia schreberi. The sequence continues at coordinate 8,172,801 of JAYKKT010000080.1, read as the reverse complement.
CATCTGAAGGCAAACTATCAGTGAATCCAACTCCAGTGGCAGTAGCATCATCAGCTTCTTCACACATCTGGAAATCATCCTTTTGTTGTCTCCTTTCCTGTATGCTCTCAATCATCTGCAACCATTGCCATTTAATACCTTCTGGCACACTTCTAACTCTGCCTGTGCATGGAGCAACTTCTTTCCTTGTTCATGCTAGGTGGTGTTTCAACCTTGAAATTCCACCACTAACCACCTTTTCACAAAATAAACATCTGATTTTTAACCTTCAACCCTCAACTGGTATACCCCACTGCCATGCCGGATCATCAGACTTTGAATGAGAGTCTCTACCACCCCTTCCTGCCATCTCAATGAAGTACTTTAATTCAAACAAAAACCTGAAAATAAAAGCACTTCGTAAATCTCCCTATCTTCAAATAACACTCAAATCGAGTGTCTCCCACTTCATGAATGCAATAAAAATTGTATACACACACTTAATAACTTCATATTTTGTCGTTCAAAAAAAAAACCGAAATAACACAAAAAACAATAAATATAAAAGAAAAAAAGGGAAAAAACATTAAAAATATACCTAAATCCGAGTTTGGAGGCTTGGACGGACACCGTAGGGCACGATTTTAGAGCTTTGAACACCAAAGAGGCGAAAACCGACTCTTAGGGAGCTTGAAGAACCCAAAAGGAGAGAGAAAACCCGCGAAAAATCGTGGGTTTCTCTCGAGCCGGGACCCTTTATAAGGGTCCCAGGGCATATCGCCCGTATCGTACGATACGGTGCGATACAGACAACACTGTATTTAACCATCCTCACCGAAAATGCCATGACCCGAACACACCTTGGCCAAGTTTGGCCGAACCTACATTGGACTGAAGGGCCAAGTCAAAGTGGGCCGAACTCACCTTGGTTTCACCATGACCCAACCCACGTAGGAGTTGGATGGACTCACCAAAGGAGACCACAAAGGGCCACGTGATGCCATGTGGATCAGCCCCAACATTGGATCAAACTTTGGGCCAAGAAGATCCAATTCATGGAAGCCTCTAGCAGCCCCCCCCCCCCCTTGGCCTATAAATAGAGGCCTTGGGGGGGCTCATTTCCAGCATTCAAAGCATCTTTCACATTGAGGGGCTTGCCAAAACGTGAGGGAAGAGATAAGGAGAGCCTAGGAGAGAGGGGAGGCACTTCAAATTGTAGAGAGAGAGCAGAGAGAAAAGAGGGGAAGAAGAAAGGGTGGCTCAAAGGGAAGAAGGGGTTGAAATCCCCCATTGTAATCCAGTTCTTGGAGGTTGCTAAGTGAGTATTTCTTTCCCTTTTTTAATCTTGATTCTTCTCATAACATTCAATTCAAGGAAGGGGTTGTAATAATGGAGCTTTGTCTCCTCTCATGTTGTAATAGTAAGTAGATATGCTGTCAATTTAATTTTCTATATATGCACTCTACTTGTTTGCTTTCTTGATTCTACCTCTATATTCTACCTCTATATTCTATAAAACTCCAATAACTCCTAACCCCCTCTGTGCTTATGCTAATACATATATTTACCTTCATTTCCCTTCAGTAGTTTATTGCAAGTTTGTTGTGATTATTCCATTTCAATTTCGGAATTATGCATCATGTATGTTGTAAAAACTCAAAAACTGTTTTCGGCATGACTCATACGTTTGAGTTTTTATTTTCATTTCCTTATTTCTGATCCAATCAACTTTAAACTTAACACTTCATCTACACACACAAGCCCACCTAGAATAAAATTTGCAAGAATTTTAGGGCCGTGCAATACCATAATTAAAAGTGTGTAAGATCAGGAAAATCCATAACAATTTCTGTCAAACTGTATTTCCTTCAAACAAACTATGTAGTGATCTAAATCAAGTAAAACTTAGTTCATTGAAAAGCTTACATCCATAGCTTTCCAACAAAACCAAATTCACCAAAATCGGAGCTCTGAGTACTGAGATACATACTTTTTTGTAAGTTTATGTATTTCTATGACAGTGCGGTCCCGAGTGTCTGAGTAGAGACACTTTGTGGATTAAATTCCGAAGAATCACAGCTTCCAAAAATAGAATAAAAATATTTTCATAACAAGGTATGAAAATAGAACCAGTTTCTGTCTTCCAAAACACCTAGTGCACGAGTTCGATCAAGCTTTCTTAGATTTTCTTGAAGTGGATTTGGAATCACACCTACACCAATGAGTCCTCAAAGCGCCTAGGTAGGTTAACCCTTGAGTGTCGGTTCAAGAAGGCCTAAGGTAATAATATCTTGCTTAGCCACAATCGCCCAAAAGTTAGATTTATAAAACTTTCCTAGTTTTGAAAACTAGCTGGCACGCTCACACAAACGAAGTACTTTTGAAAAGATTATTTCAAGTCTCTACATAGGCTTGGAGTAAAATTTTCACATCTACAGAATTGATACGCCTAGTGGGACTCGAGTCTTTGAGGGTTGATTGATTTGGTGTTGGATTTAAATTCACTTTTTCAAAAATCGTTTGATCTATCTTTTGTGCACAAGTTGATTTTGAAATAATGTCAAGTTTGGATGATTTATTTGAAAACATGTCAAGGAAAGCCTCATCACATTTCCCAAATCGGTTTTCCAAAACCACAAAGAAAACCTCTAAAACCCGAGACGAAGAGCTTTCCTCTTTGAGGGAAAAAGCAATCAAACTTGAAAGAAAAATTGAGGCCCTAAGCCAAAAGGCCAAGACACATCATTCCTATGAAAAATCATCTCGAGTACATTGGAGAAAAACCATACCCGGAAAACCAAATTGAGCCCAAAATCCGATTAAGGAAATGAGGCTACAAATGCAGCAAGTGTTGAGATTGAATCATCTAACCTTGCTAATCATCCAAACATCCCTTTTTTCATTGAAAAGCCAAAAAAAATCTTCATTCAGAAAAATCAAAAAAATCTGAAAAATCTTCAAAAATCTGAAAAATCTTCAAAAATCAAAAACATTTGAAAATCAAAAATTTGAAATTCTCAAAATTGAAAGTGAAGTCCACATTTCTAGGCACATAAGTAGAGTGGGGCATGAGGATCACTTCACTAAGTCACTCCAAAATTTTCACAAACATGTGCTCCGATGGAACTCCACCCATGTAAGGGATCAACCTTGCATTGTCGGTCCCAAGCCTGGGATAAAGGAGGAGGGTTGTGTTAGGCTTTCGACAGCCAGCGTAAAACTTCGTCAGATTTTTATAACATGGATTACAAAAATTATGAGCATTGTTTTGGGACGTCCCCGCCTAGCGACGTGCTGCAGAGCCCGAATGCAGTAAGAAGTAAGCAAGGGCCACTACATTTTCGCCCGAATGTAGTGAATCAATTGCAGAGAGGGTTCCCACATCATGGACGAGTGTGGGTAAAGAAGTTAGTCCCGCTACATTGCCGTCTGAATGTAGTGAAAAACTTTCAAAGAGGGTCTCCGCATTTTGATTATGGACGGATGCAAGGGTAAGGAAGCTAGTCCTAGATAATAATAATAAGATTCGTATTGGTTCTTGGAATATCGAAACATTATCCAGTAAGCTAATGGAGGTGGTAGATACTATGATTCAGAGAAAGATTCATATTCTATGTTTACAAGAGACAAAATGGGTTGGAGAAAAAGCAAAGGAGATAGAGGGTAGAGGTTTTAAATTATGGTACTCAGGTAAAGAAAATGCTCGAAACGGAGTTGGTATTATCATAAATAAAGATTTAAAGGAGAGTGTAGTAGACATACAACGATATGATGACCGAATCATGATATTGAAATTAGTGTCAGGAGCAGAGATTTTGAATATAGTTTGTGCTTACGCACCGCAAGTAGGACTAGAAGATAGTATAAAGACAGTTTTTTGGGAAGAGTTAGATAAGGTGTTTCAAAAGATTCCATAAAGGGAGATGATTTGTTTAGGAGGAGATTTAAATGGACATGTCGGTAAAGAGGCATTAGGATATCAAGGGATTCATGAAAACTTTGGTTTTGGGGATATAAATGAGGAAGGTAGGGAGATTTTAAATTTTGCTATGTCATTTGATCTCTTTATAGTCAATACAATCTTCAAAAAACGAGATGAACATTTAATTACTTATAAGAATGGCTTATCACAAACACACATTGATTGCTTTATTTGTAGAAAAAAAGATAGAAAGTGTTGTAAAGATTGTAAGGTAAATCCAGGAGAAAGCTTAACCACCCAACATCGACTTTTAGTTATGGATTTACAAATAAAAAAATGGACAAAGAAGAAAAGAGTCAATCGAGCTATTCAGACTAAATGGTGGAACCTCAAAAGCGAGAAAGAAGATATATTTAAACAGAAAGTCCTTCAAGGAGATGTTTGGAATTATGTTGGCACACCCTGCGATATGTGGAACAATATGGCTATACATATCAGGAAAGTGGCGAAAGATGTATTAGGGAGGTTTACCGGCACAAAAAGAAGCTTGGTGGTGGAGTGAAGTAGTACAAAATAAAATCAAGGCAAAGAGGGCATCTTACAAATTACATTATGCTAAGAAAACTAGTGAAACTTTAGAGGCTTATAAGAAAGCAAAGAAGGAAGCAAAAAAGGCCGTTAGTGAAGCAAAAGCAAAGATTTGGGAGGACTTATATAAAAAACTCAACTCAAAAGAGGGTGAAAGAGATATTTTTAGGATAGCTAGAGCTAGAAATAAGAAAACTAAAGATCTTAATCACGTTAGATGCATAAAAGACGAGGATGAAAAAATTCTAGTGGCAAATGATGATATAAGAAATAGATGGAAAAAACTATTTTTATAATCTTTTTAATGAAAATAAAGACGTTAGTATTAGTTTAGGAGATTTAGCCAAGTCAGAAAAGTATATAAACCACAATTTCTCGTGACATATTCAAAAAACATGAAGTCAAAAGAGGCTCTTAAACATATGAAGGGTGGTAAATCGGTAGGACCAGATAATATTCCTATAGAAGTTTGGGAAATACTAGGAGAAATAGGAATCACTTGGCTCACAAGACTATTTAATGAAATATGGAAAAATCAAAAGATGCCCACGGAATGGAGAGCAAGTACACTTATACCCATATATAAGAACAAGGGAGACATTCAAAATTGTGTGAATTATCGAGGTATCAAGTTAATGAGTCATACTATGAAATTATGGGAAAGAATTATCGAACGTAGGTTAAGACAAGTATGAAGTAAAACATAGAACCAATTTGGATTCATGTCAGGCAGATCTACTATTGAAGCGATTCACCTTTTGAGACATCTTATGGAACATTTTAGAGCAAGAAAGAAAGACCTTTATTGATCTAGAAAAAGCTTATGATAGGATAACGAGGGAGGTTCTTTGGAGAACTTTGGAAAAAAGAGGTATCCCATTGACATATATTAACCTTATAAGAGATATGTATGATGGTGCAAAAACATGTGTGAGGACTCATGAAGGAACGACAGACTTTTTTGAAGTTAATATTGAGTTACATCAAGGATCAACTTTAAGTCCATACTTATTTATAATGGTGATTAATGAGTTAACAAAACATATTCAAGATGAAGTACCTTGGTGTATGTTATTTGCAGATGACATTGTATTAGTGGAGGAGTCTAAGGAAAAAGTTAATAGAAAATTAGAACTATGGAGAGAAACATTAGAAAGCAAAGGCCTCCGACTTAGTAGAACAAAGACAGAATATATGGAATGTAAGTTTGATCATTTGGTTACTTCAGAGGACATAGAAATTAAAATCGGCACACATTGCATTCCCCAAAAGAAAAGTTTTAAATATCTAGGGTCAATTTTTCAGAGTGATGGAAGAATTGATGGAGATATTACACATAGAATTAATGCTAGTTGGTTAAAATTGAGAGGAGCATCAGGTATTCTTTCTGATAAGAAGATACCATTAAAATTAAAAGGTAAATATTATAGAGCAGCAATTAGGCTTGCCATGTTTTATGGTTATGAGTGTTGGGCAGTTAATCATCAACATGTACAAAAGATGTCTCTGACAGAAATGAAGATGTTGAGATGGATGAGTGGTCATACAAGAAAAGACCGTATACATAATGAGGTTATAAGAAACAAATTAGGAGTGGCACCAATAGAGGATAAAATGAGAGAACATCGTTTAAGATGGTTTGGACATATAGAAAGAAGATCAAAAGAAGAACCTCTAAGAAGGTTAGAAAAACTAAATTTGGAAAGTATTAAAAGAGGTAGAGGACAACCACAAAAGTGTTGGAAAGAAACAATAAAGAATGATCTAGCTTATTGGGAGTTAACTGCTAACATGGCACACGATAGGGATCTCTGGAAACAAAGAATCCATGTAGCCGACTCCGTCTAGTATGAGAAAAGGCTTAGTTGTTGTTTATGTGCTCCGATGGGTTCGATTCTCATGAGCACCACTTCACATGCTTCACAAAACACACAAGAGAATGAGTGTTGCACACACGTAGGCTTGGAGGGAAATCCAAGACCTTGTAAAGTAACGGGAGCTCGAAGCCATGCATGAGCTCAAGCCACTTCAGGACACCTGCAAAGAAGCTTGCTCTCACCATGAAAAAGTAGACAAGCTTGAAAAAGGTATGTTTGAAACTCATTTCTCTCAAAACTCTCTACTCGGTCCTCCTCTTTGTTGTGTAGGACCGGTGGATCATTCATGTGCATTCCATGTATCGAATCACACTCATGCACCCACAAACCTACTCAATGATGCCAAGGATGTGGATTTTCAAGGGGTGCCGAATGTCCTGCACCAACAAAAAGAATTTCAAAATGAAAAACAAGATCAAAATAAAAATCAAAACATGGTAGACATGGTTACTCCTAAGACATGCATCGACATCCTAGGTACACCTAACCCTATCATAACTTGGTAAAATTTTGTCTTCCAAAACACCTAGTGCACGAGTTCGATCAAGCTTTCTTAGATTTTCTTGAAGTGGATTTGGAATCACACCTACACCAATGAGTCCTCAAAGCGCCTAGGTTAACCCTTGAGCGTCGGTTCAAGAAGGCCTAAGGTGACAAGATCTTGCTTAGCCACAATCGCCCAAAAGTCATATTTACAAAACTTTGCTAGTTTTGAAAACTAGCTAACACGCTCGAGCAAACAAAGTAGTTTTGAAAAGATTATTTCAAGTCTCTACATAAGCTTGGAGTAAAATTTTCACATCTACACCAAGCATAAACACATAGTTGAAACTGTTCAAAACTCATTAATATTCTAAAGAATCTTTGGGTTGAAGCCATTATAACATCGGTTTTCATTATAAACGGAATGTCTTCATCAGTTTTACAAAATATTTCACCCATAGAGAAATTGTTGAAAGTTGCCCCTAATTACTCTTATCTTACAATTTTGACTGAAACTTCTCCTAGGAGATTTACTAGAGAATAAAGATCCCGAAAAGATTTGTTTCTTATGACACTTTTTCTCCTGTTCATAGAGCCCTACTTGCTACTTTGTCAACATTTAAGGAACCTAAAAATTTTAGGAAAGCCCAATCTTTTCCTTATAAGATAGATGCTATGAACGAAGAGTTAGAAGCATTCAACAAAGCTCAAACTTAGGAGATGTAAAAGATCTTGGTTTTCTGCATTATTTTCTTGGTATTGAAATAACTCGTAATAACAAAGGTGTTTTTTTGTTACAAAAAAAGTTTGCTCATGATATTGTGAACGTATCAGGATTATCTCATGACAAATTTATAGAAACTCCTGAAATACTTGGACATAAATGAGGCTTCGAGATGGGGAACCACTTCATGACCCCACTCCATATCGGCAAATGGTTGGTGCTTTAACCTATATGACTATTACTCGACCTGATATTATGCATATTGTACACACACAGTAAGTCAATTTCAACATGCACCCACTACTGTCCACATGAGTGTATTCATGAGAATAGTCAGATACGTTAAACACACCACAAAGAAGGGAGTTTTTCTACTTTCCTCGTCTTCTTTAAAATTAATTGCCTATACTGACGTTGATTGGGAAGGTGATATCAATGATAGACACTCCACCACAGGTTTTTGTGTGTTTTTAGGTGACTGTTATTTCATGGAAGTGCAAAATACAACAAAAAGTCTCACTCTTCTCGATAGAGACTGAATACATAGCAATGGCAACAACTGCAACAGAACTAACATGGTTTGGACAACTCCTTCGAGAAGAATATCTATAAGGAAATCTTGAACTTTAGACTAAGTTTCAACTTGGAGATATATTCACTAAAGATCTTCCAGCACCTGAGCTTCAATAACTAATGTGCAAATTGGCAGTTGTTCCTCTATCAGTTTGAGTGGGGGTGTTAGAAGAAGGACCACCTGCCAGCCAACTGGTTGGCCAGCAGGACCATCCAACGTTTAGCAGGCTAGATTTCTAGTCGTTGGGCCAGGCCAGCACACTAGCCATTGGGTGTTGGCCCTTCTCCTTTCTTCCTATTCCCTACTCTCTATTCCTATTGTATTCTAACTACTCTTGTCAATAAATATCTCCTTCTCCCGTTTTATAATATTAAGTCGTGGGGCTTTGCTTTGAATATAAAGTGTTTGTTGTTCAAATTGTTTGTGTTACGCAATTTGGTGCTTAAGGCGTAGTTGGATTGATTCTTGGTGAAGTGCTTGAGGCATTTCGTGTGGCTATAAGATTGGGTGAAGTCGATCTTCGTTACAACACCAAGGTACTTTATTTTGAATATGTTTTGTTAACTCATCAATGACCAATATAAATAAATATAGACTTAAAGTTGATCCTTGATGTAACCCAATATTAACTTCAAAGGAGTGTCATTCCTCCACAAGTCCTCACATATGTTTTTGCACCATCGTACGTGTCTCTTATAAGATTTATGTAAGTGAATAGGATACATACCATTCCAAGGTTCTCCAAAGATCTCTTCACACCCTAACGTAAATATCATGTAAAATTTCCTTTTTTTGCTCTAAAATGTTCTATAAGGCGAATCGCTTCAATAGTAGATTTGTCGAGCATGAATCTAAATTGGTTCTCTCTTGTACTCGATACTTATATTAACCTATGTTTAATAATTCTTTCTCATAATTTCATAGTATGGCTCATTAACTTGATATTTCAATAATTCATACAATTTTGAATGTCTCTCTTGTTCTTATATATAGGTAAAAGTGTACTCACTCTTCATTCCTCGGGTATCTTTTGGGTTCTCCATATTTCATTAAATAGTCTTGTGAGCCAAGTGAGTCTATCTTTCCTAGTATTTTTCATACTTTTATAAGAATATTGTATGGTCCTGCCGATTTATCAACCTTCGTATATTTAAGAGCCTCTTTGACTTTTTCTTTTGAATACGCCAATAGAAATTACAGTTTATATACTTTTCTGATTTGGCTAACTCTCCTAAGTTAATACTAACATTTGTATTTTCATTAAAAAGCTTATAGAAATAAGTTTTTCATCTATTTGTTATATAATCATTCGCTACTAGAATCTTCTTATCCTCATCTTTCATGAATCTAACAAAAATACTCATATATCTATAGAATAATAAATATTTAGACTATTCCAATATTTAATTAAAATTTAACAGACAATTACATAGTTCAAATATTATATATAAATTTAAGTTTATACAATATAATTCTATCGATAGTTGAAGCAATGATTTGTGACCCTAAGGCCCCCAACTCTCTCTCTCTCCCCCTTCCCCGTGGTAGTGGACAACAATAGACAGCTATTTTGCGCATTGCAATGAGGCAAACTAATTTTTATTATTTTCTTAAAGTATCAAATGAAAATTGTGCTGAGAGGTGAGGCATATGAAAAGAGGGGGACACCACACAGATCAGCAGTCCATGTTGGTGTTGTGCTTGTGTTCGAATTGATACCCGACTTCTTCAGCATGTCATGTCTATGTGACATAAGGCGTCTATCTCTATATTGCACTTGACAACAAGGACTGAGGCCAGATATGCCATGTTGTTAGTAATACAGAAGCAGGTCAACAACAATGTAGTGCGCCTTGTACATCAGATAATAAATAAAAGTTTAAGCATGATACCAGTCCGTAACCTGTAGCTTCTGTCCGAAGGCTGGAACCTGACCAGAAGTTTCTCGGTCCAGTGAAACTTCCCTGCACAAAACCAACACAATAAATTTCAGTATCTGCATCAAAAACACCACAAAGAAAAAGAAAAATACATCTGCTCAGTAACTACACTTGTTTAAACAATGTACTTAATCATCTGGAAGCGTTTGTATCATAGGCATCAGCTGTCTTTTCTTTTTCTTTAAACTGTAGTTACCTTTCCATATGGCTATCCATATTAGGAAAGTGGTGAAAGATGTGTTAGGTGTATCGAAGGGAGGTGTATCAGCACAAAAAGAAGCTTGGTGGTGAAGTGAAGTAGTGCAAAATCAAATCAAGGCAAAGAGGACATGTTACAAATTACATTATGCTAAGAAAACTAGTGAAACTTTAGAGGCTTATGAGAAAGCAAAGAAGGAAGCGAAAAAGGAAATCAGTGAAGCAAAAGTAAAAATTTGGAAGGATTTATATAAAAAATTCAACTCAAAAGAGGGTGAAAGAGATATTTTTAGAATAGCTAGGGCTAGAGTTAAGAAAACTAAAGATCCTAATTATGTTAGATACATCAAGGACGAGGACGAAAAAATTCTAGTGGCAAATGATGATATAAGAAATAGATGGAAAAACTATTTTTATAAGCTTTTTAATAAAAATAAAGATATTCGTATTAGCTTAGGAGAGTTAGCCAAATCAGAAAAGTATATAGACCATAATTTCTACCGACGTATTCAAAAGAATGAAGTCAAAGAAGCTCTTAAACATATGAAGGGTGGTAAATCGGTAGGACCATACAATATTCCTATAGAAGTTTGGGAAATACTAGGAGAAATAGGAATCACTTGACTCACAAGACTATTTAATGAAATATGGAGAAACCAAAAGATGCCCGAGGAATGGAGAGCGAGTACACTTATACCCATATATAAGAACAAGGGAGACATTTAGAATTGTGCGAATTATCGAGGTATCAAGTTAATGAGTCATACTATGAAATTATGGGAAAGAATTATCGAACGTAGGTTAAGACAAGTATCAAGTACAACAGAAAACCAATTTGGATTCATGCCAAGCAAATCTACTGTTGAAGCGATTCACCTTTTGAGACGTCTTATGAAACATTTTAGAGCAAAAAAGAAGACCTTCACATGATATTTATTAATCTAGAAAAAGCTTATAATAGGGTACCGAGGGAGGTTCTTTGGAAAACTTTGGAAAAAAGAGGTATCCCATTGACATTCATTAACCTTATAAGACACATGTATGATGGTGCAAAAACATGTGTGAGAACTCACGGAAGGAATGATAGACTTCTTTGAAGTTAATATTGGGCTACATCAAGGATCAACTTTAAGTCCATACTTATTTATAATGGTGATTAATGAGTTAACAAAACATATTCAAGATGAAGTACCTTGGTGTATGTTATTTGCAGATGACATTGTATTAGTGGAGGAGTCTAAGGAAAAAGTTAATAGAAAATTAGAACTATGAAGAGAAACATTAGAAAGCAAAGGCCTCCGACTTAGTAGAACAAAGACAGAATATATGGAATGTAAGTTTGATCATTTGGTTACTTCAGAGGACATAGAAATTAAAATTGGCACACATTGCATCCCCCAAAAGGAAAGTTTTAAATACCTAGGGTCAATTTTTCAAAGTGATGGAAGAATTGATGGAGATGTTACGCATAGAATTAATGCTGGTTGGTTAAAATTGAGAGGGGCATCAAGTATTTTTTGTGATAATAAGATACCATTAAAGTTAAAAGGTAAATATTATAGAGCAACAATTAGGCTTGCCATGTTTTATGGTTATGAGTGTTGGGCAGTTAATCATCAACATGTACAAAAGATGTCTCGGACAGAAACGAAGATGTTGAGATGGATGAGTGGTCATACAAGAAAAGACCGTATACATAATGAGGTTATTAGAAACAAATTAGGAGTGGCACCAATAGAGGATAAAATGAGAGAATATCGTTTAAGATGGTTTGGACATATAGAAAGAAGATCAAAAGAAGAACCTTTAAGAAGGTATGAAAAACTAAATTTGGAAAGTTAAAAAATGTAGAGGACGACCACAAAAGTGTTGGAAAGAAACAATAAAGAATGATCTAGCTTATTGTGAGTTAACTGCTAACATGGCACACGATAGGGATATGTGGAAACAAAGAATCCATGTAGCCGACCCCATCTAGTATGGGAAAAGGCTTAGTTGTTGTTGTTGTATTATTTTATATAAATGATAACATCTCATAAAACTAAAAGAAACTCAGTCAATATTCTGTGAAGTCTCCGTTTGGCATACCACTCAGCTACCTCTAAATCGGGCTTTTTAATTAAAAAGCAAGTAGTTCGTGTTGAGCTGAAGACAGGGGAAGTGCGAGACTGTTAAGAGTATCTGACACGGGATCAACATCCTGAAAGAATACGTCTGACATAGCACAAGCACATGATTCTAGATAAATGAAATACAACAAACAAAGCTGGCACTGACTAAGAAAATGATTATAGATTTTGTTCAGGTGATCACAGACATCAACATAAGCATTTAATGACTATATTACCTGGAAATGACCAACTACTCTTCTATATTGCCCAAAAAGATAGCCCATTTCCCTTGGACCAACACCCATGTCCTCTGCAGGAAGATCCTGAGGAAAAGCATTGCCGATTAAATTCAGAGTATAGACTAGATGCAACCTTTTTCTACTGAAATATTATAGTGGAGGATACTGTTACCAGGGATTTACAGATTAATTTGTGCTACCCACAAAGGTTTGTTTTAGGATGTGTGAGATAAAGTTGATAGGCCATTTCTACAACCAAAGGCACCATCTACCAAGTTGTTTAACTAGTTTTGACCTACAGTTTCCTTTCCAAAGAAAATTGGATGAGCTGCCCATTAATCACCCGTTGGAGTAGAGAAAGGAAGAAGCAGTCTTTTTCAGTTAGAAGAAAAAAAAAAGCACCGGCTATGTTGCAGCCATGAAAGAAAGCATAAAGATTATCTTACAGAAACCAAACAATCTCAAAGGAGTAGAAGTCATCCTCGAACACCATCTTCTCACTCCATTGTTCACCACCACACCCACAGATAACTATAACCCAGATTATTTTAAATTTTTTTCTTCTTGCTATTTGTGCAAGACCTAGTCAGTTACTTTATACGTACACTCTAAAATGAAAATAAGCAATGCCTCTTCTCTCTTTCGGAATGATGGCGCGGAGGATATGTATGGAAAGCAGGGAAGACCATATCTCAAATAAGATTTAAGCTTCTTGAGGAAGCATAAACATCAAATCAGTAGGTGGAGAACACTCAAGCGGGCCCCTAGGCATAAGTCTTACAAAGGGTAGAAGCAATATACACCTGAAGGAAGACTTAACCTCCTACCATAAAAGACTAACTCTTATAGGAGAAAATTTAATGATTCCTTATTGCATTTATCTGATTTATTATCTCAAGGCTAGGCAGCTATACATCATTCTGATTTTTAGACATTCACGTACTAAATGGAGTATACCAGCAAATTGTAGAAGAAAAGTGTTCACAAGAGTGTTAGTTTCAACAGAAGTTTACCTGATCAGGACCAAGATAACGGTGCAACTCATCCACAAAACTTTGGCAAAAGTGCATGATCTACAATAATAAATTTTACAACTCCTCTTAATAATAAGCATTAATGTGTCAAGCAAGATGAAGAATTTTAGTTCATCAGACGGATACTTAAAGTTCCAGCACATGCCACTAGTACCTCATTTTCACTTTTCCCTTTTGGATCAAAATCACTTCCACCAGCAGCACCTCCGAGCTTATACGGTGATAAAGCATTTCTCATTGTCTACAAGAAAATAAGAAAAGCTAAATCATTAAACATGCAATTCATCTGAAGTCAAGTCAACCAATCATATATGCACTATATGAACATTAATAAGTTGCAGCAGAAATCACAATTGTGACATAGGAACACCATTACTGAAACTAACAGGATTCAAAAATTTACACTGCAATGGCGGCCCTCGAGAAATTAACAACACAGAAAGAAGAGCTTGATTATTGCTCACTGTGAAATGAATGGCCACATGATAGGAAAAGAAAAAAGAGTGCATATTCTTCAGAGAAGCCCCTATACATGGTAGTTCAAAGCTCTTCACTGTTACTGTCAAATCGGAGAGCCATAAAAACAACAGTCAATCTTTAATCAAGATGTTATTCAGATGGTGAAGTAAATGTTATCCCATCTTTGTTGAAAAAACAAAAAAGAAAATGTTATCAACAAATAATACATGAGATATCAACTATGCAAGTTTGTTTGGGATGCAAAAGATTTAACACCACTAGATTCCATATACTGCAGCTCAACATAGAAGTCCTATGGGCAGGAAACAACCATGCAACATGAAGGTCAACAACATGGGGGAAAAAAGGAGAGGTTATAAAGCAAAAAAAGGCAGGTCAACACAGGTGTAGAAACAAAAGGAAAAGATAGAAGATGAAAAAGACACCTGCATCAACCTGGAAGAGCATGTGAAAGCATTATAAAGGAAAATCAATCTCCTAAAAAAGAAACTACCTGCTCGAATGCAAGAAACTTGGCAATACTTAAGTTCATAGTCGGGTGATATCTAAGGCCACCTCTACAAGGTCCCAACACTTGGCTGAAGTGTACACGAAAACCTCGGTTTACATGTGTCTCTCCATTGTCGTCAACCCATGGGACCCGAAATATAATAGTTCGCTCAGGTTCCAGCAAGCGTTCCAGAATATGGACAAATCTGGAAGAATTAAGCAAATATGAGGCTGAAGTTCATGTATTCATGGGCTGCCACTTAATCTAAATTATACTATGTATTATCATAAAACTGGAAATAACTTGATAAAAAGATCTTTGAAACCAGAAAACGTTCAATCCACTTATGGAGGTAACTCACTGGGTACTCTTAGCTAACACTGGTTCTAAAGAATGAACCACTTCTTGAACTGATTGTATAAACTCAACTTCATGAGGATCTCTTCTGAGAACAGCTTCAACAATGGAACCAGCAGATTTAGACATAAGAGCTGCATGAATCATTCCCCTGCACGTCAATTAAGCACTGGAATCTAGACAAACTAATATCAAAGATAAAAGCAAGAGTTGTGAAGAAATTGACACAAAATTATACTAATCGAATGAGAAGCACATGATTTTGCAATAAATCTTTTCAACAGATTATACTAACTAGGATGAAAAGATTTGATATTCTCAAGACAGTATTGGAGGAGTTCCCAACCAAAGTAACTTGAATGAGACATTTGAAGTCAAACGTGGCATAACAGCAGAAGCATCACTCATCTCTCCCCACAGACCCATGATGTTGCCATTGTGAGATTCTATGAGAAATCTAACATCTAGTGATGAACATGAATGCATGTCTTTGCATATGTACATTGTCCAATGGTGAATATCTATATTTATCTTTTTTCTTGTATTTTGTTGTCGATGAAAAAAAAGCATGTAATACCTAGGACTGGGTTAGGCTCAGACCCACCCATGGCAGATTCAAGTGTTAAAATAGAAAAGAAGAAACCATTAAGGTTACAGAGACCATTAACGGATAGGGACAACCCCCTATAAAATAGAAAAGAGATGTTTCCAATTTCAATCTTTCCTGCATCAATCTATAGCCGAAATCCGTAGTTTTCTAGCACACTAGATGCAAAGATGAAGGATGATAGATGGTGGATGGAGATAACTAAGGGGCCCAGGGAGACCGATTGGATCCATGGCCACCTCCTATGGTGGTCGAAGTTGCCGGAAAATGACGAAACAAACTGTCTAGGATTAGGTTTCCCCTTATTGCTTCCCAGTTGGATTTTCGGCCATTGGTGGCTGGCCAGCGATGGATCATATACCAATAGGTAGAGCTCATCGAGACAAATCCGCCAATATCTTGTTTGCTTGTTTCATGGTTGAATGAAGAAACCACGTCAAAAACGCCATAATTTTCATGGTTAGTGCTGACCTGTTTCGGCCAGTTGGGTCAGGTCGGGTCAGATCAAGTCTGTTTTGGTCATTTTGTGGCTCCTTAGCTGTTCAGGCTCCGATTCAATTGCAGTTTGAACCATTGGACTCATAGATGAGTAATCTATAAGTCTATGATATTTTAATACTTAGTAATTAAATTAACGTAGATTTATTGAATAAAGTTGGACATAGAAGATTTTACTAGGATCTAATATTAGTATTTTCGTGATTCTGCAGTCTTTTGTTGTCTGATTTAGACACAGTTTGGAGCGACGGACAATGTACTTTAATCTAAACTTTATTTGTGCATATTTTATTACCAGATTAAAGTGGTTTGAGGTGAAAGTTGTCAATCCACATTCTTGAGGTTTGAAATAAAAGCTTCTTTTAATTAAATAAACTTGTCTCGGTATGATAAGGCTATGGGATGCTTATATGTTCTTAATCATGCATATGATACTACTTGTGCTTTTAGTTTATAATGATGTTAAAATCGTCAATTGAATTATGTTATATGTAATGATGTGGATGCTAGATTTAGATATGAGTTACATGGTTTGCGCTGTGTATATGATCATATATATATATATATATGAACAGGAAGTGTGGAGTGTGTGCTGGCTATGGTCAAGAAAGTCACAGTATGTTTGAGCTATGTTGTCTGATGCATGCATGCACAGTAAGTTTATGCAGAAACATGTTTTCAAGGCAAGTTGCAGGCTCTGTTTGTGGCGATAGGTGTGACTAAGTGGGTGCTTTGTGAGAATAGATAATCTACACTACATATGGACTCTGGCTGTGAATATATATGTACGTTCATGATGTGGATATATGTGATTATATAACTATACATGCATTTAGTTTTCAATGTACATGATTATCTATGTGGTTTGATGTATACACATACCTTTAGTGCTACCATGTTGGGCTTGGATATTCACTATTGGTGTGAGCTGATTGCACTCACCCTGCTTCACCACAGGTACTTGTAGATAGGCTAGCAACTGAATTTGGAGAGAACAACTAGATATGCAATGGTTTGGGTTAAGGTTACACTAATTTGTGAATTAATGTATATTGTCATACCTGGTTTTTTATTTTGTAATATATAGAGTTGAGATGCAATTTATTTGGATTTAGTGAGTTGAATATTAACTGAGATTTGGTTTATATTTGGAAGTTTTAGAATCTCACGCCTCAGGCTCCTGCACCACGTCATGGCTTATGGCGAGGTTGACCTTGGTAGGGCCCACGAACTCGGGGGTGTGAGAACATTTCCCTAGTGCTAGTGAAATTAGAACAATAAGAACTTAGATGCAAAAAGAGTACAGGTGTTGTTACACTTTGCATGCTCTAGAGCTCAGAAGACAACTGGCCTTTTTTAGAAGTTGCGGACTTGGTAGCTAAATTCAGTAATTCACATCTAAGTAAATTAAAGTGGTTAAGAGTGAGCATTCATTATAATGTTTGGGGAGAAAAGAAAAATCAGGATATTCTATAATAGAAAAAGCTATAGGTGGCATGTCCACATCCAGTGAAACTTATTCTAACTCAACAAGATCATGGCATGCTATAGTGTGATAATGGCAGTCTAAAAGAAGATTTTGCAGCCATGTCCTACAAACTCATATTGCTGATACACAGACCAAACATTTCCACAGTTGCGAATCTGACAGAAAGCAACATGGTTGTGCCACATCCTACTGTTACAATGACAGCCAAAACTGGCAACTTCTTTCCAATACTTTTTAAGGTAAAGATCGTTTCTTGAAACCAATAAAAAGAACTATGTTGGCATATTCCCTATGCTACATACTTTTCCCTCTTAATGTGTTTAACATGCAATGTGAAGTCCCAGTTTGTATCCAGAAATATGTATAAGAAACATAAAAAGGTAAAATGACATGAAAGTGAGAAGCTAAAAAAGAAAAGGAAAAGTCTGCAAACCAACAAAATGCTTAGTTTAGTGAAAAGAACAATGGTTTCACAGTCCAAAAGAGTTAAGTACTTCCCATGCCAGAGGCTGATATAATACTGAGAAATTTCCTGGGGAACTACTGAAGCTAACTAGAAGAGCTGATGAAGCTGACTAGCATTATCGTCTACAGCAAAGAAAAGGGCAAGGTAGTTATAGTTACCTTTTACATAGATTGGTCTCTCCACAGGTGAAGGGTTCTTATCCTTGGAGGCAAGTTGGAGACGAACAGCCTCCTTATGAAGTAAACTGTTGTTGTGCTCTTCAAGAGCGCTCATCTGCATATTCCTACTGCCCTCATTGCCATAAGGGTTCCTCCTATGCTTCCTCCCATACTCTCTACACACTGAACAGAAAATCCTTGTTGTTCCATCAAAAACATCTACATAAGCCCACTTGTATGTATCAGCCCACTCTTCCCTCCACTTCTTTACTACCTTTTTCTTCCTCTTGGTCTGCTGCAATTTTACCAATTCTTGCTCTTCACTCGGTCCGGTAGCCATGAGCAAATGCTTGTGATCTTCCTGGTCATCACCAGGAGGTTCCTGAGGGATCCCTACGAGGGGCGCGTGACCAAATGATGGATCCTCGTCTCCAGGCCCCATCTCTAAATCAATTTCCTCCCCGATTTCGCGGACAACCAAGGGATGCCTCTGTGCTTGCCGAAGAAGATTCATTTCATCTATTGAAGGATTCATGCCTAATGTCCTGCCTGATATCAGCATTCAGCCTGTCTAATTACTATCACGAAACTCACTTCATATGCTTGATCCTTTTACCACCACTAATCCAAACGACTCAGAGCCTCTTCCGTTGACCTAAACCGAGAAATTTCGAACGTACAAACAGTAGCCCCACTTAAAAACGCAAGAACAGACACCCTAAAACCATCCTACGAAAACCCAATGCTCAATGAAGAAAATTACAATAAATTGTCCAAAAGAAAACTACCGCCATTTCCAATTTACTTCTTCTGATGACCTCTGCCACTAAAACTTGCAATTTTTCTCCTACTATAAAAGATTCGATGATCACCGTATCTCAACACTTGCTACAAGAATTGAAGAAAACCCAGAAGTCAACTATTTTTCTACCTCAATGGTGAACACCGAGTGGTACTCGCGACTAAGCGAACCAAATCAATATCTGACAGAAAATCCAACACCCATTCGGAAAAGAGAGAATCGACTGATTCGTCAGAACCCACGATCGAGATCATTACGTACCATGAATATTGATGAGAGGGGACCCAAATTCCACTTTTGAACTTCGAGTGAGTGGCAAAGAGAGACAGAGGGAGGGGGAGGGGGATCTGTAATGTTTTTTTTTCCTTAATTGATTGGACACAGACAAACCAAGCTAGGCTTTTGGTCTCTGTACCCTTGCGTATAGTCTGCCTCCAACTTGTGCAGTTCCGCCGCTTGTTTTTACCTCTCCCCGCTTTTTCCGAGCATCTAAGAGGAAACTCACGTGACTGCCGGCGCTCTCTCTGTTTCTCTCTCTCTCTATATATATATATAAAGAAGTGATAAGTACACGTATAAATGTACGTGCAAATCAACTTAACTTTATCATTTGGTTGAGATGACTACAGTTTACACATAAATTTACGAACTGTTCATGTTGGGCTTGTTTCATGTGCAAGCTGCCACATGTTCATAAAACAATTTATGTTACGTTAGAACATGTTCATGAGCTATTAATTGTTTCATAAAGTTCGATCAAGACGAGTTTGTTTGTACTTGTGCTCAGTTGAACTTGTTTGAACTCATGTTAGACTAACTTTTAGAAGATGTCTATTAGCTTGTTCGTTTCAGGTCTACCTTCAAAAGAGTCTTACCATTACTTAAAGGAACCCCTATTGTTTAGCTACAAGTGGTCTACGGTAACCATTGAAGGACACGCAGTAGAAATAGACTCAATCTAAATTAAGTCATTTTGCACTTAAGGATTTGGGAAATTGATATTCTTTTTAATTCCAAGTGTTTAACCGTTAATAATTAACATATACAAAAGATATCTATAACAAAAATGAACATGTTAAGATGAATGGTCACACAAGAAAAAATTTGTATAATGAGGTTATTAGAAACAAATTGAAAGTAATACCACTAGAGGATAAAACGAGGAGAAATCATTTAAAACAATTTGAACATATAAAAAGATAACAAAAGAAAGCTCTAGTAAAAAAGTATGAAAAACTAGTTTGTATGTGAAAGTGTTAAAAGAGGAATAAGAAGAGGACGATCACAAAAGTATTGGGAAAAAACAATAAAGAATGATTTAGCTCATGTTCAGTTAATTGTCAGTAAGACGCATGAAAAGCTTTGTGGAAACAAAAATCCATTTAGGTGACACCATATACTATGAAAAAAGACTTAGTTATTGTTGTTATACAAGGTGAACCACAGTTTGATATCCGCTCCAACTGATATTTGAAAAACAAGAAAATACCTATAGCCAAGGTCAAATCCGTAGTCTATACTATATAGTGCACCCCACTCTCCACAGCTGTGCAGGCCATTAGCCCCCACTGTGAGTTGTAGATGAGCTCACTTCACTCAATTACCAGCTGATTCATGATCTTCAGTGAGCTGATTATGTCTTCAGCACTTTTTGAAGTTACGGCGTATAGGCTTCTCTTTCTGTGCCTTTTCTCTTTTACACTTGAGACCTCATACTTGAAGGTTGTCTCGAGGCACCCGAGGCTTCTTTATCTTGAAAGTGTTGGGTGCAGTTGTGTTTATGCATATTCTTATCGAATTATGTTCATGAAATATGTTACATTTTGTTTTGATAAGTTTCACTTAATGGGCTTCAATACTTTCTGTTCTTTTGTTTTGGTAGGTACCATTTAGGTTGTTAAGTGACCACTTTAGCATTTTAGTGGTCTAATCTAGATTTGGGTTTTCACACTTGTGAATACATACGAGGTCACAGCTAACGAATCCACACGAAGGGCACAGGCCACATTGCTCAACCCCGAAGGTCTGTTGTGAAAATATGGGGAGAAATGCCCGCTATGTGCGCTAATTGAACCATTCCTATCACCTTATTTTTCTTGCCAAAACAAGCAAGAGGCCTGTATGCGCACAACGTTCCTTCCTCGCAAGTCTTCGAGCCAACCCTCTAGTTATACGAGCTGGAGGCTTCTATAGCAAGTGCGATTTTAAATAAAAACGAGTGGAGTACTTTGAACATGTCATTAGATGATGCAAAAACGACTCGTCCTAATCAAAGCTTTTTGAATTTGGAAATCCCCAGTTTGCTTTCCAAAAAAAAGAGGAGAAAAATGGTGATCAACACTTTCTTCCTCGACAAGAAGAGACTCTAATGAGAAGCAATGTCCAGTGTGTGTGTGTGTGTGTGTGTGTGTGTGTGTGTGTGTGTGAGAGAGAGAGAGAGAGAGAGAGAGAGAGAGAGAGATGCAGTCTAAGATTCCCACCACTCAATGAGCGAAAGGGAAAAGGTGTGGATTACGAAGTCAAATCAATGAGTTTGTAGCCAAACCTTTCCTATCACAGATGCAATCTAAGATGCCCATTGAAAAGGAATGGATTACGAGGTTAAATCAAGGAGCTCTCACCACCACAAAAAAAGTTAAATCAAGGAGCGGTTGCATGTTTCATCACAAAAGCATGAAGTTGCACCCTGAAACGGCAGGGGACTCTAGCGCTGCTCCTGCTGGCGGGGAGTTCGACTCCTAGAGGGTGCATGTGTGTGTGTTGGGCTTCAGCCTCCTCTTGTAACCAAAAAAGAAGCAGCATGAGTTATATTGCATATAAGACATGTATACTAGTAAACATGAAATAACATTAAAATAATAATGGTGAAGGTCCCCAAATTTACAAGATATGAGATAATGAACAAATTTAACATAATCATGATCTAAAACCAAATTCTAGAAGCAAACACATCACCTCCAAACACTTCACTCCATCTTCCCCATTTCCATTTAAGTCGGGGGAAATTAACAGTGCACCTTGAGATGAGATGGCTACGCACATCTTGGCTTACCTCAGAATGTATAAAAAGCGCAACCTCGACCAAACCGGCACACCTGGACAGTATAAAGAAAATGAAGGAGCAAACAGCTTCCACATCCTTTATCAACAAATGCGCAACCAGTTTCTTTAGGTGTTGCCACCCTCCCCAAATACTAAAGTCACCTTTACAGAAAGATGCCTGTAACTCAGACCAGGCCACGGGCCCAAGGGAGAGGGTCCTCACATTGGTAATGGTATGCACCACATCCTTAGGATCAATATTCTTCTCGGGAATTTTAGGAGGTACAATGAAGAAAGAGGATTTCTCACATATCAGGTTTTCAACAGTTTCAACCCCTGACAGTAATAAAAAGATCCCAAATAGTTCAGCAGAAATAACATGTAGAGTTCGCAAATTGAGAAATTTTTCCACTTTGAAGGTATCACTTATGTTGCTGATTGAGAGAAACAAAGTAGACAACATTGGAGCCTTGAGAATGAACCTTCTGGGTCTCACACATTTCAACCTAAGCTCAATGAGCTTAGGAGTATCTATAGTCAGTGAAGTAGGATAGTTGGATACGACCCAGTGACAGGTTTTGAGCTGAGGGAATTGAAGCTTTGGATCCTTAAGTCCACCAACACTAATAAGGTATAGTTTCTGCAGAGCTGGAAAACAAGAGTTCAAACAGTCGAGATTCTCATCATCTAATCTTACGTAATCAAGTGTCAGACTCGTAAGCATTGGCATTCTCTTCATTCTCTCCAATGATAACCAAGCATTTTTCAGCTCCAAGTTATGCAGCAAACCGCCTGGAGGAAGCAAAATGCATTAAAACTTGAATAACAACGGCCATCAAATACCCCACTGGTGCAAGTATGTAATCACAAGTGAAAATATATGACAATGAAGATCAACATAAGAGCTATTAAGAACAACCTACATGATATACAAGAACATTCGGTCATTTGCCACATGACGAGGGTCAGATGTCCCTCGCATCAGACTGATATGTTCACATGGTTAACCTATCCCTTCTCAACATGCATATGCAATCAAAATTAATAAAGGAAACCATATTTCATAAGCAAAGGATTGATAAACATTTGAGCAAACTTGCTTTTATTTTCATTCCTGATAAAATGATTGGGCTGCAGCAGCGACCAGGACCTCATCGTTCAATTATAAAGATGTGAAGTCTTGAGTTTAAGCGCATAGGGAGCAAATCATTTATGAAATTAGCTGTTCTTCCATGTTGACAAAGTTTTTGTGAAGCCACACAGCACCAAAAGGGTATACCAGCTTGCAAAAAGAATATGTGAATTTAAAAAAATGGGCTCAAGTACCCAGAGATCTCCACTTTGTAAAGAAAATGTATCATGGAGCAACAACTTGTGGTTCAGACTCGTCGATTTAGTTGATCTTAATATTCACATTCCACCTATAGTCTGCACTAAGATCATTCCTCTCCACCTTGGTTATGGATGAACTGCCAAAGCATATTCAAAGTCATTACGAGTTAATAAAAAAATTTATAGCAGATAGAAAGCATAGAAATGAAGGACTTTAGTTAAATAAAACAAACGCAGAATATATATATATATATATATATATATATATATATATATATATATATATATATATATATATATATATATATATATATATATATATATATACAAGTTTAGTATCTTAGTTGAAATAGATGATTCACAAGTTAAAATTGCTAGGCATCGCAGCATCAAGGAAGATAATTTTGAATATTTACTCAGTGTTCCAAAGGCTGGGAGAATTGGTAAATATAACGCATGCAGAATTAGTATAGGTTGGATAAATGAAGAAAGTTCATCACGTGTTTTGTGTGGCAATACCACTGAAGCTCTATGGCAGCAAGTATGTGCAAGAACATCGGTACGAGCAAAAGACGTTTCTGACATATACTGAAGAATGGTCAAGGAGAGATCAAATCCATGTTAACGGTATTAGAAAGAAAGTTGGTTTAGCATCAATAAAAGCTAAATAAGAGAGACACACATAAAAGCTACTTTAGAAGAGGTAGAAGAAGGCCTCAAAATCATTGGAGGGGACCAATAAAACTTGAAGTTGTTATTTTTTTAGTATATGGCACAAAATAGACCAATTCGAAGAACACGAATTCAGGTAGACAACCCCACTGAGCATGGGATAAGGCTTTCTTTTTCTTTGTTTTCTAGTGGCATGTGGGTTTGACTCTGCAACGGCTGGTCCCGAGCCCAGATGCAAAAGGAGGAGGGTTAAACTAGGCATCTGACAACCAGACTTTGAAGGATCTCCTATAGATTATAGGTTTTATGAGCATTTTCTTGCGACATCTCTTCTTATGGGAGCATTCTTTCTTAGCGACACACTACTGAGCTTGAAAACCATGAAAATTAAGCAAGGCCTCTATGTTCTAGCCCAATTGTAGTGAATAAATTAAAGAAACAGTTCCTATATCATGAACGAGTATGGGTAAAGAAGCTAATCCTACTAAAGGGTTTCCATATTTTTGGCATGTGAAGAATAATGAAGCTAGTCCTACCTTCTTAGTGACAAACTACATAACCTAAATATAATAAAAAGTAAGCAAGGCCTCTACATCCTCGCTTGAAAGTATTCATTTCTATATCATGGACGGGTATGGATCAATATTGTTGTTTGAACATAGTGATGGGATCTCTTCACTTTTGACATGGACCGATATAAAATATAAGGAAGTTAGTCCTAGATAACAAACTAATGGAAGTGGTAAATACTATATTTAGGAGGAAGATTCACATTCTACATTTACAACAAAAAAGCTAAGGAGATTGAAACACAAGTTTTAAATTATAATATTCCGAAAAAGAAAAGACTCGAAATAGAGTTGGCATCATTGTAAATAAGCATTTAAAAGGATAGTAATAATAGATATAATGGCATGGTGACCCAATTATGATGGTGAAATTCGTGTTAGGAGTGAAGGCTTTGAATATTGTTTGTAACTATGCACCTCAAGTAGGATTGTAAAGAAAGTATAAATAAAACATTTTAGGAGCTAGATAAGGCAATTTAAAGAATTCTACGGATTTAAATTCACGGCTAAGAGCTTAGGAGGGGTACCCTCACGACGAGCCGTCAATTGCTACAAAGGAGGATGCTCTTACTTCTGCTTTGAGCCTCTTATGGAGATTAGCACACACCAGAGGGTGGTGACAAAGCTAACATCTCTAGAATAAGGGAGGAAGTGACAATTGAAGAAACCTTTTTTCTGAGAAGAACGGGTGCATCCTACCTTACCAACACCAAGAGGTGAAATGAATTACAAGAAGTTTTTATGGAATCCTTCTTTGTTACTGGGTCGAAACCAAAGCCAACATGTCTAAAAAGGAAAACAAGGAGGTTGTAGGGTCTTTTCCTCGAACAAAGTGAAGAACTCCATTCACCCATGTAACAAAAAACAAATAAGGGCCAACCCTTCTTTATGCACTGCTTCATCCAAGAAGGAAAATGAGCTTTGCTCCTCTAGGTGCTAGGACCTCTTTCGAGAAGGATTTTTTTTTGTTGCATCTGAGATGAGATGCAAAAGAGAAAGCTTTTTCTATCGATAAAAAATGAATTGACTATGTTGGTATTGCTTTGTTTTTCTCCTCTTTCCTATCAGCGAGTTCCGATCCTTTTGTTACCGTCCAAAAGAAACTTTTCTCCTCCTCACCCATTTGATTTTAGATGAAGAAGATGTGGAAGTACGCTTCTCTCTACTCTATAAGAGCAGTGCATTATAAGAAGGCATACCACACATTTCTACCAACATATATACGTCATTTCTATCGACATATTCAAAATAATGATGTGAAAGAGGATCTTAAACCTATGAAGTGGATAAATCTGTAGGATGTGAATATTCTTATATTTCTATAGAATTATGAAAATCCTAGGTCTCACATGCTTACGATGTTGTATCATACGACATAAGTTATCGTTCTGTATCATGAGATACAACATGTATCATATGATACAAAGCGTATAGCACGTATCGTACGATATAACAGACACGCCTTGAGACTTTATAAAAAGCTTATTGGTGGAACAAAACCCCACGTTTCTGTAGGGTATTTGGCTTCCATATGTGTCTTCCCACTGCTCTAAGGCGACTTCCACCTAGGGTGAGACATCTCCAACGATTTTCAAGGGTCTACAACACCACCATCACTCCGACAATGACAACACCAAAAATCTGACGGTTGTAGTATAGCTTTTTTCCGCTTTTTCTCCATATATTTAGTATTTTTTGTGTTATTTATTTTTTAATGATAATATATGAAATGCGTGAATATCGTTTCACTGTATTTGTGAAGTGGGAGACACTCTATTAATCTAATTGAGTGTTTTGGTGGTTTATGAAGTGAAGATTGGGGATTTATGAAATGCTTTTATTTTGAGGTTTATTAAGATTAAAGGTATCTGTATCGTATGTATGGTGCGATACGTATCGTATCGTGGTACGCCATAATATGATACAACACTCTGAATTGCAAAGTGTTGTGTATTGTACAGTATCGTGCGATATGACACCATATCACACGATACGGCACGTATCGCCCATATTGTATTGGCGATATGACAACAGAAACCCGCATTTTTTGTGGGTTTCTGGCTTTTGTTCACAGCTTCTCAACGCTCCTCAAAGCTCTCTCCAGTGGCTCACACCCTCCTTGGTGTCTGCATAAGGCTCCCAACTCGAATTGTGGTACATTTTTTACGTTTTTCAAAAAAAATTCTTTGTATTTGTTGTTTTTTGGTGATATTTGTACTTTTTTTTAATGACAAAACATGAAGTTAAGAAGTGCGTGGACATGATTTTTATTGCATTCGTAAAGTGGGAGACATTCTATTTTAGTGTTACGTGAAGATTGAGGATTTATGAAGTGCTTTTATTTTCAGATTTTTTATTAAATTGAAGTGCTAAATTGAGATGGCAAGAATAGGTATTAGGGACTCACAATCTTGGTCTGATGATCTGGCATGGCAGTGGGGTACATCAATTGAGGGAAACATATTAAAGATCAAATGTTTGTTTTGTGAGAAGGTAGTTAGTGGTGGAATTTCACGATTGAATCATCACCTAGCAAGGAACTAGGAAAGAAGTTGCTCCTTGCACGTGGAGAGTTAAAAACAACAACAACAACAACTAAGCCTTTTCCCATACAAGACGGGGTCGGCTACATGGATTCTTTGTTTCCACAGATCCCTATCGTGTGCCATGTTAGCAGTTAACTCACAATAAGCTAGATCATTCTTTATTGTTTCTTTCCAACACTTTTGTGGTCGTCCTTTACCTCTTTTAATACTTTCCAAAGTTAGTTTTTCTAACCTTCTTATAGGTTCTTCTTTTGATCTTCTTTCTATATGTCCAAACCATCTTAAACGATGTTCTCTCATTTTATCCTCTATTGGTGTCACTCCTAATTTGTTTCTAACAACCTCATTATGTATATTGTCTTTTCTTGTATGACCACTCATCCATCTCAACATCTTCGTTTCTGTCAGAGACATCTTTTGTACATGTTGATGATTCACTGCCCAACACTCATAACCATAAAACATGGCAAGCCTAATTGTTGCTCTATAATATTTACCTTTTAACTTTAATGGTATCTTCTTATCACAAAAAATACTTGATGCCCCTCTCAATTTTAACCAACCAGCATTAATTCTATGCGTAACATCTCCATCAATTCTTCCATCACTTTGAAAAATTGACCCTAGGTATTTAAAACTTTCCTTTTGGGGAATGCAATGTGTGCCAATTTTAATTGTCAAAAATTGTCAAAAAATCATTAAATGACAATGTTTGCAGATAATTGAGAGCATACATGAGAGGAGACAACAGAAGAAAGATTTAGAGATGTTTGAGGAAGATGATGATAATGCTATTGGACTGAGTGATAGTATTCATTATGATAGTATAATAGAGGTTGGTAGTAGTAGCAGTTTTCGACTATCAACCAGGGGAAAGAGGATCTTTGAAGATTTTGTAATTGGAAATAATAGAAGAAGAAGTAGAGGAAGAGCTTCTTATGGCATACAATCGTTTTTCCCTCCTAGCACTACACACGGTGTTAAACCTTGAATTTGTGTTCCTATGGCTTCAGAACAACTTCATGAGCAGGAAGATCTTGCAATGGGTAGATGATTTTAAGATGCATGTGTTCCATTTAATGCATCAAATAATTTTTATTTTCAAGCAATGACAGATGCAATTGCTAATATTGGTCCAGGATACAAGATACCCTCTTATCAGAAGTTGAGAGGAAAGCTATTAGGTAAGATTATCCTTGAAGTGTGAGAATATTATTCAACTTTGAGAGTCTTGGAAGGAGATAAGATGCACTATCATGGCAGACTGATGGACAAATAGGCGATAAGGACTTTGTTAAACTTTCTTTTCTATTGTCATAAAGTACTTATATTTTTTATATCTCTAGATATGTCAAAGGAGAGACATAGTGTAGAGATCCCAAGGCAAGAGTTTGATAAGGTGATATCTGAGGTTGGACTAGAGAATGTAGTCCAATTCATTACAAATAATGCAACTAACTATAAAGCAGTTGGAAACGAGTTAACAAATACTTATGAGACTTTTTATTGAACACTATATGCAACCCATTGTTTAGATCTCATCCTCCAGGATATTGGTGACAACTGAGTGTTGCCAAGATATCACCAAATTTATCTAAAACTATACCTTTGTATTATGATGCATAGGAGTGAAAAACTTGGTTTATGTGATACATATTCTATTTGTTGCCATGCTATTATCTATGTGCTTATTGCTGTTTCTCAGTCTTGGTTGATGAAGTCATCATATCTAGTTAGAAGTGAATGTTGTCGAGCACCTTTGTCAACAATAAGGCTCTAGAGTCTAGATTCTCTTGCATACCTTTTTTTAATCTTTTCATATACTCATTAACTTTCTTCTCAAATGAACATCCTGTATGGGGGAAATTTCTTCGATTTCCTTTATGTTTTGGTTGGGAACTCCATTAGATGTTTCTTAGGGATGTTATATCATCTTATATTGGTTTTATTTGTTTTATAAAGCGATTTCCTTGTTGAGACATGTCTTGTTTTTCAACATTCCGTTCTAAAGAAATTTAACACTTCACATTTGCACATGCATGGGGGCATTTAGTACTTTGACATTTGCACATGCACGGCTATTCGGTGATTTGTGGATATGGCCAACTTGGTTTCACTTGACTGAGCCTATATTCATCGGCTATATCACACGAGTGCGGGTGCGGACACGGGTGCGGGTGCGGACATGGGTGCTGGTGCGGGATATGACAAATTTTAAAAAATTCGAGTGCGACGACACGGCTAGGGTATATAATATTCAAGCTACAAAAGTGAGACATCAATTAACATAAGTATATGACAATATCAAGTACACAACTTTATATTAAAGCAAAACACATAAACGGTAAACAACTACTAATTTCATCATAATACACAAGTAAATTTTCACATATCCGGACCCATTTATCCAAAAAGACCCGAACTTCAAAATCGATACTAGATTTTGAAGCGTGGAATATCCACACAAAAGGAAGTGAAAAGGTCCGCGTTGAGATATTTTTTTTTATGTTCATCGGCGGAGTTTCATGGGAGATGATAGAAGACAAGTTGAAGGAGCATTTTGGAAACTATGGTGAGGTAAGTCAGGTGGTCATCATGGGAGATACGGTCAGAAGTCGACTAAGAGGCTTCAATTTCATCGTCTTCGTAGATGACTCCCTCTTTGATCGGGTTCTCCAAGATAAATACACCATAGACGGTAGAACCGTGAGTTACAAAAAAAAATTATATTTTTTTTGCCATGCCGCACTGACATGGTGTCGGTGTCGCACCCATGTCGAGATTGACACTCCACCTCTTAGAAGTGTTTGTGTGACTTAGTTCATCGATTGGCATCTAGTAAATGCATACAGGAAGTGTCTAGTTTTATTTTTAATTATCAGTGGTTAGAGAAGTATATCCTTAACATGTAAACTTTGAGTTCTCAAATGTACCATCTACCACTTCACATGCAAAACATTTTGTCACTAACACTTTATAGTCAATACAATCTATGATTCATATTTTTTCTTGGAGTATCGGAACATCATCCGATAAGCTAATGGAGGTGGTAGATACTATGATTCGGAGAAAGATTCATATTCTATGTTTACAAGAGACAAAGTGGGTTAGAAAAAAAGCAAAGGAGATAAAGGATACAAGTTTTAAATTATGGTACTTAGGTAAGAAAAAGACTCGAAACGAAGTTGGTGTTATCATAAATAAAGATTTAAAAGATAGTATAGTAGACATACAACGATATGGTGACCAAATCATGATGTTGAAATTAGTGTTAGGAACAGAGGTTTTGAATATAGTGTGTGCTTACGCACCCGAAGTAGGACTAGAAGATAGTATTGTTAAGGAAAGTCGTCTTGACATGTAATGAGAGTCTAGTCATGTAAATAAGTCCTGTCTTATGTTAATGTGTCATTTTGAGTCTTATGTCATCTTAGAAATAGTTAATTCTGAGTAGGAGTAGATTAGGAAATTAAGTTAGATAGGGTATTAATAAGTGATTAGAGTTAGAAAGAAGGTTTAAGAAAGAGAGGGGTACGGCTGCACAGGAGAAGCCGATTTTGGGCTTAAGGCAGATTGGAGGAATGCCTCCAATCTACCATTCATTGTAAGTTCTTTTTATGTTTAATAATATGAAGTTCAGACGTCCAGCGTATTCTTAAATGGAGCTGCTCTCCCTGTGATTCCGTGTTTGCCAGCCTATTGTCCAGCGACTTTTCTTGACTGGCGCTGTTCTTGAAGTCTCTTTTTTCCCTGCACAGTCGTAGTGAATTCTTTTTCTGTTTTGAGCCTTACCATTGGCCACCTTCATCTTCTTCATTGTTGCCTACATGCATTCTGTCATTGCTGCGTATCCCCAGGCATCTCCAGGCAGTGATCATCCTTCCTTGCGTTACACTCTTCCAGTATATGAAACTGCGTCTTCCCAGTAACGGACTGCCATCTTTATGAATTTTGTGGATCTGTTCCTTGATGGTCTGAGGCATTCTTTACCACATTGACATCCACTGCCATCGTTTTGCTTACTATTGTCTTGTACCCTGCACTTGATTTTGTTCCTTCTCATTTCGTCTTTCATGGCTGACAAGGGGAAAGGCATTAACCTTTCTTCTCATATTGGTGAATCCTCTGGTCTCTTTGACAAACCGGACCATCTTCAGATTACCACGACTAAACTGGATGGACGTAATTACATGGAATGGGAACGCTCTGTGGAACTCGCCATTGTAGCAAGGGGGAGATGGGAACATTTGATAGGTCACTCCTCCATTCCAACGTCACATGAAAG
Source organism: Brasenia schreberi (assembly GCA_036023115.1). Lineage (NCBI taxonomy): Eukaryota > Viridiplantae > Streptophyta > Magnoliopsida > Nymphaeales > Cabombaceae > Brasenia > Brasenia schreberi. The sequence continues at coordinate 8,141,339 of JAYKKT010000080.1, read as the reverse complement.
TCTTTATTCCACCTGAAAAAGAGAAGATGCCTTACTCTCATCGTGGTTGCTCCAGTCCATGATTCCATCCATTGCTAAAACTTTCATGTTTTTAGATTCTGCCCATGTCATTTAGTGTGTTGTTGCTGAGGCTTATTCCCGGAAGAAGAATGTTGCCAAGAATATGAGATTCTAGAAAGTGCAAACAAACCAATCGATCTATCAGTACATACTATACAGACCTTCGTGGTCTTTGGGATGAACTCTTCTACTATACTAATATCCAGTGTTCTACTTGTTATACTGAACGACAGGCTGCGCTTAAGAAAAAAAAAGTCTTTGATTTATTGTGGGGTGTAAATCCAGAATTTGAATCAGTCAAACTGAATATCTTAGGCAGAGACGAACTTCTATCTTTGGGCATTGTTTACTCATTATTAATCAGAGAAGAAGACCGCAGAAATCTTGAGAAGGATCAGCTTCTTACTCCAGACCAGCATACACTTCAGGTTAGAGACGACAGTTTATATTTTCGTGGCAGAGGAGGCCTTCAGAGTCATGGATGTGGCCGTGGACGACTTACTTCAGAAGATAAAAATAAACTGGTCTGCTCCCATTGTGGTAAATCACGTAATACCAGAGATCATTGTTGGGAATTACATGGTAAACCAGATTACTATCGACCTCGCCCTCCCTCAGTCCACTCCGCAGACAACACTCCCAGCACTGATGGCATGCAGGAGATTCTCAAACGACTCGAGGGTCTTGAACAACGATTCTCTGAAAAACCCTCTACTCCTCTCAACCATGCTACGATAGCTCAGGCTACCCATACCGTTACGAGTACTCTTTTCTCTCCTTCAACTTCAAAAACTTGGATAATTGATTCAGGGACTACAAATCATATGGTGAGCGACTCCAAATATTTTTCCACTTACCAGACTCTTACAGATCAGGCACCCATTAAATTGGCAGATGGTTCCTTAACTTACATGATTGGGCAGGGCAGTGTCTCTACATGTCTTTCCGATTTACTATCTGTATATCATGTTCCGAGTTTCCCGCTTAATCAACTTTCCGTCAGCTCTTTAACTCGTACCTTAAATTGTTGTATGACCTTTCATCCTACTGGTTGTGTCTTTCAGGATCTGAAGACAGGGAAAATCTTTGGACATGGTAAATTACAAAAGATCTGAAGACAGGAAAAATCTTTGGACATGGTAAATTACAAAGAGGATTATACATTCTTGAAAACTCGTCTCCGCCTTCCACCTCCTGCAGTGTCTCATCTACACCCGCTCCCGATGCAGATCTTTGTCTTTGGCATTATCGTCTTGGTCATCTCCCAGTGTCCAAGATTCCATATATCATTCATCAGTTCCGCGTCAAGTCCAATAAATTTCAGTTACAATGTGAAGTTTGTCAATGGAGGAAACACCAGAGGGTCTCTTATCCTTTAAGTGATTCTCACCGATCTCAACCTTTTGAGCTTATTCACTCTAATGTATGGGGTCCTAGTCCAGTCACCTCTTTATTTGGTCATAAGTATTTTGTATCCTTCATTAATGATTGTACTCGACTTACCATCGTGTACTTAATGAAATCAAAGTCTGAAGTTGCTTCTATTTTTCCCATTGTGCATAAATTTATTTCTACTCAATTCCATGCCACTGTTAAAATTATTCGATCCGATAATGGGGGCGAATATGTTGGGACTGAGTTAGCAAAGTATCTCCAAGCCCAGGGCATTGTTCATCAGACTACCTGTCCTTATACACCTCAGCAGAATGGTCTTGCTGAACGACGGAATCATCATATTCTAGAGGTTGCCCGAACTCTTCTCCTTCAAAGTAATGTTCCCAAATTCTATTGGGGCGAAGCTGTCCTTACTGTTGTTTATCTTATAAATGGCATGCCCAATAATACTCTTCAGGGGGAGAGTCTTATTCATACTCTTGATAAAGCCTCCAAACCTTTTCATCTTATTCCTCGTCTCTTTGGGTGTACCTGCTTTGTACATATTCCTCTTCCTCATCGTGATAAACTTGATGCCAAGTCCGATAGTGTATCTTTCTGGGCTACTCGACTTCTCAAAAGGGATATAAATGTTATGATCCCTTGCTTCAAAAACTATACGTTTCCAGGGATGTTACTTTCTTTGAACTTACCCCTTATTATTCTCCTTCCATGGAAGCTTCTACACCTGCTAATTGTGTCCTTCCACTAGTTCCTAGTGAGGGGGAGTATCATGAGATAGTTGAAATTCAGAGTGCGAACCAACAGCCATCTAAAGAGATTCTGACGTACAAAAAAGGACACCGGCAGATTGTGTACACTCAAGAAGATCCATGTGCTAAAGAGATTTCCCCTTAATCAGATCCTCAAGTACGAGTGGACAATGGCCTTAAGATTCCTATTGCTGTTCGCAAAGATAAGCGTGCATGTGCAAGATATCCAATTTCTAATTGTGTGTCATATGTCAATACTTCTCAGAGCTATCAAACCTTCATTATGAATGCTGAAAAACAAAAGATTCCTTCAAAGTTTGAAGAAGCAATCAAGTACCCTTTATGGAAAGCTGCAATTGACGAAGAACTGAATGCACTGGTT